>CM069861.1:113663363-115074196 GCA_036172795.1 Pelodytes ibericus | reverse complement strand
TATTTAATTTTATTATTTTATTTTATTTTTTTACATTATCTGATCTGGCTCTCTCCCTTACTAAAACTAGTAAGGAGAGGGAGGCAGATCAATACTTGTCAAAGGCAATATTTACTAATATTGCCTTTGACTGTATGACAAGTGCTCATCAGAGCACTTATCAGACATGCCTGCACACAGATCACACAGATCTGTTGTGCAGGCATCGATTGGCTCCCCCTAGAGCATCGGAAGTGAAATACATTCACTTCCGATGCTCTTGCCATTAGAAGGGAAGCGCTGCCTGTACAGGCAGCGTTCCCTTCTACTGAGCCGATGAGGTCGCTCAGGAGAGCGACCACCATCGGTTCTGGGGCAGCCGAAGGTGCTGCTAAGTGCCTCGCTAGCGAGGCACTTTAGCAACACTGGAGGTGCTTAGGAACCGATTTTTCGCTTCCTAAGCACATGTGTGCACCGGGGGCAGCCATTTTTAAATGGCTGCTACGATCACTCAGGGGAGTGATCGTAGCGTGCCCCTGCACTTTTTTGGGGTGTTGCACAATGCCTCTACCTAGAGGCATTGTAGCAACACTGATAGAGTAGTGCATGACGTGCCAGGCACGTCACCTGTCGGCAAGTCCTCGATTTGCCGTGACGTGCCTGGCACGTCATCTGTCGCCAAGGGGTTAATGTGTAATAGTTAGGGTTCCCACCTGGCCGGTATTTTACCGTCAGGTCGGTAAAAAATTTGGCATCAGGCTAATGTTAAGTCTATGGAGAAAGTGCCAAGGCCAGTATTTTTTTGAGGAAAAGGTGGCAACCCAAGTAATAGTGTAATGACAAAAGTGCTAGAGAAGAGTGATGTAGTGGATATGTTGCAAAGGTATGTTGAAAAAGAATAATGTGCTGTAGTGTAAAATAAGTTAAAATATGCACTATGAAAAATGAACTGACTGGTGACAAAAGAATAAAGAGAAGTGCATAGTGTGATAAGGTGTGAAAAGCAAGAAAAAGTGTAACTCTCCCATAAGCTGTAATAGGTGGCTAATAATGGCAAGGTATAGCCTCTGATACAAACCCTTATAAAAAGGGAGAAAAGGAAAAACCATAATTTAACCCATAAGGGAATAAGGAGTTGATTTTATAAAGCCAAAAGGATTCTCTTAGTAAAAAATATTTATATTTCTCTTTATCTGGTTGGAAAAAACTTTTTCAATAACTATGAAGGGTAAAGAGTCTCCATGGTGAAAAAGACATCACATTTCATTCAGTTTTTACATTGTCTTTTCTTGGTATTTGCATAGGGCACCCCATCAATCTATTAGAGCAATCAAGTCAAATGCTATCCCATATAAAGCTGGAATCATTGATGTGTTTAGTTAGTACAATATTAGGTGTTAGTCCTCTAGGGACAAGTTATTTTTGAAAATATTTTTTTAAGCTGGACATCTCCCACCATGTCCTCACCTGATTTATATAAATGTTTGTCAAATTATTAAATGATTGAATAATATCAGTTTTATCATAAAAGTTTAATAGGCTTTCCTCAGAAAAACACTTTTTCAGCTTCGGCAAGTAGTGTTGAGCGAACCCAAACCGCACTGTTCGGGTTCGTACCGAACATTACGGTGTCCGTACCCCGGACCTGAACACGGACATTCCACTGTATGTCCGTGTTGGAGTTCAGGGTTCAAAGATTTAATGGCGCATTTTGAAAGGCTGCAGGGCAACCAATCAACAAGCGTTTGACTCGTTTGCCCTTAGAAGCCATCACAACCATGCTTACTAATGGCATGGCTGTGATTGGCCAGTGCAGCATGTGACCAGCCTCTATATATAAGCTGGAGTCACATACACGCACATCACATGAGCTCTTCTTAGTGTAGGGAGAGGATGCTGCAGCAGTGAGGGACAGATTTAAAAAAAATTCTGGTGTTGAATCTGCAAACTACAGCAATTATTCAAACTACAGCAATTATTCAAATTACAGTGATTATTTTAGTGGGTGCTATACTACATATTTGTACCCTGCCCTAAGCCCAGTTCCACAGAGAGTGCAGTGCACTTGCAACTGCATGTGTGCCAGGCACATGACTTTAATCCTGTTCTGTTAGCTCAGTGGGCAACATCTAGGCATTTTTATATACTGCAATTTGTTGGTGTTAAATATTACATTTGCGTCCTGCACTTAATATCTGAGAGTCAAATAGAACCGTCAAATACTGTGCTTACAGCGCACTTTGAAAAATTCTAATTGTTTTGGGTGGTAAATAGTACATTTGAGTCTTGCGGTGCACTTCATATCTGAGAGTCAAATAGAACAGTCCAATACTGTGCTTACAGCGCACTTTGAAAAATTCTAATTGTTTTGGGTGGTAAATAGTACATTTGCGTCTTGCGGTGCCCTTCATATCTGAGAGTCAAACAGAACAGTGAAATACTTTGCTTACAGCTCACTTTGAAAAATTCTAATTGTTTTGGGTGGTAAATAGTACATTTGCGTCTTGCGGTGCACTTCATATCTGAGAGTCAAATAGAACCGTCAAATACTGTGCTTACAGCGCACTTTGAAAAATTCTAATTGTTTTGGGTGCTAAATAGTACATTTACATTTTGCGGTGCATTTCTTGCAGTCCAATAAACAAAAAAACAAATAAGGGACGTGGCCCTGGTCGTGGTGCTGCTGGTGCTGGTACTTGCTCCTGTTGCAAGTAGGGGATGTAGTCGATCTGTGCCAGCTACAATCACAAGTTAAACACCTTCCTCAGGTGCTGACAGTGCATCCAATTCCTACACATTGTCTCCCACCTGGTCCCCTGCTGAAAGCTCAGAGTTTACACCTGCAGCCCATGGCCATCTGTCTTTCACCTCACCCCCTTGCAAATCAGCCAAGCAGTCTGAGCCACAAGTCATGCAGCAGTCTCTTTTGCTTTTTGATGACTCTGCTGGCGGGGTCATCAAACCTAGCCTTGCCCCAGAAGTGGAAGAGATTGAGTGCACTGATGCACAACCACTTATGTGTCAGGATGTGGACATGCGAGGAGCACCGCAGCACGTCTCTGATGATGACGAAACACAGGTGCCAACTGCTGTGGCTTTCGGCAGTGTGCAAACCGGCAAGGAGGGCAGGGTTGAGAAGTAGGTGGAAGATGATGTGGAGGATGATGAGGTCCTAGACCCCACATGGAATCAAGGTCATGCGAATGACGTGTCCAGTTTGGAAGAAGAGGCGGTGGTCGCAAAGAGGCACCAGCGCAGCATAAGAGGGAGCAGGGTGCAAAACCATAGCGGCCGTCCCATAGACAGTAAGCCTGCTACTGCCCACCACATCCAGGGGCCAAGCACACCAAAGCCAGCTACAAGGCGTTCCCTGGCGTGGCAGTTCTTTAGACAATGTGCTGACGACAAGACACGAGTGGTTTGCAAGCTGTGCAATCAGATCCTGAAGCGAGGCATAAATGTGCTAAACCTGAGCACAACCTGCATGACCAGGCATATACATGCAAAGCACGAGCTGCAGTGTAGTAAGCATCTCAAAACCCAAGAAAGGTCTCAGGCTCCTCCTGCTTCCTCTTCTGCTGCTGTCTTGGCCTCTTCCTCCAGCTCTGGAGTCACAGTGGCACCTGCCACCGAGCAAATAGAGGAAGTGGCAGCAACACCACAACGTCCGCCACTGTCCCAAAGCATCTCCGCACTGTCCCATTGAAGCGTTCAGCTGTCCATCTCCCAAACACTGGAGAGAAAGAGCAAGTATGGCCCTACCCACCCGCGAACACTGGCCCTGAATGCCAGCATTTCCAAATTCCTGGCCTTTGAAATACTGTCATTCCGTCTGTTGGAGACGGACAGTTTTAAAAACCTGATGGAGGTGGCTGTCCCACAGTACGTGGTTCCCAGCCGCCACTACTTTTCCCGGCGAGCCATCCCTTCCCTGCACAAGCAATTGGCGGACAAAATCAGGTGTGCACTGCGCAACGCCATCTGTGGCAAGGTCCACATAACCACAGATACGTGGACCAGTAAGCACGGGCAGGAACGCTATATCTCCCTAACTGCACACTGGGCAAATGTAGTGTCGGCTGGGCCTGAGGCAGATAGCAGTTTGGCGCATGTCCTTCCACCACCGAGGATTGCAGGGCATTTCTCTTTGCCTCCTGTTGCCTCCTCCTCCTACTCAGCTTCTTCCTTCTCCTCTACCACCTCCTCTACACCTCCTCATCCGGTCAGCGTAACACCTTCACTACCAACTTCAGCACAGCCAGGGGGAAACGACAGCAGGCTTTTTTAAAACTCATATGTTTGGGGGGAAAACCCCACAGCGCGCAGGAGCTGTGGACTGGCATGGAACAACAGATCAATGAGTGGTTGTTGCCACTGAGCCTCAAGCCCGGCCTGGTGGTGTGCGATAATGATTTCCTGGTTAGGTGTGTCGCCTTTATCCTCACCCATAACTCTTTTTGGTATGAGGACAGCTATTACTTGCAGCTTGAGGGGACAGCTATGGGCACTAGGTTTGCGCCGAGTTATGCCAATCTGTTTATGGGCAAATGGGAGGACGAATTAATCTGGGACGAATGCCCATTCGATGCAAGCCTAGTGCTCTGGCGTAGATACATCGACGACTGCCTATTTGTATGGAAGGGGGACTCCACCTCATTAAATATATTTCTGGCTTATCTCAACAACAACCCATATAATCTTAAATTTACCCATAAAAGTTCATCAGTCTCGGTGGAATTTCTGGACTTAGAAATATATATCAAGGAGGGCACTATTCAAACTAAAACTTTCAAAAAGACAGTGGATTGTAACGGCTATATACCATCTGACAGCTATCATTATGCCCCTCGGCTAAACAATATTCCCTATGGACAGTTTAGACGTATTAAAAGAAACTGTTCTGAGGAAAATGTGTTACAAGCCCAATTATCAGAAATGGAGCAACAATTCAGGGACAAGGGCTTCAACCACCAGCTTTTGAAAACTGCCCGAAATAGAGTCCAGCAACTCCCACGTAATGATTTTTTAGCCATGAAACACACTACTTCTGAGCAACGGCCCAAAGATGTAGTCTCTTTCATTACTCAATACAGTGATCAGTCCTTACATATTAAAAGGATAATCAAGAGACATTGGAATGTTTTAAAGGGTGACACCATCCTTAGAGATATTCTTACCCCAACTCCAAGAGTTATATTCTCTAGAGCACCTAACTTACAACTAATGATCGCCCCGACGGATAGACGGCCAGTCACAAATACTTTAAATATGTTTAACTTACCTTCCGGTTTTTAAAAATGTGGACGCTGTATAGGTTGTAGTAATAATGTGGAGATACCCAGACATCAAGCCAATTTGACCAATTCCCGTACCAGTGAGATCTTTAACATCAAACAAGTGATCACTTGTAGAACTAAGGGGGTCATTTATTGTGCCATATGTCCATGTTCCAAGCTATATATAGGAAGGACTTCAAGGACCCTAAGTATCAGGATGTCTGAACATGTGAGAAACATCCAAAAAGGTCTAGCTACTAATGGACTTTCCAACCATTTTTTGACCTGCCACAGAGGGAACCCGTCTGGTTTAACCTTTCTGGCAATAGAACTAGTTAAAAATAATTGGAGAGGTGGTAATTTTGGAGATCAGCTGGACAGATTTGAGGCTAGGTGGATATACAAATTAGATACACTTTCTCCCAATGGCCTAAATCTAGACTTTGAATTAAAGGCATTCACTAAGGATTCCTGAGATTTAATTAAAAGAATGATCCCTTTTGTAAGATAATATGCAAAATTTCTTAACATTTCTTATGTTTATGTATGTAATATGTTTTACATTATTCAGTATAAGTGTTTTCTTTTTATTCAATAGCATTTTTTCTTATATTTTTATATTTTTATAGCCTTATATATATATATATATATATATATATATATATATATATATATACAAAATCCAAAAGATCAGCGCACTCACCTCAAAGCAGGTAGGAGAAAAACTCTTAAAGCTATAGTTTTAAATAAAGCTACTTAAAAACACCTGTCTTACTAAGATAACAAAATTAGTCCGGCCGGCTTCTTCTCTGTGTCCCGTTTCGAAGAGGGAAGATAAGAATTGGCAGTCCGTTGTCTACTATTTGTTTTTATTGTCAGATCTCAATCTTGTCAGTAGTTTTTAGATGCGCTATTAAATGTTGTTTTTTACTTTACACACTAGTTTTGTCTTTGTCTTTTCCTTTTAGGTTACATCCTTGGAAACAGCCATTGACACTTGTGGACCATTTAAACCTTTATTGTTGGTTTTCTAACAAAAATTTGAGGATTTCCTTTTATTATATTGATTACTGTATAATTTTTTACACTTGATTTGTGTCTATTATTGTTTTCTCACTATTTGCTTTGTATTTGAATTGCACATTAGTATTTGTATACTCACTGATTATTTGCACATTACTAATTAGTGTTTAATACACTTCCTAGTACTTCATTTATAATTGCACCAACGCTTTTTAGCGCTATTTTTTTCTCTTTTTTCGTAGCTTAGGAATGTACTAGTGTTTTTACGGAGATCTCTCTGTTTATACACTTTTGTCACTCACACCAACATGGCCAGTGCCAATGACGCCGTTCTCAGCCTTACTATCCCGCTTGTATGTCTCCTTAAAAAAACGCTTAGGGCGATGATGGAAGAGGATGTGGCACAGGAGGAAGAGGAGGAGGAAGAAGAGGGGTCATTTCCGCGGTTATCAGGCCAGTCATTCACAAATGGCTTGGAGGGTGGGTTCCTGCTACAGGATAGGCCAGGTACACAACTGTCAATCCAGGGCACAGTTTTGGAGGAGGATAAGGATGATGATGATGAGGAGGAGGAGGAACCGTGTTCACAGCAGGGTGGCACCCAACGCAGCTTGTGGGCATCACTGGAGCGTGGCTGGGGGGATACGGAGGACACCGATGATACACCTCCCACAGAGAATAGCTTGTCCTTGCCTCTGGGCAGCTTGGCACACATGAACGACTACATGCTGCAGTGCCTGCGCAACGACTGCCGAGTTGTCCACATTCTAACTTGTGCTGATTTCTGGGTGGCCACCCTGCTGGATCCCCGTTACAAGGACAACGCGCCGTCCTTAATTCCATCACTGGAGCGTGATCGTAAGATGCGCGACTACAATCGAACGCTGGTAGACGCGCTGCTGAGGGCATTCCAAAATGACACCGGGGGCTCAATGGAAGCACAAGGCGAAGGCAGAGGAAGAGGTTGCCAACGCAGCTGGGCACCTCAGAAGGCAGGGTTAGCATGGCCGAAATGTGGAAAAGCTTTGTCAGCAAGCCACAACAAGCAACAACACCATCTGATATGCAACAACTTAGCAGGGGGCAGCATTTCAGCAACATGGTGGAACAGTACGTGTGCACAGGCCTACACGTACTGACTTATGGGTCTTCCCCATTCAACTTCTGGGTCTCCAAATTGGGCACATGGCCTGAGCTTGCCCTTTATTCCTTGGAGGTGCTGGCCTGCCCTGCAGCCAGTGTATTGTCTGAACGTGTGTTTAGCACGGCAGGGGGCGTTATCACAGACAAGCGCAGCTGCCTGTCCACAGCCAACGTGGACAAGCTCACGTTTATTAAGATGAACCAGGCATGGATCCCACCAGACTTCTCTGTACCATGTACAGAATAGACATTTATACCAGCCTCACCCAGTCATTGTTATACTCAAGTGCACTTATTCTTTGTTTTCTGTTGTTATATATCCCAATATTTTGGGGGCTACCCCAATTTAAAAAAAAAAAAAAAAAACAGTGTTGGCTATCTCCTCCTCCTCCTTCATCGCCGCTTCCACCTACACCACCACGGACACCGCCTCCTCAACCTATGGGTCACTTAGTATAAACTGAAAGAGAATACCCTGCACTCCAACCCTCTCTCAAATGGATAATTCTGTTGATCCTCCTGGTAGCCATGCTTTAGATTTAGATTTATGTTCTTCCAAAGCTAAAATCAAAGATTCCATCTAGTGCTATTTTATGGCTCAGCTGTATTCTTAATTTGTATGTATTTTATGTTATTTTAAGTCAGGGGCGTCACTAGGGTTGGTGTCTACCGGTGCGGAAACTCATGGTGTCACCCCCCTGGATTTCCTCCATACAATGCCAAACAGATTCCTTATTAATGCCAGTTAGATGGCCTATTAACTATGCCACACACAGGAGCCCCATAACTATGCCACACACAGGAGCCCCATAACTTATGCAACACCAGAGCCCCATAAATTATGCCACACCAGAGCCCCACTATTTATGCCTCACCTCTGCCCAATTAATTATTCCACACACACAGGTGCCCCATAATTATGCCACACACACACACAGGTGCCCCATAATTATGCCACACAAAAGAGTCCCTTAATTACGCCACACAAAAGAGTCCCAATAAATATGCCACACACAAGAGCCCCACAAGGTGACAATTGTACAATTATAGATACCAGTAATATTGTGCCAGTCAGATACCAGTAATATTGTGCCATTCAGATACCAGTAGTATTGCCCCACTCAGAGCCCAGTAATATTGTTCCACTCAGAGCCCAGTAATATTGTTCCACTCAGAGCCCAGTAATAGTGTGACAGTCAGATACCAGGAATATTGTGCCATTCAGAGCCCAGTAGTATTGTCCCACTCAGAGCCCAGTAATATTATGCCAGTCAGATACCAGGAATATTGTGCTATTCAGAGCCCATCAATATTGTGCCAGTCAGATGCCAGTAATATTGTGCCAGTCAGAGCCCAAAAATATTGTGCCACTCAGAGCCCAGTAATTTTGTGCCAGTCAGATACCAGGAATATTGTGTCATTCAGATACCAGTAAGATTATGCCAGTCAGAGCCCAGTAATATTGTGCCAGTCAGATACCAGGAATATTGTGTCAGTCAGAGCCCAGTAGTATTGTCCCACTCAGAGCCAAGTAATATTGTGCCAGTCAGATACCAGGAATATTGTGCCAGTCAGATACCAGGAATATTGTGCCATTCAGAGCCCAGTAGTATTGTCCCACTCAGAGCCCAGTAATATTGTGCCAGTCAGATACCAGGAATATTGTGCCAGTCAGATACCAGGAATATTGTGCCACTCAGAGCCCAGTAATTTTGTGCCAGTCAGATACCAGTAATATTGTGCCAGTCAGATACCAGGAATATTGTGTCATTCAGAGCCCAGTAATATTGTGCCACTCAGAGCCCAGTAATATTGTGCCAGTCAGATACCAGTAATATTGTGCCAGTCAGAGCCCAGTAATATTGTGCCACTCAGAGACCAGTAATATTATGCCATTCAGAGCCCAATAATATTGTGCCAGTCAGAGCCCAGTAATAGTGTGCGAGTCAGAGCACAGTTATAGTGTGCCATTCAGATACCAGTAATATTGTGCCAGTCAGAGCCCAGTAATTGTGTGCCAGTCAGATGCCTGTAATATTGTGCCAGTCAGAGCCCAGTAATAGTGTGCCAGTCAGAACCCAGTAATATTGTGCCAGTGAGAGCCCAGTAATATTGTGCCAGTCAGAGCCCAGTAATATAGTGCCAGTCAGAGCCCAGGAATATTGTGCCAGTCATAGCCCAGTAATATAGTGCCAGTCAGAGCCCAGTAATATAGTGCCAGT
The DNA here is from genome assembly GCA_036172795.1 of Pelodytes ibericus. Taxonomy (NCBI): domain Eukaryota; kingdom Metazoa; phylum Chordata; class Amphibia; order Anura; family Pelodytidae; genus Pelodytes; species Pelodytes ibericus. The sequence goes on along the minus strand of CM069861.1, from coordinate 115,064,553 downwards.
CGGATACCAGGAATATTGTGCCAGTCAGATACCAGTAATATTGTGCCAGCCAGAGCCCAGTAATATAGTGCCAGTCAGAGCCCAGTAATACAATGCCAGTCAGAGCCCAGTAATACAGTGCCAGTCAGAGCCCAGGAATATAGTGCCAGTCAGATACCAGGAATATTATGCCATTCAGAGACCAGTAATATTGTGCCTGTCAGATACCAGTAATATAGTGCCAGTCAGAGCCCAGGAATATAGTGCCAGTCAGAGCCCAGTAATATTGTGCCAGTCAGAGCCCAGTAATATTGTGCCTGTCAGATACCAGGAATATAGTGCGAGTCAGAGCCCAGTAATATTATGCCAGTCAGAGCCCAGTAATATAGTGCCAGTCAGAGCCCAGTAATATTATGCCAGTCAGAGCCCAGTAATATAGTGCCAGTCAGAGCCCAGTAATAGTATGCCAGTCAGAGCCCAGTAATATAGTGCCAGTCAGAGCCCAGGAATAAAGTGCTCGTTTTAAACCACCCTCCTCTCCCCTTTCCCCATTACTTACCGAGTAGCTGCTGCTCCGTGTCCTCGGCCAGATGCGGTTGCCAGAAAAAAAAAAAAAAAAGCATCGCGATGCATTGGGTGCCGGCAGCACGGGTGTCACCCCTGTTGGAGGTGTCACCCGGTGCGGAACACCCCCCCCCCCGCCCCCCCCCTATCCTCAGGATGCCACTGTTTTAAGTTACTTCCCTATCCACATTTGCTTGCAGGGCACTTGTCTTACTCTTACCCACATTTTACTTCCTTTTGCAGCCCTCTAGCCCTTTCCATGACTTTTTTAGAGTCATTTTAGTGGCCAAAAGTTTGTGTCCCCATTGACTTCAATGGGGTTTGTGTTCGTGGTCAAGTTCGGGGTCAAGTTCGAGCACAGACCCGGACATTTTTTCGAAGTTCGGTCGAACCTCTCGAACACCGAACATCCAGGTGTCCGCTCAACTCTATCTGCAAGTAATTGTTCAGTGTTTAAAATCTGAGATAAAAAAGGAATTGAGTTTTACTCTGAGCATTCGGAGCAAAGTCCTAATCCCTCTCCTTTAAAATATTAACTGCTGAAAGATCTGATAAGACCTGTGTCTCGACAGCCCCCACCAAAAATTGTAATGTTATATAGTTTTGTTATGATTGAATGTATGATGTATGTATGAGTATTGCCCCCAGATATGAAATTGTAACAGATTTCTGCCATATTGAGAACTTTGTATATTCTTCTGTTCTTATATAAATTAATGGGGAAATTCTCAAACACGTATATGTTTGTTTTAGATTGTATTGAGAACCTAATATTTATGCATATCTTAATGGAAATTGTGTATGTTTATGTATATTGGAATAAAAAAATAAAAAAAATAAAAAATCTGAGAGAAAAAAAACAGTTATATTATTACTAATCAGATTAACTTGCCTTAACAGTTGCATGGCATTTTTTCCTGCTATAATGATTATTTTATGGACATTACCTATATATTATGATTATTTCACTACCAATATGTTAAACCAAAGGCGTCGCTAGGGGGGGCTACTGGGGCTGAAGCCCCGAGTCTCAGCTCCATAGCCCCGAGTCTCAGGCTCTGCTGTTAAAATGATTAAGTTCTTCATGCTGGCAGCAGCTGGCTCTTAGCGTGGGGTCCCTGAGTGACAGGGAGCCCCTTGCTATATGTGTGCCTCAGTGCCAGTTCTGCTTCTAATAGAATTTCCCTGCCCGATGCCAATCAGACGTGGGGGCGGGGCTTAAACCAGTGGCTCTGCCCCCTTCACCACGAGCAGTAGAAAGGCAGCATGGAGGGAGCTGGTCTCTGGCAAGAAGAGTTCAGCAGCTCCCTTCACATCCTAGAGTGCCAGGGGGAAGCCAGAGCTGACCCCTCTCCACCTAACAAGGTAAGGGAGACTAACATTAGTTTGTATGTTTGTTGTTGTGGACCACCCTTTCCATGATGCTCAGCCAGCATTATGGTGTGTTTTGGCTGGCTGAGGATCATGAGAATGGTAGTTCACAGCTAACTTTGTATGGGCTGTTGACTAAATGTCTCATAATGCTCAGCCAGAATTGCCTGGCTGAGGATTATGAGAAAATGGGTAACCGCATACACAATAAGAGGTGTTTGCTGTGAACTACAATTCTCATGATACCAAGTCAGCCAAAAAATGCAAATTGAGATATTATTATTCCGAAAATTAAAAGAAAATCTACATTAATTACATTAGAGTGTGAACTTTATTGGCAGGCTGAATTACATTAGAGTGTGAGCTTTATTGGCGGGTTGATTTACATTAGAGTGTGAGATTTATTGGCGGGTTGATTTACAATAAAGCTCACACTCTAATGTAATTCATTTTGAAAAATAAAGCTCACACTCTAATGTAATTCACTCTGCCAATAAAGCTCACACTCTAATGTAATTCAGCCCGCCAACAAAGCTCACACTCTAATATAATTCAGTCCGCCAATAAAGCTCACACTCTAATGTAAATCAGTCTGCCAATAAAGCTCACACTCTAATGTAAATCAGCCCGCCGATAAAGCTCACACTCTAATGTAATTTATTTTTCCAATAAAGCTCACACTCTAATGTAAATCAGTCCGCCGATAAAGCTCACACTCTAATGTAATTCAGCCTGCCAATAAAGCTCACACTCTAATGTAATTCAGCCTGCCAATAGAGCTCACACTCTAATGTAATTAATTTTGCCAATAAATCTCACCCTCTAATGTAAATCATTTTGCTGATAAAGCTCACACTCTAATTGGCAAAATGATTTACATTAGAGGGTGAGATTTATTGGCAAAATGAATTACATTAGAATGTGAGCTTTAATGGCAGATTGAATTGCATTATAGTGTGAGCTTTATTGGCGGGCTGATTTACATTAGAGTGTGAGCTTTATTGGCGGGCTGATTTACATTGGAGTGTGAGCTTTATTGGCAGGCTGATTTACATTGGAGTGTGAGCTGGGTGCTGGGGTAAATTCTGGATGCATTGTGGGTGCAGAGGAAGAACATAAAAACAAGAAATACATTTTCAATAACCTTTTTATTAGAAATAAACATATATATATATATATATATATATATATATATATATGTATCCATGCATATCTATTGATCCCCAGAATTGACTCTGCATCAAATATTCATCAACTCACCAACAACTAGACCACTGTGTGTGTGTCTGTGTGAGACACTGTGGATGTATGTCTTCTCATTGGCATGATATACAAAGATTATGCATTTACTGATCATTGGCATGATATACGTTAAAGCATTTTGGCAAATAAAAAGTTACAACCCACTTATCTCAGAGTAGAATTATAAGAGGCCTATGTAATATAGTACTAATGTTACTGAACCCTTGGGAACATCCAGAGCTGGCAGTGGCATAAATAGAAACTGCTGAACCCTTATTACATACCCCCAATAATTTCGATATTTAGTTTAATATAAAGCCTTGCATATAAAGTTACTGTTCATTGGTATCAATACATAATTTATGTTTTATTGCTCATTTCTTATATTATACCTTTTATATATACCTATTGCTCATTGTCATAATCATATAAATCATGTATACAAATGCATTTATTGTTAATATGATATATATACCAGGGCTTGGCAAATTAATTTTAGGAAGCAGAAAAACAAAAAATATAGGAGCCAGACAATGGCACATACACACAATCACGCAAACATACACACACACAATCACATGCAGTCATACACACAATCACACACACACAATCACATGCAGTCATATACACAATCACACACAAACAATCACATGCAGTCATACACACAATCACACACACACACACACACACAATCACATGCAGTCATACACCCAATCACACACACACAATCACATGCAGTCATACACACAAGCATACACACACAATCACATGCAGTCATACACACAATCACACACACACAATCACATGCAGTCATACACACAAACATACACACACAATCACATGCAGTCATACATACAATCACACACACACACAATCACATGCAGTCATACACACAATCACACAAACATACACACACAATCAAATGAGGTCATACACACAATCACACAAACATACACACACACACAATAACATGCAGTCATACAGTCACACAAACATACACACACAATCACTTGCAGTCATACACACAATCACACAAACATACACACAACCGCACATGCAGTAACATACACAGTTAGTCCCATCCATCCATTGATACAGTCAGTCATAGACACACACACACAGTCAGTAACAGTTTTGATTTTTTTTAATACTATATATCTTTATTTAGTTTATTTAGGTTATAAACGTATGTTCTAAATATTACGTTGTACAGACAGACACACACATAGAGTCAGTAACATACAGACACACACATACAGTCAGTAACATAGAGACACACAGGAAGCTGTCGGTGCACACACTTCCCCCTTGTGCTCCACTGGATAAAACAAAAGGGAAACAAATGATCCCAGCAGCGAGGGCACCATTTGGGAACAACAAAACCCGGACGCAAGGTCTAATTTCAGTAAAATCTGCCATGGGCTCCAGCCCCAGGTCTTTTGGAGACCTAGCAACGCCCCTGTGTTAAACTATATAATATGTGAATGCACACGGCTACTAAACGGTGGGTAGACAACTGAACCCTTTCAGTAATTGTTTTTTAATAATACTTATTTGCCCTGATTGGACCCCTCTCTGTTACCGGGGTTTACATTTATGACTATTATAACCAGATTACTGTTCTTGCACCCCATTCCATACTTTAGATAATTATTTACAGTATAACTATTTACATCTGATTATCTGTGGACTTGCAAGACTTATTTTATCATAACTTCACTTACCTCACCGTTTTTTTTCACTTATCTTGTTTGTTATATGTGTCATTTTATCTAGTACCAATAAAAGTTACGTATTATTTATCGAGACTCCACACACATCCATATAATCTTTTTGTTTAACTTGATTCACATATAAAAAAGTCAGACAGACAAAGTTGACTTTAACTACAAGGTGCAGGGGAATTGAAACACTTAAACATATTACATTATAATATAATCAAGCCTCACTTATTACATGTGAAGAGAGGATTTGAAATTACCTGGATCGCACCAAAACACAACGCATTTCAACAATTCTGTATACTGCCTTTTTCAAGTAGGCGTGAATAGTGAGAACACATGTTGCATTCCCAGACGCATATTAAGTAGCTGCATGCTAATTGAACGACCGTCCCAAACAGAAGCGGACCAACATGGTTCATTGCACGCGCATCACTTTGATTGGCTGTACAGCCAGCACAAAGCGGAAAATTACGTTTCAACAACTACATATCAAAAACGAAAAAATCGCTCTCGTCATTGGCCCAGGAAATCCCTGGTCCTTAAAGGGTTAAATTATGTTTCTATTTTTCTTAACAATTGTATCTGTAGTTATTTTTTATCTTAACGCTGTCCACAATATATATTTATCTCTGTTTTGCTCTTATTTTTATCACCAGATATTTGTTTTAATTATTTCTGAGGTCTATTATCAAAGTAATACTTTTTAATATGTGGTCTATCATGAAGGATAAGTCACTTTATTAATTGATTTTTTTACTTTTCACTCATAAGTATTATTTGGTAAGAAATATTTTTCTTCAATTTCACCACTGTTTAATTAATTATCACAATTTTTTTAGTATTATTTAGCCCTGTATATTGCTTATTTATTTGTTTTAGCCTCCCGCTAGCACCCGCTAGCTTAAAATTAGGATCAAGGTTAGATTAGCGGTTAGGGTTAAAATTAAATAATTTTTTGCATAAGGGATAGGGTTAAAATTAAATTAAAATACCGTATTTATCGGTGTATAACACGCACCGGCATATAACACGCACCTCATTTTAAGAAGGAAATTTCAGGAAAAAAAACTTAAATTTCAAATAAAGAACTTTGAAGCCCAATATGCCATTTTAATATGCCAGGATATTGCCCCCAATATGCTATTTAATATGCCAGGATATTGCCCCCAATATGCCATTTAATATGCCAGGATTTTGCCCACAATATGCCATTTAATATGCCAGGATATTGCCCCCAATATGCCATTTAATATGCCAGGATTTTGCCTCCAATATGCCATTTAATATGCCAGGATTTTGCCCCCAATATGCCGTTTAATATGCCAGGATTGTGCCCCCAATATGCCATTTAATATGCCAGGATATTGCCCCCAATATGCCATTTTAATATGCCAGGATATTGCCCCTAATATGCCAGGATATTGCCCCAATATGCCATTTAATATGCCAGGATATTGCCCCTTAGTATGCTCGTTATGCTACCCTCCTCCCCCCCTTCCCCAGACCCCAGTACTTACCTCGTTCCTGCTCCGTCTCCCGGTGCTCTGAAGGTCCGTGGCTGTGAGGGAAGCCGCGCGGAACAATAAAGTTTGTTTAAAAAAAACACACTTTGTTGACCGCGCGGCTGGAGGGGAGCTCACAACGCTTCCCTCACAGCCACGCACCTTCAGAGCACGGGGGACAGAGCAGGAACGAGGTAAGTTTTAGATTTTTTTTATTTTTTCAGCCACCGATCAGCATATAACACGCACACATCATTTGCCCCCTATTTTCAGGGAGAAAAAGTGGGTGTTATAGGCCGATAAATACAGTATTTTAAGGGATAGCATAAGGGTTAGAGTAGGGGTTAAATTAGGGTTATGGTTCAATTTAGGGTTTGGCTTGGTCCAAAAGGTCCGTATAGGAAAAAAAAATCACTATTTTTGGTTTTTGCCCCATAACTCAAAAAGCAGAAAAATATGGAAACATGTATATTTCTGAACTCGGGAAAACACTGTGAAACTATTTAGATAGGGTTTTTTTTATCATGATTGTATTTGTGTAAATTATATTTTAGGTAAAAGTTAGAAAAAGTGTTTTATTTAATTTTTTCATCATATTTTATGATTTTTTTTTGTAGTAAATTATAAGATATGATGAACATAATGGTATCTAACGAAAGCCCTTCTTATGACGATTAAAACACATATAATTTGTGTGGGTACAGTATGTGAGAAAGAAGAAAATTACAGCGAAACACAAACACCCCAGCAATGTAAAAACAGCCCTTGTCACCAAGGGAAAGTCAAAGTAAAAATGTCATGTCACTAAGGGGTTAATAGTGGTTGGGGGGCATAGTGACCCCAAAGCACCAGAGAGGGTACCATTTTATTTAATTGATAGGGACTTGGGTGCAAAACTGTCACTTGTGGACAGTTTTTTAATTTGATGCAGCCAGTGGGAGGTTGATGGCACTAAGGGGAGAAACTATTTATATTTTTTGGGGAGTGGACATTGGAGGAGCTCCTGTGGCTACCATAATATTACTGCACACATTAATGGTGTTAGCAGCAGGCATTTAATCATGTATGCCTGTTAATTTACTGTTAATGCCAGTTTTATCTCTAACAGGGAACATTGCACGTACCTCAATGCATGATAAAAATGTGTAAGCTATCTATTTTCCCATAAATGTATTGTACAAGTCAGTATGCCACTAAGTGAATAGTTTACTTGTTTAATTAATGAAATGATGCAGATATTAATGTTACCACTCAGCTTTTATGGAGAGGGATTAGTAACATACAATAACATTGTATAATCCTCACATATTCAGAAATGAAAGCATAATGAACACATAGCTTATTGTATTAGAAAAGGTTTAAAAAATTGTGACTCTTCTTGACTAAGTGTACTTTGAAAAAATGCAATTCATAAGATCAATGTGGCTTAGCAATAAAAAATATATTTATATAAATCTTTCAAGAGTTTTTGCAATATGTTCTATAATAGACTGTAATTATTTTTCTGTCATGTAAATAGATATATGAACATATAACTATCAACCTGCTTACATACACACATATCCATCCATACATGGTCATAACGAGCAGTTTAGTTTATTATTCTAGAATATATATTTAATATTATTTAACCCCTGAACACCCAGAGGACCAATAGCACTAAATTTCAATTTCAAGTGTTCCTGGTTGGGAGCCAGGAATCACTGGGCAGGGAGCTGAGGTTCACCATGGTGCTTTTATTGTTAAATTTACCGGGTGCTCACTTTGAGCGTCAGTTGAATTACTTGATTGGTGTTTTGAAACCATTTTGAAAACCAGCCAATGGTAGGGCTGGGACCAGGGAGGCTTCTGATTTGCCTTTTCAGTGGGCCAAAGGTGAGGAGCAAGGGCATTGCGGATCATTGCTAGATATTTTTTACAGGTATATATTTTTTCTTTGGGCATCCTTTGTGTGCCAGGGGGTTCGGCAATGATTTTCACTGCCCACCCTCCATTTTTGTATTCGTTACAGGTAGCATTTTGTTGGTGCCCATATTGTAACAAACTACAGATTTTTGTATCAAACAATATTGGCTGCCAATCAGTATTCCATGACTGACTACAGGTGCTGGTTCATGTGTGATGTCATTTAGCCAGTGCTTCTGATTGGCATTGAGGTAAAAATATGGGGCGCTGTACCCCAAAGAGCAGCCAGAATAAAAAGCTGCACCAACAGCTATGAGGTAGAACAGCCAATTAGAGGTTCCACTGGTTCCATCCCCAGTATCTCCTTAGTGTCCCTCTCACCAACCATCTTCACTATCATCCAGTGTTCCTCTCCTCAGGCAGAGCAGGGAACCGACTGTTTGTTCTGTAAAGGGCACCATAATCTCTGATGGCGGTCCTGCTCATGGCACTCAAAGCGTTGTTTTTTTTAACAGGTTGGATCATAAACCTTACCTGAACAATGTAGAGGTGGTGGGGTACATAGGGTATTTAATTAATTTATTACATTAATTGTATAGGGCCAGGTGCACTTGGGCAACCTCAAGGGGCATATTTTATTTCTTTATGGGGCCATGAGCATTTCATCGGCCCGTGGTCCCATGGGGACCAGATATTTATAATAATGGGTCGGGGGGCATATAACCATCCCCCTGGGTACTTATTTTATTATTTAATGGAGTTAGGGGCAATTGGCCAACCCCTGGTTCGGATATATTTTTCATCTGGGATGGAGGTGAATGTTAGGGGAGTGGGGAAAGCTTTTACACGCCCAGCCTCCTAGCATTAACTTAATGTTTTTTAGGGAATAATGACATTTTCTACACACAGTATTTTTGTGGTCCGTGTTGTCAGTGAAGCACACATTATTACAATCAGAAAATGTCTGCTGACTTTAACGGCCAGCATTGAATCTAGGCCAATATGTTAAAAATTATTTAAGCATTCATTCCCTTTGAATTCAACTGAAGATTTATCCAACAGGAATGAAGAGTCTTAATGTGAAATTCAATCAGTTTTTTTAACAAGTACAAGCATATGACAAAGTACAAAAGAAAATCTCTGTATGAGTTCTTAGTCAAGAGAAGTGCTGAAAAATATGAAATAGATACTTAATGTGAACTTATAATAAAAAAAAGTATATACATCTCTATTATTCCCAGAAGGCTGTGAAATAGTAGATATCTTGTATTTGCTCAAATATAGGATGACCCTGATTATAAGACAGCATCGGAGAATGTCTGTGCATAGCAGCTGCCTGCATGGAGGATCCAGGTCCCCTGCAGCCCTGAGGGGGACATGAATCATTGTCTTACAGTCAGACCTCTATTTGAGGTTTGATGATAAGTCAAAGCTCTGTTGTAAGATGAGAGGTCTTTTTCATAGCATTTGCTCTGAAATAAACCTTGTCTTACATTTGAGAAAATGCGGTATATCAGAAATAAGTAAAAGAGCATTTTTTGGATTTGTTGGAATTGGATGTCTTATCAAATTTGACATGTATTACATTGCTATTAATTAAGGACATTGAAATGTATATATGACAAATGTTCCATCTGCAGTTCAAACCAGGTTCAAATTAAAGGAATAAAGGAATAAACACATTACAAAGTTGCACATATCAACATATATAGTTGGAGGACAAATGCAAAAAACAAGTTAAAACTAATGTGACTTACCAGTAACTTAAGACCAGTGGCAGATACAGGGAGGGACACTTGGCAATGGCCCTTCCCCAAAAATGACATTCTCATGGTGCATGTGGCCCCCAACTCCACAGTTCTATAATCTGTCTGCCCACATCATTGGTGGCAGTGGTAGAGCACATAGAGCAGGTTCATGCTTCTTGCAGCACAGACCTGTCAGTGCTCCTGCTTGTGGAGCTTTTGTTTGGCCTGTGAGAACAGAGATCAGGGTATTGCAACTTCTGCCTTAGCTCTCTGTGAACCAAAGAGAGCAGTGGCAGGTGTGCTTTTTGAAGGCATGGACCTGTACGAAGAGGAGGAGAATTTCTCCCCACCCCCCTCCCCACCACACACACACACACACACACATACATACATACATACATACATACATACATACACACACACATACATACACAGACCATCAGGGAAAAGATGATGATGGAAGAGCTTTCTGCCCTGAAGGAAGAAGCCTATGCCCCATTGACTATGACAGATGAGCCTTTGCCCAGGTAAGGAACTAGGGTGAGGGCTTGTTTTATGGGAGCTGCTGTGTACCACCTTTCCTATGATACTCATTCATCATCATTGAAGGCATTATGCTGGCTGTGCATGATGGCAATTATAGTCAGCAGATCAGTTTTGCCACTTTATGTGTGGCAAAACTGTATATTGTTTCTGCTCTGCTCAGCCAGCATAATGACAGACTTTAGTTGTTTGAGCATCAGGAGAACTGTAGTTTATAGTTAAGAACTTCTTAGTTACTTCAGCTGTGACAGAACACACACCCAAGAACCCAGAACATAAAGCCTAATTCTGGCTTTAGTATTTCTTTCAGGTCATGAGTACTGCTAACTGATTTGCATAAGGCAAAATCTCAGCCAGGAAATTACAGGCCAGTGAGCTTGGTAACTGAAGTGGGGAAGTTATTTGAAAGAATATGCCTTGAATGTAACATGGTTTTGTGAGAGAAAGATATTGTCAAATTAACTTAAAAGTTAAAAAGCATTAACAGCATTCTATGAGAAAGTCAGTACAAATATAGATCATGATTTTTGGTTAATGTGATCTACTTAGACTTTACTAAAGCATTTACCATGGTTCAGTAGAAAAGGTTACTCCACAAATTGACAGAAATAGCTCAGAGGCAAATTTATGTATTTGGAGTGAAAACTGGTTAAAAGATAAAATGCAGAGAGTTATTGTAAATTGAAAATTCTCAAATTGGATGCAAGTATTAAGTGGACTACCAAGGGATTTGTCATGAGTCCTCTTCTTTTTAATTTGTTCATTAATGGTTTCCCAAGCTGCATTGAGAGCCATGTCCTAGTGTTTGCTGATGACACAAAATTAGGTAATACAGTTTAAACTTGTTTTTTCTTCTCTGCAGGAGGATTTAAACAAATTGGGGGACAAAACAGTCAACTGAGTGACAATAGTAACAATGCAACATATACTGTTAATTGTATCTCTCTGGGAAACACTACTAATGAAGGGGTATTGTAGCAACCGTGCACAATGTCAGTCAGCAGCTGCAATGGCCTATGGGATATTGGGATGTATGAAAAGATATATGAATCCACAGAAGAAAGATATAATCTTGTTTAGTTGTAATGAACTGAAGATTCGAATTCTAATGATGCTTGACTATATAAAAGAATATGGCAAACAATAGGTCTTGGCTGGCGTTTCCCCTGGATAGCTGAAAAAGTTGTAAGCGATTAACCCTTGGATGCTGGTACCTGCTCTCTGTTTTACTTGGCTAGTAACAATAGAGAGTTCACATATTCAAGATAATATTCTCAGTATACTCTATACTTCCTCATTTACACCAGTGCCAATCATTTGTGCAACTCCTCTGAGGTTTTCTCACTGTCCACCTATACCAAACCATTTCACTGTTGTGTTCACATTCAAATTCTACTTACCATACCCATTCACACCTACTTCAATGTCATGCTTTCTAAAATTAATCTTTTAGTTTTAGCATGGGGTGATATTTCTTCCTTAGAACAAGAAAAATTGCATATAGGCGCTTTCTTCATTCAAAAAATGGGGAATGTTATAAAAGTTTCTTTGGCATAGACACAAATATGCATTATTACTGGGACAGAAGGAAACATTTTGTTATTTTTGGCTTGTTTTGAGGAGCAAATGCTAGTTTCACTTACTGAAACATTACCCACCCATTAATAATCACACTCTGCTAGTGAGTATATTCTGCCAGTAAGGAATGAATCGCGAAAGTCGTTGCTTCAACACTGGTTATTGTAAATGGAACTCTTATAAAAGTCAACAGTTTGTACAGCCACAATAACAGCAGGTTGTATACATCATTGTAAAACCGTCAGTACTGCACTCAAGGTACTCTCTAAGGTGCAGTATTTTAGATATTAAGTAGTGCAGACCATGCACTGATAAAACTTGACAACTAACCCCAAATGTGCAACTAGAGATATATTTAGAAAACAGCACTGCAATCTAAGCAGTAAAGGGAATCTCTGTTTCATTGCTAAAAAGAGAATTTTATGAAGCTTGAATAAATCATTTTTCCTTTTATATTTATTAAAAATATATATAATTTTCAGATTAATGCCAATTTGCTGATTACTCTGTAATAGAGTCCCTGTCTGTGCAAGTTCCGGAAATTGAAAAACACACTAATATATTAATCAACTTAATTATTAATTTGATTGTATGGTATTTTGGATAATACAAAAAGTTTTATGCACATGTATTGAAGTAATAACTATTAGCAGAAGCTAGATTTAATAACATTTTAAAATGTGTTTTTCACACTCCTGTTAGTTGCTAATAAATATTTTTAAACTGCTTTTGAATCATTGCCCAGTATATTTTTGATACACATTTTTTTGTGCATACAATGCTTTGCTACCAGGAGGGTTAGATGCATTTTACAGTTATAACAATTTATTCTCTTGTACCATTCTTCACCTCACAACTAAAATGTATCTTTGTTCTAGATGTTGCAATTTTTCTTGTATAATTCTCTCTGACAAGATCAGTTCAGGGCATTATGCAATAATTTGTGCCCATGAAGATGTATTTACATTATAATTCAGAGTGCAGGTTCACTGCCAAATATAATTTTTGGATGGCGATTTCAACCATGGAACAGGGGACACCATGTTAACTTACAGAAGCTTCAAGTTCACTGGTCTGATTATTTGATACACAATGCTGGGAGCTGTAATTGCACAGTGTAACTACTGACAACACTGTATAGAAGCTGAAAGAAATCTATTCCTGTTTCAGGTGCAGTTATAGAAAAACCTGCTGAATGGGCGTTTTCAGTAGTGTATTAGCAAAAACACCTGTTTCAATCACTGGGATTTGAAAGACAACATTTTGGACAAGTTCTTTTCAGCTTCTTTGAATTTCAGATTAAAAGGAAGTACTTTAATAGGTTATTTGTTCAACCGTTTCAAAAAAGAAGATTGGCATCCTCAGTTTTAAAATACAGAAGTGTAGATACTGGGGCAAGTGAATGAAGAACATTTTTATATTGAGACTATCTACTAAAATGTAAACCCTGGTAATCTCATGCTGAACTGTAAAGGCAGACATGAAGAGATGAGTTGGAAAGACAGGTAAGATGAAGATTATTTCAACTTGAAGTTCACTTTTCATGTTACCACATTATATAACTTAGTGAATAGATGACAGCCTATGAGGGTTTTTTTTAACCCCTTTGCGACAATGGACGTGCCAGGCACGTCCTGTCGGGAACTCCGTGGGAGCCATATTGACGGAGCAGCATGCTCCGTCAGTATGGCTATGCCCTTTGGTGGTCTGAGCTTCGGAAGTGAATATGCTGCTTGAGTGCCCCTAGAGGTAGCCAAGCAACAGAGCAATGTAAAAAAAAGGCTTAATTAGCGTAAAACTAGTATTATGTTAGATTAGCCTATAGGGTTAAAATTAAATAGTTTTTAGCATAAGAGATAGGGTTAAAATTAAATTAAAAAATATTAAGGGATAGCATAAAGGTTAGAGTTGAGGTTAAATTTAGTATTAGGGTTAGATTTAGGGTTCTGGTTGGGGTCAAAAGGTCAATATAGGAAAAAAACAAAAAACACTTTTTTTGGTTTTTGCCCCATAAAATACCGACAAATATGGAAACATGCATATTTATGAACTCAGGACAACATTTAGAAACTATTTAGATGGGGTCTTTTTTAATGATTGTGTTTGTGTAAATTATATTTTAGGTCAAAGTTAGAAAAAGTGTTTTTTTTAAACTGTTTCATCATATTTTATGATTTTTTTTTGTAGTAAATTATAAGACATATTAACACAATGGTATCTAATGAAAGCCCTTCTTATGACAGATGATAAAAACAATATATAATTTGTGTGGGTACAGTATGTGAGAGAGAAGAAAATTACAGCTGAACACAAACACCCCAGAAATGTGAAAACAGCATGAATGAAAAAGAAGGGATTTTAGAGAATGGGCTACAATGGGTAATACTGAGCTGTAGGATAATAACAAGGTTGCAATAAATAAATGCTGCATTATGCTTTGGGAAAGATAGTTTCAGCAATGTAGCTGATATGGATAGTGTAAACACAAGGATTATAAATAATCAACATCTGTTGAATATAGTGGAGGTGGTAACTGAATGATAACTGTTACAAGTCCAGAATAGATATGCAATCAGTCACAATTTTTATTGCCTCAGGTTATATTTTAAATGACAGTAGATGTGTACGCAATAGAAAAATGGAAAATAACATTCCTAAAATTGCTATAATACCAAAACAAAAATGTTGAGGAATTGTCAAGCCCAAATATCGGATATGCTTAATAAAATCTCAATTGAAAGCAAAAATGGATGCGTGACAATTGAATGGAAAATTAAACTGTGGAAAGATGATGGAATTAATAGTGCAAGGCTGACTGGAAACTATTGGATGCCGAAAATGGTTGTTTATTTGCGCTCAATTTAAACATCACAAACTATTATAAGGAATAGTGCACATTATATTGCTTGACAGACACTCATTTGCAGAGTTGTTGCCTTTGTTTTCAAATGACTGGAGGCAGAAATGGCATGAAAGACAATTTAGAAGTCTTGTCATTTGGTGTATTTATCATAAATTACATGATACAGACAGGCTTAGGACAAATTCAGCCTTTGAGAAAAGTATTTCATGTTTGGTATAAAGAAATTACAGCCTATACAAATATTATTACGCAGGCCAGTGGGATAAAGCCAAGGTAAGTCTTAATATAAATTCTTCTTTTTTTTAAGCCTTTGGGTTTAAATTAACTTTCTTCTGAACAATTTATTTTCAACAGGCCTGTGGCATGTGATATGACTGTAGAATAACAACAACAGCAGTGCATCATAACTGTAGA
Organism: Pelodytes ibericus; assembly: GCA_036172795.1. Lineage (NCBI taxonomy): Eukaryota > Metazoa > Chordata > Amphibia > Anura > Pelodytidae > Pelodytes > Pelodytes ibericus. The sequence continues at coordinate 115,049,120 of CM069861.1, read as the reverse complement.
TTTGAAAATCAGACAGATGCAGAAATGGACAGAAAGATGGACAGACAAACAAACAAAACAGACAGACAACCACAAGTTTGAATGGACGGATAGATGGAGGGAAGTAAGGACAAGCAGATGGATCGATAGATATAGAGCAGGTACATGTCAACAGATACAATGAACAGATCCTAACATTTCCTCACATTATGCATGTTAATCTTACCACTGTAAAATGAATTAGCATGTTCTTGTCTGGAGTAATTGAAATATATTAAAAGGACATTTTGTATTACAAAGGTACAAAAATATTCTTATAGACTGTTACTATGAGGTGTTTACAACCTCTCTACTTTAATGAAACTGGCCCTTAAGGTCAATTTAATAAAGCTGAAGAAATGAAAGAGAGAATCTTTCTGACAATTCATCTGGAAATGTTGATGGATTTACCTGATATGTACATTACATATTCCAGTATCCCTCACACAGAATTATTAGCTGTCCTCTTTGAAACTCTTCCCTTTGTATTGTTTCGGCAGTTCTCAACTCTGTGTAACTGCTAATTTAACAGTGCTGATTGTTGTTACAAAATGCAAACATGAAGCATACAATCTGTGCTTCTATTCTTTAATTTGGCTTATATAGATTTCCTTACTTGAATTATATAATTCCCATGCCCTTTCTCAAATGTAGAACAATTTTAACCTAATCTTACCTGTTGTAAAAATAAGTAATTTAAGACTTTACTTGAGGGCATCCTACTGCTGCTTGAGGATGAAATTGCTAGAGGTGCTTATAAACCAGGTACAGTGAATATTCCGTAGAGTGTACTTTTCTCATTAGTAAGCTAAGCAAGCAAACAACAAAGTCCAGTTATTAATTAATAAAACGCATTGTTACTGTCAACTAATGTTAAATAATGAATTGTATACCTGCCAGATAACCAAGCATTAGTAAAGAAAAACACATATGATATTAAAAAACTTATAGACAAAGTGAACAAATTTTTTTTGTTAATGGCTATAATTAAGCCAACATTTAGAAAAACACACCAATATAAAACGCAAAACTTTTAATTGAAAAGGCTCTTAAAAACCAAGTGTGTGTGGACTCCCAAAAAAGATAAACACACACAATGAATAGACAACAAATGTACGGTGATGCAAAAATTTAAAATTCTCTAGATTCCAATATCAATTATAGAGATTTAGTCACTGCACTAAAAAACATTTATGTTAAAAACACTGAAGCTCCAGGATGCATCACCCGGATTACAGTTAGGGATCAATCTGTGAGTAATAGGTTCCTACCCAGGTGTAAGTTATGTTTTATATATCAGGTATCAGTCATTCATTAGTAGATTTATCACTCCATTAGTGAAAGAAAGTGCATACACAGTTTCATATAAAAGTAAGGAGAACATAAAGTGGTAAATATACTTAGTATCAGTCATTCATTACTAGATATACCATCAAATGAATGAAAAAAATTGCCTGACTGAAAACTAGCACCTCTAAAAAGCTGCCGGCTGTGAAAGGCTTTAGTTTTACCAATCCTGGAATGCTGGCTAGAATGATTGAATAACATGACAGCAGCAAGTATATCTGTGGTAGGAGAAACAAATGAAATTGGTTGGTGTTGTAGACTAAAACGCATCAGGCAATTTTCTCATTAATTGAGTGATAAATCGACTAATGAATGACTGATACCTGATATCTATAACCTTACTTATATGTGTAGGAACCTATAACTCACTAATTGGTCCCTGATTGTACAGGGCGGTGCACCCTGGAACTTTAGTGTTTTTAATATAAATGTTTTTTAGTGCAGGGACCAAAAGTCTATAACTGATATTAGAATATAGTTGCAATGTTTGTTGTCTCTTTGTTATGTATGTTTACATTTCTAAGTGTTTTTTGGGAGTCCAGTGGCAACCATCTACACTTGGTTTTTAAGAGCATTTTCAATTAAAAGTTTTGAGTTTTATCTTGGCTAAATTACAGCTATTAACAAAAAGGTTGTTAACTTTGATTAACCCCTTCACAAGATAGTTTGACCTTGACTTTCCCTTGGTGACAAGGGCTGTTTTTACATTTCTGGGGTGTTTGTGTTTAGTTGTAATTTTCTTCTTTCCCACATACTGTACCCACACAAATTTTATGTTGTTTTTATCGTCATGAAAAGGGCTTTCACTAGATACCAGTATGTTCATCATATCTTATAATTTACTACAAAAAATCATAAAATATGATGAATAAATAAAAAAAAACACTTTTTCTAAATTTAACCTAAAATATAATTTACACAAATACAATGCCTGGCACGTCCTTTGTCGTCAAGGGAGTTTCTCCCAGGATGTGCCTGGCACGTCCTTTGTCATCAAGGGGTTAAAAACCTATTTAAAAATGTTTGTTTGTTTTTGGTTTCCTTGATAACTGTTTAGGGAAGGTAAAGGTTAGTACTTTCTATGTAACCTCTACTTCTCCCAACCTATGAACAGACCATTTTGGCACAGTTTGTGGCCCCTGAGTATTAGAATTTTCACTGCATGCAAATATGTCTATTCAGAGATTTGTATTTATTTATAGTTTTTCTCATTTTAGAATCGTAATTGAGGAAAATGCTACAGAAATGCATATGGCATTGTGGTCTCTAAAAGATTCAAAGAATACATCGAGCTCTGTAAAGGAAATCTTTTATTTATTGTTTTCAATAATAGCTTGTGTTTTATTAATACTACTGTATTGGCAACTGAATTATCACGCATTTTTGCAGTTTATGGAATAAGTACACAATGGATTCATCTTGGATATTCTGATATTTTATGCTAGCTGGCTTGTTAACTGTATTCTAACTAAAATAATTATCTTCATTGCAAATAGCAATGAAAAGATTATGGAGTCTACTCAATAAAGAGAGAATAGCAGAGAATTGAGATGGGAATCTCAAACCTTAGGCCAATGTAGCATCTCCAATGCAGATGAATGGGAGGATTTTTCCAACTGTGTTTTAACCATTTAATCATTATTCATTTCCTAAAATATAATTACTGAAATGGTGTCAGTTTTGTGTTTTCCTATATGGCATGTGTTATTAGGGGTTATGTGTCATGGGAATGCAAGACTGTGGTTTCTTTGTTTACTAGATCTTCTGTAAAATGATGCAAGGCAGAGTAACATGTACGGTGTTTGTATGCTTCTTACCTATAACATAAAAACATGAGTTGGCATGGAAACTATACAATTTACATTTTTCGGTATTATTAGAGGAAACAGCACACTGCACATACATAGAGAGCTCTACTATAATTTACAGCCATTTTCTTATATTCATAAACCTCATTATAACATTAGGAAGATTCTAGTCTCTTAGCATGGAAAATAAGCAAAGCATTTCTTTAGTAGCAAACCAATTTTATGTTGACCTTCTCAAGAACTGAGAAGTGGCATTTTTGAGGTAGGATTTTGCATTGATTTTGACTGAAGCACCATTTTAAATATATGTATGCAAGACGGGCATGCCTTTACTGTGCAGCATTTCTAAACATTGGTTCAGACTGAATTCTGGATACAACAAATGTAAAGAGTCCATTTGAGACTGTAAAAATTTTAGTTAAAGAAGAAAAATGAGTATTAGAAAAAGAAAAAGGCAATATGGAAAAAAAGAGAAGGGGATTTTAATTAAAATATATATATTTATATAGTTCTGTTGTCTTAAAAAGTCAATTATACCCCGATTAGTCAGGTCAGGGATTATAGCTTAAATTTACGAATCTCCGAAATGCGGCTACTCAGTGTCCTTCAATTCAGGTCCGAATCGGTAGTTTGAGCAGTTTGGAAACTGAAGCATTGGAGGTGTTTGGATCAGGACATATTTACCATGAAAATTATTGATTTTTGACTATCCAATATGCACTTATTATCTCAAACACACTCTAAATTCAGCTAATATAGCTGCATTTTGGGCATTTCAACTCTCCAGAGCTGATCTGGAGAAGTGAAATTAAAATTTTAAAAATTATTAATATCATTATTAACACTGGCCCCATAAATAGAAGAAAATGTCCCTACCCAATTAAATTTAGGGTATAGGAACCAGTAAAATTGTTGCCAGCCCTCAAAATATATGTTGGGGGGTCAGAAAAAAAAACCCAGATTAACAAATGCAACCAGGAACCACCCAAATGGCTCCAGTCCATATGGAATACATCAGTTAAGAGCCCTGGCCCTATCCTAACCATACCAAGCCAGTAGTAAAGCTTGGAAGACTTCTGCTTATCAGATACCTTTTTTTGTACATTTTTGAGGTAGCTATTTTTATTTCATTATATGGGGACTGGGAGCATTTGTCCAGCTCCAAGACCCATTTACTATTAGGGGGCAGGGCTACTTTACCTGGCTCCCTATGTATATTTTAGGGGCACCAGTAAGGCTTTTTATATTGTGTTGGGGAGGACTCTGGCTGTTTTCATAGGCTGTATTCATGAAATGAAATTGCAGGGAACTGGCAAGGGAATTCCAAAATGAAGATCAAAATAGCAGAGTTTTATAGCTGAATTGGAGCATTTTTCCAACTTGGCTACTTTGGCCTTGAGATTGCAATTTTCTATGAATAAACCCTAAGACTTGTTTTAAGATAACAAAACTATATTAACATACATACTTCAATGGAAATAGCTTTCTCTTTCTATATACTTCTATTAAATAAGCACCTTATGGTATTATGACTATGAGCCTTTAGGAATAATGTGGGATAAAAATAATTTTGATATGTTGCGTTGGTGTTGGACATACATGTTACATACAGTGAGGGAAAAAAGTATTTGATCCCATAATGATTTTGAACGTTTGCCCACTGACAAAGAAATGATAAGTCTATAATTTTAATGGTAGGTGTATTTTAACAGTGAGAGACAGAATTTAAAAAATAACAAATCCAGAAAAACAATGTCAAAATAGTTATAAATTGATTTGCATGTCAGTGAGTGAAATAAGTATTTGAACCCTTCGACTTAGTACTTGGTGGCAAAACCCTTGTTGGCAATCCCAGAAGTCAGACGTTTCTTGTAGTTGGCCACCAGGTTTGCACACATCTCAGTAAGGATTTTGTCCCACTCCTCTTTGCAGATCCTTTTCCAAGTCATTAAGGTAATGAGGCTAACGTTTGGCAACTCAAACCTTCAGCTCCCTCCACATGTTTTCTGGCTAGGCCACTCCAGGACCTTAATGTGCTTCTTCTTGAGCCACTGCTTTGTTGCCTTGGCTGTGTGTTTTGGGTCATTGCCATGCTGGAATACCCATCCACGACCCATTTCAATGCCCTGGTTGAGAGAAGGAGGTTCTCACCCAAGATTTGACTGTACATGGCCCCCGTCCATCGTCCCTTTGATGCGGTGGAGTTGTCCTGTCCCCTTAGCAGAAAAACACCCCCAAAGCATAATGTTTCCACCTCCATGTTTGACGTTGGAGATGGTGTTCTTGGGGTCATAGGCAGTATTCCTCCTCCTCCAAACACGGAAAGTTGAGTTGATGCCAAAGAGCACAATTTTGGTCTCATCTGTCTACAACACTTTCACTCAGTTCTCCACTGAATCATTCAGATGTTCATTGGTAAACTTCAGACAGGCCTGTACATGTGTTTTCTGAGCAGAGGGACCTTGCGGGCGCTGCAGGACTTCAGTCATTCACAGCTTAGTTTGTTACCAATTGTTTTCTTGGTGACTATTGTCTCAGCTACCTTGAGATCATTAACAAGATCCTCTCGTGTAATTCTGGGCTGATTCCTCACCATTCTTATGTTCATTGAAACTCCATGAGGTGAGATCTTGCATGGAGCACCAGACTGAAGGAGACTGACAGTTATTATGTGTTTCTTCCATTTGTAAATAATCGCACCAACTGTTGTCACCTTCTCACCAAGCTGCTTGGCTATGGTCTTGTAGCTCATTCCAGCCTTGTGTAGATCTACAATCTTGTCCCTGACATCATTGGACAGCTCTTTGGTCTTAGCCATGGTGGAGAGTTTGGAATCATATTGATTGATTGCTTCTGTGGATAGGTGTCTTTTATACAGTTAATGAGCTGAGATTAGGAGCACTCCCTTTAAGAGAGTGCTCCTAATCTCAGCTTGTTCCCTGTATAAAAGACACCTGGGAGCCAGAAATCTTGCTGATTGATAGAGGTTCAAATACTTATTTCGCGCATTGACATGCAGATCAATTTATAACTTTTTTGACATGCATTTTTCTGGATTTTTTGTGTTGTTATTCTGTCTCTCATTGTTAAAATATACCTACCATTAAAATTATAGACTGATAATTTCTTTGTCGGTGGGCAACCATTCAAAATCAGCAGGGGATCTAATACATGTTTCCCTCATTGTATAATGCTAAAGAATAACCTATGAATTAGCTTAATACAATGTAATGATCTACTCGAAAAACAAGCAAACAAAACAAATGGCTTATGCAACACTTATTCGAAAATAAAACAGCAAGATGTCTGTATTTATTAGTTTTTTCCTTTCTTGTTTAGGCACAATATATATACATAAACCTTCTCTCCAGTGAAAAAATCCAAAGACTTACTATCTTATTACAGTGCCAGACCTTTCTTACACTGTGAATATATTGGCTTCATAGAAGAAGGTAGAAATATAAGTTTATCTTACTGGAGTGAAAGCTCTCTATCTTATACCATTTGCATTTTTGCCTTTCAGATATGTCCTCGGAGGTTGATAGTTTATTGGTGTTTGAAATACAAACCTTTCTAGATTTGCAAAAGCCATGAATCTTTCCATATTTAAATGAGCCATACTGTAGTATAGCTCGTAGGCTGAGATGCTCAATTGCATGCTCGCTACTGCAACAAGTCCAGTGGATAAGAAAGTTGCCTTGAATTATAGTCTAATCTGAACAATGTGATTTGACAGGCATTACTGGAAAAGAGCATGAGTGAAATGGGACTTGACAGTTAACATATTAGGCTTCTTCTATCATTTTTTGGATTAGAAATAGAAGGAAGGTAGTGAAGTTTGAATGTTAAACCCAATTAAAATACTATCATAAAACTATAGAATTTGCCAAGCTATTTAAAATAAGTGAATATTATGAAATCAGATAGTCAGATAGTCAGATAGCTCCGATCTGGGACAAAATTGGGAGAAATTTCCAATTTGACTATTCAGTAGCCAAATTTGTCATATTATTCAGAAAATTAAACATTTTAGGACCAAAAATTTCAGTAAAAGATGTATCCTTTTACCACTGTGTGTAACTATCAGTAGCAATGTCCATTATGTTTACCCATAAGGCAATACATTCCATATTTAAGTGATATCATGTCACATGTATCACAGTACCAATAATCATTCATTAAACTACCTATTTGTTCTACTTTACTGTCAACCTGTAAAACAAAAAAAGGGCCAAAGGACAAATAGTGTGTTCTGTAAAACCATTTATTAAAATCTCTGTTGATGAGGTACTCACAATAGTTAAACATGAATGGACATAATGGTATAATGACATTAATACCACACTGAATCCGTGATTCTATTAGAACATTCTCCAAAACATCCGGAAACAAATGTATTGGTGTAAAAGGCATATGAGATCATTTGAGCTAGTTGATTTCCTATTCTTCTGTGTTGTTACTATAATATTTTGTATAATCTGGTTATATATTCCAATTTCTAAAATTTGAATAGAGTTTAACCAGATTAAACAAAATTGATCGGTATTACTGCATAGTTGTCTTTATTTTCCATTCCAACCTATATTTTTTATCTTTTATAAAGTCTCAAGCTAAATGATGCTCTTCTTTAATATGGCACAAGCTATTTTGGGTCTCTTTTTGCCCCAGGCACAAGAGAAGATTTTATCCTCTAATTTCTTTAATATTGTATGGGGAACTCTAATTGGAATTTCCTAATAGGTATGTCATTTTTGGCAAAATACAGCCCTTGATTATGTTGACCCTGCTAAACCATGAGATATCATGCCCGCACCATGATATACAAAACTTGTCCAGATCTTTAAGAATGTTATTATAATTTGTAATTAAAATTTGATTAAAATAAAAAAAGTAGATCAATGCCTAATTATGCAATGCTCTTATTTGAACAATCTAGCTTTAATGGTAAACCCTAGTCTTTCTAAAAAGATGTTTGGAATACCGTATGATATAATTTGGGTTTTAGCAAAATTCAGTTTATAGTTTAAGTATTTCTCAAGTTCATCTAATAGTGCAAATGTCGCTGGTAATTCAGGGCACCAAAACGAGCACTGAAAGTGATTTTATTTCAATTTCAGTGCTCAAATGGTATTGGTACGATGCTTCCATGTGGAAGCATCATCCAATACTAACATCATATTTTCAGGAAATGTTTACCTGAATTGCAATCTGTGTGAAAAATCACAATTTTTATTGTGTTATTGGTTGGGAGTGCCGATGTCCAAACGAGTGTTTACTGATTGTGGAATTAGGGTTGTTCCCTTGTGAACGCCTACGTAACCTTGAAGAGGCTTTTTTGTGTTTATTACATCTACAGATAGACTGACCCAGTGTATGTTGCCCTAGCATTACTGCAGAATGGGCACAGAGCAGTGCACCATGCTCAAGCAGATTCCAGTATAAAGTAGTTATGTCTAGAAGACATACATAGAATAAACAATGAATTAAGCTCCAAAACACTGGTACAGGTTCTTACATGTACCACATAGTCTCTAACTTAATCTCTAAGGGTTATGTGACTCCATGCTTTAAATGTCCAGCCATATTGGTCCAAGAATGTAATGGTATTAACTAGTTGTTTCCTTGTTCATTTTGCAAGTGTTCTATGATTACAAGTAGGTCATAGCTTTAACATTAAGAGATTTTACTTTTTATACATCTGTTTGGTAGCTGTAATCTAAAAAAAAAAATACAAAGAACAAACAGATTGATGATTATTTTCATCAAAAAGACCTACTAAACTATTGATGTATGTGCATATTATATGTTGCTTTGTAAATTGCACTCTACATTTTAACCAAAATGTCTTGAAATATACATGAGTGTCTCTGCACACAATGGTACTATTGTAACCCTATAATAGGTTTGTGATAATAAAGTGTTACGTAAACAATTACATCTAAATAGCAATTGAAATAAACAAGTAAAATCACTTGGCTCACATGGAGTCCTCTAGAAAGGGTTACTGTCTGAATATATATGTTCGATGGATTGTATTGAAACTGCACACAAACATATATAATACATTTTACATGCATTTATCTTTTTTAGAAATGCTGTTCCTTTCACCCTGTGGGTGTCTGAATAGTTTCCAACAGACTTAAATATGTCTGATTTATCTGTCTGCTGGTTTGCTGTTGTTTACCTGAATTTCAGATTTTACAAAAACGAAAGGTAAATGTAATTTCCAAGTTATTGATAATTATCTTACATTTGAACAGATGTGAAGCAACCTACTGAAAAAAAGAGAAGAGTGTGATAGTAGATAATGTATTGAAATAGATCACAGAAACATAAGATGCTACAATTATAGCTGCATCTTACACCGCTTATGAAAGTAGAGCTTAAGGAAGAAAACAGAGAACATTTTTTTATTAATATTTATTCATTTTCTCAGTCTTGGTGAAATCTCCCATTTTCCATTTGTGTTCAGATCACAGCAAGACCTGTCATGTAACTTTTAAAATGATCATCAAAATGGAGGTTGTAATAACCAAATAATAATTATATCCTGGAGCATTCAAGATATTACCTCTAAGGACACAGACACTTACATAACTGTTCTGCATTTAATTATGACAGCCTTCAACTTAAATGATATGCATTAAACTCACTTAATTAACTAGTAATTACAATACTGCCAATGATAAATTAATGAGTAATGTTATCACACATTAAGTTACAAGATCAGATTTCAATTATTAAGATAAATGTGGATATTCAACTTCTAAGCAAACTTTAGTAGGTCATTCCTTGAACTCTGTGTGAGGGTTGCTTTCTACACCAATAAGTAAAGAATAATGAAAAACGAAGTAGGAAAGGGAAATGTATTTTAATACGGCTCTGATTACATAACATAATCTCATTAGTTTAACTGTTTGAGACCTCATAAGGCTCAACATAGTAAACATAATAGTAAGAGTTTAATTTGTAATGGAACTCAGAAGAGGTGAAGTCTTTCATCTTCCTGGAAATGGCCTCTTGTTGTTTTGGTATGCATAGAGAAAGAAACAGGGTCTAGGGAAAGCTGCAGCCAGAGAAACACGTGTGGGAGTTACAGAGTGATAAAACACTAAGGTCACTTACTATGTCTTGGCTATCTCGAGACTGGTCACTTTCGCTTTAATATTTCTGGTTAAAATCAGACATATTCTTTGGCGATGGTGTGCTTTTATATATATAGTAAAGGCTGTACAATATGTGAATGAATGGCATCTAACCAGGAATCAGCATCATCATAATCTCATAATTATTATATGTTCCTGCTATTCATCTACCTGTTCATTCATTAAAGACTCATAGATAAAAAATACTAAGTAATAGGAAGATAACCCATGCGGACACATGCAAGTAAAAACAATGAGAAAGCATGAAAATGAAAGTTAACACAATGCTAACACTGAATAGTAGAATGAAACAGTGACATTAAATTCAACACTTTAATCCCTTAGTGACAAGACGTTTTGACCTTGACTTTCCCTTGGTGACAAGGGCTGTTTTTACATTTCTGGGGTGTTTGTGTTTAGCTGTAATTTTCTTCTCTCTCACATACTGTACCCACACAAATTTTATGTTGTTTTTATCGTCATAAGAAGGGCTTTCATTAGATACTATTATGTTTATCATATCTTATAATTCACTACAAAAAAAATCATAAAATATGATGAAAAAATAAAAACAAAAACAATTTCTAACTTTGACCTGAAATATAATTTACACAAATACAATAATTAAAAAAGGCCCTGTCTAAATAGTTTCTAAATTTTGTCCCGAGTTATTGGGCAAAAACCAAAAATAGTGTTTTTTGTTTTTTTTCCTATATTGACCTTTTGACCCTAAATTTAACCCTAACCCTAAATTTAACCCCAACTCTAACCCTTATGCTAACCCTTAATATATTTTAATTACATTTTAACCCTAAACCTAGATTTAAGCTAATTATAATTAATTATTGCAATATTGCTGACTGCCTCTTGGAGTGATTTTTTTTTTCACTTACGAAGCTCTGACCACAAGACTCATGCTGCTCGCGCAATATGGCGCCCACAATCGCTCCGTCCTACTGGATATAATTAGCATAATTAGCATAATTTAACTCCAACTTCTTGTCACAGTGTAGATTATATCACCAAGTTCCCACCAACATTACCATGTATACTTGGTATATAACAGATACATTCACAGCACAGCATCTACATCAGACAGGTGCATTTTATCACTTTTACCTGAAATATAAATAAGACCTTGTGCAGATGTACTTCAGTCAGAGAGCTGTGTCTACACCATAAAACATATATTAGTATGAACTTATCACTTCTGCTGGAAGGCCATTCCATGTATCCACTACCCTATCAGTAAAGTAATACTTTCATCTGTGCCTGGCCTTAACTCATATCTAAGATAGCCTTCTGCTTATCCCATGCATGCTTAAACTTCTTCACTATATTAACCTCTACCACTTCTGCTGGAAGACTATTCCATGCATCCACTACCCTCTCTATAAAATAATACTTTCATTAGTCCCTGGCCTTATCCTAAATCTAGGATAGCCTCATTTGTATAGCATGTATGCTTAAACTGCTTCACTGTGTTTACCTCTCTCACTTCTGCTTGAAGGATATTCCATGCATCCACCACCCTCTCAGTAAAGTAATACTTTCATTAATCCCTGGCCTCATCTTAAATCTAGAATAGCCTTATGCTTATCCCATGCATGCCTAAACTCCTTCATGTATTAACCTTTATCATTTCTTCAGGAAACCTATTCCATTTATCCACTAACCTCTCAGTAAAGTAATACTTTAATTAGTGCACGGCATTATCTTTGCCTATCCCTTAATGCTTAAACTCCTTCAATGTATTAACCTTTACCACTTATGCTGGAAGACTATTCCATGCACCCACCACCCTCTCAGCAAAGTAATGTTATGTTTCTGACCGCAAAATAACATCACAATATAATATATATTTCCAGCCTTTTCAAAAGCTTGAGGTGGACCCCAAATATATGTATATAACTAGTTGCATTTATACTTATATGACTTTTTAATATTATATTCAACTATTTTTATATGTAATAAAAATGTTATTGAAAAATTGTTCATTTCTTGTTTTTATTCCCTTCCTCTGCACCCACATTGCACCTAAAGGACTTAACACAGCACCATACAGTACCCACAGCACTTGGCTTGTACTCATATTGCACCCACAGAACATATTATAGTGTCACTTTGCCCCACTGAACTGCCCGTGCAGAACATGCCACAGTGTCACTTTCCCCCATAGTACATGTTATTTTGCCCCACAGACCATGCCTCAGCGTCACTTTGGCCACAGTCAATTTTACCATGAATATACCACTATTAGCCTGGCCATGAATATGCCACTATTAGCCTGGCCATCAATATGCCACTATTAGCCTGCCCATTAATATGCCACATCCAGATTGCAAATTAATATGCCATATCCTGATTGCCGAGTAATATGCCACAGACAGATTGCCCAGTAATATCCCCCAGCCAGTATGCCCAGTAATATGCCATAGCCAGATTGCCCAGTAATATGCCAAAGCCTGATTGCCCAGTAATATTCTGTAACCTGATTGCACAGTAATATGCCACAGCCAGTATGCCCATTAATATGCCACAGCCAGATTGCCCAGTAATATGCCACAGCCAGATTGCCCAGTAATATGACACAGCATAATTCCATAGTAATATGCCACAACCTGATTACCCAGTAATATGCCCAGCCTGATTGCCCAGTAATTTGCCAGAGCCTGATTGCCCAGTAATATGCTATAGCCAGATTGCCCAGTAATAATCCACACCCTCCTTCCCCAGTACTCACCTGGTTGTCTCCTCTATTTTGCAGTCTTCCCTCCTTCACGGAGGAGGGAAGTACAGTGGCCAGATTTGACTGTCATATCCGTCCGAAGAAAAAGCAAATCATTTTCAAAAAAAAAGACGCACTGTGATTGTGCAGGCTGATTTGAGGGGTAGTTCACACAGCCGTGCACATGGTCACGCGATGTCACGTGATGACGTCATATGGCCCCATGTTTGCGAGACCAAATTTTTTCCGAGACTGTCACGCGATCGCGATATACATGGGACAAATGTCATTTTGTGGGACTGTCCCAGCAAATCCGGGACAGCTGGTAACTATGCATTTAACGAGTGAGGGCAAGAGTCATTTCCACATCCAAAGTCCAGTGGGATGGGGAGTAATAATATTGGTGTAGTTAGGGATCAAACTTTTATGCATAAAGGTATTAAAGAAAAGAAATAACTAAAAAAATATGTTTTTTAAAGAGAAGGGGTCCATCAATATTTATTAATGCAGTGAGATAACACTGAATTTACTGAAAAAAGGATTAGATGCAAATTATCTATTGTTGCACCAGTTTCATGTAAAATTGCTACTTTTTGGAATAGTAGGATTTGTTCATATTTGTAACTGTAGCCACAATATGTTTAATTCACTCTGCACATAAAAACCAATGATGTGACCCAGCTCTAATTGGGACTGATGGAGCATTCAGGATGACATTAACCTTTTTTAATAAAATGTTAATAATAAATGAGAGCTGTATAACACAATCTTCTGCTAACACAGTTATCACAATTCATTGTTTCAAAAGAGAGATCATTACAGATGAAACAGTAATAGAGAGTGTGGATTTGGACAATTGGGAACATCTGAGTCATTTAAAAAATGTTAATTACTTATGTGAGCTTACCTTTAAAATAATTTAATTTCTGTATTTACTTAGTATAACTGAATAGTATGCTGGGAAGTGTAGACGATATAGATATAGCTATAAAATAATATATAGACAGGTAGTGCAGTTTAATAAAAAACATACTCCACAGAGAGTGCTTCAACCACTTAAAGCCTTTGCATTGTAAAATGTAAACACAGCAGGCTACACAGCTAGGGTTGCCATCTTTTCTTAAAAAAAAGTACCGGACTTGTTAATGCTTCCATAGACTTAACATCATCATGATGCCAATTTTTTACCAGCCTGCCAGTACAATACAGGCCAGGTGGCAAACCTATAAACAGCATTAGCTTATGTTTCTTCGTACATTTTAAAATATAGGACTTATAGACAGAGGCGGAACTAGAAACCACCAGGCCCAGGTGCAAAAATTGCCCTGGGGCCCTCCAACCCCACCATGCAACTCCACCCCAGAAATCCCACTTACATGCCTCCCAACTGTTCCGCTTTGTGCAGGACAGTAGTGATTTTGGTAGGCTATCCCGCTGTCCTGCCAACCTTTACCTCTGTCCCACTTTTTGGGATAGAGTCAGTTAAAACATAACAAATAGTGAAACTTTAGAAAAAATAAAATAGAAATCATGTTGGAGGGGTTTGATCTCAAACCGTTTCTCTATTTGTTAAAGGAACACCAGACTGAATCTTTACACTGTTAAGAATAAGATACTATCTAAGGCCACACTTAATTATGGGAGAGGGAAACGGTATATCGTCACAAATAGAGGCATTATTTGATGACAGGCCCACTAGAAATGCAATAAAAAAGTGGTGCGACAGAATTTAACAAACCCAAAGGAGCACCCAGCAAGATTAGCTTGGCTAGGTCATCAAATTTAAAAAAAGACTTGGGGTAGATACTTTTGTAGGGATATCTAGAGCAACCTATTGTTTAACATGGTTGAATTGCACTTTACACTAATGTTGTGTTGGTACTTACTGTATTTGCTCGAATATATAAGACAAGGTTTTTTTCAGAGCAAATGCTCTGAAAAATACCCCTCGTCTTACATTCGAGGTCATTTTATAATCTGACCTCAAATTGAGGTAAGATTATAAGACTGGGATCCAGGTCCCCCGCAGAGCTGCAGGGGACCTGTATCCCCCTCTGTAACAGCAGGGGCTTCGTCATAAAAGTCCCGGCGGTCGTGCCGGGCGGCAGCAGGGGAGGTTTGTGCTCATCGCGCAGGCATCCTCCGCTGCCCCGCTAGCCACCAGGGATAATCGGGCAGCCGGGGGATGTCTGCACGATACGTGCAGACATCCTCCATGCTGCCCGACAAGGCAGTCTATTATGACGGACCAGCTGTCCGTCATAATAGACTGCCGTGTCGGGCAGCATGGAGGATGTCTGCACGTATCGTGCAGACATCCCCCGGCTGCCCCCACTAGCCACCAGGGAAAGAAACCAGGTGAGGGGGGGGAGACACAGACAGACAAGGGGAGGGAGGGGGGAGACACAGACAAGGGGAGGGAGGGAGGGAGGGGGAAGACAGAAAAGGGGAGGGGGGACAGAAATAAAAGGGGAGGTGGGATAGATAGAGACAATGGGGGGATATATAGAGACAAGGGGAGTAGAGAGAAACACAAGGGGAGGGGGGATAGAGACAAAGGGAGGGGGAGAAAGACAAAGGAAGGGAGGAAGAGACGTGGGAGAGAGAGAGAGAAGTTTGGGGGGGGAGACAACGTTGGGGGTAGGAGAGAGACAGCTGGGGGAGGGGGAGAGAGGCCGTATTGGCACATAAAAGGAAATAAAAACAAGAACTGCATTTGTATAATTTACATTTTTTATTAAATATTAAAAAGCAATTTACATATATACAAGTTAAACTTTTTTTCCTATAGGGTAGTCTTATATTCAGGCTTTTAGTTTTTTTCCTAAAGGAATATACAAAGTTTGGGGGGGTCATCTTATAATCAGGGTCGTCTTATAATCGAACAAATACGGTAGTACCTGAATGGTTCGGAAAATTCTCCGCCAATAACACCTCTGCTTGTTGGAGATGTGATATGGCACATGGATCCTTCCCCCATACGTGGTGGTCTTGTGGTAGAATATATGATACATGCGAGAAGATTTTGCAAATAATTTCTAATGTAACAGATATGATTATCCCTCCAACACCAGAGATAGCTTTGTTGCACCTGAGGCTAGAGAGTCTTAACCCGAGGAATAGATGTTTTGCAACTCAATGTTTCTTGGCAATGAAGATAGTAATTGCCAGGAGAAAATACGTAGTAATATGATAGTAATACACAAGAGAAAATACTTATAGAGGAAGTTCTTAACCAGGTGTGCTTTCAATGCGAAATGGAAAGGGGGTATTGTCGGAGACAACATCGATTGGGTACATTTGGAAAGTCAGTAAAACAGGGTCTGATGGAATAGTTTTAGATGATTGAGGATGTTATGCTCCACAGTGCCACACATGTTTTGTCATTGTCAGTTTATTAGTAAAGTCACTGTCAGTATATTTGTAGGGTAGGTTTATACACAAGGGTACACAAGAATATGCAAAACTAATATCACGTTGCTCTACAAGCTGACAGTTGTTGTTCTGTACATGTTTTATATTGATGAATTGGAAAAATATTAATAAAAATAATTAAGTATGTAAAAAAATTCAAAAAAGTAGGATAAAGTAAAAGTATGTTAAATAAATATACATCTCATGGAAAAGGCATAGAAAATCCAACTGGACAGCTGTTTTGCTAGACAACCTCATATAACTTTGTAATGTTTTTTTGGGATTATAAATGTGTTGGCTGTAGTAACCCAGTTGGGGTAATTTGTAACATAATCTTTATTGGCATGCTTGAGTTTGAGCAATTGCCATATGTATAACTCTTCTTCTTGATTTATTTGGAATTGGTTTGGCACTGGATTACCTAAAACTCAGAGTTCGATATTGGTGCATAAAGCCCCAGCATATATCATATTGAAACATATTTAAAGTTAATTTGTTAGATACCTATCATATATTTCATATTTATGAATAACTGAATAGATCACAAATCATTTGATCACTTGCATGGGTTGTTCAGTAATGTAAGAGGCAAACTAATTGTAAAATTAATGTTTACTGCTTTTCTATCTTCTTCCTGTCAATTCACATCATAATCAGATATGCCTGGTGCACTGAGCAGTAAGCGTGGACTCAACAGTAAACAAACTGTGAAGTGTTTAATGTAACTGAAATATCCTAGAGCCACTGGACTTATAGTTCTCAGGACTTGGCAGCAATGTCCTTGGGCACTCAGTTAATTATACATAAAGCCATGAACCTAATTTCCAAATATCTCAAGTGAGTCTCTACAAAATGGATTGTTATTTAAAAACGTACATCAGGAATGTTTCTCCCTTATCAATGTGATATAAAATACATTGTTGTGTTTGTATCCATGTAACATTGAAGAAAATCTAATTATTATATTTTTATCCATGCATTTTTAGTTTGACATTATCCATTCAGTGCATTGACTATTATAGTGTCACACTATTTTAATCTTAACCTGTCATTAAGGCATATGTGCCACTAGTAGGATAATTCACAGTTTTACATAATTGCACTTGTTCCATTTTAAGTAATATCATGTCAGTGTGCTGCTCTGAGCACATTACTTAAGTTTTGCCTCCATTTCCCATATCTACTGCCAAACCTTCGACTCAGTCAGTATACAGCCATAATTAATATAATCAGTTATGGATATCGTTCTGGTTGGATTCTGAAATAAAAATGTTAATATTACAGCTGTTGAGACTACATTGTCCATTACTCTCAGCCTGTGTATTAAGCGTCATGGGAAGGAGAGTACTCAACAACTAGAGAGCCAAAGGTTAGGTGTTATATGATTGTGGATTGATACTGCAGCTACTTAACTGGAAGAATGTACAAAGGTTTCCCAAAATACAAAATAGATTATGTAAAGGCATGTATGATGACACAGTAAACAAGTGCATAATCCCAACTGACTTCCAGCTTTTTTTTACAGGGATGAGCCACCAAGCTCATGGACTTCACAAATTCTGCACAGAGCACATTTTTAGGACTCCACATCAGGAAGGAATATGGCAGCATAAAGTTCTATATAGGTAAGGGAGGGATTTTTCAATAGTAACAAGCAAATTATCAGTGGCATTTTAATGAGCAGATTATCAGTGGGCTATTAACGAGCAAATTATCAGTGGACTATTAATGAGTAAATTATCAGTGGGATATTAACAAGCAAATTATCAGTGGGCTATTAATGAGCATATTATCAGTGGGCTAATAATGAGCAAATTATCAGTGGGCTATTAACAAGCAAATTATCAGTGGCATATTCATGAATAAACTATCCAGGCGGGGTGGGAGGGGAAACATTTTTTTAATAAGGGGCCCTGAAATTTCTGATGGCAGCCCTGTGTAGAACTGCACATCACACAATTAACTTTTCTTCACTGCAGCTTCCTTGATGTTGAGCAAGTTACATTGCTAGTTGCTAACTGTAGATGGGGCTGTGCGAGGGGAAGGGGGCAATGGGTTTACAGTAAGTCTACAGTACAAACTCTCACTTCTGTTGACTAAATCTACAATAATATTCAACCAGTAATATTGCTACTTTAACTTTATTGGATTTGTACTTGTAGACTGGGATTGTGGTGTCCTACACTACACAGTAACTTTTTTTGTTGTTGACCGCAGCTCTGATGATATCATAATCTTTACCACCCCCGCTATTGTAAACTTCCCATGATGCTCAGGTATTAGTTGGTCTGTTAATTACTACTACAATGGTCATAAAATTGTCCAAATAATGGCTAACATTTGCAACATTTACCTCCCACCAGGAAATCAGTAAGCAAAGTAAGTAAAAAGTAAACAATGATGTAAAGGTTGGAGGTATTGGGGGTACTGAGGGGGATATTTTGCTCTCATAGTGCAAAATATGTTGAGCTGTCAGAAGTTGAGAATTGCCGCCTCACTATATCACTTTGGCTGTTATTAATTCCATGAATTCATCTCACTGATTTTCTTCAATAAATTGCTGAGTGCCAGTCCATTCCTGCTATGATATTTTGCCCCCACCCAATAAAAATCCTGTGGATGCCAATGTACAGGTATTATATTGAGGTTGTACAAAAATAATACAGAGAACAAAATGAATACATGTTACAGGATTTTTAAAGAACTTAGGTATAGGGTGTCCACAAATCCTGTACTGACTGACACAGTCTCACACAATACTGGATCACATTAGTTTCTGGCTAGCAATATTAAGCATTATTTATATTTCTGGTGTACAATTAAATTGAATGTACTTTGCTGTACATTTCTTTGTCTAGCTATCTATATACTAATAGGAGTTATACTGTTTCATGCATGTGTCTGACTGTATTTACTAATGTGGGCTACACTATACCGTTTGGCCAAGTTGTATCTGGCCAAGTTGTATGACTATGTATGCATATGTGTGCTATATATTAGCAGCTTAGTCTAGATGTAGGATGCCTGGTTTAAATTCTGTATTCTAGCTTAGCTTAAAAAGTTAAGCTCATAGTTAGTGAAGTAATTATATTTTCCGTTAATTAATTAATTGTCTTTCAAGGCAACTCATCAACACAGACACTTGTATCTTTTATTTTATTTGTTGAAACATTCTATTATAAATATCTGCAGGAGAGACAGATTTTACTAAAATAAACATCAGGACACAAACAACAGGAACTTTTTTGTGGGAATGTAGTTACTTTGGGGGAGGGCTAAACCTATAACTTTAGGCTCGGGGGAACTTTACGTTGATTTCTGTCTAAATAAATGTTTATAAAAATGCAATGATACTATGGCCATTTGTGATCATAAGGTCATCACGGTGTAAGGATAAAAAGTAGACATGTGCATTCGTTTTCGGACGAATGCATTTTCTTCCGAAAATAGCATTTTTGTCCATTCGTCCGAAAAATGAATAACGAAAATGCTATCCTAACGAAAGCCGAATGAACGAATGGTTAATAAACGAAAATAATTAGTTCATTCGTCCAGTCGTAGTACTATTGGCATTCTATAAGCCAAAATAGAGTCGGTTTATAGAATACAATAGCATAGTACACTACATTGCATAAACCGACATAATGAACGACTTTCGGTTTATGGAATGCATGTAAGTCTATTGGCATTCTATAAACCGACTCTATTTCGGTTTATAGTACTGTGGCACAAGTGGACGAATGATTTTCGTTTATATTAAACCATTCGTTCATTCGTTCAACTTCTTAGCTTTCTATAAACCGAAACAGAGTCCCCATTCATAAATTTTTATGAATGGGAACTCTAGTTCGGTTTATAGAAAGCCCATAGTATTACATGTAATCCATAAGACGAAAGTCTATAAACCGAACATTCGGTTTATAGACTTTCGGCTTATGGAATACATATAATCCTATTGCTATTCTATAAACTGAACGTTCGGTTTATAGAATAGCAATAGGATTACATATATTCCATAAGCCGAAAGTCTATAAACCGAACGTTCGCTTTATAGACTTTTGGCATTTGTAATGAATGTAATAGTACTATTAGCTTTCACTACACAGAGACAGAGTTTCCATTTATGAAGGTCGTTCGGTTTATAGACTTTCGGCTTATGGAATACATATAATCCTATTGCTATTCTATAAACCGAACGTTCGGTTTATAGAATAGCAATAGGATTACATGTATTCCATAAGCCGAAAGTCTATAAACCGAACGTTCGGTTTATAGACTTTCTGCTTATAGAAAACGAACAGTAGTAGTGCCTTTCTATGAACCCATTCATAATTCTTATGAATGGGTTCATAGAAAGGCACTACTACTGTACGTTTACTATAAGCCGAAAGTCTATAAACCGAAGGTTGTTCGGTTTATAGACTTTCGGTTTATAGAATACATAGAATTACATGTACATGAATGGACGAAAAACGAAACGAAAATTTTAGTTTTGCACATGTCTAATAAAAAGCATGTTCTTAACTTGCAGGTTGTGGCTTGATTCTTTCTTAGGTAAAGCTCACCTAGCCAAGATTTTTGTCTAATGTAAAGGTTTTTTTACAACCTCAAATAATACCTTCCCTATCTAGAGATGAAGAGCAAAATAATAATTACAAATGCAATGTACTTATTCCAAACTCAGGCACAATAGTAATCACTAATAAGCTGTATGAATGGAAATAATTATAATCATCGGTTTAGTCAGTTGCTTTTATAATACAATTTCATAAATTCTTAACTTTTTTGTATTTACAACGTCACTATTTTTAATCTTGACAACAGCTCAAAGCATTGAATCTCCACATGTATAGGGATATCAATTTCACACATTTTAAAATTACATTGTTCCCATCTCAGGGAAAATACATTATTTCAGAATTACTGTGAAAAAGTATATAAATCAATTAACGATTACTGGTCTGTGAAACCAATTGTATTCTCATTTATTATAAGATGAATTTAGGACAGTTTGTCTTTTCTGTAGCACAAAAGGGCAACTGCTGAGGTAACATTTCTCCCCAAGAGTTAACAACTTTGTAACTGATATTATCCAAACAGATCATAACCTTTTTAGAGGCAACATACAGCATAGTCTGCTCTAAAAAGGTATCAAACTTTTTAATATGGTGGACCCTGCATTAGAGACCTCTTGAAAAAAGCAATTGGAGCTGAAATGTCTGTTTATAAACCTGGGTCGGCTCTTTTGGGTCTATTCACTAAAATGCGTTGTTGGAGGTCGACTATAATTTTGAGACTAAGTAAAATTTTGCAATAGAAGCAATCACGGATGCTAGTGAAGGACAAGAGCACTATCATAGGCAATGTTAGCCTGTGAAATGGGGGTTTAAACATAACTCCTAACCCAAAAACCCAGCCCCAGAGTTATTGGAGTGGGAGGTGTTAAAAGTATAAGTAGCCCTTTAACTGGGATCATGAAGCTTCATAATTTTACCCATGCACACATGCGCAAATTCATCCAATGCGCACCTCGCTGGACCAGCGGGGAAGCACGCATCTGAGTCAGGGAGCGCACTCGGATGCGGGAGGTAGGTGACATGCTTTCTATGCTGGTGTTGTGAGATTAATAGGGGTTCACTATTGCATATATGGTGGGAATGGAAGGAGCTCACTTCTACAAAGAAACAATTGTAGAACATCAAACCTCATGTTCCTCTTCCATATTAATTTCCCAATATGTAATAAATATCAGAAGAACCTGGTGGCAGATATCCACAAAAACCTTGTATTGTAAGGAAACTATAAAATTGTGGGATCTTTGGCGTGGAAGGAATTTTTGAATCAAACAGACTTTCAATATAACATGGAAGTGGGCCTGTTTTGATGGGGGAAGCTCTAGCTAGAATCATAGAGTGGTTTGGGGCCTGGCAAAAAACTATAGAGTGGGCACCATGTGAATCTGTGCATGATTACTGCTGGCATAATAAAAAGGTTCAACTTAACAGTTTAGGCTAAAATTTCTTTGGTATGTATTGAATTAAAAATTAACCAGACAGCAAATATAAGTTGCACTTTGAAGGTTTATTTGGAATTCTATTATTGTGATTATTACTTTAATTGCAGTTTTATAATGAATTGTTAAATTGTATCTTGCTGTACTGAAGTATTGTAATTTTTCCTTTTTTGATATCATGAAAAATAAAAAAGAGTAAATAATAAAAAAAAAATGAAGATATATTTTTATATGATATTGATTCCCCTTTCTATATTATTTGTATGAGTATTTATGGGTTTTTGGGACAGGACTTTTACAGTTTTGAGTAAGTAATTGTATTCTACTATTTGCTAATTAATTGGTTTTGGTCATTTATATTTCTGGGCCTTGTATCGAGACAGCTCGATTTCTATCATTTATTGCAATGATAAATGATCCCACAAAATAAATACACAAAAAAAAAAGAAACCATGTAGGCGTGGATAATATTACGAAGGTGGAAAACAGAATTTTTGCAAACTTGTATACATCATGGGAAAGGAAAACGTTTTAACTTTTTCTCTTCAAATATCAGTAACAAAAAGTTAGAAGGATAAAACGTTTGTAAAACGTTGTCATTTTAAAACATTGAAAAACAAACATAGCTCAGCATAAACATTGCATAATGCATATAAAGAGTACATTTTTATAATGTGTTGAATCAAACACTAAATTTGACTTGGGTTACTTTCTTTTTAAATAAATTATTAAAACAGTTAGAGACAGGCAGATATTATTTGAAAATATTATTAATACATTGTTTCATCTGAAAAGTATGAATCATATGAGATTATGTGCCCAACACTGCTTAGCAAGAAAACAGACTGATTATTGTTGTAAGCCGTAGGCCAATGTAATATACCAAGTATTATAACTGTTAAGAAATATTAAAGGGAGGAAATATTACTTTACGGAGAGGATAGTGGATGCATGGAATAGCCTTCCAGCAAAAATGGTAGATGTTTACACAATGAAGAAGTTTAATAGCTTGGCTGCTCTTCTAAGAGCTGCTTTTCAAAGAGTATATTTAAGAGATATTCTGGAGACAGACTTGATTTTTTAACTTGCTGAGATCTTCTTTTCTACTGATACAAGTAAGATTCATTTAGTCAAGTTATTGTGTGGTGGTTTGTACTGATATACTGTTTCAAATTGCTAAGGAATTTGAATTGAATACTTAGGTGTTTGTCATTGTTTGGTTCTAATTAGCATAGGCCCACTCAGGTGTTAAAACCTTCCTTGGTGCTTGTAGGTGTGTGTTGTGGGTGTATATAAGGCATAGTGGAAATTAGCTTGGCTAATTTAATAGCTTGGCTGCTCTTCTAAGAGCTGCTTTTCAAAGAGTATATTTAAGAGATATTCTGGAGACAGACTTGATTTTTTAACTTGCTGAGATCTTCTTTTCTACTGATACAAATAAGATTCATTTAGTCAAGTTATTGTGTAGTGGTTTGTACTGATATACTGTTTCAAATTGCTAAGGAATTTGAATTGAATACTTAGGTGTTTGTCATTGTTTGGTTCTAATTAGCATAGGCCCACTCAGGTGTTAAAACCTTCCTTGGTGCTTGTAGGTGTGTGTTGTGGGTGTATATAAGGCATAGTGGAAATTAGCTTGGCTAATTTAATAGCTTGGCTGCTCTTCTAAGAGCTGCTTTTCAAAGAGTATATTTAAGAGATATTCTGGAGACAGACTTGATTTTTTAACTTGCTGAGATCTTCTTTTCTACTGATACAAGTAAGATTCATTTAGTCAAGTTATTGTGTGGTGGTTTGTACTGATATACTGTTTCAAATTGCTAAGGAATTTGAATTGAATACTTAGGTGTTTGTCATTGTTTGGTTCTAATTAGCATAGGCCCACTCAGGTGTTAAAACCTTCCTTGGTGCTTGTAGGTGTGTGTTGTGCGTGTATATAAGGCATAGTGGAAATTAGCTTGGCTAATTTATTAGCTTGGCTGCTCTTCTAAGAGCTGCTTTTCAAAGAGTATATTTAAAAGATATTCTGGAGACAGACTTGATTTTTTAACTTGCTGAGATCTTCTTTTCTACTGATACAAGTAAGATTCATTTAGTCAAGTTATTGTGTGGTGGTTTGTACTGATATACTGTTTCAAATTGCTAAGGAATTTGAATTGAATACTTAGGTGTTTGTCATTGTTTGGTTCTAATTAGCATAGGCCCACTCAGGTGTTAAAACCTTCCTTGGTGCTTGTAGGTGTGTGTTGTGGGTGTATATAAGGCATAGTGGAAATTAGCTTGGCTAATTTAATAGCTTGGCTGCTCTTCTAAGAGCTGCTTTTCAAAGAGTATATTTAAGAGATATTCTGGGGACAGACTTGATTTTTTAACTTGCTGAGATCTTCTTTTCTACTGATACAAGTAAGATTCATTTAGTCAAGTTATTGTGTGGTGGTTTGTACTGATATACTGTTTCAAATTGCTAAGGAATTTGAATTGAATACTTAGGTGTTTGTCATTGTTTGGTTCTAATTAGCATAGGCCCACTCAGGTGTTAAAACCTTCCTTGGTGCTTGTAGGTGTGTGTTGTGGGTGTATATAAGGCATAGTGGAAATTAGCTTGGCTAATTTAATAGCTTGGCTGCTCTTCTAAGAGCTGCTTTTCAAAGAGTATATTTAAGAGATATTCTGGAGATACTCTGGAGGTAGTCTGAGGTATACAAGAGGTGAGAAAAACTAAAAGATCTTTTTGATTTAAATTCTTAAAATGGCAGATTTGGTTTACTGTGATAATTGTTCTGCATTTGTTTTACATTCCATTTTTTGGAGGTTTGGAGGCTGTCTAATCTGTAGACAGTTCTCAAGATTGCAGCAGGAGATTGCATTTTTAAAGTCCGAGATTTGTAATTTATCTGTAAAACAAACTCGGGCTGAGACTGTTGCGAAGTCACTGCCACAGAGGCCATTGCCGCAGAGGCTTCCTAGGAATGGCAGGTGGGTTACTGTTGGATCTGGTAGGCTTAGAGTTGTGGATAAAAGGCATGTCCCGCAGTCTGTGGCTGTCCAGAATTCATTTTCAGCACTTTCAGAGTGCAGTGGTGTTGTGGAGGCAGGCTCAGACGCAGAGTTTGAGGAACCACTTTCCTATGTGGCTAAGGTGTGCAAGGAGAAGGTGAGGCCTGATAGAAAGCAGTTGTTGTTGGGCGATTCTATCATAAGAGGTGCGGAGTTGGACAGTATTGGCTTAGTGAGCTGTCTTCCTGGAGCTACTGCTCGCAGAGACAGGAGGCGTATTTCTAATATTGTTAAGCAAGCAAATCAGGAAGGAGAATTGGATGTACTGGTTCATCTAGGGACCAATGATTTGGCTTGCAATGAGGTTTCAGAGGTGAAGGAAGCTTTTCATGTTCTTGCCAATGATATACGGCAGGTTGTGTCCACACTGTCCTTTTCTGAAGTTATGCCTGTGCATAACATTCAGAATGATAGACGGATGCGTATTAGGGACTTCAACTTGTGGCTTGGAGAATGGTGTCGGGAGCAAGGATTTGGCTTTGTTTCTCATGGAAGTTCACTATGGGATAGAAAGGAACTGTACAAAAAAGATGGTTTGCATCTTTCTCAAAAGGGAACGAATGTTCTCAGTGTGCAGTTCAGAGGTTTTGCTAGGAGGTTTTTAAAATAAAAGAGGGGGGCAAAATGGCGATAAAACATCAATCCAATTGCCCCCCAAAAAAGGTACAGAAGTTACCTGTAGTCAGTGTGCTGAAAAATGATAAGCTTAGGGTCTTGTCTATAAATGCTCGCAGTTTAGGGAATAAGATCAATGAACTTGTAGCAATATTGGCAACTGAGAATGTAGATTTAGTGGCTGTTACTGAGACATGGTATAATGAAAAACATGACTGGTACATATCAATACCAGGGTACTCTTTATATAGAAAATACAGAGAAGGTAAAAAAGGGGGAGGGGTGGCCCTGTATGTGAGGAATAGTTTAAAATGTAACGTAATACAAGTTAGTGAGGCAAACATAGAGTCAGTTTGGGTTACATTAGAATTTGGTAATCATATGGTAACTCGGGTAGGTGTGATTTATATGCCCCCTGGACAAATAGAGGAGTTAGATAATCTACTAGTTGAGGAAATAGCTAAAATGACAATGAAGGGAGAAGTGATCATCATGGGTGACTTTAATCTTCCTGATGTGAACTGGAAATACAAAACAGCTATTTGCGCCAGGAGTACGCATATCCTAAACTCCCTACTGGGATTATCTCTAAAACAAGTAGTGGAGGAGCCAACTCGAAAGCAGGCCATACTAGACTTGGTGTTCACAAATGGAGATTTGTTATCAGATATTACTGTAGGTGAAAGTTTAGGATCTAGTGATCACCAGACAGTGTGGTTTAATACAGAGGCAGTCACACCACACAAAAACAAAAGTTTTAGATTTTAGAAAAACAGACTTTATCAGACTGGAGCAATTTAAATGGAGTCCAGGAGAAATGGGATTATCTAAAAGTTGCACTACTGAAGGCAACAGAAAATTGCATAAGGCTTGTCAGTAAGAGCAAAAAATTGAAGAAACCACTGTGGTACTCTGCAGAGGTGGCTAAAATAGTAAAAAATAAAAAGCTAGCATTTAGTAATTATAAAAATACTCAGAGTGAGGAAGATAGAAAGATCTATAAGAGTAGGCAGAAAGAGGCAAAGCAAGCTATAAGAGCTTCCAAAGCACACACAGAAGAGACTATAGCCCAGTCAGTGAAAAAGGGGGATAAAACATTTTTTAGATACATAAATGAGAAAAGGAAAGTAAAACAAGGATTAGTTAGATTAAAAACAAAATAAGGATGCTATGTAGAAGAGGATAAAGGCTTAGCAGACTGCCTTAATGAATATTTTTGTTCAGTTTTTACAAATGAAAATGAGGGTAAGGGACCTCATTTAGGGAAAAAGACTAATGAGTCTTTTGATGCATGTACGTTTACAGAGGAAGAGGTTTTACTTCAGCTGTCTAAAGTAAAGACAAATAAGTCGATGGGACCTGATGGGATACATCCAAAGTTATTAAAAGAACTTAGTGGTGTACTAGCAAAACCGTTAACAGATTTATTTAACCAATCATTGTTAACGGGAGTAGTTCCAGAAAATTGGAAATTAGCTAATGTTGTGCCCATTCACAAAAAAAGGTAGTAGGGAGGAGGCGGGCAACTATAGACCAGTAAGTCTTACTTCAGTAGTGGGGAAAATAATGGAAACCTTGTTAAAGAATAGGATTGTTGAACATCTAAAGTCGCTTGGATTTCAAGATCAGAGACAGCATGGGTTTACTTCACGGAAATCATGCCAAACTAATCTTATTGATTTTTTTGATTGGATAACTAAAATAATAGATCAGGGTGGTGCAGTAGACATTGCTTACCTAGATTTCACTAAGGCTTTTGACACTGTCGCACATAGAAGGCTTATCAATAAACTGAAATCTTTGAGTTTGGATTTCAATATTGTTGAATGGATTAGACAATGGCTGAGTGACAGGCAACAGAGGGTTGTAGTCAATGGGGTATATTCGATGCAAGGTCGTGTTACTAGTGGGGTTCCTCAGGGATCTGTTTTGGGACCCATTCTCTTTAATATTTTTATTAGCGATATTGCAGAAGGTCTTGTTGGCAAAGTATGTCTTTTTGCTGATGATACAAAGATTTGCAGCAGGGTTGATATTCATGGAGGGATAAGCCAAATGGCAAATGATTTAGCTAAACTAGAAAAATGGTCAGAGCAGTGGCAACTGACATTTAATGTGGACAAGTGCAAGATTATGCACTTTGGGCATAAAAACCCAAAAGCAGAATATAGACTATTTGGTACAGTCCTAACCTCAACATCTGAGGAAAGGGATTTAGGAGTAATAATTTCAGAGGACTTGAAGGTAGGTAGGCAATGCAATAGAGCAGCAGGAAATGCTAGCAGAATGCTTGGTTGCATAGGGAGAGGTATTAGCAGTAGGAAGAGGGAAGTGCTCATGCCATTGTACAGAGCACTGGTGAGACCTCACTTGGAGTATTGTACGCAGTACTGGAGACCGTATCTCCAGAAGGATATTGATACTTTGGAGAGAGTTCAGAGAAGGGCTACTAAACTGGTTCATGGGTTGAAGGATAAAACTTACCAGGAAAGGTTAAAGCATCTTAACATGTATAGCTTGGAGGAAAGACGTAACAGGGGGGATATGATAGAAACATTTAAATACATAAAGGTAATCAACACAGTAAAGGAAGAGAGTATATTTAAAAGAAGAAAAACTACCACAACTAGAGGACATAGTCTTAAATTAGAGGGGCAACGATTTCAAAGTAATATCAGGAAGTATTACTTTACTGAGAGGGTAGTGGATGTATGGAATAGCCTGCCAGCAGAAGTGGTAGAGGTAAACACAGTCAAGGATTTTAAGCATGCGTGGGATAGACACAAGGCTATCCTAGCTATAAGACCGGGAACGGGGGACTAATAAAAGTACTAAAAAAAAAAATTGGGCAGACTAGATGGACCGAATGGTTCTTATCTGCCGACACATTCTACGTTTCTATGTTTCTAAGTTTAAGCATGCATGGAATAGGCATAATGGTATCCAAATGTAAGTTAAAGGGACTGTATAGTGCCCAAAATGCCTCCTCAACATTTTTAATGCTTTCAGAGTAGTTTAAAATGCATATTTTATGTTTTGCATAACTTAAAAAATGAAGATATTACACTTGCAGAGGTTCAGGACAGCCCACTCAATGGGCGTCTCCCTTAGGCCTCTAAGGGAGTTTATTTTCCCAGCAGCAGCCAATAAGAATTGGAATATGAGTTCATGTTTAGTGATGTAATCAGGCAATGTGTTGTATGAGAGATCCTACTGTATACAAGAGCATTATAAGTTAGTGCCCTCTCACTTTATAATGTCAGTCATATCATCCAGCACTGCCTATCATGTCAGCTTGGCTGAGCATGATAGGCAGTGCAGCCCCCCCTAAATGCCAGCTTGGCTGAGCATGATAGGCAGTGCAGTCCCCCCCTAAATGCCAGCTTGGCTGAGCATGATAGGCAGTGGAACCCTCTCATAAATGCCAGCTTGGCTGTGATAGGCAGTGTGGTCCCCCCATAAATGATGCCAGCTTAGCTGAACATGATAGACACTGCAGTCCCAATCATAAATGCACGCTGGCTGAGCATGATAGGCACTGCAGTCCCCCCCAAAATCCAGCATGGATGAGCATAATAGCCCCCCCAAATTACAGTTTATTTAATACCAATATGATTATGATGGTAAGTTCAGAGCCTGTGTGAGTATGATAGGAATTATAGTTATTGTGTGATGGGAATTTAATTATTAAAATGTAGATACTGGTGCTTTTTTATTTAGATTAATATTATACTACATGTCCCCTTCATGAGTGAGCAGGACCCCCAGGTTAGTAAACAGAAATTAACTTTTATTATCAGAAAAAGGACTCATTCTCCATGACTTGCACAATAAATCAGAGGCTAGGTGTCAGCTGTAGAAAGGCAGTAAATACAATATAAAACTTACTGCCTTGCTGACAAACCATGATTTCTTGTGCTCCATGGAGAAGAAGTCCTTTTTGTGATAATAAAAGTTCCTCTGTGATCCCTTCCCCAGTCCTTTAAGGCCAGGGATTAACAAAGCTATTCAGAAATTTAGGTAGACTAGATGAGCCGAGTCATTCTTATCTGCTGATACATTTTATATTTCTAAGTTTCTGTGTCTATGTTTCTAAATATATAGGTATTTACATTTACATCAATTCTAGATTTAGTTATCATTGTAACATGTAACAATATATATAAGCTTTTATAAAAGTCATTTACAGTGTTTGACTTCTTCCCTGCCATTGATCGCTGTGTACGCAGTAATCTTACACAGCAGCACATGTTTTCCAGTCTGTGCATTTGTTAGAGGTTACTTTTTTACTATAATTTATTACAGTTAAACAAAGGCTCTTTTAAGACCTATTAACCCCTCGATCTTGCTGCAGAAACATTTTTTTGCTATCTGCATTTTTTCAATTTTTTGTTACACACACTAGGAGTTACTTATACCCACTAGAGGATTATGTTTAACATAAAAAACAAACATTTTAATCTGTCTGAGCGCATGTATAGCGATCAGTAACAGCCGATCAGTGGCAAAGGCGGTTTGGTGGTTGCTCAGATGAGCATCACCATTCGCCTGGTCAGATCAATATTTGTAAATATTGTTCTGGCCCATGCAGATCTGCCTCCCTCTGCTCACTTGAGTTTTAATGAGGTTGAGGGATAAAGCTGTATAATGTAAATTTTAATTATAATAAATTTAATAAAACTGTGAGACCCAAGGGCTTTTATAAAAGATATCAACCCCTTGCTTGCCATAGATCACTGCCTAAGCAGGGATCTGTCAAGAAGCATTTTTTTGGTCTGTGAATTTTTTTGTTTTGTTACACCTACGAGGGGTTAATTTTACCCCCTAGGGGATTAAGTGTACCATAAACATTTTTTTTAAGCTGTCTGAGCACATGTATAATGATCAATAACAGCCGATCAGTGGCAAAAGGTGGTTTGTTGATTGCTCAGATGAGCATCACCATTCGCCTGGTCAGATCAATATTGGTAAATATTGATCTGACCCACTTGCATTTGCCGCCCTCTCCTCAATTTTTAGTAAGAGAGAGAGACAGATATGTATAATGTAAGTTTTAATTGTAATAAATTATATAAAATGTTAAAAATTGTGAGACCCAAGGGCTTTTATAAAAGTCATACCCTTTGTATAGTGTACCCTGCCACTGATCACTACACAGCAGCACATTTTTTTCTTATCTGTTCATTTTTACTGGTTAATTTTCTGTACAGCACTACAAAGGCTCTTATAAGAGCCATTAACCCATTCTTTGCGCTAAATGTCAAAATTCCAAGTTGGAAAATCAAAATGTGCACCTCTCAAATGTGGCCTTTTAACCCCCAAACAAGCTAACAAACATATAACCATGTACTCGGGAGATGTTGCAAAACACATATTGGGGTGTTGTTTTACAGCAACACATACCAAAATCTGTGAATTCGTGTCTAATGTAAAATGTACATGGTAAAAAAACACAATAAAATTACTACCACAAACTTTGACAAAGGCTAGTAGTAGAATTGGTGTATGGAAAGCATTAAAATACCAACATTTGAAATAGCCTAGGGTGTCTACTTTTACAAAATATATGGTTTTATGGGGTAACATACATTGTGCGGCTTCAAAAATGTCCCAAATGGATCATGGGCACAGGCTGACTACATGTCAAAATTCTAAGTTGGAAATGGGCACCTCCCAAATGTGGCTTTTTAGTCTCCACCCTATGCATGGGTGGTATCCCTGTACTCATGGAATGTCACAGAACACATATTGGGGTGTACTGTAGCAGTGATGGCTGAATCTGTGAATTCACGCATGGGCATCCAAAGAAATGATTTATTATTTCAGGGGGGGGGGGCATACTTTTACATTGATGCTGCGCTGCACCTCTATTTGACAATGTTATGAAGTGGAGAAGCTTAGTCATTATCAGTGCAGCATGCAAGCGATTGATAAATGGTGATGCCACAGCATCACTTTCCCAATTAAAATAAGCCACTGTCAGCAGTGGTGTGTCTTGATTTTGTGCTGCCCTAGGCAGACAAAATCCGGGCACCCCCCTACCCAAGCTGCACACCCACGTTACACACCTAAGACATGCCCCATCACCTCCATTTCATGACCCCACATCACACATAACATTCAGACTCACATCAAGCTCATACTCCCATTACACACACACTCCTACTCCCATCACACTCAGTCACACACTCCTACTCCCATCACACTCAGTCACACACACTGACTCCCATCACACACACTGTCTCCCATCACACACACTCTGACTCCCATCACACTCAGTCACACACACTGTCTCCCATCACACACACTCTGAATCCCATCACTCTCAGTCACACACACTGTCTCCCATCACACACACTCTGACTCCTATCACACTCAGTCACACACACTGTCTCCCATCACACACACTCTGACTCCCATCAGCACTTACCTTTCCCTGGTGGCTAGTGGCAGGCAGCATGGTCCCTCCATGCTGCCTGTTCGGTTTCCCGGCGATTGTGCCTACAGGTCACGTGACCGGGCGCGCGTATGACGTCAGCGCGCCCGTCACGTGACTGTCGGCACTTCCGTGTCACACTGCAAGGGGAGCCGAACAGGCAGCACGGAGATTTCTCTGTGCTGCCTGTTCGGCTCCCCGTGCAGCCTGGCAGGCAGAGCGATGGTGAGGGGGGATCTTCCGATCCCCTCTCACCTCCGTCTCTGCCTGCAAGCGCGGTCTTTTTTTAAATGTTTTTAAAGGGCCGGGTTTTTTTTTTGTTTTGTTTTTTTAATTTTTTTTTTTTCAGTGCTAGGGGGCGCTGCCGCCCCCCAACATTTTCCGCCCTAGGCATCCGCCTAGGATGCCTCGCGGTAAATACAGCTCTGACTGTCAGGTACCAATTAACATGCAACAGTCACTTTGCCATTAAAATATGCAACAGTCAGTTTGCCTATTAAAATATGCCACCGTGGTTTGTCAAGTTAATTTTGCCATTAAAATGCTTGTGTTATTTTATTAAGCTACAGCTAATTTGCCCAATAATATTCCAGCATTATTTTGCCCAATAATATGCCAGTATTTTTTGCCATTAATAAGCCACAGACAATTTGCCCAATAATATGCTCGTATTAGTTTGCCATTAATAAGCCACAACCAATTTGCTCAATAATATGCCAGTATTATTTTGCCATTTAATATGCCAGTATGAGTTTGCCATTTAATATGCCAGTATTATTTTGCCATTAATATGCCAGTATTATTTTGCCATTTAATAGGCCAGTAATATTTTGCCACTCAGTATGCCAGTATTCTGCCATTCAATGTGCCAGTATTTTGCCACTCAATATGCCAGGATTCTGCCACTCAATATGCCAGGATTTAGCCACTCAATATGCCAGGATTTTACCATTCAGTATGCTAGTATTTTGACACTCAATATGCCAGTATTTTGACACTCAATATGCCGGTATTTTGCCTTTCAATATTCCAGTATTTAGCCATTTAAAATGCCAGTGTTATGCTTGTAATATCCCCCCCTCCTCCCTCCTTCCCCAGTACTTACCTCATAGATGCTCCCTGTAGATGATGCTCATCTCCTCCGTGAAGTCTTCCCTCCTGCATGGAGAAGGGAAGCACAGCCACCGGGTATGACGTAACGTCATATCCAGTGTCAATTAGTTTTTTGTTTACTTTTTTTTTTAAATCCAGGGGGGGAGCAAGCGGCCCCCCCCCCCCCTTTTACCCCCACCTGCGGATGCCCATGAATTCAGGTCTGAATACAATGTATGTGAAAAAAAGACACAAAAAAGAAGTACCCTTTGACAAAGCATGGTGGTAGAATTAGTGCATGGAAAGTGTTAAAATACCACAATTTGAAATAGCCTAGGGTGTCTACTTAAAAAATATATATAGTTTGATGGGGTAAAATACACTGGCTTGCTTTAAAAATGTCCCAAATGGGGCATGGGCGCAGGTTGTCTGCATGTCAAAATTCCAAGGTTGAAAACAAAAAAGCGCACCTCTCAAATGTGGCTTTTTAACCCCTAAAAAAGCTGACAAAACTATGCATGGGTGGTATCCCTGCACTTAGGAGATGTTGCTGAACACATATTGGGCTGTTGTTTGGCAGTGACACATACCAAAATCTGTGAATTCATGTCTGAAGTAAAATGTATGTGAAAAAATACACAAAAAAGTAGTACCACAAAGATTGACAAAGGCTGGTGGTAGAATTAATGCATGGAAAGTGTTAAAATACCACCATCTGAAATAGCCTAGGGTGTCTACTTTTAAAACATATATGGTTTGATGGCGTAAAAACACTGACTGGCTTCACAAATGTCCCAAATAGGACATGGACACAGGTTGTCTGCATGTTAAAATCAAAGTTGGAAAAAACTGCCCCTCCCAAATATGGCCTTTTAGCCCCCAAACAAGCCAACAAACCTATGCATGGGTGGTATTTTTTATTAGCTTTTGTAGATGAGTAAAAGATTTTCCAAATAAAAGTCAGACAATATGTGTTTTTAGTTTTTTTTCACCATATTTTTTTTATATATTACAGGGTATGATCAAAAAGATGTTATATAAATAAAGCCCATCTTGTCCTTATAAAAATAATATATAATTTGTGTGGGTATAGCAAATGACAAAGAAGAAAATTACAGCTAAACACAAACAGCACAGAAATGTTAAAATAGCCATTGTCCAGAATGGCCAAAAATGTTTCAAAGTGTATGTCCTTAAGGGGTTAATATATTTTTATTGAGATAGCAGAATGTCTTGTTGGTAAGGTATATATTTTTGCTGACGATACAAAGATTCGCAGCAGGGTTGATGTACCTGGTTGGATAAGCTAAATGGCAAATGATTTAGCTAACTGGAAAAATGTTCAGAGCTGAGGCAACTGACATTTAATGTGTGTAAGCACAAGATAATGCATCTTGGGCGTAAAAACCCAAGGGCAGAATATAGAATATTTGATATTCTATATTCAGTCCTAACCCCAACATTAGAGGAAAGGGATTTAGGAGTAATAAGAGCAGCAGAAAATGCTTGGTTGCATAGGGAGAGGTATTAGCAGTAGAAAGAGGGAAGTGCTCATGCCATTGTACAGTGCTCTGGTGAGACCGCAACTGGAGTATTGTACGCAGTATTGGAGACCGTATCTCCAGACACATATTGATACTTTGAGAGTTCAGAGAAGGGCTACTAAACTGGTTCATGGGTTGAATGATAAAACTTCCCAGGAAAAGTTTAAGGATCTTAACATGTATAGCTTGGAGGAAAGATGTAACAGGGGGGATATGATAGAAATATTTGAATATATAAAGGTCGGACTTTCAAGCTAATCCAATCAGTGCTGATGAGGAATTTACCACTGTGATTGAACAAGAAGAAACAAAAAAACAGGGAGAGGGGGAAACAAGATGTTGCTTGTTCTGGAGCCAAAGAGGAGGAGCTGCCAGGGTGCCAAATAATTTAAACTCTAAAACACTGTTACACATTTTAACAACAGCCAATAAGAACAGACAACCCATAAAAGGTTAGAACACTGACATATGTCCAAAACAAATCCTGGCTGGCTCACAGGAGGCAAGTGACTGGGGCTGGACGAAAAGGTCAGTATCCATGACAACCCAGCTGCAGTGTTATCAGACAGAATGACTGCACTGGGTTACACAAATATTGAAATGTGTGGTGACATTAATGGAAACAGACTTTTTGGGTTGGTTGTAGGCATAACTTATGAATTATTCCTTCAATGGAGAATAACTGTAAACCCCAGAGAATTTCACCAGTCTGGTTTATTTTAGAGGTTTGGAAATATCTGAAATGTAGAAGAAAAAAAACATTCATTATAACAATAATTATAATATATCCTTGATGACATTTTCCCAGTTTCTAAATGTTATTTGTGTCTGAGTAGATAGGCATTACTGTACTTGACACACAATGATTTAAGAGTATAGCAATAAACCAAATGACAGATGACAAATATCCTAGTATTAATTTCCTTTACAGTATCACAGTCAGT
Organism: Pelodytes ibericus; assembly: GCA_036172795.1. Lineage (NCBI taxonomy): Eukaryota > Metazoa > Chordata > Amphibia > Anura > Pelodytidae > Pelodytes > Pelodytes ibericus. The sequence goes on along the minus strand of CM069861.1, from coordinate 115,012,959 downwards.
TGGGATATTGCGTATACTATTAAAGTACAAGAATATGTGTTTACACAGCATAAACTGTGAATTATTCTTTCTCATAAATTTCAAATATCTTTACACAATGAAGTACTTAAATATAACAATTATATCCATTTTAACTGATGCTGAATTAACACCTTTCACTCTGGATTTGGAAAGCAATATGAGATCTTGAATAAAATATGTCATCCTTATATTTTCTGGTCCAAAAAAACATTAGAACTGCATAGAACATCCTGCATTTAACAGCTAATGATGGCTCCCCACTTGGACTTTGATTGGCCTCAAGAATAATGTAGCGAGCACCGGCTCCATTTTACTACACCATTTTTTGGAAGAGACTCACAGCATCTATTAAGACCCTGTTCGAGTCTCTGCAATTGTGTCCCATGCTACTGTTCACCTTGTGATTGGTGGCCAGGAACAACAAGTGGCATTTTTGGTGCTTGCGTCTTCTGGGACGCAAGCACCATGAGTCACCAAGGGATTAAAGTGATAGCGTTACATTGTACTTTGCTTTGGATGATAATTCAATGGTTTAACTTAAAAAAGTCAGGATCAACCAAAGAAATCCCCTCATCTCAGAAAGATGTCTTGGTTCAGTGTTCTTAATTGTGTGATTGCTTTTCTGATTCAAAACACAACATTTTTGTGTTGGTTTTCTCTATTGGTTTACAAGTTATAAAATCAAGAATATGTAACAATTATTTAAGCAAAACACATTTAACATACCATGTGAGATATGAAAAACCATCCCCAGGTTCCTACATGTTACTATACCCAATTGTCACATAGCTGAAGAGTTAACCCCCAAACTTACTGAAAATAATCAAAGCACCTTCCTTTTACCCTCCACTAATAGAACATCAAGTTACATTCAGGTTTTAAATTGTTCTTTCACATGTCCTATGTCCTTTGTCATATAAATCGGGATTCATTTTTGAAATCAAAGGATTCTTGTTTTCATTCTTTTTTCCTCACTAAAAAAAAGTTGTACAAAATGCATTATAAAGGTAGAACTTAATGGACACTGGACTCCATTTAATGAATTGAGTTACTTTACCTATATCACTGAATATTATAGACTGCAATAGGAAACGTTGAGTTAAAAAAATTGATAACGCATATCATTGAATTGAGGTGATTGTGTTGTTTTCAACCTACTCAACTATGTAACTTTTAATTAAAATTTGAGCTGGATAAACACGTATGCATTAAAAAGAAATTACATTTATTATTCTTCGCCCAAACATATTCTAATTTGATAATACACTACATTAATTCATATTTTTCTAATTGATTTCAAATGACTACAGTTTGTTTAATTAAACTTGGTTTAACTAAGCTATTATATTTTGCAAATTTGTTTACAAAAAAAACAACAAGAAAATAATTTTTTCATCTTTCTGTAAAAAACTATATTTCATTTAATGAATGGGGTTATGTGCTACGCGTTGACTGTTATCCAACAGAAAAGTATAATGAGTATAATTTATATTGACAAGCTAAAGATACATTACCACATAATACTTCAGTCAACGATGGCGTAGATTTCTAAGAATATTTTTTTGTTAAAAAACTTCTCAATTTTACAAACTGTCAATTTAAATTGCAAACTGTCTTAAAAATGGAAAATCAAATAACTGTTTTTTTTTTAAAAAAGGAGCATTTAAAGAATACATATCATGAAACAGAAAAATGCATAATGTCAATGAATTGTAAAATTGTACTAATAAGACAAATACTTTTCTTTTTATTACCTAGAACATGATTAATATTTTAATAGCACATTTCCCCCAACATAGAGTAATATGTATAATTACTCAGTATATATTTAAATAAAATGCTTACAAATGTATTCATTAAAAAAGGACAACTAAACTTGTTATAAGTTAGTCAATAATTAACTTAATTAGACTTCTTTTTTTTGGGGGGGGGAAGGGGGTACTTGCTGTATACTTTATTTGATTCATAAGGTCCCCAGCCCCTCCTACATTCATTTCTGACCCATTGGCTCAGTTGTGTTGCCAAAACAAATGGACCAAGGTGCCATCCGAATTTCATTTCAGGAATGCAATTCTGTATTATGCCCTAACTGTGGACTTCCACATGCGTGATCACGGCTTTTAAACAAAATCAGAGTCAATGGGAACTACATTTACTGTAATTCTGTGGTGGAGGAAGCCTACATACCGCATGCTATTTGTCAAAAACAGTTTAGTTGTCCTTTTATCATATATTTCTACTTTGCTATTTTTTGCTTCCTTGTCATCACCTTCTCCAAAGTAAACCTTATACATGTGGGTTTACTCTCAGCTCTGCCTCATGTCCTGAGGTAAGTCATGGGTGTGCAATGCGGTTGGTAGGCCATGTGCAATTTGGGTGCTAGGCTTCATGTGCTGGGTGTGCAATGTGGTGCTTGAGCATGTACTAGGTGTGCAATGCGGGTGATGGAGCATGTCGTGGGGTGCTGGGGAAAGTCCTGGCTGTGCAATGTGGGTGATTGGGCATGTTCTGGACATGACAGGTGCAAGGTGGTGCTATGCCAAGGGAAGCGGGGGCAAGAATGAAAGGAGAAATGGGGTGTAGGAGGTGGGCTCTGTCAGGACCCCCAGAATTGCTGATGGTGGCCCTGTAGATGATATGAAGAATTTAAATATCAACAAGTAGAAGGACCTGGTACCAACTGGGTGATAATGTGAAAAGTAGTGTATTTTGTTTCACATCCCCTTGAGAAAGAATGGGCACACAAAGCAAACTAAACCAAACCAAAACCTTTTTAATGTGTTTCAGGAGGGCCAATTAACCATCCTCCAAACTACTCCCCAAACTGCAAACAAACAAAAAGAAGAACAACTTTAAATATTTGAAAATAGGGAAAGGAAAAAAAGATGGTGCACTAAGTGAGTCAAGTAATCTCTCTCTCTCTCTCTCTCTCTCTCTCTTTCTCTCTCTCTCTCTCTCTCTCTCTCATTCTCTCTCTCTCTCTCTCTCTCTCTCTCTCTCTCTCTCTCTAAGATATGGTGGCTGAAATCAAGACAAAATTTAAAAAAACTTAAATGATAATGCATCATTGAGATCATACCAAATTATGTAAAAACCCCAAACCAGCCATTTGTATAACTACTTCGCTACTTGATGCTACTTGATCATATTGAGCACACATTTGGTCACACTATTGCCTCACTGTCAACTGCAATCCATATGCACTTGTCTCGCACACGTTTTGTCAAGGTGCTAACCATTATTTAAGTACCAATGAAATATAAATAACTTATGATCTCCACATTCGCCAACCATCAGACTAATAGAAAGTAGAGATGAAAAACTCAAAAGCTGTCTTTTCTGCACAACATTTTAAAGGACAACACAGTTTTCTGTTCTTGTGTTCTTACATAGAAGAAGACAACTTTTTTAACCCTTGCTTCCTTTTTTATTCATAAGTAGTAGTTTCCTTGTATAAAATTACATGATGTCTGTTATTTCTGTATAATGATCCCTTTTTCTATGTGATTAGATCTGTTATCTCCCCAGGCATGTCAGTTATTTTGTATGTGGTGTTTATTTATTGTGCAGTTAAAGTTGATATGTAAATAAGCATATCTAATTTAACTATCTAAATACTCTTCAAATATTTTTTTTTTGAGTTTTAATCAGAAATGATTCAAAAAAATGTTGAAAATAGATTACAATATATATATATATATATATATATATATATATATGTTTTTACATAAAATATAAAAACTAATATAATATCATAAGTATATGTGCACAAGATAAAAGAAATATATAAAAATGCAATAAAATAAAAAAATAAATTAATTCAAATAATAAAAAAATCATGTGGATCGATTGGGGGGGGGGGCATTGGTAGGGGGGATGGCATCACCTGAGACTGTACTTTTTTACAACATTGTCCACTCATGATGCATGTTAATATTGTTTATAGTTTTTTGTCTAAAAACCAATTTGAATCTTTTTTTTTCGATTGACAAATGTAAGACTTCTGTAATGGATGGGATATTTGTAGAATAACCGGTGTCAGGGTTATTCTGGGTTTGTGGCTGTTTCCTCTTCAGCCTCTAGTGGCTGCTATTCTAGTGTGCCCATTCTCCTCCTGTTGTCAACTGCCTTGTTATCCTCATCCCTTCCCTATTTAAACCTGTAGCTTATGGCACTCAGTGCCTTTGATTTGCTTTGGTTGCTGCCTGTGATAGTGCCTTGTGCCTTTTGCAGTAAATTAAAGATCCACTCCACCAAAAAAAAATGTTACTCATGGAGTGGCAGAGTTAGAAGATACCCCCTAAGTTCTATGGTTCTGAGAAGGTTCAGGGACTTGGCCTTTATAATGAAGTCTGTCTTCAAATTTACTGTTTGTAGGGCTTGGCATGATACAGAGATGCAGGGATAAGGCACAGCAGCATCGTTGGCTTTTGACTAAATATGGTTTTGGTTGAAAATTCTCCACATCCCTTTTCCTAAGAGAAGCTAGGCCACCCTGGACTATGTGTCTATGTCTGCCTATGTAAAGCTTCTGAAGATGTCTCCAGTAGCATTGAGCCCCCTATACAGAATCCCTTCCAGCTGAAAAATATTCAAAATAAAGCTTAACGAAATAAAAAGTTCTAGCGTCCTTCTTGTCACCATACCACAGATGAAGGATAGGCTTCTGTCCTTGTTACAAAGGAGAACAAAGTTACTAAGTTTGTTTTTCTACCAAGAGTAAGACTACCAGGATCACCACCAGTAAGAGGCCCAGAACACATTGAGCAGTGTACATACATCCTTTGGTTGCTTCAACTAGACACCAGGGGACATGGCAAGTACTTCTGGTGCAGTGGAAAGACTATGGCTGCAATGTCAAGTCATCCTTGTGCAATTGCAAGTCTGTGGTGTAATTACAAGTATGGGGGCAATGGCAAGTCTTTTGAGTGCAATGACAAGTCTGTGGATGCAATGGAAAGTCATTGGATGCAATGGAAAGGGGATGGGATGGTTCTTTGCTGGCTGTTTAATAGCAACCGCTTCTCCGTGACCTCTTGCGCGATGGCCCATCCCTCGCACGAGAGTTCATCGCAGAGAGTTCATCATGGGACAGTTCATCACGGGATTGCACACAAGTTGAGTATTATTAGTTTTAGTGCTTAGTGTTAGTATTAGGGTTAGTGTCATTATTAGGGCTTAAGGATTCGTGTTAGTATTAGGGGTATAAGTATGAGGGTTCGGGGGGGTTAGTATTATGGTTTGGGGTGGTTCATCACTGAACTCTCAGTGCTTACATTGCGTCGATGACACAGATGCATTGCCTTTCACCTCTGACAGTTCCGCACTCAAACTGCCTGGACATCAGTGACACATCATCTGGGTGCAATAGAAGAATCCAAAAAGGAAAAATCGCTGGCACTCCAGTTCATAAAGTGAATATAAGTGTTTTAATCATGAGCAACAGTGCAACAGATAATCGGACAGAAACACTTAAAGCGTGTCGAGTCTACTGACTTTTAACCATAAGTGAAAAGAAACAGTGAACAAACAAGGTAATTAAACACATTTGAACCAATCAATATAAAGGTAAATTAAAGGTGTGTTCTGAATTACAAATGTGGAAATAAAAGGATAATGACACAATGGGGATGATGTCAAGTCCTATGGGTGAAATGGCAAAATCAAGACTGAGTGCAAGTTCTCTGGGTGCAATGGCAAGTCATCGGATTGCAATGGAAAGTCAGGTGGGCTATTGCCATATGCTGTAGGTGCAATTGCAAGCACATGGGCGTAAAGGCAAGTTTTATGGCTGCAATGAAAAGTCGTGGTTGGGCAAGTCCTTGGATTATAAAGCAAAAGTCCAGAGGTTGTAGGGAAAAAGTCCAATCAATGCAATGGCAAGTCCAGTGGGTGCTTCAGTGTGGTGCAGGGGCAAGTCCAGTGGATGATGCAGTGTGGTGTGGGGGCAAGTCCTGTGGATGCTGCAGTGTGGCATGGGGGAATGTCTTGTGTTGCCAATATTGTGCCTTGGGGCTATATTGACAATAAGTGTCAATTAAAATGCACACAATACTTAAATTATGCCTATCATTAAAGTGCCAATATAAATTGAAAAAATCTAGGCTGCCCGGTGATCCCACACACAAGCTAACAGGTACAGCAGGTACATTTGTTGCAGGCCTATTTTGCCCCATTTGTCACTTATTGTTAAACATGTTTTATTACTAGGTTAACTTTTTGCAGGCCTACTTATTAGATACTTTGGTTTTAAGTGTCCCTATACCGTGCACTTGTGTTTTCTGTGTTCAGTGTAAACATTCAGTTGTAGGTGCATGTTTCCATGTTAGCGGCAGAGTGTTTAGTGGACACATTTCAGATTAGACATGTGCAAAACTAAAATTTTCGTTTCGTTTTCGTCCATTCGGACGAAAATGTTATTTATTTCGTCTAAAACGAATTTCGTTCATTAGTGCATTCGTTTCAGACGAAATTCGTTCATTATTTTCGTTTCGTTAATTTTTTTCGTTCGTTTTATAGAATACAATGTAATACTATTGGCTTTCTATAAACCGAACGAGAGCCCCATTCATAAGAAATTCTTATGAATGGGGCTCTCGTTCGGTTCATAGAAAGGCAATAGTATTAATTGTATTCTATAAGCCGAAAGTCTATAAAACGAACGACTTTCGGTTTATAGACTTTCGGCTTATGGAATACATGTAATCCTATTGCTATTCTATAAACCGAACGACTTTCGGTTTATAGAATAGCCATAGGTTTACATGTATTACATAAGCCGAAAGTCTATAAACCGAAAGTCGTTCGGTTTATAGGCTGTCGGCATTTAACTAATAAGAGACAGAGTCTCCATTCATAAAATTATGAATGGAGACTTTGTCTCCGTGTAGTAAAATGCCGACAGCCTATAAACCGAACGTTCGGTTTATAGGCTGTGGGCATTTTACTACACGGAGACAAAGTCTCCATTCATAATTTTATGAATGGAGACTCTGTCTCCGTGTAGTAAAATGCCGACAGCCTATAAACCGAACGTTCGGTTTATAGGCTGTCGGCTTATGGAATACATGTATTCCTATTGCTATTCTATAAACCGAACGACTTTCGGTTTATAGAATAGCCATAAGATTACATGTATTATATAAGCCGAAAGTCTATAAACGGATCGTTCGGTTTATAGGCTTTCGGCATTTTACTACACGGAGACAGAGTCTCCATTCATAAAATTATTGTTATTCTGTCCCCCCCTCACCTGTTTCTTGCTCCCTGGTGGCTAGTGGGGGCAGCCGGGGGATGTATGCACTATACATAATAGACGGAAGTGTCGGGCAGCATGGAGGTTGTCTGCACGATTCGTGCAGACATCCCCCAGCTGCCCGATTCTCCCTGGTGGCTAGCGAGGCAGCGGTGGATGTCTGCGCGATGAGCGAGACCTCCCCTGCTGCCGCCCGGAACGACAGCCAGGACTTTTATGAGGAAGCCGGAAGTACCCAGCTTCATCATAGAAGTCCCGGCGGTCATGCCGGGCGGCAGCAGGAGAGGTCTCGCTCATCGCGCAGACATCCTCCGCTCCCTCGCTAGCCACCAGGGAGAATCGGGCAGCTGGGGGATGTCTGCACGAATCGTGCAGACAACCTCCATGCTGCCCGACACTTCCGTCTATTATGTATAGTGCATACATCCCCCGGCTGCCCCCACTAGCCACCAGGGAGCAAGAAACAGGTGAGGGGGGGACAGAATAACAAGGGGGGGGGGGGGGCAGAGAGAAACAAGGGGAGGGAAGGGGGGAAGAGACAGACACAAGGGGAGCGAGGGGGGAGCCAAAGGGAGGGTGAGAGAGAGACAACACTAAGGGGGGGAGAGCGACAAATCTGGGGGCAAGGGAAAGAGAGAGGCAGCATTGTCACATAAAAGGAAATAAAAACAAGATTTTTTTATATCATAATTTTTTATTTAAAAAGCAATTTACATGTGAATATATACTAGACATGTGCATTCGTTTTCGGACGAATGCATTTTCGTCCGATAATTGCATTTTCGTCCATTCGCCCGAAAAACGAAGAACGAAAATGCTAAGCTAACTAAAGCCGGATGAACGAATGGTTAATAAAGGAAAATCATTCGTTCATTCGTCCATTCGTAGTACTATTGCATTCTATAAGCCGAAATAGAGTCGGTTTATAGAATACAATAGCATTTAACTATACGGAGACAGAGTCTCCATTCATAAAATTATGAATGGAGACTTTGTCTCCGTATAGTTAAATGCCCACAGCCTATAAACCGAACGTTCGGTTTATAGGCTGTGGGCATTTAACTATACGGAGACAGAGTCTCCATTCATAAAATTATAAATGGAGACTTTGTCTCCGTATAGTTAAAAGCCGGCATTTAACTATACAGAGACAGAGTCTCCATTCATAAAATTATGAATGGAGACTTTGTCTCCGTGTAGTAAAATGCACAGTTGAAACAAGGGGTAGAATTCAGCGCTAGATCTGTGACCAAGCAGCACCAACCTGTGTGTATCTCTGCAAACACACGTGAAAAAATATACATAAACAGCAAACAAGGGTGATAGGTGCGCTGGAGGTCTTACACACACAGAAATATGTATATGACAAAAAACGTATAATTGCCTTAAAAATCAGTCAACTTTACAAGCTGAGGATATAGGTGATCTCATCAGGCTCGGAACATAGGGAGACAGAGAAAAACAAAGAACATAGTGCAACTCTATATTCAGTGTAGAAACTTATAAAGTGAGGTGGTGAATTGCACTCACAAAAGTGGATAAGAAAAAGAGCTTATCTGATCCAAATGAGATGATTCCTTCGATTCTTCTTACTCAGTGACCATATGTAGGTATGATGGCAAAGAAGTGAAGATAAAATCAGTATATGATAAAATACAAAAAGCTTTAATAAAACATAGTATCTTACATATATGGAATGATAAAAACAGCGCTGCAGATCTTCCTTTTCAGGCAGCAAAATAGTCCACAGGTCTGCAGTTAGAGAAAATCCAAAACTTTTCAGCAAGGCTGGAACTGGATTAAGATCAATCAGTGGTGTACAGTGGGTCACGCAACGCGTTTCGCCTTTTCTCAGGCTTCCTCCTGGCGTGGAGGCGCCAGGAGGAAGCCTGAGAAAAGGCGAAACGCGTTGCGTGACCCACTGTACACCACTGATTGATCTTAATCCAGTTCCAGCCTTGCTGAAAAGTTTTGGATTTTCTCTAACTGCAGACCTGTGGACTATTTTGCTGCCTGAAAAGGAAGATCTGCAGCGCTGTTTTTATCATTCCATATATGTAAGATACTATGTTTTATTAAAGCTTTTTGTATTTTATCATATACTGATTTTATCTTCACTTCTTTGCCATCATACCTACATATGGTCACTGAGTAAGAAGAATCGAAGGAATCATCTCATTTGGATCAGATAAGCTCTTTTTCTTATCCACTTTTGTGAGTGCAATTCACCACCTCACTTTATAAGTTTCTACACTGAATATAGAGTTGCACTATGTTCTTTGTTTTTCTCTGTCTCCCTATGTTCCGAGCCTGATGAGATCACCTATATCCTCAGCTTGTAAAGTTGACTGATTTTTAAGGCAATTATACGTTTTTTGTCATATACATATTTCTGTGTGTGTAAGACCTCCAGCGCACCTATCACCCTTGTTTGCTGTTTAAGTAAAATGCCCACAGCCTATAAACCGAACGTTCGGTTTATAGGCTGTCGGCTTATGGAATACATGTATTCCTATTGCTATTCTATAAACCGAACTTTCGGTTTATAGAATAGCCATAGGATTACATGTATTACATAAGCCGAAAGTCTATAAACCGATCGTTCGGTTTATAGACTTTCGGCATTTTACTACACGGAGACAAAGTCTCCATTCATAATTTTATGAATGGAGACTCTGTCTCTGTATAGTTAAATGCCGACAGCCTATAAACCGAACGACTTTCGGTTTATAGACTTTCGGCTTATGTACTACATGTAATCCTATGGCTATTCTATAAACCGAAAGTCGTTCGGTTTATAGTTTAGCAATAGCATTACATGTATTCTATAAACCGAACGTCGTTCGTTTTAAAGACTTTCGGCTTATAGAATACTATTGGCTTTCTATAAACCGAACTAGAGTCGAGTCCCCATTCATAAGAAATTCTTATGAATGAGGAGGGACTCTAGTTAGGTTTATAGAATGCCAATAGTATTCTATAAGCCGAAAGTCTTTAAAACGAACGACGTTCGGTTTATAGAATGCATGTAATGCTATTGCTGTTCTATAAGCCGAATGTCTTTCGGCTTATAGAACAGCAATAGCATTACATGTATTCTATAAACCGAACGTCGTTTGTTTTAAAGACTTTCGGCTTATAGAATACATGCTGCTATTGGCTTTCTATAAACCGAAAGAGTCCCCATTCATACGAATAGGTCAATTGACCTATTCGTATGAATGGGAACTCAATTTCGGTTTATAGGAAGCTAATAGCATTACATGCATTCCATAAACCGAAAGTCATTCATGTCGGTTTATGGAATGTAGTACAATTCTATTGGTATTGTAAACCGACTCTATTTCGGTTTAGAATGCCAATAGCACGAATGGACGAATGGACGAATGAACGAATGATTTTCGTTTATTAACCATTCGTTCATTCGGATTTTGTTAGTTAAAATTTTCGTTATTCGTTTTTCGGACGAATGGACGAAAATGCTATTTTCGTCCGAAAATGCATTCGTCCGAAAACGAATGCACATGTCTATTTCAGATATCATTTTACCACATTCTATCCTGTGGATGTCACAATTTGTTGCTCATCCATCTCCTTCTCTTTTTGTCTTTTTGCAGCCATAAAGATCTCTGTGCTGCATGGTGTATATCCGGTTCTCTGTGACAAAAGAGGAAGGGTGAGCCGGTGTGCTCCTACCCTTTCCCAGTCTCTTTAAGCACAGTGAACTAGCGGGAAGAGAGGCCTTTATATAAGTGTGTGTGAGCCTCCAACAAACTAGCAGTACCTGAGACCAATAGTGGGTAAGGATCAGGAGTTGGTGGTTTGTTTATGGGGAAAGGGGGCAGATAATTTGTTCTGTAAGGGGCCACAACATTTCTGATAATGGCCCTGTCCACTAAATTAATATTCATATTTACAGTGGCTAGAGTTTCACCAGCTGTAATCCCATTCATTTTTATTCCCTCTCTCTTCTTTTCATCCAGTAAATACCTTCTTAAATGTTGATCTACATCTTCAGTTGCATAGAACAGCAAACAATACCATCTTGTAGTGATAAGAATCCACAATGCAAATTATTCACACCTACCAATCAAGTTTATGTTACTATATTTTATTATTTTAGCCTGTCTTACCAGGAGTTTCAATTTTTTAAAAATTGTCTAATTGCTTGACGCTTCTATTTGCCATTTTGCATAGATACATGAGAGCAATGCTAAACATATCTAAAGCAAAACAAATGATTGTATTTTTTGGCTTTCTGACTAAAATGATTTTTCATCCTTTGTTCCATTAGTGCTGTCACCTGTCAGCAATTTTGCAATGCCACAGGCTTCTACAGTCCATTTAATTCACTTATCTCTTTTTGCCAGGGAAAAACATTTTTCATGAAGAAAGTCGGAATTCCCCAATTCCAGGTGATATAAATTTGCGAGAAACTCTTTTAACTCTTTTTTCCCCCACCAGACACACTTGTGATTTGCAGATAATGGGTTAACACTGAAAATCAGCATATACTGATACCATTTTTATTTTGTCTTAAACACAGAAGCTACTTTTTTTACTCTGACAAATATTTAATATTTGTATTATCTTTGAATATTAATTTCACTTAAAATCTAGTATGTTGTCTTTGTCATCCACTGTGATAAATGATTCCATAGTTATCAAGACCAAATTAATTATAAGGATTTTTCTACTCATCTTTCTTTTTTATGATTAATAAATTAATAAGTACGTTTATCTTTCAAAATTGCTTATGAGAAAAGTATATACTTTGCAGAGGGCATGACAAATGTGCAATTACAAAGGGCTTTATGAAAAGCATATGCACTATTATTTCTTACATAACCAAGGAACATCTTCTGTTTATATCACTTTTGGTACCTAGCCTACTGAATTTTTGTAATTACTTCCTATATTATAACACTGATAGTACTCAGTTGCTAAGGACTTAGCCAACCAAATATAATTTAATTTTACATTATTCCCATGATGATTTACTGGCCTGTAGCTATTTTTTTTTAAACGACGAAGTAAAAAAAAAAAATTCTTGCAGGGTTCAAACATTACTTCAAAAGGTGTTAAATGCAGTTCTTACACAACAACAATTTAAAAAAAAAAGAAATACACTGTATGGTAGAAAACATAATTTGAGGATTAATGTTGTCCACTAGTGTTGTGGGGTGATACAAACCAGTCAAAGTACTTATTTTAACATATGACTCATGACCTTTTTTGTGCAATTACTGTGGGTTGCAATACAGGGGCGTTGTTAGGCTCAAAAATGATCTGGGGCTATAGCCCACAGCTTTAATAATACTTAAAATACAATGATGTCTCATGATCGATAGGTAGACAGACAGAGGTACAGAATGCATAGGTATAGATATAGGATAGATGTAGATAAATATAGGTACATGATGATGCATGAGTACATATATGAAACAGATGCATATATAGATAAAGATACAGGATGCATAGGTACAGATTTAGGCTATATGGACAGGTACAGGATCCATAGGTACGGATATAAGCTATTAGGACAGACACAGGTGCAGGATGCACAGGTACAGATATAAGATACAGGTATAGTAATGCATAGGTAAAGGTATAGATATAAGATAAAGGTATAGGATGCATAGGCACAGGTGTGGTCAGTCTTAAATATCCTAATATCTAGGATAACCTTATACCTGTCCCACGCATGCTTAAACTCCTTCGCTGTATTAACCTCTACCACTTCTACTGGAAGGCTATTCCATGCACCCACCACCCTCGCAGCAAAAAAATATTACGTTTATAATCACAAAACAAAACCTGTAAAATATTAAATATTTCCAGTCTTTTCAAAAGCTTGAGGTAGACCCCAAATAGATGTATATAACTAGTTGCATTTATGCCAGGGCTTGACGAACTTAACTGAGTTTTAGGAGCCAGTAAAAAATCTAAGAGCCAGACAACAGCACATACACACAATCACATGCAGTCATATACAGACACACATACATGCAGTCAGTCACATAGACACACACACTCATACATACAAACAGTCTGTCACATTCACTCGTACATGCATACATAGTCTGTCACATACACTCATACATACAGTCTGTCACATACACTCATACATACAGTCTGTCACATAGACACACACTCATACAGTGTCAGATACACACTCATACATACAGTCTGTCACAGATACACACTCATACATACAGTCTGTCACAGAGACACACTCATACATACAGTCTGTCACAGAGACACACTCATACATACATACAGTCTGTCACAGAGACACACTTATACATACAGTCTGTCACAGACAAACACTCATACATACATACAGCCTGTCACAGAGACACACTCATACATACAGTCTGTCACAGACAAACACTCATGCATACAGTCTGTCACACAGATACATACATACAATCTGTCACATAGACACACACACTCATACATAGTCTCACACATACATAGTCTATCACATACATACTAACAGTCTGACACATACATACAGTCTGTCACATACTCTCATACATACACACACATACAGTCTGCCACATATATATCTCATTGCAGGGAAGGGGGCATTTCCGTTCCGCACAGACCATCACTAACCATCATTTGTCAGGGTTAATTTCTCCATCATTTGCCAGGGTTAATTTCTCCATAATATGCCAGGGTTATTTCCCCACCATTTGCCAGGGTTAATTTCCCCACCATTTGCCAGGGTTAATTTCCCCACCATTTGCCAGGGTTAATTTCCCCACCATTTGCCAGGGTTAACTTCTCCATCATTTGCCAGGGTTAATTTCTCCATCATTTGCCAGGGTTATTTATCCATCATTTGCCAGAGTTAATTTCCCCACCATTTGCCAGGGTTAATTTCCCCACCATTTGCCAGGGTTAATTTCCCCACCATTTGCCAGGGTTATTCATACATCATTTGCCAGGGTTAATTTATCCATCATTTGCCAGAGTTAATTCATACATCATTTGCCAGGGTTAATTTATCCATCATTTGCCAGAGTTAATTTCCCCACCATTTGCCAGGGTTAATTTCCCCACCATTTGCCAGGGTTAATTTCCCCACCATTTGCCAGGGTTCATTTCCCCACCATTTGCCAGGGTTATTTATACATCATTTGCCAGGGTTAATTCATACATCATTTGCCAGGGTTAATTTCCCCACCATTTGCCAGGGTTAATGTCTCCATCATTTGCCAGGGTTAATTTCCCCACCATTTGCCAGGGTTAATTTCTCCATCATTTGCCAGGGTTAATTTCTCCATCATTTGCCAGGGTTATTGATCCATCATTTGCCAGAGTTAATTTCCCCACCATTTGCCAGGGTTAATTTCCCCACCATTTGCCAGGGTTAATTTCCCCACCATTTGCCAGGGTTATTTATACATCATTTGCCAGGGTTAATTCATACATCATTTGCCAGGGTTAATTTCCCCACCATTTGCCAGGGTTAATTTCCCCACCATATGCCAGGGTTAATTTATCCATCATTTGCCAGGGTTAATTCATATATCATTTGCCAGGGTTTATTAATACATCATTTGCCAGGGTTAATTCATACATCATTTGCCAGGGTTAATTCAGACATCATTTGCCAGGGTTAATTCATACATAATTTGCCAGGGTTAATTCATACATCATTTGCCAGGTTTCATTTATCCATCATTTGCCAGGGTTCATTCATATATCATTTGCCAGGGTTCATTTATCCATCATATGCCAGGGTTATTCTGCCCATTAAAGTCACCCTCCCTCCACCCCCTTCCCCAGTACTCACCTGATGGTGATATTTATATAAAAGTACATGGAGATTCTACCTTGTGCAGCCTGTTTCTGGGTGGGAGGTAAGTGGCAGGTCATAGAGGAGGCTTTTCTGCAGCCCCTGGAGCAGAGAGCAGCCTCTCCACAGCAGCACAGCACAGCATCCCTCGTGGTCTGTGCTGTGAGGGAGGACACGTGGGTTCCTGTCGGTCACATGGGTTGGGGGCGGGGTTATCATAGTGACAGAGCAGGAAGCAAGGGAAGCTTCACAGACTCGGGGCTATGGTCAGGAGACTCGGGGCTCCAGCCCCAGTAGCCCCCCCTAACGACGCCTCTGTTGCAATATATGTTTTAGGAGCTCTGTTTCATTTACCATAAAATATGTATTCCTGCAAAACAGTGACCTTAGTACACCCCATCTGTTCATCCATTGATCAAGAATTCTCATTACAGACTGTTTTTTAAGATATCTGAAATATCAAGAGATATTTCTGAAAATTATTTTAAACTGAATATGTTAATTGTAATCTTGAAACTATGTCTCTAAATACTAAATACACAATTCCAGTGTCTCTTAACTGGTGGGTCCTGACCCAAAAGTGGCTTGCAAGTTGGTAGGCAGTGGGTCACGGACAGATGCTTCTTCAAAAAAAGTATAACTTTTATTTGGGAGGAGGAACAATGGTGTATCGATGCATGTTGCATTCACTGTCTGAACTTGAGATCCCGCCAAGGAATGGCATTTTTTTGATAGTGTTCACTTGTTCACTTTAGGGATATTTTAATTTTAAAATCCCTCCAAGATGGGTCAAGCTGTTCCAGCTGAAGACAACATGTAGAAACAGAATGGACATTGAACACAACTTCAAAGTTGCTTTGCCTACCATCAACCCACACTTCGAGACACTAATCAGGAGCAAAATGCATCCCCAACATCTTTTTCATCTGTTCTATTTAGTCTCATATGTTTCAATGTTTTTTTTATTGGATTTTTAGCTCAATACCACTTTCATGTTCACTCACAATGCAAATACTGCACTATTCATTTTGTGAAAGAATCCTTGTTTGTAGTATGCTTTAAAAAAATATATATTTTTGGGTCGTGACTTAATGACCAAGGACAGAAGGGGGTCCTGGTTAGACAAGTTGAGAACTACTGCAGTATTCAATACATTTATAGAAAACCAATATGGCGGGTGCATTATTTATGGTGAACACTTTAATATAAATTTGGATTACAGCATATTATCTAATGATGGCTGATGTTAATTACTAATTACTATATCTGTACATGAGCAGTATGCACAGCTTAGAGAAAGGCATACATGGAGAATCCTAGCCACACACCATACTTAATTAAAGCTGGGCCAAAACAGGGATTAACGTCTAGTTTTCTTTAAAAAGTAACTCTAGGTGAAACCATGGCATTGCAGGAAGTACCGATCTGGTATGAAATTAACACTTTTCAATTCAAAGTGATGCAAAAAGGAGACAATAGTGGAAAACAGTCATTCAATCTTGTGATAAGTGTGACATAATTGCATCTAGTGCTTATATCCAAAACTAGCTTTATTAGTACTTGGTAACACAACCAAGATCAAAGTGTCAGATGAAAAAGGTGGGAGGGTGATTGGAAGGAACAGGTATCCTAGAAACCCGGTAAGAAATATGGTGATTTATTAAGCCAATGTAAAGCGGGTACAAACAGACATAAACCAACTATAGGAATGCCAAACCAGTTTCATGTCCTCTAGATTGTAAGTTTGTGAGCAGGGCTCTTTACCTCATGTATCAGCCTGTTCATGTTTGTTAACTTAGTATGTAGCCCCCCCCCCCCCCCCCCCTTAGTACATAGTCCCCCTATGTAATGCTACCTAGCGCTATGTAAATTGTTGGTGATATATGAATTAATGGTAAAGTAATGTAATGTAACGTGCCAAATGCCACTTACTCAATCCTTATAAATAAATGCCAATAATCACGATATGTGTAATACTGGTTTATGTCTGTTTGTACCCACTAAACACTGGATTATTAAAGCATTGTATATTTCTTACCAGACTGAGTTGGATTATCTCACAATTTACCTTCTTTTGTAAGCCAGGCTGCTCAGTGGCTAAGGTATTTTCCATTCACTTTTGCAGACTAAACGGAACACTTTAGTTTAGCAACATTCTGGCAGACTGTTAATATTCCGAGTACTACTTTTGTTTTGTAAAATAGAAAGATTGAAAACTAGAATGCCAAAGGTCTGTAATTGTAGTAAATGGAGGATTCCTCTACGAAAGCAAAGTTTGAAGCATGTAATATTATCTAAATTAATACCTTCTCAATGTCTTGTATGTCCTATTCATTTTGCAGCTCCTTTTTCATTTGGCCTCAACATTTTTAACATAGCATATGTACTTGAAAATAAGGAAAATGTTAATGTGTTATTATGTATTATAATTAAACGAATACAGCTATATGATGTACATTTTACTGTTTGTCTAAATCTAAGATATCTAGGCATCAAGATAAAGCTAGCCATCAAAAGAGATAGATAAGATCCTAGACCAAACAAATGCTTAAAACTTTGTTTGCCAAAGAACATACAATGAATGATTTCATAAGGGATTTCTGTTATGCCTTTGATTGACTGTATTAATATTTACACTTTTTTTAATTAAAGTTTTTCATGTTTGGCTATTGCTGATAAACTGACACTATATGATACAGCCATAAAACATCTTAATTATTGTCTTGATATTTAAGCTCAAATACGGTTTGCAATAAAAATCAATAGATTCATGCTGGGATAAAAAACAAGTCTTCTATTTATAAAAAGCAAATACATATATATACTTAGAATGTGTCAGCAGATAAGAACCATTCTGTCTAAATACTTTTATAAGTCCCCAGTTCCCTATCTTATATCTAGGACAGCCTTGTGCCTATCATACACATGCTTAAAATCAGGGCTGGCTTTATGTGTTCCGGCGGCCTGAGCGGACCTCTCCCGTGGCATCCCCCCATATCTGTCTCCCTCCATGTATGTGTCTCTCCCTTCCCATGTTTGTCCCTTTCCTCTTCCTTGCCATGTCTGTCTCTCTCCAACTTCCACATACCTGTTCTATCTCCCCTTCCTCACCCCATATCTGTTCTCTCTCCCCCTCCTCCACATATCTGTTCTCTCTCCCCCTCCTCCCCCATATATTTTCTCCATCTCTCCTCCCCATATCTGTTCTCTCTCTCCCCCCTACTCCCCATATCTGTTCTCTCTCTCCCCCCTCCTCCCCATATTTGTTCTCTCTCCCCATCTCTTTTTTCTTAGCTCCCCCTGTTCTCTTCCCTCTCCTATTCTCTTCTCCTTCCCCTCCTTCCTCTGTTCTCTCCCCCACTTCCTCTGTTTCCCCCCCCCCCCTTCCACTGTTCTCTCTCCCCCCGTTCTTTCTCTCCCCCCTTCCCTCTGTTCTGTCTCTCCTCCCCTCCCATTGTTCTTTCTCTCCCTCCCCTGTTCTGTCTGTCTGTGAGGGGGCAGAGCTCATGGGTGAGAGGTGTAGCTCCGCCCCCACCTGCTTCACAGGGAGCCGCGGGCAGGATGAGAATGTGCTGCTCGCGCTCCCCACACACAGTGATTATGCAGGGTATCAGAAATCATTTCGGTGCTGCCTATTACCTTAAAGGCAATAGAGCAGCACCATCAGCACTGCAGGACGTGTCAGGCATACAAACATAGAAACATGTGTAGGCAGATAAGAACCATTCGGCCCATCTAGTCTGCCCAATATTCTAAATACTTTTATTAGTCCCCAGTTCCCTATCTTATAGCTAGGATAGCCTTTTGCCTATCCCACGCATGCTTAAAATCCTTAACTGTGTTTACCTCTACCACTTCCGCTTGAATTCCACTATTCCATACATTCACTACCCTCTCAGTAAACTAATACTTCCCGATATTACTTTTAAATCATTACCCCTCTAATTTTAGACTATGTCCTCTAGTAATGGTAGTTTTTCTTTTAAATTTACTCTCTTCCTTTACTGTGTTAATTCCCTTTGTATTTACATTTTTCTATCATATCCCTCCTGCTACGTCTTTCCTCCAAGCTATACATGTTAAGATGCTTTAACATTTCTTGGTAAGTTATATCCTTCAACCCATGAACCAGTTTAGTTGCCCTTCTCTGAACTCTCTCCAAAGTATCAATATCCTTCTGGAGATACGGTCTCCAGTACTGTGTACAATGCTCTGTACAATGGCATGAACATTTCCCTGTTTCTACTGCTAATACCTCTCCCTATGCAACCAAGCATTCTGCTAGCATTTCCTGCTGCTCTATTGCACTGAAAAGTCCTCTGAAATTATTATTCCTAAATCCCTTTCCTCAGATGTTGAGGTTAGGAGTGCACCAAATATTCTAGATCCTGCTTTTGGGTTTTTACACCCAAGGTGCATAATCTTGCATTGTCCACATTAAATGTCAGTTGCCACAGCTCTGACCATTTTTCTAGTTAATCTAAATCATTTGCCAGTTGGCTTATCCCTCCATGAACATCAACCCTGCTGCAAATCTTTGTATCATCAGCAAAAAGACATACTTTGCCAACAAGACTTTCTGCAATATCACTAATAAAAATATTAAAGAGAATAGGTCCAAGTACAGAACCCTGAGGTACCCCACTAGTAAGGCATGTCCATTGTCGGCAACAGAGTTGCCAGCTGGACATGCCTGACACGTCCTTTGCCGGCTGGACGTGCCTGACTCGTCCTTTGTCGCAAAGGGGTTAAAGAGATAGGCAGACACTTTAATACATAATGGTGTAGATTTTGTGCTGGCCGTCAAAGCCAGTAAAACGTAAAATTTTTCAACCACACCTTGAAGCACCGGTATTGTAGCAAAAAGAGAATAATGGTGTTTTGCAAAAAAACTGCTATTATTGCAACACACGGGGTCCCAGATGGTAATAGACCCTGAGCGCCCGAGATCAGGAGCTACGTTGCAGGGTGGAGACACAGGACCTGGTGCTGGGTAACTGCAATCGCTTGGAGGTTTGGGACCCCAAGTGTTTGCAGCCACAACCAGGCCCTGTGAAGCAGCTGCTATATCCAGGTCCCAGTGCTTAAAAATAAATGAACTTAATGATAGCCAAACATTGCTAAAACAGAAAGGTAACTGAGGGAGAGCAGAACTGAAATAATGACTACAGGACAGAGGCAAGATGTGAGCTAAAGCAGAAACCAAACTAAGGATAAATACTACAAGACACAGGGTAAAAGGGACACAAGAGAAACATACAAATGAACAAACATAAATACAAGAACTAGCCTAATACTAAAGATGGTAAAGGTGGGGGTTTGGTTCACCAATTGGCCAATTAGTTGTTAGCTTGCCAACCACATCAAGGTACTCCGCATTAGGCAAGTCCCTAACTAATATAGCAAAGAATAAATAGAATCTAAGACACATAAATGGCATTGAAACTTAAACACAGAGAAAATACCTGTAGACTGCTGCAAAGGACTGAACAGGTGTGGTTTAAATAGAAGAAAATTAACAGGGCAGAGGGATAGAGAGAAAACCTGGAATGAGAGGCCTCATCTGACACGGGAACCAGCTGCAAGTCACTGTAGCGAGATACGGAGCACAGTTCATCGCGGGGGGCTCAGCTACATTCGCTGTGTCAGACTGAGGCCACTCAAAGTGTCCTCATCTGACAGTGGGGATCCAACTGCAAGTCCCTGCAAAGGAATCCACAAAATTTCAAGAAGTGGAACAGAGCAGAGTACAGAGAAAACAGAAACTAAGTACAAGAGTGGGGTATAACTTAGACAGGGAACAAGGCTAGAAACAGAGACAGAACAGGCTGGAAACTGACAAAGGATTACCTTTCAAGGGACATGACAGGTCATCCCACTGAGGGACTCTAGGACAAGGCATTCCACTGAAGGAACTCAGGACAAGACATTCCACTGAAGGAACTCAGGACAAGACATTCCACTGAAGGAACTCAGGACAAGACATTCCACTGAAAGAACTCAGGACAGGACATTCCACTGAAGGAACTCAGGACAGGAGATTCCACTGAAGGAACTCAGAACAGGGAATTCCACTGTGTCCGATACTGAAATATGCCACCAAGTGGCCAGGACTGAGATAATCAGAACACAAGTATAACAGAACAGTAAAGAATCCAGGAACAAGAATAACAAAGAAGCAGAATAGAATAGCAAATAGAGAAAGGAAACTGAAAGGCCTGGATACAGCTTGGATGAGCCTGAATACGGGTTGACTTGTGACAATTATACCCTATTTCCCTGTTAATTTGATGTTAGAGGCCTGGGGGTGTAATAGGAATACAGAAATCCTGTTTTATTTGATGTTAGTAGAGTAAACATTAAAAATGGTAACAAATACCAACTAACACAAAAATAGAATAACTCATAAGAAGCACATTTTGTATTTAAATTTGTTTTGTTAGAAGTGTGTATTTCTATACTTTACCTGAACATTGGTTTTACTGTGATTGTAGAGAATACAAATGATTGAAAGTGATCTACACATTGTATTAGCAAAACTGCAAGCAAATGCCAAAATTAGGAGAAAAATGTGTTTTTACATGTGTCTTTGGAGTCTCCTGCTTATGACATCACTGTGGAATAGTATGCAAATTACAATTTCCCATTGAAAAATCAGTTAATTTTCATAGTGGGCCACAGGTGATGTCATGTGCAGGACTCAGTCAAACACATTTTTCTCCTAATTTAGGCATTTGCTTGCAGTTTTGTGCATTCAACACATAGATAATTTTCAATCATTTTTGAAGTGCTACATGCACAGTATAAACAATGTTCAGGTGATACAGTCCCTTTAAATTATTTTCACTAGTTTATTATCATAACTGCATTAGGGCAATGCTTTTAACATGTTCTGATATCAACTTTCCAACAGACAGTCTATTATATCGCAAACAGATTTACTGAAAACGTTAACTATAGAAATATTCATATAAAGGGCTTGCAGAGGAAGATATAATACATTTAGCAATGCAGGGAATTTCACATCTCTGGTAAGAAAAAATAAATATCGGTCAGCATGCTAATTGAGTTGAACATTTTACAGCCTTGTTAGAACGTACAATATACCATCTGCTGCTCCATGACAAGGTCCTTTCATTGATTCAGTGGTTTTTATAAAGCATTTCTAGGTCACACTGATATTAACTTCCAGTATTTCACATCAATTATCAGTCCTGGTAATTTATTTGAATAATAACAATGTAGGCACTTTTTAGAACTAGAGAAATTAAACCAATTTCTTGGGTGAAGTTGAAAAATGCAGTCAAGAATACTATTTCAGATACAAAATGGATGCAATCAGATTTGTTTGTGTAGTTGGTCATTCCAACAATATTTAAAGAATATATTTTTTCCCCCTCTGGCAGAGGCCTTTTAAGAAGCACAGAGATCTTTACTGTCTTCCTAAGATCTCTAGTAATCTCTCACATTCATTTTCAGTGCAGCCAGAAAAATAAACTTTGAAGTCACCAGCTTTTATTCGAACCAGTAATCTGGGAGCTCTGTATCTCTCACAAACACTTCCACAAGTGAAACTGTATTTTGCTCCAAAGTGTAGACATATAATACAAATTCAGCCAGTAAATGTATCAATGTGTGTTTGTTTACAGCTAAAATGGCAACCCTTGCTTTGTGGCCCTTTTTTTATGAAAAGCATAGGTTTCAGTTAATGTGAAAGAATATTAAAGCACTGACAAATGTTCTCAAAAATTCTCTTAAAAATGCAAAGGTTTTAATCCTCAAGTTCAATTAAGATTTTTACAAAAAGCAAAACAAATCATACAAATATCAAAACAATTAATTGGGGATCACTCTTTAAACCGGCAAGTAAAAAGTACACAACCAAAAATAACAACTTGGACCACAAAATATTGTTTTCAGTTATTAAATAATGCAAATAAATTCCTCCATGCTTGATAAAGGGTGCTGAAGATTTTTTATTTTATTTTATTTAGGAGTTACTTTGGGGAATTAATCAGAAATATAACAAGCAAAGGGAAACCAGCACTTCTCCTTTGGTGGATAACAATAAACCAAGTTGAGTAGAATATATATGCAAAGAGAGTTTATTTAAACAGCTGGTGCAACTGCAGACAAACGTACAGATGGAAAAATAGCCAATAGCCAAAATAATATTAATTTGTGTATATTTTAGAGATGTGATTATAAAAGTGGCACATTCATATGAAAATAACTTTGTTTATAAATATGATACCCACTTTGTTATATCGTGAAACTTGTATTTGTTAAGTTGTGAAATAGAGATGTTTAATCCTATCCACAATGCAAGGAGAATTATGGAGCAATTGCTGTTGAAGGGAAAAAGGGAGTTTACTATAGATTAATTGCAAATCCATTAAAATCTCTGTACATCAGTGTTTTAAATGGTCATATACCAATTGAAGGGACAGGATTATGTAGTCTTTATTCACCAGTATTTTAAATGATTAACTAACTCACAATTATAACACTATCTATGAACTACATTAGCTCCTTATAATAGAGCAGACATCAGACCATTTTAGGAAGGAGGATAAATCATTACCTTGAATAAAATGGTAGTTTGATCCTTTTTTGGGTGACTTTAAAGCAACTAATAAGTTTGAGGCATAGCTGTGTCAAAAACAATGACATCGTTGGGAGGAGTTACTACAAAGGAATCTTGATCCATCCTTTTTGAAATAAAGTATCTAATTAATGGATGCATAGATATAACATTGAGTGTAAAGCCACATTTTTAGTTTTATAAGAGGGTATGAATGAATATGAGAGCCGAATCTATCGGTAATAGATTATACAAAACTGTCCAATTGATGTCTATGTGAGTTTAGAGCCAAAAGATAATGTAAAGTAGGCTTGTGTGTATAAATGTCAAATGCTCAAATAAGTACCTCATGGGTGAATGTACTGTATTTTTTGTTGCTTATAAATATTTTTTCTATTCCTATGTACTTTTTCCTATAAATTTTGCTATGGTGTCTGTATATAAGTTTCTGTATTACCTGAATACAGAAACTTATATACAGACACCATAGCAAAATTTATAGGAAAAAGTACATGGGAATAGAAAAAATATTTATAAGCAACAAAAAATATAATAGCTAACATGAAGCTTACTGATGAAAAATAGAGATATAAGATACAATACATATAAAACAAAGGCTTTATAAAAAAAAACAATAGGCAAATAAAAACAGACGAATAACAATATACAATTATTAGCAAATATGCATTAACTACCACCAAAATTGACCTTTAGGTGTACGCGAGCTCAATTGGTATATCCACATCATCTTTATTTTTCCCAATTCTCTAGCAAGGTTTCCCCCTCTAAAATCTTTTCTTAAATGACAAAAATACATACATAAATTTGAGAAGCTTGGGATTTATTTTAAGCAGTGTCAAAATGGGCTAACACACTGTGAGTTTTAAGGCCTTTCCGTATATTTCCCACGTGTTCACCGATCCTTATTTTTGGTTCTCTAGAAGTACGACCTACGTACTGGAGGAACACATTCGGTACATTGGTGAAAGCCTATAGCGTTATCAAGCCGACCGTTAAGGCAACTCACGTCTTTTTGATGTAGCTAGATACCAACTTCTTTCTTAGTTTGGTGCCCCCCTAAATACTATCCTTTGGTTAGTGGGCAGGATGTCATGGAAAATGGGATCCCTATGTAGTTAGGCCTAATGTTTCATTACAACCTTTATTGCCCAATGTTTGCTAGAAAAATCGAACATTAATGGCACACCAAAATTGCCCATATCCTTTGATTTATCTTTGTACTTTAGTAATTCATCCCTGTCGATCAACTTGACTTTATCTCTAGCTGTGTTTATATTGTTATCATTATAGCCGTTTTCTAGGAATCTATTTCTGAGGTTGTTGTTCAAAGATTTGTATGTTCAGTTACGCCGCAACCTATAAAATCGACTAGTTGTATATTTACTAACCACGGTGGATAGTGACAACTGTCTAGATGTATATAACCATTTACATGCACCTTCTTGAAGTATATTTTGCTTTTTATTGTGTTATACTCAATATATATGCTGAGGTCCAAAAAGTGGATATTCTTCTGGCTATTTTCAAATTGCAGTTATGTCCCCCAACTGTTTGAATTGAGAAAGAGCAAAAATTCAGAAAGTTCAAGTGATGTGCCTGTCCATATACGGTAATAAGGACATCATCGATATACCTAAAGAACATTAGGAGGTTGTTGCTCCATTTATGGGGTTTAGAGATATAATGTTCATCCCAGTGGGACATAAAGAGGTTCACATAACTGGGGGCGAAAGGCATTGCTGTCACCTTTATCTATTTAAAATATTCAACCTCATACCAGAATTAATTATTATACAAAATTAACTCTATGCTATTTAAGATGAATTTAATCTGTTTTGCAGGCATTGTTTTGCTGGTTTACTCCATAAGCAAAAATCAGTGCAGATAAATATATCATGATAATTTAATAAAACTTTTACTGAGAAAGACAAAGCATAACGTAAATGAGGATAATAGGTAGAATAAATCCTACTAGGAGTTAATAAAGTGTGCAACATCTAGTTCAGAATTTAGACCTTTAGGTTCTCTAGTCTCCAGTTTAAAAATCCAATACACTTCTACTTTATTTATAAGCTTAACTGCCTTGCCCCTATGAATATTTGTCTGGATTTTGTCAATTCCTTGAAAAAATTATTGTATGAAATCACCACAAAAAGTATAAGTCTCACAAAATAGCCAATTTGCTGTAAAGGAAGACTACCACTAGGGAGTAACCCTAAATAATAAAACAGAGTTTAAATAGACGTAAGTGGCGTCTGGGAATTAAAACATAACTTTTATTTAGGAAAAAAGGGTAAGGCACAGCGCTAATAGATAATATATGTATATAGTGACCTCCACTCCACCAACAAAGGAATAATAAGTAACAGAACCAATACTGACCACTGGAGACAGGGAAGGTACACGATGGGGATGGGAAAGTCCCGGATTGTATATGGAGTAGCAAATGACTTGATAACAAAAAATGAAAACAGGGAAGCAGCTGGTCTTATAATGGAATGCAATGGAAAAATCCACTGCAGAAAAGGAGAGATAATGTAAGAGTGAGACAGCGCTAAATATGTATACCACAAAAGTTATAGACTGCAAAGACAGAGATGCTATAGAAAAAATATAGAGTTTATTACGAGGAAATATAAATATACAAGTAAATGACCATATGTAATATACAGCAATATAATATAAAATCACAAGATGAGACTGAAAATATATAAACAAAAATACAATGATACACTTAATCAAGGGCCCCAAATGGGTG
Source organism: Pelodytes ibericus (assembly GCA_036172795.1). Taxonomy (NCBI): domain Eukaryota; kingdom Metazoa; phylum Chordata; class Amphibia; order Anura; family Pelodytidae; genus Pelodytes; species Pelodytes ibericus. The sequence continues at coordinate 114,986,510 of CM069861.1, read as the reverse complement.
CAAAACAAAAGAGATAAATTATTAAAAATACATAAAAAATATAAATAGAGCCAAAAATCCCTTGCCCACTGGGTCTGTTCGCCTGCCCAGGTCTATTGAACAGTTAGGATATTGCACTAAACAGAAACACAGCTGCACCCCACAGGACGCGTTTCGAATTATCTTCATCAGCTGGTGGGCGGTAGTGCAATGACACCAGTGGGGAAGGGATCAGCTTATATAGTCACACATTTAGAAAAAAAACCAATAAATGATTATTCTCGTCAGCTGTACACAATTGGAAATGAGGAAGTGCTGACCATAGAGAATCGTTTCTCAGGGAAAGACACGACCGTTGTCATAGATACGAAAATAACACAGGGGATTCTCTGGTTTCAATTCGCTATAGAAAACCATAGAGAAATGTTTGGAAGGAAGGAGCGTCGTCTCCATAGTAACACATCACGTAGCGACGTGTCTCCGCCCCGCATAGCCGGCATAGCGGGGGAGAGACAGTCGCGAAGGACGCACCCACGGAGAAGAGGCATAATCATAGGTTACTATACAATAATATACGTCCTGTGGCAATTACTTGTTGGGAAATTGGTCTGGACCTAAAATAGCACAAATAACAGAAATGCACACATGTCTATATTATGTAACAAGGAAACACGATCTAATGGCCATCTCTTAAGTATTCAGGTGCATGGATGTGTGCACTAGATGTTGAATATACAATTTTTTAATATAAGAAGAAAAATATAATAATTGTACACAAGTATACATGTTTATCAACAGATCAAAGGTATACATTGTGTCAAAAAACGGAATGCAGACTAAACATAGAAATGTAATACAGATTAGACTTCATATAAATATATATAATACAGACATATATAGCCCATCGTGCATATTTGATAATAGAGAAGACTTTGTGGCTGGAAGTGTTGACCAGCAGACATGTGTAGGGAGAGAGAAACGGATCATTGCAAAAATGGTATTAAATCAAATTTATCATTCAAAGCCTTTGGAACCAAAGTATCCAATGTGAGTATCCAAAAAGTTTTTCTCTTCCTCAATGCCGACAGGCGGTCTCCCTTCCTGGGTCCCATGTTGACCTGTTCTATAATCCAAGCTTTCAATAGAGTGTCATTCCTATTATGAGTCTCCTTGAAATGTCTGGATACAGTATGTTTGAGATAACCTGTTTTGATATTATACCTGTGTTCATACAATCTCTTTTTGAAGTTTCTACTAGTTTGGCCCACATATTGGAGGCCGCATGGGCACTCCAACATGTAGATCACAAATTTTGACATACATGACACATACCTATGAATGTCATATTTTGAACCAGTAATAGAGCTAACAAAACTATCTTTCTTTTTAGGACAAAAATTACAATGCCCACAGCACCACAACGGTACCACCCTTTATTGGTTCCCAGAAAGTTACCATTATTTGGACAAGTTGGATTTTGAGACATTTTAAATTTGTTTGTTAAGTCAGAAGGGGCCAATAATGTCTTTAGGTTTGCATTTTTTCTACAGACAACCATACTCTTTGGAGGAAGGATTTTATTTAGAATAGGATCTGTCTGGATGATATACCAATGTTTGTCCAAAAATCGTCTAATAGTATTAGTCTTGTCTGAAAAGATAGTAATAAAGCTATTTTCAAACTTGTTGTTATTCGGCTCTTGATGATTCTCTATTTTAATATCATTCACTCTATCTATTCTAAACTGACTTGGGCTTGAACATCAAAAAGTTCTACATTTGAACAGTTTCTGCGCATACGCAGAAACTCTCCTCTCGGGATATTCTGTATCCATTTTCTATCATGATAGCTTTTTGCATTCAGATAGGTGTTTTTATCCACAGTTTTAAAATAATTGTGTGTCTCAAAAATCTTTCTCTCACTTTTATTGATAATAGTAAGGTCCAGAAAATTGACAAGTCTCTGGTCGGCTTCAAATGTAAACACCAGACCCAATTGATTATTATTTAATTCCTCAAAAAAAGTATTGAGAGTCTCCATGGATCCTCTCCATAGAATGAACAGGTCGTCTATATAGCGTCTATACAGCAGAAGTTCTGCACAGCGATGGGGTACAAAAATTGTCTCGCTCTCCCAGCTACCCAGAAAAAGGTTGGCGTAGCTGGGGGTGAAACGTGTCCCCATCGCTGTGCCACATATCTGAAGGTAGTAGTCTCCATTGAAAATAAAATAATTGGATTCAAGAATAAAACCAACACTCCTACACAAAAATTCTCTATGAGGGCCACTCAAATAGTCGTATTGATTTAACATATTTAATACCCCTTTAACTCCATCTGTGTGTCTAATTGATGTATATAGGGCTTGAATATCGGCAGTAACCAAGATGATATCCCCCTGCCAAGGAATAGTAGTTAACAATTTTATTAGTGACTGACTGTCTTTAAGATATGAGGGCATTAAAGGGACAAGTACCTGTAAAAATAGATCTACATATAATGATAGATTTGAACTTAAGGATCCGATGCCCGATATAATGGGTCTTCCTGGGGGATTCTCTTTATTTTTATGAATTTTTGGCAAATGGTAAAAAAGTGCTGTTCTGGGATTTCTTACAAAAGGCAGTTATATTCCTCTTTCGAGATTATTTTCTTATTTTTCGCCTCTTGTAGTAATAAGCCCAGACTTTTAGAGTATTTTTCAGTAGGATCAGCCTCTTGTAGAAATTAACATCAGACAAGAGTCTATCAGCTTCTCCAAGATATACATCTATATTTTGTATCACCCCCCCCCCCCCCTTGTCTGCACCTCTAATGACAATCCCACCAGAGTCACGCAGGTCTCTCAGGGCCTTGCGTTCAAACCTGGTGAGATTGTCATAACTGCACTTCACATCTATCTCTCCCAGTTCCCTTTCCACGAGATTCTTAAAATCCTCCAAATATATACCTCTACTTGAGGTGGGGTTAAATTTAGATGGAGGTCTGAGGTTGGTGGTGACAAAAAGGTCATCTATATCGGTGCCATTTTCTCCCAATAAATCATTTAGAACACACATTCCAGGCAAGTCACTAGCTGACAGACCACTATTTATATTCCAGATTTTTTTAGGGGATGGTGTCTTGTTGGTGGGAGGTACTAAGTTTTGTTTGGTTAGGAAAAACCTTTTTACTGCTAATTTACGTACAAATTTATTAAAATCTATCAGTAAGTCCACCTTATTCAGACGTTTACAAGGTGCAAATTTCAAACCCTTCAATAGAAGAGTAGTTTGACTTACAGTTAAAACATGGTCAGAAGTATTATATATTCCAAGCTTTTCCAAATCTGTTATTGAACAATCCTTGATCTTTTTATTGTGTCTCTTAGTATCTTAGTCTCTTAGTCTTCCTCCTCTTCTTCCTCGGACTCGAAATCTGACCACTGGTCTGTCGTGTCCGTTTCTGATGGTCTTTTTCTCAGGAACGAATTGACTTTTCTTTTCCCGAATCTCTGTTCTAAAAAAGATGAAGGTATGGAAGAGGATGTCGAGGAGGAGAAAGAGGTGGAGGGAACAGAAATTGTAGCGTTGGTAGAGGAAAAGTTGGTATTAGTAAAATTAATTTTTTTGTCTTTCCCTCAAACCTATTTTGTGTTGTAACACCAAAAGTGACTTTAGGTTTCCCACCACCATCTCTTCTTTGACTGTATCTCTCTTTTTCTCTTATGTTCCTGTTCTTCATATGAAATTTAGGATTCTTGTCCGGCATATTGTATCTATTTCCCTGGTTAGACTTATCTCTACTAGAAGCTCTCTCTCTATCTTTATTTTTCCAATCGAACTGTCTACCATTTTGGTAGTCTAGTCTATCTCTATTAAATTTTGACTGTTTGCCAGAGATAGTGTCTGTCTCTATTTTATCAAGTCGCTTCTCTAAAATATTTTCAAGATCTTTGAATTCGGTAGCATTCCTATATTTATCTACAAATTGGATCTGTTCCTCAATTCTCTCCTCTACCTTTGCTAACAAATTTTTTCTTCTCCTAATAGCTATTTCCATAAGTTTAAAGGAACATTCTTCCAAAGCACTGTTCCATTCTCCCAACAGGGCCACATCATTATCACCCATGTTGGCTTTTTTATTTATCCTGAGACCTCGTGGTATAATACGTGCACTAACGCCCACCAGCTGATGAAGATAATTCGAAACGCGTCCTGTGCGGTGTAGCTGTGTTTCTGTTTAGTGCAATATCCTAACTGTTCAATAGACCTGGCCAGGCGAACAGACCCAGTGGGTAAGGGATTTTTGGCTCTATTTATATTTTTTATGTATTTTTTATGTATTTTTAATAATTTATCTCTTTTGTTTTGCACTCATTTGGGGCCCTTGATTTAGTGTATCAGTGTATTTTTGTTTATATATTTTCAGTCTCACCTTTTGATTTTATATTATATTGCTGTATATTACATATGGTCATTTACTTGTATATTTATATTTCCTCGTAATAAACTCTATATTTTTTCTATAACATCTCTGTCTTTGCAGTCTATAACTTTTGTGGTATACATATTTAGCGCTGTCTCACTCTTACATTAACATAACTTTTATTTAGATTAAATAAAAACTAGTAAAATATAAAGCGGTGTACATAAAGACAAACAGGTGAGAAAACATGATTTATTTCATTACCTTATCTACATACTATGTATATTACCTTTACACAGTGTTAATATTACAGGCAGCAGTACTTTAGGACCTTTATTCAGTGATCATTTTCTCTTTTATTACTATTACTGTCTGATATGGACAGAATTATATAGCTACTACCTATATTTTTTGATCACTGAACTTGCTTCCTGATCTAATAATTTAAAAAAAAATTCATACACAGTTATATAAACTATCAATAAGGGTATGCAAGTCTGATTTTATTTTCACCTTTATTCACGTTTTCTCACCTGTTTGTCTTTATGTACACCGCTTTCTATTTTACTAGTTTTTATTTAATCTAAATAAAAGTTATGTTTTAATTCCCAGACGCCACTTACGTCTATTTAAACTCTATGAAATCACCACCATTGAACTCCTGAAAATGCTTATTCATAAAAGATTTCTGATCATTATTTTCAGGAATTTAATATTGTACTTTATAAAGTTGCTTGAGGTTTTTGTGTTTTAGGAAGTAGATGTAATGATGTAGCATTAAAACATGTGGTGATCTAGAATTTAAATGGTGGAGGAAGAGATACTCAAGCACACAGTCCTCAATGTATCTGAGCAGATTAGTGGACTGTGCAAAATGAGTGCTTTGTTTATCAAGTACATATATAAGTCCCAAATTGCAAGGAGTGACGATATTGAGAGATATGTTACTTTGTTACTTATGTGGACATGTGGTCTATTCAATAATACAAATGTTTTCATTTTTTTTTTTCACATTTCTTATTTTATTTTATACATCAAAAAGAAACGTACAGACAGGCAAATATATAAATACAATACCGGTTGCAGGGTAACTTTCTCACACAGGGAAGTCTCATGAAAAACTCCTAGAAACACGAGCCAAAAGAAAAAGGGGAAAAAATTTACAGAGGATATTTCTCATAGAGTGTTGGCTGAATTTATATTCTTTTTCTTTTCTTTTCCCTCACCCTTTCACCACTTTCCCCTTATCTGTTCATGTCTTTCTCTTTTCTCTCTTTCCTCCAATCATACCCTTTTCCCATTTTTCCTCTCTTCCCCCGTGTTTCAGGATTTTTACTCCATGTACATTAGAGGAGAAAGGTATAGTACAAACATTAACTTGAATTACACAATTATTCAATAAGGGATTGGGAATCAGATTAACCAATATCCCTTCCAAGGTACTGCGACAAGTAATTCTTAGATTAATAGTACATTTCATTTAAAGTGTTCAATACCAGTGCATATTCAATCTCAGCACCCTATCCCTCAATTAATTATGTGTCTGTCCCCTCCTAACAGTCTATATAATTCCCGAAGCAGGGGATTTCATGCAACATGGGTATAGTACCTTTAAAAAATTGATTTTAATTATACCTAGCTAACACTACATTTTTTTACAGTCAATTATTATTCTGATATTTCGTCTTGAGTTGAAGTACTAAAACCCCTGATGCCAGTTCCCTGTCAAATTGGATAACACCATTCATACAACATACATTCCTCATTCAATTCGCGTCTGCTAAATTGTACTTATAATTAGTGCTGATGCTGTTGCTCCAGGAGCTTAAGGCGAAGTGGTAGGGAATTTGGGATAAAATTTGCATAGATATAATAGTGGAGGGAGTTATATATCGATACATTTTGCCCTATTTATTTAATACTTTGCAGGGTGTAGACAATAAACTATGCCACTAAAAAAGTCTAATGAGGGCAGTCAATCAAGAGCAAGTAGCCAACCAGCTAGCCCAGATTTTTTCAAATCCTTCCATAGCTACCTTATTGTTAGATCTTTGGAGGAAGTATTTTTCCGCATTGGATTGAAACTTTATTTGTGACTTAATCTCCGGCCAGGTTGTAGTTTCTGATTTCCTCCAGTATCGGGACACCACTATTTTAAAGGCCGACAAGATATTAATACAAAATGCCTTTCGATATGTATCTTGTGCATTTAGTTCTAAATGGAACAAGAAGGTTTGTGGACTGAGTTTCCCTCTGTTGGGGGTTACCCACTCCAATATATCAGAAGCCTTCTGCTTAATTTCTTTTGATTAATCGCAATCCCACCATATATGAAAGTGGGAGCCTGTGGCACATTGGCACCGCCAACACAGGTCACTTGCATTAATGTCAAATTTTGCCACTTGGCTTGGAACAAATATTTTCATTTTTGTTCAATTTGTATATCTTCACCTTAATGTTAAAGGCTAAATCACACTATACATGGATTTCATATATGTATAGAAATGTTAGAGTATCTTAGTTGATTACAGTTATTGTACTTTTGTTTAGTAATTTCATAGTAGAATTATGTATTCTTGTACCCATTCAAATAGAGAGTAGGAATGCAATACAACTCCACAATACAAAAATTAGAGATCCCAAAGGTTTTTTTGCAATGCATGCACACAATTAGAAATGCTTGAAGTAAAATCAGTTGATTAAACACCATGTGATATATGCATGTAAAAATAGACCAACAGTAAAATGAGTTATGCATTTGGGTATGTAATGCTCCTTATCACTGGTATACCCATATCTGTGCATTATAGAAAAAAGCTATGCAGATGATTAATTTAAATTATGCATTGCTATAAATAGGCCTGCAGAAAAAAAACATCCTTCTCTAGTATTAGTTCAGATCAGTGAAATAATAATTAAATTCTACCTCTAGATACTGATGTCAGAAGAGTAGATAGATAGTTTGCTTTCATTTAATTTCCATTCATAAAATAAACATAAACTACAAATAAGCACTATGCAATGCAGATTTTCTTGCAGATTAAACTATTGGGGGAGAGTATTTAGAAAACTAAAAAAATTGCCTCTGCACTCTATCACATGTATAGTGATGTCTTAATTAATTTCATTGTCCAGTGTATAAAAGGTTGCATAGAATTCAAGAGCTATATAGTAATCTCTCTATCCATCTAGATTACACTATGATACCCACATTAGTAAAAATAATGTAATCAATGGAATACTGACTCGGTATAGTAGCAATTACTATAAAATTATAATTAAAAAAAAGAATTACCCAGGTTTGGATTTACTCTATGTGTTCACATTTTATCTAGAGGGTATTTCCTTTAAAAAGTCTTGTGGATGATTTAAGTTAGGCTGTCTAAACAAAAGATTAAGATTGTAAAATGAACCAAAGCCTTTGAGGCTGGTGGGAACAGAGATAAGACACCATAGTTGTTGATTAGCCAGGATGCTATGTGTCACTGCACATGAGTATCTGGTGTAGTGGAAAATAATAATTTGTTCCAAGACATTTCACACTTTAGTGAGCATAACATTAAGCAACTTGCTTTCTATGATAGAACTCTGAGAACAATTTAAAATAATTTAGCACCAACAAATATTATTCTATTGCTTGGTGCCTTCAATAAATAACAAAAAAAAAAAAAAATATTACCACAGAAACAAAGAAAATGAGCTAAAAGTAAAAAAAATCAGGCCCCAAATTAAGCCCTGAAAATCTGGCCAAACAGGTATTACAGTAGAACACTATGACCGATTTTGAGGCTGACATTCCAACTGCCAAACTCATCTGAAGTATTGCCGACAGAAATGGTAGCCTCCCACAGCACAGACGTCTATGGGATGATTTTAACTATTTACGCAATGGGAAAGGTGTCACAACCTGGGATAGGAGACCAAGGAGGAGCCTCATTGAAGGGCATGATGTGGGGTCTGTTTGCACTCCACGATGCATAACAATGACCAAACTGTAGCCAGACTTAGGCAGGGCAGGGATAGGCTTAGACAGGGAAGCTGCCATATGGGGGCCAAATTGGAAAGAGTGCCACTCTGTGTCCAAATCAGAAGGGGACCATAAATTATATAATATATACAATTACATGAATACATATTTCTTATATACATAAATAAATATAAATATATAAACTACTAATGATTTATACATACAATATTATGCAGCCATACATAAATGATATATATTTATGTATGTACATAAGGATACGTGGCCATTCCCTATCTTTTATTGGGGTTAATTTTATAAGTGGCATATGAGATACACGTGTGTTTTATTAACTACAGATTTAGTGCAGCATTGATGCCCAAATAATATATATTTTTTAATAATATTCCAATAAAGAATATTTTATTAGATGTGATATTGGGGCACATACGTAACAATTTCCATATGAAAATAAATATTTATCAGATTTTTTTACTGAATTTTTGGCTGTTTAAAGAAACAATCAAGTCACCAAACTCACTTTGGTTCACAGTCTTTTTCCAGTGTGATTTGATGCAGACATTCTTCACAAATCACACTTTTAATATTCTACTCGGTGTACTCATGTGTCAGATTTGTTTCATTAAGTCACTTCCTCTGCTGCTCTGCTAGTGGAATAGAATGCATTGTGTGGACCCTAAATGACCTTGTTCTTGTATACATAGGATCTCTTAACAGTGCAACACACAGGATAGTCCATTCCTTTCAATAGCATTATTTTAATTCATTCCTGCAGCAAAAACAAAGGAGGAAATTGTGGGCAGTCCTGGTTTCTTGCAAACTGCTGTAATTTCCCAAATTCATCTAAGTGGGATATTTTCATATTTTAAGCAATGCAAAATGTAAAGTATGCATTGTAATGTACTTTGATTGTACTTTAATATGAATTAACATTTGGATGCATTTTGTGCACCAGACAGTACCTTTAAAGGATTATGATGCATAGGAAGTCATCATGGGTGTCTGTAGTATTTTTTTCCAGAGGGGGAAAATACCCTTTCCACTTTTACAATCTCCCACTCCAATAACTCTTTACTTACTCCCCACTGTCTACTTTTGATGGTTCCAGAGATGGGGTTTCCTGGTGGGAGGTAAATGTTAGTTATCCATTACCAAAAGGGCAGGAATAAACACCTAAGGTGTTTCATGCCCTTAAGGATATGCATAGGTATCATGGTCAACTCCTGCCTTAAACACAAACACCCAGAGTGCATCTTTCCATTAAAGTGCAAGTGACATACAAATTTACAAACTTTATTAAAAACAAGACAATTATCGGAACACCAATGTGAATAAAACAAAATCATATTAAAGAGACACAAATCTAATTTTGAACTTGCTGTTTCAAAATTACAGGTTAATACAGATTTATAATGTAAGAATATTAAAGAGATGTGAAAAATATGAGGAATACACATTGATATACAGGAGAGGCATCACTTATTATCTTATTATGTATAGAGAGCATCATGTGGTGAACATTGTAAATTATATAATTTTCATTTTTTACTTAAATGGTTATATGCTACACTATACATTAACTTGTGATTTTAAATTATATTGCTCACATATTGTATGTATTTGTTGTTCAGGTTGCCCCTCATGACGCTGTGTACGTGCCCCTCCCTCTTCATTTAAGACACTCATTACAAATTGATATTGTAAATGTTCCCCTAGTGTTTGTGTCAAAGAGCATGACGGAACAGATGTTTGAAATAGATATAACTTCTAACGTATTCACTGCTATATGATTAAAGTTGAAAAAGCACACACAAAATAATTAGCCATCTATAATAAGCAGTTATTATTGTGCGCGTGCTTTTTCCTTACTTCTGTATATTTCTAATTCAAACATCTGGACGGCTATGGAAATCATCCCTAACAGGAAGCTCTCACATCATTACACATAAACATAATATTATGAAGTTGCTATGACAAATTTGGGATATGCAAATGAAGATATGGTTCCTGGTTTTTGCATCCCTTATGCAATATGTTCTATATTAGATTCAGCTTGTATTCCATTGTAGAATGAGGAGCAGAAAATAGGGTTAGCTAGCATAAACACATCCGCTTCATAGAGGATCATGTCCTTTAAAGCTTTATTGATGAGATTTAAAGCATTGAGTTTTCTTTTCAAGCAATTAAAACATGTCTATGTTTGCATGTTTTGATGTATTTGAAAGTGTTTTGTAGCTATTTTGATTCTATATCCATTTGGATAAGTAAATAATTATTTAACCTTATAGATTTCCTTGGTTTTAGAAAGTTTTTTATTTTAATAGTAGGTCATACACTTGCAAACAGGGCAATGCCGATGAGTTGTGCCTGCTTTTCAAAGGTATTTCAATATTCTTTATCCTGCTCTGAGGAATTTGTTTGCATCATTTAAATAAATGATAACAATATTTAGTGGTCCAAATTATTATTTTTGGTTCTGTACTTTTACTTGCTGGTCCACAGTGTACTCCCCATTTCATTTTCTTTATACAACACTTGCTTAAACAATAAATTATGAGTAAATGAACATAAACAAAATATGAATAATAATGAATTAGCTTCAAATAACCTTAAATATGTTTTGCATAATTCAAATGTGTTCACATATTTTGGTGAATATGTTAGCCGGTGTGCTGTAGAAACTGTTAGGGTCATGGATAACGCTATTGCAAGGAGGCCTATATCGCCAAATATTGGTGCTATAAATGTGTTGGCCAATGCAAGTCAGCAGTTTGCATGATGTGTCCTGGTCCCATAACTAGCACAATAAGATTAAACACGTAGAGTAAATTTGTGATCCATACATTTGTGATAAAAATATCTGAAAATGATAAAAAAAAAAGGTGTATAAAAAACCCATGCATAAAATACAATGTAACATGTGCAATATAGTGACACTGTAATGGTCTTACATGTACAGCATGGTTAATGGAAGATAACGTCTCCCGATGCTCTACACCTTCAATATAGGTTTGTGTGAGCCTCACAAAGAAGAGGAGGAGGAGAGACAGGGTATCATGGGCGGCCTGGCTAGGCTGAGGAGGTTTTGGTAGGTGAAGGGTGGACTATTCCCCTGGAGGTGGGTATCCTGAGGTCTACAGGGGTATCACAGTGAGTAGGGCACCCCATAACTGCAGGTTGCTCCAGGACATTTAGAGCTTGCACAACCCATGTGCAGAGGTGTAACTGCCGTGGTCGAAGAGTTCGCAATTTTGACTGGGTTTACTGCTACAGGGCACCCATTAAAGCCTGTGACCACTTTGCCTGTTAGTGCCGCTAGCAGGGCAGGTTTCTGTGTATAGCTATTTTTGTAGTTAAAAAATAAATTATAAAAAATGTTCTGACAAAATAATGAAAAAATATGCAGGGGTTCCCTAATAACCAGAAGTAAGCTGGTTTATTTACTAATAAATATCTGTCTCTACTGATTCATCCAAATGCATAATTTAAAGTGGTTTTTTTTTTATTTTATTTTTTTTTAAAAGCAAACTATCCCAACTGAAAAGTGCACATGCACACATACAATGCATAGAAGCCTGTATGGAGTATTTATCCACAGACTTTATTCCCCATGTATTCAGCAGGGTAGTCAGATCCGAGTATTTTTGCAGGACTTATAACTTTGCCATGCTCCTCTGCAGGATGTAGAATGCATGTGTGTTTAGGGGGAATGAATTATTAATCAGGAAGGGAATTCCTTAAGAACTAGTGTGATTATGCAACAGATTTCTCTCTGAACACATATTAATTTTATATTTGTGTCCCTCAAAATATGGCCAAACATTCAAATGCTTGGAATAGGAGTTAGGTTGATTGAGAAAACAATGGGAAATGCATTTTTTTTTACGTGGAGTGGGCATTTAACCCTTTTTGGGTTTTTTCACATACATTATAATTCAGACATAAATTTACAGATTTCGGTATGTGCCACTGCCAAACAACAACCCAATATGTGTTCAACAACATCTCCTGAGAACAGGGATACCACCCATGCATATATTTGTTGGGTTGTTTGGGAGCTAAAAGGCCACATTTTGAAGGTGTGCCTTTCCAACTTGGAATTTTGACATGCAGTCAGCCTGCTCCCATGTTTAATTTGGGACTTTTGTTCGCTTTCTAAGCACATGTGTGGAGTGATCGTAGCGCGCCCCTGCACTTTTTTTTAGTGTTGCTCAATGCCTCTACATAGAGGCATTGTAGCAATACTGAAAGAGTACAGAAAACGTCTGTTGGTAGCTTTCTTTGTTCTTTTTAGTGGATGACTTGCCAGGCACATCATGTGTCACAAAATGCATGTTTATGCATGACGAGCCTGGCACGTCATGTGTCGTTAAGGGGTTAAGTTATGGTTAGAATAAGGGATAGGGCTACAATTAAATTAAAATAAATTAAGAGTTAGCACAAGGGTTAGAGTTAGGGTTACATTTAGGGATGGGTTAAATTTAGGGTTTGGGTTGGGGTCAAAAGGTCACTGTTGGAAAAAAAACAAAAAACACTGTTTGATGTTTTTGCCCTATAACTCACAAAAATCTGCTGAAAAACACAGAAACAAGCATATTTCTGAACTCTGGACAAATTATTTAGACAGGGTCTTTTTTAATGATTGTATATGTGTAAATTATTTATTAGGTCAAAGTTAGATTTATGATTTATTTCGTAGTAAATTATAAGATATGATGAACTTAATGGTATCTAATGAAAGCCCTTCGTTTGGTGATAAAAAAAAAAAACATGTAGTTTGAAAGATGAAAATTACAGCTAAACACAAACACCCCAGAAATGTCAAAACAGCCCTTGTCACCAAGGGAAAGACAAGGTCAAAAGGTCATGTCACTAAGGCATTAAACTGGTTATTAATCAGCTTATTTGAGTACTAGAACTGTACAGAAATGTATGAACCCATGTCAGATCCAACTATAGCAGGCAAATATGGCTGATTGTTCTCTGATTCACCCCATAGCTAAAACAGATATGAACACTTAATTTTGCCATTCCCCTATTTCAACACATTCACCTGGTTTCTATTTCCTCTGACTATATCAGAGTATAAGTATGGAAGTGGAGAGGACAAAACAGATGGCAAAGCATTCTTCCACTTCCCAAAGATGATGGAGAGTAGAATTGTAGCTTTCTACTCAATTGGATTATGGGTATTCTCACTAGATTGTAAGTAGTATACAACAAAAAAGTCAGAACTGAATTATTACTTGAAATAGATCCTGAGAAATCACAAAGTAGGGCTAAGTGCTCTACTACCTTGCAAAATAGCAACACTATGAAAACCATGGCAGGTTCACTTTAATGTGGACCATTTTAATTAGGGTTAATCCCCAAGCACCAGTGACAACATTTATTGATAAATACAGTACATGCTGCATTATTAAATTACTTAAATGTATTATAAATGAGGTTTTTGAACTAGGTGTCTGCATCAGCATTAAAGTTACTTGCCAGAACATTGCATTTTTTTCCTTTTACAGATTTATAACCTACACAAATCACAAGTTCCCAAGGAATGGAAATGTGATTATTTCTTTTGTAGTAGGGTGTTTTGCATGCACAGAGAAGATTTTGTCAATTAGTAATGTAGTGTGCACTTAACACCTTCCCACTTGCATGATGGTCTATGCCTTCCTAATTTAGAGTGCCCAAAAGCCTGTAGGATGGCATAGGATGTCCTGACTTTAATAGCTCATCGTGGCCCTTGTAATGAAGTGTGCTGTGGATCCTTCTGCAGGAACATCCCCAATGTCTGATGAGGCCACTTTGAATGGCCTCAGTCTGACTTGGAAAATTTAGCCATTGCTCAAAGTGAGCACAGGCCACATTTTACCAAAGCACGATGTGTCCGAAATTCTGTGACATTGCAAAGTCTTGAAGCTTTTCAGCAGGGACCCACAGAGTCTGTAAAGACTCTGATATAGTCTCTTCCTATGTGTCCCTGGCATTTGATCACTTTGTGACTGAGGTAAAAAGGAAATAAAAATAAGTGCATTTCATATATATATTAGAAACATGTACAATACACAGGAAATAAACTAGGTGCAGCCAGGGAGAGGCAAAGTGTCCTTGGCAAGGTCTGTGAAGATCCATAGGATATCATTAAGTTGTCCATCCCAGACCGTAGTGTATGTTCATATGAACAGTGTTGGTGCCCACTCCTGGGTGGTACTGTTCCTTTGAGGAGGTCAGTTGCATCCACCTCCTGTTGCAACATGTAGGTTTTCTCTGTGCATATCTGTCCAATAGCTTTCCACATAGCTATTTGCTATAGAAGCATTTAATGTAGAAGGAAGTCAGTAAGTTGATAAATGATTTACACGATAACTTCAAACTACTGGAAGTTCAACAAAATGCCTCTACCTTATCTGTAGCTTAACTAAGCATGTTTCTCAAGACGGACTATTTATTTCAGGAAGGCATATTTATAAATTATGTGGTGTACAATGTAGGGGAGACTAAGCCAACGTTACAAAATTCTTTCAGTGCAGCTGTTTTAATTTATAGAGACAATTTTTTAATTATAGTCTTGTGTTTGTTATAAACTTGTTAGTGTGTTAATTTTTTTAATTTTTTAATTGAGCAGTTCAATTTCTAATTTATTGCATCTCTTCTCAATCACCAAACTTGCCCACCTATTATCTAGATTCTAAGCTGAGGAACTCCAAATGTTTCTGATCTACAACTACCCTTCCAAAATGGATTTGTAGTTCAGAAGCAGTTTGGGGGTCCCACATGGACACTGAAGATCTACACAATTGTTTCAAAAGTATCTTACACGGCACTCGCTAAGTTGATTTGTTGCATGTTCAGATTATTTGTTCAGTTGAGTTTATAGGTTGATAGTTGGTTGCCAAAATCAAGACATAAATAAGACAATGTCAAATGTATAAATTAATTGAAATGTACTTGTGTCTATGTATTATTTTACAGCATGCAAGGTTGACAAAAAGATACAGACAGCTGGAAGTTATACATTGCAAACTAAACATTGACACAATTAATTTGAGGAAAATAGGTCTTTTAGCCATTGGTCACCCAAATTGAAATGTGGGGAACACCTGCACTTTGTATGTATTTATTTCATTTAGAACTTGTTTGTTACGTTTTATATACCTACCTTTGTAAGGTATATAAATATAACAAACAAGTATGTACTGTAAATGGAAAATGTTAAGTTTATCTGCCCTTGTGGCTGTGAATCTAAAGTTGCAAATAGAGTGTGTAATTTGTCTTTTATAGGCGAGTGTTGGTCCCTCGGTCAACTGTTCATTTTGCACTGATTAGGGCAACTCAAGTGAATGATTTCTTTTTTGTACTACAGCTACAACAGCCGTTGAATGTTACAGTGTAATACAAATATTCTTGTGACAGCAAGATGAAGAGGTTCAGGAATTGATTGTAAACAGCATATACACATGTGAATAGAAAGTATAGCAGGCCAATAATGCTTTTAACCCCTTCATGACAAAGTGTCTTAGAAATGTGTTCCCTCTGTCTTGTTTGTGGTTTTGGTGGAATGTGTCAGCACAGAATGTGATATATTTATGTATATAAACGGTGAGTTGAGGTGAGATGAACATTTAATATCATCAATTTAACTATGCATTGTTCTGGGGACAAATTAGGTAAGTTATTCCTGCAAGAAGAACAGAGCTGGTTCTGCATAATACATTGTTAAAAAAGTGAGAATTTTTTAAGATGTAATTATGCAATATACATTGCCAGCTGGAGAGGTCAATGAGCTTGGGCCTGTATAATTTATAGTCGAGTCGTTAAGATGAACCATTTATCTCACCTGAACTCACCTATGGTTATGTGAAGAGACTCCATTCTGTTTACACAGCAAGCTTCTTCAAGCCCAGCATCAACATGTCTGTCATTAATGAATTGATATTCTGTGAACAGCCAGACCAGTAAACAAGTGATTTTAGCTGATACAGATATCTTGAAACAAATGATTAACAACAATTACATTTAGTTTACATATAGTTAAATCTAACCAAAAACCAAAAAGGGAATATTTTATCCTTTCAGAAAAAGTTGTCATGTATGTCACTGACTGGATGTGTTCCCTTCTTGCAGTTAAACAAATATGGGTACTTAAAAAATATATATATATATATACAACACTCATTGGTGTAACTACCACGTTTGCTGCGGTCACTACTGGCCTGGAGCTACAGGGGGCCCTTAAATCTCTGTCATCAGGGATCAGGGCTGCTCTTACTAACGCCCTTCCCTTTGCCAACTCTTCTCTCTCCGGAGCCGGCACCTACAATGTAAATTTTATTTATTACATTTCTGAGTGCCATGGTTCTTCCTCAGAGCCACGTTGACCATATGTGTAGGAACAGGAGGTAATCACAGATTGAACAGTCCCCCTCCCTGCAAATAAAAGGTAAGCGAGCAGGGAGGGGGGCTGTTCAATATGGGAAATCCAACATCAAACTGTTTTTAAAAAAAAAAAAAAATAAAGCTCTGTGTGTGAAAGTGTGCCTGTGTGTGTGGGTGTATGTGTACAAGGTTTAATGTATGACTGTATATGAGTGTGTATATCTGTTAGTGTGTGTCTGTAAGTGACTGTGTATGTATCTGAGTGTGTCTGTGAGTGCCTGTGAGGGACTGACTGTGCCTGTGAGTGACTGACTATGTATATGAGTATGACTATGACTGACTCTGTATAGGAGTGTGTCTGCGAGTGACTGTATATGAGTGTGTGTCTGTGAGTGACTGTGAGTGTGTGTCATATAATACTCATACTAATGGACACAAACTCACACTAATACATGCTCACTAATACACCTGCACAAACACACACTCACATACTACCATGTGTAACTACCATGTTGACTGCACTTGTCTTTGGCAGGTACCAATTAATTTGTACAAATAATAATAATAAAATAACAAAATCAGATTTGAAGCTATTGTAATTTTCTACATCGACATTGTTTCCAGGTGCATTTATCATGATAGAGGAGTTTTATTCCATTCTCCGTTTCCAGTTGTGATGACAGTCGCTAATATAACTCTATCTTCTTCCAAGTCAAATAATCAGAGGTTTGAATTCAGGTCAATTTGTCTACAGTCTAATCAAGTCAATTCAACAACATTCAAGACATTTTATTTGCTATGTCAATTCAGTTCAATTCCACAGGTGATACATTTGTACAAAATGTTGTGTACTAAAATGTCTCATAACATTTTGTTGTCACATTAATAGATTTAGATTGTACATGGCAGTTAGTGCCAATTCAATATGATTTCTTTTGAACTCAAGGAGTTAAACACAAATAATTTCCCTCCTAAAACGATATTCCCTTATTGATAGGATTGCTTTGTCATCAACACACCATGGAATCACCTTTCCAAATATCAATTTATAGTTCAAACCTTCAGTTTCATAACTCCTTGCAATAAAATGATTGTTACTTTTTAACAATTGATTTTTGCTGGAGTATTGGAGTTACCTTCCCAAGAAAGATGAATAGGCATGATTTTTTATTTGGCAGCTTGCTTTAGGATCTTGTAGTCCTGTTTTTATTAAGCACAGCAAGAAAATAAATAATTTCATTCTTCTGTTGCCAAGCAAAGCATATATAATATTAAATATTATGATAGAACCGTTGTTACATTTCTTACAATAGAAATACCAATTAAACCCCATTCATTGTATTTGTATTTCAATGTGAACAGAATGTGGGTATTGGTAGTAAGGCAGAATTCACAGCCAGATAAAATAAGCTGTACATCACCAAGCTGCTCAGTGTGACATACTTTATAGATACCTACACAATGCAATTGCAATAATTCATACAACTCAAGAATGAAATATCTGTTTATCTATGTTGGAACAGTATATGTAATGATACAAATTCATGATGGAAAGTTTGCTTTGTTTTACTACCAAATTTTATGAGTAATATTCAACAGTGTTGTGGCATATTTTAACAGGGAGACTGGGTGTTTGGTCCATTGCCAATGCAACCCTTATATGTGGTACCTGCTGTTTTGAGGTTCCTGCCCATGAGTCTAACAATGCCTGTAAACCCCATAACAAATCAGAAAGACCACCCCCATTAGATTTTGTTGTGAGGGGGCTGAACTTACCTACAAGACCCCAGCTGTGGTGGACTGCTGGGCTGCCAACACTGCTTCTGCAGCTGTTGAAACTGGAAAGCACTGGTGGAGACACATTCCACAAAAGCCTCATCCCTGCCTGATGATGCTCACCTTCTGGTGGCCTCTAGGCACATTCTAGGAGTGCTTCTGTGAGGTGACCAGTGAACCTGATGTTGCCCCTGAGTAACCCAAATGGAGATATGAGGGTGTAATCTGTCCCTTGACCTACTGTGGCTACATTCCCCCTTCTGAGCTCTGAACCTTTTGTTATCCTCGCTGACCCTGGAGACACCTTCCTCCAAAAGTATGGTGGTCCCAGGCCTGCCCTGTTGACTGTGTCCAATCACATTGTCTGGGAGTCCCAATCCCTTGCTCTGCCATTGATGTTGCCTTCTTTTTTTCCCTCAACTGTGTAGGTGAAGTTCAGCTCTGGGAAAAGCCTGCCTCCTCTCCTGTAAAAGTTGTTCACCTGGTGCCCAAACATGACTGGAAGTGGCTACCTCCCTCTCATCCTGCCTACTGCATCTGGCTGGTTCTTCCTGCTGGCCCTTACTTCTGTCATCCTCTGTTCCACTGCTTTGGGGGAACTGATTGATGGGAGAGGCTCTCCTCCTGTCTGTGTTAAAGGCCCCAGACATCTGCCTCCCTTCCTGCTTGGATGTAGGGGCCCTTGATGCATCGCCCTTTGATCTACAGCACTCCTTAAAACGGCCAGCCTTACGTGACCAGGCGCCCTGTGCCGGTCATCCCCTTCATGCCCCATCCTCTCTGTCTGCCTCCTCTCCATCCACATGCCTGTTTCTTTCCTTTCACGCCATGTATGTCTATCTCCCTTCCCATGTTTGTCTTTTCCTTGCCATTTCTCTCTCTCCAACCCCCCAAATTTTATGTCTCTCTCCCTTCCCATGTATGTCTCTCATCAAGCCATATATGTGTTCTCTCTCCTCCTCCCCAAACCTGTTATCCCTTTCCCCTTTCCCATATGTTTTCTCCCCATATCTGTTATCTCTCCTCCCGCTCATATCGATTATCTCTACCCCTCCCCATCTCTGTTCTCTCCCCCCTGCTTCCCATCTCTGTTCTCTCCTCCCTGTCCCATTTCTGTTCTTTCCCCCCTCCATTCTCGCCCTCTCCCTCTCATTGAACTCTGTGTGTGTTTGACACATGCAGATTATGCTGCATTTGCACAGGTTTCACACCCAAAGCCCAGCCCTGCTCCTTACCAGTCCCCACATGATCTGCTTCCACCTGCTGGTGGTTGGCCCATGCCATTTTCATGTAGTTTTGTCATTTTGTTTCCTAGATTTTCCCCTTCCATGCCCCACCTCTGTGTCTCAGCCACCGGTCATACTTTTCATGGAACCGGCATCCCCACATTCACTCAATTACAGCCTCCACCCTCACTTGTTTCACCCCCAGTCATGGCTGTCCACAGGATTTTTTTTCAGGGGGGGGGGGGGGGTGACCAAGCAAATGGATTGATGAGAATTATGAGATGTGTATTCCCCAGCAGCTGTAGTACGATTTCATAATAATATGATAGCTAACCTTTAGTCCTCTGGTCATTGAGTACGCTCTTTCCTATGATGCTTAAAATACTAGCTGAGAGTCATGGGAAATGCAGTCTTTGGTTGGTACATTATACACTATAAGCAGTTCCAGTATTGTGGTGGATTGCCCAGCCAGAGTGTACCTTATAATGCTTCCTAGGCAATAAGTGGCAGCTAATCTTTGAAATATGTCACACCCAGTCTCTTTTAAACCCCATTCTCGCTCACACAGAATGTGACACTAATGGGCATTTCCTATAACAAGGTACCTGTATCATACTGTTTCATCATCTTGCCCATTATAATGTGATGCACCAGCCAGCATCTAACTGAATGACCACTTCCTATAACAAGGAGGGGCGTATTGTGCCCTGAGTGACAGGTGTGCTGCCAGTCCGGAGCAAACCTGTCACTCAGGGGCACGATGTATCTCGTGTATTTCTGGGGGTTTGTGTGCTGCAAACAGCCAGCACACAAACCCCCAAAATACATGAGATACATTCGAGGGGCTGACGGAGTCACTCACTGTTGTCAATTTGACAAGCACTAAAAGTATACGAATTTTCATATACTTTTCGTTCTGGTCGAATTGGCAAGAGAGTGAGTGCACAATTCACAGCTGCTGTCTATCTCCCGGATGTATTTCCAGGGTTTGTGTGCTCTCTGTTTGGAGCACACAAACTCTGGAAAAAGGTAGAGCTTCTCCGTGCTAGGTGTGCGGCGCATACCTAGCACATATGGAGCATATGCCACTGATAACAACGTACCTGTATCCAGGGGCGATCCTAGGGTCACGAGCGCCTGGGTGCAGGAATTTTTTGGGCGCCCCCATGTTGGGGCGTGGCTATATTACTAACTCCTCCCCTTTACAAATGTATTCATGAAATGTAAATTAAAATACCAAATGGTTATTATAAATTATTTAAAAAATAAAAGAAACTTTGCTCAATAGTATTATGTCCTATTAATTAAAGGGATGGAGAAGGCACCGCATGGCAAGCTCCCATCACATTAATATTGAGGTATCCATTAAGTCAGTCCAGGGCACTGTAAATCTGGGTTCACCCACCCCCTTGGCATTAAAGGAAAGTAAAAATACTACGTTTAAATATAATAACATTCATATACCTGGGTCTAGGTGACTCAGTCGGTGTCTGACTGGGCTTGTTTATTTTTGTAGTTTGTGTCAACTCTCCAGCAATATATTTAGGGGTGGGGGAGGCAAGAGGTAGAGTGACCACGCACAGATACACACATACACACAGTGACTTAGAGATACACACACTCACATATACCCAGTCACTTCCAGACACTTTTTTTTATACTCTTTTATATATCTTTATTTAGATTTATTAGGTTGTAAACTTATCTTCTAAATATTACATTGTGTCAATGTGAAATTCTACAATCTGTTAAGCAATTTTTATAAATGACACTCCCAGACACACACTCACCTGTACTCAGTCACTTCGAGTAACACACTCACATACACAGTCACTCCCCAACACAAACTCACATATACTCCCCGACACATAGTCACTCACAGACATTGACTCACGGCTATACAGTCACTCACAGGTACACACATATAAATAGTGGAATATCAAAATGCAGCTTCCCTGTAACAGGGCAGATCCTTATGCATCCCTGTATTTTGCCAGTGTAGCAATCAAATGTTTGTCTGTACGACCCACACAGATCTCTGCCAGCTTATGTTAAGCTTGTCTCTCTGTCCCACTATGGTTTCACTTTGAGCGCTTGGTTGTCACGTGACACCCGGCACTATGGTGGTAAAAAGAAAATGCACTGTGAGGGCTCGTTCTGCGGAGAGGAGAGCCCGGAAAGGGGGAGGGAGGCACAGTAGTTACGTCACTGCAAATACACATATACAGATAGATGCATGTATCTATTTATCTATCTTTAATTTATGTAATAAACACTTTTTTCAAAGACACATACACACAGTGTCTCACTTATACACACAGACACACTTAACAGACTCTTACACACACGGACACACTTACACACACAGACACTTATATGTGAGCAAATTCCCATGACTTCAGCTACGGAGCATACACGATTTTGTGTAGGTTACATAGACCATTTGCCAGACTTTGCGAAAAAAAGGTTAATCAATAGTCTCATAATATCCCTTGCTCCTTTGTTTCTGCCGTTAACATGACTTTCTGACAAATAAATGTGTCATCACACACAGACATGCTTACACACACAAACACAGAGACAGGCTTACACACATACACACACAAACACAGAGAAACTCTTACAAACACACACAAGAACACCTTTACATACAGACACCCTTACACACACACACCCTTACACACATAGACATCCTTACACACATAGACACCCTTACACAAACACACACACCCTTACACACATACACCCATATACACACATAGACACCCATACACACACACCCTTACACACAGACACCCATACACACACACAGACACCCATACACACACATAGACACCCTTACACACACATAGACACCCATACACAGACAGATTTATTTTCTTTTTTTTTAACCCCCCCCCCCCCCCCAAAAAAAAAAAAGCTTGTTATAATGTCACCCTCCCTTCTCATTTACCTTTCAGTTGCAGGGAGGGGGGGGGGGTGTTATACTGTGTGGGCTTCAAATCCTTGCAGCTGTATTTAACTATCTGAGCGCCAGCAGGATGTCAGCTGACATCCGGGTGCTCTGACTGTGTGAGAGCCTGAGGGGGTGGAGCTAAGTCAACGGAGGTGCGGTTACCGGAGCCAATAAGATACTGGCCGCACCTCCATGTTTGGCAGCATGATTGGTATGTTACTTATATCCTCCTCCGTTACAATGGAGTAGGATCACAAGGCGGGAACAAGGTGCCCGGCATGAGAGCGCGTGCTGCTGTCAATTATATTGATAGCAGCGCCTGCTCTGCATGCCAGCCCCAGACAAGGCTGTACCAGCCAGCATCTAACTGAATGATCACTTCCTAGAACAAGGTACCTGTATCATACTGTATTCTCTTCTTACTTATTTCAAGGTGATGCACCAACCAGCATGTAACTGAATGATCACTTCTTATAACAAGGCACGTTCATCATAATGTATTATCCTCTTACTTATTTTAATGTGATGCACTAGCCTACATGTAGCTGAGGTGTCACATTGCCACCTTTGGGTTGGACTCTGCCTTCTGAAACCCCCTCCCTCTACTAAAACCGCTAAATCAAATGTGCTGAAGAAAACTCTAGCTGCCAATGAGCAGCACATTAGTGCTGTTCACGCATTGCAACACATTGCACATTAGTTCTAATCACACACTACCAATACTCCATATTTTATTTGTTTTTATTAGCAGTACACCACCCTTTGATTGCATGCAGTGTGGCACCAAAACAGTTATACAATAAAGTTGTTTACCAGTTATCAGCTCCTGCACAGGCAGAGGAAACATGAAGTAAGAGGAGGGAGTAAACAGAAGCAGGCCAATCCAAGGTAAAGGAAGTCAGAGTGAACGGGAGGGAGACCAATAGGACGAAAGGAGGGATCTAAGGGAAGCTGGCCAATAGGGTGAAAAATAGATAGTTAGTGGCCAGTGGGGTGAAATAAATAAGCCTCCATGGCAGATGAATATTCCTCTTGGGTTGCCCCATTGCAGGGGTGGCAACAACCATCAACTGCATCATTGCATGGTGATCCATCAGCCACCCAGCACTGCACTGTAGAGCAGTTGGTCAGACACCTTCCAGCAGTTTGTCAATCTCAGTATGCATCCTGAACAGCTCTTGTAAAAGAAGAGGGGAGAGAAGCCACAATAACAGGGTTGGTTCCACTGAATGCATTGTTAAATCTTCAAAGATTAAGCTAGACCTTATGCAGGCCAAGTGAGCTCTTC
This sequence comes from Pelodytes ibericus, assembly GCA_036172795.1. Lineage (NCBI taxonomy): Eukaryota > Metazoa > Chordata > Amphibia > Anura > Pelodytidae > Pelodytes > Pelodytes ibericus. Next base: position 114,962,518 of record CM069861.1, on the reverse strand, counting down.
TAGCAGTAGAAACTTACAAGGAATATTCTTCTCACTTCATTTTTAGTGAATAGCTACCAAATACCTTTTTTTTTTTGGAAATATGTAAAATAGCTTTTAATATAGTCATTTAAATGCTCAGAACATATTTTTACTCAAAGGGCAAAATCATTTGTCTCATATTTTTGGAAATTTGCTACACAAATAAATACATAAAAAAATCCTCCAAGAGATATGAACACTTTTACTGCTACATTATATTTTTCTTATGTCAGTATCATACGTTGTTCCAATTAATCCTCAAAAATAAAAAATTTAAATGTTTATTTTTTCTTTGGAAAGAAACACTTTAGTAATTTCACTAAATGTCATGCTACGGCATTCCCAAGGAGAAAAAAAAAATATGAGTTTATTATTTTATATTTGACACCTTGTCATGAGGAATATTCTGACACAAATATATCCCATTATTGCTGTAATTAAAGATAGCTGCAACTATATAAAATCCTAGTTTCTAGTTGCATTTCTGCTATGGATAGAGAGGGGGAAATCTAACAAAAACGTGTTATTTTCTGCATTTTTAGAATAATGAACGTGGGTGCCAAATGTAATGTTCAGAATATAGAAGGATTTTCATAAAATTGTCAGCAGTTATTCTTTGTAAATTAATTATAGTATATATTTTTTGTTTATTTCTACAGAGTAATCCATACAGTTATTTATTTTTACAAAATACATGCTACTATGAAATATAATCCATGAAAAAGATTTGTATTGTGTTGTTTAGTTTTGTATTGTTCCTCTAGTCACTTGATGGCTAACAATGGAATTGCAGATATACCTTTCCCCCGTCATGCTTAGAAAGCCACATGCAGTGTCAGCAGGGCTGTCCCAAGACATTGTGCTTCCTGGGGCAAATGATAATATGCAGCACCTCACATGATACCTGGCACTCAGATCCTTCATTGCGATGCAAGGGGGCTGAGCAAGCATCCCCTTGTGTTGCACTCCCACTACACACATACAGGGCCATCTTTAATATTGATTGGACCTTGGCAAAGAATATGCTTGGGCCTCCTGATCTCTTCCTCCACTACCTGGCATGCAATCACACCCTCCACCAACAACCCCCCCCCCCCCCCCCCCTTTATTGCAGTGTATAACATGTGTATAATAAGTGTATAATATGTAAACATGGAACAAAATATATATATGGCTGCAAAATATATACCTTCTTAATATGCAACACTACAATAAAAGTAAAGGTCCCTATATTACAAAAATATACACAGATATTAGAGGGCACTTACATATTGTAGGTAGCAATTAGCATTAAAATACAGCTATGTTACAGTAATCATATATGGCACTGATATTACACAGGGCAAATATTATACAGTAGGGCAGCAACCTTTTTCCACTTGGGGGTCAGAAGCAAAGTTTCCAAGGTGACGGCAAGCAGCATTCATCTATTGTACAATTATAAAACTAGAAATATAATTTTATACATTTATATTATACATAACTACTAGGTCACTTCAGCAGAAACTCTTATAAAACAAATATTGCTCAGGTGAGTGTTTTCCTCCTAGCAAATTATTTCCAGGATAATTATAGCCCACTGATCCATACATCTTAGCGGAGATGAAATTAGCTATTTTTGCACTCAAGACAAGCATCAAAAAGTGTGCACATCCACATAGTTTCATAGCACTGTTTTTTGCTTACTTTTTAATGTTATTAATGTTTTTATAACAAAAGACAAGTAAGCACATTTATCATCCTCTTAATTTCACTTTATTAAAAGACCATGAGGTATTGTACTCTGAAGATTAGAAAACTTACCTCGCTGTAACCATGAAAGCAGCAGATAAATCTGTAGGTAAATAGTGACTAGCACCTTAAAAGAAAGAGACAGAAACCAGTGCAAGTAGCTCAAGGTGTATCCTACAACACCACACCCTATAAGGTAACAAACAACAAAGATTGCCTAATTTATTCATGTATTCATTCCCCATTTCAGTGAAAGTGGTGAGGAAAAAGCTTAAAACATTTCATGTCTCAACGATTATTCTCATAAGCATGTTTACCACCAGTACGGAGTGTAAGGTTTATTCTTTGGATTGCCTTCTGTGCTTTTTTTAGCACAGATAACTCCTTTACGCTGTTCTCCTTGAGAAGCCTGCCACTGCATAATGCAATTTACCACTTCAATGATTAATGCAGCGCTGGCTGCTTCACTGCCTAACACAGACCTCAGCGTTGCTTATGCACCACACAAGAGCTGACTTGGTTGGTTGGCTTAATGCACTGTGGATCCCAATGTTGTTAATTATTTATAAAGCGTATCATTAACATGGAATAGATCTGGGTCTGACAAAAATCTTCTTTCTTGCTTCTGCAAATCCTTCCCCTGCTAAAGGCTTTAGGGGTCCTAAACTTAATTTCCTGTAGTGTGGGGGTAGGCATAAAGAGCAATTCTGGGTCAAGGATCTGAAAATGTAAAAGCATAAAGACTTTCCATTGGTTTCCATGGCACCTGCTCCACCTTTAGAACCCAGTCCCAGTAGTGCTGTTTATGCGGAACCTCCATGGTATAATAATTATTGTTGTCTTGAGATTAGTGAACTGTAGAGAGTTAATTTAATTCCACATGTTTACTCAGGCTGGTACAGTTAGGCTTGTAGATGCTGTTTGGGAACAAAGATGGCAGTGGCAAGCTGTATGGGGACAAAGATGGCACAAGTGCAAATACGTGCACATTTTATTGCCTAACTGAAATACATTAGAGTGTAAGCTTTATTGGCAAACTGAAAAACATTAGAGTGTGAGCTTTATTGGCAAAATGTATTACATTAGAATATGAGCTTTATTGGCAAATTGAATTATATTTTAGTTTTACTTTTCCTAATATAACATAATAGATGTGGATGTGTTTTTTGATGGGTATGGTTTTGAAAGTTTGAGTCTGGGGGAGCATTTCAGCCCTGAACCCAGCCGGCACAATCCAATCAGTTTATAAATAGCTAGGCACAGTTGGTGACATAGTATAATTTTATACTTGCATACAATTAGCCACACAAAATATATAGACAGACACAAACATGATGCAAAAAATCCCTGAAGCCATGGAGATAGGCTATACTGACTCCACAGAGCTGGACAGCATGCACCCCAGGGACTTGAAGGTATGTAATTGTAACTGTCTGTCAAATTGCAACACTGGCGGCTGTCAAAATGACTCCCAAGCCCCTAAATGTAACTGGGCTTGCCCCTGCTACCCCTATTCTATAAATGGGGCCAGGGGTTATGCAAATGCATCTGGCCCCCCATATAAATATATAAACCAGGGTCTACAAAAGAATAACTTGGCCATGATCCCTATCAATAACCAGGACTAGGGGTTATGCCCGTGGCCTCCCTATTTTTTTTATGTGTTTATTGATTGAAAAGATACAAATAAATAGACAATCAACAACAAGTTACATGATATTATAGATTCTGCTAGACCGAATCAATAAATTCAGACATTTTTCAGTAATAGGGATCCTCATGTGCGATACACCGCAATATAGTATGTGGGATTTAATTTAAGGAAAAGCATATGTGGACATGTCTGTTGGAGCCTCAGACTGGGAATAATAGAGATGGAGGTTAATCAGCCATTCATTACAGTATTTGGAGCAGTTGACATCAGAACTTGACATGACAGGTAAGGGAGAAATAAGAACCAAAACAGAATGTCTCATTATGGTCTCAGAAGGTGTTAGTGCTGTTGGGTATATACAAAGAAACACAGGGGCTAAGAGTTAAGTATATAGATATCTGTGGAGCTAGTGTCTCCCTGATGGAAGTCATGGGAGGGGAGTGGTGGGTGGCCTACCTATTATTAAACCGGGCCAGTGGCTGACAAGGTACCATTGGTGCCTAAAATAAATTAATAAAGAAATAAATAAATAGGACCAGATTTTCCCAAGTGTCCCTGCTCCACGTAAACAAAAGAGCCAGCGACTGGCCAAATGCCTCTGGCTCCCTAACATAAAATAAATAAATACATGGGTCCAGACTACATTTATAGCCATTTGTAGCCTAATATAAAAACATTAAAATACATTAAATTTAAGCCCTATAAAAAATAAAAAATATATCAATTCATACGGCACACAGGTCTGCAATGCCCTCAATCCTAAGATTTGGCCCAAGGTGCCATCCACAAATCCATGGCATTGAATCACTTTATTCTGTTCGGAATAAGAAAAGCTACTTTGAAGATTAAATATGCATTTTGAAATTTTTTAATGTGAGCTTTAATATGCATTCCAAAAAAGAGGGTAGCTTGGTGACCACACAGTTCCTTTAATTGTGATTTTAATGACTAAATGAACCATTAAATTAAAACTTACCTTTTCACTTATGTTATAGTGGGAACTGTAACTAGGGAACTGACATATATAATTATATATATATAAATATTACAAATATAATTTGGTCTATAGTATTTGTTTGTTGGTCTTTACTAGACTTTCTTATCATTGCACCAAGGTTTACAGTTGGCCCTCCATGGCACAGACACTAATAAAAACAATATTATTACTGCTCTTCATCTGCCCTCTATGCTTTTAAACATATCTAATGTCACCTTAAAAAATGTGCGTTTAATAAACATGGCAATTAGTCCTACAGATATCATTATTTTCACCCACATAAATAAGAAGTTCACATTATATTGGTCATGCTTCAGGTATAGAATGGATAAAGCTCAGATAATAACATAGTTCTCCTACGTTTTCTTCCCCAGAAAGTTAAAACACACAACATATAACACGTTATGCACCACATTTATGATGAACCAAACAGCTGATGACAGACCTTTGTGAAAATCACTAGGCGTCAGAGAATAGGAAATTGTAAGTGTCTTAAACATTTACTGATCTTATTGACATAGAGTAATGTGTTGTAATGCTCACTGAAGCATATAAAGACACATTTTCCAATTTGGCACAACCAAGGTCAAATGCAGAACAAAAATATGCTTAAACCATATTTCTTCTACCATGTTGCCATACTAATGAGAAAAATAATATTTCATCCATGAAATATATCTTATATTTATATATTTATATATAAATAGACCTGTGCGTATATATATATATATATATATTTTTTTTTTTTTTATGTGCAAAAGTATTGCGACACCTGACCATTACAACAACAGGGATTTTGCATTCAAAATGCTTAGACATTGATATGTTGTTGGCCCATTAATATGTTGTTGGCCCATATATATGGAATATAACGATCAAAGTAACTTTCAAATATTAATAGAAAACATAATACTGGCATCTTAATGGGCAAATTGGCTGGGGCATCTGAATGGCACAATATTACTGGCATCTTAATGGCACAATAATTATGGCATCTTAATGGCACAATAATACTAGCATCTTAATGGAAAAACTGGCTGGGGCATCTTAATGGCACAATATTAATGGCATCTTAAAGGCAAACTATTACTGGAATCTGAATGGCAAACTATTACTGGCATCTGAATGGCACAATAGTACTGGCATCTTAATGGCACAATAATACTAGCATCATCATGGACAAATTGTCTGGGGCATCTTAATGACACAATATTAATGGCATCTTAATGGCACAATATTACTGGCATCCTAATGGCACAATAATACTGGCATCCTAATTGCACAATAATACTGGCATCCTAATTGCACAATACTACTGGCATCTGAATTGCACAATATTACTGGCATCTTAATATCTCAATAATAGCAGCATCTTAATGGCACAGTATTACTTGTATCTTAATGGCACAAAATTACTAGAATCTTAATGGCACAGTATTACTTGCATCTTAATAGCACAATATTACTGGTATCTAAATGGCATAATAATACTGTCATCCGAATGGAAAGATAATACTGTCATTTGAATGGCACAATATTACTGGCATATAAATGGCACAATAATACTGGCATTTTAATAGCACAATAGTACTGGCATTTGAATGGCACAATATTACTGGCATATGAATGGCACAATAGTACTGGCATCTGAATGGTGCAATATTACTGGCATATGAATAGCAAAATAATACTGGCATCTTAATGGCAGAATATTACTGGAATCTAAGTGGCACAATAACACTGGCATATTAATGGACAAATTGTCTGTGGCAAATTAATGGCAAAATAATACTGGCATATTGATGGGCAAATTAGCTGTGGCATATTAATGGGCACACTCTGGCATATTTAATGGACAAACGGTGGCATATTTTAACAGACAAACTGGCTGTTGCATATGTTAATGACAAAGTGACTGTGGCATGTTAATTGGTACCTGACAGTGGCATGTTCTGTGGGGCAAAATAACATGTACTATAGGGGAAAGTGACAACGTGGCTTGTTCTGCATGGGCAGTTCAGTGGGACAAAGCCAAGTGCTGTGGCTACTCTATGGGTCTGTGTTAAGTCCTTTAGGTGCAATGTGGGTGCAGAAAAGGGGAATAAAAACAAGAAATGCAACTCTATAATAACATTTTTATTACATATAATAGTTGAATATAATATTAAGAAGTTCATATAAGTATAAATGCAACTAGTGAGAGAGAGCGAGATGTGTATAGATATTTATAAATATATAAATGAACATAGTAAAAATATTGCAGCCATATATACACATTTTTGATCCATATATACAGTTTATACACTGCAATTATACACCTAATATACACTTTTTTTACGATTAAATACAAATGCTCACTGCAATAAAAGTCCAATTGTGTGTGTGCTTATTTTCGTGTTTTTGTGTGTGTGGGGGTGGGGGGTGGGGGGTAACATTGCATGGATAGCATGATTGCATGAGGGGGCAGGGTGCAGGGGGCCCAAGCAAATGCTTGGCCAGGGTCCAATCAATATTAAAGATGCTCCTGGCCATGAAGAAACCTCCGCCCCCCAACTTCCCCCAGTCTGAGCATCCGCCACTCAGGAAAGAACTGAACAACGGTGTACTATACAGGGCAGACAGCGTTTCATCCCTGCAGCGTTTTTTAAAACTTTAAAAAAAGAAATTTATGTGTATATGTAAGTGTGTCTGTGTGTGTGACAGTGTGCATGTGTTACTGTGTGTAAGTGTGAATGTGTAACTTTTTGTCTGTAAGTGTGACTGTGCATAAGTGTGTATGTATACCCTGTTTCAAATTATTATGCAAATTCTATTTAACTGTCACAAAGATTACATATTTTGTTTTTCAGTCTAACTCATGGATGGCATTGTGTCTCAGGGCTCTTTTGATCACTGAAAAAAATCTCAGACACCTGTGATAATTAGATTGCCAGGTGAGCCCAATTTAAGGAAAAACTACTAAAGGAGGGTGTTCCACATTATTAAGCAGAGCACCATTTTCATGCAATATGGTGAATAAAAAGAATCTATCTACTGCCGAAATGAGCGAAATAGGTCAATGCCTTGGGGAGGAATGAAAACATTAGATATGTCACGAAAATGTAAGCGTGATCATCACACTATTAAGAGATTTGTGGCTGATTCAGAGCACAGAGTTTGTGCAGATAAATGCACATTGAGGAAGATTTCTGCCAGATCCATGCATCGGATCAAGAGAGCAGTTGCTAAAATACCATTACATAGCAGCAACTAGATATTTGAAGCTGCTGGTGCCTCTGGAGTCCCACGGACATCAAGGTGTAGAGTCCACCAGAGTCTTGCAACTGTGCATAAACCTTCTATTCGGCCACCCCTACCCAAGGCTCACAAGCAGAAACGGCTGCATTGGACAGAAAAATACATGAAGACTAATTTTCAAATAGTCCTGTTCACTGATTAGTGCCATGCAACCCTGGATGGTCCAGATGGATGGAGTAGTGGATGGTTGGTGGACGGCCACCCTGTTCCAACAAGGCTGCGACGTCAGCAAGGTGGTGGTGGAGTCATGTTTTGGGCCGGAATCATGGGAAGAGAGCTGGTCGGCACCTTTAGGGTCCCCCAAGGTGTAAAGATGACCTCTTCAAAGTATGTGGAGTTTCTGACTGACCACTTTCTTCCCTGGTATAGAAGGAAGAACTATGCTTTCCGTAATAAAATCATCTTCATGCATGACAATGCACCATCTCATGCTGCAAAGAATACCTCTGCATCAATGGCTGCTATGGGGATAAAAGGAGAGAAAGTCATGGTGTGGCCTCCATCCTCCCCTGACTTCAATCCTACTGAGAGCCTTTGGAGCATCCTCAAGCAAAAGATCTATGAGGGGGGGAGGCAGTTTACATCCAAACAGCAGCTCTGGGAGGCTATTCTGACACCTTGCAAACAAATTCAAGCAGAAACTGTCCAAAAACTCACAAGTTGAATGGATGCAAGACTTATGAAGCTGCTATCAAAAAAGGGGTACTATGTTAAAATGTAACGTGACCTGTTAAAATGTTTAAAAAGTTAAAATGTTGTTATAAGTTTGATTGAAATAGCTTTTGATTTCAGTAAATATGCTGCAAACACAACAAATGACAATGTTCAGTTCTTTACAACCTATAAAGTGTTTTGAAACTTACTGTGCGTAATAATTTGGAACAGTGCATTGTATGTTTTTTATGTTTAAAAAAAATACTGTTATCATTAGGAGGTTTGTACCTCAATAGTTGATAACATGAGAATTATGCTGACTGTTATTTACATCAATTATTTAGGTAAATGAGAAAAATATTATTTGCATAATAATTTGTAACAGGGTGTAAGTGTGTCTGTATAAGTGTAAGTGTGACTGTGTGGAACTGTGACTGTATGTAAGTGTGCCTGTGTAAATGTGTGTATTTCTGCATGTGTGTACACCGCCTGGTCTGAACCAGCCACCTCCTTGCAAACAGCATTTAAAAAAAATAATCTGTGTGTATATGTAAGTGTGTTTGCGTTTGTGACAGTGTACATATTACTGTGCATAAGTGTCTGCGTGTGTAAGTGTGTCTGTAAGTGTGACTGTGTATGTCAGTAAGTGTGACTGTAGGTGTGTCTGTGTAACTGTAAGTATATCTAAGTGTGTGTGTGTAAATGTGTGTGTGTATTTCTGGATGTATGTGTGATTGTGTGTGTGTAAGGGTTTATGTCTGTGTGTATCAAATAGCAAACAATATCAGGAAAAGTAGCAGTGCCGTGTCCACTGTGTGCCAGAGCACTCTTGCAGCCAATGCGATATTGTCGCCTTTTCCCTCATTCACGGTGCTGGAGCCTGATAAACGTCTTCTGTGCTGGGGCAAGTCCTGTGAGTGCAATCTATGTGCTGGAGTAGGTCCTGGTTGGGACAAGTCCTGTGAGTGCAATCTATGTGCTAGGGTAAGTACTGTAAGTACATTACGAGTGCTGGGATAGGTCATGGGTGCTGGGCACATTCTGTGAGTGCAGTCTGGGTGTTGTGGTAAATCAATATATCCACCCAGTATGTTTTCAAGTTTATATCTCACACACTGCCCTGATATATACCCCATGCACTGGCAATTCCTATAAACTTGTGTACATACTGGGGCTTATGGATTGCCCTGTGCATGGGGTATAAGTTAGGGCACTGTGTTCGATATAACCGTGTGTACATACTGGGGGTATATACTGTACTAGGCAGGGTTAGATATCAGTTTTATCTATAAATAATACACTCTTCAAATGTGCTTTGAAATACATGATTTCCCTTTTATGAAGAAGAAAATAATGTTATGCTATGGGGCTGGTATAATGATGTTATGCAATGGGGCTAGTATACAATTATTTCCAGAGCTGGTTTTTATCCTCAGTCCGGCCCTGACTATACATGGTTTTCCGCTTCATGGCTGAGTTGCTGCTGTTCCTAAACACTTCCACTTTCCAATAATAGCACTTACAGTTGACTGTGGAATATCTAGCAGGGAGGACATTTTACGAACTGACTTATTGCAAAGGTGGTATCTTCTGGTGGAACATGAAATTAAGAGGATTATCCATCACACCTACCTCTAAGGTTGTATTAACTGATTACAGCTTTACACACTTTTGCACTGTTATCACATCCTCCACACTGTTAATTCCACATGGTCTTCAATAACTAATAATTTTATTAAAAGTAAAAAAAAAGGTTTTAAACTATAAGTTAGCAAATGCCCCACAGCAAGGTTCATACTCCTTTCACTATTAGTCTTACAATTAAACCTAAGTTTATCAAAATGTATGGTTACTACATAAAACATTAGTTATATACGTTATAATACTTTAAAAAACGTATAACATATTTTTTTTTTATAAACGGCTCATTTGTCATTGCAAGAAATTTGTGCCCAAGGTAGCAATTAGCACCTTTATAGCAATTTAAAACATAAGTATTCCATATTTCTACAGAAAATGACTGCCACCAACTGATTAGAATACAATGTACATGAGATCATAAACAACATCTAGCATGTTGTAATAGTGGGAAAATATAAAAGAATAATTAGAACCAAATTATACCAAATACACTATAATAGATGTCCCCGGATGAGATGCAAATATTGATTGCTCAGTGCTGAGGAAGCGGAAATGTAGATCTGTAGACAACTTACCACATCTAAGGTATGCCAGCGGGATTCCTCGGGAGTAGCTGGATTCGGACATAACACAGGCAACACAGTTTCCCGATTAAGGTGGAACGTGGTCATGACCTTTGGCAGAAACTCCGGGACCGGGCGGAGGATGGCGTGATCCGTAGAGAAGACAGTATAGGGGGGATCCACCGAAAAAAATTGCAGTTCTGAACATCGCTTAGCGGAAGTCAATGCCAATAGCAATAGGGTTTTCAGAGTAACCATCCACAGGGATGCATCAGGCAAGGGTTTGAAAGGAGGTCCAGTTAAAGTTTGAAGGACGAGAGGAAGGCTCCAGGGGGCCGCAAATGATCGGGCCGGAGGACGAAGCTTGAGAACAGCCTTGAAAAAGCTAGCAACAAACGGGTCCAAAGCCCAGCGCACCGATGTGAGAGCAGACAGGGAAGAAACCTGAACACGGAGAGAGTTCAGGCCCAAACCCCGATCCAGGCCGGCCTGTAGAAATCCCAGGATATCAGGTAGTGAAGGGGACAATGGATCAGAAACCCTATCCTTGGACCAAACTAGGAAGGCGGACCAGACACGATGGTATGTGTTTGAGGTGTTAAGCTTCCTAGCCTTCAACAGGGTAGAGACCACGCCTTCCGACAGACCACGGGACCGTAGTGACTGCCGCCATGCCTCCAGTTGAAGGCAGTGAGGGCGAGGATGCAACATTGGGCCTTGAGATAGAAGATCCCGAACTAGTGGCAACATCCAAGGGTTTCGGGTGGACAATCGGTTCGCCAGAGGGAACCAAGGTCTCCTGGGCCACCAAGGGAGGATGGCTATCACTTCCGCCCTCTCCAGCCGAACCTTCTTCAGGATGCGGGGAATCAGAGGAAGAGGTGGAAAAACGTAGAGCAATTCCATCGGCCACGGGAGAGACAGAGCGTCGACACCTTCTGCTAAGTGATGAGGAGTCCTGGAGAAGAAACGAGGGACCTGAGTAGTTGAGGCAGAGGCCATCAGGTCCACCGCTGGAAGACCCCATTGAAGACAAATGCGATGGAACACTTGAGGCAAGAGTTTCCAGTCCCCTGTGCTGATAGTGGTGCGACTCAGGAAATCCGCTACAGTGTTCTCCAAACCCGGGAGATATACTGCCGACAGATGTTCCACTTGTCCCTGGGCCCAGAGGGCAATCGGAGCAAATTCCAGGCTCAGAGATAGGCTCCTGGTACCCCCTTGATGATTTATGCAGGCTACCGCACACTTGTTGTCTGTCTGTATTTTCACCCAGTGCCCCTGAACAGACTGCTGAAAATACAGTAACGCCCTGTAGATCGCTCTGAGTTCTAGGATATTCGCATGAAGAACCCGTTCTGCCGGAGACCACTCGCCTTGGGCGTAAAGATCTTCCAGATGGGCCCCCCAACCATGAGCACTCGCATCCGTGGTAATCACCCTGTAGACGACATCTGACAGGGGAAGAGAAACGGTGGTGGAGAGAGTGACGAACTCCGCACCTAGAAAAACCAGGGACTGGGATGGACGGAGTTGGCTTTTCCCGAAATTGATCTCCCAACCTGCTTCCTGCAGGAAACACAAAGCCAAGTCTCTCTGGGTTGCCAGAAGATCCAGAGAGGGAGCCACGATGAGAATGTCGTCCAGATAATGGAAAATATTCAGGCCCTGTTTGCGAAGCTCCACAATACAGACCACCAGAACCTTGGAAAAAGTTCGAGGAGCAGTGCTGAGACCAAAGGGAAGAGCCAGAAACTGGAAATGACGGTCGGCTATGGCAAAACGCAGGAACCGTTGGTGCTGAAGTCTGATGGGTATATGGAAGTAGGCATCCTTGAGATCGATGGAGACCATCCAATCCATCCTGAATTTTCTGACCATCAATGATCTGTTTAGGATAGAGAGGTCGAGAACCGGTCGTAGGTCCCCCGAAGCCTTGGTAACAAAAAATAGGGGAGAATAATTCCCTCTGAACCGATCTGGCCCCTTCACAGGAGTAATAACGTTGTCCTGAAGAAGGGATCGTATAAATTTCAGAAGGACTTCTCTTTTTCTCGGATCCAACCGGAGTTGGAGGGGAAAGAAATTCCAGACTGTAGCCGTTGTGAAGTATGTTCTGGACCCAGGAATCCGAGGAAAACCCTGCCCAGACTGCTGAGAACGCCAGGAGGCGAGCACCGATGGGAGCAGCCCAGGCAGGATGTATTTCATGACTGGAACTTCCCACGAAAGGAAGAGGCAGGGCGGAAGCGGGAACCCCTAGCCGAGTTCCGGGAACCGCTTCTCCATGTAGATGAGCGAGCCACCTCTCTCCCAGCTCTGTATTGTCTGGAATCCCGAAAGGAGGAACGGAAGTTGTGACCATCATTCCAAACCGCCCTGGGAAGGCGTCTCCATTCCTGGGGCAAAAAAAGCTTGGATCTCTCTGCCGCCTTACGAATGGCGTTCTCCAGGACTTTACCAAACAATAGCTTCCCATCAAATGGAATGGACACCAGTGAATTTTTAGAGGCATTATCAGCATGCCAATGCTATAGCCATAGGGCACGTCTAGCCAACACCGACAGGCCCATACATCTGGCCGCAAGCTTCAGAGAGGAATCCAACAGTTTCTCCCTGGGAACACCACCCTCAATGTCTTCCTTGAGGTCGAGGACCCAACATTTCAAGGCCCGAAAGACCGAAGTCAAAGCGACCGTGGGTTGACAAATCGCACCTGCAGCAACATAAGCCCTGGTAAGTGAGGCTTCAATCCGTCGATCCATTGGGTTATGCAGGAGAGCCAGACCATCTAGTGGTAAAGATGATCGCCGGACAACCCGAATAACGGGAGCATACACGGCCGGTGGAGAAGTCCAGGAGGCCGCGTCTTCCACTGCGTCCGGGTATAATCTGGAGAGTCTTCGGCAGGATGAAACTTTTCGATCAGGGGATCTCCATTCGGAGGTGATCAGCTCCTCAATAGACCCATGAACCAGAAAGGTAGTGCGAACCCTCTGCAGGTTAGAAAAATACTTCTCTGCAAATCCAGCCTCGGGAAGAGATTCGGTAATTCCCAGGGTAGTACAAACAGCCCCAATGAGGTGGTCGATGAGGGACGAATCCAGAACGACCCCAGTATCGCCCTCTTCCTCAGCCGAGGAGTAATGGTCATCTGTCGCATATGGAGCAACAGGGTCGGGCTGATCCGGGAACAACTCATCATCCTGGGAGGAGTGCTGGCCTGGGAAAAAATTACTCAGATGCTCCTTTAGACTCCGTTCCATAGCCTGATTGACGAGGTGTTCTAGATCGGGAGAAGGATCAGGAGGCACAGCAGCATGGGATAGACAGTCACCGCAGAGGCGTTTGCCTTCCAAGGGGGTGGCATCACAGGCCAAACAGCGTGGACGCTTCTCCGTCCTTTTCCTGGGAGGATCCGAATCATGTCTGGAAACGAGTGCTGGATCCAGCACTTAAAAGGAAAGAGAAAAAAGAACAGAGGGGAGAATAAGAATGGTGTGGAACGCATATACGTTCCAACACCGAGAAAACTCAGAAAAAGGGGCTAAGTAAAAGGTGTGGTGCGCAGAAGCGTTCCACCACCCTAGCAAAACCGTTAACATATTTATTTAACCAATCATTGTTAACGGGAGTAGTTCCAGAAGATTGGAAATTAGCTAATGTTGTGCCCATTCACAAGAAAGGTAGTATGGAGGAGGCGGGCAACTATAGACCAGTAAGTCTTACTTCAGTAGTGGGGAAAATAATGGAAACCTTGTTAAAGAATAGGATTGTTGAACATCTAAAGTCGCTTGGATTTCAAGATCAGAGACAGCATGGGTTTACTTCAGGGAGATCATGCCAAACTAATCTTATTGATTTTTTTGATTGGGTGACTAAAATAGTAGATCAGGGTGGTGCAGTAGACATTGCTTACCTAGATTTCAGTAATGCTTTTGACACTGTCGCACATAGAAGGCTTATTAATAAACTGAAATCTTTGAATTTGGATTTTAATATTGTTGAATGGATTAGACAATGGCTGAGTGACAGGCAACAGAGGGTTGTAGTCAATGGGGTATATTCGATGCAAGTTCTTGTTACTAGTGGGGTACCTCAGGGATCTGTACTTGGACCTATTCTCTTTAATATTTTTATTAGCGATATTGCAGAAGGTCTTGTTGGCAAAGTATTTCTTTTTGCTGATGATACAAAGATTTGCAGCAGGGTTGATATTCATGGAGGGATAAGCCAAATGGCAAATGATTTAGCTAAACTAGAAAAATGGTCAGAGCTTTGGCAACTGACATTTAATGTGGACAAGTGCAAGATTATGCACCTTGGGCGTAAAAACCCAAAAGCAGAATATAGACTATTTGGTACAGTCCTAACCTCAACATCTGAGGAAAGGGATTTAGGAGTAATAATTTCAGAGGACTTGAAGGTAGGTAGGCAATGCAATAGAGCAGCAGGAAATGCAAGCAGAATGCTTGGTTGCATAGGGAGAGGTATTAGCAGTAGGAAGAGGGAAGTGCTCATGCCATTGTACAGAGCACTGGTGAGACCTCACTTGGAGTATTGTACGCAGTACTGGAGACCGTATCTCCAGAAGGATATTGATACTTTGGAGAAAGTTCAGAGAAGGGCTACTAAACTGGTTCATGGGTTGAAGGATAAAAAAAGGAAAGGTTAAAGCATCTTAACATGTATAGCTTGGAGGAAAGACGTAACAGGGGGGATATGATAAAAACATTTAAATACTTAAAGGGAATCAGCACAGTAAAGGAAGAGAGTATATTTAAAAGAAGAAAAACTACCACAACTAGAGGACATAGTCTTAAATTAGAGGGGCAACGATTTAAAAGTAATATCAGGAAGTATTACTTTACTGAGAGGGTAGTGGATGTATGGAATAGCCTTCCAGCAGAAGTGGTAGAGGTAAACACAGTCAAGGATTTTAAGCATGCGTGGGATAGACACAAGGCTATCCTAGCTATAAGACCGGGAACGGGGGACTAATAAAAGTACTCAAAAAAAAAATGGGCAGACTAGATGGACCGAAGGGTTCTTATCTGCCGACACATTCTATGTTTCTATGTTTCTAGGGGAGCCCAGGAAGACAAAAAAATGGGGAGCAGTGGAACATAAAAAAACGTTCCACTCCCCCAAAAACGGAAGGAAAAGGAAGGATTAACTAACCTGAACAGTGATGCAGGAACTTGAAGAAAAAATACCTGAAAAAACAAAACAAACATGGTAAAAAACTCAGCCAGCCCAAAAAAGCAGGTATGTGACTTCTGCCCAAATAATAATACATCTCCAGTACCACTTGCAGTAAGCTTACGGAGGAATATGAACACTAGGCATAGTAACAATAATCCAGCCACATCTCCAGTACCAACTTGCAGTAAGGGTGCGGAGGAATAGGGATTTCCCAGGTAACCATCCAGAGGGTAAGGAACCGGGCTTCAGGAAGAAAGAGGCTGTACTTCCCGGAAGGTGAGTAGAAAAATTAAAAAATTTAAAAGAAATGTGCAAAGAAAGGGCCTAAACAGGCCCTCGTCCTGAAACAACCAATGAGGACAGAAAAAAGACTGAGGAGACGGGGGGTGGGGGCTCTCTTATAGTTTTGTTTCTGTCCTGCCTACCTTGAGGGTGGAGCTAACCCATATGTAACTGCTGCCATGGTTAGCCAGGAAATATTCAATTCAAGATCCTGTGTTCTTTATTTGTATTTCTCTGTTATTAAAAGCCATATACTATATTCACATCCATTAAACATGAACATTTTATTTCTCCAACAATACTGTGCAAATGAAATGCCCACTTTGTGTGTTATTGATACTGACATTTTCTTGTTGCTTTTTCACATAAATATTTGTATGCACCTTGTAAAATATGCCATTTCACTACTGTGTAATAGATAAACACTAGATGTACTAATTCAACATTCACTCTTCAAGATTTGGTTGGTTACAGAACAACCCAAGAAGCTAACATAATAGTTGGTAAAACATTTGTAGCAACACGTGTACCAAGTATTGAAGTGTTTTTAATATCCTATATTTAGAATGCATTAAACAAAAAGGAATAGCACTTCTGGGTTTCAGGACTTCATTGTCAGGTGTGTTAGCATAAATCTGCACAAATATGATAAGTAATTGGGAATCATAAGTTAGATTTGAAAAATATAAAATTTCCCAGGATGCACTAAGCTCTATTAATACATTGAAACTATGAGATATTTTGCAATATCCTACAGGACGTTAAACATTGATTTACCTAGCGTTAATCAGTTTTAAATCTGTTCAACATTTATTTAATAGAATTGAATTGAACCAAACTATTGACCATTTGGAAGTTGATAGATAATTGTATGGTAGTGTATGGCGCTTTTGGAGGTGCTACTTGGTGTGGTGCTGTCATCCTAGGTCCCACCGTCGCTATGGATGTGGTGTGACTGGCCCCAGGCGACAACATGGTACTAATGGTTTTAAGGGGCACAGCTGGTTGGGAAGCAGAAACAAGACTGACATTCATTGGTGGTTTTACAGAAGTTTGAATGGTGTAACTGTGATATCAGTGCTGCCAATTTCTAGGCAGCTTTTGCTAAGCAAAGATGAAGCTTCTGGACTCCCATGCTTGACAGGGAGTTGCAGACGTAGCTTGGTTCGCTTGAATTCCGGACAAAACCTGATATAATCAGTCACTCGGGGAACATTATTTTAATAAATGGTCAGAGCGCATTTCAATAGGCGATGCTTACTGATGTGTGTGCTGCACAGTGTGAGAAAAGGTGCTGTGTATATTGTCATACACTCCTCAGATCACTGACTGGTTGTTATGCACTTAACAGTTGCTGTAATCCTGAATATCAGATATTTACATTACGATTCATAACAGCGGCAAAATGACAGTTATGAAGTAGCAACGAAAATAATTGTATGGTTGGGGGTCACCACAACATGACGAACTGTATTAATGGGTTGCGGCATTAGGAAGGTTGAGAACCACTGCCATAGAGGGTGGGACTTACGTATGGATGTTTTGAAAAACACTGTAGTACCCAGAATATACCCTTGTGTCATCAAGGTTTGTTATATGCCAGGTAAGTGTGCTATCTCTCCAAAGTGGAAATTTGAGTGAAAATATTGTGTGCATTAATGTAAAAAACACATTATTGAAAAAAGTAAGGCAACAAGAAAATTGTATATTTTTTAAGCACCAGAGTTTTATTTTTTAATATAATATTCAGTAAAATAATTTTAAAGGTGAGGTACAAGCAATACAGCATTTTAGTTATGTAACAGATCAATCAAGCAAGCAATTGATGAATAAATAGGGGGGCTTTTTCTTTATTGTCAGAAACTTGAAGGCCTGATGGAGCAGTGATGCCACTTGTCTTTTGTCAGTCCATTTCCGTGTCCGAGTCACAGCTCCACTATGGAAGCACAAGTTGGGGCTGCTCCTAACCTTTGAACTGACATTCACATATATATCACATAGATTACAAGATTGGAATCCCATACAACATTTCTCCTAAGATCTGTTCACAGCTTGCTAACTGCATTGATTGCACCTCAGCTTGAGCAGAAATCTGCTCTAGAAATTAAATAACTTGTTCTTACCCTTGTTAGCCCATCACCTGCCTCTGGATCTACCACTGTAAGAAAACACTACCTATTATTTTGCAGATGCTACAACATCTAGAAAAGAAGGACATGATGAGATATGGATTCCATAGCAAGATTAATCTGTGGTCATTCTCTGGAGCTAAAGTTCAAGCCTGAGGAGTCATCCCTAGTCTGTCAAGTTCTATATAATGTATTTTTTACATGTGTTAATGTTCAGGTACTCATCATTTAGGATGTGTGAGTATTGATGTGGATACATCTTTGGCTAATTTCTCCTTTCATTCACATTTTATTATTTTAAGACGAGATCACTAGGATGGACTGATTATATCTACCTTGATTAAAATAAATGTTGTCACTTCATAGCTATTCGGGTTTGTGTTGATTTTGAGTATTACATGTCCTCTGGAAAAGATGTAAAATCAATATTAGTTACATAACTTTGTTTAAGATGACAATTTATGGTGTTGATTCAATTTAATTTGTGTATTGAGGTTTAAATATCCCTCTAGGAATTAAGCCCTCAATATGGCCAAGATATACACAAATTTGAATATGGACGTGTGACGTCACCATAGTTGCCAACATTGGCCATGTTTCCAGGGACACATATGTGTTCCACATGCTGCAGACAGAGCATGCAAAGTGCAGCCCAGCAGCAAGTAGGATGGATATACGCACAGACACAATCCAATTAGGGTGGAGATCTCAAAGGACCTACCATGATTTATTAATTGGATTGTGTCTGTGCGTATATGCATCCTACAGATTGCTGGGCTGCACTTTGCATTCTCTGTCTGGAGCATGTGGAACACATATGTATCCCTGGAAACATGGCCGATGTTGGCAACTATGCGTCACCAGGCTCGCACTTGGCTGATGCAGCGGGGAGAATGCTTGCCCCACCGTCATGTCCTGGAAGCGGCGTAGGAGTCCCCTGATGGCAAGGACAGACCTTGCACTAAGTGCCCAGCAGGGAGTCTTTCACATGTCTTTTCTGTACTGTAGAATCATTATAGGTTTTTATCTTGTGTTCTACATATATACTAAGGGTTATCAGACCCATTCTCTAAACGTGTTGTGGGTACTTGTGTTTTGTGTACCTCATAATAATACCTTTATTATTTAGTGTAAAAAAGAAAACATGTTACCTCAATTCTCACCTCAGAAGTTCATAATCACATTTTGTCCTTCTCAGACATAATGTTACATTAGACTCTTGTGACTGGTCAACCTTTTAGATTCTACATTTATCTTTCTTTTAAATTATGGTGTATATAGTATCCATATACATATACATTCTGCAAAAAATTTGTGTCTTCATGCTATTATACTTATAAATTCAAAAACAACTGTGAGCCACCTATAGGCTTAACCATATCAACATGCAATTCAATGCAAAAAAAAAAAAAAAGGAAAAAAGAACAACTTCATAATCACATAGTAGTAACACGTTTGGCGTTAGTAATAACTGCAAACCACAATATGTTAGTTCCTGGTAAATTACCCATTTGTGACTGCCATGTCTTACCAGTCTTATACTTTAAAGAGCCCTAAATGGGACCCAGCCTGGACTAGTCAAACACAGACAGATAAAATACACACTATACACAATATTTTTGATGTTTAGTTTAGGAGAGAAACAACAACAAAAAAGACATGTTCCTTCAGCACAAGATAGCAAAATCTTGTTTGATATTAGTAATAACTATAAAACGCCATTTTATAATAGATTACCCAGTATGTGACTACATACACCTGGACTAATCAAATATAGATAGATATTAAAATGTGAAAGTATGAATGGGTCTGCACACTTACAAGTATCGGGTGCAACGAGGGAGCATCATTCACGCCCATAAAGCAAAAAGAAAACACAGGAGACTCAGCACACCGTTTAAGGGAGTTTAATCAACCAAAAATAATGACGTTTCAGCCCAGCACTGATCTTTTTTTCAAGACTTGAAAAAAGCTCAGTGCTGGGCTGAAACGTAGTTATTTTTTGGTGGATTAAACTCCCTTAAACGGTGTGCCGAGTCTCCTGTGTTTTCTTTTTGTTTTGTAGATAGATATTATACACACAGAATTTTTTGGTTGTTTTGTAAAAAAAAAAAAAAAAAAGCTCTCAAAATCCCACAATTTTCATTTCACATGTACTGCGGAGGGCCATTCAGTCTTCATCACTGTATCCTTCCAATAGACTCTTGACATTAATACACAGTCTCTTATTCCATGTGCTGTTATATTGAACTTGACAGCGATCCTGTTTGCTATTTGGATTGGATTCAAAGGTAGCCAGTCCAAAAAAAGGGAAGAAAAAAAAGTATTCTCTATTCGTCTTCATGTTTTAAAGATTTGAATATCAAGCAAACCGACTATATCTTGGACTGTGCTTGCTCTTAAAACTATTCATTTATTTTTTCTTAATTATGTTACATTAAAATTGCTATGTTTTTATAAGTATATTTTTTTTTAATTGATTTTAATAATATTTAAGGCACCGGCTCCATTCTCTTTATTCCATGTCTGTATCTCTGGTGATGACTCCAGTATTGATAGAGAGGGGGGCGCAGGCCTTATCTTGTTTCACATGCTCCTCTGTGGTTGATGACTATCTATCTACTAGTGCTGTACTATTTTCTTATCAGATCGCAGAGAGTGATCCCCGTACCTTACAGTCCTCCGTCAGATGTGCCGGGTGAGACCCCACTCTGATTGACTTTGGTCAGTACGTGCAGAACAGCTCTGTCTCAGCTCAGAGGTAAAGCAGAGATTAAACCTGTGTGTATCTCTAAAGATACACGTCGGGTTGGCTAAATAGATGGGACACTAATTTAACCTTTGTTTCTTCTAATTAAGCAAAAGTTTAAAAAAAGCTCTGTTCCTTTAAAAGGAAAATGATTTATGCAATGACGATATTTACTATTTTTACATGATGTATGCAATCCGTAAGAGCTGTAGTGTCATGGGATAATATGATTTTTTTATGATTTCTCTACGAGTTTGTACAGTGAGTTTACCTGAACTTAGATAAAAAAAAATGTATTGGAAAAGTACGTTTATTTGCCCTGAACTTGATCTGAGTACCTGGAGGATGCAAGGAATTAGAAACATGAGTGATTTGATCAGAGGGAATGAATTGAAAACATTTGTGCAGCTGGGGGAAGGGTGTGGGCTAACAAAGAAATATTTTAATTTGTTAAGTGAAAAGTTTGCTTCTTAAATCACTGTGTGTAAATGGAAAAGAGGAGATTTCAATCTTTAATACAATATTTGCCAACAAAACAGTCCCTAAAGTCATGACCAGGGCCCATAAAGCCCTGGCAAATGTGGTGAAAGAAAAATGGAATAAGATGTTAGGGATTAATATCAGCCACTTAGATTGGATGCAAGCTATAAAAATATATAATAATGCTATTCGTGGTCCGAACATAAGAGAGAACCAATTTAAACTGATACATTTATGGTATCTGTTCCCACTAGATAAGCGAAAATGGCCCTGCAACATCTAGAGATGTGCTGGAGATTCAAGAGAGAGAAAGGAATTTATATGTACATATAGTTTGGGGAATGTGAAGATCTTAAACAACTGCAAAAATTTAGACAAATATTGTTATTGACAAAAGACCAGAAATTGCTCTACTCCATGTCAACTGGCCACAACTGACCTGAAGTGAGGCGTTGTTGACCATATATTTCTTTGTGGCAACAAAACTCCTCATCACAGGATTTTAAATTCCAATAGATTGGGTTTTAGTGACGATTCAGGTTCGCCTCCAATGTGAGATGGAGTGAGGTTTAGGTTGGGTAAACTCTTCAATGGATTCAAATAAAATAATCCTGGAAGAATGATTAATAGTTCTGGTCTAGGAGGGCAGTAGGATAATTTTATGTGAATATAACCATGTTGTAAAAATGTTTAACAACTTGTGGCCTGGTCACCATCATCATCCTCAAAATGTTTTATGTAATGTAAATACATGATTATTAAGTGCTTTTGTTGAGGAAACTACTTATGATAATAATTATTATTGTATAAAGAAACAGAAGCTTAGTAGTAAGTGTTGTTTGGGTAACTGAATATAGATGTATTGAGGATCAGAAAAATGTTTGTATTATGTTTTCTATGTGTAGGTTTTCTTTGTTTAAGCATATGATAATGAAAAAGGATTAATAACAAAGAAAAAGTAAGTTGATTTGCATGCAATGTTCTGGCTCTATCTTTTTAGAGGACATGTGTGAAGTCATAGTATTTATTATACTATACGTTATATTGGTAATCTTGATATAAGCCTGTTGGGAACTGACATGTTTGAGAAAAAAAACATGGTTTCAAAAATGTAAAATGTATTCTGTTATGTTGAGTTATACCATATTTATTTGATTTGATTTATATTCAATATTTTTAGAGACATGTATATTTTTCAACTAATAATCCACAGACAGTAAAGGAAAATTAAGCTTTCAGAATGTATTTTTTCATGTACATTTTTGCAACATGGTTTCAAACACAACTTGATTTTTTTTTTTTTTTAACCCCTTAAGGACAGAGCCTTTGAAACATTTTTGTCCTTTCTGGACAATGGCTATTTTAACATTTCTGTGCTGTTTGTGTTTAGCAGTAATTTTCTTCTTTGTCATTTGCTGTACCCACACATATTATATATTGTTTTTATCGGGACAAGAAGGGCTTTCTATGGATGCCATCTTTTTGATCATATCTTATCATATTATTAAAAAAAATAATAAAATATGGTAAAAAAAAAAAAAATACACAAATTTCTTTGTTTTTATTTGAAACAACTTCTCCTCATCGACAATAGCGAACGAAAAAACATGCTAAATAGATTCTACTATTTCTCCTGAGTACAGGGATACCACCCATGCATAGGTTTGTTGGGTTGTTTGGGGGCTAAAATGCCAAATTTTTGAGGTGCAGTTTTTTGTTTTCCAACTTGAAATTTTTACATGCAGACAGCCTGCACCCATGTCCCATTTGGGACATATTTGAAGCCAGCTAGTGTATTTTACCCCATCAACCCATATATTTTTTAAAAGAAGACACCTTAGGCTATCTCAAATGGTGGTATTTTTACACTTTCCATGCACTAATTCTACCACCAGCCTTTGTCAAACTTTGTGGTAGTAATTTTTTTGTGGTTTTTTTTCACAAACCTTGTACTTCAGACATGAATTCACAGATTATGGTATGTGTCACTGCCAAATAACACCCTAATAAGTGTTCAGCAACATCTCTTGAGTACAGGGATACCACCCATGCATAGGTTTGTTGGGTTGTTTGGGGGGTAAAAGGCCAAATTTGGTAGGTGCAGTTTTTTGTTTTCCAAATTAAAATTTTGACATGCAGATCGCCTGCACCCATGTCCCATTTGGGACATATTTGAAACCAGCCAGTGTATTTTACCCCATCAACCCATATATTTTTTAAAAGTAGACACCCTACGCTATTTCAAATGGTGGTATTTTAACACTTTCCATGCACTAATTCTACCACCAGCCTTTGTCAAAGTTTGTGGTAGTAATTTTTGTGTGGTTTTTTTTCACAAATATTGTATTTTAGACATAAATTCACAGATTTTGGTATGTGTCACTGCCAAACAATAACCCAATATGTGTTCAACAACATATCCTGAGTACAGGGATACCACCCATGCATAGGTTTGTTGGGTTGTTTGGGGGCTAAAGGGCCACATTGTGAAGGTGCGCATTTTCAACTTGGAATATTGACGTGTAGTCAGCCTGAGCCCATCTTTCATTTGGGACTTTTTTTTAAGTAGGACAGTGTATTTTACCCCAAAAAGTATATATTTTGTAAAAGTAGACACCCTAGGCTATTTTAAATGGTGTTATTTTAACACTTTCCATGCACCAATTCTACCACCAGCCTTTGTCAAAGTTTGTGGTAGTCATTTTATTGTGTATTTTTTCCCACATACATTGCACTTTAGACACAAATTCACATATTTCGGTATGTGTCACTGACAAACAATACCACAATATATGTTCAGCAACATCTCCCGAGCACAGGGATACCACCCATGCATAGCTTTGTCAGCTTTGTTAGGGGTTGAAAGGCTACATTTGAGAGGTGCGCTTTTTGATTTTCAAACTTGGAATTTGAACATGTAGAGCAAGGAAGGGGTTAATAGCTCTTATAAGAGCCTTTGTAGTACTGTACAAAAAAATTAACCCCTAAAAATGCACAGACAAGAAAAAATGTTCTGCTGTGCAGTGATCAGTGGCAGGGAAGGGGTTAATACACTACACTATACAAAAGGTATGGCTTTTATAAAAGCCCTTGGGACTCACAATTTATTAACATTTTATTTAATTTATTACAATTTAAAAATTATGTTATACAGATCTGTCTCTTTCCCTCACTAAAACTCAAGTGAGGAGAGGGAGGCAGATCCATATGGGTCAGAACAATATTTACGAACCAGACGAATGGTGATGCTCATCTGAGAAATCACCAAACCACCTTTGCCACTGATCGGCTGTTACTGATCGCTATACACGCGTTCAGACAGCTTCAAAAGGAATACACGTAATCCCCTAGTGGGTATAATTAACCCCTAGTGAGTCTGACAAAAAAAATGCTGATAGCAAAAAAAAATCCTTCGGCGACTAGATTGATCCATATGCGCTGCTTAGGCAGTGACCATATGCACTGCTTAGGCAGTGACCATATGTGCTGCTTAGGAAGTGATATACGGCAAGGAAGGGGTTAATAGCTCTTAAAAGAGCCTTTGATATACTGTAATAAATCAAAGTAAAAAAAAATAACCCCTAAAAAAATGCACAGACAGCAAAAAATGTGCTGCTGTGTAAGATCACTGCGTACACAGCGATCAATTGCAGGGAAGGGGTTAAATACTGGAAACGGCTTTTATAAAAGTCTTTGGGTCTCAATTCTATTAAATATATTATAATTAAAAACTTACATTATACAGCTCTGTCTCCCTCCCTCACTAAAACTCAAGTGAGAGGGAGGCAGATCTACACGGGTCAGATCAAATATTTACACATATTGATCTAACCAGACGAATGGTGATGCTCATCTGAGCAAACGCCAACCCGCCATTGTCACTTATCAGCTGTTACTGATCGCTATACATGCGCTCAGACAGCTAAAAAAAATTTTTTACGTTAAACGTAGTCCCCTAGCGGGTATAGTTAACACGTGACGGGTGTAATAAAAAAGTTTTAAAAAAATTAAAAATGCTTCTGCAGCAAGATTGCTGCATTTGCGTCAGATCGCTGATTAGGCAGTGATCTACGGCAAGAAAGGGGTTAATCTCTCTTAAAAGAGGTTTTTTTATACTGTAATGAATTACAGTAAAAAAAAATAACCCCTAAAAAATGCACAGACAGCAAAAAATTTGGTGCTGTGTATGATCACTGCGTACACAGCGATCAATGGCAGGGAAGGGGTTAAATGGCTTTTATAAAAGCCCTTGGTGTTTAAAATTTTATTAAATATTTTTTTTATTATTTTATTTTATTTTTTTACTTGATCTGATCTGTCTCTCTCCCTTACTATAACTAGTAAGGTGAGGGAGGCAGATCAATACTTGTCAAAGGCAATATTTACTAATATTGCCTTTGACAGTATGGTAAGTGCTCATCAGAGCACTTACCATACATGCCTGCACACAGATCACATAGATCTGCTGTGCCGGCATCGACTGGCTCCCCATAGAGAATCGGAAGTGAAATACTTTCACTTCCGATGCTCTTGCCATTAGAAGGGAAGCGCTGCCTGTACAGGCAGCGTTCCCTTCTACTGAGCCGATGGGGTCGCTCAGGAGAGCGACCACCATCGGCTCTGGGCAGCCTGGAGGTGTTAAGTGCCTCGCTGGCTGGTCGCTTTCTTTACTCCATTTAGTGCATGACGTGCCAGGCATGTCAGCTGTCGGCAAGTCCACGATTTGCCGTGACGTGCCTGGCACGTCATCTGTCGTTAAGGGGTTAAAGCTTTCTGTTTTTATTGCTTTCTGCTTTTATGGTTAGGCAACCATTATAACCACAGCTAAGACCATTACAAAATTAGACACAGACACTTATTTACATTACCATCTTTTAGCCGACAGAATATTCTGGGCAAAGGAGTTGATGGGCTGCAGATTCACCCCCCAGGTTTAAGAGAAAGTGTGGCAAAAAATACATAAGAGGTAAAGGTTGAGGTGGTGTGACCACTCGCAAAGCAAAATACTGCACCAGTTAAATAACAAGCATCCAAATTAAAGCATTCGAAAATGTAATGGTCCGTTGTATGGGATATGATAAGGAGTGTCCAAGATAGTTAAGGAAAAAGGCCGTGTAGTTAATCTATTAGTTAGTGGGTTTAAGGGATTTGTTGCAGGTCTGGACTGTATACGTATTTCTTAAGATAGGGCAGATCTAGAGACATTATATACGTGGGAAAAGACAAAATGAGAGCAGAGAGGCAGGGATTTGGAGGTGGGTGTAATATCTGGACATTTTAAAGAAGAACTGTGTGGTTCACATTAGACATGTGCAAAACTGTCCATTCGGACGAAAATGTTATTTATTTCGTCTAAAACGAATTTCGTTCATTACTGCATTCGTTTCAGACGAAATTCGTTTATTATTTTCGTTTTGCTTAATTTTATTCGTTCCTTTTATAGAATACGTGTAATACTATTAGCTTTCTATAAACCGAACGAGAGCCCCATTCATAAGAAATTCTTATGAATGGGGCTCTCGTTCGGTTCATAGAAAGGCAATAGTACTACATGTTTTCTATAAGCCGAAAGTCTATAAACCGAACGATCGGTTTATAGACTTTCGGCTTATGGAATACATGTAATCCTATTGCTATTCTATAAACCGAACGTTCGGTTTATAGAATAGCAATAGGATTACATGTATTACATAAGCCGACAGCCTATAAACCGACTCTGTCTCTGTATAGTTAAATGCCGACAGCCTATAAACCGAACGTTCGGTTTATAGGCTGTCGGCATTTAACTATACGGAGACAGAGTCTCCATTCATAAATTTATGAATGGAGACTTTGTCTCCGTGTAGTGAAATGCTATTGTATTCTATAAACCGACTATTTCGGCTTATAGAATGCAATAGTACTACGAATAGACGAATGAACGAATGATTTTCGTTTATTAACCATTCGTTCATTCGGCTTTTGTTAGCTTAGCATTTTCGTTCTTCGTTTTTCGGACGAATGGACGAAAATGCTATTTTCGGACGAAAATGCATTCGTCCGAAAACGAATGCACATGTCTAGTCCACATTGTCAAAAGTGGCAGAAAGGTCATGGAGATTTATGTTTCAGTGCACATGTTAGCCTGCAACCGTGTGCGTGCAGCAGATGCAAGCTCTTACAACTAAATAAGTGGGGGCCAGGACAAGAAAGCTTTCTTTTGGAATATAATTATTATTATTTAAAGGAAACAAATTATTTTTAAATAAAAGTAAAGTTTTAGGGAACCATGAACTATGTGTTCAAAATTACCACTTCAGCCGAAGGTATATTTTATAAAACTGTCTTTGAGCTGAAGTAAGCATTGGAATTTTGAAACGGTCAGTGGAGTCAGTAAAATATCAAGCCATACTTTTCTTTTTTAAATGGATCATCATGTGATCAGAGTGTGACATCACAGCCCTCGAGTAAGTGATTCAGAATCAGGGCCGATCCTAGGGTCACAGGCGCCTTTGTGCAGGGTTTCTTTTGGCGCCCAAAGGTGGGCGTGGTTATATTATGAACTCCTCCCCTTTATACATGTCTATTCCAGACGCCCATTTCATAATTGGGGAGAGGAGAGGAGAACACAAACTTTATTTTGATGTAAAGGACCAACACAAACTTTTATTTTAAATAAAGATATATATTTTGCCATAATACTGTGAAGTGGTTTTATTTATTTCTATGATGCTCAGCCAGCAACATGGGAGAGTTTTTGCTGGCTAGCAGAATGAGTTTTTACTACCGTTCCCATGATGCCCAACCAGTCTGGCTGAGTATCACTGGAAAAAAAGTACACAAGGAGTGATAAATAATATTCCACCATGCCAGTCACTCACGTGTCTCTCTCTCCTCATGCCCTCATATCTTTCTCTCTCTTTCCCCATACCCTCATGTCTGTCTCTCTCTTCCCATACCCACATATATTTCTCTCTTTCCCCATACCCTCATGTCTGTCTCTAACTTCCCATACCCACATGTCTCTCTCTCTTTCCCCCTACCCTCATGTCTGTCTGTCTCTCTCTCTCTCCCCCCATACCCACATGTCTCTCTCTCTCCCCACTCATACCCAATGTATCTCTCTCTCTCTCCCCACTCATGCCCAATGTCTGTCTGTCTCTCTCTCTCTCTACACTCATACCCAATTTGTGTGTGTCTCTCTCTCTCCACTCATATCCAATGTGTGTGTCTCTCTCTCTCCACTCATATCCAATGTCTGTCTCTCTCTCTCTCTACACTCATACCCAATTTGTGTGTGTCTCTCTCTCTCCACTTATATCCAATGTGTGTGTCTCTCTCTCTCCACTCATATCCAATGTGTGTGTCTCTCTCTCTCCACTCATATCCAATGTGTGTGTCTCTCTCTCTACACTCATACCCAATGTCTGTCTCTCTCTCCAATCATACCCAATGTCTGTCTCTCTCTCTCCACTCATACCTAATGTCTGTCTATCTCTCTCTTTCCACTCATACCTGTCTGTGTGTCTCTCTCTCTCTCTCTCTCTCCACTCATACCTAATGTCTGTCTCTCTCCCCTCCTGCCCCTATGTCTGTCTGTCTCTCTCCACTCATACCTAATGTCTGTCTGTCTCTCTCTCCCCTCCTGCCACCATGTCTGTCTCTCTCTTTCTCCACACATACCTAATGTCTGTCTGTCTCTCTCTGCCCTCCTGCCCCCATGTCTGTCTCTCTCTCTATCCACTCATACCTAATGTCTGTCTCTGTCTCCCCTCCTGCCCCATGTCTGTCTCCCCTCCTGCTCCATGTCTGTCTCTCTCTCTCTCCACGAATACCCAATGTATGTCTCTCTCTCTCTCTACACTCATACCTAATGTCTGTCTCTCTTTCTCTCCCCTCCTGCCACCATGTCTGTCTCTCTCTCTGTCTCCACTCTTGCCCCATATCAGGCACTTTTCAGTGCTTTATTTTTTAAACATAGGCTGCGCCGGCACAACGAGCGCGAACCAACTTAAATCTACGCATTCAGCGTAGATAACTCCCGTGAGTCTGTTTTATACATTGGCGCACACACCGATTGCACCAGCGTGCGACGTGTTTATACATGCCCCCCATGTGTATATGTGATTATGTATGCATGCACATACATAATTAAATACACAGTCACATAATCACACAGTCATATACAAGTATGCACAGTTACATAGACACACATGTATACAGTCACACACATATAGTCCCACATGCAGTCAGTCACATACACCCAAACACACATATACAATCACATACACATACATACACATAAATATACAGTCACACATGCAGTCAGTCGCATCCACATACATACAGCCAGAAACACACATATACAGTCACACATGCAGTCATTCCCATTCACATACATACACACACACAGAAACAAACACACACATACAGTCACACACATACATACACACACACCAGCAGTATTTTTATTTTTAGGGGGGGGTAGTTTTCTTTAGTTACTACTGTGGATGACATACACAGAATGACACTCATACAGATATAAACACTGGCACACACATAGGTAAATAGGGGCACACACTGACACACATGCAGACAAACGGATACACATACAGACATGCATGCAGATACATGGGTATCTGTTTGTATGTATCTGAATGCTTGTCATTAACATGTGTATCTCTTGGTCTGCATGGATATTTGTTTGTATGTGTATCTGAATGTTTGTCATGTGTATCTTAATGATAAACATTCGGATACACATACTAAGATACACATGACAAACATTCAGATACACATACAAACAAATATCCATGCAGACCAAGAGATACACATGTTAATGACAAACGTACAGATACACATGCAGACGCTTGTCCCCCTCCTACCTATTAGGTGCAGGAGGGTGATTTCCCTGGGGTCTAGTGGTTGCCTCCCCGGCGGTCTCCTCCCGCACAGCGCCCTGTTAGCTGGGAGGAAGTGATGGCCAATTAATCAGGGTTATGCCAATTAATGTCAGGGTTATGCCAATTAATATGTCAGGGTTATGCCAATTAATATGTCAGGGTTATGCCAATTAATATGCCAGGGTTATGCCAATTAATATGTCAGGATTATGCCAATTAAAATGTCAGGGTTAAGCCAATTAATATGCCAGGATTTTGTCACTCAATATGTCAGGATTATGGCAGGTATTTGCCAATTAATAAGTCAGGATTATCCCAATTAATAAGTCCGGATTATGCCAATTAATATGTCAGGGTTATGCCAATTAATATGCCAGGATTTTGCCAATTAATATGCCAGGATTTTGCCAATTAATATGCCAGGATTTTGCCAATTAATATGCCAGGATTTTGCCAATTAATATGCCAGGGTTATGCCAATTAATATGTCAGTGTTATGCCAATTAATATGTCAGTGTTATGCCAATTAATATGTCAGTGTTATGCCAATTAATATGTCAGTGTTATGCCAATTAATATGCCAGGAATTTGCCAATAAATATGTCAGGGTTATGCTAATTAATATGACAGGAATTTGCCAATTAATATGTCAGGGTTATGCTAATTAATATTCCAGGAATTTGCCAATTAATATGTCAGGGTTATGCTAATTAATATGCCAGAATTTTGTCACTCAATATGTCAGGATTATGTAAATTAATATGTCAGGATTTTGCCCTTCAGAGCACGACGGGGACGGAGCTTGCACCCGTCACTCTGTGATTGGTGTGATAGGGAGGTGCGGTAACCGCAAGCGCTCCCCTTACGGCTCGCACCTCCTTGTCTCACTAATCACAGCGCGACGGTGCTCTGTGATTCAGGCGCCTCTCCTCCCGTGCGCCTGGGCGCGGTGCACCCAGTGCACCCGCCCAGGAACAGCCCTGTTCAGAATGCAAACTACAGGCAGCAGATAGGCTCCAACGTGGCTCCAACGTGGTTGAGTGGAACAGGTTGGTTGCCTGCATTGTCACTGCACTCAAAGAGTGAAGGCATCATGCCATGCTTAAGACAAGAGGGGCAGGAAATGCAACTGGATCAGCCATTTTAAGATGGCTTTTAAATCAGATTTTTTAAAGGAAGAGCAGAGCTGCAATCAGATATTATGGGGCCAAATGGTCTGGGCCTCCCCTCCACCATTTTCCTTTTGTTATTTGTTATCACCACATTGCACACCCAGAACCTTCCCTATCACCAACATTGCCCACACAGGACATACCCCAATACTACAAACATTGCAGACCCAAGACTTCTTCTAGCACTAAGGACATATCCCATCATCCACATTGCACACCCAGGACATGCCCAATCACCTGCATTGCACACCCACAACATGCCCCATCATCCACATTACACACCCAGGACATGTCCCATCACCTGCACTGCACTCCCTGGACTTACACCAGAAGTCCAGAGCACGCCCCAGCACCTACATTGCACACATTCTAACATTCTGATTCTTGCACATGACCCCCAGTGCTCTCACCTTAGAACACTGTGTGGGGAGTGCAAGAGGCAGCAGCCTCAGCCCAAGTGAACCCACCAGTGCTGCTGGGCCCATAGCAGGTGTGTCGCCTGTCTCCCACTGATGGCGACCCTTAGGAAAAGCACCTGGACAATGACCAGGAGATACAAGAGATGTCCTTTGTAGAGTATGTGATTAAGCAGTCAGGATATGGTGAAGACTGATGAGTTACCAGTGATGGGTTCAATTATTGCCTTTCAGATTGATATGTAAGCAGACATTACAGATATTTATTTTGCTATGTTCCTGAAACTGCCATAACGGTCACAGCTGCAGCCTGTGCATCAGTGCAAGAGTGCATGAGGTTACAGAGGTCACATTTGGCTAAAACAATGTATAGGCATTTTGTATACCCTATAATGTGATACCTTTTTAAATGACAGGTACACATTAACGGCACTCTGTCACCTAAACATGTTTTTTACTGAATTTCTTTGCAATGCTGCCGAGATAAAAATGTGTTTTAAATGCCTGCCTATGACATTGTCTATGACTTCACATGCAAATCAGTTTTCAAAGAGAAATATGTAATTTTAATGTGAAAATGACAGTTGCCATAAACAGAAGTCTTTAATTTATGCATTTGCTTAAAATTCTGCTAACACAATGCATAGATCATTGTTTATATTTTTTATTTCTGCATGCACTCTTTAACTTATCCAACAGAAGAAATGTATTAAAATTAAAGTATTGCCTTGAATAGCATGTTTTCAGTTGTAGTATTTCTTAGCATGGATGACTGTAGAAATGTTTCCAATCAGTCAAATTCAGGATAGGTTCTAGTAGCGTTAACCCCTTCATGACCAGACTGTTTTTGGAATGTTGTGCGTTAGTGACCAAGGCTGCTTTAACACTTCTGAGGTGTTTGTGTTTAGCTTTAATTTTCTTCTTTGTCAGTTGCTGTACCCACACATATTATATATTGTTTTTTTCAGGACAAGAAGGGCTTTCTTTTCATGACATTATGGTTAAAATTAAAAAAAATAAACACTTTTCCTGACTTTTCTTTGTAAATTATTTTACTAAGCTTCAAAAGCTAATGAAAAAACGTGCTAAATAGATTCGACTATAGGTCCTGAGTTCAGAAATACCCAATGTTTATATGTTTTTTTGCATGTTTTAGGTTAATAAATACAAGTAGCATTTAGCTGTTTCAAAACCATTTTTTTTTTAAATTAGCGTTAGTGACACTGTAACACCGATATCTGATATAAATCGCTGAATAACCCCCCACATGTATACATTTTTATAAAGTAGACATCCCAGGGCATTCAACTTGGGGTAATTTGACACTTTTCACTCTGTCATTTTACCACCAATCTTTGACAAGTTTTGACGTAGTAATTTTTTGTGTGTTTTATTTCCACACACTTTGAAACTTAGGTATGAATTTAAAGGGGTTCGTCTATTTTATTGCCAAACAAAACCCCAATATATGTTCAGCAACTTCCCCCGAGTATAGCGGTACCCCACATGTATAGGTGTGCTAGGTTTATGTGGCAGGTACAGGGCAAAATTTAGGATATGGTTATTGCAGCTTTAAAACGTGTATTTATTATGTAATACTTGTGACTACATTTCCTATCATGCTCAGCCAGCCAAAAGCTACCGTAGCAGAATAGGAAATGTAGTCTATAGTAGGAAGCACCGATTTTTGCTATCCTTGCTATCCTGCGGCTGCATGGATCAAATATCCAGCTGCTGCGGGCCCCTATCTACTGCTGGGGGCCAATGCAAAGCACTGGCCCCACTAGCAGTCTTTTTTTTTTTTAAATAAAATATCCCTAGAGGACCACAGACAGACATAATATGTAATTGGTCCTCTACGGAATAACTTTTTATTTTTATACAATTTATTATTATTATTTAAAAATTATTTATTTATTTAATTTTTAATTTTTTTTACATTTTTTTATTTTTATTTAACTCTAACCTTAACCCTATGGTTAGGGTTAGTACAAACCCTAATTCTAACTCTAGGATTAGGGTTTTGATGAACTCAAGAGTTAGGATTAGCACAATAGGAAAAAAAAATTTAAAAAAATAAACGTTTTTTTTTTTTATTAAAAAAATCCTTTGGGGGGCTGGTTGTTACTGGGGGGGACCAGGGGGATATTTGACACACTATATTTAGTCTCTCCCTGCCCCCACGATCACCGTGGAGCAGGGAGAGACTATAGCTGTCAAAGCAGGCACCTGCTTTGACAGCTATTAACATCCGGGCGCTGTGATTGGCTGTCACAGTGCCCGGATGTTCCCGGGGGGTCCTCAACCGGCATGGCTGAAGTGTCTCGGTATCGAGACACTCAGCCATGTCTTTGTTAGCGCGATCGCAATATGCCAGCTTGCATACCGCGATCAGACCTGCATGACGGTCCTGGACCGTCATCGGTCACTAAGTGTGTTTTTACCGATGACGGTCCAGGACCGTCATCGGTCGCGAAGGGGTTAACTCACTTTACATCCATGGTGCTACAGGCACGATTCACAGATGTCAACAGCAATAAAACTCCCATTATATGTCAGAGCTCCATAAAATAAAAATGAAACAATATATATATATAGATCATTTTGTGTTCTAAATTCCCAATAGAAACTATATTTACAGTTTCCAACCACCCAACAAATGTTTAAGTACTGTGTGTTTCGCCAACTCTGATAGTGTATTACTTCATCTATATATAAATATATTAGCTTTAATGTTTTCTACAGGGTAAATATCCTGCAATAAATGCTTAGAAACATTTTTGGGCACTGCAGATGAGCATGAAGGCAGGATGCAGCATATGCTCAGCATGCCTGTACTTTTTCAGATCAAGATGAATTTAAAATGTATAATTGCATTATAAATATTGCATATTATTGACATAGAAAACATAGAATGTGTTGGCAGATAAGAACCATCAGGCCCATCGAGTCTGCCCAATTTCTACATAATTAAAAAAAAAAAATCTCACTACTTCCAGTAGTGTCTGGACTTATATTGTATCTATGATAACCTGTATTAACCTCCACCATTTATGCAGGAATGTTATTCCATGCATTCAATACCACAGCAACATAGAATTTGTCTGTAGATAAGAGCCAGTTTATCTAGTCTGCCTAATTTAAATTAAGAAATAGAACAATCTGAATATTTTCATTAGTTCCTGGAATTATCTTATATATAGCATAGCCTTATCCCTGTCCAAAGCATGCTTAAACTCCTTCACTGTATTAAACTCTTCCACTCCTGGTGGAAGGTCAATCCATGCATCCACTACCTCAGTAAAGTCATACTTCCTGATATTACTTTACCCAGTTGTCTCTCTAATTTAAGACTATGCCCTCTTGTTGTTGTAGTCTGTCTTACTTTAACCCCTTCGCGACAAAGGACATGTCAGGCAAGTCCTGGGAGAAACTCCCTTAACGACAAAGGACGTGCCTGTCACGTCCTGCGGTGAATCAAGCAGTTTTCGCGATCAACAATCGCGAAAACCGCTTTAATGGTGCTGGTCTATTGCCTCGATGTTAAGGAAATAGCCAGCACCGAAATTTCTGCTCTAGGGGAACCCACGATCGCTCTGAATATGCTACTTGACTGTCCCTAGTGGTAGTTAAGTAGCATAGCAATGGAAAAAATTTAAAATAAATATTTAATTAATTAAAAACTGGTTATATAGTTAGATTAGGCTATAGGGTTAAAATTAAATCATTTTTAGTATAAGGGATAGGGTTAAAATTAAATTAAAATTAAAACATATTAAGGGATATAATAATTAAATTTAGTGTTAGGGTTACATTTTGGGTTCGGGTTGGGGTCAAAAGGTCAATATAGGAAAAAAACAAAAAACACTATTTTTGCCCCATAACTCGCAAAAAAATACTGAAAAATATGGAAACATGCATATTTCTGAACTCGGGACAACATTTAGAAACTATTTAGACGGGGTCTTTTTTAATGATTTTTTTGTGTAAATTATGTTTTAGGTCAAAGT
Organism: Pelodytes ibericus; assembly: GCA_036172795.1. NCBI lineage: Eukaryota > Metazoa > Chordata > Amphibia > Anura > Pelodytidae > Pelodytes > Pelodytes ibericus. The sequence continues at coordinate 114,926,635 of CM069861.1, read as the reverse complement.
TAGAAAAAGTGGGTTTTTTTAAATTTTTCATCATATTTTATGAATTTTTTGGTAGTAAATTATAAGATATGATGAACATAATGGTATCCAATGAAAGCCCTTTTTATGACAATAAAAACAACATATAATTTGTGTGGGTACTGTATGTGAGAAAGAATAAAATTGCAGCTAAACACAAACACCCCAGATATGTCAAAACAGCCATTGTCACCAAGGAAAAGTCAAGGTGAAAATATCTTGTCACTAAGGGGTCACATATACTCTCCTCCTTTACTTTGTTGATTACTATTCATTTATTTAAATGTTATCATCATAACCCTCCTATGCCATCTGTCATGAAACACTGTGATTTAAAATTATGGACTACAATGCTCTGACACTCTCCCCCAAAGGATCTATCTTCACTCTGCATTATAACTATACTGGCTTAGTCCCGGGTCGCACACTATCTCATCGGCTAGTTTATCCCCTTTTGCCATCTGGAAGTATATATATATATCCAGGGCCGCCACCAGGTATTTCAGGGCCCCTTACTGAACAAATTTTCTACGTCCCACCCATGATAAAATGTAGGTACACCTGCATCACTCACTTATTAGAACCATATTGATTATCACCTACCTATGTTTTGCATCCTCCATTCTATTTGTCAAAACCGATTATACATCACCTGCTATACTAACTAGCTTCCAATACATATACATCTGCATCCTTCAGTATTGTGCATGTTATATCCGGAATGACAAAGTTTCAGAGACTACATATTTTTTTTTTTTGCAGTTTTGGACACTACTGCACATTACTATCGGTTATACTAGTTTAATCTTATAAGGAGGGGTTTATTTATTTATTATATATTATTAACCATTATAGATAACGCAGATTGTAATTTAAGAAGCTTTTGATACATATCAGATTTCAAATTAAATTTATGACTATTTTAGATATTTCCTCAAGAATTATATAATTTTTTTTTAAATGAGAGCCTATACTGATAAATTGACCTCTAATAACTGATTTATGGGCTTCCCACACAACTGGCATAGGTACATCTGTAGTTATTTTATCTTTAAAGTATTGTTCAATTCCCTTTTACATCTGCAAGACATTGTCCTGAGACTATTTCTAATAGTTTTTTAACGAGTTTTTAACAGATGATACCAGGGGTATTTGCAATGTCATCGTTACAGGGGCATGGTCGCTCCAAGTTATATTACCAGTACTAACATTTTTAACGTACTTTAAATCCTTATGAGAGAAAACTGTAGTCTATCCTCGAATATCTCCTATGAGGGGGGGAATAGAATGTGTATTTTTTTTTAGGGCTTTCTATTCTACATATATCAACCAGTTGTAATGTATGTAGTAAGGATTGTATTTGTTTTAATCTGGAGTATCTCAGTGTAGATGAACCTGCTGAAGTATCCACCAGGGGGTCTAAAGAACAATTAAGGTCTCCTCCTACCAGAGTTATGCCCTCTTCAAAGTCCTCACATTTATCCTCACATAAAAAAAATTGTTTTACTTTAGTAGCGTAAATATTAACTATTAACTAATCTTATGCAGCCTTATTGTTTCCTTGACAATAATATTATCCCTTCATTATCATTCCATCTGTCCTTTAAGATGAAGGGCAGTGTTCTCCTAATAAAGATAGCAACCCCTTTACTTTTTGTTCCTAGGTGAATGAGAATAATATACTTGAGGGTATTTATAATTCTGGATTTTCAGAATATTAATTTTACAAAAATGTGTCTCCTGAATTAGACCTATTTCAATTCTCATTCTTACTAACTCATTAAATAAGTGTGTTATTTTCTTTGGTGAATTAAGGCCCTTTAATGACTGGATATTAATAATCAGATATTTTTTTCCATTCAATATTAATATTCATCACCAGTATCAAGGAGAGGAACTGTGGAGAAAACTGCAAAAGGAAAAGGAAGATAGAGAAAAAAAATGTGGGTTTAGATCTAGAAATCAACAGAAAAAGACAACAAAGAAAACGAAAAAACACATACCCTATTCCCTCCCCTCCTCCAGGGGCGGGCTGGGCCGGGGGGCAGGGTGGCAATTGCCCCCCAGGCCGCCCTAAGCTATTTAAAACACGGCCGCTAGGCCAGTGTTTAAAAAAAAAAAAAAAACGCGCTTGCAGGCAGAGACTGAGAAGGGATCGGAAGATCCCCTCTCACCTCCGCTCTGCCTGCAAAGCTGCACGGGGAGCCGAACAGGCAGCACAGAGAAACCTCCGTGCTGCCTGTTCGGCTCCCCGTGCAGTGTGCCGACACGGAAGTGCCGACAGTCACGTGATCGGCGCTCTGACGTCAGACGCGCGCCGATCACGTGACCTGTCGGCACAACCGCTGGGAGGCCGAACAGGCAGCATGGAGGGACCATGCTGCCTGCCACCAGGTAAGTCCTCCTGCCACTAGCCACCAGGGAAGTCCTGCCACTAGCCACCAGGGAAAAAGGTAAGGGGGGGGGGCTTTTAAACACTGGCATATTAATGGACAAATTGGCTGGGGCATATTACATGGCAAATAAGACTGGCATATTATTGGGCAAATTGGCTGGGGCATATTACATGGCAAATAAGACTGGCATATTATTGGGCAAATTGGCTGGGGAATATTACATGGCAAATAAGACTGGCATATTATTGGGCAAATTGGCTGGGGAATATTAAATGGCAGAATAACACTGGCATATTATTGGACAAATTGGCTGGGGAATATTAAATGGCAGAATAACACTGGAATATTATTGGACAAATTGGATGGGGAATATTACATGGCAAATAAGACTGGCATATTATTGGGCAAATTGGCTGGGGCATATTACATGGCAAATAAGACTGGCATATTATTGGGAAAATTGGCTGGGGCATATTACATGGCAAATAAGAATGGCATATTATTGGGCAAATTGGCTGGGGCATATTACATGGCAAATAAGACTGGCATATTATTGGGCAAATTGGCTGGGGCATATTACATGGCAAATAAGACTGGCATATTATTGGGCAAATTGGCTGGGGCATATTACATGGCAAATAACACTGGCATTTTATTGGGCAAATTGGCTGGGGAATATTACAAGGCAATTAACACTGGCATATTGGGCAAATTAGCAGGGGCATATTAAATTGCAGATAACCTTGGAATATTATTGGTCATATTAAATTGCAGAATAACACTGGCATATTATGGGACAAATTGGCTGGGGAATATTAATGGCAAATAATATTGGAAATGTGTATGTAATGGGGTGATGGAGGCATGTAAATGTGGTGATGGGGCATGTCCTGGTGTGCAACGTGGGTTATGGGTCATGTCGTAGGTGTGCAACGTGGGTAGGGGGGGGGGGTGCCCAAATTTTGGGATATTGGGTGTCTAAATCCTGGCATATTGAGGGGCATAATCCTGGCATATTGAGGGGGAAATCCTGGCATATTGAGGGGGCATCATCTTGGCATATTGAGGGGAAAATCCTGGCATATTGGGTGTCTAAATCCTGGCATATTGAGGGGCATAATCCTGGCATATTGAGGGGCATAATCCTGGCATATTGAGGGGCATAATCCTGTCATATTTAGGGGAAAATCCTGGCATATTGAGGGGGCATCATCTTGGCATATTGAGGAGAAAATCCTGGCATTTTGAGGGGCATAATCCTGGCATATTGAGGGGCATAATCCTGGCATATTGAGGGGCATAATCCTGGCATACTGAGGGGCATAATCCTGGCATTTTGTAAGGTAAAATTCTAGCATATTAAATGGCAAATCCTGGTATATTGTGGGGGAAAATCCTGGCAATATTCGTTATAAAACAAGGAAAAGATGGCCGTGGATGGGGAGGCGATTCGATGATGCAATGGGCCACTTGACTGGATTTGCCCCCCAGGCCTAAGGCTGCCAGCCCTCCCCTGCCCTCCTCCCCAGTACCCACCCCCAAAATACATCCCCTGTATGCAGACAGGGTTTTATGACTTCCTCCTCTCCTTTGATGATATATCTCCGGAGAGGAAATAAATATTTATCAAACACCCTTATCTTCCCTGGGGTATGACCCAGTGAACAAACATCTGAAACACCACTCAGTTCCCCCTCCCCCCGAGTCACTTTATAACCATATATATATATTTTCTCTTTCTTTTTTTCCATCCTAAAGCACCCTTCCTGTCCTGGTCTTCTGAACCAAGGCATGGGTTTGGTCAGAGATAAAGGAGAAGCCCTTATTTACATGTGTCCAAGATGATCCCTTTAAGAGGCTGGTATTATCCTACCTATAATGCTCTACTTTTACCAAATTATTTATATTCCTCACCTTTACCCATTACTCTTCTCTCCCACCTTCCCCTTTCCATCTCTCCCCCACCCTTTATCCATAACTATAATGTCCCAATTATTATAACGTTTATTCAGTCAAATCTTCATTAATCTACCGTTTTTCTCTTTTCTTCCACCCTTAACAACCCATCCTCCTCCATCCCCAAGGGCTTTCCCTTTACCCTTCTCCATTCCCCTCATCTTATCTCACAGTTTCCTATATTATCTCACAGCTTCCTATATACTTCATTGCTATGTACAAAATTTAAAACCATACAAACAAAAAACAAAAACCCACTCAAATCAAAATTCTTGAGAGATGAGAGAACAAAGGGCCTGAGAGGGAGTTGAGAGAACATGGGGCGAGGAGAGAACACTGGTGGTTGGAAGAGAACACTAACAGGTGGGGGGGGGGGGCACAAACAGGTGTTCTATTTGGCTACATTCTCCACTTTATTGTGTAAAAAATATATTATGCCGCACATTGTCATTGGTGTCCGCAGGTATGCTTTTTTATGCTGTCATCTTTTGGCATGGGCGTAGGAAGCGGGGGGGATGGGGGGGACGGATCCCCCCCAGGAAAAAATGTGGGGGGGACAGGTAGGGTAAAATCCCCCCCAGCAACGCGAGGCAAATGGGGCCCCCAGCCCCTGCTTGCCGCGTTCACAGCGCATTGCGCTTGTGAACGCTTTTTTCCGGCAAGCCGCATCCGATGGATGCGACGTCCGAAAAAAATAAATAAAAAAAAAAAAAAAAACTGATCCGGTGACTGTTTCCCTCCTCCGTGCAAGAGGGAAGACTGCACGGAGGAGACATCCGGCGGGGCACACGGAGCAGTGAAGTGTAAGTACTAGGGAAGGGGGGTGGGGGGACTGGCACAGTATTACAGGCATCTGTCTGGCATAATATTACTGGGCATCTGTCTGGCACAATATTACTGGGCATCTGGCTGGCACAATATTACTGGGCTCTGACTGGCACTATATTACTGGGCTCTGGCTGGCACTATATTACTGGGCATCTGGCTGGCACAATATTACTGGGCATCTGGCTGGCACAATATTACAGGCATCTGGCTGGCATAATATTACAGGCATCTGGCTGGCATAATATTACAGGCATCTGGCTGGCATAATATTACAGGCATCTGGCTGGCATAATATTACAGGCATCTAGCTGGCATAATATTACAGGCATCTGGCTGGCACTATATTACTGGGCTCTGACTGGCATAATATTACAGCCATCGTGCTGGCACTATATTACTGTGCTCTGACTGGCATAATATTACAGGCATCTGGTTGGCATAATATTACTGGGCATCTGGCTGGCATAATATTACAGGCATCTGGCTGGCATAATATTACAGGCATCTGGCTGGCATAATATTACAGGCATCTGGCTGGCACTATATTACTGGGCTCTGACTGGCATAATATTACAGGCATCTGGCTGGCACTATATTACTGGGCTCTGACTGGCATAATATTACAGGCATCTGGCTGGCACTATATTACTGGGCTCTGACTGGCATAATATTACAGGCATCTGGCTGGCACTATATTACTGTGCTCTGACTGGCATAATATTACAGGCATCTGGCTGGCACTATATTACTGGGCTCTGGCTGGCACTATATTACTGGGCATCTGGCTGGCACAATATTACAGGCATCTGGCTGGCATAATATTACAGGCATCTGGCTGGCATAATATTACAGGCATCTGGCTGGCATAATATTACAGGCATCTGGCTGGCATAATATTACAGGCATCTGGCTGGCATAATATTACAGGCATCTGGCTGGCACTATATTACTGGGCTCTGACTGGCATAATATTACAGCCATCGTGCTGGCACTATATTACTGTGCTCTGACTGGCATAATATTACAGGCATCTGGTTGGCATAATATTACTGGGCATCTGGCTGGCATAATATTACAGGCATCTGGCTGGCATAATATTACAGGCATCTGGCTGGCATAATATTACAGGCATCTGGCTGGCATAATATTACAGGCATCTGGCTGGCATAATATTACAGGCATCTGGCTGGCATAATATTACAGGCATCTGGCTGGCACAATATTACAGGCATCTGGCTGGCATAATATTACAGGCATCTGGCTGGCATAATATTACAGGCATCTGGCTGGCATAATATTACAGGCATCTGGCTGGCATAATATTACAGGCATCTGGCTGGCATAATATTACAGGCATCTGGCTGGCACTATATTACTGGGCTCTGACTGGCATAATATTACAGCCATCGTGCTGGCACTATATTACTGTGCTCTGACTGGCATAATATTACAGGCATCTGGTTGGCATAATATTACTGGGCATCTGGCTGGCATAATATTACAGGCATCTGGCTGGCATAATATTACAGGCATCTGGCTGGCATAATATTACAGGCATCTGGCTGGCATAATATTACAGGCATCTGGCTGGCATAATATTACAGGCATCTGGCTGGCATAATATTACAGGCATCTGGCTGGCACTATATTACTGGGCTCTGACTGGCATAATATTACAGGCATCTGGCTGGCACTATATTACTGGGCTCTGACTGGCATAATATTACAGGCATCTGGCTGGCACTATATTACTGGGCTCTGGCTGGCAAAATATTACAGGCAACTGGCTGGCACTATATTACTGTGCTCTGACTGGCATAATATTACAGGCATCTGGCTGGCACTATATTACTGGGCTCTGGCTGGCATAATATTACAGGCAACTGGCTGGCACTATATTACTGTGCTCTGACTGGCATAATATTACAGGCATCTGACTGGCACTATATTACTGGGCTCTGACTGGCATAATATTACAGGCATCTGGTTGGCATAATAATACTGGGCATCTGGCTGGCATAATATTACAGGCATCTGGCTGGCATAATATTACAGGCATCTGGCTGGCACTATATTACTGGGCTCTGACTGGCATAATATTACAGGCATCTGGCTGGCACTATATTACTGGGCTCTGACTGGCATAATATTACAGGCATCTGGCTGGCACTATATTACTGGGCTCTGGCTGGCATAATATTACAGGCAACTGGCTGGCACTATATTACTGTGCTCTGACTGGCATAATATTACAGGCATCTGGCACTATATTACTGGGCTCTGACTGGCATAATATTACAGGCATCTGGCACTATATTACTGGGCTCTGACTGGCATAATATTACAGGCATCTGACTGGCACTATATTACTGGGCTCTGACTGGCATAATATTACAGGCATCTGGTTGGCATAATATTACTGGGCATCTGGCTGGCATAATATTACAGGTATCTGGCTGGCATAATATTACAGGCATCTGGCTGGCACTATATTACTGTGCTCTGACAGGCATAATATTACAGGCATCTGGCTGGCACTATATTACTGGGCTCTGACTGGCATAATATTACAGGCATCTGGCTGGCACTATATTACTGGGCTCTGGCTGGCATAATATTACAGGCAACTGGCTGGCACTATATTACTGGGCTCTGACTGGCATAATATTACTGGGCAACGTTTTCGATCCTGGGACTGTCCCGGGAGAATCAGCTCTGCAGCGATCACGGAGGTGACCTGATCACGTGACTTCATCGCACGACGTCATGTGATCATGCGCACGGCTTGTGCGCGTCCTCCACAAGTCACACAGCCCCACACTGGGAGGAACGAGGTAGGAACAGTGACTGTGTTTTATCATGGCAGCTTCGGAACGTGATTGATTATTGCAGCTCTTAGGGACATTTAAAAAATGTCTCTTAGAGCTGCAATAATCAATGACTTCCGAAGCTGCCACAATAACATGTCTCTTAAATCTGCCAATGACTTCTACTAATGATTAGATGATCAAAAAATGAATGTGGGCAAAAAAAACCCTGGCAAATGAATGTGGGCAAAAAAAAACCCTTACAAATGAATGTGGGCAAAATAAAACTGACAAATGAATGGGCAAAATAATGTAATTAATAAGTAATGATGGTCTGTGCCTTTGTAAGAGGCACAGACAAACCTGGAACGGAAATGCCCACCTTCCTGCAATGAGATATAGTGTGTGTGACTGACTGTGTGAGTTTGTGTGTCTGTGACTGACTGTGTGAGTTTGTGTGTCTGTGACTGACTGTGTGAGTTTGTGTGTCTGTGACTGACTGTGTGAGTTTGTGTGTCTGTGACTGACTGTGTGAGTTTGTGTGTCTGTGACTGACTGTGTGAGTTTGTGTGTCTGTGACTGACTGTATGAGTTTGTGTGTCTGTGACTGACTGTATGAGTTTGTGTGTCTGTGACTGACTGTATGAGTTTGTGTGTCTGTGACTGACTGTATGCGTTTGTGTGTCTGTGACTGACTGTATGAGTTTGTGTGTCTGTGACTGACTGTATGAGTTTGTGTGTATGTGACTGACTGTATGAGTTTGTGTGTATATGTGACTGACTATGAGTGTGTGTGTCTGTGACAGACTGTATGTATGAGTGTATGTGAAAGACCATGTATGAGTGTGTGTGTCTATGTGACTGACTGAGTGTATGTGTCTATGTTACAGACTGTATCTATGAGTGTGTGTCTGACAGACTGCATGTTTGTATGAGTGTGTGTCTGCGACAGACTGTATGTATGTATGTATGTATGTATGTATGTATGTATGTATGAGTGTGTCTGTGAACGACTGTATGTATGTGTGAGTGTGTGCCTGGCAGACTGTATGTATGTATGTATGTATGTATGAGTGTGTGTCTATGTGACAGTATGTATATGTGTGACAGGCTGTATGTATGAGTATGTCTATGTGACTGACTGTATATGACTGCATGTGATTGTGTGTATGTGCTGTTGTCTGGCTCCTAGATTTTTTTTCTGGCTCCTAAAACTTAGTTAAGGTTGTCAAGCCCTGGTATAAATGTAACTAGTTAGATACATATATTTGGGGTCCACCGTAAGCTTTTGGAAATGCTGGAAATATTTAATATTTTACAGTTTATTTTCTGGTCAGAAAGGTAATGTTTGTTTGCTGAGAGGGTAGTGGATGCATGGAATAGTCTTCCAGTAGAAGTGGTAGAGGTTAATACAGTAAATGAGTTTAAGCATGCATGGGCTAGGTATAAGGCTATCCTAGATATAAGATAAGGTCAGGGACTAATGAAAGGATTACATTACTGACAGGGTAGTGGATGCATGGAATAGTCTTCCAGTAGAAGTGGTAGAGGTTAATGCAGTGAAGGATTTTAAGCATGCATGGGATAGGTATAAGGCTATCCTAGATATAAGATAAGGCCAGGGACCAATGAAAGTATTACTATACTGAGAGGGTAGTGGATGCATGGAATAGCCATCCAGTAGAAGTGGTAGAGGTTAATACAGTGAAGGAGTTTAAGCATGCATGGGATAGGTATAAGGCTATCCTAGATATAAGATAAGGTCAGGGACTAATGAAAGTATTACTTTACTGAGAGGGTAGTGGATACATGGAATGGCATTCCAGCAGAAGTGGTAGGTTCATACTGATGTATGTTTTATGGTGTACACACAGCTCGCTGACTATATTTCATGTAACAGTGATAAAATGCACCTGCCTGATGCAGATGTTGTGCTGTGAATGTATCTGTTGTATACCAAGGATCCTGGTAATGTTGGTGGGAACTTGGTGATATAATATACACTGTGAAAAGTTTTACTTTTACTGCTGCTATACCCGGCGAGCAAAAATGCTGTCCTCCCCAGATTTTTGGGGGTTCCTACACCCATGTCTTTTGGATGAAAAATATTTCTGGATAAAATAGCTTTATTACATTACATGTACAATTGGGAAAACCATTGCTTGAATATGCACTGCCTGGCCAAAATAATATTTGCCACCCAAAAAAAAGGTCACACGCTCTAATATTTTGTTGCACCCCCTTTAGCTTTGATTACGGCATGCGTTCGCTGTGGCATTGTTTATATAAGCATCTGCAATGTTACAAGATTTCTTTCCATCCAGTGTTGCATTCATTTTTCACCAAGATCTTGTAAAGCAAAGCCTTCTCTATCACATCCCAAAGATTCTCAGTGGGGTTAAGATCTGGATTCTGTAGTGGCCAATCCATGTGTGAAAATGATGTCTCATGCTCCCTGAACCACTCTTTCACAATTTGAGCCCAATGAATCCTGGCATTGTCATCTTGGAATATGCCCGTGCCATCAGGGAGGAAAAAATCCATTGATGGAATAACCTGGTCATTCAGTATATTCAGGCAGTCAGTTGACCTCATTCTTTGGGCACATAATGTTGCTGAACCTAGACCTGACCAACTGCAGCAACCCCAGACCTATTTGCTTAGTTAAATCCAGGTGGCGACTTTTGATTTGGCCAGGCAGTGTAAGGTGTCTGTTTGTTGACAGAGACCCTTTAACAATATTACAATAACAATAACAAGACTATGTATCCTGTCAGTAACACAAGGAAGGCATCTTACAGAACCACTATTCTTTAACCTCATGCTGCTTATGACAGAATCAACAACAAGCGTTTTATATCAGACCTCACCTTGTCCTTTTTCTCATTGGCTGCAGTTTTTCATACGTTACAAATAGGGGGCTATTCACTAAGAGGTTAGTTTCAGATGAGTTGAAGTGAGATGAACTTTTAATTTCACCAGTTTAGCTATATATTATGTAGTGGTGATAGGGTTACTTCAGAATTCAGTTACAGGCACTTCAGTGTATTTTAATCACAGAACAAAGTTTGCCATTCAGGTTCACTTCTCACACATTCTCTGTATCTTGGATCAGCAGCACAATGAGAAAATCACAGAAGGCTAGAATACGGTAAGGCTTCCTATGGCTATGTGTCATGGCACAGCTAGGTACTCACCTGCCCCTGGGCACGCCGCCCTCACGGCAGAATCGCAGCTCTAACTGCTCCTGAGAGATCCATTGGGTAGGAACAGGCCAGGGACCAGGAAATAAAACAAGATGGCACTGAGTCTCTGACCTCTTTATATAACATCTGTGTGCCCCACCTACTGGTGGGAGGTGGCCGGTCATGTGATCCCAGCTACCTATTTAAACCCAGCACACCTTCCAGTCAGTGCTTGGTTATTTTGCTTTTTGCCCTTTGCTTCTGTCTGCATTTTCATTTGTTCTTCCAGCTTCTGTTCCCGGTTCCTGCTCCCTGATTCCTTGGACAACTGCTACAGCCTGCTTCCTGACTTAGCTCCAGATTGAGCGTTTGCTTCTGTCTGCTGCAGACTGCATTTTTGTTTGCTTCTCCCTGCTCCAGCTTCTGTTCCTGGTTCCTGCTCCCTGATTTCCTTGGACAGCTGCTACAGCCTGTTTCCTGACCTAGTTCCAGATTTATCGTTTACTTCTGTCTGCTGCAAGACTGCATTTTTGTTTGCTTTTCCTGCTGCTGCTTTCTGGAAATGTATTATTTTTATTAAAGGCCTCCACGCCACCACAGACCCTTTGGGACCCTGTCTCCACTTCCAGGTGCTCCTAAGGGTCGTGATAGTAAGGGAGTGCTGTTCCGCTGCAAATTGGGTTTCATCCGCTCCACGACTCTCCAGGTGGGTGTGACATAATGTAAGTATTGTTGACTTGCCTCGAAAGATGAGGCAATCAGCAACACTAAAACAAAACGCACAATCTTGGTCACTGGGGTCATCACAGAGGCAATCTGTGACTGCCAGGCAGTGGGGATGCTCAGATGAGCATCACCATTTGCCTGGTCAGATCAATATTTGTGAATATTGATCTGACCAATTTGGATCTGCCTCCCTCTCCTCACTTACTTTTTTTGTGAGGGAAAGAGCCAGATCAGTATTAGTGTTAAAATACAATTTTCTAAAATTGTCAGGTTTCCTGTGTAGTAACCCCTTCCCTGCCATTGATCACTGGATAAGCATTAATCTTGGACAGCAACAATTGTTTTCTGTCTGAATTTTTTTAGGGATTAATTTCTTTGTACTGTAATGTATTACAGTACTAAATAGGCTCTTCTAAGAACTGGCATTGATTCTGAGGCCATGGGTTCGATTTTGACTCTGGTCAGCTTTCTGATACATCATCTAGTGATGTATCAGTGGCTGCTGAGCCCTTGCCACAAGGAGTCATGGTTGTCTACTTTAAAAAAAATATATGGTTTGATGGGGTAAAATACATTGGCTGGCTTCTCTACATGTCAAAATTCTAAGATGGAAATGCACACATCTCAAATGTAGCCACAAACCAACAAACCGATGCATGGGTGGTATCCCTATACTCAGGAGATATATCTGAATGCATATTGAGGTGTGTGTTGGCATTGGCAAATACCAGAATATGAAAATGTATGCCTGAACTACAATGTGTGTGAAAAAAAATGATTTCCCAAAAAGTTATTTAACGTTGACAAAGGCTGGTGGGAGAATTAGTGCACGGAAAATTTTAAAATACCACCATTTGAAATACCAAAATATATGGTTTGATGGGGAAAAATATTTTCACCGGTTTCCAAAGTATCCCAAATGGAATATGGACGCAGGCTGACTACATGTCAAAATTCCAAGCTGGAAATGCGCACCTCCCAAATGTGGCCTTTTAGCCCCCAACAAACCTATGCATGGTGGGTATCCTTGTACTCAGGAGATGTTGCTGAACACATAATAAGGTGTTTGGCAGTAACACATAACAGGATCTGTAAATTCATTCCTGAAAATACAATGGATGTGGAAAAAAACCATGAAAAAATTACTAACAAAAACTTTGACTTAGACTGGTGGTAAAATTAGTGCATGGAAAGTGTTAAAATACCACCATCTGAAGTACCCTAGGGTCTAGTTTTCAAAAAATATATGGTTTGTGGGGTAAAATACACATGATGGCTTCAAAAATGTCCCAGTTTGGACATGGGCGCACCTCTCAAATGTGGCCTTTTAACCCCCAAACAAGCTGACAAACCTATCCATGGTTGGTATCCCTGTTTTCGGGAGATGTTGCTGAACACATACAGAGGTGTTTGGCAGTACCCCTTCACATTTTCAGGAAATGTTTACCTGAATTGCAATCTGTGTGAAAAATCACAATTTTTTTGCTACAATTTTTGGCAAAAAATTGTGGTAAAATGGCTTCATGAAAAGTGTCAAAATACTTTAAATTATTTTTTGCAATATATTATTTTTTTTTTTATATACAATGATATGCTATTATCCAAATAATGGTATTAAAAGAAAGCACTTATGTCAATACAAAGTAATATATAGTTTGTGTGGGTACACTAAACGAGAGAGAAAGAAATTACAGCAAAACACAAACATCGCAGAAATGTTAAAACAGCCTATGTGTCACCAAACGTCAGACAAGCCAAAAAAGTAATGTCACTAAGGGGTTAATTAAACAGCAGCTGAAGCTTCTATAACTATTAACAATGGCTTATATACCTCCTCTCAGTTAACCTGCCTCTACTGACCCTGTTAGTACCCAGTAGGTACAAACCTGGTGAGTTTGCTAAGTATAGGAAGCTCACCAGGTTTGTCTTTGCACAATGTATAGCTAAATTCAAAGCGGGACAGTTGGGAGGTATGACATTGTGTTAGCAACATTGCCAGTAAATTACTACTAAATTAGAAAGAAAAGGTGTTTTAAAAGTGTCTGTGGTGTCTTCATTTTGTAACATCACATGCACCTTGATATGCAAATAGACTGCTTTTCAGTGAGAAATGTGCAATCATTTGCATATTAACCCCTTAGTGACATGACTTTTTTGGCTTGTCCGACGCTTGGTGACATGGGCTGTTTTAACATTTCTGAGGTGTTTGTGTTTTGCTGTAATTTATTTCTGTCTCATTTAGTGTACCCGCACAAACTATATATTGTTTTTATCGTTATAAGAAGGGCTTTCTTTTGATACCATTATTTTGATAATAGCATATAATTTGATGTAAAAAAAATAATAAAATATGGCAAAAAAATTGAAAAAATACTTTTTTTATGACTTTTATTTGAAAAATCGTATACTCATGTACAAGAGACAACAAAAAAACACTGCTAAAAAGTTTCTAATATATGTCCTGAGTTCAGAAATAGCCCATGTTTTTATGTTTTTGTGCTTTTTTATTCATGTTACAGGGCCAGAACTATAAGTGGTGCAAAGCTATTTTAAAATCCTTTCTTTCAAAATTAGCGATAGTGACATTGTAACACTGATTTCTGTACTAAATCCATGAATGACCCCCAACATGTACATATTTTTGAAAACTAGACAACTCAGGGCATTTAACTTGGGGTATTTTGACACATTTCATGTAGCCATTTTACCACCAATCTATGCCAAAGTTTGCAGCAAAAAATCTTTTTTTTTAATTTTTCACATATATTGCAATTTAGGTAAACATTACCTTAAAATGTGAAGGGATATTTCCAAATAACACCTCAATATGTGTTCAGCAACATCTCCTGAGTACAGGGATACCACCCATGCATAGGTTTGTTGGTTTGTTTTGGGGCTAAAAGGCCACATTTAGGGGGTGCGCATTTTGGTTTTCCAACTTGGAATTCTGACATGCAGAAAACTTGTGCCCATGTCCCATTTGGGACATTTTTGAAGCCAGAAAGTGTATTCTACCCCACAAAACCATATATATTTTTAAACTAGACACCCTAGGGTATTTCAAATGGTAGTATTTTAACACTTTCCATGCACTAATTATACTACCAGCCTATGTCAATTTTTTGGGTAGTAATTTTTTTTCACATACATTGTACTTTGTGCATGAATTCACAGATCCTGTTATATGTCAGTGCCAAACAACACCTCAATATGTGTTCAGCAACATCTCCTGAGTACAGGGATACCCCCCATGTATAGGTTGGTTAGGTTATTTGGGGGTTAAAAGGCCACATTTGAGAGGTGCGCTTTTTGGTTTTCCAACTTGGAATTCTGACGTGCAGAAAACCTGCTCCCATGTCCCATTTGGGACATTTTTGAAGCCAAAAAGTGTATTCTATCCCACAAAACCATATATTTTTGAAAACTAGACACCCTAGGGTATTTCAAATGGTAGTATTTTAACACTTTCCATGCACTAATTCTACCACCAGCCTATGTCAATGTTATGGATAGTAATTTGTTTTTCACATTCATTGTACATCGGGCATGAATTCATAGATCCTATTATGTGTCAGTGCCACAAAACACATTAATATGTGTTCAGCAACATCTCCTGAGTACAGGGATACCACCCATGTGTAGGTTAGTTAGATTATTTGGGGGCTAAAAGGCCATGTTTAGGGGGGGTGCATTTCCAACTTGGAATTTTGACATGTAGTCAGCCTGCGCCCATGTTCCATTTGGGACACTTTTGAAGCCTGTCAAAGTATTTTACCCCATAAAACCATATATTTTGGAAAACTAGACATCCTAGGGTTTTTAAAATTGTGGTATTTTAACACTTTCCAAGTGCTAATTCTACCACCAACCTATGTCAAAGGGTTGGGATGTCATTTTTTCCCCACACACATTGTAGTTCAGGCAGGAATTTTCAGATTCTGGTATTTGCCACTGCCAACCAACACCTCAATATGTGTTCAGTAACATCTCCTGAGTACAGGGATACCCCCCATGCATAGGTTTGTTGGTTTGTATTGGGTCTAAAATTCCACATTTAGGGGGTGCGCAATTCCAACCTGGAATTTTGACATGTAGTCAGCCTGCGCCCATGTTCCATTTGGAACATTTTTGAAGCCGTCCAATGAATTTTACCCCATCAAACCATATATTTTTGGAAAATAGACATCCTAAGGTATTTCAAATGGTGGTATTTTAATACTGTATAGGTACTAATTCTACCACCAGCCTTTGTAAAAGTTTGTGGTAGTACTTTTTTGGGAGGTTTTTTTCCACATGCATTGTACTTCAGGCATGAATTCACAGATTCTGGTATATGTCACTGCCAAACAACAACCCAATATGTGTTCAGCAACATCTCCCGAGTACAGGGATAGCACCCATGCATAGGTTTGTTGGTTTTTTTTGGCTAGAAGGCAACATTTGTGAGATGCGCATCTCAAAATTCCAACTTGGAATTTTGACATGTAGTCAACCTGCGTACGTGTCCTTTATGGGATATATCTTTGAAGCCAGCCAATGTAATTTACCCCCACCAAACCATATATTTTTTTATCGGTAGACCCCCATCACTACTTGTGGCAAGGGCTCAGCAGCCACCGATACATCGCTAGATGATGTATCAGAAAGCTGAATAGGGTCAAAATCGAACCCTGAGTCCGCGGCCTCAGAATCAGTGCGTAAGCAGTGATCTCGAGCAAAGAAGGGGTTAATAGCTCTTAGAAGAGCCTATCTAGTACTGTAATACATTACAGTACAAAGAAATTAATCCATAAAACAGTGCAGACAGAAAAACATACTGTTGCTGTGCAAGATTACTGCTTACACAGTGATGAATGGCAGGGAAGGGGTTAATACACAGTGAAAGACTTTCATAAAACCTGACAATTTTATAAAATGTCATTTTATATCACTAATACTGATCTGTCTCTTTCCGTCACAAAAATGTAAGTGAGGAGAGGGAGGCAGATCAATATTTGTGAATATTGATCCGACCAATTTTGATCTGACCAGGGCGAATGGTGAGCTTAATTGAGAAATCACCAAACCGCCTTTGCCACTAATTCGCTGTTACTGATCGCTATGCGCTCAGGCAGCTTAAAAAAAAAAAAACTCAAATATTTTTACTTTACATGTAATCCCCTAGCGGGTATGTGTAAAAAAAATAAAATAAAAATATGCAGACAGATAAAAATTGCTTTGGCGTCAATATCATTGCGTAAGCAGTGATCGACGGCAAAGAAGGGGTTAATAACTCTTAGAAGAGCCTTTTTAGTACTGTAATAAATTACAGTACAAAAAAAATTAACCCCTAAAAAATGCACAAACGGCAAAAATAAATGCGCTGATGTGCACGATCACTGCTTATGCAAGATCAGTGGCAGGGAAGGGGTTAAAGGCAGGGAATTGCTTTAATAACATTTTTTTTTATTGTTTTAATATTTGTGTGTTGTGTGTTTATTGTTTTTTTTTACTTTTAGAACTTTGATCTGTCTCTCTCCCTCACTAAAAAAATGTGAGGAGAGGGAGGCAGATCATAACTGGTCAGATCAATATAGAGTTAATATTGATCTGACCAGTCAGTGGGGATGTTCAGCAGAACATCCCCACTGCCTGTCAGTGTGCCTGGCAGTCACTGATTGCCTCTGTGAAGAGGCAATCGTGTGACAGCCAGAGAGCACAGGAAGCAGGTACTTCCTGCCTCCTGTGCTCTTGCCCTTAGAAGGGCAGCGCCATCTTGGTCACTCAGTGACCAAGATCGTGCATTTTTTTTTTGTGTTCCTGATTGCCTCGACTTGCGAGGCAATCAGGAACACTTTCTGAGCATAGGAAGCGAAAAATTCGCTTCCTATGCTCATTTTTTAATGCCCGTCGTTTTAAAGGCACTGTGCCTTTAAAACCGGCATTTCGATCGCTCTCCGGAGCGATCGAAATGCCGACGGGCATTTTTTTTAGTATTGTACGATGCTTCCACATGGAAGCATCGTTACAATACCATCAGAGCACTGAAAGCGGAAAAACTCCGCTTTCAGTGCTCGTTTTGACACAGGACGGACTAGGTCCGTCCTGTGTCACTAACGCTTCGCCACACAGGACGGACCTAGTCCGTCCTGTGTCGCGAAGGGGTTAAGCAACATGTGATGTCATAAACAGAAGATTCCACAATGTGAATTTCTCCTTTGCTAACACAATGTAGAGATCATTTTCAATATTTTTTTTTATTCTTACATTCACAGTAAACAATGTTTAGGTGACATAGTCCCTTTAAGATTAATCAGGTAATTAAGGTGACCACTTCAAGTTTTTATCCAGGGTTGCATTGAGTACGATAATGACTGCAGACCAATCTACAGTTTATGTATGATCTATACATTATGTTAGCAAAATTGCAAGCAAATGCATGAAATAAGAGAGACATAATATTTAATTGTGACTGTGGTGTCACCTGCTTATCACCTTGTGGCTTGATATGCAAATGACACATTCCCAATTGAAAGTTAGTTTATTTGCATCATTTGCATCAAGCCAGAAGGTGATATCATAAGCAGGAGCCAGTACATTAAAAACATATTCTCTTATTCGATTTATTTGTATTAAATTCTGCTAACACAATGTAAAGATCAACTTTCACATTTTTTTTTATCTGTACACACACAGTATAAGGAATGTTTAGGCTGACAGAGTCCCTTTAAATGAAAGACGCTGTTGCTACAGCAGACTTGCAGCTATTGGGCGGGATTTCACAGCATGACAATCATTGCTTGCTGTGCCTCCAATTGGTGGAGGGTGTTTAATAGTTCCTAGTGTGAAGGTATTGGATGGGAAGTTCATTCTATTCTTACACTTCCTCTTCCCCTGTCAGCCTCCAACTTATATCTGTAAGGTAAGCATGCAAAATTGAGGTGTACACTCACATAGGGAATAACAAACATTGGGTATTTATAGCCTATATTTAAAGCTCAACCACTAATGCCTGATATTTTGCTATTCACATGCCAATCCACTGTTAATTTACCTGATGTAAATGAAAGCAAAAAACATTTCCTTTCCTAAAGGTTTGGTAGGATATGGGTATGTTATTAATGAGTATCTATCTATCTATCTATCTATCTATCTATCTATCTATCTATCTATCTATATCTATCTATCTATCTATCTATCTATCATCTCTGTACAGTCTGAGTTATATGTGTGATGTCTGTCAGGAGTAAGTGTGGTATATCTTTGTGGCAAAAATCTGTGATATCCAGGGACATTTTGTGTATAATCAGATCTAAAAAAAAAAAAGTTTATACACTTATACATGTATTTGTGCTTTAATGTGTCTTGTAGTAATTTAATTGAAAAGTGTGTTACCACACATAAATTTAGATTTCTTTCCCCTATTTTTGAGTGTGTCCTGAGGAGAATGTCAAACATATTTTTTAGTGTGTGGATGAGCGGTCTGAACTTTGGCTTCAAAGCATAAGGGCTAATGGTCTAGCTTGTCACTTTTTTCTGGCTGGCAAATGTTGTTTTTGTGTGTTTTTTTTTTTTTTTTTTTTTTTTTTTTTTTAATTATCCCACCAGACTGTTCTCTGAGACAGGATTTATAAGGTCACATTGATATATGTGTGTTTTCTATACAATAAGCATGAGGTTGCTTGTGTAACCCTTATCAGGAATTTTGTATTGTATCAAGTCTGTATGTCTGGTCCCATATGCTTTTTAAATGTGTTTAGTTCAGGGCAAATGTATAGCTAAATTGCAGGACTGTCCACCCCCCTCCCCCATAATGGCTAAGCCGTAAGAAAAACCATCACTCTGGGAACAGCTGTCTATATGATATGTATAAATGTGTGTCTGTATAACTGTGGAGGCTGTTTGGTGCAGTGAAAGACAGTGTAATCCAAGTGATGACTTTTGGAGAACATTGGATGATTAACCTGTCAGGTTCTAATCGGTTTCAAAGAGAGAGGCACTTTATTAGTATATATTGTGCAGGAGATTTGGAAGTTGGTATGGCTTCATTAATTTTTTTTTTTTTTCTGCGTAGCTAACATTTCGATAATGTGCAGTCAATTCACCCTTCTGTAGTATTGGTCAGAGCCACTCAGTTTCAAAGTCCAGTGGGTGCTGCAAAGTGGTGCAGGGCAAATATCTTTGGGCACAATACTTTGTTATGGGGGCTGTGAAGAAATGTGTGCACAATAACTGTATTGAAAGGGGTCAGAAGAAGGAACTAAAAACAAGAAATGTATTTTGTTATAGATTCCTTTTTTTTTTTTTTTTATGTGAAAGCCAGTTCAGAAGCAATTTTTACTAGCAAAACCTTTTTTCATATTGGTTGCCTTATATTTAGACTTTTTTACATAAATTAAGATCCAGCGTTTCGGGGGGTTGACTTAAATTCAGGGTATCTTTATTTTTGAGCTAATTAAATATGTGCTAAGCACAGTTCACCAGCCGGAAGAGATGTCTTGAAATAAATGTGCGTCTCATACAAATAGAAGTACCTAAGTCTTCCAGATGGTAAGTTTCTGAAGTGAGGGTTATGTCTATGGGAGGTAGCCCAGACCATGTGTTTTTAAGGGCCTGCAAAAATTCTCTTGATGGCCCTGGTATCAGTAGTACCAGAAATTACAAAATGGCAAACTGTAGAGAGAGGTTAGATCACAGATTACTTTTTCAGTGTTTTCAGGAGAAGAAATAAAGTTCTCCTTTTTAAATAAAATATTGTATTTATAATCAAAAAGCAGATATGTTTGTACCGAGAACTAGCAAACAGGGAACAAGTTGGTTTGAATCCAAATATTTTTTAAGAACCTTTTAATTTTTTTTATTGGTATCCTAATAACAACTGTTTCAAAAGAAAATCAAAATCTTTTTTTCTTTTGGTTTAAAGACATGCATAACAATTCAGTTTCGTGATCCTTTGATATTACAATATGATGACACATTTATATTACTTTATTCACCAGTAATCTTGATTTTTAACTGGCCAGGAGCAGGCTGTATGCATATTCCAAACTGCAACATGTATTTTATAAGCAGGCATGTGTTGGAAAACTTTTTTAATTTTTTTTTTTAAGAAAGATGTTAATGGAATAACCTGTCATAATTTCATTGGTATTTCAGAAAATACAATGGCGTCCACAAGGTTGCTACTACAAGAACAATCTTATTCTTTTGACAGGACTGAAAAGTAATTTTGGAACAATCATGCTTTGGATCGCTGGTATACTTCTAGTTTAACCCCTTAACGACAGATGACGTGCCAGGTACGTCACGGCAAATCGAGGACTTGCCGACAGCTGACGTGCCTGGCACGTCATGCACTAAATGGAGTAAAGAAAGCGACCAGCGGTCGCTTTCTTTACTCTAACGGTGTTGCTACAATGCCTCTAGGTAGAGGCATTGTGCAACACCCCCCAAATGTGCAGGGGCGTGCTACGATCACTCCACGGAGTGATCGTAGCAGCCATTTAAAAATGGCTGCGCCCGCTGCACACGTGCTTAGAAAGCGAACGATCGTTCGCTTTCTAAGCATCTCCGGTGTTAAAGTGCCTCGCCAGCGAGGCACTTAACACCATGCTGCTCCCCAGAGCCGATGGTGGTCGCTCTCCTGAGCGACCCCATCGGCTCAGTAGAAGGGAACGCTGCCTGTACAGGCAGCGCTTCCCTTCTAATGGCAAGAGCATCGGAAGTGAAAGTATTTCACTTCCGATGCTCTAGGGGGAGCCAATCGATGCCGGCACAGCAGATCTATGTGATCTGTGTGCAGGCATGTATGGTAAGTGCTCTGATGAGCACTTACCATACTGTCAAAGGCAATATTAGTAAATATTGCCTTTGACAAGTATTGATCTGCCTCCCTCACCTTACTAGTTATAGTAAGGGAGAGAGACAGATCAGATCAAGTAAAAAAATAAAATAAAATAATAAAAAAAATTTAATAACATTTTAAACACCAAGGGCTTTTATAAAAGCCATTTAACCCCTTCCCTGCCATTGATCGCTGTGTACGCATTGATCATACACAGCAGCAAATTTTTTGCTGTCTGTGCATTTTTTAGGGGTTATTTTTTTTTTTTATTGTAATTCATTACAGTATAAAAAAAACCTCTTTTAAGAGAGATTAACCCCTTTCTTGCCGTAGATCACTGCCTAATCAGTGATCTGACGCAAATGCAGCAATCTTGCTGCAGAAGCATTTTTAATTTTTTTAAAACTTTTTTATTACACCCGTCACGTGTTAATTATACCCGCTAGGGGACTACGTTTAACGTAAAAAAAATTTTTTTTAGCTGTCTGAGCGCATGTATAGCGATCAGTAACAGCTGATAAGTGACAATGGCGGGTTGGCGTTTGCTCAGATGAGCATCACCATTCGTCTGGTTAGATCAATATGTGTAAATATTTGATCTGACCCGTGTAGATCTGCCTCCCTCTCACTTGAGTTTTAGTGAGGGAGGGAGACAGAGCTGTATAATGTAAGTTTTTAATTATAATATATTTAATAGAATTGAGACCCAAAGGCTTTTATAAAAGCCGTTTCCAGTATTTAACCCCTTCCCTGCAATTGATCGCTGTGTACGCAGTGATCTTACACAGCAGCACATTTTTTGCTGTCTGTGCATTTTTTTAGGGGTTATTTTTTTTTACTTTGATTTATTACAGTATATCAAAGGCTCTTTTAAGAGCTATTAACCCCTTCCTTGCCGTATATCACTTCCTAAGCAGCACATATGGTCACTGCCTAAGCAGCGCATATGGAGCAATCTAGTCGCCTCACTAGGGGTTAATTATACCCACTAGGGGATTACGTGTATTCCTTTTGAAGCTGTCTGAACGCGTGTATAGCGATCAGTAACAGCCGATCAGTGGCAAAGGTGGTTTGGTGATTTCTCAGATGAGCATCACCATTCGTCTGGTTCGTAAATATTGTTCTGACCCATATGGATCTGCCTCCCTCTCCTCACTTGAGTTTTAGTGAGGGAAAGAGACAGATCTGTATAACATAATTTTTAAATTGTAATAAATTAAATAAAATGTTAATAAATTGTGAGTCCCAAGGGCTTTTATAAAAGCCATACCTTTTGTATAGTGTAGTGTATTAACCCCTTCCCTGCCACTGATCACTGCACAGCAGAACATTTTTTCTTGTCTGTGCATTTTTAGGGGTTAATTTTTTTGTACAGTACTACAAAGGCTCTTCTAAGAGCTATTAACCCCTTCCTTGCTCTACATGTTCAAATTCCAAGTTTGAAAATCAAAAAGCGCACCTCTCAAATGTAGCCTTTCAACCCCTAACAAAGCTGACAAAGCTATGCATGGGTGGTATCCCTGTGCTCGGGAGATGTTGCTGAACATATATTGTGGTATTGTTTGTCAGTGACACATACCGAAATATGTGAATTTGTGTCTAAAGTGCAATGTATGTGGGAAAAAATACACAATAAAATGACTACCACAAACTTTGACAAAGGCTGGTGGTAGAATTGGTGCATGGAAAGTGTTAAAATAACACCATTTAAAATAGCATAGGGTGTCTACTTTTACAAAAATATATACTTTTTTGGGGTAAAATACACTGTCCTACTTAAAAAAAAAAAAAAAAAGTCCCAAATGAAAGATGGGCTTAGGCTGACTACACGTCAATATTCCAAGTTGAAAATGGGCACCTTCACAATGTGGCCCTTTAGCCCCCAAACAACCCAACAAACCTATGCATGGGTGGTATCCCTGTACTCAGGATATGTTGTTGAACACATATTGGGTTATTGTTTGGCAGTGACACATACCAAAATCTGTGAATTTATGTCTAAAATACAATATTTGTGAAAAAAAACCACACAAAAATTACTACCACAAACTTTGACAAAGGCTGGTGGTAGAATTAGTGCATGGAAAGTGTTAAAATACCACCATTTGAAATAGCGTAGGGTGTCTACTTTTAAAAAAATATATGGGTTGATGGGGTAAAATACACTGGCTGGTTTCAAATATGTCCCAAATGGGACATGGGTGCAGGCGGTCTGCATGTCAAAATTTTAATTTGGAAAAC
Source organism: Pelodytes ibericus (assembly GCA_036172795.1). NCBI lineage: Eukaryota > Metazoa > Chordata > Amphibia > Anura > Pelodytidae > Pelodytes > Pelodytes ibericus. The sequence goes on along the minus strand of CM069861.1, from coordinate 114,902,655 downwards.
CAAAAACTGCACCTACCAAATTTGGCCTTTTACTCCCCAAACAACCCAACAAACCTATGCATGGGTGGTATCCCTGTACTCAGGAGAAATAGTAGAATCTATTTAGCATGTTTTTTCGTTCGCTATTGTCCATGAGGAGAAGTTGTTTCAAATAAAAACAAAGAAATTTGTGTATTTTCTTTTTTTTTTACCATATTTTATTATTTTTTTTAATATGATAAGATATGATCAAAAAGATGTCATCCATAGAAAGCCCTTCTTGTCCCGATAAAAACAATATATAATGTGTGGGTACAGCAAATGACAAAGAAGAAAATTACTGCTAAACACAAACAGCACAGAAATGTTAAAATAGGCATTGTCCAGAAAGGACAAATGTTTCAAAGGCTCTGTCCTTAAGGGGTTAAACAATGAGTAGTTTTTAATAAATATTCATGGATGGTTAAAGCAAAAGTAAAAGTGAACGGAAAGGACGAACAAACCAAACGAATTGTGCAGCTTCATAAACTGTGTAATAAACGTGAAAAAACAAAGAATTATTCCAGCGCACAGTGCATGGACACTTGTCAAGTGACCATGCACTGTGCTCTGGAATAATTTTGTTTTTTCATGGTTAAAGCAAACCCTGAGGACCTGCTTAATATAAAATCCAAATATATTTATCTGTCTTTTTTAAATAGGTGCTCACTGTCTATATAAATGAACAAATAAAGAAAAAAAAAATTATTTACAAATGTGTGTATAAAATCTCCCGCACTGCAACGTGTCTGAAGTTTTATAAAAAGGCGCAATCACCATTTGTTATGTATAATGGCGACTGCGCTTTTTTATAGTGCCTTTGCAGTGTGGGAGAGGCACCGCTGCCAAACAGTGTTTATATATAGGCTGTGCCGGTGCAACGACCACTGACACAACCAAATTCTACACATTCTACACATTGGCAGGAGTCTGCTTTCTACATTGGCGCACACTCTGATTGTGCCAGTATTTGGTACAATCGGCGTGTGCGCCATGTTTTTTCATGACTTCCTTTTGACTCTCATATAGATAGCAAAAAATGTTGCCACTACTACTAATAGTATATTTTGTCATCCTGTTACATAAAATGTAAATATTTTATAGACGGAAGGGATAAATTCTGGCGCTTAAACTATAACAAAGCAGCCCAACCTATGTGTTTCTCTGTAGACACACGTGAAAAAATGTAAAGAAAATATAAACCCAAACAATAGGAGTGATCAGTGCGCTGAGTAAACCCCACCAGCAAAGAATATAATAAAAGGAAATGTAATAATTTCCTGAAGAATATTGTAGTACAATATGGAAAGGGTCTTCAATATCTCACAATATATATAGGGAGACAAAAAGAAACAAAGACCTTCGTGAAATCCAGCTTATACATAAATGGTAGTGCAGTGTAGAGGAAAGCCCAATTAGAGGCGAAATGCGTAGCGTGCTTACCGATACTGCTATCACCACGGACTTTGTACCTTGTTTTGGATACAAACAGTTTTTCGTCAGATTTTACATTGCCACGGAGAGACTTGATGCTGTGTATACTACATGTAAGATGCTATTGTCACTTTATTAAATACTTGCTTTTACTGTTAATAATTTATCTTCTTGTCTTGTTCTATCCTTTATGAGCATTTGGTGAGGAACAGAGAAGATATTTTACACAAAACGAAGAGCTACCTATACCTGCATCGTTTGTGAGTGCAATGATCTACACTGCACTACCATTTATGTATAAATTACACTATGGTCTTTGTTTCTTTTTGTCTCCCTATATATATTGTGAGATATTGAAGACCCTTTCCATATTGTACTACAATATCATAATTCTTCAGGCAATTATTACATTTCCTTTTATTATATTCTCTGCTGGTGGGGTTTACTCAGCGCACTGATCACTCCTATTGTTTGGGTAAATATTTTCTATTTTCTATTGTGGGTTCCCTTCTTTAATTACTATACACCAACAATGGCAAAAGGTTTTTAAGCTCAAGTTCCCATTGTTCTGCAGGATATCTAGTTACAGATCTCAAAGTGCCATTTTCCTTCAGATTATGCTTCCCTCTCCCATATCCATTGCCGATTCATCTTAATTCCCTCGTGTCGCTGTTTTTATTCGCTTTCCTTTTATGTCCCCATCTGTGTACCACCTTATGTTACACTTCGCTCCGGGCATGATGATGGTGACAATCCACTCACTGTTCTACTAACACCGCTTCCCACTGTCCCTTTCTACACTGGATGTCGTTATCTTTTAGGATAAAATATAAAAGTCTTGTCTTCACCTACAAAGTTCTTTATTATTGCTCTCCACATTACTTTTCTTCTTGCATACATTTTCTCAAGGTCCCTCTACTCTGCTGATGATTGATGTCTCTGCTTTCAGTTTATTTTTTACTTTATTTTCACAAACAGAGCTTCCCAAGGACAGATCCATCAGCATTCTCAAAGGTTCTACATTAGAGTGCAACTGCTTACAGTAGGAGACTGCATATACCAGACCAGACCACCTCAACCTACTCATTTTTAACCTTTGTGCATGCTATCACTCTTCCTAAACTAGCTGAAATAGGGCCTTCATCACCTTCTGTTCTAGTGTTGTCATGGTATGTTGCCTTCTATTTGTATGTTTGGTACCCATTGTACAGTACTGCATAAAAGATACAGCTCTGCACATACTATGATGTCATGTTATGAATAATACATTTATTAATTTATCTTCTTAGAATGTGATAGAAAATGGAAACACCGACATGGTATCAGATGACTACAAAACTGGCACTTGCACTGGCAATCATCAGATCAAAACCAGAAGGGAAAAGTAGCAGAGAGTATTTAGCTCAGTTGACAGTTTCTGCTCAAGATGTCAATTACAAGACAAAAGTAACTGAGCTAGAAGCAGAAGTTCTTAATTTGCGCCAACAACTTCTTCTATCCAAAATAAAGCCAAATACAAGCTTGGTACAAGGTAAGACTTGAAATATGTATAAAAAAAATTGAACATTTGTGTTTTTCAATCATTATGCTTGTTGGCATTCCGCAATCGTGGAAAAATAGACACGGCTAAACTAACTGCCTTGGTATCAAAATGTGATGGGATGTTAGGGAAGGACTATTGGATTTACCTATTTGGTGGTTCTGGCTCCCGGGAATCTCTGACAAAGCCAAGCCTCCTGACCTGCTGCAGCTGGATTGGCTGAGACACTAGTTTCCTCAAAAGACTGACTAAAGCGAAATCAGAATTTTCTGCCAAAACTGACACTGCATCACACACTATCATGCAGACTTGCACACTCACTCACAAAGTGATCACTTTTTTTTTTTTCTTTATAACCCCTATCTGCTGTTCTCTTCACATTTGAAAAATCCAATGTGCATGCAGATGCCATGTGTGGCCTCGGCACCTGCAATCTGGAGGTCTCAAACCTGGGGGAGGTCTTGGCCAGGTAGGAAATAAGTCCAATATAAAGAGAATGTAATGAAAAACAAACAAAAAGTGACAGTCTAGTTCACCGTGTGGTATCTACAAGTTGCACCAAAGTCAAACAGGTGACTGGAAAGGAGAGCTGTAATCACAGTTCAGTCCTGTGTTGCTATTAAAAATCTCCACTGCTGTCCCTCGGTGGAAATAACAATATTGGTGTTAAAGAATAAAAAGTAACATAGTTGTTTCGGAGTGTAACCCTTTTTTCAATGTATACTCCAAAACATCTGCCTTACTTTTCTGCCATATATCCAATAAATAATTGTTTTGTGCTCTTAAGTCTGCTTGGTTATTATCTTATTCACTGTTTCTACAAAATCTGTAAACAAAAAGCTTCCATATAATAGTTGAAAAGTAATATGCCCATTGTAAGCATGGAAAATTACTTGAAAATCTGTTGTGCAGGGTTGTTACAGAGGATGATAAAATAACCAGCAATGTTCTTGATGTTTAATCAATAATAAATCCATTTTACAAGTAGGCAAACCAAACATCAAAGTTGCTTATAAAATTAAGCTGGCAGGCAAAAACAAAGTATAATTGAAATGTACCTTTTTTTTTTTTTTTTTTTTACTTGAGAGAAGCTTTATGAACACTAATTCACATAGGCTCATTTTGAAATTGTACTACTAACAATGTATGTTTTGACATATCCAAAATGTATATTAAAAAAAAAAAAACTTGCTTTCAACATTTAGATTTCCACATCACTCTTATTTTCTCTAACTTTTGATTGGACTGTTTTTGAAATGTTGTATGTTAATGACCGTGGCAGTAAAACTGCCAGCCTGGCTTATGTGCTTTTGCTGTATGGTTAAAGTGGTTATTTTAGTCAGATTCTGTTTAATATATTTGTTTATGTACAATGCATAATTCTGAGAGATCACTCTGATTACAATGTGTCACAGGTCGGGTCAGGGAAAATAATTGATGGATTACCCCCTGTAGTGCAGGCACATCCAGGTCTGATATACCATCTTAAGCTGATGTTACGGTATGCACACTACTATGTGACTCCATCAATTGTTCTGTGTTAACTGAACTTACTTTTAAACTAATTGTGATATGTTTTTGTATATCTGTAGCAGGTCTGGTTAACTGCTGTTTAGTTATTGTTGTGTTGCATATTAATATGTGGGTTGAGTTATGTTAACTGGATTATGTCTCTATATAAGACTCTATATAGTTAGGCTAGTGATTTGGATGGCTGGAGAGATCCGGAGATCACGGGGTTGGGGGTCCATAGGAATCAGACTGATTGAGGTACCCAGCTGGGGATGCCAAGGGGGTTCCATTACACATTGAATGCATTATTTTAAATAAAAATAGTAAAATATGGCAAAATATGTAAAAACATTTTATTTATTTGCTAATCTACAAAAGCTAATGAAAAAAAATCTACTAAATTGTAATATTGGTCCTAGGTTTAGAAATAACCAATGGATTGTTTTTTTAAGGCAATAAATAGCTGTTTCAAAACCTTTTTGTTTTTTCTTTCAAAAATATCATCAGTCACATTATAACACTGATATCTGTGATGGATGTCTACATGTTAGGGTGATTCAGGGATTCAAGGGTAATTTTACCACCAATCTTTGACAAGTTTTGGTGTAATAATTTTTTGCGTGTTTTAATTTTTTCCCACACGCTTTGTACTATGAATTTACGGGGTTGTTCTGTCTTATTGGCAAACAACATTACCATGTATGTTCAGCAACTTCCCATGGGTATAGTGGCACCCCACAGGTATAGGACCAAATTTAGGATAGGTAATTTAAACTTTAAAAGGTGTGTGTGTGTGTGTGTGTGTGTGTGTGTGTGTGGTTTTTTCTTTTTATGTATTGCTTGCGGAACCGATTTCCTATCATGCTCACCCAGCCAAAAGTGACCTTAGCATCATAGGAAATGTAGTAGGAAGCACAGTACATTGCTACCCTGAAGCTGCATGGGTGATCTTTCCAGCTGATGCAGGCCCCTATCAACTACTTGCACTGGCCCTACTAGCAGCAGTGTTTTTTTTTTTTTTTTTTTTATAATATATTTTAACATGTTTAATAACTTAACATGTCACTGGTCCCCTACGGAAAAACTTCTTATTTAAACCCTTTGCGACCTTATGATGAGTTAACTCGTCATAAGGGCCGCCACGGCAATCTGGACAAAATAATGCTGTGTGCTTTCTTTTCCCCCTGCTTTAGTATATTCATGTATTCGCCTAATACATGCCTCCCGAGTGTCCCTATGTAGGAGGGACACTTTCTATTTTTCACCCAAATCCCCCTGTCCCTCTTCCCTCCTCTATTGTCCATCTTTTCTGGGAGCTCAGACTTTTTGGTTTGTATGAGTGGATCACAGACTCCACAGCAACAAAACTCATATGGTGAGTTTAAACTGCATTAAATGTGGATATTAATTTGTGAAAATAAAATACTTTATTATTCTAAATGACTTAACAAATTACATAAATAGTTACCAATTGGCCATAAATTCACTGAAAATGTTCTAGTACAGCCCCGCCCACAGCCACACCTTGAGCCACTACCACAAAATAAGTGTCCCTCTTTGGCCATTTGAAATGTTGGGATGTATGCTAATAGAAACAATAGGTTTATGATATATGAATTGACCAAAGCATGTGACAAACAGTTTTCCTTTTCCCTGTTTATAATTCAATAAGCCATGTTCTGTTCCAATATAAATTATTTAGCCTATTGTACTGAGGTAGATTTTACTTGTACAGCGAGCACATATTGTACAATATTTACATGTGTTCTGCTTTTGACATTACAGAGAGAAATGTTTTGGAATCAGAACAGTTGGATCACTTAGGAGAACCAATGAGCCAATTGGAAAATGACTCTGGTTGTGATTTTTCTAATGAAGAAACAATGAATACATTGACTGGGCCTCATATTTCAAAATGTGAACAACCAGGCAATAGTCTGTCTCATTTTACATCTATCTCTAAAAGCCACCCAATCCTAGAACTCTATCCTGCTACTGAAAACCAACTTCTTATCCAAATGCAGTTTCTTCATCATCTTCTTGGACTTGGAAAGTTGACAACATCAGGAAGTTTTCTAACAGATTTGACAAAGCTTGGAAATGAATGCAATGTTATAGCAGATTCAGTATCTGGACTGTTGAATGGCTTACTTAGCTTATATAGAAAGCCTAAACCATCTGTTTCAACAATTCAGACAGAAGCAGTTGGAACAATTACAAGACTTTTCACCAATTCCTGTTTACCCACAAATGCTTTTAAAAAGTGCATCAAGAATTTAGAAGATTTTGAAGAAAGCTTAATTCAAAGTATTTTATCAAACAACAATATTAACCGGGTAAGTGATTTTCCATAGCCCATAAGCTCTGCAAACTGTTAAATGGGTAGGTTCTTACATTGCATTGTTGAATTGACGTTTCTACTTTAAGACTAATAGCGTGAAAACTGTAACTATTAAAGTGACATTGTGACCAGTAACAACTTTACATAAATCTGCTTTTAACAATATTCTTAATAGGCTAACATTATTCAAAACAATGTTTTTTTTCAGTGTGTAGGTGGCCATGGTGTACTGGAATTGTCCGATGTTGTTCAAGCCCTGATGTTACACAAGTGGTAAAAGAGCAATAGGACAATGTCGTCGGCCATTTTTCAGTATTAAAGACTACTTGGACATCTGACACCCCAGCATCACGCTGGGCTACCAGATGTCCAAGCAGTCTCCAGTAGTAGCTTTACTTAAATACGATTACTTAATGCCCATATTTTATGTAGCTACATTCTATGATGTGTGGTAGGATTAGAATAGTGAAATTGCATTACGAGGCAAGGCCAGGGTATTTTGATACAGGCTGCCAATATAGAGATGGATAGAAAGGAGAGGTATACATTGAATGTGTAAGGAGAATAAACCTGGACTATAAAGTGGAAAGGTAGTTAAGTGGGAGACCATTTAAGATGAGGTTGCAATTGCACATAAGATTGTATTGGTAATGGGACGAGTTCTTAAGAGATAAATACCTATGCTTTTAGACCTTAAAACCTTAATTCTCAAATGTGCTTATTTAATAGAGGCTTTTTAACCCCTTGGCGTCAAATGTACTGAATGTGAGGACATATGGATACGTCCGCAGGGTCCTCAAGGACCATTCTATTACGTGTGTGTGTGTGTCCATTTGCCCCTATTGGTTAAAATTTACTTTTTGAAGATGCATAACAATTTGTTCTATGTCTTTAGTACAGAACTTAAGGCTACATGATTATATTGCATGGTTAAACCATATTAAGATTATTTTTTGTACTGATTCATTAATCAAACATGCTACAATGTATTATTCAGTGCCAGACAATACTGTGATGTTTAAAGACTAACTATGCTATTTCAACACTCAATGTATCCTTAGCTCCTATTGAAAGTGGTTTATTTACCCATTACCTTGGGTGACTGCATCTCTGACACATGATACTGATGTTTATTTATTTATTTTTCCAATGATAACTGTGTGCTGCTCCTGGTCTGTGTATTTTTTGTTTTGTGGCAGAATGACGCCTTCAAATGCGAGAATGACCAGTGTGAAAAGGGTGTAGGCGCTTTCTCTATGCATAATGGACACTATTTATGTCTTACAACTTTGCTTAAGTCTATATTCTGCCAGTATATAAATGAACGGAATGCATGCAATACATTCACTAGCCAGTATTTTCACTCTGTTCCTGTCCTGCATAGCTACATACTGATAGTTTATTGGAAGTTCTGCTTTTAAAAAAATAAAACATAAAGTGCTAACAACGTAGCTTGCCATCTCATGGTCCACACATACATACTCACACAGTTCATGCATACACACTTACATACATACATACATACATACATACATACATACATACATACATACATAGCCATGTCTTACTGATATGATTTCCATCTTTTCTTTCTTTTGGCTTTGATCGGCTTCTGGAAGTTTGTTGAGGATTTGATAATGCAGAGCCTTACATGCATATACACTTGCATAATTACATGCACATATACAGTACAAGAATACATTCTCACGCACACACTGTACACGTACAGTACTTTTTTTTTAATACTATATAACTTTATTTGGATTTCTTTGGTTATAAACTAATCTAAATATTACATTGTGTCAATGTGTCATTTATCAAATTGTTTAACAGATTCTAGAATGTATCTAAATTATTTACAAAGTATATGATATCAGATATACATCTTAATATTAATAACTTGATGAAAAAAACCCTCAAATAAAATAGAGTTTTGTAATTACTTAGCTTAATCAATAATTAAATAATAGTATTTACAGATCTACCATAAGGGCTAGAAAGCCACGGTGTCCATATTTTCAGAGATTTCTTATATTTGTCGTTCACAATACTCCAGGGCTCGACAAACTCCGGGCGCCAGGTCGCCATGGCGACCTGGAAATTAAGCCTGGCGCCCGGGTGCCGTTCCCTACATGACCCCCTTGCTGCTGCCGTTCGTGTGTTCGTGGATTTTTGCAGCGCGAGGGGGAGAAGTCTGTGCGGATCGCGCAGACAGTAAGCTCCGCCCCCTCGCGCAGCGCGTGTGAGTGCTGGGTGTCGTCACTTGTCAACCCAGCACTCATCCGAAATAGCAAGGAAGAACGGCTGCAGCACGAATGTTCCCCAGCCCTACAATGAGGTAAGGCAGCAGGGAAGGAACATTCGTGCTGCAGCCGTTCTTCCTTGCTATTTCGGATGAGTGCTGGGTTGACAAGTGACGACACCCAGCACTCACAACTTAAGACAGGTGGGGAAAAAAAAATCAATTTTTGTGTGTGTGAGGTTTATATGTGTGTGAGGTGTATATGTGTATGTGTGTGAGGTGTATATGTGTATGTGTGTGAGGTGTATATGTGTGTGAGGTGTATATGTGTATGTGTGTGAGGTGTATATGTGTGTGAGGTGTATATGTGTATGTGTGTGAGGTGTATATGTGTGTGAGGTGTATATGTGTGTGAGGTGTATATGTGGGTTGGGTGTATATGTGAAGTGGGGGGGGGGAGGTGTATATGTGAAGTGGGTTGGGGTGTGTGTGTAATGTATATGGTGTGTGTGTGTAATGTATATGGTGTGTGTGTGTATATGTGAAGTGGGGTGTGTGTATATGTGAAGTGGGGTGTGTGTGTGTGGTGTATATGTGAAGTGGGGTGTGTGTGTGGTGTATATGTGAAGTGGGTTGGTGTGTGTGTTTATGAATTGCGTGTATGTTTGAGTCATTGTCTGGCTCCTAAAAATTTTTGCTGGCTCCTAGAATCAAATTAAATTTGTCAAGCCCTGCAATACTCTATAGCTTTTCATTTACACAGATTGTATTTATTCTTGTAAACACATCATATCAGGATATGTCTAATTTATTCAATCTACTAGCTGTATATATTCTTACACCCATATATAATGATCTAATTAATACATTTTCATATTTTGTTAGGTTATTAATTTTTAGACTGAGTAGGCCATTCCAAGGTGTTAATGTCACTGGGATGGGTATAATCACATTTAAGATGTTTTTTAATTTGGTCCATATTCTTTTTATTTTGGGGCATTTCCACCAGGTTATCTCCTGTTTCTACACAGCCTCTAAAGCAATTTTTATTGGCATTAGCATACATCGTGTTTAATAATATTATCACTAGATTTGTCCTGTGTAACAGTTTTATATGCTTGTTCGTTGAAGGTGACTGACTGGTGCCATCTTTACCTGCACAAAAGTTCCTTACTGTTTAATATAAACATTTAATCTAAGTATGACACATCTCAGAGTCCATAGTTTCACTGTGTTAGATATCTTTCAAAATCTGTGTACTTATCAGTAATAAGATGTCCTAGATAGTATATGCACACACATACTTACTCACACGTAGACACATATACTCACATGCGCACTTGCACAAACACGCATACATACTTATGCACATACATACTCGCATACATGCACTTACTCACATACTTACTCACACGTACACACATATATTTGTATACACACTTGCATACTCACACGCACTCGCAGAGGTCAGGATAAGGTGGATTAATATGTAATATTTCATGGATAGGGGAGGTCTTTAGACATTATCATGGGCTACTAGGAAGGGTGGGAGGAGTAGCTTAATCATTCAGTACATTTTTTCAAAGAAGGAACTTTCACTTTGCTGTGGCTGCTATGGATTTTCTCTGACCCAGCTGATAGGGGTGAAGAATGGCTGCAAGTGACTATTTCCAGGCTTTTACAGGCCTCTGATTCCCTACCTGCTGCCTACCCAGCTTCAGCAATAAATCTTTACAGGCCCCTGGTTCCTCCCTTCTGCCCTTCCAGCTTCAGCTGCTGCAAATAACTATTTCCAGGTTGCTACAGGCCCCTGGTTCCTCCTTGCTGCCCATACAGCTTCAGCTGCTGCAAGTGACTTTTCTCAGGCTGCTACAGGCTTCTGGTTACCTTCCTACTACCTCTCAAATTTAAGCTTCAGCAAGTGACTATGCCCAGGTTGCTACAGGTCCCTGGTTCCTTCCTGCTACCCCTTCAGGCCTTTTTTTGATTTTTGTAATAGTTTTTTTTGCTGCTGTTCCTGTGGCTAGTGTCTCCTCTGTGTGAGTTTCCGGGGTTCCAAGCAAGTCTGTTTGGGTTGCGGGGGTTCCCATTTTTTGTCTCGCTGCGCCAAGCTTACAAATGGTGCCCTCAAGTCTGCCGACTTTCAAAATGAAAGGGGGATGTTTTTGGTGAGCATCACCAAGATGGAGCAGTGGCTGCTTAGAAAACCAAACTGCTACTTTGTCAGTTTTTTCTTTTGGTTTTCATGTACTGTTTCAGGAGAGCTCTGTGGGTTGTTATTTGTTGGTTTTTCTTTTGGTTTTTATGTACTGTACTCTCCTTATCCAGTTTGGGGTGGTGCCTAAGAAGGAGGTGTGCCATACCCTATGGGTTTTCTGTCGAAGATGGTATCGACAGTGAATTGTGTACGGTATGTTATACCTCAGTTGAAAAGACGCTCATTAGGTTTGTGAGGCTGGCCGAGGTGCTCAGCTGGCTAAGGTTGATGTTGAGTTGGCATTTGGATTAGGGGTGTTCATTTAATTTTGCTTTCGTTTTCGGGTCATGTGTTTTGTCTGAGTATGGTTTTTGGAGTGGGTTTTACATTCCATCATTTATTATTTGGATGCTTTTTCTCTGCATCAGGCCTTATATATATATGCTTGGTTCACGGCTCTAAGAAAACTATGTTGTGGCAGCTTCAGGTTTGGGTTTCTTTATGGACATTTTCAGGTCATTTACCAAGGGCATTCATGTACAGAAAGGTGGCCTAGGGATTGTCATGGTAATGGTTTTACCAGAAATCTGGCTCTGTTGGAACTATTTCCCATCATTGTGACTTGGGATTTGGGGTCCATCTTGTGGTCTTGTTCCAAAGGCTCAACATTTTCTGTGTATTCTTCCGTTCCAGTTGTTGTTGTTGTTGTTGTTTTATTCAGACACCTTGTGCTGTGTTTGCACTTAAATATATGTTTTCGTGCTATTTCTGGTTTTGCTCTTGATATTGTCGTTTCATTTTCACATTTTCATTTGGGATTATTATCCTTGTCTGGCTCTGGGAGCAGATCAGGAAGGGACTCTGTGCCCGGCTGAGACTTGGAACCTGATCCCGACCAAGCTTTCAATATAATTCAGCGGTTGGTAGGGCCAGGCACTTGGGCGGCATACAAATGCCTTTTGGAGGCAAAGGACTTGGGAAATGTGGGTACCTTCTAAAGTAGGACAGGTTCTATAGTTCGTGTGAAGTCTTTTGATGATGGGATGTCGCTATCTTCGGTTAATAGGAGGATTTAACATTCCATTGATGTTAGCGTTAGTATTCCTTACGTTTTTTTTCCTGCTGTCCTGTCATCATGGATTTACTTTAAAGCTCGGGTGCCCAACTTGCTTCATTTTGTTTTTGCCTTTGCAGGTACTCTGTTTCACTTGGCAAGCTTTTTGGGCCTTGCCGCTTTGGCAAGCTGGTCAGCCAGAACTGATCAGGTGGTAGTGGGATTTTGTTTTCTAATGCTTTTGGTTTTGGATTCACAGATGTTCTTTTTTTGATCCAGGAATCCAATACTGATAAAGGAGGACAGGGTTTCAGGATCTCCCTGTTTGAAATGGTGGACTGTTTTTTTTTTTTCTGTGCCCGGTGTTTACATTGCAGTATTTTCTGACTGTTCGCCCGCAGGCAACAAGCCCCCTCCTGATATATGCCGGTGGTCGGCTCTGTCCTGTTTTCAGTTAATCTGGGTGTTAATGCAAAGTTTGAGTATGTTGGGTTATGACCCAGGCTCCTCCAGAATCCCATTTTCGGATTGGGGCTGCCACCAAAAGCTTGAGGATGGGACATTTCGGATGAAGTTGTTATAGAGAGCAGTCACTGGGAGTATCAACGTTTACCGCATATATGTCCGCCAACATCTGTTGAACTGTAAATGGTTGTGGGGTGGTGGTATTGGTTTCTTTTGTTGTCTGTTTTCAGGAACGAGGCGGCCTTCTATAGGCTGCCAACACCTTTGTGTCTTGTTTTGAGGACCATCCTGATGTATTTTGCATGTTGGGGGTTCAGTCCCTATGTGGCAGCTGATTTGAGATATCACATATGATATGTTGCAATTGTGGTCTAGATTCCCAGGATTTAAAATAGTTTGGTCCGCTATCCTTCCCAGGACTTCATGGAGTTTGGCTAGGTCTCCAGCGGCTCTTAACCAGGCTAGGGTAAAGGTGCACAAGGAATCTCCATGATTCATTAAGACATTACTAAGTCATTGAGGGATGACAGTGTTCATTTCACCGAGATTGGTTTGGATATTTTATGTTCGGGTATTCAGGATGGTCTTGAGAGGGAACTGAGGGTTTGAGGGAGTCGGGGATGTTAAGGTATCAACATCCACTCCTGTGGCGGGTTTTTTATACTGTGAGATCTGATACACAAGTTTGGTCCCAGGGGGTTGGTATAAGTACCAAATAAGGCTGGGAAAAATGGTGATTTTAATTGGAATCAATGTTATTGGGTTCCCGGTTGGTTACGCCCACCGTGCTGGTGAACTGCGGATGGTGGTATGTGAACGGTTGGTCTTGTGTATACAGATCCACAGTTTGATGGGTATTGGAATAGTTGTTTACAGTTGCCAAGTTATTTTATATGGTATTGTAAACAGTTTGTTAATATGGTGTTATTTAATAAAATATTTATAATTTATTTTTAAAGAAACGCTGTGGCCATGTTTATCCAAAGTCATGCATTGTCTTTATTTCTGGCATACTTGAAGAAAGTATAATTATAGGAGTTCCCTAGTGGGTTTAAATATTTAACGGGATGGAACTTGACACTACACTAGTCCAGGGCTCCACAAATACCGGCGCCAGGTCGCTATGGCGACTAGAGTCTGGCTCCTGGAAGACTCTTTGAGCACAGTGAACTGCACTGTCCCGGTCCCACACTCTGCTATCCCTTACCTACCAGTCCCATAAGGAGCAGAGTGTAGGAGAAGCAGCACAGAGCATCCAGCAGATTAGCTCCTCCCCCCGGCTTCCTGTTCCTGTTGCTCACCGGGCAGCAGCTGTAGCAGTAAGTAGTGATGGGAACTCCTACTGCCTTGAAATGGAGGGAAAACTTCCAGCTGCCCTGTCCAGAAGCAACTGTTCTGTCTCCAACTTCACAGTGTAAGTCTCTAGTATGTAAATAGTGTGTGTATCACAGGGCTTGACAAATTTAATTTGATTTTAGGAGCCAGACATTTTTTTTTTAGGAGCCAGACAATCACGCGAACATAAACACAATTCATAAACACACACGCCTACTTCACATATATACAAACACACCTACTTTACATATACCCATATATACAAACACCTCACACACACATATATACAAACACATCACACACACCTACTTTACATATACCCATATATACAAACACCTCACACACACCTACTTTACATATACACATATATCCAAACACCTCACACCTACTTTACATATACACATATATACAAACACCTCACACACACCTACTTTACATATACACATATATATATACAAACAACTCACACACACCTGCTTTACATATACCCATATATACAAACCTCACACACACCTACTTTACATATACACATATATATACAAACAACTCACACACACCTGCTTTACATATACATACAAACACACACCCACCTCACACAGTCTTTTCTTGGGGGTTTCTTCTTGATGGGGCTCCCTGCTGCTTTACCTCACTGCATGGGAGGGGGACAATCACGCTGCAGCTGATGATCGTTGGTCGGCGTGCTGAGTGCCAGGATGTCACGTGACGACACCTGGCACTCTGACACGTGCTGCGCGAGGTGGCGGAGCTTGCAGTCTGTGCCATCGTCCATCGGCACAGACTTTACCCCCTCGCGCTGCGGAAAAATCGGATGGCAGCGGCAAGGGGACCATGACGCCAACAGCACCCAGGCGCCAGGACTAATTTCCTGGTCGCCATGGCGCCCTGGGATTTGTCGAGCCCTGGTGTATCACCATGTGTGGGTGCAGCACCTGTTTTTATGAATGTGTCAGAATCTCTGTTGGACAGCATGTTAGTGTGTGTATGTGTGTGTGTGTATGTATGTATGTATGTATGTATTTCTTTGTGTCTGCATGTGTTAGTGTGTATGTATGGATTTGTGTCTACATGTGTTAGTGTGTCAGCATATTAGTGTGTATGTATGGATTTGTGTCTACATGTGTTAGTGTGTCAGCATATTAGTGTGTATGTATGGATTTGTGTCTGCATGTATTAGTGTGTGCGTATAAGCATATTAGCGGGTTTGTTTATCAGCATTTGTTAGTGTATGTATAAGCATATTAGTGTGTGTGTGTGTGTGTGTGTGTGTGTATTTGTGACAGCATGTGTGTGTGTGACCTATTTAAGTGGATATTAATGTGTTTGTGCATGTATGTAAGAGTGAAATCATGTGCTAGTGTGTGTCAGTATTTAAGTATGTGTGTGTGTATTTGTGGCTGAGCAAGTGTTTTGTGCATGTATGTGTGTTAACTTGTGTGCTCATTAGTATGTGTGTGTCATTTTATATATGTTTATGGACTGGGACCCCAGCATTTTTCTTTGTGAAACAGCATTTGGTACTGGCTCCTAAAGGTTTCAAATTTGTCAAGCCCTGCACTACCTTTTAAATCACACTTTTTTTAATTTTATTTTTTTTCAAAAGAAAAAGTGAGATTTTGAAGTTTTTTAAGGATCTACTTAGAGTGCTAGAGGGTTATTGACAATTAATGCTATACTATGTAGAATGGTTGATCATGGCAATCACTGAGATCGTTTTGGGTTAAAAGAGTGCTTTTTTTTTTTTTAAAGAAATATATGTGTTCTGAAATTTTTAATGATAATAACGTACTTTGAATGTTGGTTTACTGACAATGGTGGTATATAGTGCAAAATGTTTTTATAAGACAATCACTTTTTTTTTTTTTTTGCTCCTTCCTTTAAATACACAGCTGGGAAATAAGAAAGCGATATATGAGATAGAAGAATGTCTTTCTTCCCGTCAATCTCTCTGTATACCTGCTTTAGGTCCTTTCTTTTTTCTTTGTTTTTTGGACCTAGTCTGTGCCTTATTGTCACAGATAAATATGTGTTTTTGGTTGTTTGTTCTCCTGCTGAGCTTCTTTGTAATAAGCTCTAGCACGAGCTGTATAAATGTTGTTTGTCGATGCTCCCTGTGGGATGGAAGTTTTTTCCACCCTATTGGTTTGTTTTTTAATATGTGTAGTGCGGCCGTGGAAGACCACTATCCCATCCAATGCAAGGAAGAGCCCCCTTGCAATGCTGAAATTTGCCTCTATAAATATTCAAGGACTACATTTTCCCCAAAAGAGATGGTCTTTCAGTAACCAGTTGAAAAAAAGAAAAAATTCAGGTGGCTATGGTGCAGGAAACTCACTGTAGACGAATAGATAAGGAAAAAGTGGTACACAAAATATTATCCCCTGGTAAGTGAGGCCTCAAGAGAATTAGAGAAGAAATGCGGTGTAGAAATCTTTTGCGATAGATCACTCCAGGTCCAAGTGAAGTTGAGGGTCGCTATATGATAATAGTGTGTACAATCAACAGAGTATTATACACCTTTAATAAATGTTTATCTAACCAATATCCTACCAATAAGATCACTGAAAAAAATCATGGAAAGAGCTGAAAGAGTGACTGTAGGCACTCGGATTATTGCTGGAGATTTTAATTGTGTGGTGGATATTGGACTAGATAAATCGGTCCCAAAAAATAAAAAAAGAAATAGCAAAACGCAAAAAGATTCAATAGCCTTGAGAAGAGTCCTTAATAACTTCAGTCTATATGACCTTTGGAGAGTAAACAACCCAGGCATGAAAGACTTTACCTTTTACTCATGGCCCCAAAATTCACAGTCCAGAATAGATCTTTTTTTGTCAGGTCCCAAGTTGGTCCATTTAGTCAGGAAAGTAGACATTAAACCATTGTGGTCAGATCACGATATGGTCATTCTAGAGCTTGAAGCAGAGAAGAAAAAATACTCTATTATACAATCTAAGAAGAATTGAGAACTCCTGCTGAAACAGTCGGATTGTTTTTTTTAAAGAAAATAAAGTAGAAAATATTAACCCCTTAGTGACAAGACATTTTCACCTTGACTTTCCCTTGGTGACGATGGCTGTTTTGACATTTCAATTGACAAGTTTGTGTTTAGCTGTAATTTTTTTTTCTTTCTCACATACAGTACCCACACAAATTATATGTTTTTATCGTCTTAAGAAGGGCTTTCATTAGATACCATTATGTTCATCATATCATATAATTTACTACAAAAAAAATCATAAAATATGATGAAAAATTCAAAAAAAAAAACTTTTTCTATCTTTGACCTAAAATATAATTTATACAAATAAAATCATTAAAAAAGACCCCGTCTAAATGGTTTCTAAATGTTGTCCCGAGTTCAAAAATATGCATGTTTCCATATTTTCCGGTATTTTTTTGCGAGTAATGGAGCAAAAACCAAAAATAGTGTTTTTTTGTTTTTTTCCTATATTGACCTCTTTGACCCGAACCAAAAATGTAACCCTAACACTAAATGTAACCCCAACTCTAATCCTTATTATGTCCCTTAATATTTTTTTAATTTAAATTTAATTTTAACCCTATCCCTTATGCAAAAAATATTTAATTTTACCCTATAGGCTAATATACCTATATAACCTGTTTTTAATTAATTAAATATGTATTTTAAATATTTTCCATTGCAATGCTACTTAACTACCACTAGGGGCAGTCAAGTAGCATATTCAGAGCGACGGAAGTGAAGTTACTTTTACTTCCGAAGCTCAGACCGGCAGAGGGCTTAGCCATATTGACGGAGCAGCATGCTCCATCAATATGGCTCCCCACGATCGCTCCGTGGGGCGATCGTGGGTGCCCCAAAATAGACATTTCGGTGCTGGCTATTGCCTCATCATCGCTTGATTCACCCCAGGACATGCCAGGCACGTCCTTTGTCGCGAAGGTGTTAAAGAAGATATGTTATGGTGTACATATAAGGCTGTGATGAGGGGTTTTTGCATGAAGCTAAAAAAGAATAATTATAAAAAAGCAGATCTCCTGTTGAACGAACTTTATATTAAACTTTACAATTTATCTAGAGAGTCGTAAGGCAAATTCAACTAAAGAAAATCGGGGAGAAATTGCCAAGCTTAAAGAATCCATGAAAGAGAAAACAATGGAAAGAATAAATAAAAATATGCATACTCTGAAAATGAAGTTTTATTTTAGTCAAAATAGAGCGGATAAATTACTATCAAATAAACTGAGAAAAAAGAGGACAGACAGAGAGAAGAGGTATCGAGAGAAATTGATAAACTAGCAAATAACAAAACTCCGGGCCCAGATGGCTTCCTAGGCGAATTTTATAAGTGTATGAAATCTAGCATAGTGGTACATTTGACAAATCTCTTTAATGATGCTGTTGGGAAAGGAGAGTTCCCCCCAGAGATGCTGAAAGCAAACATTTGACCTATTCTGAAACCTGGAAAGGACCCCTCCGATGTCCAGAGTTATAGGCCTATCTCCCTGATAAATACAAACGTAAAACTTTTTGTTTCCATTATGGTCCAGAGACTAAAGTTGGTTCTCCCGAGCCTTATACATTCAGATCAAATAGGCTTTATGGAAGGGAGACTGGTTAGTAATAACATAAGAAGTGTGATATATATTTTTGATTCTTCAAACAGAGAGAAGAGGCCCCTCCTGACCCTGTCGCTGGATGCCGAGAAGGCCTTCGACAGGGTTAGTTGGGGCTTCATGAAGGAGACTCTCAATGCCTTTGGAATAAAGGGTAAAATTGCCTCGGCAGTGATGTCTCTGTATGCCTCCCCCTCGGCAAGAGTAAAAGGACCCAACTTATGCTCAAACTGGTTCCCGCTCGGCAATGGGGCCAGGCAAGGATGCCCCCTATCACCAATTTTGTATATATTAACCATAGAACTACTAGCTATAGAACTACTAGCTATAAAAATACGCGAAAATAAGCATATCACTGGATACCCAAATACAGGGGGGGATCTAAAGATATCTCTCTATGCAGATGTTTTGTTAAGCTTGACAAATCCTATTAGTTCCCTTGCAGAGGTTATGAATGAAATCGAGGCTTATAGCCGGGTATCAAATTATAAATTAAATGTATCAAAATCCATTGCCCAGTAAAACCATGTTAAAAAGGAAGATGTGGATAGACTACAAGAATTATATCAATTTAATCATCCAAAATAATTTGCATTCCTGGGAATCAAACTTACAAAAAAAATGGAGAGAATAATGGAAATCAACTTTATGACCCTACTGAAACAAACTAATCAAGATCTTAAAAAGTGGTCCCAAGTGGAAATTACCTGGTGGGGGAGAGTGAATGTGCTGAGGTCCTATGTGCTCCCGAGGTGGATTTATTTGTTTCGAATGTTGCCATTGATAGTCCCAGAACCATGGATTCAAATGGCGCAGGCCCCTTTTGTAAACTTTGTATGGAGAGGGGAAAAACCCCGGATCAAAATGGCAACTCTAGCAAACGGGGTGAGCACTGGAGGCCTTGGTTTTCCTATTTTAAAAAATTATTATGAAGCAGGAATTATATTCCATGTCTCATTAATGCAGTTAGAAGATCAAAAAGAAGGGTGGTACAGGCTGGAAAAGCAAAATAATAAAATAAAAAATCTGAGTGACCTCATATGGGGATTCGAGACAAAGGGACTGATTATAGGATATGTCCTAAAACAAATTATTCAAGCATGGAATAAGATAAAAATAAAAAATTGTCTGAAAGATAAGATTCCAGGATTTATGAAACTAGAATTTATAGAAACTGAAAACCTATCTCCCATCTCCTGGAAAAGGAAAAATATTGACAACATTGGCCAACTTATGCATCATAATAGAATTAAACCCTTTGAGATCTTGAGAAAGGATAAGATATATGGGAGAGAGAGCTTCAATTATTTGAGGGTAAAAAATGATCTTGTAAATAAAGAAGTAATGACAGAGGGGATTATTTATAAGACAACTGGATCTGTTTTCTATGCACAAAACGCAAAGAACGGTTTCTCAAAATGTTTAAAATGGGTTGATTAAAAAAAAGAAAACATAACTTCTATTGAGGCATGGAAAAAAGAACTAGATATATCCATCGAAGAGGAAGAATGGTGCCGCTCTTTTAAACGGGTAAATAAAGAAGTACCTGGCCTATCCTTAATGGAAACCCAATATAAACTAATAAACAGATGGTACATGACACCAACAAAATTGAGAAAAATCTGTACAAAAAATTCAGATCTATGCTGGAGATGTAAGAAAGATAGTGGAAGTTATCTCCATATGTGGTGGCATTGCCCACAAGTAACGGTCCTTTGTAATACGATCGATACAGATCTACAAAGAATAGGCAAAGTCAGGCTACCAAGTAACCCAGAAATGTTTTTGCTGCACTTAAATTGGCCGAAACTAAATAAAGAACAAACGATTCTAACCATCCATCTTCTCGTAGCATAGGAATATGGGAAATCGGAAAAATGACATGCACATGCCCCGACAAACTTATACATGGGTGGTATCACTGTACCCAGGCTGAACACATATTGGGGTGTTGTTTGGCAGTGACACATACCAGTATTTGTGAATTCATACCTGATGTACCCGGGAGAGGCGATAGTGGTCCTAGATACTAAACAATACAACCAGGAGGCCTACCGTAGGCTAGTGGGGGCAGCCGGGGGATGTCTGCACGATACGTGCAGACATCCTCCATGATGCCCAACACTTCGTCTATTATGAAGGACAGCCGGTCCGTCATAATAGACGGCAGTGTCGGGCAGCATGGAGGATGTCTGCACTATCGTGGCTGCCCGAATCTCCTGGTGGCTAGCGGGGCAGACGGAGGATGTCTGCACGATACGTGCAGACATCCTCCATGATGCCCAGCACTTCCGCCGGGACTTTTATGATGAAGCTGGAAGGACCATCTTCATCATAGAAGTCCTGGCGGTCGTGCCGGGCGGCAGCAGGGGGAGTCTGCGCTCATCGCGCAGACATCCCCCGGCTGTTAGCTAGGGGGATCCAGGTCCTCTGCAGCTCTGCGGGGGACCTGGATCCCAGTCTTATAATCTGACCTCGATTTGAGGTCAGATTATAAAACGACCTCGAATATAAGAGTATTTGCTCTGAAAAAAACCTTGTCTTATATTCGAGCAAATACGGTTCCCTCAATGAGAACCTCTCCCTTATTGGGTAGATGGCTTTCTACAGGATTTAGTTTCCACTCTACCCGGTTTCCTAAGAGATACTAAGCACCTTTTACAGATCATGAATACGGTGGAATGGAGGGAAGATTATATGTGGTTAACTGTTGATGTGGTCTCTCTGTATTCATATGTATTCGTATTATATGGAAGGGTGAAGTAGCCCATATTTCAGAGTTTGTAACTTACCTTAATGATAATGAATTAAATTTGAAATTCACACATGAAAGTCTTAAGCAACAGATTTGTTACTTGGATGTCCTCCTGATGGGCGATCTTAGTAGCAATTAGATTATTAATGATCTATTGGAAACCTTAGGTGCGCTACCCAGCACCTAAGGAGCCACTAATGAGGCTCTACGCTTGTTCCAGCCTTCGTTTGTTTCCCCTGTGTCTGTCTATTATATTTGTGAATTCATAGTTGCCAACATTGGCCATGTTTCCGGGGACACATATTTGTTCCACATACTGCAGACAGATCATGCAAAGTACAGCCAGCAGTATGTATAGATAGACAGAATCCAATTAATTAATCAGGGTGGAGATCTCATAGGACCTACCATGATTAATTAATTGCATTGTCTGTGCGTATATGCATCCTACATACTGCCGGCCTGCACTTTGCATGCTCTGCCTGCAGCATGTGGAACACATAAGTGTCCCTGGAAACATGGCCGATGTTGGCAACTATGGTGAATTCATACCTGATGTACAATGTGTGTGAAAAAACAAACACAAAATTACAAACTTTGAAAAAGGCTGGTGGTGCAATGACTGCATGGACATTGTTAAAATACCTCCATTTTAAATACCTGGGTTGTCTAATTTTCAAAAATACATGGTTTGATGGGTACATTTCATTTGGCTGGCTTCAAAGATGTCCCAGATAGTAGTAGATGTATGTAGGATGACTCGATTTCAAAATTCCAAGTTGGAAAACTGAAATGCTCATCTCCCAAATGTGGCCATTTTTGTCTCCAAACAATCCGACAAACCTATGCATGGATGGTATAACTGTACTCTGAAGATTGTTGGTTGAACACATATTGGGGTGTGGTTTAGCAGTAACACTTAAAAGTTTTGTAAATGTATACCTGAATTGCAATCTGTCTGAAAAAAATTTTCTTTTATCATTTTATCCTTTTTTTAACTTTTTTATTTTATTTTGGTGATGTCATCGTTTAAAATAATTAATGCAAAACACTTGTGTGTGAGCCACCAGAAGCATCAGCCTAGTTGTATGTGTAGATGTATGAAAGTTTATAGATATGGATTTTTACAATAGTAATTTACATGTGATATTCTATGGATAGTAATATTGACAAGTAATAATTGAAATTGTAATATTCTAAATTTCTACATAAAGGGAAATAAACCATGATTCTTTGGAAACTGCCTTATAACCCTTCCCTGCTTGATGGGCAGCAATAAACTATTGCTTTTCTAAGATCTTTGATGATGTCTTTCCTCCATGGCACTGTGTTAACACCTGAATGCTCCAGAGCAGCAAACTGCTAAAACTTCTTCTTCTTTTTTTTAATTTTTATTGAGGTGGTCACACTTGCTGATGGTTAGCAGCACCTGTCTACTACTTGGCTTCGTAATTCCTATGTTAGTAGTAAGGGTGTACTTAATTTTTCCCACATGGCTTTTCCGTGTTGGCTTCATTTTTGTTAAAACATGACATACTGTAATATATTATGTATTGTTCATTTGAGGTTGGATTCACCTCATTTTAAGACCAACTAAGAAACAGATGATTGCTATTATGTTCTGATATGTAAAACCATATAATTTAAAGAGTATACTTTCTTTTTCTCATGACTCTATGTGATAATTATGGTTTGTGCAGGGAAGTAAAATGTATGACTGTTTAAAAGACTCCTAATTTTATGGCAAGACAGGAGGCTTCATATTTGCATAATCCTTCTTTACTGAAACCTCCAGCAGCAAAAGAGTTGTAAGGATTCAACCAATAGAAACAAACACATGATGCATATATAAACCCCCTCAGACACTTCCTCTTCCTCTTTCTTTGCTGCTGCCTCCAGGTGAGCACCTTCCACACTAGAGTGTTTCTCACTATACAGTTTATTTAACCCCTTAAGGACAGAGCCTTTGAAACATTTTTGTCCTTTCTGGACAATGGCTATTTTAACATTTCTGTGCTGTTTGTGTTTAGCAGTAATTTTCTTCTTCGTCATTTGCTGTACCCACACATTATATATTGTTTTTATCGGGACAAAAAGGGCTTTCTATGGATGCCATATTTTTGATCATATCTTATCATATTATTAAAAAAAAATAATAAAATATGGTAAAAAAAAAAAAAAATACACAAATTTCTTTGTTTTTATTTGAAACAACTTCTCCTCATCGACAATAGCGAACGAAAAAACATGCTAAATAGATTCTACTATTTCTCCTGAGTACAGGGATACCACCCATGCATAGGTTTGTTGGGTTGTTTGGGGGCTAAAATGCCAAATTTGTGAGGTGCAGTTTTTTGTTTTCCAACTTGAAATTTTTACATGCAGACAGCCTGCACCCATGTCCCATTTGGGACATATTTGAAACCAGCCAGTGTATTTTACCCCATCAACCCATATATTTTTTTAAAAGTAGACACCCTAGGCTATCTCAAATGGTGGTATTTTAACACTTTCCATGCACTAATTCTACCACCAGCCTTTGTCAAAGTTTGTGGTAGTAATTTTTTTGTGGTTTTTTTTCACAAACCTTGTACTTCAGACATGAATTTACAGATTTTGGTATGTGTCACTGCCAAATAACACCCCAATAAGTGTTCAGCAACATCTCTTGAGTACAGGGATACCACCCATGCATAGGTTTGTTGGGTTGTTTGGGGGGTAAAAGGCCAAATTTGGTAGGTGCAGTTTTTGGTTTTCCAAATTGAAATTTTGACATGCAGACCGCCTGCACCCATGTCCCATTTGGGACATATTTGAAACCAGCCAGTGTATTTTACCCCATCAACCCATATATTTTTTAAAAGTAGACACCCTACGCTATTTCAAATGGTGGTATTTTAACACTTTCCATGCACCAATTCTACCACCAGCCTTTGTCAAAGTTTGTGGTAGTCATTTTATTGTGTATTTTTTACCACATACATTGTACTTTAGACACAAATTCACATATTTCGGTATGTGTCACTGACAAACAATACCACAATATATGTTCAGCAACATCTCCCGAGCACAGGGATACCACCCATGCATAGCTTTGTCAGCTTTGTTAGGGGTTGAAAGGCTACATTTGAGAGGTGCGCTTTTTGATTTTCAAACTTGGAATTTGAACATGTAGAGCAAGGAAGGGGTTAATAGCTCTTAGAAGAGCCTTTGTAGTACTGTACAAAAAAATTAACCCCTAAAAATGCACAGACAAGAAAAAATGTTCTGCTGTGCAGTGATCAGTGGCAGGGAAGGGGTTAATACACTACACTATACAAAAGGTATGGCTTTTATAAAAGCCCTTGGGACTCACAATTTATTAACATTTAATTTAATTTATTACAATTAAAAAATTATGTTATGCAGATCTGTCTCTTTCCCTCACTAAAACTCAAGTGAGGAGAGGGAGGCAGATCCATATGGGTCAGAACAATATTTACGAACCAGACGAATGGTGATGCTCATCTGAGAAATCACCAAACCACCTTTGCCACTGATCGGCTGTTACTGATCGCTATACACGCGTTCAGACAGCTTCAAAAGGAATACACGTAATCCCCTAGTGGGTATAACTAACCCCTAGCGAGTCTGACAAAAAAAATGCTGATAGCAAAAAAAAATCCTTCTGCGACTAGATTGCTCCATATGCGCTGCTTAGGCAGTGACCATATGCACTGCTTAGGCAGTGACCATATGTGCTGCTTAGGAAGTGATATACGGCAAGGAAGGGGTTAATAGCTCTTAAAAGAGCCTTTGATATACTGTAATAAATCAAAGTAAAAAAAAATAACCCCTAAAAAAATGCACAGACAGCAAAAAATGTGCTGCTTTGTAAGATCACTGCGTACACAGCGATCAATTGCAGGGAAGGGGTTAAATACTGGAAACGGCTTTTATAAAAGCCTTTGGGTCTCAATTCTATTAAATATATTATAATTAAAAACTTACATTATACAGCTCTGTCTCCCTCACTAAAACTCAAGTGAGAGGGAGGCAGATCTACACGGGTCAGATCAAATATTTACAAATATTGATCTAACCAGACGAATGGTGATGCTCATCTAAGCAAACGCCAACCCGCCTTTGTCACTTATCAGCTGTTACTGATAGCTATACATGCGGTCAGACAGCTAAAAAATTTTTTTTTACGTTAAACGTAGTCCCCTAGCGGGTATAATTAACACGTGACGGGTATAATAAAGTTTTAAAAAAATTAAAAATGCTTCTGCAGCAAGATTGCTGCATTTGCGTCAGATCTCTGCTTAGGCAGTGATCTACAGCAAGAAAGGGGTTAATCTCTCTTAAAAGAGGTTTTTTTTATACTGTAATGAATTACAGTAAAAAAAAAAAAAACCCCTAAAAAATGCACAGACAGCAAAAAATGTGCTGCTGTGTATGATCACTGCGTACACAGCGATCAATGGCAGGGAAAGGGTTAAATGGCTTTTATAAAAGCCCTTGGTGTTTAAAATTTTATTAAATATTTTTTTTTATTTTTTTACTTGATCTGATCTGTCTCTCTCCCTTACTAAAAGTAGTAAGGTGAGGGAGGCAGATCAATACTTGTCAAAGGCAATATTTAGTAATATTGCCTTTGACAGTATGGTAAGTGCTCATCAGAGCACTTACCATACATGCCTGCACACAGATCACATAGATCTGCTGTGCCGGCATCGATTGGCTCCCCCTAGAGCATCGGAAGTGAAATACTTTCACTTCCGATGCTCTTGCCATTAGAAGGGAAGCGCTGCCTGTACAGGCAGCGTTCCCTTCTACTGAGCCGATGGGGTCGTTCAGGAGAGCGACCACCATCGGCTCTGGGGAGCAGCATGGTGTTGTTAAGTGCCTCGCTGGCGAGGCACTTTAACAACACCGGAGATGCTTAGAAAGCGAACGATCGTTCGCTTTCTAAGCACGTGTGCAGCGGGCGCAGCCATTTTTAAATGGCTGCTACGATCACTCCGTGGTGTGATCGTAGCGCGCCCCTGCACATTTGGGGGGTGTTGCTACAATGCCTCTAGGTAGAGGCATTGTGCAACACTGTTAGAGTAAAGAAAGCGACCGTTATATTTAACACGTGACGGGTGTAATAAAAATGTTTAAAAAAAATTAAAAATGCTTCTGCAGCAAGATTGCTGCATTTGCGTCAGATCGCTGCTTAGGCAGTGATCTACAGCAAGAAAGGGGTTAATCTCTCTTAAAAGAGCTTTTATTTATACTGTAATGAATTACAGTAAAAAAAAAATGAACCCCTAAAAAATGCACAGACAGCAAAAAATGTGCTGCTGTGTATGATCACTGCGTACACAGCGATCAATGGCAGGGACGGGGTTAAATGGCTTTTATAAAAGCCCTTGGTGTTTAAAATTTTATTAATTTTTTTTTTTATTATTTTATTTTATTTTTTTACTTTTATCTGATCTGTCTCTCTCCCTTACTATAACTAGTAAGGTGAGGGAGGCAGATCAATACTTGTCAAAGGCAATATTTGCTAATATTGCCTTTGACTGTATGGTAAGTGCTCATCAGAGCACTTACCATACATGCCTGCACACAGATCACATAGATCTGTTGTGCCGGCATCGATTGGCTCCCCCTAGAGCATCGGAAGTGAAATACTTTCACTTCCGATGCTCTTGCCATTAGAAGGGAAGCGCTGCCTGTACAGGCAGCGTTCCCTTCTACTGAGCCGATGGGGTCGCTCAGGTGAGCGACCACCATCGGTTCTGGGGAGCATCAAGGTGTTAAGTGCCTCGCTGGCGAGGCACTTTAACAACACCGGAGATGCTTAGAAAGCGAACGATCGTTCGCTTTCTAAGCACATGTGTGCAGTGGGCGCAGTGGAGTGATCGTAGCGCGCCCCTGCACATTTGGGGGGTGTTGCACAATGCCTCTACCTAGAGGCATTGTAGCAACACCGTTAGATCGCTGGTCGCTTTCTTTACTCAGTTTAGTGCATGACGTGCCAGGCACGTCACCTGTCGGCATTTCCTCGATTTGCCGTGACGTGCCTGGCACGTCATCTGTCGTTAAGGGGTTAATCTAGACTTCAGATTGCTTTATTACTATGTATTGGGTGTTTTTGTCCCTTTATTGGGTGTTTTCATTCTCAGGTTATTCCTTAGTTTTAGGGATTTACACCTATAATGGAGTTCTCTTTTTCTACCATTACTGCTTTCCACACACACCTCACCATTTTATGTTTGTCTCTAATGTGTGGCTTATTCAGCCCCTCTCTTGGGCAACCCTGGTGCTGCCAGGTTAGGCCCTGTTTTTGGCCTACATACATATATATTGCATTATTATTGTTTAAGGCAAACATACCACAAACTGTTCCATGCAAGGGGGATGACCCCCTCTTTCTGACACCTACTGACCTGAGAGTAGGGTTGCCACCTTTTGTTCAGTAAAATACCGGCCTTGCTACTGTCTCCATAGACTTAACATAGACCTGATTCCAATCTCTATAAGCTGGCAGCAAATACTGTATCTGCTCGATTATAAGACAAGGTTTTTTTCAGAAAAAATCGAGCTCATTTAATCGAGCTCATTTAATCGAGCTCATTTAATCGAGCTCATTTAATCGAGCTCATTTAATCGAGCTCATTTTATAATCTGACCTCAAATTGAGGTCAGACTATAAGACATGGATCCAGGTCCCCAGCAGAGCTGCAGGGGACCTGGATCCCCCTCTCTAAAAGCAGGGGATGTCTGCGCGATGAGGCCATTTTTTCCTTCGCAGGACTCACTGTGTCCATCGGTATTTGTCAGCCAAGGCCATTTTTCATGCAGTACCTAACAGGCCGCTTCTGATATCTTACATCAATCCTTAAAACCTGTATTCCAACAATTGATAGATGGAGTTCTTAATCTTGCTCATTTGGTGCATGGGATCTTTTTCTCTTATTAATGAGCGTTAAAAATGCAAATATGAAGCCTCCTGTCTTGCCATAAAATTGGGGATTATTCTAGCTTTGGTGAAGAAATAATCTTAATTTTATTAAAGACAGGAGGCGAGTATTTCCCCCCCTAGTTTATTTATTTTACCCCAACCCTTATTACATCTGTGGGTATTATTATATATTATGATTGTGTATCTAATTTTCATTGTTTGAAGTCTTATTAAGAATCTGCTTATTAGACCAGTTTGTGTATATATATATATTTATTACGACTGTCTCTCTGTTTATTGTTTGCAGTCTTATTATGAATCTGTTTAGTAGACCAGTCTACTTTCACAATATTCTCTTTCTCTTTGCCTTCCAGCATGATGTTCTGAGTTGGCATCTGTCCAGTTCCAGTGCTCTGAATTTTTGTGGTGATCGGTTATTTTTTTTTTGAGAATTAAGTTGTTCATGCCCTGTTCGGCTGTACAAAGAAAGAGGAAGAGAAAGTGTCTGAGGAGGTTTATATCGTATTTGCTCGATTGTAAGACGAGGTTTTTTTTCAGAAAAATCAAATTGAGGTCAGACTATAAGACTGGGATCCAGGTCCGCAGCAGAGCTGCAGGGGACCTGGATCCCCCTCTCTAACAGCAGGGGATGTCTGCGCGATGAGCGCAGACTCCCCCTGCTGCCGCCCAGCACGACCGCCGGTACTTACGGCTTCGTCATAGAAGTCCCGGCGGTCGTGCCG
This sequence comes from Pelodytes ibericus, assembly GCA_036172795.1. NCBI lineage: Eukaryota > Metazoa > Chordata > Amphibia > Anura > Pelodytidae > Pelodytes > Pelodytes ibericus. The sequence goes on along the minus strand of CM069861.1, from coordinate 114,873,468 downwards.
GGCGGCAGCAGGGGGAGTCTGCGCTCATCGCGCAGACATCCCCTGCTTCCCCGCTAGCCACCAGGGAAAATCGGGCAGCCGGGGGATAGTGCAGACATCCCCCGGCTGCCCCCACTAGCCACCAGGGATCATGAAACAGGTGAGGGGGAGGGAGGGGTCAGAGAGACAGGGGGAGGGGGGTGGGCAGAGCAACAAGGGGACGGAGGGGGAAGAGAGACAGAGGGAGGGGGGGACAGAGCAACAAGGGGAGGGAGGGGGGAAGAGACAGGGGGAGGGGGGGAGACAGACAAGGGGAGGGAGGGGGTGCAGAAACAGAGACAAGGGGGGAGAGAGAGACAGCACTAAGGGGGGGAGAGAGAGAGAAAGCTGGGGGCAAGGGAAAGAGAGAGGCAGCATTGGCACATAAAAAGAAATAAAAACAAGAAATACATGTTTTGATATCATAATTTTTTAAAGCAATTTACATGTGAATATATACAAGTTGAACTTTTTTCCTATAGGGTAGTCTTATATTCAGGCTTTTAGAAGGATTATGCAAATATTCGCCTCCCGTCTTTAATAAAATGAAGATTATTTCTTCACCAAGGCTAGAATAATCCCCAATCTCCTGTCCCTAATTGACTGCACAGATTCATTATCCCTTATCCGAAATTCTTGGGACCAGCAGCATTTCGGATAAAACATACTTACTGTTAACGGATCATTTCGGCAGCACCAGCCCTATAAATGATCTACATTACCTAAATTCCATGTGAGGTAATACAGATCATTTCCAGCAGTTGAGCTAGTGAACTTACCTGCTCCACGATGCTGCCGAAAGATCTGTCATTGTGCTGTAGTCCCTCCCTGGACACCTGGAAGGTGAGTATCCTTTATTCGAATTGACCCACATCCGAATTTATTTTTTTTTTTTCAGATTGTGGGTCATTTTGGTTTTTGGATCTTCGGATACTCAACCAGTATTATATTGGGGTTCTTTTAGAAAGTCCTGCTGTAAGACTTGTGATAGCTACTTGTTTTTTATTTTTTGTATAGCATTGCATGTATTCATGCACTTTGCATAAGTACCAAAAATCAATACACACAATTAGCATTATTTAATTCAAATCACAACTAAAACAATACTGAAAGTTAAAGGGTCCATGATTAAAGCCTTTAAACGCTTTAAGATATGATCTTAGGAAATCGGGCACTGAACCTGGGTAAAAAAATAGCCAACACACAGTTATATAGGTTACGATTTTTTTTTCTCTTTGCTCATTTGTCATGCCACACACCCTGAGGATAATTCAGTTGTACTCTGTTAAAAATTAAAATTATTGGTTTTCACAATCAAAACACAGTACAGTGTTGTGCTTTTAGGGGTTTCAGTAATGTATTGGTGGGTGGCCCCTGTGTGTGGGGGACAGTTGCATCTACATCACCCTGTATCCACAGCGACAACAGTCCTCAATGTTCTCTGGTATGATGGGAGCCAGGGTAGTGATTTGTAGATACATTTGTTATATGTGGGCAACTGCTTTTGTGGTGTGTCTTCATTCACACATTCCTCGATAGTGATTGTCTGTAAGTTCAATATTTTGTATCGGTTTCTTGATTCAAGGCCTATTTCCTATGGATTTTTTTAACTTCTTTTCTGCTAATTTTTTTGCTGCTGAAATCTCCCATGGTTATGGTTTTGGGAAACCTATGAAAATTATTAATATTCATATATCTACTTATATGTAGCTTGAAATAAACATAACCCCAAATGTTCTTGTTGCTTTGGTAGTTCTTTTTTTTCCCCCAGAATACTCTCCTCCTTCACTGTGTTTATTCCCTTTATGTATTTAAATGTTTATTTCCCATCACTCATGTCTCGTCTTTCCTCCAAGTTATACATGTTAAACTAACTTTTTGTCAGATGTTTTGACACTGAGGTCATGGTAACCTTTCCCTTCACAGGCATATATTAACCAAAAAAAGAACACAAAAAAACCTTCCAGCACAGATTATTGAAAGATTTGCATACATAGGATTATTTCCGCTAACACAAAGGTGTGAGTTTTCCTTTGTTTACCAAATGAGAATTGTAATTATTAATTCCATATTCACACCTATGCAACCCTCGGGCACACCATTCATCATCTCTATGTTGGATTTCTTCCTAAAAGGGGAGGGATTTTTTAAAACAAAAGAATAACAACTTTATATATTGTTTGTTTGGTAAAAAAAGAGTTGATAACAAATTCAGCCTTTCAGTATAGTGGTTCGCTGTGTAATTTGAAGAGCTGGACAAAACTTATTTTGGTTCAGTGCAGTCTCCGTCATTCTTTAGGTACGTTTCTAAAATGTATTTTTGCATCCTTGTTTCGACTTAATGTGCCTGTCATTTTCATTTTAATTTTGTGTGTGTGTATATTAAATATATTTATCTTAGCCTTAGCTATCATACATATGAAGTCTGGTATAGTGATCTGCAATGTTGCCGTGGTGTAATTTGGAGAAGAAGAGTTTATTGTACTCCTTTATTAAGAGTCGAAATAGAAGTTCATTGGTCATTAGCAGCTGTCCTAGGCCAAAAATTATTTGTTTAATATTATGATTATGGTTTATTTTTTAAATTTTTTTTTATTATGTTTATTATTTTCAAGAAAGAAGAATTTTTTTTTACATAAAACAGACAGTACATATCTATGTTTCGGCAATGTAACCTGCGTATCGCGAATAACTAGTAAGAATGGTTAGATTATCTGCCGTCCATTATCTCGCACAGGTCAGATCAAACATAACAGGCGCATTTAGGCTTGATGAAGTTGTTGAGATTCCAAGGGACAGCAGAGATACGTGCAACAAAGCCAAAGGTACATAACAGTCGAACAGTAGAACAAACATTACAGATCCTGTGCTAGGGCAAGAGAGCAGGGGGCAGATTCATTAAATAGATACATCCAAGTTCACCAATGGAGTCGGAGGGGGGGGGGGGGGGAGGACAAAAAGAATAATAGCTCTGTCTGTGTATGCCATGTCATGTCATGTCCAGGGAAGAAATATCAGCCCCATTTGAATCTAAGGGAGTCGTAAGGGACCTAACCGCAGCCCCAGTTTGGTATACCATGGGCTTTCTGCTATTTGAGCCAAGGGGCCCATCTTAAGTAAAAAAAAAAATTTCATTATCCGCCTGGAAGACTGAGCCTCTTTCCATACTATATTGGTATTCAATCTGGGATTTTGTTTGGGACCATGTTGGCTTGAGCTCTTGTCTCCATAACCTGGCTATGACCACCTTGGAGGCTAGCAGAATTTGAATAATTAAATATCTTTTGTTAAAGGAGAGATGTGATAGGTTGAGATGGAGGATTGCTGTCGAGATGGATAGTTCGATCTGGCATCCCATAATTTACATTATGTTTTTAACAACGAGGGTCCAGTAGGGACCCAAGTCCTTGCAGTCCCACCATATAGGTCTAGTTGTTCCCTCTTCTTGATTACATCTCCAGCACCTATTTGATATTTTTGGATTTATCTTATTTAGGATAGTTGGAACCAAGTGCCAGCGATGTAGGATCTTATAATGCAATTCAATGCATTGAGTAGATTTTTTCACATTTTTAATTGAGTTTATCCAACTGACTGTGGAGATTTCAGATTTCTTCTCCCAGGTCTTTTTCCCAGTTTAACCAGGCTCTCGGTTTAATGTACTTGTCTTGAAGGTTGAAAAGCTCCAAACATTGGAAAACTTTTATGCCTTTTAATTCTGGATCAAATAATTTGAACAACTTCTCAGACCTCACGTCATTTCCATCTCGGAGGACGTGTCGTTCTAAGTATTTTTTTAACCGTAAAAAGTGGACTATTTCTTTAGTAGGTAGATCGAATTCTTGTTGGATCTGAGGGAAGGGTTTTACAACATAGCCTTCCATGATGTCCTTAATTATACTGGGACCAGCCTTTATCCAGTTATCCAGTTTTATATTGTCTATATTAGATTCAATTATTTTCAGTGAACAAAGGGGGAGAATCTTTTCGGACAGGTTAAACTTTCTTTTAAAGACCAGCCAGTCGGCTAATAGGTCACCAGTATAAGAACAATTTGAATTTTTTTTATAGTCCTGGAGTTAAACCATTGCACCTGGGATAAATTTACCCCACCCAAGATGGAGGATTCGACACTGTACCATGGATCAACCGCAGCCAGGGGGTCCTGCCATCTCCCCGTATGCAATAAGCGACTGGCCTGATAGTATTTGATAACATTTGGCACTGCCAGTCCGCCCCTGTTAGATTGTTTCAAAATATGGGGCATGGCAATACGGGGTCTCTTCTGAGCCCAGATATAGTCCATAAAAAGTCTTTGCAATAGTCTAAGTTTATACAAGGGAATCTTAAGGGGGATCATTCTAAATAAATACGACCATTTTGGTAATAAATAAGATTTTATTGTATTTACACGTCCCAGCCATGATATGCCCAGGGACTTCCAGTCTTTTAATAGTTTCCCCGTGGTGTACCTATTTAGTAGATCGAGGTTTTTAGTAATTAGCTTTGGGGTTATGAATATCCCTAGGTACTCAAACCCATCTATAGACCAGGCAAAGGGATATTTTTCATTAAGTTGGTAAATTGTTGGGGCGTCAAGGTTAACCGGTATTATGTGGGATTTGCCCATGTTTAGTTTATAATTCGATACCTCACTATAAGCCTTTAACTCTATCATCAAGGCCTCCAAAGAGTTGTTGGGATCTGACAATGTCAAGATGATATATGCATAAAGACATATCTTGAGATTACTATGTCCCATTAGGATTCCTTTTATACAAGGGTTGTTTCTGATTTTGGAGGCTAATGTTTCAAGAGTCAAAATATATAGTATCGGAGCCAAAGGGCAACCTTGACGTGTGCCATTTTTGATCATGAACCAGTCAGCGGAGATGCCAGGACCCACAGTTCTTGCCGAAGGGTTAGAGTATAGGGACATAATTGCTGCTTTAATAGGCCCTACTATACCAAATCCATCCAGGGTCTGACTCATGAATCCCCAGCTGACCCTGTCAAAGGCCTTTTCGGCATCCAATGACAGGACCAGCTTGGGGGTCAGAGTCTTCTCTGCGTACCCCAAGAGGCCAATCAATCTCCTTGAGCAACTAGCGGTGGCTCGTCCCGCTATAAAATCGACCTGGTCCTGATGGATTATTGAGGGGACAATAGCTTTGAGCCGATTCGCTATGATTGTTGAGTATATTTTAATATCAGTATTGATCAGTGAGATTGGCCTGTAGTTAGCTGGGTTTGTTGGATATTTTAGATGGTTTTAGTATAGGGGATATTGTCGCCTGTAGTAGCTCGATAGGCATTGCTCTCTTTTCCCTGATTTCATTAAAGGTGGCCGTAAGCTGTTGGGCTAGATCAGATTTAAATTTCTTATAGAACATGTTAGGAAATCCATCAGGACCAGGTGCCTTGTTAGATTTTAGACTGTTTATCACCTGTATAGATTCCTCCAATTTAAATGATTGATTTAATATCGTCAACTGCTTAACTGTTAAAGTAGGTAGATTTATATCCCTTAAATATTGAGCTATATCGTCCTCTGATGGAGATTCCGAGAGATCATAGAGATGCGAGTAGAACTTATTAAATGCTTCACCTATGTCTCGTGGGCTTATGTTACTCCTCCTGTCCATTTGGATATTTAAAACTCTCGCTTTAGCTTTTCTATTTTTTAGTTTGTTAGAAAGCATCTTGTCTGCTTTATTACTCTTATGGTACCATTTCTGGTTTAGTTTCTTAAGGGCGAAGTTTGCTTTATCCATCAGGAGGGAGTTTAATTTCTTAGAGACATGGGCTATTGCTAGCCCCTGAGCTTTAGAGTGGGACAATTTATTTTCAGCGTTTAATTTATATAACTCCAAGTATAGTTGATTAATTGAAAGCCCTTTTTTCTTAGCTTCCGAGACGATTTTTATTAAGTAACCACGTGCCACACATTTAACCCCTTAAGGACAGAGCCTTTGAAACATTTTTGTCCTTTCTGGACAATGGCTATTTTAACATTTCTGTGCTGTTTGTGTTTAGCAGTAATTTTCTTCTTCGTCATTTGCTGTACCCACACATATTATATATTGTTTTTATCGGGACAAAAAGGGCTTTCTATGGATGCCATATTTTTGATCATATCTTATCATATTATTAAAAAAAAATAATAAAATATGGTAAAAAAAAAAAAAATACACAAATTTCTTTGTTTTTATTTGAAACAACTTCTCCTCATCGACAATAGCGAACGAAAAAACATGCTAAATAGATTCTACTATTTCTCCTGAGTACAGGGATACCACCCATGCATAGGTTTGTTGGGTTGTTTGGGGGCTAAAATGCCAAATTTGTGAGGTGCAGTTTTTTGTTTTCCAACTTGAAATTTTTACATGCAGACAGCCTGCACCCATGTCCCATTTGGGACATATTTGAAACCAGCCAGTGTATTTTACCCCATCAACCCATATATTTTTTAAAAGTAGACACCCTAGGCTATCTCAAATGGTGGTATTTTAACACTTTCCATGCACTATTTCTACCACCAGCCTTTGTCAAAGTTTGTGGTAGTAATTTTTTTGTGTTTTTTTTTCACAAACCTTGTACTTCAGACATAAATTTACAGATTTTGGTATGTGTCACTGCCAAATAACACCCCAATAAGTGTTCAGAAACATCTCTTGAGTACAGGGATACCCCCCATGCATAGGTTTGTTGGATTGTTTGGGGGGTAAAAGGCCAAATTTGGGAGGTGAAGTTTTTGGTTTTCCAATTTGAAATTTTGACATGCAGACAGCCTGCACCCATGTCCCATTTGGGACATATTTGAAACCAGCCAGTGTATTTTACCACATCAACCCATATATTTTTTTAAAGTAGACACCCTAGGCTATCTCAAATGGTGGTATTTTTACACTTTCCATGCACTAATTCTACCACCAGCCTTTGTCAAAGTTTGTGGTAGTCATTTTTTTGTGTTTTTTTTTTCACAAACCTTGTACTTCAGACATGAATTTACAGATTTTGGTATGTGTCACTGCCAAATAACACCCCAATAAGTGTTCAGCAACATCTCTTGAGTACAGGGATACCACCCATGCATAGGTTTGTTGGGTTGTTTGGGGGCTAAAAGGGCCACATTGTGAAGGTGCGCATTTTCAACTTGGAATATTGACGTGTAGCCAGCCTGAGCCCATCTTTCATTTGGGACTTTTTTTTAAAGTAGGACAGTGTATTTTACCCCAAAAAGTATATATTTTGTAAAAGTAGACACCCTAGGCTATTTTAAATGGTGTTATTTTAACACTTTCCATGCACCAATTCTACCACCAGCCTTTGTCAAAGTTTGTGGTAGTCATTTTATTGTGTATTTTTTCCCACATACATTGTACTTTAGACACAAATTCACATATTTCGGTATGTGTCACTGACAAACAATACCACAATATATGTTCAGCAACATCTCCCGAGCACAGGGATACCACCCATGCATAGCTTTGTCAGCTTTGTTGGGTGTTGAAAGGCTACATTTGAGAGGTGCGCTTTTTGATTTTCAAACTTGGAATTTGAACATGTAGAGCAAGGAAGGGGTTAATAGCTCTTATAAGAGCCTTTGTAGTACTGTACAAAAAAATTAACCCCTAAAAATGCACAGACAAGAAAAAAATTTCTGCTGTGCAGTGATCAGTGGCAGGGAAGGGGTTAATACACTACACTATACAAAGGGTATGGCTTTTATAAAAGCCCTTGGGACTCACAATTTTTTTAACATTTTATTTAATTTATTACAATTAAAAAATTATGTTATACAGATCTGTCTCTTTCCCTCACTAAAACTCAAGTGAGGAGAGGGAGGCAGATCCATATGGGTCAGAACAATATTTACCAATATTGATCGAACCAGACGAATGGTGATGCTCATCTGAGAAATCACCAAACCACCTTTGCCACTGATCGGCTGTTACTGATCGCTATACACGTGTTCAGACAGCTTCAAAAGGAATACACGTAATCCCCTAGTGGGTATAATTAACCCCTAGCGAGTCTGACAAAAAAAATGCTGATAGCAAAAAAAAAATCCTTCTGCGACTAGATTGCTCCATATGCGCTGCTTAGGCAGTGACCATATGCACTGCTTAGGCAGTGACCATATGTGCTGCTTAGGAAGTGATATACGGCAAGGAAGGGGTTAATAGCTCTTATTTAAAAAAAAAAATTACGTTAAACGTAGTCCCCTAGCGGGTATAATTAACACGTGACGGGTGTAATAAAAAAGTTTTAAAAAAATTAAAAATGCTTCTGCAGCAAGATTGCTGCATTTGCGTCAGATCTCTGCTTAGGCAGTGATCTACAGCAAGAAAGGGGTTAATCTCTCTTAAAAGAGCTTTTTTTTATACTGTAATGAATTACAGTAAAAAAAATTAACCCCTAAAAAATGCACAGACAGCAAAAAATGTGCTGCTGTGTATGATCACTGCGTACACAGCGATCAATGGCAGGGAAGGGGTTAAATGGCTTTTATAAAAGACCTTGGTGTTTAAAATTTTATTAAATATTTGTTTTATTATTTTATTTTATTTTTTTACTTTATCTGATCTGTCTCTCTCCCTTACTATAACTAGTAAGGTGAGGGAGGCAGATCAATACTTGTCAAAGGCAATATTTGCTAATATTGCCTTTGACAGTATGATAAGTGCTCATCAGAGCACTTATCATACATGCCTGCACACAGATCACATAGATCTGTTGTGCCGGCATCGATTGGCTCCCCCTAGAGCATCGGAAGTGAAATACTTTCACTTCCGATGCTCTTGCCATTAGAAGGGAAGCGCTGCCTGTATAGGCAGCGTTCCCTTCTACTGAGCCGATGGGGTCGCTCAGGAGAGCGACCACCATCGGCTCTGGGGAGCAGAACGGTGTTGTTAAGTGCCTCGCTGGCGAGGCACTTTAACAACACCGGAGATGCTTAGAAAGCGAACCATCGTTCGCTTTCTAAGCACATGTGTGCAGCGGGCGCAGCCATTTTTAAATGGCTGCTACGATCACTCCGTGGACCATCTAGTCTGCCCAATGAGTACTTTTATTAGTCCCCCGTTCCCGGTCTTATAGCTAGGATAACCTTGTGTCTATCCCACGCATGCTTAAAATCCTTGACTGTGTTTACCTCTACCACTTCTGCTGGAAGGCTATTCCATACATCCACTACCCTCTCAGTAAAGTAATACTTCCTGATATTACTTTTAAATAGTTGCCCCTCTAATTTAAGACTATGTCCTCTAGTTGTGGTAGTTTTTCTTCTTTTAAATATAATCTCTTCCTTTACTGTGTTGATTCCCTTTATGTATTTAAATGTTTCTATCATATCCCCCTGTTACGTCTTTCCTCCAAGCTATACATGTTAAGATGCTTTAACCTTTCCTGGTAAGTTTTATCCTTCAACCCATGAACCAGTTTAGTAGCCCTTCTCTGAACTCTCTCCAAAGGATCAATATCCTTCTGGAGATACGGTCTCCAGTACTGTGTACAATACTCCAAGTGAGGTCTCACCAGTGCTCTGTACAATGGCATGAGCACTTCCCTCTTCCTACTGCTAATACCTCTCCCTATGCAACCAAGCATTCTGCTAGCATTTCCTGCTGCTCTATTGCATTGCCTACCTACCTTCAAGTCCTCTGAAATTATTACTCCTAAATCCCTTTCCTCAGATGTTGAGGTTAGGACTGTACCAAATAGTCTATATTCTGCTTTTGGGTTTTTACGCCCAAGGTGCATAATCTTGCACTTGTCCACATTAAATGTCAGTTGCCACTGCTCTGACCATTTTTCTAGTTTAGCGAAATCATTTGCCATTTGGCTTATCCCTCCATGAATATCAACCCTGCTGCAAATCTTTGTATCATCAGCAAAAATACATACTTTGCCAACAACCTTCTGCAATATTGCTAATAAAAATATTAAAGAGAATGGGTCCAAGTACAGATCCCTGAGGTACCCCACTAGTAACAAGACCTTGCATCGAATATACCCCATTGACTACAGCCCTATGTTGCCTGTCACTTAGCCATTGTCTAATCCATTCAACAATATTGAAATCCAAACTCAAAGATTTCAGTGTATTGATAAGCCTTCTATGTGCGACAGTGTCAAAAGCCTTACTGAAATCTAGGTAAGCAATGTCTACTGCACCACCCTGATATATTTTTTTTTTAGTCACCCAATCAAAAAAATCAATAAGATTAGTTTGGCATGATCTCCCTGAAGTAAACCCATGCTGTCTCTGATCTTGAAATCCAAGCGACTTTAGATGTTCAACAATCCTATTCTTTAACAAGGTTATTTTTCCCACTACTGAAGTAAGACTTACTGGTCTATAGTTGCCTGCCTCCTCTCTACTACCTTTCTTGTGAAAGGGCACAACATTAGCTAATTTCCAATCTTCTGGAACTACTCCCGTTAACAATGATTGGTTAAATAAATCTGTTAACGGTTTTGCTAGTACACCACTAAGTTCTTTTAATAACTTTGGATGTATCCCATCAGGTCCCATCAACTTATTTGTCTTTACTTTAGACAGCTGAAGTAGACGCGATATAAAGTGAAATTATTTAAAATGAATTATTAGCTTATTTATTCTGTGACACTACAATGTGATTGTACTTCTAAAATAAAAGTTGAAGACATCGAGGTTTATTACCTCTAATAATAGGTTTAAAGTGACAAAAAAACAAACAAAACAAACAAAAAAAAACCTGCTAGATAAAACAGCACGGGTTATTAAAACTTTAGTGATTATTTCGTGAATATTAGAGAGACATTCATTAACTTAATAGCCTAAGTCTCTAGGTTTGTGAAAATATATTTGGTGATGTGTTTTCCTTTTTTTCCTTTTCTCCCTTTCCCCCTTCTCCCCTCTCCTTCCTTTTCCTTTCCCTTTCCCCCTCCCCCTAACCTCCCTAAAACATAATTGTATTATACGTGCTTAATATGTACTAAGTTAAAAGGGGGGAGAATAAACACTAACTTGTAGGGGTGACGTAACCTATCTTCCTAACTGATGTTTTGAAAGGAGTTATCCCCTGGGGTAAGGGGGGTCTGCATTGCTATTTGTAGATATTCGAATTGGAATGGGGGAAATGGGTATGCTTTACTTCAATGGATCCAAGCTTCATATTAACATAAGGATTACTTAAAAGACTACACTAGGTAACATAGTAACATAGTAACATAGTAATTTAGGTTGAAAAGACACAAGTCCATCAAGTTCAACCTTTCTACCTATCATTACAGCTTTTGATCCAAAAGAAGGCAAAAAACCCCTAAGGAAGCTATTTCGAATTTTGCCTCCTGGGGGAAAAAATTCCTTCTTGACTCCAAGAGCCAATCAGATTTCTCCTTGGATCAATAAGCTCTTTTATTAATGCTTATTCTATTATTAATAGCCCTGTATGTTCTGCTTTGCTAAAAAAAAACATCCAAACCATTTTTAAATGCATCTATTGTGGTTGCTAGCACTACCTCTCTTGGCAGTGAGTTCCATAACTTTATTGTCCTAACCGTAAAGAATCCCTTCCTTTGCTGTCTATGAAATCTTTGCTCTTCCAGTCTGAGGGGGTGACCTCTTGTTCTTTGTACCTTTCTGTTAATGAACAGGTCACTGGAGAGCTCTTTATATTGGCCCTGCAAATATTTATATAATGTTATCATATCCCCTCTGAGACGCCTTTTTTCTAACGTATATAAATTCAATTTTTTAAGTCTCTCTTCATAACTAAGATCCTCCAAACCCCTTATTAATTTTGTAGCTCTCCTTTGCACTTTTTCTAGTTCCTTAATATCCTTTTTAAGGACTGGTGCCCAGAACTGTACTGCATATTCAAGGTGAGGTCTTACCATTGATTTGTAAAGAGGCAAGATGATATCCTCCTCCCGTGAATCTATACCTCGTTTTATACATGCCAATATCTTATTGGCCCTTGCAGCTGCTGACTGGCATTGGGCACTGTTGCCAAGTTTGTTGTCTATAATTATTCCTAAATCCTTTTCATTAGTAGTTTTTCCCAGGGAAAAACCATTTAACGTATATGTTGCTTTGTTATTATTTTTCCCATAATGCATAACTTTACATTTGTCTATATTGAACCTCATTTGCCACTTTACTGCCCAGTCCCCCACTCTGTCCAAATCTTCCTGTAAAGAAAAAACATCAAGATTAGTCTTTATTGCCTTACCTAATTTAGTGTCGTCCGCAAACACGGAGACATGGCTCTCAGCACAATGTGGCAGATCATTAATAAACAAATTAAAAAGAAGAGGGCCCAAAACAGACCCCTGAGGTACTCCGCTTAATACCCTTGTCCAATTTGAGAATTTTCCATTTACAACAACCCTTTGTGTTCTATCTTTTAGCCAATTTTCAATCCACATACACACATTTGCCCCCAAACCTATTTCTCTCAATTTGTAGAGTAACCTTTTGTGTGGAACTGTATCAAATGCTTTCGCAAAATCCAAATAGATCACATCAACTGCCACACCTAGATCTATATTTTTACTGACTTCTTCATAGAATGTTATTAAGTTTGTTTGACAAGACCTGTCTTTCACAAAACCATGTTGACTTTTACTAATTATATTCTGGTTCAAGATGTATTCTTGAGTGTATACCTTTAGCAATCCTTCAAATAGTTTCCCCACTACAGATGTCAAGCTCACTGGCCTATAATTACCTGGCAGAGATTTTGATCCCTTTTTAAATATTGGAATGACATCCGCCTTTCGCCAGTCTGTTGGCACTGTACCTGAACTGAATGAATCCCTAAAGATCATGAATAGTGGCCTGGCCAGAATTATGCTTAACTCTCTAAGTACCCTTGGGTGTATACCATCTGGTCCTGGGGCCTTGTCTATCTTAACAGAGTGTAATTGCTTAAGCACTTTTTCCTGTGTCAGCCAATCCCATGTTTGCGGCGAATGTCCCATAACTTCCTGTAGCAGGGGCTCGTCCATCTGCTCTTCCTTAGTATAAACAGAAGAAAAAAAAGTATTTAAAATGTCTGCTTTCTCTCTGTCCTCACTTACCAAATTTCCCATTTGGGATAACAAGGGCCCAACATTTTCCCTCTTTAGCTTTTTTCCATTTATATATTTATAAAACATTTTGGGGTTAGTTTTACTCTCCTTGGCAACCCTTTTCTCATTTTCCAATTTAGCCATTTTAATTGCCTTTTTGCAGGCTTTGTTGGCCTCTTTGTACTCTATAAATGATAATGCTGATCCCGTGTTTTTATAATGTTTGAATGCCATTTTCTTGTTTTGTACTTCCTGTTTCACGTTACCTGTAAGCCACATTGGTTTTGATTTGTGTCTTTTGCATTTGTTTCCCAAAGGTATATATTGGGATGTGTACTTTTGTAATGTGTGCTTAAAGGCATTCCACTTGTCTTCTGTGTTTAGTCCAGAAAACAATCGTTCCCAGTCTAAATGTTCAATCGATGCCCTTAGTCCATCAAAGTTAGTCCTTCTAAAATTAAGTGTTTTGGTGGCGTATTTACCAATTTGCTTTTTTGCATTAATCTCAAATGAGACCATATTATGGTCACTATTCCCCAAGTGTTCTCTTATTTGGATGTTTGAGATAAGCTCCTCATTGTTTGTTATTACCAAATCCAGACAGGCATCCATTCTAGTTGGGGTGTCTACTAATTGTGCCATAAATTTGTTATTAAGCAGGTCCAGAAACTTGCTCCCCCTAGCTGAACTAGTTGTGCCACTCTTCCAATCTATATCTGGGTAATTAAAATCTCCCATGATTAGAACTTCATTCATATTTGCAGCCTTTTCAATTTGTAATAAAAGCTGATCTTCTCCATCAATGCTAATATTTGGTGGCTTGTAGCATACACCTACAAGTAATGTGCGATTCTTTTTAGCGTCTAAGCTAATCTCCACCCACAGTGTCTCCACATCAGTTCCAGTTACATCATGAACACCTTCTTTAATACTGGGATTTAATTTAGGATTTACATACAGACAAATCCCTCCCCCTTTTCTATTTACTCTGTCCTTTCTAAAAAGTGAGTAACCTTGTAAATTAACTGACCAGTCGTGGGTCTCATCCCACCACGTTTCTGTGATTCCGATTAAATCATATTGTTCAGCACTTACCAGTATCTCCAGCTCACCCATTTTGTTTGTCAAGCTTCTTGCATTTGCTAAAAGACATTTGAGATTACTACCCATTTTCTGTTTAGTTGACAAACACTTAATGTGTGCAGGTTTAATTATATGGACCTCCCTTTGGTCTATGTTAACCCCACCACTGCTTTCCTCCTCTCCCATAGCTAGACCCACCTTCCAATCTACCCTAGCTACCATTGCTTCTTTTTGATCTTGACCCTCCCCCCCAGAGCTTAGTTTAAAAGCTCATCTAATCCTATAGCCATCCTCGCCCCTAATACTGCAGCCCCCTCATCATTGAGGTGCAGCCAATCCCGTCCAAAGAGTCTGTAACCGACTGCAAAGTCTGCCCAGTGCTCCAAGAACCCAAATCCCTCTTGCTTGCACCACCTTCGTAACCACGCATTAATCTCCCTAAGCTCCCGCTGTCTCCCTGACGTAGCGCGTGGTACTGGTAATATTTCCGAGAATATTACCTTGGAGGTCCTTTCCTTTAGCTTCTTTCCTAGTTCCCTAAAATCATTTTTAAGGACCCCCCACCTACCATTTACTTTTGTCATTAGTACCAATGTGTACTATGACCGCTGGATCATGCCCAGCCCCTCCCAATAATCTGCCTACCCGTTCCGCAACATGCCGAACCCGAGCACCCGGGAGACAACATACAGTTCGGCATTCGGGGTCCTGGCGACAGATTACCCTATCTACCTTCCTAATAATAGAATCCCCTACCACCACAACCTGTCTAGCCTTCCTAGTGTCCTGGCTCCCAACTGCGCTGGAGAGGCTACTCACCTGGCTGCTAGGAGAGTCCGCCTGCCCCAGAAATGCCTCTTCTGAGCTAATCCCCCCCAGCATCCTCACACAAGCTGGCAAACATGTTGGGGTGAACCAGCTCAGAACAAGCCTCCCTAGCTCTCCGACCCCTACTGCCCCTTACACAACTAACCCAGCTCTCTGCCCTAGAAACCTCTTCCCCTCCATCATCACCCTCCTCTACACTGGCCCCAGCCAATGCCTGCTCCGTGAGCAGTAAACTCCGCTCCATGTTGCTTATGTCCCTAAGTGTTGCCAGTTGCCTCTTTAGATCTAATATTATATTTTCCAAAGCAGCAACCTGCTCACATCTGCAGCAGTGGTATGGACCCTGGGGAACTTGCTCCAAGACCGCATACATGCTGCAAGACATGCACTTAGTGGCATTGTCCAACATGCTCTCTAGTGTAAACCACAAAAATAAAAATAGAATAAAATAAAAAAAGATGTATACTTTACCCTTCTTTCCTTTTAACTCCTTCTTTGCTTCTAACTCCCACACTTAAGAAGCTTTTTTCACTTTAGAAGCTGCTCCCTTGTATTCGCCTGGCTCACTATTCGCCTGCTCCTTCCAGTTAAATGGCCTTCAAAGTAAAGAGACTCCCAGAGAAGGTTAATTAACTGATTGCAAACAGCCTTGCAAACCTTTTCCCTCCAAACAGTTTTTTTTTTTGTTTTTCAACCAATCTTTATCAAAAATGCACACAAAATAAACAGTGCTCCCCTTGCAGTAAAAATCAAAATATACTTTCCTTCTTTGCTTCTAACTCCCACACTTAAGAAGCTTTTTTCACTTTAGAAGCTGCTCCCTTGTATTCGCCTGGCTCACTATTCGCCTGCTCCTTCCAGTTAAATGGCCTTCAAAGTAAAGAGACTCCCAGAGAAGGTTAATTAACTGATTGCAAACAGCCTTGCAAACCTTTTCCCTCCAAACAGTTTTTTTTTTTTTTTCAACCAATCTTTATCAAAAATGCACACAAAATAAACAGTGCTCCCCTTGCAGTAAAAATCAAAATATACTTTCCTTCTTTGCTTCTAACTCCCACACTTAAGAAGCTTTTTTCACTTTAGAAGCTGCTCCCTTGTATTCGCCTGGCTCACTATTCGCCTGCTCCTTCCAGTTAAATGGCCTTCAAAGTAAAGAGACTCCCAGAGAAGGTTAATTAACTGATTGCAAACAGCCTTGCAAACCTTTTCCCTCCAAACAGTTTTTTTTTTTGTTTTTCAACCAATCTTTATCAAAAATGCACACAAAATAAACAGTGCTCCCCTTGCAGTAAAAATCAAAATATACTTTCCTTCTTTGCTTCTAACTCCCACACTTAAGAAGCTTTTTTCACTTTAGAAGCTGCTCCCTTGTATTCGCCTGGCTCACTATTCGCCTGCTCCTTCCAGTTAAATGGCCTTCAAAGTAAAGAGACTCCCAGAGAAGGTTAATTAACTGATTGCAAACAGCCTTGCAAACCTTTTCCCTCCAAACAGTTTTTTTTTTTTTTTCAACCAATCTTTATCAAAAATGCACACAAAATAAACAGTGCTCCCCTTGCAGTAAAAATCAAAATATACTTTCCTTCTTTGCTTCTAACTCCCACACTTAAGAAGCTTTTTTCACTTTAGAAGCTGCTCCCTTGTATTCGCCTGGCTCACTATTCGCCTGCTCCTAACAGTTAAATGGCCTAGGAGATAGACATTTTTATAATCTTTCCACCATAGGGTGAAGGGGTTTCGAGGTAGCGAGTTCCTACCACAGGGGGAAGCAGGTCACTAAAATGAAATCATCTGTTATAAATCAATGAACAATTCAGGAAACTCTGTATATGGAGCAGGTAGTTGTTCTCAGGTAGGATTTGTAGAATCATACCAACGTTCATTGTTACCAACAAGTTATTTAACCCCATCATTGTCTAAAACAGAACATAACTTAGTGCCTTTTCCAGTTACTTTAAGATGTATTTTAGCCTTAAGCCTTAACATTAAGTATGTTATATACATTAAACAGGCAGTAGTCTCAGCTTCTGTGCTTTGTAATAGGTGGATACAATTCCTAGAAAGGCGTCAGTACCTGGACGGTTTATTTACGGTTACTGTTGCTACCATTATTGATAGTGATGCTTTTGTTTTTATACCACTAAAATCTGTTTTGCTGTAACAACAGATATTTTTATATGTAAGACTGGTCCCTTGGCACTTAACCATGTTACTTTCAGTCACACAACTTTCTGATGCTTATTAACCCCTTCCTGACGCTGGAACGTACTATGCCATCCTGATTTACAGGATGCCTAAAAGTGCCTAAAAGATGCTAGGATGGCATAGTACGTTTAACAGCTCATCGCAGGGACTTACAGCGGGATCCCACCTGTCAGATGAGGCCACTTTGAGTGTCCTCAGTCTGACAGGGAAAATGTAGCCGGTGCTCAAAGCGAGCACACACTACATTTCACTAAATCGCGCTGTGCCCAAACTTCCGGGTTCTGACACGCCTGTTGCTCATGACGTCAGTAGGACTTGCAGTCTTTTGGCAGGGACCGACAGGGTCTAAGATCCTAACCTGGTCTCTGCCATAGTGTTCCTGGCTACCGATCACCTTGTGATTGGTGGCAAGGAACAAATCGTGTCCCAGACAACGCAAGCACCATACGTCACGAAGGGGTTAAATCATGAATGGAGCTGCAGGACGTTCCTTACGTCCTTTTATAATTTACCATACAGTTATCTGTGACATGCTTGTAAAGTATCTATTTAAAAAGACATTTAATATATAAAATATAATCACTATAAAAAAGATATTTTAATGAGCACTAAAAAAATGAGCAAGACCAGTGAAATAATCAGTTGTGAAACACTTCAAATACAGTATACTGATTTGTATAAAATTGTTCATATGCTCTATAATGGTAATATGTATATTGTATTAATATTGAATCATGAACATAAATATGTTGGAGATTGAAATTAAAAAATTAAAAATATTTTTAATTTTTTAATTTCAGAAGCTCACGATTAGCCAAGTGTATTGTCAGAGGTTGCACCAATCTTCAGAGGAAAATAGCATTAGATACATTTAACCTTCATCATTTTCCAAGAGCTGAGAACCAACTTTAAAGATTGGTCTGAGGCTATATATCAAGGTACTGGACAACATTTTGGAAACATTGAAGAAAAAAAAATCGATTTGTACAAAATCCAAAAACACCATACAGATTTAGGGATTGTTTGGATCATTCTCTCCTGAAGCCTACTGGAGAGAAGATGTGGATGTATGGAAGATTATGAGGTAGGACTATATACCTATAATTTTCAAAACCGGTGACCGCTATATTCAAACTACCATCTTGTTGTATCAAGATCTGATACAATTTCTGAGAGGAATATTTCTTCTGTTGCCTCATCATCATCTGTGCACTCGGCAACCTCTTTTACACAATCTAGTCAGAGTCTTTCTATGTTCCTTCATCCAAGAAAAAAGTGTATTTACCATGCCTACACAGAAGAAAATACAGAATTCTGTTTTGCACTGACTGTGTAAAGGAACAAATACAGAGTCTGTCAAAACATCAGACAAATCACAATGATGGACACTCCATCTTTTTCACGGTCTAAATACCTACAGACCATGGCAAATTAAAATGCTACAACTTAAAAAGGTGTTTTTTTTTTTATTTTTATTTTTTTTAAAAAGGATGTCTTATGGAGGACAGATGTACCAGCATCTCAACTGTTCATGAACCAACAGAAGAAGTTTAACTTTGTCTGGAGATAGACAGTGTGATAGCCCAGGTATTTCTCCAAAATATTGTACATACACATTAGCAGAAGAAACCACTGGAAAAATTATTGAATGTTACACTGTTCAAGTAACTGAAGCTACCTCATCAATAGCAATGGAAAGTACTATGGTAAAACAATTGTGTTGGAAAGCTTTTGAATGAAGGAATTATGATTGGAATAATAGCTACGGATCCTGGTATCACAAAAATTATGCTGGAACAATGTGGGAATAATTTCATACAACATTAGTATGACATTTGACACTTTGCCAAAAACCTTCATAAAACATGAGCTCACTCGCAAATCTGTGGTTAACCATCTTTGGACCTTTGTGTATGAAATCTAAAAAAATCCTGACTTTCTGAAAGAGCACTTGGACATCATTATTACAACACATAACACAGTTGGATTGAATGTATACCATTTAAATCATATGATAAGAATCTCTGTACTCCAGAATCTAGACAAAAACAATGGATTGACCCACACTGGTCTGTCTACCGTGAGTTAGCCACCATTATTACAAACTGACAATTATTGAATTACATTCATCACCTGCCATATTGGCAGTGTTGAGGTTTTCAATAATTTTGGTTCTGAAATATCGACCAAACTTGTCAAATTTAAAATTGACTGTAAGCTAGGTGAATACCGATATATAATAAACCATAGTTTCCAAAAAGAACCAAAGCATGTCAAGTAAAGTTAGTTTGAGGATAACAAACCTGAACATGTTTACCATATAATGTGTGATCTTATACGTCTATCAGCAGGAGAAATAAAAGTTGATAAGGAGTCACAAGGGTGCTGACTGCCAACACAGCATATATATTAGTAATTTTAAATCTTCAGATTTGTAATGTAAAATATCTCTATTATGTTCTTAAACTTTTGTGTGTTGAATTTTGAAAAAGAAACGTTGCAAAATATTACATTAAAATAAATATATATTTTTTACCATCATGTAGTTTTCTCTAAACTGTTTTGTGGTGTGCCTGAAAATATTATAAACACTGAGCTATTTGTGCTTTTTAAAAACACTATAACCATAAAATAATCACCTGCTTCATATTATCAGATTCTAGGTTGGTGGAGTGTATTTGTGTTCGAATCTTTACAATACACAAAGATTAATCAACATAAAATAAATAATTTTCAATAACCAATATCTTTTATTAACCCCTTCGCGACAATGGACGTGTCAGGCAGTATACTTGCACACTGCACATTAGTGTGAGTTTTATTGGTGGGGAGCTGTGTTCGTACACTCACATACCGCCCATTAATAAATTGTATTGCAGTGAAACACTGATGCACTTACTCACTGCACGTTACTGGGAGTTTTGTTGCTGTGGACTTTGTGATAACACTGATCTGATCTGTAGGTCACTGTGACAAGCTGTGTGGTCAATGTCAAGGGTGTGTGGCTACATAATGTCATGTTTATGAAGTGGAGGAGTTAGCTAAAGAGCCACACCCACCTGGTTGCACCAAGAAAATTGACAAATGACATAATTTAATAATATATTGAACCTGAATAAAACAGCCAGTTTATTAAAGGTTTTTAAATTTTGTCATTACTCTTTAATTAAATTTGCCCTACAGAAATAACTGGTTTATTTCAACTTGCAAAGAAAGGCACTATTTCAATTTTCCTCTACAAAAGTGAGAAATCGAGAAACCTATTTTTCCTGATTTACATAAAAAAGGCAAGAACCTTAAAAATATCACATTTATGTTTTATGCAATATCATATTTTATTAACAATAAAAGATTAATAATTGAATTTGATACTAAAGTAAAATTTATTTAAGTTGCATAGATCCTTTTAAGTGTCTGGGAAGTTGTCAGCCCATTCCTTACATAAACAAAATCTATGTTTTTAAATACTTTGAAAGTGCAATTTATTATTTTTTTAACTGCTTAGCACATTATGTTTTCATGCCATTAATGTATGAAACCTAAAGTAAAGATGACAAATTTAGTTGCAAGGAAGTATTTTCTTAGGATTATGACAGATGGAGCTACAAGCTGTTGCACCCTGAGGTTCCTGGGTGCATATTTTCTTTTGCCGGGCCAATTGTGTTGTGACAAATGTAAGATTTCTTTTCTTCTTTTAATTTTGGCTCAAAAAAGAGGGCTTGATACAGAAATAAAAGAGGAGTGATATAAGTCGGAAAATAGCATTTAACAATTATTTTTTTTTATCAGGCAATGCAAGCATATGTTTTCAGCTCTAGAGTTAGGAGGCATCTGGCTACTAGCTACCATGGCTAATACTGTACTATTAATATGTTAACACTTACTGTTTTTCCAATTCCCAAAGCAAATTGAATACTGTAAGAAATAGCACCACAACGCATACATATTAAAATGTTCTAATCCTCCCCCTTGCAGATTGAAACCTTTCTAGATAAAATTGGGCTCCCTTCGTTAACTGAGGAGCAACTCTCTGAATTGAACCATCAAATATCAGAAAACGAGTTAGGCTTGGCTATTCGAGCCCTGAAAAAGGTGAAAGCCCCGGGGCCGGATGGCCTATCCTCACTCTTCTTTGTTTCATCTCACACTGAGATTGTTCCTGTACTGTTAAGGACCTTCTCCGACGCAATTTCAACATGAGAATTCCTTCCTGAATTGCTGGAAGCCACTACCTCACCAATCCCCAAGACGGGAAAGGACCCTACACTGATCCCTAGCTATCGGCCAATATCCTTGATAAATCTGGATGTAAAACTCTTCTCGGGGATCTTGGCCGATAGACTGGGTCGGGTCATATCTGACCTAATACATCCAGATCAGACGGGTTTTATATCCGGTCGTTCAGGGGAAGACAGCATTAGGAGAGTTCTCGACTTGGTTTACCACTCTGGGCGGATTGGGGAGGCTACCGTTTTCCTTGCTCTCGACGCCGAGAAAGCATTCGATAGGGTCGACTGGCTTTTTCTTGATAAGACCTTAGAGGCATTTGGAATTGTCGGCCCTTTTAAAACTGGCACTATGGCACTTTGCTCGGCGCCGAGGGCACGGATCTCTGGACCCTCACTTAATTCTAGCTTTTTCAGGGGTGCCCATTGGCACCATTGCTATATGCCCTTAGTATCGAACCCCTCGCTGCCCTAATCAGAAACTCATCAGATATTGGTGGAATCCACTTAGGTCTCCACGACTATAAGATCTCGCTATACGTGGATGATGTTTTGCTTTGACATCCCTGGAAAAATCGGTACCTCAGGCCTTATCACTTATAGAACAATATATCTTTTTCTCAAATTATAGAGTGAATCTTGGAAAAACACAAGCATTGGGGTTCTTCTTATCTCCTTTTCAACTACAGGAGTTATCAACTTTGGGTGACATTAAGTGGTCCAACAAATGGCTGGACTACCTTGGGGTGCAGATCACTCTTGATTTGAGACAAACTCTTTGTCTTAATTATGAGAAGCTAGTTTGTGAGCTTAGAATCTCTCTGAGAAGTTGGCGTGGCCTAGAAACGTCGTGGCTTGGACGCATCAACATACTCAAGTCATAAATAATTCCTAAAATTCTCTTCCTGATGAGAGCTATCCCCTTGAGAGCACCATCCATGTACTTGAAACAACTAACTTCTTTATTGTCCTTGTTTGTCTGGGATATGAAGCACCCTAGAATAGCTAATATAACTCTAAGACGCAGTATAAGAAATGGAGGGTTGGGTTTTCCAGACCTTAATAGAATGCAAGATATATGTCAATTTTCAAATTTTTTAGTCTGAAAATATAAACCACTTCAGAATACCCGTTGGCTTCAAATCGAGACCTTTGATTGCCACGGATTAGAACCCTACTACCTCTTTTGGACTCCAACAATTTGGTTCAACAAATTAAAAATCTCGAACCCGATAATCACAGAGGTAGTAAAGGGGATGTTTCGTTTTAAGAAACTATTCTCTGATGCTCAGGGACTGAACGGTCTGGTCCCTCCGAGAATATTGTCGACGAGAATCTGTAACCTTGACATCAGGAAATGGCTCGTGGCAGGGGTGACGAAGATAGATGATATACTCCAAGATGGTGAATTGGCCTCTTTTTCACACCTGCAAAGCTTGTTTTCTCTTCCTAATTCTGAATTTCTTACTTACCTTCGTATATTAAAATTTATAAAATCCAATCCACTGACAGAAAGTACCCCTCTCGATAAATTTCTTCTTCAAAACTCCCGAACTAATAACATTTCTAAGTTGCAGTTATTATCTGAAAACATGCTTTCACAATCTAAGCTTTCCTCGGTGACACACTGGGAATCTGATCTGGGTAAGGTTTTTCCCGTGGAGACTTGGAATAGCGCTATTCAAAACACCCGATCGGCTCTCCACGGTATTAACCTCCAAGAATTGTACTATAAAATACTCGATAGATGGCACTATGTGCCTTCTCGAGTCAGTACATTTTCTCCAGACGTTTCTGACTTATGTTGGAGATGTGGAAGAGAGAGGGGCTCCCATTTCCATATCTGGTTGTCCAGTGAGCAATTAACCCAGATTAAAAACTTGGTTACGATAGCACTTAATAGGGTTCTGCAGAATAAAACCCCTCTTTCACCCTATACGTTTCTCTTCCATCTGAATACAGGTCAAGCAAAGTCCCCTAGACAAATGCTCTCTATTAATATATTAATGGCAACTAAACTGCTGCTGGCTCGCCTCTGGAGGAAGCAGGAGGTGCCATCCTGGTCAGATATTGAGGTGGATTTTCAACTCTCGGCAGAAGAAGCATTTTTCCCGTTAGAATCTGCAAAAAGCAAAATGGAAGAGATTCAAGTTATTTGGGATGGAGTAAAGAAAAGAAGGGGGGAAGGAGAAGCGGCCCGTTAGGGAGTGGACAATAGGTGATTTGCGGCGAACCGGAGGGGGGGGGCGGAGCTTGAGAGGGACGTACCGAAAGGGATCTCTTTTTTTTTTCCTTCTTTCTCCCCCCCCCCTTTTTTTCTTTCTCTCTTGATCTATAAATGAATAATGAGGAGAAGGGAATGGGTAAGGGAAGACAAGAATAGTTCACCATAGCTATAAGATTAACCAGGATTCCCTACGTCCATTCTTCTGCATGTTTTACAATGTATTATATGTTATGTTATGTATTTATGTATTTGTGCGATATGTATTGTCTTTTTTTCGTTTTTTTTATATGAAAATAAAGGATTTATAGAAATTAAAAAAAAAATAAAATAAAAATGTTCTAATCCAAAGGAAACAAAACATGGAATTACAGTATGTTTTCTCCCCACTTCTGATGCATCTTGACTATTACATACACTTACATTTGTTAACAAATAGATAGAAGCACAAAACACATCTGTAGATAAGACCAATTCGGCCCATCTAGTCTGCCCAATGTCTGTCTTATTAGAAAAAAATATATATAAACCGGATACATTTAGTCACTAGCCTTATTATATATCTGTCCATTGCTGATACTGCCTCCCTCCTGTTGCTAATCAAGTGTGGAGTGCCTCAAGGATCCGTTCTTGGACCGCTGCTATTCTCCTATCCTATTTATAAATCATCTACCCTCGGTGTGTGACCTGGCTCATGTGCATATTTATGCTGATGATACGGTCATTTATACGTGCGGTACTCAACTATTGCAAGTGGAATCCGTGCTACAGGATCAGTTTTCTAAAGTTGAAAATTGGATATCTAGAAACAAATTATTCCTCAACGCTGAAAAAACGGTGTCCATGTTGTTTGGGCCAAATGCCAAACTACTTAAATTAAGCAATCCTCAATTAAACATCAACACCAAATCCAGTTATAACCTGACCCAGGTAAATTCATATAAGTATCTTGGCATGTGGCTAGATCGAAACATATCTTTTGGTCTCCATATTGATAAGCTCGTGTCAAAGATATATCCTAGGATTGGCTTTCTATATAGAAACAAATCTAACCTAGATTCCACGGTAAGGAAACGTATTGTGCAGCAAATGTCGATCTTAGATTATGGAGATGTTGTGTATGATTCTGCCCCGCAGACCCATCTCGGTAAACTCGACACTATGTACAATACATTGTGTCGTTTTGCACTACAGTGCGATTATAATACGCACCACTGTAAAATGTTAAGAGTTAAACTGGCTGACGCTTGCCTCCAGGCGCACTCTCCACCTAGCTTGCTTAGTGCATAACCACTTCTCTGGAACGCTCCCCCCCTACCTGAGTGGCATGCTCTCTCTTACGCCATGCACTTCCTACAATCTCAGATCCTGCACCAACCCTTCATTAGCGATCGCTCACTTCAAAAAGGAAGCGAGCCGAGGTGCGTTCTTTCAGACCTGCTCATATGTGGAATAGCCTTCCTGTTTCTGCCAAATCATCTAGTCTAAAATCCCTGAAAATAAGTGTCTCCCAAATCCTCAAAACAGATTGTACCTGTTATTAGTTTACAAACTCCTTTGTATACTGTACATATTGTTCCTTTTTTTGTATCAATAATGATTTACCCTGTATGTTCTCCTTTCAACTTGTTTAATATATGTATGTATGTATCTATTTTTAATCTTCTGTTAAATGTGTAACTGTGTAATTCTATTCTGGACTGGGTCCCCAGGACATACTTGAAAACGAGAGAAATCTCAATGTATTCTTCCTGGTAAAACACTTTCTAAATAAAAATAAATAAATAAATAGCCTTATACCTATCCCATGCATGGTTAAACGTCTTCACTGTATTAATCTATACCACTTCTGCTGGAAGACTATTCCATGCATCCACTACCTTCTCAGTAAAATAATATTTCTGATATTACTTTTAAACCTTTACCCTGCTAATTTAAGACTGTCTGTCTCTCTTGTTGTGATAGTTTTTTCCCTCCTTTTAGGAGGAGATCTAGGACAAGATGGGAGAGTTTGAACATGGAATCCAAGATTTAGTGGATCTTCCTTAACTTTATTAAAGCTGTGAAGGGAGGGAATTCAACACATGGATTTTGATGTGCCAGTGGCTTATATTTGAAATGTGCAATGTGGTCAAATACAAAATAACAAACTCTTATATATTTTTTCAATCCAAAGGCTCATCTCTGAAATAAGCATACAAGTACCCAAAAATAAGGTTTAACACAACACTTTTTGTGCCTAACATTTTGAAAGATTTAGCTAAAATTTGATTTGTGCCTAACATTTTGAAAGATTTAGCTAAAAATTGATTTACAGTAACAAATGACCTCTTCTATTTGACTTAACAATATTAGATGTTTTAAACAAATAGGTGAAATTGGAATTAACATAGGTTATTGCTTTATATACTTATTAAAATGTGCACCTTTCCAACTTTTAAAAACATAATTTTTTCCCCTTTACTTACATGACGTAGCCTACTGGGTCTACTCAGGCAGCTCAGATTTTGTACTATATTCCATTCAGACGATTTAGTGACCACCGATTTAGTCCCGAATATGAGCGTCCGAATTCAGTTATGCTATTTCGGTGGTTAGACTCATCTGGAGTTCGGCTGACTACAGTGGTAGCCTTGGTCCGTCCCATTGACTTCTACAGGGAGGAATTACGCTTACTTTAGGGCCATTTCAGGAGGATCTCAGTTACAGGTGAAATAGCCAAAGACCTCCCAAAATGCGCTGAAGTTCAACTAAATTTAAATTAACAAAAATAATAATTTTGAAAAAACAAAGTAAATTAACAGAAATCTAAAGTTTTTTTTATTAAAATGTTAATACTTATTTTAAGTTACATTTTTCAGTTTGTAAGTAATAGGAACGAGATGAAGAGTTGGGAACTAGGTACTAAATGACATATGATCAGAGGATTGCTGACTCATGCTCGGTGTCACATTTTTCTTAGCATCAAGAAGCTATGTCAAGTTTGATAAGCTCTAATCCTCTGTGTAAAAGAATTATACAAATCTGAATAGATGATCTTCCTTCTTCATTCTTCACTCAATCATATTTTAAAAGCAACTATAACCCTTGTGGAAGTTAATGATTGCTAGCTCTTAGTTTGGTTTAGTTTATACCCTCATGTACGGAGATACTGTTTATCCAGTGTTTCTGTATAGGGTTAATAAATACCTATTTTTAATATTACATTTCACATATTTAACCCAGCCTTAGACTCATCATCAGGACACAGACACACTACATTACACCTCTCAGAGGGTATAAATTTCCTGATGGCCCAACTGAAATTAATAGACAAATGGCCCCTATCAAATAACTCTGCTAAAGAATACACACATCATTCTCAAGTGCATGGTAGTCGACCAAGAATAGATTACATTTTAGTCTTGCCACATCTCCTTACAGCAAATATTGAAACTCATACTAACCAAAGTCATATAAGAGTATTCACCTATAACACTGGCCTTGGATAAAAGAAACAAACCATTGAATTCCTGGCGATTTCCTAAATATCTAATGGCAAATGCTGATTTTGGGACCTTTCTGTCTTTGGCATGGGCCAATTTTGTCGATAACTTGGCCCATGTGGAAGACCCCATGTTGTTGTGGAACATGGCAAAAGTAGTCCTCAGAGGTCATCTCATATCATCCGTGGCAAATTGCAATAGAACATGGAAAAAAAAAATCATGATCTATTGCACTGAGTTACCCAAGCACAAACTAATCTGTTAAACAACCCTGACGAAAACAACAAATCAGAATATCAAACAGTTAAGCAATTACTGGAAACCTTTTAGACTGAAAAATTATCAACCAGAAAATTATCGAACACTCCAGACAGAATTTTTTTAGATGGGAGGGGGAATCAGGAAGACTTCTGGCTAAAATTGCTAAAAATACGTGTACCATAACATATATTACTAATGTCAAACACAACAGCCTTAATTTATTGAAGACTGGAGACATTATCCAACTCTTCCAAGCCCATTTCTCCACACTATTTCCAGAACAGCCAGATGATAAACAGGTATATCAATATTACAGGAAGCTAAGCTTCAAGAACTAACAAATACCCAAAGAAACATACTTAATGCCCCGATCCTTGAAGAAAAAGTCAAATTAACAATATCCTCTCTAACAAATCACCAGGGCTAGACGGCTATCTTTCAGATTTTTTTTAAACTATTAAAATAAGACATCTCCCCCAACTTTGACCAACTTACATAAGATGGAGAACAAACATAGAGGCCAATCACATTACTAAACTCTGATACTAAAATACTTTCAAAAATAGCCACAAGACTTCAAAATATTCTTCCTGAAACTATGCATGAGACACAAATGGGCTTCATAAAAAACCTTTCACCTACTGTAGGAATTAGAAAAGCAATCATAGCCATACAGCAGGCAAAAATAAAATAACCCTCACACAATTATTCCTTAATATGATTAGATGCTTGCAGAGCATTTGACAACATCTCATGGGAACATATAGTAAGGATTCTTAGGTTTAGATTCTTCAGAGCAAATTTTCTCACATTTTTCACTAACCTATATGCCTCACCATCAACCGTATTACGTATAAATGGACTGACTTCGAACCCAGTTCCTATCACAAGAGACGTCGACAAGGATGCCCGCTATCACCCCTACTTTTTAATATTGCATTAGATCCCCTACTCTGGATCCTCCATAACAACCAGAATCTGGAAGGATTCAGAGTGGGGACATCTGTAAGAAAGGCCGCAAACGAACTGTTACTTTTTCTAGCCATACCACAAAACGAGTGGCCAATTATCTTGAATTTGATAGAGGGATTTGGCAAAGCTAGTGGATTCACTATAAATTACTCAAAATCAGAAGCAATGTATTTCCAAAAAAGAGTGGTACCAGCAAGCATGCTGACAAACACTCTTCAGTGGGCACCTCTTTCGTTAACATACTTGGGGATTCATTTACCAAAAATCCCACACAAGACTAAAAACATGGAAACATTTATTATTGTCATATATTGGTCGAGTAGCATTAATTAAGATGGTAACCTTTCCGAGATTACTAAATCCTTTACAACATCTACCCTTACTCTTTAGATCCAAAGACCTCAAACCTATCAACTCCATTTTCAGTAATTTCGTGTGGACAAATAAACATCCGAAAATTAGCTGGCTAAAATTACAGAACCATGGAATAGAGGTGGACTTAATGCACATAACCTTAAAGAATATAATTGGGCTGCCCTCCTGCACTTCACAATGGACTGGATTTTAGAAAATAAAAGATTTACTGACCCAATCCTAGACACCTGTCAAAGGAGGTCAAAAACAACATAGTATTATTTGGTCCAATCCAAGCTTTGCAACTTCAGAATCACCAGGATTTTACTAAATCTTTATACCTTCCATTCTTTAAAAACCACAATTTTTGAACGGAAAGGCAGAAAACCAGTACACATAGTGGGCAAGGAAAGGAATTACCTCCATACAACCATTTTGTAAATATTTCCCAGCACAAGTTGTTTAAACTAGATACACTCAGGAGTAGATTCCCAGACATAGACATGACACCCATAACTTATCAACAGGTACAGTATTATATAAATCTTATAATCAATATATCTCCAAATAATATTTGGGATAATCCCTGGTTGATTCTAATAGATTCTGCAAATAGAAGCCGCTATAGTACGGCAACCATACATAAGGGACTTTATAGTCCATTGAATTTCTCTAAAACGAATACTGAGTCAAGTGGTCTTTACATCTTCAGCATTTATCAGTTGATACTATTTTAAAAGCAAATGAAACACTCTGCCTCACGATTAAATTTAGACATGTCTGGAGATGTTTTTAAAAATGTTCCATAGAGCTTATATGTCCCCAGCACATCTAAAAAATTCTAATATAGCACAAAATGATTCCTGATGTAAATGCAACCAGACAGGAGCAGACATTCTTCATTGTATTTGGCAATGTAAGATGATGTGTCAGTTTTGGAATGTTGTCCAGGGCTATGTGGAACAAACATTTTCATTCATTTGGTCAAGGCCTAGAATTCTCCCTCTTTGGCTAACCTCGCTTACCCATAAAACATGCCCGCTTTACAAGAATCATCTCTACTGTAACAAACAAAACCATTTTACAATTCTGGACAAACAGGGATAAGCCTTCCATAACAATCTTCAAAGAAAAACTTATTATGAAATATTTTTCGTATGACTTGGCTCAACACCCAACAAAATAAGACAGAGGGAATAGAATGTTTTTTTTTTTTTTTTTTTTTTTTTAAAGATTGGAGCTTATACATCAACTCACTGTCTCTGAACCTAAAAAGAAAAAATAAACAATCCTTTCAAACCTCAGCTTGGTACATGAGCCAAAATCTAAAAAAACAATATTCAACCTGTATACCATATTAACAAATCGGAATTCCATTTGTTTGTCTGCGCTATTGTACATAATACCTTGTAAAATATTCTGTGATGTTTTGTCTAATATCTGATGTGTTATAGTGTAAATGGTGTGTGTGTGTGTGTGTGTGTGTGTGTAATATATATATACCAACCCACCTTTGAATATTATATACATAATAAATAAAGCGGCAACCCATGTTAAAAACAAAAATATGAAGCCTGAGCCTGGGGATCTTAAGTCATGAATACTCCCAAAATGACCACATCCTTAGAAACTGTATCCAGTTGTAGGTTAATTGATCAGTTAAAGTAGAGGTTACTAGATATATACAGGTTTTGTAAGCATCCGTAAACATGGCATGTCATCTGATATACTATCTCTTGTTATAAATACACACTATTAGATAATATAGAGTTCATACATGTTATACATAATTAAACATGTCACTCTCTAGATCATAAGTAGTAAATGATGTTGGATATCCATATGATTGTTGCCAAAGATCTACATGTCATGTCATTTTGTGTAATTTCTTGTTGCACACAGATTGTATTAAATAATGTATACAATAAAAAATAAATATAATAACATGAATACATTTGTGCTTGCTATGTTTACATTAATTCTTGTACACTTTTCTATTACATTTTTCAGCTGTTATTTGGGGAATTGAAATTCCCGATATTCAGCTATTATGGCAGATTCTGGGTTCTTTCGGCCCTTAACCAAATATGGACGAAGATCCGCCCAAAATGCCTAGTAGTCAAATTACGGAAAATTCTGCAATTTGGCTACACACTCTGATCTGGCTGCATTTCGCGCAAGATCAGTCTATATTGATTTTTTTCATCTTGCAAAGTACAAAAACACAATATAAAAACATTGAATATTTATAATTACACATATGTATCAAAATATCTTTTTAATAAGTATTATTATCCATTCATACACCCATTCAGACGTCGCACCCTTGGCTGTATTTCTTCAAAGATATGATTTTATTTATTCAACCAGTGGGCCCAGATATGATAGTAATTTTCTAATTTCTCAACATTATTTAAGAAATAACCCCTTTCCATAGTTGCTTGTTAGTCTAGTTGTATAAAAAAGATCTTCCATCAGAATTTGCCTAGTAGACTTCCAAGCCCGTGCAATCAGGAGTTTTACTACTGAGAACACATGGACCAAAAATAATCTAATTTCCAATTTATATTTGTTTAATCCTATATGAAATAATATCATCCTTAGATCGTATGGGAATTGTTCGCCGGTGATATATGACAAGAAGAGCAGGACCTGTTTCACAAAAACTTTTATAATTTCGCATTCCCACCACATATGTCCCATGGTACCCCTGAATTTAGACCATTTCCAGTATAGATCTGATCTGCGTAGAATCTTTTCAATTTCACTGGTGACAAATGCTATCTAAATATTGTTTTAAAATAAAGCTCCACCAAGTTCAGTGAATGCAGCGCTTTCTTAGTTGTCTTTTATAACCGACATCCATTTATCATCCTCTGCAATTAAGCCCAATTCCTCTTCCCATTTATTGATGGTTGGTAAAACATTAAAGGGAGATTCGCCATTTATAATGGAATAGGCTTTATTGCCATGTTTGCTTTTCCATTGGTCATTAAAAAAGGCACTGATAACTTGATTCTCAGTATGAAGTTTAGAAAGGATTTCTCGTTCAATAAACTTTTTCATCCTAATAAAGGAATATTGTTCTCTACCATGCAATCCATATTCCTTAATCAATTCTGGAAAGGTAATAATCATATTATTCTTTATTAATTGGTGTATATGTTCAATTTTTTCTTCCCTCCATGGTTTTAAATTTAAGTCTTGTATATGTCTACCCACCATTTCGATTGGCATTTGCCGCTCTGTTACATATGTGGGGAAATATTTATTTTTAATCTTTTTCCATTATACACTAAAATTATACAGGATTGGGTTATCTGATACGTTTGAGTTATTTAAGTTCCAGAATAGATTTTGTTACTGGTTATAAGCCTTTCTGTTCAAATACAAGCCAAGGGGTTTTTATTTTATCTAGGTGTGACCAGTTAGCCAGATGAGTTAGCATGGCTGCATCATGTATTTTGATAATATCAGGTATATTTATTCCTCCATTTTTTGTGGTCTGGATGTCCGATTAAAGGCAACTCTTGAACGCTTAACACTCCAAATAAATCTATTGAATCTATTCTGAAATAACTTTAGTAGCTTATTATCCAGTCTCAAAGGGATTGATCTCAGAAAGAAGTCTACTCTGGGAAGAATATAATAATTAATAGCATTTATTCTGCCTAGCCATGAGATTATCACTGAGTTCCAGTCATTTATTTTACGAACACTCTCTCAAAAATGATTGGTAATTATTTTGTATTGTTTGTTGGGGGCTAAAGGATATCTTAATTCCTATATATTCTATATAACCTGTTTTCCAAGTAAATACATATTTTGCCTTTAATTCCGTTAATTCGATCTCTTTCAAGCCAAAATGGAGAGCTTGTCAAATTTAATTTGTAACAGGACAGGGTAGAGAATATATTAATCTCTTCCATTAACGCTCCCAAGGAGCTGGACGGGTTACTTAGTGTCAACATTATATCATCTGCGAATAGAGACGTCTTAAACTCTTCAACCTTCACTCTAATACCCTCTACTTTTTTATTTTTCCTAATACTTTGAGCCACAGGCTTCAAAGATATAACATACAACAGGTTGTGTCCCATTTGTGATATTAAACCATGGGGAAATGACCCTGGATCCCATAATTATTGCGCTCGGGTTCTTATAAAGCAGAAATCCAGAAAGGACCCCTCCAAACCAAAGGCCCTAAGGGCCTCTTTTAGGTAGGTCCAGCTGACCCTGTCAAATGCCTTCACAGCATCTAATAAAGCAGGGCTCGACAAACCCCGGGCGCCAGGTCGCCATGGCGACCAGGAAATCAGACCTGGCGCCCGGGTGCTGTTTGTCACAGGGAGCCCTTGCCGGCTGCCATGCGTTTTACTTTCAGCGCGAGGGGAGAAAGTCTGTGCGGATCACACAGACTGTGAGCTCCGCCCCCTCGCGCAACACTCTGCAGTGCCGATTGTCACGTGACAACACGGCACAGGAACCGAAAGAAGATCAGGCTCCAGCATAAATGTCCCCCTCCCCTGCAATGAGGTAAGCAGCAGGGAGGGAGGACACCCTAAGAAATACATTTTTGTTCTTTGGTCTGTGTGTATGTATGAGTGAATGTAACTGGCTATGTATGTATGTATGTGTGAATGTAACTGGCTGTGTATGTATGTGTGAATGTAACTGGCTGTGTATGTATGTGTGAATGTAACTGGCTGTGTATGTATGTGTGAATGTAACTGGCTGTGTATGTATGTGTGAATGTAACTGGCTGTGTATGTATGTGTGAATGTAACTGGCTGTGTATGTATGTGTGAATGTAACTGGCTGTGTATGTATGTGTAAATGTAACTGGCTGTGTATGTATGTGTGAATGTAACTGGCTGTGTATGTATGTGTGAATGTAACTGGCTGTGTATGTATGTGTGAATGTAACTGGCTGTGTATGTATGTGTGAATGTAACTGGCTGTGTATGTATGTGTGAATGTAACTGGCTGTATGTGGATGTGTGAATGTAACTGGCTGTATGTGGTGTGTGTGTGTGTGAATGTAACTGGCTGTATGTGGTGTGTGTGTGTGTGAATGTAACTGGCTGTATGTGGTGTGTGTGTGTGTGAATGTAACTGACTGTATGTGGTGTGTGTGTGTGTGAATGTAACTGACTGTATGTGGTGTGTGTGTGTGTGAATGTAACTGACTGTATGTGGTGTGTGTGAATGTAACTGGCTGTGTATGTGAGGTGGGTGTATGCGATTGTCTCCGTGCGTTTATGATATTGTGATGTGCCGTTGTCTGGCTCCTAAATTTTTTAGCTGGCTCCTAAAACTAAATTAAATTTGTCAAGCCCTGTAATAAAGGGCCAGCACGGACCCACCTCTAGAGCTAGATGTTAAAAGTATGTTCATATTTCGCCTGATATTATCCAACGCGCACCTTGAAGGTGTAAACCCAGATTGGTCTGTATGGATAGTTCTGGTGATCATTTTCTTCAACCTGCCTGCCAGGACTGCCGAGTAGATCTTAATATCCGTATTAATGAGTGATATAGGTCTATAATTTTTAATCTTAGTTTTTTTATTTACCTTCTCTCAGTAGTTCTTTCACCATTTCTTTATTTAATTTTATATCCAAAAACAGTCCTAGCAGGCAGTTCGATATTTCGTCAAAAAAGGTTTTATAAAAGAGATTGGAGTAGCCATCGGGGCCAGGGGCTTTATTTCTCTTTAGGTCTTGCACAAACTCCTTTTAGCTCCACTAGGGTGAATTCAAGGCCTCCCTATCTTCCTCTGTCAGTCTGGGAAGGTTTAGATTTTTCCAATAGTTCTGGACTAAGGTTCTCTCCTATGATTTAGACTTAAACACATCTCCATTTTTTAAATTATAAAGATCTTGATAGAACTCAGAAAGGGCTTTACCAATTTTTTCTGACTCCAGGATGGTTCCCCTTTATAAACTATTTTGTTTATGCAGTTCGTAATTCTTTGTTTCTTTAATCTATTAGAGAGTAGCCTATCTGCTCTATTCCCTTTTAAATACCATCTTTGTTTCAGGTATAGTAAATTTAGATTTACCCTTTCCATGGCTCTGTCCTTAATCTTCTCTTTAATGTGTTTGATGAGTCCTTCCTCATAGTTTCCTTGTGTTGTATTTCCAATCTGCACAGTTCCACCTGCAACTGGTGGTATGTTAAGCCCCTCTTTTTTTCTATAGATCCAATTTTAATAAGATTTCAGTCTATATTGATTCAACCCAGGAATACCCACTCTCTGGCTATAAGACTCTAGGCTATTTTTATTTTCTACAGCAGTAACCAACAGAAACGATTCCCACTCATGTGAATAGGATTATCCTGATCCCTGATGTTATCAGGCAATGTTGCACTGACAGGTCCCCCATTCTATACAAGCATGATAAGTTAGCTCCATGTCATTGTGTATTCTATGGGAATTATAGATTACAAATCATTACTTAATGCTTAAGGTGTGCTTATATGAAATTATCTCATTTTTTGTAGAGTCTGAGAGATATATAATGTTAACAAACCCATGATTCAGGGAAAAAAATAAACATTGTATATTTATACTGGGAGTTTATAAAAGGACTGAATGAGGAATGGGGAAAGGATTTAGGTAGTGTGTTTTCTTGTAATGGGAGAAAGTAGCATATTACAATTTGTATATTCCCTACAGGATATGGTAAACCTTTAACATATTTTGAGGATTTTACAGTAACAAATCCAGCCAATGTAACTAAAAAGTCTCAGATGTCATTCCATGTCTTCATGGGTTAATGTGCAAATTATTAAGACACTCCATATCTCAACCACACACACCTAACCAACCATACGCTGGTTATAAAATTGAATCTGCAAGAATAGATGTTATGACCGATTGCCAAGAGATCCAGGTTCACACAGACACACAAGCAATTTATATAAACAGGGTAATCAATAAATTCCTTAAAATGTATATTAATTACATCATACCAAAATCATAAAATTGTCACACCACAATAAATATCCAACATGTTGATGGTATACACGATGCTATTTCTTACTTTATTTATTTGGTATATTTTGACTTTTTGCTTTATATTAATTTGGATATATGCTTTGGGGTGGTAACTGTTGGGCAAAACGAAAATTTTCATCTCGTTTTAGTTTTTTGGGACGTATTTTTTTTGTTTAATCTGAAACAAATATCATCCAGCGCTGCATTCGTTTGTTGTTTTCATTGGCATGAATAGACAATTCACCAGTGTTCAATAGTGTAAGATTTTGGATGAAAGAGACTAATTACAACCAAATGTCATCTGAAAACTAACGGAAATTAGTCTAACAGACTCCATTTCAACTAAATTTTGGCTATTGGCATTACATACAATGACTTAAGCCGAAATTGAGACAAATTGTCGAATTCAGCTTATCAGAGTGACTGTCGGCATCAGAATGGACGAATGAATTTAGTTCATTCAGCTTTCTTTAGTTTTTTGTCATCGTTATTCGTATGAAAATTATATTTGCGGCCGAAAATGCATTTGTCCAAAAACAAATGCACATGTCGAGTGGTAACATTATGGATACTTATGTCATTTTCAGCACTGTCCTGTACTTGCTGGTTGAAAGTACGTTCCCAGTATTAGATAGATATTACTGTATGTATATTTGTATATTTATTGTGGTGTAACAGTTTTATGATTTTGATATGATGTAATAGATATACTATGTGTAAATATTATTTCCATGGGACAGGACCTTTTCAGGGTTGAGTCTACTATTTGCATAATTGCCAGTTTTAAATGATTACAGTAATTTTTTTTTTCTGATGTCACACAGACACATAGATCTTGGTACTGCATGGTAAAGTTATGGTGGGGGATATATACTTGGCCAGTAGCATAAAAATGTATGGATATACTACACAATAAGATGATCCTAGCAGATTGTAGCATAACAGGTGGGGACCAGCATTAAATCTGCAGTTGCATCTGGTGAAATCTGATTGTAGTGTAAAGGGGAAGAAAAGAGGGATTTTATAGGAAAACCTGGCTGAATGGATAAGGTTCTTCCTGTAATTTATTTTACTTTTGGAAGACAAAAAACGTTTTGCAGGTGTGGTTCTCTGCTTCAGACCCCGTGTGGACGCAATCAGGTTG
The DNA here is from genome assembly GCA_036172795.1 of Pelodytes ibericus. Taxonomy (NCBI): domain Eukaryota; kingdom Metazoa; phylum Chordata; class Amphibia; order Anura; family Pelodytidae; genus Pelodytes; species Pelodytes ibericus. Next base: position 114,836,604 of record CM069861.1, on the reverse strand, counting down.
TTGCAAAGAATGACCAAGGGCGCTAGAGCAACATAACAACCCTGTTTTTGGACAGAAGGCCTTTATATTTTTGGTGAAAAGCATGTGTGCTACACAGGCAATAGCCTACAGCTTGCATCACAGTTCATTTGGTGTCTAGCCTGTCCCTTTAATCTGAAGTTAGACTATTTGTAAAAAAAATTGTGGGTAAAGTATTTATAAAATTTCCACGTTGGAAAGTTAATTTGTTATTGCAATAATAAATCTGCAAGTTATATCCTTTAGATACTAGGGCATGTTTTATTTACCCGATCTTCACTCTTGGAGACACATAAGTGGCTTGCTGATAAGACAAACAAATTGCGGGAATTTATCACTTTTGTTGGAGGCTTGTTTTCTCTAATCCTTTGTATGCCATAATAAACAGTTGCAGTATGATTAAGTTTAACACAAAGATAACAGGCTTTTTTTAATAAACTGTTCTCATTTCTACCACATGTATTTGTTTTCTGAGCAAACAAAAGTCAAGGTCTGCTTTGGCAACAATTCAGATGGAATCCTTGCTGAATAAACAGCCTTGCTTAGTGACAACTAAGTTTAGTTAGGGGAAAAGATGTTATGCATTAGTTAAAGCAATTGTTCTTTTATCAGCAGTGATTTTGTGCTTTTTTCTCTGTAAATATATAAAATAAAAATCCATAATAATTAATTTAAAAATATACATTTAATATTATATGGATGTCCTGAGATTGTGATTTATTTCTCTGTTTTTTGCATTCGAGGAAACAATCATCAAAAATGTTGAACTATACATCCTACAATCTGTACAAGTGCCTGTCTGCTCTACTTAGATTGTTTTTTTTATTATTATTGTTTTTGGATACACCTTAAATGGTTTTGAATACTGATGGGCCTTGACAAGATTGGCAAAGCAAAGCCATACATTGGTGGTAGGTGTGCTGGTTGTTTCTGATAAACTAGGGTGTGTTTCAATTGATATGTCACAAGATGTTTACCTGGATGGGTACTGGTAACACAAGTGTTTGTGGCCTGTCTCCCCTTTCCTGTCTATTCCAAAACAATTCCTTTTTTAATCCAGTCGGACTCATGCTGGATCAACTTTGCCTCATATACTTTCACTTGTGATAACCCTGTATGCATTTCATATGTAGAAAAAAAGATATATATTTTTTGATATATGGATTGCATCAGCCAGAATGACTTCAGATGGCAGTCCATACTATAATTTAACTTTGGACAACATGAAATGTTCCATTCCTTTAATAGTTTGTGTAGCCCTTCTCTGAAACTTTTCTATTTCTATTATGTCCTTTTGTGTACTGATGCCCAAAACTGCATATTCTAGATGGCTGTGGCAGCAAAATATATACTTATAGCTGGGGGAAAATATAAAACTAGTGTGCATAGCATGTTGTTGTCATGAACCGACCAGTCGGAAGAGGAAAGATCACAAGCATGTGAAGCATAGGAAATGTAGCGAACGCTCAAGTTGAGTGCTCGCTACATCTCCGGCATCCCTGCGTGCCCGAACTTCGTCACAAAGTATCGCGGTATGTCGGCAGGAACCGACCGGGTCTATAGATCAGGTCCCTGCTTGCGTGTTCCTGGCTCAGATCACTTCATGATCAGCAACCAGGAACACACAGACTCCGGATGATGCTTTGGTCGTTAAGGCTTGAAGGGGTTAATATATCCAGAATTAATGGACTTTGAAGTTGAAATCGACATAAAACAGGGTGACTGCAAGTCCATAATGAGTTTACTACTCTACATAAATTTGTCATTAAAAGATACTTTTTTTTTCATTTGTGTTTCTGATAAAGAAGTGAAATATCTTGTAGCCTAAGTTAGTTTACCAGCAGGCCGATTAAAAAATTAGCCTGAGGCCAATGTTAAAGAACAAATACTTTTTCTTTCAAGTCAAGATACTATTGGCCCTAGTAAGAGGATAAACTGGCATGTACATTTTAAGGTGTTACAGACAGTATGTCTCTTTAAATAGAGTCTCTCTGATAGTGGCATGTAAAAATGAAAGTCTATCTACACTAGCAGAGAGACCTTCAGACCTGACAGAGCCCAATAAGATGTGTGGGGCAAGTCCCCCGATGACTGGCTGAGCTTACACTGACACTGTTTTAGCTGACCTGCAGAGCTCCAAGTAAACCAACATACATCTCCAGAGATAAACAAAGTGATCTCAAATCGCTGAATTTATATCCTCGGTCTTCCCCACAGAGTTCTATGGGTAGTACTTTGATATATCTCTGGGACATTTAAGGAGGTCCTGAGCTATTACGGAAATAGCCGAAGTCCTCCTGAAATGGGAAAAGGCAGTGGCAACACGCGAAACGCGTAAGGTGGTCTTCCCTTACTCCAGCGTTGAGTCCGTGGATTATTTTCATTCTGTTTGTATATGCACTTAATAAAGCACTTTTTTCATTTACTGCTTTTGGATAGTGGAGTGCACTATCTTTTCCTTATTACTAATTATTGCGTCTAATCAACGCTGAGGAGCACCCGCCCTCCTGGTAAATGGACAGTGAGTGGAGTCGGCTTTTTGTTTGCCTCCTGAAATGGCCCTAAATTGAATTTAAAAAAATCTTTACAAAATAAGTGACATGAATTAAATACATTAAAATAAATAAAATGAACAGTAAATATATTTTTTTATTTAAAAAATGTTTGTTAATGAAAATATACTATAATATAGTACATTTATATTTTTGAATATAAATATTTTTTAGGTTTATAATATATTTACTTCTATTTTTGTCCACTTTTTTTCGGCAATTTTTGGCAAGATTGAGCCTGTCAGGGTTTCTCTGCTGTTTTTTTTTAACCCCTTCCCGTCTGTAGGACGTTCCATGCCGTCCTACTTTCTGGTGCCAAGATTCTAGTAGGATGGCATGGAACGTCCTACATTTGAGTCATCGCAGACTCCCGCAATGAGCTGTGTGCAGACCGCGCTGCAGGTACTTGCAGCGGGGTCCCCACCGTCAGGTGAGGCCACTTTGAGTGGCCTCACTCTGACACAGAAAATGGAGCTGACGCTCAAAGTGAGTGTCGGCTCCATTTTACAGTAAAAGCCTGCAGGACGCCATAGACCGTCCTGCTGGTAACAGGTCATCGCGGCTCCACGCGATGAGCTATACTGGGGACCCACCTGCATGGGCTTTGAGTGGCCTCAGTGTCTGCTACATTTATGACATCCCAGCGTGCCCGAACTTCCAGGTTCGTCATGTATGATGTTACGAAGTATCGCGGGATGTCAGCAGTGACCAACAGGGTCTATAGAGACCCTGATCAGGTCCCTACCTGGATGTTCCTGGCTGCCGATCACAAAGTGATTGGCGCCCAGGAGCAAAAAGACGCCGATTGTGCTTTGATCGTTAAGGACCAAAGCACCATCGGTCAGGAAGGGGTTAAATAGAAACCCTTTCCTTCAGTGAGTTAACCAGCTGGTATTAACAAGCAGAGCCTTTCAACAATGTTACCATGGTTACTCACCTGACTGCTATTAGCCAGCTCCTTTGCTGCTCAAAGCAGGTATTCATGACCATATACTGGCCACTATCCGCACTAACCTAACATCATCTCTAGAAGAGGAGATTCTGGCTGCAAAGATGAATGCTACTCTGGAGGTGGTCCTAGTGGTCGTTGCTTTGTACCAACACCTCCGCACTAAATAATTGGGCACCTATCACAACTCCAAAGCGACCGGGTATCCAGGAAAAAACAGTTAATATGGGCTGTCTCCCAACAGTTTTGGTGGCTTGGTCTATGCCCATGAAGTTGCCTGTCCTGTGTGTGCTCAAAATAAAACACCACAACACCTTCCAGTGGACCTTTTGCAAACTATACCTAATGGTGAATGACCCTGGACACACTTGTCCCTGGACTTTTTTGTGGATCTTCCACTCTTCCGGGGCAATACTGTTTTTCACATTGTTGTTGATCGATTCTCTAAGATCTCGCATTGCATTCCTTTGAAAAATTGCAAATGTCTCAAGAGCTTACCTTTATCTTTGCTCGGGAGGCCTTTTGCTTACATGGGTTACAAAAAGTGATAATCTCAGATCAAAGTAGCCAGTTTGTGTCCAGATTTTGGAGAGTGTTAGGTTACTTACGATTCAGATGAGGAACCCAGATGCAGGGATGAAAAAACTTGCTTAAAGTAGTACACGCCAGTAATGGTCTGAGAATGGGACAGACCCCCTGGATGTAGCTACAAGCACGAATGAACTGTCTAGGAGAGCCTTGCAATACTGATGTGGAATGCTAGGAACACTTGTGGATGTAGTCAGCAAAGTGAATGACACTGGTGCAGTAATACACAATCCAAATACAGAAGATGAGGTCAGGGAGCCTGAGGTACACAATGAAAATTCAGAAGCTGAGGTCGGGGAGTCAGAGGTACACAATCAAAATACAGAAGGGGGTGCTGAGCGATTGACATACTTTTTAGCTGTCTCTTGGCCAGTACAAAGAGTCTGTTGGAGAGTTAGATATTGTTATGAGAAATGGGTAAGACCATCCTGGAACCGCAGTGTTTTGTGGAAATCCAGGCATTGTGACGGGATGGAATATGTAATTGGCGAAGAATGGTGAGATTTTGATGGAACTCTGTTTTTGGGTATTGTATTTGAATTCAGCAGTGGAGAGTAGTTGTATCCAGTCATCCTGTAGATTAGCAGCATTGCATCACAAGTACTGCTCGAGTATCTGATTAACTCGTTCAGTTTGTCCGTTGGTCTGGGTATGAAAAGTGGATAAGGCTTGCTTGATGTGAAGGTTAGAACAAAATGCTTTCCAAAAATGGGAGGTAAACTGCACATCTCTATTGATGGTGAAGGTTTGTGCTAATCCATGAAGTAGAAAAATCAGTCAGAAACAATATAGCTATTGTTATAGCTGAGGGTATCCCTAAAGGAACAAAATGGGCCGTCTTGGTGAATCTATTATAGTATCATGATCACTGGAAGGAGGTAGATGAACAATAAAATCAATGGTGATGACCATGGAACAGAAGGTACATGTAAGGGTCGAAGAAGGCTGGTTTGAAACGTGGTGTCTTTGTTCTGGCACAAACCGCACAAGAACGGAGAAAATTGGCTACATCCTTGGTTAGGGTTGGCCACCAGAAATGTCGTTGGATCGGTCGGTTGTTTTCTTTAATCTCCCATGACCAGAAAGCAGAGAATTGTGGTAGAAATTGAGGACATCCAGTCGGGCTGGGACAGGAACAGTACTTTTACATTCATGATTGACGCAATCCAATGGCTTTCTACAAGGTGAAGATGAAGCAGGGCTTGTAGCCAAAAAATGTCCAGGGGTAAGAATGTTATCCAATCAGATTCTCTATTGTTTAGATATGTTTTCTAAACAGAAGAGAGTGTTAGCCTTGCGGTTGTTAGTGCCTGGAGGGTAGGTTATGTGGAAGATAAACATGGTAAAAAAAAAGTGCCCATCTGATTTGACGAGGACAGAGACGTTTAGCTTTTTGTAGATATTCTAAGTTACGATGATAAGTGAAGATGGTGACTGAATGTTCTGTGCCCTCAAAGAGGGACAATAATTCTCTATCACCAAAATCATAATTACGTTCTGGTGTGCTGAGTTTACGGGAAAAATAGGCAATAGGATGCAAATATTCGCAGATGCATGGATATCTAAAAAAAATGGTTTGTCCGACGTTGGTTGTATGAATATGGGAGCTGTGGGAAAGCTTTCTTTTAAGGTACTGAAAGCAGTTTGGGCCTCTGGTGTCCAGTGAAATAGTCTTGTTTTGTGAGTTAAGTGATGGGAGCGATAATGAAAACCCTCTGATAAATGTTCTATAAAATTTGGCAAAGTCGATAAATAATTGGATGGCTTTTTTGTCTTGAGGTAGGGGCCAATCAAGAACAGCATTGACCTTTTGGGGGTACATTTATACTTGACCGGGGAAAGAATACACCCCAAAAATTCAATGGTTGACACTTCAAAACAACATTTATCCAATTTCGCATATACATTATATAAACGTAATCTCTCTAACACTTTTCTCACATGATCACGGTGTTCGTAGAGGCTGGTGGGAAAAAAATCAATATACCATAATGGTAGATTACCAGGAAGGTATCCAGATAATCTCAGAAAACATCATTAAGAAAATGCTGGAATGTTGCAGGGGCATTACAGAGTATGAAAGGCATAACCATATATTCTGAATGTTGTCTTCCATTCATCACTACTCTTAATACGGACTAAATTATAGGCTCCACGAAGGTCGATCTGGAAAACATGGAGGGTGTCTTGACACAATCCATTCGTTCAGTAATCAATGGAAGTGGGTAACAATTTTTAATAGTTATATTGTTTAATTCATTATAATTTACACAAGGCCGTAGACCACCGTCTTTTTTTTACCAATAAAGAAAATGCTGACTCCAGCAGGAGTGGTGGATGGACGGATAAAACTTATTTTTGTATTTCTTCAATATATTCTTTTAAATGCAATGATTCAGGTTCTGACAAAGGATATATCTGCCAACAAGTCGGATGCTAACAAGTCATTGGAGCAATCATATAGCCGGTTTGGGGGTAATTGTTAAGCCCTTTTTCTTGTTGAATACATCATGAGTCCATGTATTGGGGAGTAACTTTAGTTTGATCTTTTGACTGCGAGTTTTCTTTTTAAAAAGTATTGATTTAGAGGGGCGGAGACAGTAAATTTGAAAAAACGAGGAGGTAAAAGTTGATGTCCCTGTGGGCCAGTCTATGTTAGGATTGTAAATCCATAACCAAGATAGCCCTTAAATCACCGGAAACAAAGTTTTTTAGTATGAGTGGATCCTAGAAGTATCAATAAGGGAACTGTCTCTTTCATGAATGGGCCGGATTTGAGAGGTGAGCCATCAACCACTTGGATGTAGGTAGAGGTATATTTTGAGTGCACTGGTAGGTGTAGTTGATCAACCATGGTTTTGATCGAAAACACAATGTCTGGCACCAGAATCCACACTAGCAGAGCGTGTTACTGAATAATAATTGGTCCACTGCAGAAACGGAGAGGTGAGGGGAGCCAATGACAGGTGCAGAGATTAAGCAAAATGTGGGTTCCTTTTGCTTACCTCGGGGTTTGTGAGGTCGACGTGGGCAATCACATTGTAGGTGACCGGGCTGACCACAATACAAGCAAAGATTGTTGTTGGGTCTATAGTTCTTTTCGGTTTCCGAAAGAGGTCAATGAGCTATTCCAAGTAGCATAGGTTCTTCAGTACTGGGGGAAGTATGATGTCCCTAAAGATATCCAAAAATGTGTCTTGGTAGAGGGCCTGCAACTCCCCAGTTTGTTCTAACCTCCTCTCCCTAAGTCTCCTATCAATCTTTGTAACCAGTAATATGAAGGCTCCTAACGTAGGAGGAATACCCACTCGAGCAAGATCATTTTTAAGTTTATCAGACAAACCTAACCGGAATTGGCCCAAAAGAGCCGGCTCATTCCATGTACTTTCAATAGCTTGACCCCTAAATTCAGTGATATAATCTTCGACGCCTCTTACCCTGTTTCAAGGCTCGAAGGGCCGTTTGGGTGGATGATATACAGAGAGGATCATCATATACGTTATCCATTGCTTGAAGCAATGCAGGCCAGGAGTTAAGCAGATGAGTGTTGGTGCGAAGCAAGTGATGGGCCCATAATTGGGGTTCGCCAAAAAGCAACAAGATAATGATTTGTATTTTAATACAGTCTGTGAGATATGTTCGGGTTGCAAGGAGAAGAGAACGTGGAAGGAAGTAATGAAAGTACAATATTGAGAACGATTGCCGGAGAAACTTTCAGGTAATGGCACCTGGGGTTCAGGTGCTGCGGCCAGTGCTTCAGCTTGAAAAACTGGCGGTTGGGGGATTGGTGGGAATCAAAAGCAGTCCTTTTCATATTGTGCATCTGGTGTTGTAAATTAGTCTGTCAGGCTTGTAGGTCTTGCATGGAGCGAGATAGGGCAGAGATCTGGTTTGTAAGGGCCATGACTTCTTCGGCCATCCCTGCGGGTTCCATGCTGGGCTCAGTTATTCTGTTTGGTAACTTACGATTCAGATGAGGAACCCAGATGCAAGTATGAACAAACTTGCTTAAAGTAGTACATGCCAAAAATGTTTTTAGAATGGGACCCCCTTGATGTAGCTACAAGCACGAATAAACCTTGTAGAGGAGAGCCTTGCAATACCGATGTAGAACTCAGGATGCTAGGAACACTTGTGGATGCAGTCAGCTTACTGAAACTGGTGCAGGACTCAGGATACAGATGTATTTGTGGAAACTGAATGACACTGATGCAGGACTCAGGACACAGATCAGGGAAACAGGAATACACAATCCAAATACAGAAACAAAGGTCAGGGAGCAAGATGTACACAATACAAATACAGAAGCTGAGGTCAGCGAGCCAGAGGTACAAATTCAAATAAATAAGCAGAGGTCAGGGTGCCAGATAATCAAAAATGGGGAATGGGATACAAAGCAGAGAATATCACCAACAGGTACCACAGGATTACTGAGCGATGAGAAAAGGTAAGCGGAGGGCTTATATATTACTGGTTCAGCCCCTCAGTAAATAGATTACAGCCGCGTCACAGTTGCCATGTAAACACTTCCGATAACCTATATGCAGCACTCGTTTGGTGCCAGCCAACAGACACGCAACCTAGGGGACCGTCTATGCGCTACGACGGGAAGAGTCAGCTGCGCGGCCTGAACGTGATGCAAGAGACGCACATGAGGAGAACCCTGCCTGGAGCAAGGTAACGCGGGTGGTCTCCTGGAGGTATCGGCATAAGAGAGCTTTCTGTGTGCAGATGGGAATTCACCTTTCCTTCTCCTTGGCTTACTGTCCGCAATCCAATGGTGCTGTGGCACGAACTAACCAAGCCTTGGAACAGTTCCTGCGTGTCTACATTTCGGACCACCAGAATGACTGGTTGGAGTTTATCCACAATAGTGCTATTAATTTCTCTTCCCGGCTATAACCGTTCTTGGCAAACTATGGGTTTCAAGCGTCCATGCTGCCTGATACATTCATGCCACAGGAGATTCCGGCATTGGAGAACCATCTACGGGGTGCAGGTTCATGAAGAACTATAAGATCCAGGCTGGCCGCAGGCGCCTACCCACACCTACATATCAAGTCGTGGAGAGGGTCTGTCTGTCTTCTCGCAACCTTTGGCTCTGTGTTCCCTTGTTAAAACTGGCACCCCGCTATGTTGGGCCATTCCGTATACTTCGGTCCTTTAAGAGTAAGCAAAATAAACAAGATCTGTACCACCACCCCAAACTAAAATCGGTCGAATTTGTTTTTTTTTGTGCCAAAATCGAAATTATATGGGTAGCCAAACTGCTCTTCATGCCCCAATTTCTATGACTTAAGGCCTGATTGCGCGCATATTGAGTCAACACTGTGCTATAAAACAATTAGGTCTATCTAGTCTGCCCAATTTTCTAAATAATTTCATTAGTACATGGCCTTATCTTATAGGATAGCCTGATGCCTGTCCCATGCATGCTTAAACACCTTCACTGTTTAAGTGTTTAAACACTGTAGTATTGTGTAACTAAGTGTATGAGACACTCACAAACAAAACTGGAATAAGAACCTCAATGTGACATTGAGACAAATCTGAAAAATATGTTCCAGAGAAAAGACTTTAGTAAAATATCAACATAAAGCAGGAATATTATTTTTCTTTTTTTTCACATAACACGTGCCCTCCAACTTGTATATATCTCATTGATACATAGCCCACAACTTATTCACATTTTAGGTTTCTATATTTATCCATGAGGTTTTCCACCATCATAATTTGTTTATGGTGTAACACATATAATCAGAATTAAAACTAATAACATAATTATATAATTCACTGTTAGTCATCTGGCAGACATTCAAAATAATGTTTGTTTCATTATGATTCTTTAATCATGTTTTTATTTCTGATGACAATGCTTTGGGTATGCTGTCAAAGTAGGATTAATGTTTGCTTTAATAAATAATGAGATTGTATTTTCACTTTGTTTTCCAAAGATAATGTTTCTATAGTTGAAAGTGTTATTGTGTCTAATTATCTCAACTTCACCAAGGCACTTCTAATTATGACTTATTAATAATATCAAAATCCTAAGGAAAGCTAGTATTATCTTTCATAAGCAGATCTGTTTTAAAATAAATAATGTACCATGTTTGCAATGGGTATCCCTTGTTGCTACAGAAAGTATTTTTTTTTAATGCATTATATATCACATCCTATAGATTTCATTAAATCATGTTACTGACCTGCAAGTTCCATCTATAGCTGTTGCAGTTGCCAAAAAAAGATAAAAAAATAAATAAAATACTCAACATGTGCAGTGGTTAGTGGTGAAATATTGATACCAGTTTCTATTCTAAAGTGTCATACTTGGTTATTTTAATCAATTAATAAGTACACTGGAAAACTTTAATGTCATGCTCCCAGGCTCAAGACTGATGAATGTTGACACAAATAAATATTAAACCAAAGTAAAACCATCCCCTAAATAAATACCTTTAAAAACACAGATTAGCAAAATGGATTTTTGCACAATAAAATGACACATACACTGAAGTGAAAAAACATCACTTCCATTGCTCTTGCTAGGAGAAGGGATGCGTCGTCTCTAGAGGCAGCACTCCCTTCAACCGGGTTGATGTGGTCGCTCAGGAGAGCGAGGCAATTAAGTAACTTCTCAGTGCTTAGGAAGCAAACTTTAGGTACCGCTTTATTAACTGGTGATACGATCAAGCAGCTTTGTCTCTCCTCACTGCCACCAATATGTTTATGCATTTAACAACTTCTTTGCCAAGTTCAAGAAAGGTCCAAGATGTAGTTTATATGGTGCGTAATGGGTTAATATAGATTGACCATGTTAATAATAGATTTAGCTTTGCATTTTGGAAGAGCGTAGTTTGGTACTTGCAGGGTCCAGTGTCTGTGAGAGGCTGAGCACTACGTCTTTGGGCCACAGTGTGGGAGGGCCACAAAATCCTTTTGAATCAGTAGTGTGTTTATCGGAGAAAAGTTCAGCATGGCTGAAGCTGTTAAATTTGAAGTTTGCCCAAGTTTCAGGCACATTTACTAATCCTGGTCAAGAGTTTATACTCAGACATTCACTGTCCAGCTAGGAGGTCTTGAAACGGCTCAGGTACTAGGAGATCATTCATCTCATTTGTGGTGAATATGTATATGACAGTCTGCAGCGATGGCTGGCTCATGTCAACTGGAAGTTATTGTCATTGTTCGTTGTGCTTCTTTGCAACATGTCCCCCTGGTCCTGATTCCATAAGTAATCATTACATTGCCATTCACAGTGCCACTGTGGAGCTGGGCGGGAGACTTGAGGACATCAGTGAGGAAAAAGAAAAAATGGAAATCCACAATTCCATAGTGGTAAGGAGGGCAGGAGCAGAGCTTATGTTAAAAAGATGTGACAATTATTCTTCTCGATCAATCAGAATTACATGGTCTCAAACCAATTATGAAATACAACCTTGGATAACTTTTATCTGATGACACAATCTAGACACAGTGTGAGTGCAACGTTTGTTTTATCATAGCATACAGCAATTGAAAGCTGCAGTTTTGTGTAAAACTACCTGCGCTATCTGAACTTTCTAGGAGTAATGTTCTGAAGGTATTTACTGATTTTATTAAATATGTTAGACCTAGGTACCATATAGCTTATGAAATGTTTTCAATCATTCATACTTTGTCTTTAGACGAATTAGCTAACTCCCGAACATATTTTGTCAGTTTGAAAAACATTTATTTTCATCTAATTTACTTTTTACTTTTTTCCCCCTCTGCTTCTTTATCTTCCTATCCATGGTGCTACCAACCTACTGTGTTACTTATGACCATATAGTATAGTCCTCTCTGAAGAAGCCCTTGTAGGGCGAAACATGTCAGGTGTTCCTTACAAAAACTTTAAAAGGTGTTTTTATATTATTAAAATAAACGTTGTATTGTAGTTTTGTTGCTATAACTCCTGTCTGTTTCTGTGATCTAGCGCACACATCACTTGTACATTTAATATAGCAAATCAGATCTGAGCACCGGATATTACCTCAAGGATAGTGAGATAGCAAACCCAATCAGTTTTTGGTACTTTTGCAACAATCAGAAGAAATAATCACCAACATAATGTCCAATTTAAAACAGTCACTTCTGCCTTAAAGCAACCAATCTTGCAAGTTGCAATCCGTTATTAATATTACTTTTAAAAAAAGATAGATGTCACACAAAAATCTCTGGTTAAGATATATATTTTTTAATCATACAAATAATCTAGTCAAATGGTAACGGATGTCACATTACAGAGCACAGCTAGGTGGTCTGGTTCTGATTAAGACTCAATCTGATGGTAAATATATCATTTAAAATAAGTGAATGACAGGTATGCTACAAGGAATATATATATTCTTGGTATTAACAACATTGAACAGGCAAGATTTTGACTGCAGTTCAAAATGATGCAACTTGATATGCTAATATTAAATACCTATAATAACTGGAATTGTGGTCCATTCGCCCATGTAGATGAAATAAGTATCATAATAAATAAGGTAGATTAACTGATTGTAATAAGAGAGTTCATACTTTACCCAAAGACACACTTCTGGAAGTCCAGTTGCCTAAATTGACGAGAGAGAAGAATCTTGATTGTAGGATCCAACTTTCTCAGTGTGTGCAAGTTAGGTGTATGTAGTATGAATAGTCCCACTGTGATTTTCAGTGTGTCTCTCCTGGTTTCCAATTAGACCCTCTTTTAAGGATTCTCTAATCAGGTGTAACTTTTGACTGCTGTTGCTCTTATGGAACTGATCTGACTAATGTCAAAAGGTAACCATAATTCTTTTAGAACTCTTGCTAGGTAGTCTTCATTCTTCTCAGAGATATCCCCATTTTTAATTATGGATCTAACAAGGAAAGATATAAGCACTTACATGCTTGAAAAAGGCTGAGAAGAGACAAAAAGTTAAGTGGAGTTTGAACTAATCTCTGCTGGCATCCATTTATGTTGTTGTCCGTCCTTTAATTTTCAATCATCTTCAACATAGTCTGTCTGACACTTGTCTAACGCACCCTTCACAAGTGTCAGACGTTTTTATGAAATGTATATACACATAAAAAACCCACCAAATTTACCACTCTGTGCGTGATTTGAGGCTAGGACGGAGGTTCACCTTCCAACAGGACAATGACCCCAAACACACTGCTAAAGCAATACTTGAGTGGTTTAAGGGGAAACATGTAAATGTGATGGAATGGCCTAGTCAAAGCCCAGACCTCAATCGCTGTTCACAAGCGCAAACCATCCAACTTGAAGGAGCTGGAGCAGTTTTGCAAGGAGGAATGGGCAAAAATCCCAGTGGTAAGATGTGGCAAGCTCATAGAGACTTATCCAAAGCGGCTTGGAGCTGTGATTGCTGCAAAAGGTGGCTCTACAAAGTATTGACTTTAGGGGGGTGAATAGTTATGCACATTGACTTTTTCTGTTATTTTGTCCTATTTGTTGTTTGCTTCACAATAATAAAAAAAAAACATCTTCAAAGTTGTGGGAATGTTCTGTAAATTAAATGATGCAAATCCTCAAACAAACCATGTTAATTCCAGGTTGTGAGGCAACAAAACACGAAAAATGCCAAGGGGGTGAATACTTTTGCAAGGCACTGTATACACACAGTCACACACACAGTCAGTCACACACACACACACACGCAGTCAGTCACACACACATGCAGTCAGTCACACACACATGCAGTCAGTCACACACACATGCAGTCAGTCCCACACATACAGTCAGTCAGTCCCACACATACAGTCAGTCAGTCCCACACATACAGTCGGTCACTCACACACGCAGTCAGTCACACACGCAGTCAGTCGCCCTTCTCTGAACTCTCTCCAAAGGATCAATATCCTTCTGGAGAAACGGTCTCCAGTACTGCGTACAATACTCCAGGTGAGGTCTCACCAGTGCTCTGTACAATGGCATAAGCACTTCACTCTTTCTACTGCTAATACCTCTCCCTATGCAACCAATCATTCTGTTAGCATTTCCTACTGCTCTATTGCATTGCATGCCTACCTTTAAGTCCTCTGAAATCAGCACTCCTAAATCCCTTTCCTCAGATGCTGACTGAATGTTTGTGTTTTATGTGTCACTGACTGTGTGTGTGTGTGTGTGTGTGTGACTGTATGTGTGTGACTGACTGTATGTATGTATGTATGTATGTATGTGTGTGACTGACTGTATGTATGTATGTATGTATGTGTGTGACTGACTGACTATGTATGTATGTATGTGTGTTTGTGTCTGACTGTGTGTGAGTCTGACTGTATGTGTGTGTGTATGTGTCTGACTATGTTTGTGTGAATGTGTGTGTCTGACTAAGTTTGTGTGTGTGACTGACTGTGTGTGTTTGTATGTATGGGTGACTGTGTGTGTGTGTGATTGACTGTATGTGTGTGTTTGTGACTGAATGTTAGTATGTGTGTGTGTGTGATTGGCTGTATGTCTGTTTGACTGACTATGTGTGTGTGATTGGCTGTATATTTGTGTGTGTATGTCTGACTGGCTGTATATTTATGTGTGTGACTGACTGTATGTTTGTTTGTGTGACTGACTGTATGTGTGTGTGTGACTGACTGTATGTTTGTTTGTGTGACTGACTGTATGTGTGTGTGTGACTCACTGTGTGTGACTGACTGTATGTTTGTGTGTGTGTCTGACTGGCTGTTAATGCAGGGCTCGACAAACACCAGGGTATAAGACCTGATGCCTGGGTATTGTGATCTCTGCATGGTGCAGTATCTGGTGAGATTGTTTTTATCCAGTGGTGCACGAGGGAGCAGAGAGTGTGTGCACCAGCTGCACAGACTTCCTGCACCACCCTATAGTTCCCGAGCACCAGGTGCTCAGCATGCTTTGAAAGAGAGCTTGTCCGGGATGAAATGGAAATCCTCGCATCTCTGAAATAATGTCTAGCAGCAGGGAGGGACATTTTCATAGGCAGTTTTTTTTTTATTATAAACCCCCCCCCCCCCCCAAAACTACTGCCCTTACTGGCTGTGTGTGTGACTGACTGTGTGTGACTGGCTGTATGTGTGTGTCTGACTGGCTGTATGTGTGTGTGTGTGTGACTGACTGTATGTTTGTGTGTGTGACTGACTGTATGTTTGTGTGTGTGACTGACTGTATGTTTGTGTGTGTGACTGACTGTATGTGTGTGTGTGACTGGCTGTATGTGTGACTGTGTGTGTGACTGTATGTTTGTTTGTTTGTTTGTCTGTCTGTATGTGAGTGACTATATGTGTGTATGTGTCTGACTGTGTGGCAAAATGATGGCCTTGAAGGCTGCAGCTCCAGGCCCTTGCCTTAAAAGGGGCTGTCTGGTGTCAAAATGCATTTTCAAAATGTTAATGCAGGGCTCGACAAACCCCAGGCGTTAGGTCACCATGGGGACCAGGGTATCAGGGTCTGAGACCCACTCTGCCACCAGCCAGGGGGCCCTTACCTGATCCTGCCGCTACGCAGTCCTCCTCTGCTCACTGGATGAATTCTCCACGATGCACTAGGCAGCATCCCGGCCTCTAGTAACATAGACACCGCGAATCACGGGCCGTAAAAGGGGTGTGGCCTAATTCCGTCTGCTGCAATCTCATTGGTGAATGGGGAGAAGGCTGGAAACCTTCATCATAGAGTACCAAGTAGGAGGAGCTAAGGTGTCACTCTTAACTGGTGGGAGGAGTTTTGGTCCTCCAGCCCTATATAAACCCAGCGATACCTTCAATCAATGCTTGGTTGTCAAGCTGTTCATAGCTCTGCTCTGTATAGCCCATTGTTCCCACTTGTTAATATCCATATTGATTCTAACTGATTTCCTTGGCTATTTGACCCCGGCTTGTCTACTGATTTCCCTGCTCATACCTTGCCCCGACTCTGGAACCCTGTTTTGCCTTTTACGCTGCCTGCCCCGACTCTGGATTGTTACCCGTTTTGCCTTTTAAGCCGTCTGCCCCGACTCTGGATTGTTACCCGTTTTGCCTTTACGCTGCCTACCCTGACTCTGGATTGTTACCCGTTTTGCCTTTACGCTGCCTGCCCCGACTCTGGATTGTTATAAGGATTTTTCTTAGTGGATCTACTGAGCTGTGTGTATTCCTTTATCTTTTGGGCCTCAGTTATCCACCCTGCGAAGTAGCTCCCTTCCCGAGCCTGACACTATAGTTCCACCCTATAGTCCCCGAGCACTAGGTGCTCAGCAGGCTTTGAAAGAGAGCTTGTCCGGGATGAAATGGAAATCCTCGCATCCCTGAAATAATGTCTAGCAGCAGGGAGGGGGGACATTTTCATAGGCGAATTGTTTTGCCCTCTGTGTGTGTGACTGAATGTATGTGTCTGACTGTCACACACAGTCAGTCACACATACACACTCTGACTGTGTGTGTGTGTGTGTGTGACTGTATGTGTGTGTGACTGACTATGTGTGTGTGTGACTATGTGTGTGACTGTATGTGTGTGTGACTGGCTGTATGTGTGTGTCTGTGTGACTGGCTGTATGTTTTTGTCTGTGTGACTGGCTGTATGTTTGTGTGTGTGTAACTGGCTGTATGTTTATGTGTGTGTGACTGGCTGTATGTTTATGTGTGTGTGACTGGCTGTAGGTTTGTGTGTGTGTGACTAACTGTATGTATATGTGTGTGTGACTGACTGTGTATGTGTGTGTAACTGACTGTATGTTTGTGTGCGACTGGCTGTATGTATGTGTGCGACTGGCTATATGTATGTGTGCGATGACTGTATGTGTGCGTTTGTGTGACTGACTGTGTGTGACTGGCTGTATGTTTGTGTGTGTGTGACTGGCTGTATGTTTGTGTGTGACTGACTGTACGTGTGTGATAACTGTATGTGTGTGTGACACACACACAGTCACAAATAAGTCCCATACACACACAAACATACAGTCAGTCACACACACAGAGGGCAGTAGTTTTTTTATTTTTTTTTCACGATAAAAAAAAAGAAATCACCTATGAAAATGTCCCCCTCCATGCTGCTAGACATTATTGCAGGGATGGAAGGATTTCCTGCTTCTCTGTGGTGTTGGAACAACAGTTGTGCATGTCGGATACAAAAAAGCTTAACGCGTTTTGGGAATAACTAGCCCTTACTAATAAGCTGTAACCCGCATTAAGCTTTTTTGTATCCGATGTGCACGACTGTTGTTCCATTATCGATTAAACCTTAAATACTTACTCCTTGTCTGTGTGCCGATCCATTTGTCTTGCTATGTAAGAGAAGCAGCTTGGGTGGCTGCTGAGGTGCACACACATCCTCTCAGGCTGCCTCTTGCGCTTCACTCGTGTCTGTGAAAGTCAGGTCACATGTCCGTTTGCTGCTCAGACTCCAAAGATGCTCAAGGAGCCTAATGGTTCTGGAGCATGCTGGGGTGTGTATTTGTGTACAATCTGGGTTTTGGGCAGGTCCGGTCGATCCATTCTGACTGTCCTGTGTGTGCAGTCTGGGTGCTGGGGACTGTGTGTTCTGTGCATGGGCCTCCTTAACAGATTATTCTCCTTGGTGTTCTGCAAGATACAGTCCTGGGCCCCCTGCTTTTTTCCCTCTACATCAACTCTCTAGGAAAACTCATTAATTCTTCCAATACACCGTGCATGTGGATGACACTCAGATCTACCTCTCTTCCCCCGACCTAACTCCCTCCTTTGTGTCGTGTGTCGAGGACTCTCTGTCGGCCATCTCCACCTTGATGTCTGATCACTACTAGTGTTTGCACCAAACTTTACGGTTTTTGGACCCCGGACCCCGAACACAGACATTTCATTGTATGTTCGGGTTGGAGTTCGGGGTTCGGCGATTTAATGGCGTGTTTTGAAAGGCTGCAGGGCAGCCAATCAACAAGCGTTTGACTCGTTTTCCCTTAGAAGCCATCACAGCCATGCCTACTAATGGCATGGCTGTGATTTTCCAGTGCAGCATGTGACCCAGCCTCTAAATATAAGCTGGAGTCACGTACACACACATCACATGAGCTCTTCTTAGTGTAGGGAGAGGATACTGCAGCTGTGAGGCACAGAATAAAAAAAAATCTGGTGTTGAATCTGCAAACTACAGCGATTATTCAAACTACAGCGCTTATTCAAATTACAGTGGTTATTTTAGTGGGTGCTATACTACATATTTGTACCCTGCCCTGAGCCCAGTGCCACAGAGAGGGCAGTGCACTTGCAACAGCATGTGTGCCAAGCACATGACTTTAATCCTGTTCTGTTAGCTCAGTGGGCAACATCTAGGCATTTTTAAATACTGCAATTTGTTGGTGTTAAATATTACATTTGCGTCCTGCACTTCATATCTGAGAGTCAAATAGAACCGTCAAATACTGTGCTTACAGCGCACTCTGAAAAATTCTAATAGTTTTAGGTGGTAAATAGTACGTTTGCGTCTTGCGGTGCACTTCATATCTGAGAGTCAAATAGAACAGTCCAATACTGTGCTTACAGCGCACTTTGAAAAATTCAAATTGTTTTGGGTGCTAAATAGTACATTTGCGTCTTGTGGTGCACTTCATATCTGAGAGTCAAATAGAACAGTCCAATACTGTGCTTACAGCGCACTTTGAAAAATTCTAATTGTTTAGGGTACTAAATAGTACATTTACGTCTTGCGGTGCATTTCTTGCAGTCCAATAAACAAAAAAACAATTATAAAAAATTGTTGACTATTGGCGGTTACCTTGACGCCTGACATAAACCGTCTGTTACTTTGGTGGGTGACCGCAAGAATGAGGAGAGCGTCAAATAAGGGACGTGGCCCTGGTGCTGCTGGTGTTGGTGGAGCTCCTGTTGCAAGTAGGGGATGTGGTCGATCTGTGCCAGCTACACGCACAAGTGAAACACCTTCCTCAGGTGCTAGTACGTGACAGAACCTTCAGCGTTATTTGGTAGGCCCGAATGCCACTCTTAGAATGGTGAGGCCAGAAGAAGTACAGGCGATAGTAGATTTGGTGGCTGACAGTGCCTCCAGTTCCTTCACATTGTCTCCCACCCGGTCCCCTGCTGAAAGCTCAGGAGTTGACACCTGCAGCCCATGGCCATCTGTCTTTCACCTCACCCCCTTGCAAATCAGCCAAGCAGTCTGAGCCACAAGTCATGCAGCAGTCTCTTTTGCTTTTTGATAACTCTGCTGGCGGGGTCATCAAACCTAGCCTTGCCCCAGAAGTAGAAGAGAATGAGTGCACTGATGCACAACCACTTATGTGGACATGCAAGGACCACCGCAGCACAGCTCTGATGATGACGAAACACAGGTGCCAACTGCTGTGGCTTTCGGCAGTGTGCAGACCGGCAAGGAGGGCAGGGTTGAGGAGTGGGTGGAAGATGAGGTCCTAGACCCCACATGGAATCAAGGTCATGCGAGTGACATGTCCAGTTTGGAGGAAGAGGCGGTGGTCGCAAAGAGACACCAGCGCAGCATAAGAGGGAGCAGGGTGCAAAACCGTAGCGGCCGTCCCCTAGACAGTATGCCTGCTACTGCCCACCGCACCCAGGGGCCGAGCACACCAAAGCCAGCTCCAAGGAGTTCCCTGGCGTGGCTGTTCTTTAGACAATGTGCTGACGACAAGATACGAGTGGTTTGCAAGCTGTGCAATCAGAACCTGAAGCGAGTCATAAACGTGCTAAACCTGAGCACAACCTGCATGACCAGGCATCTACATGCAAAGCACGAGCTGCAGTGGAGTAAGCATATCAAAACCGAAGAAAGGTTTCAGGCTCCTCCTGCTTCCTCTTCTGCTGCTGTCTTGGCCTCTTCCTCCAGCTCTGGAGTCACAGTGGCACCTGCCAATAGAGGAAGTGGCAGCAACGCCACAACGTCCGCCACCATCCCCAAGCATCTCCACACTGTCCCATGGAAGCGTTCAGCTGTCCATCTACCAAACACTGGAGAAAAAGAGGAAGTATGGCCCTACCCACCCACGAACACTGGCCCCGAATGCCAGCATTTCCAAATTCCTGGCCTTTGAAATGCTGTAATTCCGTCTGTTGGAGACGGACAGTTTTAAAAACCTGATGGCGGTGGCTGTCCCACAGTACGTGGTTCCCAGCCGCCACTACTTTTCCCTGCACAAGCAATTGGCGGACAAAATCAGGTGTGCACTGCGCAACGCCATCTGTGGCAAGGTCCACATAACCACAGATACGTGGACCAGTAAGCACGGGCAGGGGCGCTATAATCTCCCTAACTGCACACTGGGCAAATGTAGTGTCGGCTGGGCCTGAGGCAAATAGCAGTTTGGCGCATGTCCTTCCGCCACCGAGGATTGCAGGGCATTTCTCTTTGCCTCCTGTTGCCTCCTCCTCCTACTCAGCTTCTTCCTTCTCCTCTACCACCTCCTCTACCACCTCCTCATCCAGTCAGCGTATCACCTTCACGACCAACTTCAGCACAGCCAGGGGGAAACGACAGCAGGCTCTTTTAAAACTCATTTGTTTGGGGGAAAAACCCCACAGCGCACAGGAGCTGTGGACGGGCATGGAACAACAGATCAATGAGTGGTTGTTGCCTCTGAGCCTCTAGCCCGGCCTGGTGGTGTGCGATAATGGGCGAAATCTCGTAAATTTGGTGGTGCAGAAATTCCTGAAAACCTACCCAGATATATCAGAGCTGCTGCAGAAAGTGCGGGCCGTCTGTGCGCACTTTAGACGTTCTCACCCTGCTGCTGATCGCCTGTCTGCGCTGCAGCGTAACTTAGGCCTTCCCGCTCACCGCCTCACATGCGACGTGCCCACAAGGTGGAACTCCACCTTGCACATGCTGGAGAGATTGTGCGAGCAGTAGCAGGCGATAGTGGAGTATCAGCTGCAGCACGCACGGGTCAGTTGCTCTGCGGAACAGCACCACTTCACCACCAATGAGTGGGCCTCCATGCGTCCATATTCACACACTGACTTTGCCTCTAATTCACTCTCTGTGCTTCACATTCTTATAGTGAAGCACAGAGAGTGACCTGTAAGTAAAAATAAATTAATAACATACTCAGAGGTAAAAAAAAAAAATAACCCTTTCATTGCTGATCACAGTTTTTAACTGTGATCAGTTTCCTTCCACTTTATGGCCCTCATTTAGGTTTTTTTTTTTACAGATTTTTTTATTTTTACAATTTATAAAGTTTTTTTTTATAAATAAATGTAATTTTAATATATTTATTTAATAAAATGTAACCCCTGCATGCCTGTTGCATGATTTTTACTGATCTGACATCGCACTCTTCAGAGTTTTTTTTTCTGTCTTTTTTGTTTAGGGGGGTTTGGGAACCAATATTTTTCTTTTTTATTAGTTAGTTAATTAGGGGGGATAAGTGGGTTAGTGTTGCACTAGTTGTGTAGCTTATTATTGGGAAAATAATGGGGAAAACTTTTTTTTTTCCGCCAAAATTTCCTCTTTTATATGTATTTTTTAATACTAAAATGTAAATCATTTTTATGTATAGGGTATCAAAAGAAAGCTCTAACTGTCCTTTAAAAAACAACATATAACTTGTATGGGTACGTTAAATGAGAGAGAGGAAAATTATGTTTCAAAAACCGCGTATTAAAAATTGAAAAACGCTCTGGTCCTTGGCCCAGGAAAATCCCTGGTCCTTAAAGGGTTAAACACAGTTAGGAATAAGGAAGCTTAGAACTCAGCCAACTGGAACACACCAAATACTATTACCATCACCACTTTTACTTTGACATCTTCACTCCCCTTATGTGTCTCATATCCCCCACTCACTAGATTGTAAGCTTGCAATCAGTGCTCTCCACCTCATGTATGAGTCTGTCCCTATTTGTCTAACTTAGTATGCTCCCCTATGTGCTCCTTACTATGTGCTACATAAATTGGTGGCGCTATATAAATAAGTATTAATCTAATGTGACAATGCATGTGTGACTGTATGTGTACATGTGACTGCATGTGTGTCTGGGTGTGTATGTTACTAAGGGCTGGAGCAAAATATATGTTTTGCCTAGGAGGGCAAAAAGTTAGCACTATGTTTATCTTGGCAACTTCTTATGAGTGGCCTTAGTCCATGTAGGCTAAATGCATTGCATTGAAAAATGGTTTGGACAAGTATTTGAATCTATTTTGCAGGTTTTCCCAAAAAGTCAGGTCACAAAGGGGTTAAATGCAATCAACTTGGTATAGAACAATCAAATTAAATGAATGGCATAAATGAACTGATCATGCACATCATATAACACGTTCAGAGGAAATTGTATTGAAACAGGAGAAAGAAATGAATTTCAAAACATGAAAAATAACCAATAGTCAGTTGTAAATTATACTCTGATCTTGCTGAATATTATAAGCATTTTTCCAAGATAATGGTATTAAAGTGGCAGTTTCACAGGCAGTGTCCGGAAAATATTTTTACATAAGTTTTGCATCATGTAAATTAAATAAAAAGAAACAGTGGTTAGTTGTGGCAAGTTCAGTGGGTGCTGCAATGTGGAGAAGAGGGAGAGAGGAAGCAAATACAAACAAGACATATTTTTTTGGGATTGAATATAAAAACAGGGTACGTGAAAACTAATATTTACTAGCAAAAAATGTTTCCTATAGGATAATTCCCCCCCCCCCCCCCCCATTGAGTAATATCCACAATCTAAATTGCATTATACTCAAGCAAATATGGTAGTTACTATGAGCATGTAGTCTACCAGACACAGACAGTGGGACAGTATATCTATTTTTACCATATAGTCTGTAAGCCACATTAGCCCAAGGTACCCCCCCCCCCCCCCCCCCACAGACTTGCATAATAAGACAATGACCTCCCCATAGAAGTCTATGGGGAGAACCAAGGCTACCACTTAGTTTCAGCTGATTTCGGTGGCTGGAGATATCAGCGTTGAATCGGCTATGATTTCCAAATGCAAACATTTTTGTAGGCACATTTGGGTCCCTATGTGCCCTGAATCCGTCCGCAATTCGGAGCCACCATTACGGAGCCATTTATAGGCACATACTGAGTCGACTCTATGTTTGTGTATACATGTTTGGCATCAGTGTCCTCAGACGTTAAGGAAACCTTTAACATGTTTATTTACATTTATGAACATTCTCTATAAATTGATCTCTAATATAATCATATATGGAAACCGTCCTATACGTACTCCACCTTGTCATCTGCTTCTTCTGTAACTCATATACAAAAAGAGTGCAACATGTTTGTTGGTAATGCTTCTGTAGATAATATATGGCAGTTTGATTATATAGAATATTTATTCCATCAAACCAAGTGTTATAGAAGACCTAAACCCTTTACATGATGTTTTATTCACACAGAAGGCAACTTTTCATTCTTATGGAGCATCGTTCAGATGATGCATAAAGCAATCTGAGAGAGCATACATGAAAACCCTTACTTCTAGTACAATAGTAGTGTCCAGTTGCCAACATACCATTTTATCCAGTTCTGGCACTAATAAAAAACAAAGAAAGTTCCTCCAGTTGTGGAACTAGAACTCAATAAAATCACTAACATAATGTAACAGCTAAGTGCATATTTCTTTTCCCTTCTTGATTTTCTTCTTATCATTTCGCATCACATACGAATATTACACTTTCTTTCAGGCTAATCTCAAAGCCTGCCTTTGAATTTTAAGAGCCGTTTGGCTTTGAAGTAGTACTTAACATCGGTGTTCACACGTTAATATTGACTCCAATAAAGATTAACAGCAATGCTAATGCTTCTACTTAAAATTTCTTGACCTTAACTTCTAAGATTATAATACAATTAAATATGAATTTTTCTCTTTGTTGATATTAACATAGATTTTGCTCACTGTATATTGTATCACACACAAATGGTTTCAGCCTACTTTTTGCAATTGTTTTTTCTTTTTTAACTGATTAGGAATAGTCATTTATATAGCACCTACAGATGCGGCCACCGTGAAAATGGTGAACAATGTCTGTGTAAATGTGTCCTCTAAAGCAAGTTGAATCATATTTATTGACAACACATTTCATTATAGAGCCCATCGAGATAATTTTCTTATGACCTTTAAAAGCATAAATAATTTTTCACAGATTTGGGATATGTGAACATGCTGTAAATCAGCCATGCTCTCATCTTAACCTACTTTTGAGTATTTCATTGCTCAGCAGTCAGGGCCAGCGCCTCTAATAGGCGAAGTAGGTGCCAGCCTAGGGCGCATTTTTACAAGGGGCACCCTTGCGCTCCTATTTTTCAGCCACAATGTGGCACTGAGGGAGGGAGGTGGACCTCACCGGGGACAAGGTGAAGGTATGCCCCCTCCTTCCATCAGAGCGCGTTTCTTTTACTGGGAAGCAGCACACATGGGTGGGAGGGGAGGAAAGACCAAACACATGGGTGGGAGGGGAATAAAGACCAAACACATGGGAGGGAGGGGAGGAAATACCACACCTGGGTGGGAGGGGCGGAAAGACCACACACATGGGTGGGAGGGGAGGAAAGACCACACACATGGGAGGGAGGGGAGGAACTACCACACCTGGGTGGGAGGGGAGGAAAGACAGGAGAGAGAGAGACAGGCATGGGAAGGGAGAGAGGAGAGAGAGACAGGCATGAGGAGGGAGAGGCTAGGGACAAGCATGAGGAGGGAGAGGAGACAGACGTGGACACATTAAGAAATTTAGTTTTTCTTTAACAAGAAAGTCTCTGTGTGTATGTGTGAGATTGTGTTTATGATTGCGTGATTGATGTGCTGTTGTCCAGCTGTTGTATGTAGGAGGGGCAAGGGACAGCAAAATGAAGGATCGCCTATGGTGGCAAAAATTCTTGCACCGACACTGTCAGCACTACAACAAATTCAAAGGCTTTTGTATTATTTGGTGGATTGGGCATCCCCAAACCCGCTGGTTTTATATTTGCTAGCTGTCTGGGCATAATAGTTTTGTTGCACTAGACTGCCAATGACAATCATACAGAATAAAAGAAAAACAAGTTACCTGCGCTCTCTCCTTTATCCCTATGTATTTAAAACAAAAATCTCTAATGAGACAGAAAAGGGTGTTTTTTATTTATTTACACCCCTATACATTATTAACCCTTAAGGATTAATAATGTATAGGGGTGTAAATAAATAAATAAAAAACACCCTTTTCTGTCTCATTAGAGATTTTTTGCCAGAGGCTCAAAGAAGCAAGGTGAATGGTTAGAGTTAGGACCCACCTAGGGGGGTCTGCCTTGACGTTGGCAGGTGGGCTCATCCTCTCATGGCCATTGGAGGTAACTAAAAACCTCCATTTGTTTTAAATACATAGGGATAAAGGAGAGAGCGCAGGTAACTTGTTTTTCTTTTGTTTTTACTATATATTGGGGCTGATGTGTACTGTAATCATTGCAGCCGCCCAGTGATGGGAGTGAGCGCAGGACTTTTCTTTCTGTATTTGTAATCATACAGAATGTTGGATGGCTGAGTATCACTGATACCATACTCCATTATATAGCAATTTCATGCTAAGCAAAGTATGACAAAATAATTTAACTAACTATTCAATGTCTTTATCTCATATAGGTGTTTTTTATACAGCTTTTAAAAAATATGTTATGTGTTTTTTGTTGGTATGCTGTGTGCTCTGTGCTCAAATTTCTGCTTCCTTCACTTTATATTTTAAAGGAAACCTTTTACATTTTGGTTTACACAACTTCTTCTATAATGTTTATTAACACACACTCTATTTCTCTCTCTCTCTATCTTTCTTGTGACTATTTGGATTGTGCAGTCCCTGAGTACTGTAGGGTTATGTATAAAAACACCTGCATTTTACAGTGCACTTTTATATTGTGGGAGAAGAACCTCTGTCTAATTGTATTTCTCAGATAGTATAAGGCACTTTTCAGCTGCTGATCAGTCGGAAGTCTGCTCTATACATAGGCACACATCCAGATATTGTCAGCATTTTCTAAACGGTGTGTGTGCGTATGTATTTTATTTATGTCTTTTATTTATATATACATACATCCGTAGCAACTGGTGATTTCTTAACATGGGACTTTTTATCAAGACCATATATATACATGTATGTGTATTATGTATATGTATAGTGTAAAAAAAACAATTTCTTAAGTATGAAACCCTTCTTCCTGTTAAACTAAAAATTACATAACCCCCTAAATAAAAAGTTGCTAAACAGGGAGACAATTCTATTTTTACTCTAAAACAGGCGCCTCCAAACTTTTTGGTACGAGGCCACATTGTACATTTTACAAATGATAATTCAACTTATTACATCTGTAATAAAAAGTTTATTGAAAAAAAATATTTGTATTTCTTCCTTTGCACCCAGGACTTACACCAACAACTAGAATGCACCCAGGACTTACACCAACAACTAGAATGCACCTAGAATTTACCCCAGCAGCTAGAATGCACCTAGAATGTACCCCAGCAGCTAGAATGCACCTAGAATGTACCCCAGCAGCTAGAATGCACCTAGAATGTACCCCAGCAGCTAGAATGCACCTAGAATGTACCCCAGTAGCTAGAATGCACCTAGAATGTACCCCAGCAGCTAGAATGCACCTAGAATGTACCCCAGCAGCTAGAATGCACCTAGAATTTACCCCAGCAGCCAGGATGCACCTAGAATTTACCCCAGCAGCCAGAATACACCTAGAATTTACCCTAGCAGCCAGATTGCACTCCCAGGACTAATCCCAGCACACAGGACTTGCCCCAAAACCCATATTTGCACTCAGGACTTGCTCCCAGCAACCAGCTTTGCACTCAGGACTTGAACTGGGACCTAGATCTATCATTTAAAGCCTTGTAAAGAGACAAGATGATCTACTCTCTCTGTGAATCAATACCCTTGATTATGTATATATTATTGGCCTTTGCAGCTGCTTACTGACAAAGTGCACTGTTGCTAAGTCTGTTGTCTACAATTATTCCTAAATCTTTCTCATTTGTTGTTTTTCCCAGAAAGATACAATTTAAATAATTGATTGCATTATTGTTGTTCCCAAAATGCATAAGTTTGTCTTTATTGAACCTCATTTGCTATTTGCCTGTTCAGTGCTCTAATTTTCTAAATCCTCCAACAACAACAAAAACATCAACTTTACACTGTATTATGATACCTAATTTTGTGTCATCAGCAAACACAGACATGGCTCTCAACACAACTTGGGAGATCCTTAATAAACAAATTAGAAGAAGAGAACCCAGGACAGACCCTTGAGGTACTCCACGTTTCTCTAGTTTGAGAAATGCCTATTTACAATAATATTTTAGTTAACTTTTTTATCATACATTTGTCCTTGGGCCCTTTTTCTGTCCATTTGCAGAGTAACCTTTTGTACAGAACCATATGAAATGTTTCGCAAAGTCTAGATTACATCGACTTATACAGTGGATATAAAAAGTCTACACACCCCTGTTAAAATGTTAGGTTTCTGTGCTGTAAAAAATGAGACAAGATAAATCATTTCAGAAATTTTGACACCTTTAATGTGACCTACAAACTGTAAATTGAAAAGCAAACTGAAATCTTTTAGATAGAGGGAAGAAAATTTTTAAAAATAAAATAATGTGGTTGCATAAGTGTGCACACCCTCTTATAACTGGGGATGTAGCTGTGTTCAGAATTAAGCAATCACATTCCAAATCATGTTAAATAGGAGTCAGCATACACCTTCCATCATTTAAAGTTCCTCTGATTAACCCCAAATAAAGTTCAGCTGCTCTAGTTGGTCTTTCCTGAAACTTTTTTAGTCACATCCCATCAAAAGCCATGGTCCACAGAGAGTTTCCAAAGCATCAGAGGAATCTCATTGTTAAAAGGTATCAGTCAGGAGAAGGGTACAAAAGAATTTCCAAGGCATTAGATATACCATGGAACACAGTGAAGACAGTCATCATCAAGTGGAGAAAATATGGCACAACAGTGACATTACCAAGAACTGGAGCTCCCTCCAAAATTGATGAAAAGACGAGAAGAAAACTGGTCTGGGAGGCTACCAAGAGGCCTACAGCAACATTAAAGGAGCTGCAGGAATATCTGGAAAGTACTGGCTGTGTGGTACATGTGACAACAATCTCCCGTATTCTTCATATGTCTGGGCTATGGGGTAGAGTGGCAAGACGAAAGTCTTTTCTTACAAAGAAAAACATCCAAGCCAGGCTACATTTTGCAAAAACACATCTGAAGTCTCCCAAAAGTATGTGGGAAAAGGTGTTATGGTCTGATGAAACCAAGGTTGAACTTTTTGGCCATAATTCCAAAAGATATGTTTGGCGCAAAAACAACACTGCATATCACCAAAAGAACACCATACCCACAGTGAAGCATGGTAGTGGCAGCATCATGCTTTGGGGCTGTTTTTCTTCAGCTGGAACTGGGGCCTTAGTTAAGATAGAGGGAATTATGAACAGTTCCAAATACCAGTCAATATTGGCACAAAACCTTCAGGCTTCTGCTAGAAAGCTGAACATGAAGAGGAACTTCATCTTTCAGCATGACAACGACCCAAAGCATACATCCAAATCAACAAAGGAATGGCTTCACCAGAAGAAGATTAACGTTTGGGAATTGCCCAGCCAGAGCCCAGACCTGAATCCGATTGAAAATCTGTGGGGTGATCTGAAGAGGGCTGTGCACAGGAGATGCCCTCGCAATCTGACAGATTTGGAGTGTTTTTGCAAAGAAGAGTGGGCAAATCTTGACAAGTCAAAATGTGCCATGCTGATAGACTCATACCCAAAAAGAGTGCTGTAATAAAATCAAAAGGTGCTTCAACAAAGTATTAGTTTAAGGGTGTGCACACTTATGCAACCACATTATTTTATTTTTATATTTTTTCTTCACTCTATCTAAAAGATTTCAGTTTGTTTTTCAATTGAGTTGTACAGTTTATAGGTCACATTAAAGGTGGAAAAAGTTCTGAAATTATTTATCTTTGTCTCATTTTTTTACAGCACAGAAACCTGACATTTTAACAGGGGTGTGTAGACTTTTTATATCCACTGTAGATCACTATCATTACTGTCTTCATTTACATGTTTCTCTTATTTTATGCATTTTCATGCATGTTTGCTAACATAATGTGTCGATATATTATTCATCATTTGTTATTCTCTACAGTAATAGCTATGTTTAAGTTAGTTTAATAAGAACTATCAACCCTGTTCACTTACTAATTATATTCTGATTAAACATGTATTCTTGAATATTTTTACCAACCTTTCAAATAACTTCACCACTAGAGATGTCAAGCTCACTGGCCTGTGAGCTCCTCCACAGAGATAAATGCCCTGCTTGGATGACTGCCAGTTTTACAAGCCTGGAGCCTCCATCCATCAGGTTCTCGGGTATTAGCAGGGATCCTAATAAACCTTCTCTATACACATATATGCTCAACAAGGCTGTTTTAATGTTAATGGGACCCAGGGCAAGCATCTACATTATTTTTCTGTGTATAAGACAATACTTTTTTCTAAAAATTTTAGCCCAAAATCTGTGGGTAGTCTTATAAACTGGGTAAGTGGGAGACCCTGCAGTTGTCTTTCTGCCACACATAGTGCCTCACTACCCCTCCCCTGACAAGCTGTCAGATCCCCCCCAAATCGTGATAGCAGTGGGCACAGAGACTTGCTCCCAGGCTCAACCTCTGGGCACGAGCAGACGATTCAGGACCAATAAAGCGCAAGCTGCTGTAGTTTGGTGGCTGGTGGCTCACGCTGTCAAGCTACGACATGGTGGCCGGGAAGGGCTTGGTGCGGTTTGACCTGGAAGTGGTGCTGCTTACTCTCGGGCTGCATCTAGCCTTTCAGAGGCTGGAAGACAAACTTTGCAACCCTGGGTAGGATCCCTCACCATAATGTAGTCATAATCTCACATATACCAATGTGGTGTACAACATTCCATCTACCAGATACTGAAGTGTCAGCCTTGCCACCTATTGTATTGAACTCTGCTACCTGCATCCCCTCTAACCTCCCAAAACCCCTAAACCAAATGTGAATAAAAAGCATGCTCTGCCAATGTTTTATCACACCAACTGAAACAGGGTTGCACGTACTGCACCACATTTCATATTTGTGCTAATCAAACACTACCAACGCTGCATATTTTGTTTCAAATAGCATTATCCCACAATTTGATGGCCAGAAGGGTGTGTCATGCCCCATTTCGCACTGGAAGGGTTAAAACAAAAAAATTTCTTACCATTACATTGCTGGACAATGTAATAAATGCTCTGCACAGGCTAAGAAAACACGACTAAAAGGGAGGGATGAAACAGTTGCCCAAAAATAGCAGGCAAAGTGAGAGTAAATGGGGAGAGTAAATGGGAGAGAGGCCAATAGGATGAAAGCTGGGATCTAAGGGATGCAGACCAGTAGGGTATATGACAGAGTAAATGACCAATAGGGTGAAGGGTGGATGGCAAGAACTATGCATATCTGGGTAATACCATATTGAAGTGGGAGGGGGTTTGATGGTAAATAAGAGCATAAAATAAATATGAATGTAAATATGTTTCCCGTTATGTGAAGTAAATTGAGCATCAACTATAAGGCAGCAACAATAGAGTTACAGAGCCATTGGTCCCTTGCAGTGTGCTTGGACCCAGGACAGTTGCCTCTTTTTGCCACGACAAAGACAACCTTGAGGTTAGGTTTGAAGTCTGAGCTCTTAATATATGAGAGTGATCGGTGATTTATACAGATTTTATATCCTGATTTTGTCTGGGAGTGGTGTAAATGTGCCATCTATTTGTTAACAAAGTTTACACTAAATAGTATACATTGATTAGTGTACGTTAGGGAGTAAATATAAGGTGATTTGTAGATTTTAAAGTCTTTTCTCAAACACTGAAAGCAAAGTGTTAATAGCTAGTTAATGCCCCTTGCCAGATGTTCAATTTCAAATTACTGTTCGGTTTTCCTATTTGCATATTGTCAATTTAAAGGGTAATTACACACAACACCTCTATTGCAGACCTTGAACCAACAAAATGCTTCAATACTATAGACACACTTTTCAGATCAGCACAGTTGAACCATCTGCTTGTAAAACAATTACTCTGTAATTGGTTTTATATTAATTGAGCTTGCTGTAAACTAATAGAATTCAAAGCAATAGATTGAGCTATAATGTGTTAAATGAATTAAATTCAGATAATGGTAGCTAAAAGGGGAACGGTGTCTTTACATACTTCATATAGTCATTGCATAGATCTTTGTTAATTATGATAAAGTGCTTTTCAAGTGATGCTATTAATTCGGTTGGCATTGCTTTGACATTTTTGTCTCCCATATCTTTGGTTTTGAAAGAAAGGGCATGGATAGTTAGAATATAAAAAATTATACAATTATTAGTAAATGTTTGTGCCGGTGGGATTTTTATTATGTATCTGTATTACTTTCATTATTTTAAGTTTGAACTTATACCATGGTCCAAAACACAATAGAGTTATAATAAAGTTACAGCCATACAATATGTTCACGACATATAGGTTACTAGACTACTTTTTGTCAAAAACAGATTGTTATAAACAAAAAACTGCAACATAAGTCACTTGAAAGGTTGAAACATCTTTTTTCTTTTTATTGTTAATACAATTAAATATATATAATATGAATATATGTTATTTGCATCTGCATAAATTCCATATTTCAAAACATTACCAATTGGTTTTGGCATTTCTGTGCAGTGCTGTTCTGATTTGGTCGCCCAGTTAAAAGGCTGAATTAAAA
Organism: Pelodytes ibericus; assembly: GCA_036172795.1. Classification (NCBI taxonomy): domain Eukaryota; kingdom Metazoa; phylum Chordata; class Amphibia; order Anura; family Pelodytidae; genus Pelodytes; species Pelodytes ibericus. The sequence continues at coordinate 114,804,792 of CM069861.1, read as the reverse complement.
CCCTGCTACTAGATTGCCTGTTCGCAAACTACTACCCTGCACAGATAGTCTGTCGCCAAATTCAAATATCGGTTTGCATTGTGTGAAGTTAATGTTTGTGTAAAGTTTTCCATTGTTTAATCTCATGTTATCTAGATATTTTCCTGTATATATTCCCTGAATAGAATGTGTGTGTGTTGCTGGACCTAATAAGGCCGGTGTGGTCTGTGTATAGTGGGGGAATATTTTACTGAAACCAGAGACTATATATTCTATTTGAATGAATCTATGCAGAGTGGGACATGAGGACTAATCTTATGGAACTCTGAACAGACAGGAGACATCAACGTTTTGTGCATCGCGTTACACTTAGGAATGTCACCAAATGATTTTCAAAATAAATAGGAAATATAGTCAATACATTGACAAGGTTAGAAATAAAACCGTTAATTCTGTATTTAAATTATACTCCCCAACATGTATAATGTGACCCCCTCTGACCCCACCTCAATACTCAATAAATAAAGAAAATACATATAAAATGGCAGCATAAAACGTGCAGAAAATACCAATTAGGTGTTCAACTATATTAGTTATAAATAATTGGAGAGAGGTATTTAGTTTCAGCTAGAGAATAACCAGAAATTTGAAGCCCAGTGGTCCCCAATGCAGAAATGGTTACAAAGGACATAGACCATTGCATATTTGAAACCAACCTTCAGTAAAAGAATCCACTCCTAACATCATAAAGGGTTAGGGTTAGAAAATAATTGATCTATCTCCCTCTCCCCAGTTCACCCCATCTTCCCATGGTCACTTAGGAGTTAATTTCTAAAATGTTATTAAATGTTTGTATTTTGAAAGATGTACTAAGTACAAATAGATACAAATGATAACACCCACAAGCTCTGACAATATGTTCTTTTTTTAGTTTTATATAAGAACATCCTATACAAATGCCTTAAGAACCTGTTTTTTTGTACTGTTTTATGGAACATTTTATGTGTTTGTCATTATGTATTAGTTTTTGTACACCGTCTAGAAAAAAAAGTACCTAAAATAATAAAGATTAAGAAAAAAAAACTATATTTGTTATATACATATAGACTACACTTTAAAACAAACATTATTATAAGCTCCCCTGTAAGCAACACTATATAAATACTACATACATGTCAGGATTTCTCTGCTGTTTTAACCCCTTAAGGACAGACCCTTTGAAACATTTGTGGCCATTCTTGACAATGGCTATTTTAACATTTCTGTGCCGTAATTTTCTTCTTTGTCATTTGCTGTGCCCACACAAATTATATAGTTTATATCGGGACAAGCAGGGCTTTGTTTAGATACCATCATTTTGATCATATCCTATAATATTAAAAAAATATGGTGAAAAAAAACACATTATCGGCCTTTTATTTAAAAAATCTTCTACTCATTTACAAAAGCTAATGAAAAAAATGGTAAATAGTTTCTACTATTTAACCTGAGTACAGGGATACCACCCAGGCATAGGTTTATTGGATTGTTGGGGGGGCTAACATGCCATATTTGCCATAGTTTTTGGTTTTCCAACATGGAATTTTGACATGCAGACAACCTGCGCCCGTGTCCCATTTGGGATAATTTTTAAGCTGGCCAGTGTGTTTTACCTCATCAAACCATATATGTTTTGAAAGTAGCACCCTATTTCAAATGGTGGTATTTTAACACTTTCCATGCACCAATTTTACCACTAGCCTTTGCAAAGTTTGGATAATAATTTTATTGTGTTTTTTCCCCACAAACAGTCTACTTTAGACACAAATTCACAGATTTCGGTATGTGTCACTGCCAAACAACACCCCATATGTGTTCACCAACATCTCCCGAAAACAGAGATACCACCCATGCATAGGTTTGTCTTTTTGTTTGTGGGTTAAAAGGCCACATTCCAGAGGTGCGCTTTTTGATTTTTCAACTTGGAATTTTGACATGTAGATGTAAATGCACAGACAAGAAAAAATGTGCTGCTATGCAGTGATCAGGGGTAGGGTACGCTAAAGAAAGGTTGTGGCTTTTATAAAAAAAAAAAAAAACCTTGGTTCTCATAATTTTGTAACATTGTTTAATTTATTACAATTAAAAACTTACATTATACAGATTTGTCTCTCTCCCTCATTAAAACTCAAGTGATGAAAGGGAGGCAGATCCAGATGGGTCATATCAATATTTACCAATATTGATCTGACCAGGCGAATGGTTATTCCCATCTGAGCAATCACCAAACTGATCAGCTGTTACTGATCGCTATACATGCACTCAGACAGCTTATAAAAAATGTTTACGTTAAATGTAATCCCCATAGCTGGTATAATTAACCCCTAGTGGGGTGTAACAAAAAATTGCAGATAGCAAAAAAAAATGCTTCTGCAGCCAGGTCACTGCAGATTTATTTATTTAGAAAGTGTTTTACCAGGAAGAATACATTGAGATTTCTCTCGTTTTCAAGTATGTCCTGGGGACCCAGTCCATAATGGAATTACACAGTTAGACATTTAACAGTAGATTAAAAATAGATACATACATACATATTTTAAACAAGTTGAAAGGAGTACATACAGGGTAAATCATTATTGATACAAAAAAGGAACAACATGTACAGTATACGAAGGAGTTTGTAAACTAATAACAGGTACAATCTGTTTTGAGGATTTGGGAGACACTTATTTTCAGGGATTTTAGACTAGATGATGATTTGGCAGAAACAGGAAGGCTATTCCACATATGAGGAGCTCTGAAAGAGAAAGCACCTCGGCCCGCTTCCTTTTTGAAGTGAGGGATCACTAGTGAAGTGTTGGTGCAGGATCTGAGATTGTAGGAAGTGCAGGGAGTAAGAGCGAGCATGCCGATCAGGTAGGGGGGAGCGTTCCTGTCAGGGAAACCTTTGTTTGGAGTCGTTTAGGAAGAGATGTTTTGTCAGGGCTTACCTTTGTTGGGAGTCTTTTAGGCAGAGATGTATGCTCACCCTTGCAAACAAACACAGACCAGGGTGACCAGGTAAGAAGCCACGGGGCCTGTGAGTTTGTGCACGGGGGCTGGTCAGGATATCCAGGTAAAGTTACAGACAAGGACAAGAGCAAAATAATCTTCGTGGGAAAGCCATAGGTCAGAGGATGCCAGAATTCAGAATAAACGGGTAACAAATCCAAAGTCAAAAGCCGAAAATGATTAGGAATACTGGAAGTCAAAATCACAGGAACCAAACAAGGAATCCAGAGTCAATGAACTGACACTGCCCTTAGGGAGAGGCAGTGTCTTATACCTTGTTAATTAGGTATGTGATTCAGCTGGAGAGTTACTGACAGGTCTGAGCCTTTGGTGAAGTCCAGCCCCCTAGTGCTGCAGGCAATACAAACATAAACAGGAGTATTTCAAAGTTCTGAAATGGCTCAGAGGCAAAATAGCAGGATACGGTCCAGAAGAACCACAGTTCAAATCCCCTGTTGGGTGCATCTGGGGCGACCACGTCTGGCAGTCTGGATGGCACGGCGGCGATCCTGACAGTTCCAGAGAAGTGGTTATGCACTAAGCAAGCTAGGTGGAGAGTGCACCTAGAGGCAAGCGTCAGCCAGTTTAACTCTTTTAACATTTTACAGTGGTGCGTGTTATAATCACACTGTAGTGAAGAACGACACAATGTATTGTACATAGAGTCGAGTTTACTGAGATGGGTCTGCGGGGCCAAATCATACACAACATCTCCAAATCTAAGATCGGCATTAACATTTGCTGTGCAATACGTTTCCTTACCGTGGAATCTAGGTTAGATTTTTTTCTATATAGAAAGCCAATCCTAGGATATAGCTTTGACACGAGCTTATCAATATGGAGACCAAAAGATAAGTTTGGATCTAGCCACATGCCAAGATACTTATATGATTTTACCTAGGTCAGGTTATAACTGGATTTGGTCTTGATGTTTAATTGAGGATTGCTTAATTTAAGTAGTTTGGCATTTGTCCCAAACAACATGGACACCGTTTTTTCAGTGTTGAGGAATATGCACCAGATCGCTGCTTAAGCAGTGATCTATGACAAGTAAGGGGTTAATAGCTCTTAAAAGAGCCTTTTTTTCACTTTACTAAATTACAGTAAAACCATTAACCCCTAAAAAAATGCACATACAGCAAAAAATGTGCTGTGTAATATTACTGTGTACACAGCAATCAATGGCAAGGAAGGGGTTAAACACTGGAAACTGCTTTTATAAAAGCCCTTGGTTGTTAGCATTTTATTAAATATTTAATTTATTGCTATTACATTTTACTGTATCTGATCTGTCTCTCTACCTCACAAAACCTATAGTGAGGAGAGGGAGACAGATTGGTATGGTAAGAGCTCATCTGAGCTCATACCATACCTGCCGGCACACATATCACACTGATTTGCTGTGCCAGCATTTGGCTACTCCCAGTAGCGCAACGGAAGTGAAAAAAATCACTCCCATTGCTCTTTCCAGTAGAAGGAAAGTGCCGCCTAAACAGGCAGCACTCCCTTCTAGCTGACTGAATGGTCACTCAGGAGAGCGGCCACCAATGGATTGTTTGGTGCTGATAAGTGCCGAGCTAATGAGGCACTTTAGAATCATGATCGGTGCTTAGGAAGCAAACTTTCTTTGCTTCCTAAGCACAATTGTGCAGACGGCACCTCCAATATGGCAGCTGCAGTCACTCCGGGGAGTGATTGAATCGCGCCCCTACACATTAATTCAGTGTTGCACAATGCCTCTACATAGAGGCATTGTAGCAACATCAATATCCGCATGACAGTTTTTAGTTGTGCTAACATAATTACAAAAGTGCTTTATAATAATCAGTGTTTTAACCCCTGCATAACAATGGACGGACCAGGTACTTTGCGGAAATTACTATAGGCCATGTCATGGGACGTACCTGGTACATCCTGTGGTGGGATGAGCTTATAAAGTCAGCAATCTCTGTCTAAGATCAGCATCTGTTGCTGCAGTGCCTCGATATGGCGGCATTCAACAACACCGAAATCAGGACCCCTAATGACTTTCCAATATGGCACAGTTCTGCAGTGGCCAACAGTTTCAAAAGTGATCAATGATTGGTTTCATCCCCTGGAAGCAGTCAGCGACATTTTGTTTAAAGAAAAAATCATATTAGCCAGCTAGAGTTATGGTTACAATTACAGTTTCACTATAGGTAATTTTGGGGGAGGAGGGAAAATGATAATGAAAAAGTGATGTGTTACTTGCCGTTATTGCCCTCTAACTTGCAAAAACTGCAGAAAAACATGTAAACATGGTGTATTTTTAATCTCAGGAAAAATATTAAAATCTAGCAGGTTTTTTTCATTCGCTATTGTAGATGTATACCAGTTAGAAAAAGTGAGTGTTTTGTTTTTCAATTTTCAATCATATTAATTTTTTTAAATAAGTTATTAAGTGATCAAAACAATGGTATCTAAAGAAATTCTTCCAGAATCTTCTGATGCACTGCACCATATTTGTCAGTGATGGCAAACTGTCCAAGGAGTCTCAAACATCAGCACTTTACTCCACTTTTAGAAGTTTTGACTCACAATTCACATTTGGTGGTTCTAATTGAAGTTCTACATTTGATTTATGAAATAAGAAAATGTGATCTCAAAAAGCTTGTGAATTGTTTATGTAAAAATTGCCAAACTTCACATATTCATCAATGGTATCTCTAGAGAGAAGTAGTTTCCTGCTTTGGAAACTGACAAACCCTCACATTAGCAAATGTTAGTGTCTCTCTATAATTACGTAGTACAACAAGAGATTTTTGTTTTGCTTGTTTAGCCAACATTAGCTAATTATTCATATGTTTGAACTCTGTCACTTTTTTTACAGTGGATATTTTTCATACATCTATTTTAGAAATACTACAAACGTAAAAAGATAAAAAGGGAATATTTTAGCAAATTGATCAAAATCCTATGGAAAAGTGAATAATCATGTTTTTTGAAAATTATGTAGGTGTCCAACTGCTTCCCTCCAGTTGCTTTAGTCTACTGCTACCATTATCCTCTTAATCATTCATAGAAACTTTTGGGATTTGTAGTTCATCAGCAGCTAGAGGGCTGAACTACATTGCTTCCATGTTGCAACCAGTATGAAGGCATTTGCAAAAAGTATTCTGGATTAAAACGTCACCTCATAAGTTAATTTTGATATACTCAGTAATATTAGAATTTGTCACAGAAACCACTATTTCACAGTAATCTTAAAGCTTACAAATAGGTTTTAGTGCTGCTCTAATCATACTTTATATACAATAGTCAGTTCTAAGTTCCAAAAATGAAAAATAAAAGTGAATTGCGAATTTAAGGCACTCTCATGCATTTACAGAATGCGGCTACCAAACTCGAATACATACAATTTGTGAGGATGCACATGCATAAATACAAAATTTTGCTTGTGTGAGTATGTTTACATGAACACAGGTGTAAGGACGGGTTCTCCTATCGTGGGTGATAGAGTCCAGATGCAGGAGGTATAGCCGCACACACGTGCAAACAGAGACACTGCCCCAAAGCAGTTGGAGATGGTAACAACTGCAGTGACAGGGAATGGGTGCACGAGGGCCAACAAAGTCGGAAGGCAAGGTACAAAAGGGTGAGGCAATATCATAGTCAAATCCAGAAGCAGAAGCAGAGGTCAGGGCTAGCAGCAAAGGTTCAGGAACGAGGAATCAGGCTAAAGGTCAAAACACAGGTTAAGGTAAACACAGGAAGCTCAGGAGCGCTGGTCACACTGAGGTAGCTTAATAACCACTCAAGGAGTGAGAGGAGGAGTGGTTATTTATAGTGCAGCGCAGTAATGAATCTCACCTGGAGAGGATCATGCTGGTGACTGGTGTTTTTGTGTTGCTATGGAGACACCATGGTAACATTATGCAGCTCCCTGTTTAAAGGAGAGGACAGGACCACACCCTTTCTGTAGCTGAAAGGAAAGCTACCTTGGAGTGGGGATGTGACAACAGTAAACACAAAGACATGAGAGCACATGTAGTGTAGATTGTTTATCCAAGCTGTTATCTCCACTCACCAGCAGGTTATAACTCACTTGTTTAAAAACCAATATACCTGGCTCATGGGATGATGACACCAGTCAAAAACCACAATAGTCCTAATTGCAGGGAGAAAGATGCAGCTTCACCTGCTCAACAGTGTACCATAAGAAACAACAGGAAGTAGGATGCAAGAGAGTGAGGAGATCAAAGGTTAACGAAAATCAAACATTTAATATGAACACAATAATATCTGCTTACAGTTGAAATTGCAGCAATGGACCTCCAATGATCTTTACAGTGCTTTCATTCCATGTGGGTTACAGCGCATTTCTGCCAGTGTGGCCAAGATTGCCCCCAAAGTCCTGACCGATTCTGTTTTGGCTCTTCCCCTTCCGGCGATCTGGTCCGCTATGCGTTTCGCTCCAACATGTGACCTTCAGTGGCGGTTGTGTTAGCGTTAATTTAGCATTTATTAAGTTAACAGCATCATAAGAGTTAATTCAGCATTGGAAGAGTTAACTTCAGGGAAGGGTTGGACCCACCCCTCCCCTCCCTCTTGGAGGGAGCATATTCTTTCTCTCTATGTCTAACACACACAGATGTTCGTTCTCCGGTAAATCCCCCACTGACTGGTACAGAAATGTTCTCTTATCTATGTTTAGTCCAGGCCTATCATGTGATGTTAACTGAAGGCTCCTTCCTGCCTTCCTCTCAGGAGTTTTGATATTCTTTCAAGTAGTTACAAAGAACCAAAGATATATTCCTTTTAGATACATTTGAATGTAACATGAATGTATTCTATGTCTACACCTCGTTTGTTACTCCATTTTTTGCACCAAATATTAACCAATAATGTTACACTAGTCGTTTTACTTCTATAAAAGTGCTTGTCTTTACAATAAACAGCAGAGGTATTGGGAACGAAGCATGTGTGTCTGACTCATTTATCTCTCCAAGCACCTGTGATGCCTCAACCCCCATCACGTGAAACCAATCATTCATGATAGACCCCTCAGTAGAGATTCGGTCCCTTTTAGGTTGATCACTTCCTGTTTCTGTACCTCTTTTATACACACTGAGTCTCTCGTGACTGGCTGTTATAGATCTCATTTTATTATGATGTAATGTTTATAGGTGGCTCATGGCTGCATTATTTATAGTCATCAGAACCAGTACAGGGAAGGTGAGTAGACAGTACTTGGCAGTTAAACAGAGTAAGTGTCAATCAATATAAAAAACCAAAGATAGTAAATTAATATAAAATATATAAATGTAATAATATATAAAAACAAATGCAATATATAAATACATATAGAAAAAATATACACACATGTAACAAAAACAAAAAAGACAAATTGTTAAAAACAAGAAACAATGATATGTGCCTTTAAATACAAATCAACAGACACAGATACAAAGGTAACCACAGGCAGGGTGTCGAATTACTCACTTGCTGATTGGGTTATATATATAATATATATATATATATATATATTCCATAAAAACATAAATTTAAGAACAATAACAGTATCACTTTTGGTATTATTTTCTATTGTTTATACAGATATTAGTTCTCTTGTGATGTCAATTCAAATCCCCTTTAACGTGTTTAATATGCCTTTTTTGTTTACCCTGTTTCCCTGCAAGCGATGCAAAATCCAAAGCCGAAAAAGCCTATAGAGGCATTTCAAAAATATTTAGCTTGGACGTTAGAATTGGTTCTGCTGTCTACTAAATTACTTTTTAGACTTGTTGCCCCCTTGAGGATCACATTGGGAATAGAGGGAATCATTTTCTTTAAACTAGAATCTCCCATGAGTACGTGCCAGTGTTTGCGTATGATATAGATTTTTTTGAATCTATACCCATGGCCATTATAATTCATTATAATTGGAGTTATTATTTCTTTCTTTTTCCTTTCATTATATTGTATTAGTTCAGTTACTTTATCTAGGGCTATATCTAGGTCCAGGGCCACCACCAGGAATTTTAGGGCCCCTTACTGAACAAATGTTCTGCCCTCCTCCCCCCCGACAATATCTCCCACTCCCCCACCTATCCTCACAAGCATGTTATCCCGGTCTAGTTTAATATGGAGGGTGGTTGGGAGCAGTTGGTCAATATGCCAGTAATATTTTGCCACTCAGTATGCCAGTATTTTGCCACTCAGTATGCCAGTATTTAGCCATTCAGTATGCCATTCTTTAGCCATTTAATATTCCAGTATTTTGCCCCTCAATATGCCATTCTTTTGACCCTCAATATGCCATTATTTTGCCATTTAATATGCCAGTATTTTGCCCATCAATATGCCAGTATTTAGCCATTCAGTATGCCATTCTTTAGCCATTTAATATGCCAGTATTTTGCCCCTCAATATGCCATTCTTTTGCCCCTCAATATGCCATTCTTTTGCCATTTAATATGCCAGTATTTTGCCCCTCAATATGCCAGCTAATATGCCAGGATTCTGCCCCTCAATATGCCATTCTTTTGTCCCTATATATGCCATTATTTTGCCCCTCAATATGCTAGGATTTTGCCCCTCAATATGCCATTCTTTCCCCCATTTAATATGCCAGTATTGTCCCCCTCAATATTCCATTCTTTTGCCAATTAATATGCCATTCTTTTGCTCTCAATATGCCAGGATTTTGCCCCTCAATATGCCAGGATTCTGCCCCTCAATGTGCCAGGATTTTGCCCCTCAATATGCCAGGATTTTGCCCCGCAATGTGCCAGGATTTTGTCATTTAATAGGCCAGGATTTTGCCCCTCAGTATGCCAGGGTTTTGCCCCTCAGTATGCCAGGATTTTGCCCCTCAATATGCCATTCTGTTGCCCCTCAATATGCCATTATTTTGCCATTTAATGTGCCAGTATTTTGCCCCTCAATATGCCAGCATTTCCCCCCTCAATATGCCAGCTAATATGCCAGGATTCTGCCCCTCAATATGCCATTGTTTTGCCCCTCAATATGCCATTGTTTTGCCCCTCAATATGCCAGGATTTTGCCCCTCAATATGCCATTCTTTTGCCAATTAATATGCCATTTGCCCTTAATATGCCAGGGTTCTGCCCCTCAATATGCCAGGATTTGTCCCTCAATATGCCATTTGTTTGCCTCAATATGCCAGGATTTTGCCCCTCAATGTGCCAGGATTTTTCCATTTAATATGCCAGGATTTTGCCCCTCAATATGCCATTATTTTGCCCTCAATATGACAGGATTCTTCCCCTCAGTATGCCAGGATTTTGCCCCTCAGTATGCCATTCTTTTGCCCTTAATATACCAGGATTCTGCCCCTCAATGTGCCAGGATTTTGCCCCTCAATGTGCCAGCGTTATGCTCGTTTGCCACCCTCCTCCCCCCTTCCCCAGTACTTACCTCCTTCCTGCTCTGTCTGTCTCCCGGTGCAGGTCCTTGGCTGTGAGGGAAGCATTGTGCGCTCCCCTCCATCCGCGGGTCTTCAATAAAGTTTGTTAGGAAATAAGATGGCGACTGGAGTAACTCTGGTGGCCACCAGAGTTACTCCAGTCGCCATCTTATTTCCTAACAAACTTTATTGAAGCCGCATGGCTGGAGGGGAGCGCACAACGCTTCCCTCACAGCTGCGGACCAACTTAAACAAGGGCATTTTTTATCCTGGCGTGACCCGGGCCCCCTGGACCCTCCGGGCCCGGGATGCCAGTATTGCCCATTACCCCCTGATGGCGGGCCTGTCTAGGTCAGCCTCACTGAATTGCCCGGCTAAAAAGTCATTTTTGACTTTTTCGAATTGCTGCATGAACATCTGTAAAAACAGGCCTTTAGAGGCATTCTTCAGCCAAGAGCTGTAGTGAACACTATTGTATTCAATATAACTATTTACATCAACCTTTTTAAATAAGTTGCTGTGCTAAAATCATTGTTAAAGAAAAAAATTATTTTCCAAAACTCCACCTAGGACAAACTCTGGTTACTGGGAAAATGTATATCTTCCTTTTAAAGTGGTGCGTACAGCTTCTAGTCCTCGCTCATATTGTATGTTGGTATAGAGTGAAGTAATGTGTAAACAAATAAAAGCAGTAAATTAAATACAGTTTATATATATATATATATATATATATATATATATATATATATATATATATAAAATAATACAAATACAAATAACATGATAAATAAAACAATAGGTGATCTAGAACACAAAGTGATGGTTCAAATGGAAGGTTTCTTACTGCTTTTATTTGTTTAAAGTATATTTAGCTACTATATCGTCCATCCCTCCTCCTCTTTCAGCTTCTTTCCTCTCTCTTTATTATCTATTCTTTGGTCCTCTCTCTCATCATTATCTATTCTTTGGTTCTATACTTCTTCAAGTTGTTGTTTATTTTTTCAAGTGGTTGTTTATTTTTTATTCTATTTTTATTCAGTTGTTTTAAGCATATCTTTTTGTCTCACTCATATTGTATTATAACTGGGTATATTTCTGACATCATTCATAACTAGATTTTCGAAAAAATGTCCATTTGTGATGTTTTATGATGTTGTGGATTAAATTTAGACTTGTCTCTTAGTTGTGTATGTTTATAGGTTCTAGAGTTACTGGTTGTAGTTACTTGTCTTGTTATTGGATCCATTATTATTTTTTTTTATTAAATTCTTTTATTTTTCATATCATATAAAAAGACAATACAAACTTACATATACTACAATTTTCATATATAAAAGAGAACATTTTGTAGTACAATGATATAATTTAAGAAATACAAAAAATACAAAATAAGGTTCATAGCATGTGCAAATCACTAACTTTGTGTAGCCGCTTCTTTTTTAAAGTGCACTTCCCGGCTATTCATCAAATATTGTTTATATTACTATTACTACTATATTTGGCCACTCTATTCCCTTTCCTTCTGTCTAATCCTTTCTCTTCTTTTTATTCCTCTCTCATTATCTCTCCATGCCCTCTTCAATTTAGCCCCCTTTTGAATCCATGTGTTCCACTCCACTCTCCTCGTTCCCCCCACTTTAAATTGGAATGCTATACCACTCTCCATCTGCACATTTTTAACTACTAAGTGACTTATCTCTGGCCATGTTGGAGTTCTTTCTTTTGTGTATCATCAGGGCCCTTTCTGCAGCCGGCCAGGTATGAACATCTATTTGTAATAACAATGTTTCAGGTCTTAATGAAAATGTACTTCCTGACCATTTCCCAATACATTTTTATCGGTTCACAACCCCACCAGACATGCAGGAAGTCCCCTTTCTGAACACTGCACCTCCAACATGTGTCTGAACTCCCCGGGAACATTTTTGCCACTCTAGATAGAACCAAATACCAACAGTTACGGATTTTATAATGAACCTCTGCTAGATTCTGGCAGTTAACCCATTTATACACCTCCGTTAAGGAGTTAAGCCAGTTCTTATTTGTGATTTTTTTTCTATTCCATAATTACTCCATGTCTCCATAGCCGGAAATGTTACTTCTATCATCTTTTGTGAGTTTTTTTTTTTTTACTATGAGTGGCCAGGATTTCCTCTCTGTCTCTACTTAGTCAGGAATCCCTTCACTCTTAGGTATGTGAATATTTCTGAGTATGATATATTATATTCTTTCCTAATTTGACAAAATGTTTTCACCTCTCCTCCCTCATATAGATCCTTTATTATCTCCATTCCCCCTCGTATCCAGTAACTAATATTCAGGTCTTCTATCAAAGAACCTAGGATGCTACAAGAAAGGCATACCAGGAGTATATTCATGTTTCGTTTTAATCTTTCCCATTCCTGTACCAGATCTATTAGGATCCTGCTTTTTTTCCCCTTAATATACCTTTGCCCTCTTTTCATGGATGTCCTCCAGAAAATGGCTTCTAGGTTCCCAGATTCCATCATCTGTTGTTCTATCCTATACCATCTTTTTCTTTTGCTCTCCTCTTTTTGTGTTATGAGTACATTCCCCAGTAGGTTAGCTCTATGATATTCTTCTAGACCCCTTGTTTGACTTTTTGCATCAGGCATTTAGTTTTAATTCACATTTTTTTCCCTTGCTACACAAATCTATTCATTGCTGACTGAGCCATTTCAATCCATGGCTTTGGGACTCATAGCAGTATCATCTTAAACATATAAGTCCATTTAGGGAGGATGTATGATTTCAGCACATTCACTCTGCCCAACCAAGACAGACCCTTTACCTCCCTTTCTTTCAACTGTTTATTTGTCTGAATCATTAGTGGTTTGAAGTTGTTTTCCACCATTTTGTTTGTATCTGTTCCTATCTTAATTCCCAATTAGCGAAAAAAAATGTTTTGCCCATTTAAATCCATATCTCTTTTCCAGAGGTTTTTTCCCTTATCTTGCATATTACTTGGCATTGCAATGGTTTTATTTCAGTTTATTTCATATCCTGAGTATTCTGAATACTTTGTAATGGCCTTCATAACATCCTCCAAGGACTCTTCCAGGGTCAAGATAACATTGTTTCCTTATTGGATCTTTTAAAAAATGTTTTTTGAAACACAGTGAGCGGCTAAACTTATTAATGTCTATGAACATACTGAAATGATTGAGTTTATTTGTCGGAGCAAACTTAAGACACTTATTAAGCAGGCTAATCTGTGGATTTGTCAGTATATTGTTGCTGAGGGTAATAATACCTATTGGTGTTATGTCCTGTTTAATCTTCAAAGCATGTAATAACCCTCTAGCACATTTTTTTGAAAGTTCCTTTTACAATTCATGTATTAAAAACATAGCACTAATTTGTGTGATGTAGTATATTATCTAAAAAAAAGTCTATTCCTTTTCTGATTATTAAATATACATATCTAGTTCCAGGTGCAGCAATCCATGGCACATTGTCTTAGTTTACTGGGAAAATGCAGAGTAATAAGAGGACCGTTGATTAATCTACTAATTTCTCAAGTAAAGCGTTTCGTTGATGAGCTGCTTTTACTTCAGCAGGTAATGTAGGTCTTTGGGAAGTTCAATCTTTTTTTAATCATTTGATATTTGTTTTCCAGAGTTTCTCGTGTGTATTGTATGTGTTATCGCAGAATTTGAAAGTAGTGTTGACCTTTGGCCTGTTATCATATGAGACACAACCAAGATTGTTTGTTTTTTTCTTTCCCATTGGTCAGAGATCTGCTATACTTAATCATCCTGCAATGATTATAGCCCCGGCCATTCACCCTCGTCTGTGAGGCTCTCTATGTCACTGCCAGCACACTGTTATTTTATTTATTTATTTTATTTATTTATTTTTATTGCACTCAGAATCGAGAACACGTGGTGTAATTAGATAGGTATTACTCTTGATTTAGTGTGTTTTCAAATCATCCTTGTGCATTTCTAAATTCTATCTCTTTCTCTCTCTTATTTCTAATTTAGAATTATACATGTTAGATGTTGTATCTTAATTTGCTTGTTCTATATGTTTGATAGCTAGTTGTAATATGCTTCAATTTGCGTCTCTGTTTAGCTATTGTTCTTTCGGTTTTTTAATATTCGTAAAGAACAAGCCTATTGATGACCCATGCTGCCACCATGGGGCAGGATCAAGGCATTCAATATCTCCAATAATCTACACGAGAGTCAACTTCGTAATGTCAGACATACTACATATATTCTTCATTCATTCTTCAAACTAACGTTGCGAACCTTAAAAAAGGGGGAGGCTAGGGACCAGGGATGGGAGGGGGGGATGTCGCATCTATTTAGAGATGTATTTATATATATTTAGCCAAAAGGGTTGGTACTGTTATTTTGTGCAGTAATTTTATATAGGCAATTATTCCTTATATGCTTCGTCTAAGTTCGTCCATGGTAGCCAAATGCGGCCCGCCGAGCACATTTATCCGGCTCGCAGGGGGTGCTGCCGGCACCCCCCGTTTCCCGCTGTTTACCTTTTTTTTTTTTTTTCTTGCAGCCGCAGCGGATGCGGCTGCAGGAAAACGAAAAAAAAAAAAATCACCGTGACCAGATGTGACGTTACGTCACATCCGGATCCGGTAACTGTGTTACCCTCCTCCGTGCAGGATATTCCTGGGCATCTAACTGGCATAATATTCCTGGGCTCTGACTGGCATAATATTCCTGGGCATATGAATGGCATAATATTCCTGGGCTCTGACTGGCATAATGGCATAATATTCCTGGGCTCTGACTGGCATAATATTCCTGGGCATCTGAATGGCATAATATCCCTGGGCATCTGAATGGCATAATATTCCTGGGCATCTGAATGGCATAATATTCCTGGGCTCTGAATGGCATAATATTCCTGGGCATCTGACTGGCATAATATTCCTGGGCTCTGACTGGCATAATATTCCTGGGCATCTGAATGGCATAATATTCCTGGGCTCTGACTGGCATAATGGCATAATATTCCTGGGCATCTGACTGGCATAATATTCCTGGGCATCTGAATTGCATAATATTCTTGGGCATCTGACTGGCATAATATTCCTGGGCATCTGAATGGCATAATATTCCTGGGCTCTGACTGGCATAATATTCCTGGGCTCTGACTGGCATAATATTCCTGGGCATCTGAATGGCATAATATTCCTGGGCATCTGACTGGCATAATAGTCCTGGCCATCTGACTGGCATAATGTTCCTGGGCATCTGACTGGCATAATGTTCCTGGGCATCTGACTGGCATAATATTCCTGGGCATCTGACTGGCATAATATTCCTGGGCATCTGAATGGCATAATATTCCTCGGCATCTGAATGGCATAATATTCCTGGGCATCTGACTGGCATAATGTTCCTGGGCATCTGACTGGCATAATATTCCTGGGCATCTGACTGGCATAATATTCTTGGGCTCTGACTGGCATAATATTCTTGGGCTCTGACTGGCATAATATTCCTGGGCATCTGACTGGCACAATATTCCTGGGAATCTGACTGGCACACTATTCCCATTGAAATACTGGTAAGTTTGTTGATTTAACTTTACTTCATTTTAAATATTGTATTTGTTCCCGTTTTGTTTCTTCACTGCAAAATAAGATATATGCAGTGTGCATAGGAATGTGTTCATAGTTTTTGTTTTTACTATAGTCCGGCCCTCCAACGGTCTGAGGGACAGTGAACTGGCCCCCTGTTTAAAAAGTTTGAAGACCCCTGCTCTATACCAATCTATTGCTGGGATTAAAACCCCCATATCTTCTTCCCATTTCTCGAGAGATAATGGTTTGTAATTAGATTCTTGTCGTTTAAGTAATTTATTTATCCTTGAGATTTGTTTGGTTTTGGATATATTTTCTATAAATATTACTGTATCGTGATTCATGGGTAACATAGTTTTTATTAATGAAAAGTGTTTGATTCTTAAGTATGGGTATAAATAATTAATGGGTAGATCGAATTTTTTTTTTTTTTTTGGTAAATATAAATCTTTATTATAATTTTTTTTTTTTTTTTTTATCAATATTTGGGGAAAAAACAAGAACATACATGTCAAATAATAAGAATACATAATAGGGCACCCGTCGCAGCGGGGCACATCAATATGGATAAACATACAATAAATTCGGTCTACAAATTTCAATGATATGTTTCACATCCCCTCAGAAATGTACATCCAGATTTATCATATACAATAAAACAAAAAAACAAAAACAACAAAAAAATAAATAAAAAAAGGGGGGGGAGGAGGGGGGGGGGAGAGAAATAAATAAAAACCCAGAACAGAAAAAAGAAATCGAAACATTACCGGGCACTGGTAGCAAGAAAACTGGACTGTAGATCAGTCAACAATATTTTCCCCAGTAGTGGGGCGCTTGTCCCTCATGAGTATCTGTCTAATCTCTGGGCTATCTAGGA
The DNA here is from genome assembly GCA_036172795.1 of Pelodytes ibericus. Classification (NCBI taxonomy): domain Eukaryota; kingdom Metazoa; phylum Chordata; class Amphibia; order Anura; family Pelodytidae; genus Pelodytes; species Pelodytes ibericus. The sequence goes on along the minus strand of CM069861.1, from coordinate 114,787,935 downwards.
AACTCAGCAAGTAATACCAAGTCTGGTGGTATTTGGTGCGTTGGACCTCAGAGAACATGGCTATCTCTTCTAGGGTCCTAAGCCTCTCTACTTGCAGTATCCAGTCCTTAAAGGACGGGGGCAGAGGGTCTTTCCAGTGCAGTGGGATGAGGGTCTTTGCCGCATTAATCAGGTGTCGTACAACAGATTTCTTATAGCTCTTTATTGACCCCCCAATTTGGTGAATAAGATATGGACCTGGCAGAAATGGGAGAGGTTCATCCGTAAAATTGTGTATAGTGTCATGGATTTGTTTCCAAAAAGGCGCTATGCGTTTACACTCCCACCAAATATGTAGTACCGTGCCCTTCTCTGCCTCGCAGCGCCAGCATTTCTCCGAAACATCAGGAAACATGGAACACAGGCGTGTAGGTGTATAGTACCAGTGGGTAAGGAGTTTGTAAGAGTTTTCCTGAATTTTGGTACTTATGGAGCATTTGTGCGTAAGCGTATGTATTTTCTCCCATTCTGCCGTATCCAGTGATATCTGTAGGGCTTCTTCCCAAAGACCCTGAAACCTCAGAGGGAATTGGTCGTGTACCTGCAATATAAGCATATATAAACTCGAGATTCCATGGCGTGGTAGATCAGTGCCCGAACATAAACGTTCAAACGGGGTAAGATCTCTAGTGATTGCGTGTTTTCTCCCTAATGCTTGGAAGAAGCTGGACAACTGGTGATATTGGAGGTTCTCTAGTGGTGTGGGTGTCTGTTCCTCTAAAATGTCGTGTATGGGTCTCAGTTTTGGGCCAGATAGGAACATCGAGATTGGTGCCCGGTCTGAAGTGAAAGTTCTCAGAAACCGACCCTTCTGGCACCCCGGGGGAAAATCAGGATTATTTCGGATGGGTGTGAGGGGTGAGGGATATGTTGTCAGATCAAATTTGGCATGCATGGAGTGTAGGGTTTGGATAGTGGCGGAGATAAAAGGGTGATCTCTCGTCGAGGGATTCCAGTGGCATTTAGGAAGCCATAAAAGGTGTTGGATAGGGCCGGCACTGAAAACCGCTTCCACCTCAATCCATTTCTTGTGTGGTGGGTGGTAAGCCCATTCCATGGCCCTCAGAAGATGACATGCCTGGTAGTATAGGCGAGGGCAGGGCAATCCCGCCCCCCCCCTAACCTTTGGGCGAATCAATGTTGTGTATTTCAGTCTCGCTGTCTTTTTAGCCCATATAAACTGTAAAAATAACGTTTTGACAGAAGCCAGAAAAGCTTCTGGGAGTTTGATCGGAATCGTCTGAAATAAATATGGCAATCTTGGCATTACATTCATTTTTAAAACATTGATCCGCCCAAACCACGAAATGTATTGCTTACTCCACCTGGGTAAATCAGTTTGGAGAGTTTTCAGAAGCGGAGGAAAATTGTGTTGATACAATGTAGTCAGATCTGATACCAGCCATATACCCAGATATTGTATCTTCCCTTTACACCATCTAAATGAAAAGCTGCGTGTCAGATCCGCTGCTAATGTTTCTGTGACATTAACATTAAGGATTTCTGATTTATTATAATTGATTTTAAAATTAGATATCTCTCCATATCTTTGGAATTCCGCAAGTATACAGGGCAGGGTGAGTCTAGGGTTGGTTATAGCAAATAGGAGGTCATCCGCGTAGCCTAAGACCTTATGTTGGGAGTCCCCCACCGTCACCCCTGTAATGTCCGGATTTTGCCTAATAGCTTCCAGGAACGGTTCTAAGGACAAAATAAAAAGTAAAGGGGACAGAGGGCAACCCTGTCGTGTTCCATTGGAAATCGGGAAAGAATCTGTTAGGTCACCATTGATCCTCAACCTAGCCGAGGGACTAGAATACACAGAAGCCACCCACTTACGTATATTTTGTCCGAAATTCATGTGCTCGAGCACCTGAAACATAAAAGACCAATCCAACCTGTCAAAGGCCTTTTCTGCGTCCGTTGACAGAAGAATGGTAGGTGTTTTAGAATGTTTTGCTAGGTAGATTAAGTTAAGGGCTCTGATCGTACTATCCCTAGCTTCCCTCCCCCCTACAAACCCCGTCTGGTCTGGGTTTACTAATTTAGGAACAAGTCTTTGGAGTCTAACAGACAGAATCTTCGTAAAAAATTTCACGTCAGAGTTAAGAAGGGAGATCGGACGGTAGCTTCCACACAAATCCGGTTCTTTCCCTTCTTTAGGTATTAATGAAATATTGGCCATAAGGGTATGGGGGTGAAAGGCTTGGTTTTCTAGCAGTGAATTAAGAGCGTTGATCAAATGCGGCCCTAAAATCCCCAAAAACATCTTGTAGTATGATCGAGGGAAACCGTCTGGACCCGGGCATTTCCCCGGCTTCGAGTTCTTAATGACCTCGGCTAATTCCAAGAGGGTGATTGGGGCTTCTAGTGTAGCAGCATCCGCCTCTGAAAGCTTCCTTTTCATGTTTTTGTGAAGGTAATCTGTCAGTTTTTGTGCACGAGCGGCACTTGCTTCGCCGGATACAGAGTTTGTCAGGTTATATAGTTTAGTGTAGAAAGTCACAAATTCTGTCTTGATTTCTGCTGGAAGTCTCCGTGTAATACCCCCAGAGGTCCTAATTTTAGGAATGTATGAAAGCCTACGCTGTTTGCGCAGCGCTCTGGCCAAGTGTTTGCCTGGCTTATCGCCATGTTCGTAGTATAAAGCTTTCATCTTTGTGAAAGACCTGCAAGCCCTTGCGTTAAGGATAGTCGATAACTCTTTTCTCAGAGATGTAAGTAATTGGAATGAACCTGCATCTGCCTGTGCTTTGTGTAATTCATCTGCGTCTCGTATCTGGGTGTACAGAGTGCTCAGTCGTAACGCGTCAGCTTTTTTCTTGTTTGCCCCATGTCTAATAAAATGTCCCCTTGCCACCGCTTTATGGGCCTCCCAGGTCGTCAGAAGTGGAACGTCGGGGGTCAAATTATCCGTGAAATAATTGGTAAGGAGTGTTTCAGTAGTTACTGTATGGGTCTTGTCTGTCAGGAGGGATTCATTCAATCTCCATGTCGAGGAGGTGGAACGTGGGAGAGTGGAGGAAATTGTCAAACTAAGGGGAGCATGATCCGACCAAGTAATCAAACCATAACTGGCTTTGGAGAGTTTAGGTAAATGATAATATGGCATAAAAAAATAGTCTATTCGGGTGTACGTCTGTGCTGGATTAGAAAAAAAACTGTAATCTCTGTCACTGGGGTGTAAGGCCCTCCAACAGTCGGTTAATTGATATTCGTCCAGGATAGATTTAATTTTTTTCAACACAAATGGTGCAGTACGAGAATGGCCTACCGAGGTGTCTACCCGAGGTTCCAGTGCAACATTCAGATCTCCCCCCAAAATTAGGATGCCTTCTTGAAAATCTTGTAGGATAGACATTATTTTCCTAAAACTATGGTGTTGGCGGGTGTTGGGTAGGTATACATTGGCAAAAGTGTAGAGGGTATCTGCAATGGTGCCCTTCACAAAAACAAATCTCCCTTGTTCGTCTATTATATTCCCCTTCTCCACTAAGGGTGTGTGTTTACTGAACAGTATCGCAGTGCCTTTAGATTTGGACTCGGGATTATTGCTAAAAAAGCCTATTGGGTAAGCTGGTGTGGTGAGTCTGGGCTGGGATGTGTATAGGAAATGTGTTTCTTGCAGGTACACGACCGAAGCCCTATGGAAATGGAGATCCCTCATAAGGTGAGATCTTTTCTCCGGTATGTTCAGCCCTTTCACATTGTATGACAAAAATGTGATCTCACGTGTTATGTTGGAGGAAGCACCTCCTTGAACACTCCTGTCCCCCACATGGGACCAAGCAGCCCTGGGAAGCCCCATCCCACTGCACCAGTCGAGTCTCAAAATAACTGTTCTCACTAATTTAAAAATAAAAAAAAGGGGGGGGGAGGGGGTTGGTTGGGGTCAAAAGGAAATAAAGAAACCAAAAAACACACTACAATTCAAACATGTAATAAATCAAAAACAATAACACCTGGAGCGTTTATTGGAACGTTAATCTGGACTCCCCGGAAAGTCCAATAGTGGGCTCCCGGGGGGGCCCTCTGATCACGCCAATAAATATGCACGCCCACGGTGAGGGGCAAATGTCAGCCTTCGAGATCTAAGCCCAGAAAAAGGCCCCAGATCTATCTAGTATCTAAAACCACTTTGTAAAATACAAAAACAGTAATGAAACAAATCCAATGTTATCAGAGAAGAGTTTCTCCTCCCAAACTTGCGTATGGAGCAACAACAACAAAAATCAACCAGGGTAAGAAAACATGAAAAACCTTTAGAGCCGATCTTTAGGTAATTAGAAGGTTGGGTAACTTTAGTTGGGATGTGTTAAAGGCCTCTATTAATCTCCCGTGTGGAAAAGAGATGCCTTTAATTGTTATAGTAACTGATGGATATCAACTTATAGATGTCGATTCAATATTTCACGGGGGCACGACTCAGGTCCGGTGTTATGGGGGATAATTTACATACACCCCAGAACTCAATTAGATGTCCTTTATACAACTAAGTTAGGTATCTGGTGCCCCTTTATGTAAGTTTCCTCTTGTAATTTCAGTTCTCCGTGAAAGTTGGGGACATCACTAGACTCCGTGTTAGGGGGGATTGTGTATATCCGGGCAAATACTTAACCCGAACAGCATAGGCGTGCGCAGCCTATTGCATTAGGGTGTGCACCCTAAAGCACAAACACACACGCCGCACACGTGTGTGTGTGTATAGATATATAGATAGATATATATCTATCTATATATCTATACACACACACACACATACACAAATGCACTCTGCATACTTACATACAGACCCGCATTCATATAATTATCAATATAAACAAACATTTAAAAACTGTATTAAAACTTTTTTTATTAATTAAGCATTTAGCAATGTAAACAAACATTTCACATTTTTTAACTTAAAAAAACACTTACTTAAAGTTTACCAGCCAGCCGGCCGCCCCAGAACCCCTCCTGGGAAAAAACGATGTGCCTGTGCTCCGCTCTGCACCCTCTCCTCTGGCACTGCGGCTGGGCCTCACCCTTGCGTTGCCGTGACTCCACCTCTGCGTGACGTCACGGAACGCGTGTACGCGAACGCGTACATTACAGGGGAGGTCTGAGGGAGGAGAAAGTCCGTCCTTCACTATGCGGCGCTTCCGCTCGCATAGTGAAGGATCGGATTAGGAGACAAACTCGGGCGGCAGACGGCAGTGCAGCACGGAGGTGAGAGAGCCTCAATTTTGAAGCTTGATTAGGGCAGGGCTTGACAAATTTAATTTACTTTTAGGAGCCAGAAAAAAAATCTAGGAGCCAGACAACGGCACATACACGAAACCATACATACACACACACAGACACACACAGAGTCATTCACATTCATACAGAGACAGTCAGTCAGTCACATTCATACAAAGACATTTACATTCATGCAAAGACAGTCAGTCAGTCTCCACACACATCCAGAGTCAGTCAGTCAGATCCACACACATCCAGAGACAGTTAGTCAGTCAGATCCACACACATCCAGAGACAGTCAGTCAGTCAGATCCACACACATCCAGAGACAGTCAGTCAGTCACTCACATCCACACTTAGCCAGACACACACACATAAGCCATCAGGTTGTTATTTTTTTTAAAAGAAAAGAGAAAACAAAAAGTGACTCACCCTCCCTGCTGTTTTACCTTATTGCACGGGAGGGGGATTTCTACTGCAGCTTGACCCATGCCTGTCACACAGGCACAGACCGTCTGCATGCTACTGCTGATTGGTGGGATGTCAAGTGACACCCGCTGATCCGACACTACAGCGCGAGGGGGCGGAGCAGGAAGCGCACACTCTGCTTACCCTCGCGCTGCGAAAGAATAATACTTTTTTTTTTTTTTTTTAACTAACCTCAGGACGGTGGAGCGCCATGTGCTGCTGATCCTACCCGGGCGCCAGGTACAATTTCCTAGTCGCCATGGCGACCTGGCGCCCAGGGTTTGTCGAGCCCTGGATTAGGGTGTGCCCAGGCACACCCGGCACACCCCGTGCGCACGCCTATGCCGAACAGGTCTGTCTGATATCTTTTGTGCCACTAAGTTAGGTATCTGGCGTTTCTTTATGTAGGCCCTCTATTGCAATTTAATTCTATCATCAATGAAAAAAAAGGGGGGATATGACCTAGACCCATTGTCAAGGTTAATTATGGGTATCTGGACTAATATTCAACACATTCCATACCTTCAAATGCCCTTTATACAACTAAGTTAGATATCGGGTGACCCCTTATATAAGTTTTCTATTACAATTTCAGTTCAATTATCGTTGAAAATTAGGGACTAGACCCAGATCCACTGTTATGGGGAGTTGTGTATATTCAAACAAATATTCAACACTTTCAGTTCAATCAGGTGTTTGTTATACAATTAAGTTAGGTATCTGTTATCCCCTTACATAAATTCAATGTTGTCCCCCAAATAGTTTTTTATTTTTTTTGTGTGTATGTTTTAGTTGTTCCCCTCCCTTTGCAAAAATACAGAAACATAAACACAACCCTATGATACTTAAGTTAGGCGATCCTCTGTCTGTCTTCTATCGGGGGTCTCCGTTCCTGAACTTTAAAGATTAGAGTCGCTGAAAGTCACACAGACTCGATTAATGTTGGGCTTTTGTTCGTGAAATCGCCAAAGCGTCTCTCCCAAACCTTCTCTACAGCTCCAAGATCTCTCTTACATCAGGGGAACGATTTGCCCTTTTTATTCCTCTCTGTCACGGGCCCGGTCTCGGGGCTCTTCCCACCTTGTGCGTGGAAGAGGTCTTGGCTGTTGTCGCCTGGCACCTCCACGCGGTCGCTGACGCATTGGCCTGGAGGGAGCATTATCCAACTGTGGCAGGTCAGGTAAGTCCCAATTCGGGATATCCATGTCCGGGAGCTCCAAGGCTTCCAGGAAACCGGGTAAGTCAGCATGGTATCGAAGTATCTGTATGTTATTGTCACGTCTGACTTTTAGGCTAAACGGGTAGCCCCAGCTATACCGTATGCCTTGGCGTTGTAATTCCATTGTTAGAGGCCGCAGGAGCCGTCTGGTCTGTAGAGTGATGTCTGAGATATCTTGGTAGAACGAAAGCTCATGGCCTTCATAGGACCACTGGGGGACTTCCCTTGCTCTCTTCAAAATGGCTTCCTTAAGGTGGAAGTCCACCACTTGGCATATGAGGTCTCGTGGGGGCATTGTAGAGGGTCCTCTGGGTCTCAGGGCCCTATGTGCCCGATCCATCTGTACAGGTGAGGCTGGGGGTCTCCCCAGGAGGGAATTGAAGATCAACGTTAGTACACGTGGAACGTCTTCCGCCTCTTCTGTGCGTGATTCAGGTAGGCCCCTGACCCTTAGATTGTGTCTCCTACTGCGGTTGTCTAAGTCCTCGATTCGCCTTCTGTGCTCAATAAGATGACGGGAATGCAGTGAGGTTGTGGCAGCGACAGTCGTCAGACGGGACTGATGTAATGACAGCTCTTGTTCTGTTTTACTGACCCTCTGATCTAGTCCAGCAATGTCCGACCTCAGTGTCGCGATTTCTTCTTTCACCGTTTGTTTCAGCTCTACTATCAGGGTGCTGAAATCTGCCTTCCAGGGGGCTGAAGAAAACAGTTGCTGTAGCAGCTCCTGGTCAGTGTGGGTTGTGGAAGTGCCCGGTAGCGAGGTAGTTTCAGCGTTCTCCTCCTCCATCATTATCGAGCTAGCAGGGGATGGCGCCTCGTGGGCCTCAGATGCCTGGGTGGCGAGGTCTCTTGGAGTGTGAAAATACTCCCTCAACGAGGCTGTAACGTGGGTGCCTTTGATCCTCGGAGTGTCAGGCTCATTCCCGGTTCTTTTATTTCTCCCCATGGCGACTTTTGCTGTTCTTATGCTTCAAATAGCTTGGGAGGGAAACGGAGCTCTCTGTTCAAGCAGCCATTTCTCTCGGCAGCCGGCCACGCCCCCTCAGATCGAATTTTAATTGTAAAGAGGTGAAAGGAAGTATCCTCCCCCCTTCATCCAGGTCTTCTAATGTTTTTATACCTCTACTCGTCCATCCCGCCATGCTGATGTCGGGGACCTCAAATGAGATAACCTCGAGAGGAGCATGGAGAGATAGACACCCAGAGGCTTCGATTTTTTTTTTTAAACTTCTGTATTATATATAGACAATCTTGAATTATTAGGTTTTTGGATTTAAAGTTTTTTAAAGTTTCTCGATTAGGCCAAAAGACACATAAAGGCAATAGTGGAGATAGATCGCTTATCTCCAATTTATACCAATCTGGTTATATTGATCTAGAGGTGAGCCACTCCATTGAGAGTAAAATCATGCATGTCTTGTGTATCATTGAGATATTAGGGAACGCTACCCCCCCCCTCCTATTTTAGGGTCACGTCTTAATATTTGTTGCAAAATTCTGGGTTTTTTGTTTTGCCAAATGTAGTTTGAAAAAGCCAGCTGAAATTGATTTAATATATAAGGTTGGATTCTTATTGGGATAGTTGTTAGTATATATAGCAATTTTGGTATTAAGTATGCATTTATAGCATTTATTCTACCTAACCAGGATATTTCAAGACCTCTCCATTTAGATAATTTATCCTTGAATAGTTCCAATAGTTTACTGTATGTATGGCTAATTGAGCCTTCAAGATCAAAACCCAATTTTATTCCAAGGTATGTCAACCGTTTTTTATTCCAATCAAAATGAAATTGTTGTTTCAGAATTTCGACCTTTTCTTTTGGAATATTGTTTAATAAAATGTGGGTTTTGTTGAGATTTATTTTGTAATTTTAATATTTTGAATATGTTTCTACTGTCTGCAGAACCGCTGGGATCGATAGGTCCGCACGTGACAGAGACAAAAGAACGTCATCTGCGTACAATGTAATTTTATAGTCCGTATTATTGATGTTGATGCCATGGATCTTTGAATTATCTCTAATTAGTATGGCCAGGGGTTCTATAGAAAGAATATATAGTAGGGGTGCACACGGGCACCCCTGCCTGGTTCCATTGTTAATCATAAAGGTTCATACAGTAAGAGAGGCCCCATTACTCTGGCACTAGGTTTTGTATACAATAACATTGTACTTTATTTAAAATGTCCTGTAATACCGAAAGCATCCAACACTGAATCTAAAAAGTTCCAGCTAACCCGATCGAAAGCTTCCTCGGCATCGATTGCTGAAAGGGCAGCTGGAAAGTTGTTTCGATGTATTTTATTAATTATATTTTATAATTTGCAAATATTATCTGAAGATCTTCTATTTTGGACAAAGCCAGACTGATCAGTATGGATAACTGTAGGTATTACAGACCTAAGTCTTCAGATCCAGGTTCATCAAAGATATTGGCCGATAGTTTGCTGTAAGTGTTGGATCCTTCAAAATGGGGATAATTGATGCAAGAAGTAGTTCCCTCGGAATAGATTCAGAAGTCGTAAAATTTGAATATAATTTTAATAGTAGGGGAGATATAACCTGGATAAGCTTTTTAAAAAATGGAGCTGTTATTAGATGTTTGGTCTTATTATATTGTCGTTTTTTAGTTAAAAGTTCCCTGTTCTATTAGTATCATGGTACCATTTTTGTTTTAAAACCAAAGCCTTATTAATCTTCTCGTTTAGTTTTATTTTAATTTTTGTTCTAATGTTAATTAACTCCAAATGTGTAGTTGTATTAGGGGCAAACTGGTTTGCTGTCTCTAATTTAGCCAGGAGGATATATAGTTCTGACATTCCTTTTCCTGTCATTTTCTTACATTCTGACCCTAACTTTATGAAAAGGCCTCTCATATAGCATTTAAAGGTGCACCCTAGGGTAGAGTGAGATATCCCCTCGTTATCATTTAATTCAAAGAAAGCTCAAAGCTTCCTTAGTTAGATATTCCAAATTTGATGTAGTATTCAATAGACTTTCATTTAATCCCCAATTTAGTTTAGTTTTATACTCTGGGTTAATTTTCATGTCTATATATACTGATGCGTGGTCTGACCACGTAATAGGACCAATCTGTGTTCTTATAATTTTGTCCAGACCAGATGAGTTTGTCAATAAATAATCTATTCTTGTATAGGTTTGGTGGACTTGTGAATAGAAAGTATATTCTCGGTCTAGTGGATGGAATACGCGCCAGGAATCATATAGTGCATGTTGATGTAAGATATTTTGAAAGGTAGATTTTATTAATCCGTTCTTTATTGGTTTACCACTTCTATCGAGTCTAGGATCCACTGGAGAGTTAAAGTCTCCGCCCAATATTAATTGGCCAGAGCTAAATCTCTCCAGTCTATCCAGGACCTTTCTCAAAAATTTGAATTTGGTGCATAGATATTTGCTATCGTGTAAGTCTGATCATTCAGTTTAACAATTAATATTAAGTATCTCCCCTTTGGGTCTGTAATTAGATGTATCAGTTCTGTCTTTATGTGAGCTGCAATGATTATTGCAACCCCTTTTTTTTTTTTTGTTCTTGGTTATTAGCCAAGAAAATCAGTGGATATTTGTTATATTTCCATAGTTTGTCTGGTGGAAGTATCCAGAGTGTCTCCTGCAACAACATAACATCTACTTGATTATTTTTCATGGTATCATAAAGGTAACCTCTCTTTTGGGGGGAGTTCAGCCCTTTGGCATTTAAGGTCCCCAATCTAAAGGCCATTAGACCTCAAGATATGCCCCTCACACCCTAATCCCACCCTTATCCCCCGCCCCCCGCCTAAATCAACATTCAATACCCAATGATCTTCTATGTTTAGTGTGATCTTGCATTTTCAGAGAGTAAAAGAGATTTAAAGATTTGTTTTTTTTCTTGTTTTTTATCCTTTTCTCTTTCCTTCTTAGGAGCCATTGGTTTTATTCGTTTGGAATATAGGACTAGGAGATTTCTTTTTGTGTGTCCAGGAGGGGAAGAAGAGACTTACCAAAGGCAGTCAGTTCCTTCCCTAATAGCTTTTTATTTCAATTGGTTCGTTATATACGAATATTATAGTGTTTATGATTTAGTTTGAGAGTTGATTATTTCTCAATAGTAGCAGTGAACTCTGATGCTGACAGGTATATAACAGATGAACTAGTTAAGCCTGCAGCCAAGATTAAATGTATATACACCTGAAGTGCCAATGCCGAAAGGGAAGGTAGGAGAAATATGATTCCAATTTCCAGGGCTCAACTTTTAGCATTTATATTAACTATTGCAGTTTGCCCGGTTTGTAGTTCAATATATACAATTTTCCCCACTATTTCAATGTTTAAGGTGCAGATTTTAGGAGCTAAATTTTGTGTGCACGATTCAATATGGTGTATTGTCAGTTATATTGATTGGAAGTATCCGCTGGTATTAACCACGTGTAACTGATGTTAATGTCAAAATAGGGGAATCTTCCACAATTTAAATGATTCATTGAATGACATATAGATTTCCCCTGATGCAAAGGCCCTAAGGAAGTAACATTCTGATTAGAACTAACTACTTACTGTCAGAGATGTAAGCAGTGTTAAGTGACTGCCGCCCACTATCAATTATGTCAAGTAAGATCAATGTCAATGATAAGAGTAATTCATTGGATCAAGTGTAAATACTCCTCTGGTTTTAACCCTTATACATTTTTCTAATTAGGGTTAATTACTTTCTGACAAGGGTATTTCCAGTTTTGATGTCCAATGACAACAGCAGGGGTACACCTATCCAATACCTAAGTAAACTCCAATTCACAGTATACTAAGTTACACAGTTGTACAATATATAATTGTCCTCTGAGGCAACATGAGGGAGTTAATCCAACATCAAGTGAACTTAGGGTTAATTACTTGCTGACAAGGGTATTTCCAGTCTTGATGTCCAATGAAAACAGCAGGGGTACACCTATCCAATATCTAAGTAAACTGAAATTCACAGTATACTAAGTTACACAATCGTACAATATGTAATTGTCCTCTGAGGCAACAAGTGGGAGTTAATCCAACATCAAGTGAACTGCAATAGGCAGTACACTAGTTACACCAACAGAAATAAGAACTGGTATAGTATCAAATAGGCCGTGATCCACACGCACTAGTTGCACGCATACTCTGTGATACCAGGAGAGAGATGATAAGAGGTGAACTGCGAACCAGAGCACATCAGTTAAGAGCTGATCCAATATCAAATAATTTACTTTCTTCAGCTTAATAATTACGCATGTGTTGATATGTAGTGTTCTCTGAGATAGAAACTGCTCCAATAGCGAATGAGCTGTAGGCCACAGCGTACTAGTGGCAAGACATATACAATAGTGTTGCCCTCTAAGATTTCTAATCTAGCAACAGGTGAATTATATTACACAGCACTCTTAAGCAATATGTCTTATCCTCTGGGAGAGCACTAATAAGTGTTAATGGGAATGGTTGTTTTGTTTCCCCTTCTTTTTTTTCCCCTCTCTTTTTCTTTTCTCCCTTTCCTTCGCTTTTCCCTTTTTCTTTTTCGTTCTTCCTTTCCTTTTCTCCTTCTTCCTTCTTCCTCTCTGCTTCCCCTACTTCTCCTACTTTAGTTCTCCTTTTGAAATTTGGAGGCACACAGATGGATGTGCTTATCTGCCAGGAAGTTTGGGTAGAATACAGAATCAATGAACAAAAGTGGTCCTACTAGTTTCATTAGCTGGTGCCAATTATCTTAGAAAACAATGAACTATAACACAAACTGTGAAAGAATCCTTTATACTGGAAAACAGTGGTCACCCACCATCTGATAGGGGATCTTAAAAAATGTAATAAGGATTGCCCACCCACTAGGTATCACATTCACAGTCCATAATAATAGTAGTTTTGAGAAGCTATTGAAGAAGTTTCATAAATGGATAGTTGCAGGCTTCTGAAAAAATAAGATATAGACAAAAGATATATATATATTTCTGTATGCATAATAAATAATTCATCAGAATTCCGACATAATGATATCAAAATCAAGTTATTCCTTAGTTGTATAGTATCTTTTTTATAAACAATGATCAAGAAATTTGATGTTGTTCCAATATGTACCGTATTTGCTCAAATATAAGACGACCCTGATTTGAGGTCAGACTCGATTTGAGGTCAGACTATAAGACGACCTCGAATATAAGACGAATATATAACCTTGTCTATGTTATATAAATAACCTTGTCTTATATTCGAGCAAATACGGTAAATCACTGATATATTTTACCTCCAGACTCAATACCTATCAACAGCAATATTTAAAAAGTATTTTTATCTGGTGGTGTGTTTCTGAAAATAAAATATCAGATATACACACATTGATAAGGAAAAATACTTCTTGATCCACAGACATAACTATGTACAATTATGCATAAAATGTTGTTTCTATAACCAGGGCAAAAAACATGTTACATCAAATTCAATATTACTGATGGCCGGTTGCAGGGTTTTTAGCTTATAGAGCCTGCATTCACCTTGTTCAATAATTACAAGCCCCAATATGTTCTGATGAAGTAATTCATTTATAAAGAACTCTCCTACATGGCTCCTCCCATTTTTTGCATGATGCAATCATCCCTTGCCATAAAAGGAGACCACACCCAGAGACTGATGCTGAGTTATTTGTAAACAGTCTCTGTTTAGTGCCGGCTTGGCTTTACTCTACTGACTTACCTGTTTCTGAATCCTGCTTCCTTTTTGTACCACGCTGTAATCTCCAACCCTGAACTTTGGATATCCTGTAAACTACTCTGCTGAGTTCTCTAAACCTTTGACCACGGAACGTTTAAACAGATTATTCTTATTGCCTGCTCCCTTCAAGATTGATTAACATCTTACTGCAAGTATCAGTTACACTTATTCCTTTATTCGTTTATTTACAAGTTCATGTGAATTGAATTCTTCTATCAAGTACTCTGAATTACTATTATTGTGCTGCTTCATATAACACCAAAATTCACTACTAGTTATTTTTTCCTCCTTATTTCAAAGTGACATTTTATCCTCATTAGTTCTAATTGCCGCTGCTGCTGCTTCTGTGGAAAGTCATCTTAAAGAGACCACTACTTATTACTTCTGCAGTTGTGTTCCAAGCATTACATTTCCTTCAGAGGAAACCTGACAATGTAATTATTAAACCTCTGAGGAGTTACCCCATCTCTACTAAATATGAATATTAAGACTTTTACAAAGATCAATTGAAAGATGCTCTGCCTGATTTGGGTTTACATGTTTTAATAAACTTGTGATTGTGTCTATAAACTTAACATTGTAGGCAAATGCAGACTGCATTGGGAGTGGGCACCATGCATGAATGCCTGGAATGGCATGAAATAGGAGAGAATTAGTGCATTTACAATATTTTGACTGGAGATATTTTGAAAAGGTCAATGAAATATATGAGAGTGACAGGGAAAATAAACAAATATAGAAATATTGAGGTTTACTGATCCCTTGAGCTGTTCTAACAAATACTAAAAGACCCCAACATGATTTCCATTAGTTAGAGAACAATGGATTGACAAGCACAGGTACCTTATGCAGTAAGCCTTTGTTAGGAACTTTAGCTGTTTTGTGCTTCTTTCCATCATTGGACAGTGACAGATGATACAAAGCATATTTTTTTTTACAGAACTACAGCATATAATCCGCTTTTAGCATGCTGTAATTAAATATCAATTTTGTATCTATCTTGCTAATACTGCAAGAAAAATATTAAAAGTCTATCAAGATAACATCAATATTTACAATGTAACTGGTGCTAGATTTGTTTAATTAACTTTAGATTGACACGTTAAGAATAAGTTAGTTGATCTTGTCTTTACTAACACGTCCATGAAAGACACACATAACTTTTAATCATTAGGAATATCCTCTATTGGTCCAGTGGTGATGCATATAGTAAAAACCAAAAATATTTTGAAAACCTGGCTTTCCATATGCACGTTTTCGTGCTTTAGTATTGCCTCTGGCAATTTTGTCCCCTACAGATGGCTTTAATAACCGCTAACCTTAAAACAAAATTTTCTTCTCTTTGAAAAACACTGTGAAGTAAGACTGTATTTTGCCCATTTTATTCTGTAGTTTTTTTTTAGTCCCCTAAGGTGGAATCTAGCATTCAGCTGGGGCTCTAAATGAATAATGGATGCTCTTGTTATTGAAATGAAATTTATCTGTTGCCTCTCAGCATTTTGATGCAGCAGCAAGTTAGCGATTGTAGTCTGAAGACGATGCACAAATGTTTTACATCATGCAGTGAGAGAATATGCTACAGAAACAGAATCAAAACCATTATTACTGAAGCAAAATCCCACAGGAAAATCACTGTGTGAAGTTCAGCTGATGAGATTGAAAAGAGGAATCAATGTCTTTAATTCTCTTTTTTTGTGTTTTTACTTTGAAAGCTTTATTGTTAGGACTAAATTAGTAATGTTCATACTATTCCCCAGAAATATTAGAAGATTAATAAAATGGGTACTCTACTTGAAAATACTTGAATAGTTGATTAATAACTGTTGTCTCGACAGCTATAAAGTACATCTAAGTAGTATTTTTTTATTTTAAGAAATATTTATTATTAATCCATTTTTTGTTACATGTAGACATATATAGAAAAAAAAGCATTTAAAACATACATTTTTAGCTTCCCAAACTGTTTCATAAGATATAGTTCCTTGGGAGAAGAAAAAAAAAAAACGTAAGAAAAAAAACAACACTGTTGGCCACGAGTACCCCACCATCCCATCTTCTTACTTCTTTAATATTGTGTGTGTAGTTTCCTTAAACCTTAATTCCCAACCCTCTCAATCTCCAATCTTTTTGACAAGAACCCCCTCGCCTTTTCTTACATCTCGCATTAGTCTTTAAGTGTTTGAATTGCCGTTCAATCCAGATTTTTTATATCTCTGAAAATCCCTTTTATTTTATTTATGCCCCTTTCCATTTGCAGCTGATATTTTATTTGCTGTCTTAGTTTTATATTTGAGAAAGGTTGATCGTTCGTCCAATTCCTAGCTATTAAGATTTTAGTGGCTACAAGACAGTGGATGGTCAAGATCAATTGATCTTTACTAAGGATTGGCCAGTTCATGTGCAACAAAAAACTTTCTGGATTTTTTGGCAGATTCACCTTGCCTAGTTTTTGCAAATATGTATCTATCGTAGTCCATAATATCTTTACCTGTGGGCAGTACCACCAAACGTGGAGACAGCATCCCTTATCACTCTTACACCGCATCTCAGTAGTATTAAAGAATGATGATTAACCCCTTAATGCATATGGACGTACATAAACGTCCTGAAAAGCATGGTCGCTACATGCCTGCAGTTACTCTCAGAGTCTGCTTTGGATCCTCTGAGGGTGCTTTGCCCCCCCCCCCCCCCCACTGCGCGCATATGATCAGCTTTCACTACCTATGTGTGTAAAGTGTTGCAATGATGCCTCGAGGAATCATGCAACACCTTCTGTGCCCCCCAGGGCACCGTGATCACCCGGTGATCGCGGGTGCTGTATTGGGGGAGCATGCTCCTCCAAAACAGCATACCCTGTAGAGTGACGGAAGAGAGAGAGAGAAAGAATCTCTTCCGTCGCTCTTAAACCATTGCTTGACTGCCCCTAGAGGCAGTCAGCAACATTACATTTAAACAATAAATAAATACATAAAAGGTAAAAGCTAACCCTAGGTCTACTAAACCTAGATCTTGGGTTAGGGTTATAATTAGAGTGATAATTAGGGTTACAGGGGGGTTCGGGTGAGTACAAGGGTTAGATTAAGGGGTGAGGGTAGATTAATGGTTAGGGTAAATTGAGGGTTGGGTGTAAATTTAGGGTTGGGGTTAAAAGGTCACTGTACAAGAAAATGGTTAGAAAACAAAAAAACACTAATTGGTTATTGCCCTATTACTTGAAATAAAACATAGACAATCATGGAAACACTGGTATTTCTAAACTCAGGACAAATATTAGAAATATATGGATGGGGTCTTTTTTGCCATTTGTAATTGTTTTAAAAAAAAAACAACAGATCAAAATTAGAACAAGTGTTTTTTTAATGGCATATTTTCATTATATTTTTATATTTTTTTTAATAGTAAATTATATCATATGATGAAAATAATAGTATCAAATGAAAGCCCGATCCGTCCTTTAAAAACGATATATAATTTGTGTGGGTGGACTGAACACAAAGAAAGAAATTCACAGTTCAGTAAACATATGACAAAAATAATGGAATTCTAGTCTTCAAGGTACATCAAATGCAGCATAGCACTCTGTCACTAAGGGGACAAGAATTTATTTAGGGATAGGGAATAAAGTACTTCTCAAGTTATACAACGCAGAAGACGTACTAAAAGTTGGAGTGGGAAAGCTTCAGTGTCACCTTACTGATTTTATTAATATGTGGCCAAGAAGTATCAAATTAATTTTCTCTCTATAACTCAAAATAATTGTTTTTTGTAAGCCCAGGTTGCATTCATTTATCAAAATGTATTGCATGCTCAAAAATCGACAGATTTTAAAAAATGTCCCTCCGAGCCTTTGCTCTGTGTTGGAACATTCTGAGTGTACAGGTGTATGTAGTAAATAAATGTGCATGCTTGCCAGTTTGAAAATATTGGGTAAGTATTGGGTATTTGCAGAGAGGACACCGCACACACATGCACTTTACAATTTGGATTGAAAGAGTTGTCAGAGGAAATCCAAATAGCCTACTGATTTGGATCGAAGCAAACTTTGCTTTATTGTCTATCTACTCCTTAAAACTGATCAACTAATGCGCTCTCCCCTAGAAGTAATTCACACCGGAGACAAAGTTTCTGATCAGTGAAAAACCTGAGGCCAACCTTTATTTTCCAGAGTGGGGGATTCCTTTTAAAGCAGGAATACGTCACAGTACAGTCATAGTTTAAAGATACAATATACATTCAGCAATTGGCTAAAAGTTGGAGGGGTCTTCTTTAAACCCACCCTACAGAACGTGATGTCATCTTTATAGAGTTCTCCCACCACATTCCAGCTCCATCTTGGTTACACGATGGGAGGGGAGGAGTGAGTAGTTTACTGTTACTTTAACAGTGATTCACGTGGCATGTGATAACTTGTACAAGAGAAAGTGGGAGGAGTTAGTACCGGAAGCTGGTCTTTATAAAAATGTGTTACATGAGACTTGCTCCTTAGCAGGGGGGAAGGGGTAGCTTGGATGGGAGGAGTTTCCATAGGAAGTAGCTTATTTGAACACATGTGTAAAAGATTAAACAGACAAAGGAATGCAATGCTTATACGTAAGCATCTGTAAGAAATCATGACCTTTTAGGGAAGTGTGCCAAATAAGACATAAACACAAATATATAATAGTAAAAGAGACATTATATCCACAACAGTCCCCCCTATAAAATGGCTCTGTTTACTAACAGCCACTATCTCTAACCCTAATACTGTCCCTATAGAAAAATAACAAAAGGCTATCTTGCTCATCTGTCTGAACAGGCCTCGAACGTTTCACTGCGCGGGTGGCCCATAGCAGCTTGTCCACTACTTCTCCCGCGACAGACTTTTGCCCGTAGAGACAGACGCTATCCCTAAATGCCCTTAAGAGGAAGTAGCTGTTGACTTGGTGCGGTGAGACTGTAAGGGTGTATGTGGTGTTTCATAGTCTATGTCGTCAATCTCTTGGTGACACTGTTGACGACAATGACCATGGAAATGTACAATTTACGACATCACAATAATCAAATGTAAATGTGGCTACCCGTGTACTAGAAGAATTGTACCAAAATGTGTAAACATGATTGTCCTTGGTTATAGCAACTTGTTGGGCTTTTATCAGACCTAGCAGCAAGAAAAAATACACAAAATAATTCATGTTATAACAGAATCTGCTTCCTCTGGAGATGGAACCTTCTTGCAATGTGAAGCGTGTATCCAAGTGCTCTTTCCGGCCAATTTAACTGAGGTACTGTGGTTAGAAGAACTTGGAACGGACCATCATATCTGGGTTCAAGGGTATGTTTTCTCAAGAACTTCTTAACCAGAACCCAATCACCAGGAAGCAACCTGTGTGTGCCTGTATCAGACTCTGGATCTGGAATTGAAGAGAAAACTTGAGCATGTATTTTGTTTAAAGTTTGAGAAAGAGCAGTTACATAATTAACCATAGTATCTGATTGCAGTTGGAGTTGTTGGGGAAAGTAACAACCTAACCTAGGGGCTGAACCAAACAAAACCTCATAGGGGGACAGGTTAAACTTCCCTCTTGGTGTGTACCTGACACTAAACAGAGCTATGGGGAGACTCTCTGGCCAGGGTAAGTTAGTTTCTTGAGCCATCTTAAGCATTCTGGCTTTTAAGGTGCCATTCATGCGTTCTACCTTACCACTACTCTGTGGGTGATAGGGTGTGTGGAATGCAAGGGTCACCCCGAGTGCTGCCCAGACTTCCTTAGTCACTAGTGCTGTGAAAGCCGGGCCCTGATCACTTTCAATCACTTCAGGAACTCCATATCTGCAGACGATTTCAGTGAGCAACCGCTTGGCAGTGGTCTTGGCGGTCATATTAGTAACCGGGAAAGCTTCTGGCCAGCCTGAGAACATGTCCACCAGAACTAGGGCATATTCATACCGGCCACTCTTTGGCATCTGAATGTGGTCAATTTGGACTCTCTGGAATGGGTAGTGTGGCTTCGCCAGGTGTTTTGAGACAACTTTCTCCAATTTTCCTGGATTGCACTTGGCACAGATAGCACAAGACTTACAGTAGGTTTTAGTCAGAGTGGTAATACCTGGTGCTTCGAAATATTTAGTAATTAAAGAGTTCATAAGAGTCTTAGACAGGTGCGCTGCTCCGTGGGCCCACTGAACCACAGGCGGATACATACTTCTGGGTAGACAAAATTTGTGGTTGCTAGTATACACTCCATCCTGTAAGGTTGCTCCTTTCTGTTTCCAGCTTTCCTTTTCTTCGGGACTTACAGCTGCTTGCTGTTCCTTCAAAAACTTGAGATCCGTAGGTAAGGTTTGCATGGGAAAGATAGGAATTTCCTCACCGGACACTCTTCTGTCCACTTCCCTTGATTCACATGCAGCATCTTTGGCGGCTTGGTCAGCTTTATGATTGCCACACGTTTCTTCCGAATTCCGTCTTCCATGGGCTTTTACTTTCAATATTGCCACTTCTTCAGGAAGGAGTAAAGCATCCATCAATTCCTTGATAGCTGTACCATGTTTAACTGGTGTACCGGTTGCTGTCAGAAAACCTCTTGTCTTCCATATCAGTCCAAAGTCGTGTGCTACACCCAGAGCATATCTGGAATCAGTGTAGATATTAACACGCTTCCCTTCAAACATTTGGCATGCTACAGTGAGAGCTTTTAGCTCAGCTTCTTGAGCAGACATAGAAGGCGGAAGTGGGGATGCTTGAAGTACCTGATCCACGGTGGTCACGGCAAATCCAGTGTGGTATCTTCCTTGTTCATCTGCAAATCTGGAACCATCCACAAACAGTGTACAGTCAGGATCTGGCAAAACTGTTTCATGTACTGTGGGAAGATGGGTTGTTTCCATCTTCATCTGTTCAAAGCAGTCATGTGGAACATCTGGGTCAGGATCTATGGGTGGGGCATCTTCACATATTTCTGTATGATGTTGCGGGTAACCAGTAGTCTCACAATTCACAGTTCGCTTGGTTACACCTTCTGTGGAGAGTTGATCTTGATCTTTTGTACTCCATGCTTTGGCTAATGGACCAAGTTCCTTCCATGAGATATCTGGAGACTTAGTAATAGAGACATGAGGAACTGCCATCTCCCAATGGTGGTACATATGAGTCACTTCTGGGGGTAATTGGACTAAAACCACAATGTTGCCTTTTGAATCACAGAACATATCTGTCAAGGTGAGAAGCACTTCAATCAACTGAAACAGTTCTTCTTCATACCGGGAGTCCGGCCCCGGAACATCTCTGAACCACATAGTGCAATGCCATAGAGAAGATGGCTGCTCGTCATGTGGTACTGTGGGCATATGGACATCCAGATCAAGGAAGGCATCAGGATCAATGTCCAGACTGTACCAATAGTGTGGTACTCCCCCCTTGGGAAGAGGCAGAAGAGTGGCAGGATTCAAAGTGTAACATCTTTGTAAAGAGACATTATCAGGTAGCAATAAAGTCGTTTGAAGACGAAGATGTCTCTGTGTAGAGAGATGTTTAGGCTGAATTTGATTGAGTATTGCAGAAATATCATGGGGAGCGAGGATGGTAAGCCTGTGACCAAGAATTAGGTCATTCGTCTTGTCCAGCAGAGCACTTGCTGCAAACACAGCCCGAAGACAGGAGGGTCCTCCCCTAGCCACCGGATCCAGCTGACAGGAGTAGTACCCTATTGGACGCTGACGGGATCCATGAGACTGTGTGAGAACACCAGATGCATGACCCATCTTTTCGTAGACAAAGAGCTTGAAGGGCTTCTGGTAATTTGGAAGACCCAATGCAGGAGCAGAAGCAACAGCACGTCGCAATGCAAAAAAACTGGTAAGGGCTTCAGGAGATAAAGCGAATGGTTCAGACTTGAGGGCATCGTAGAGAGGCTGCATGAGGGAAGAGGCTTCAGGAATCCACGGTCTGCAGTAAGAGAGAAGACCCAAAAAGGCATGGAGGGGCTTGTGAGCTGATGGAGGACAGAGAGATGTTATACCCCGCACTCTGTCTCTAGTGAGGTGCCGGGTGCCGTGAGAAAGACAATGTCCCAAAAATATCACTGATGGTTGGCACCACTGCAATTTCTTCTTAGAGGCCTTACAACCTTGGGTGGCCAGAAAACAGAGGAAATCTTCAGAAGCATGTTCCGCAGTTGTGAGATCGTCAGCACATAGAAGGAGATCATCCACGTATTGCAGGAGGACCACATCCGTGTGAGACTTCTGCCATGGCTCCAGTATGTATGCCATTGCTCTTGCAAACTGACTTGGTGAATTCTGTGCTCCCTGTGGCATGACAGTCCAGGTATACTGTTGGCGGTCGTGAGTAAATGCAAACAGGTATTGACAAGAAGGATGCAAAGGCACGCTGAAGAAGGCATTGGCCAAATCCACCACCGTGAAGAATTTAGCTGAAGGAGGCACCTGGGACAGAAGAGTATGAGGATTCGGAACAATGGGAGTTTCCAGGATAGTAACATCATTTACCGCTCTGAGGTCTTGCACCATCCTGTACTTATCCGGTTCACCTTTCTCGGTCTTTTTCTTAACTGGAAACAAAGGAGTGTTACATGGCGATACACATTTAACCAGAGCACCTGTAGCAAGTAGATTTTCAACTTGTGTTGTGATAGCGCTGGCCTGAGCAGGTGTCAATGGATATTGAGGTCTTCTGGGCGGACTTGCTCCTTGGATCAATTGCACCAGTATTGGAGGGACCTCAAGACGTCCAATATCATCTGGACCAGTAGACCACAGTTTCACAGGAACTCTGTCAAGGGCACTGGGGGAATTGTCTGGGACCCTTGCACTCCCATGGGGCGACTCCATGTGGAGTAGGAGGGGCAAAGAACAGAGGGCTGAGGTATCATCACTGGATAGAGGGGTGGATACCTTAACCTTACCATCTGGAGTGAAGGAGATAGAGGCCTGTAGTCGGGAAAGGACATCAGCTCCTAACAGGTTAAGAGGACAAGAGGAAGACACTACAAACCGAGTAAGGAGATCTGGGAAAGTACCCACCCGTAAGGGCTTGGTTAATAGGTTACTACGAGGGGTACCATCTACACCTATACAGGAAACATCGATATTAGAGAGGAAAGAGGTGTCAGGCAGGTCTCGTTCTCGAAGCACACTACGGGCTGCACCTGTGTCAACTAAGAAGGTGGTTGGGCATCCTTCCACAGGTAGGACCACTGTAGCTAGGGGCCCCCCTTTATCCCCTGAAAACACTGCCATAACAGGGGCGTTGGACACAGGTTTGCCAGTTACCTATTGGACAAGATCAATATGAGACTGGTCTGGACCAGGGTATGGACGTGTAGGTGCAGCTGAGTAGTGGGGTTGTTGCGCATGCTGAACAGGACGACGGTGCCTAGGCATAGTATGGTTAGCGGGCAGATAACCGGCCGAGGTTAGTTCATCAGAATAATAATTAGCAAAGTTAGCATAATTAGAACCAGGTATGTCATAACCTTGCGCCTGGGCAGGAGGATACCTGGCCGCAGGATATGGTGGGCGTGAAGCGTGTGTGTACTGCTTAGGTGCTGGAAGGCTTGGACAATCATTTCTAAAATGACCTGGTTGCTTACAGTGAAAACAGGTTCCAAATTTTGGTCTTGGGGCTTGAGCAGTGAAAGGGCCCGGCTGTGCAGGAATTGGGAACCCACCAGGGGCAGGCTGAATTGCAGGGTTATACAAAGAAACCATTAAGGGATTGGATTTCTTGTGCTGGGGCAATTGGGCCGACTCCAGGCCTTTAGCAACCAGGAGGAGAGTATCCAGGGGAATAATCCTGTACTCGGGCCGGGATAGGATTAGGCCTTTCCTTATGGGTTCTTTAAGGCCTGCAACGAAAGCAGCTGCTAGCATCTGGGTGTGGGCCTTATTACATGTATTGAAACCCAGATCTGAGAAGGTTTGAGTTAGCCTAGAATTAAATCTTTCAACCGTTTCTGATTTGTCCTGAACAATATCATTAATCGAAGTAGCCTGATCAGCCAATTTATCTTGAGCCCATGCATGGAGCTGTTCACAAAATGTGATACCAGACTGAAAATCTGTGTCAGTAGTGAGACGGGCATCATCAAAGCTCTTTTCCATTATGGGCCAGTAGGCATCCCCTGCTTTAATCTCACACAGACTAAACAAATCGCGCCATGCAGCAGAGTATGTTTTACGGATCTGAACAATCCGTCTGTAAAAGGGCATGGGCTGTTTTTCTGGGTCTGGAAGGGAATTCACCAGGGTTGCAGCTTGGGATGGATTAAAGGTAACATACATCACAGGGGCTCCCCCCATACCCTGCTGGGTTCTACCAGGACCTGCTAGGGGCATACAAGGGAGATTATCTGATGGCTGTCCCTCCTGGATATTACCATCATTGTGGAAACCGGCTAATTCAGAGCGAATGGAACCTGGAACTGCTGACTCAAAGGGAGGAACTGCATTATTAAACTGGGGCGAAGCAAAATGTGAGGTATTGGGATAATGGCCTGATGCAAAGGGGGATGAGGAAGGAAGACAGGCTGCTGCAGCAGGAACAGTTGAACCAACAGTCATAATAGGGAAAGATACACTGGGGGCAGCCATGATAGGGGCAGGACTAGAAGAAGAGATAGGGGTGAGGGAGGAAGTGACCATCATGGAAGGGATGGGTGTGGCAGATACAGGAAATTGTGGCAATGAATGGGCAGAAGTGGAAGGAGCTAAAGGAGAGGTAAGGGCGGAAGTGACAGGGAGAGGTGGAAGGAATTGGGCGGGGACAGAAGAAACTGGAGCTGAAAGAGAGGGTGTATCCTCAGAGACAGGCAAGAGAGAAGAATGCAAGGCAACAGGAAGGGAAGGCGTGACTGGGGTTTGAAGTGGAGAAGGAATGGGGGCTGGGAAATAATAGGATCCGTCTGTCCCAAGGACAGGATACAAGGGGGTAGGAACTGGAGAGGGTGTGCTCACAGGTGTGGGCTGAGTGGGCGCTCTAGAGGTAGCCATCTTCCCTTTGTGCCAGGCTCCATCATAAGGAGGGGGATGGGAAATGTTTGTAACAGTTCCAACAAAATCATTTTCCTCATGATATACAAAGACTTTCTGCCCCTTTACATCTATTTCCTCCTCAATCCAGCCCTCCTTCTTAATCCCTTTAGCCACTTTATACCACGCATCTGCAGCTTTCATTAATCCATTATCCAATAATATCCCATTCATATCATGTAAAAGTTTCCTCCACTCCTCTGCCTGCAGTCTGCCCTGAGGACACATAGTAATTCCACAAGTCTTAACAATTTTATCTAATTTTCCTACAGCTAATTTCCCAGCTCTTTCCTTCACAAGATCACAGGCCAACCGACCTTGGAAGGAGCTAACATTTGATTGACCCATGTATACACTGCAGTGTTACTGTAGAGAGAGAAACTGGAAATAAATGGCAAACTGCCACTGAACAAACCGAAAATGAAAATAAGAGACTGAGGGAGAAGGAGTGAAAATGAAAGGAAACAGATTAGAGGAATTTTATAAACAAAAGGAACCAAAGCGTGCACTCAAAGGTTCCCACTGTCTATACAGCAAGAAAGAAGGAGGGGTGAAACAGCAGGAGGGGGAGAAGGAAAGTTTCAGCCAGCACAAAGGATTTTTAACCATGTGACTGCTGCAGCACAGCAAGAAAGAAGGAGGGGTGAAACAGCAGTGAGGGGGGGAGAAGAACAGTTTTCAGCCAACACAAAGGATTTTAACCATGTGACCGCTGTAGCACAGCTCACCTAAAAACAAAAGATAGCATAGGAGAGCAACAAGACATAGACTTATAGTTCACAATGAACATATATGGTACCCAATACACAGCTGTAATTAAATTACAAACACCTTAAACTAAATGCCGGCTAATAGTAAAAAAACTCAGGTCACACACGCACTCAATTTCACATACAATATCTGCCGATGCCTGTTTGTATTTCTGTTTACCAACAAAAACCGCTCAAGTTTCCTAACCAAGCAGAGCAAAAATCGCTCAAGTTACCTAACCAAACAGAGAAAATATCGCTCAAGTTACCTAACCAATCAGAGAAAATATCACTCAAGTTACCTAACCAAACAGAGAAAATATCGCTCAAGTTACCTAACCAAACAGAGAAAAAATAAAAAAAGGACTCAAACTTATTTTCTTAAGAAGAGCCAATAATGCCGAAAACACCCAAACTAAAATTTGAGCAAAATAAAAAACCACTCAAACTTCTATTTCCGAAGTGAGCTAATTACAACAGAAGTACAACAGATTCTCAGGCAAGCAGATTCTTCCACACATAAAACACACACTCAGGAATGACTAAGGCAGTAGATAGACAATTTACAGGTTCTATTCAAATAAAAGGGGACATCTGGGCAAACTATATACCTGTTCAGTAGTTATCCACGAGAAGCCGGCGCAGACACGGATTGCAGGCCAAGTCCAGAGACAGGAAAATATATAGGTAATTTACCATATGCAGAGGTGATCAGGCTCCTTTGTTTCCAGTCTCTGGGGGTCTCCTCTCCGGTCCTCAATGCAGCTTCCGTAGCAACAGAACCCAGATGCCCCACGTTGGGCGCCAAATGATTTGGATCGAAGCAAACTTTGCTTTATTGTCTATCTACTCCTTAAAACTGATCAACTAATGCGCTCTCCCCTAGAAGTAATTCACACCGGAGACAAAGTTTCTGATCAGTGAAAAACCTGAGGCCAACCTTTATTTTCCAGAGTGGGGGATTCCTTTTAAAGCAGGAATACGTCACAGTACAGTCATAGTTTAAAGATACAATATACATTCAGCAATTGGCTAAAAGTTGGAGGGGTCTTCTTTAAACCCACCCTACAGAACGTGATGTCATCTTTATAGAGTTCTCCCACCACATTCCAGCTCCATCTTGGTTACACGATGGGAGGGGAGGAGTGAGTAGTTTACTGTTACTTTAACAGTGATTCACGTGGCATGTGATAACTTGTACAAGAGAAAGTGGGAGGAGTTAGTACCGGAAGCTGGTCTTTATAAAAATGTGTTACATGAGACTTGCTCCTTAGCAGGGGGGAAGGGGTAGCTTGGATGGGAGGAGTTTCCATAGGAAGTAGCTTATTTGAACACATGTGTAAAAGATTAAACAGACAAAGGAATGCAATGCTTATACGTAAGCATCTGTAAGAAATCATGACCTTTTAGGGAAGTGTGCCAAATAAGACATAAACACAAATATATAATAGTAAAAGAGACATTATATCCACAACACTACAATAATAGAGGTGAAAGCTGTAAAAGGTCAGTTTTAACCATGTTTTTGAATTCGTTGTTTTTAAATTTCATATTTAATATGCATTTATTGTAAAATACAAGGCCATTGATCTTTGGTTTTGCTTTTCATTCAAAATTTATGAATAGGGCAGCTTAAGAAATCTGAGATAGAGAAAGCAAAATCTGGTCTACTGTTTTCTAAGAATAAATGTACAGGATAGATAGAATAGATAGTAAACTAGAAATTTCCAGAGCACTTGTCCTACATATTCTAGTTATAGCTAAATAATGCACAGAAAAAAGTTGGAAATCAATTACTCTACCATCATTGGCAATTATAAAAGAACAGTTGCTTTATCAATGTAAGAGAGAAAAGAGGATGTACTGCTAATTGTAATATTAATAGCAACAATTATGATATGTGGAACTTATGGATAAAAATACTATACCCCACTTACTAAGCTTTATCTAAATATGATATTTAGCATATTTTCTTTTTTAATGCTTCACTCATCCTCCTGATGTATCGTTGCCTATAATATTTATACTTGCATATTATACCATATTTGTGTATTTCTAACAATTTAATTTATGTTAAGATGTCAAAATATGCATTTTCTATTTTTGATTTTAAAAAAAGTTTAAAACATTAAATACACATATATACCATATTAGAATTTTACCTTTAGATAGAAAGTCTGGCTGAATTGCAGCCACATCTTTACATATTGTTATGTCACTTTAATTCCTTCATAGATTGTATATCATTGGCACACTTCTAAAAAAGAAAGTGGCAGTTTTGAAATCCTCTTTTTCTCACACCCAGTATTTGCTTTTTTGGTCAAATTACACATTTATTTCTATCATGTAGGGTTGCCACCTTTTCTTCAAAAAAATACAGGCCTTGGTAATGTCTCCATAGACTTAACATTGGCCTGATGACAATTTTTTACCGGCCTGCCGGTAAAATACCGGCCAGGTGGCAACCCTACACTGATGTGAAAATACATTAAAGGAACATTAAATGTTGTTTAAACGTTTGTATCAAAAGTACATGCCAGTTCATCCTCATACTAGGGACAACTAACTTTTCACTTGTGCGTCTATATTTGAAGCACAAGTGAAAAAAATGTTTAGTGTCCCTTTAAGTGTTGTTTATTAAGATCAATTAAACTACAAACCAACTGAAATGTCCCTGCTGATTGCTCCATTTTTAGAATTTTGCCCCAGGTTTGCTTATAAAAACAAACGGAAAATTATTTTAAATTTGTTATTTATGTACAACATATATATTGTATGTATTGTATATTATATTTTACTTAATTGTATAATTTGTATAAATAAGTTGAAAATATTTGCACTCAGCCTTAACTAGAGTACTAGAATATTGTGGGTAATTAAAATACTTTGTGGTCGTAAAGCCCTGTCAGCATGTTGGTTCGTCCTAGAACTGATCTTTATAAACAACACCCAATGTATTTTCACATCTAAGGATTGAAATAAATGTGTCTTTGAACAAAAAAATATTCTTTCTTTGAACAGTAAAGCAAACCAAACTGATCTGTATATTGTAATATGATAATGTGTGTGTGTATGTAGATATTGTATAAAATCAACATTACATTGTATTATTCACTCCTCTGACACATTAGCTTAAAGGTTACTATGCATGTCATTGGTCATAATCCTCTGTTTTCTATCAAGCTCATATGGCCACATTTACCCAGATCACTATTACCAGGTTTAGTCAACTGATAATAAATCTTCTTCAAACAGACCATGTTCACAAGTTACTTCACAAACCTCAAGAGAAGACCACAACATTCTCTGTTTTCCTCTTATTTGTTATTTTACCTGAATTATTCACAATGTGTATTATAATACTCCCTAGAAATGTTTGTGTTGGATTGTTAATCTATATTCATGTAAGGGATTTTGTAAAAAGAATAAAACATGTAACTACACTACTTGGACAGTAATTTGCTAAAAAGATAAAATAGTAATGTAAATAATTTTTTTTTTTTTTTTTAAGAAACCGTCAAAATGACAGGAATTTTTAACATGACTTTCCATTCTTGTGCATATATTTACTGACACACAATGAATAAAACTAGCATATAATATAAACTTTCACACATGGTAAAGAACACATCAAGTTCAGGCCCATGCATGATCTCTACCATCACCCTAACTTAAGTTGATTTATGGTTAAAGTAATTCTACTCGATTTAGCAAGGTAATTATGAAAATAGATACAATGTTTTACATACCCTGCACTATTTGGGCAGTGACACCATTTTTGTTGCTTAAACTCTGTAGTTCAGCACACTGGATTTTCATGAAACAAAAACCAAGAAGATAAAATGCAGTCTGTCAGCAAGGATATGAAAGTATGTATATCCATATACCGTGCAGGAATTACTGCTCTTTTTATACCAAGTTCCTACATAGTAGGGAATTATATATAATTGTACAAATCAACATAATCTTAAAGATATTTCATTATATATTTCATTATATTCAGAATCTGGTTGCAGATGCTTTACATTTGATATCAACCTGAAATCTCCATTGCACATGCACCACCAGATGGTGGGTGCTTTCCTTGCCGATGCTCTGCTAGGCCTGTACTGCCTGTAGTTCTTGTTTGCTTTGGGGGAAGCTTCCATCACTTGGCTTCAGATCAGGAGATTGACTTGACTTGATTTGGCCCTAAAAAAGCCTCCTTAAAGTAGCAGTTCCACCAACATTGCTGACAATGTTTTTTTTTAGAAGAGCACTACCTCATGTAAACAAATAGAAATTGTTAGTTTTGTTCTCCACTCTTTCTAGCTCATAAAAAATAGAGTTTGACAGATTAATTGATTTGCTATAGTAATAGTTTTGCCTATCCCTCCAAGCCCTCCTTATTGGATGTAGGGTTGCCTGGCTGTTATTTGACCTACATGTTGGTAGACTTTTGGCTTTAGGCCAGTGTTTAGTCTATGGAAGCAGTTGAATGGATCATTTATGTATTTATTTTTTTATGGAAAAGGAGCATCTTTAATTGGATGGCACTGGATGTTCATGCCGTGGTGAAATTATTTTCTTTTTTTTTTTCCTTTTTCACTCTTCTTTTTTTTCAATTTTAATATTTTTTTATTTTCTCAAATAAAAAAGGACAATACAAGACATTTACATGTACCATAAAAAACAAAATCTCAATACATTTTTCTCCTTAACCCCTTAAGGACAGAGCCTTTGAAACATTTTTGTCCTTTCTGGACAATGCCTATTTTAACATTTCTGTGCTGTTTGTGTTTAGCAGTAATTTTCTTCTTTGTCATTTGCTGTACCCACACATATTATATATTGTTTTTATCGGGACAAGAAGGGCTTTCTATGGATGCCATCTTTTTGATCATATCTTATCATATTATTAAAAAAAATAATAAAATATGGTAAAAAAAAAAAAGATACACAAATTTCTTTGTTTTTATTTGAAACAACTTCTCCTCATCGACAATAGCGAACGAAAAAACATGCTAAATAGATTCTACTATTTCTCCTGAGTACAGGGATACCACCCATGCATAGGTTTGTTGGGTTGTTTGGGGGCTAAAATGCCAAATTTTTGAGGTGCAGTTTTTTGTTTTCCAACTTGAAATTTTTACATGCAGACAGCCTGCACCCATGTCCCATTTGGGACATATTTGAAGCCAGCTAGTGTATTTTACCCCATCAACCCATATATTTTTTAAAAGAAGACACCTTAGGCTATCTCAAATGGTGGTATTTTTACACTTTCCATGCACTAATTCTACCACCAGCCTTTGTCAAACTTTGTGGTAGTAATTTTTTTGTGGGTTTTTTTCACAAACCTTGTACTTCAGACATGAATTCACAGATTATGGTATGTGTCACTGCCAAATAACACCCTAATAAGTGTTCAGCAACATCTCTTGAGTACAGGGATACCACCCATGCATAGGTTTGTTGGGTTGTTTGGGGGGTAAAAGGCCAAATTTGGTAGGTGCAGTTTTTTGTTTTCCAAATTAAAATTTTGACATGCAGACCGCCTGCACCCATGTCCCATTTGGGACATATTTGAAACCAGCCAGTGTATTTTACCCCATCAACCCATATATTTTTTAAAAGAAGACACCTTAGGCTATCTCAAATGGTGGTATTTTTACACTTTCCATGCACTAATTCTACCACCAGCCTTTGTCAAACTTTGTGGTAGTAATTTTTTTGTGTTTTTTTTTCACAAACCTTGTACTTCAGACATGAATTCACAGATTTTGGTATGTGTCACTGCCAAATAACACCCCAATAAGTGTTCAGCAACATCTCTTGAGTACAGGGATACCACCCATGCATAGTTTTGTTGGGTTGTTTGGGGGGTAAAAGGCCAAATTTGGTAGGTGCAGTTTTTTGTTTTCCAAATTAAAATTTTGACATGCAGACCGCCTGCACCCATGTCCCATTTGGGACATATTTGAAACCAGCCAGTGTATTTTACCCCATCAACCCATATATTTTTTAAAAGTAGACACCCTACGCTATTTCAAATGGTGGTATTTTAACACTTTCCATGCACTAATTCTACCACCAGCCTTTGTCAAAGTTTGTGGTAGTAATTTTTGTGTGGTTTTTTTTCACAAATATTGTATTTTAGACATAAATTCACAGATTTTGGTATGTGTCACTGCCAAACAATAACCCAATATGTGTTCAACAACATATCCTGAGTACAGGGATACCACCCATGCATAGGTTTGTTGGGTTGTTTGGGGGCTAAAGGGCCACATTGTGAAGGTGCGCATTTTCAACTTGGAATATTGACGTGTAGTCAGCCTGAGCCCATCTTTCATTTGGGACTTTTTTTTAAGTAGGACAGTGTATTTTACCCCAAAAAGTATATATTTTGTAAAAGTAGACACCCTAGGCTATTTTAAATGGTGTTATTTTAACACTTTCCATGCACCAATTCTACCACCAGCCTTTGTCAAAGTTTGTGGTAGTCATTTTATTGTGTATTTTTTCCCACATACATTGCACTTTAGACACAAATTCACATATTTCGGTATGTGTCACTGACAAACAATACCACAATATATGTTCAGCAACATCTCCCGAGCACAGGGATACCACCCATGCATAGCTTTGTCAGCTTTGTTAGGGGTTGAAAGGCTACATTTGAGAGGTGCGCTTTTTGATTTTCAAACTTGGAATTTGAACATGTAGAGCAAGGAAGGGGTTAATAGCTCTTATAAGAGCCTTTGTAGTACTGTACAAAAAAATTAACCCCTAAAAATGCACAGACAAGAAAAAATGTTCTGCTGTGCAGTGATCAGTGGCAGGGAAGGGGTTAATACACTACACTATACAAAAGGTATGGCTTTTATAAAAGCCCTTGGAACTCACAATTTATTAACATTTTATTTAATTTATTACAATTTAAAAATTATGTTATACAGATCTGTCTCTTTCCCTCACTAAAACTCAAGTGAGGAGAGGGAGGCAGATCCATATGGGTCAGAACAATATTTACGGACCAGACGAATGGTGATGCTCATCTGAGAAATCACCAAACCACCTTTGCCACTGATCGGCTGTTACTGATCGCTATACACGCGTTCAGACAGCTTCAAAAGGAATACACGTAATCCCCTAGTGGGTATAATTAACCCCTAGTGAGTCTGACAAAAAAAATGCTGATAGCAAAAAAAATCCTTCGGCGACTAGATTGCTCCATATGCGCTGCTTAGGCAGTGACCATATGCACTGCTTAGGCAGTGACCATATGTGCTGCTTAGGAAGTGATATACGGCAAGGAAGGGGTTAATAGCTCTTAAAAGAGCCTTTGATATACTGTAATAAATCAAAGTAAAATAAAATAACCCCTAAAAAAATGCACAGACAGCAAAAAATGTGCTGCTG
Source organism: Pelodytes ibericus (assembly GCA_036172795.1). Classification (NCBI taxonomy): domain Eukaryota; kingdom Metazoa; phylum Chordata; class Amphibia; order Anura; family Pelodytidae; genus Pelodytes; species Pelodytes ibericus. Next base: position 114,755,077 of record CM069861.1, on the reverse strand, counting down.
TGTAAGATCACTGCGTACACAGCGATCAATTGCAGGGAAGGGGTTAAATACTGGAAACGGCTTTTATAAAAGCCTTTGGGTCTCAATTCTATTAAATATATTATAATTAAAAACTTACATTATACAGCTCTGTCTCCCTCCCTCACTAAAACTCAAGTGAGAGGGAGGCAGATCTACACGGGTCAGATCAAATATTTACACATATTGATCTAACCAGACGAATGGTGATGCTCATCTGAGCAAACGCCAACCCGCCATTGTCACTTATCAGCTGTTACTGATCGCTATACATGCGCTCAGACAGCTAAAAAAAATTTTTTACGTTAAACGTAGTCCCCTAGCGGGTATAATTAACACGTGACGGGTGTAATAAAAAAGTTTTAAAAAAATTAAAAATGCTTCTGCAGCAAGATTGCTGCATTTGCGTCAGATCGCTGATTAGGCAGTGATCTACGGCAAGAAAGGGGTTAATCTCTCTTAAAAGAGGTTTTTTTATACTGTAATGAATTACAGTAAAAAAAAATAACCCCTAAAAAATGCACAGACAGCAAAAAATGTGCTGCTGTGTATGATCACTGCGTACACAGCGATCAATGGCAGGGAAGGGGTTAAATGGCTTTTATAAAAGCCCTTGGTGTTTAAAATTTTATTAAATATTTTTTTTATTATTTTATTTTATATTTTTACTTGATCTGATCTGTCTCTCTCCCTTACTATAACTAGTAAGGTGAGGGAGGCAGATCAATACTTGTCAAAGGCAATATTTAGTAATATTGCCTTTGACAGTATGGTAAGTGCTCATCAGAGCACTTACCATACATGCCTGCACACAGATCACATAGATCTGCTGTGCCGGCATCGATTGGCTCCCCCTAGAGCATCGGAAGTGAAATACTTTCACTTCCGATGCTCTTGCCATTAGAAGGGAAACGCTGCCTGTACAGGCAGCGTTCCCTTCTACTGAGCCGATGGGGTCGCTCAGGAGAGCGACCACCATCGGCTCTGGGCAGCCTGGAGGTGTTGTTAAGTGCCTCGCTGGCGAGGCACTTTAACAACACCGCAGATGCTTAGAAAGCGAACGATCGTTCGCTTTCTAAGCACATGTGTGCAGCGGGCGCAGCCATTTTTAAACGGCTGCTACGATCACTCCGTGGAGTGATCGTAGCGCGCCCCTGCACATTTGGGGGGTGTTGCACAATGCCTCTACCTAGAGGCATTGTAGCAACACCGTTAGAGTAAAGAAAGCGACCGCTGGTCGCTTTCTTTACTCCATTTAGTGCATGACGTGCCAGGCACGTCAGCTGTCGGCAAGTCCACGATTTGCCGTGACGTGCCTGGCACGTCATCTGTCGTTAAGGGGTTAAATGCTGTGGTGAAATTATTTTCAATGTAAAATTACAGACAATTGTAAAATGTGTTAAAGTATAAATAAGTGCATGTTGCATATATTAAAAACGTGTACAACAGGCAGAAAATAAGCAAGGTGGAACTGCTCTTTTTAATCCTTGATATTTTCAGTATGTGTATCGGTTTTTCATATTTGTTTTAGTGAATACACCCCAATGTATTTTTTATCACATTATTAAAAGAACATCTCTACCAAATCCTTGAAACCAATCAATGTCATGGTAACCCTCCAACCTCTCTTTATTTTGTATGTAAGGTGAAATATTGTGAAGCTCATACAAAATTCCCAAGTAAAACAATCATAATGACAGAAATAGAATTATGTGCCCTTAGTGTTATTAGGTTAGCTGTCTTTTGACAAGGTATGTATAAACATTATTGTTACATACTACACCATCTGTTTTTAGTTCTACCTTAAATTACTCATTCCAGTACAACAAAATAAAACAAGGATAATGGTGCTAAAAAAGCAAATGTGAAAACTAATTCCTAGACATGATGGTGTTTGAAGGCCACATTGCTGTTTGTCACGCTGCCCCCAATTAAAAATACATACTTTAGGACTGCATTGGGTAGACTAAAAATGTCAGACCATTATACATATTACCAATTACAGCCCTGAAGAATACATTTAATCCATAACCATCCCTGGATGAAATGGTAATAGGGTCAAACAACTCACCTGTATCCACCTGGAATCATACACTTATTAATATTTTAGATAATATGTAGAGGAATATAGCCCCCAAAAAGAAGAGAAGAGAAGTGTGTGGTTAATGGAAAATAACAATCATATATCAAAACCTACTTGATACTTCATGGTTTTCAGTAAAACTAACCTTTGCTCCAAAGCAGTGCACTTTGAATCTTCAGTACATGTCCCATGTGTGTTTGCTTTTTATTTTATTTTTCAAAACCGAATCTTCTTGAAAGTATAGCACTATGAAAATACATATTAAAATAGAGACTTGTAGGAAGATTTTCAACTAGAATTGTAAAATTCACATGTGTCTTCTTGTAACAACCTAGAAAATGCAGCATGTGCCCCATAAGGCAGTATTGTGGATTCATTACATGCTCTTTAACAATGAGAAACTGGTCTTCTCACACGGTTTTAGATAGTGTGTCATCCTTACTGAAAGCATTCACATTTTGTCAGGCTTTGTTAATGAATAATAACTTGGTAATGAAAGTTTGCATGCTATACCTACTACAATGTGAGTTGTGTAACAAGATGTGAATTGACTTTAGCTCCATGGTTTGTGGCAAGGTGTTTTCTGTGCAACCTTTTTAAATTATTGTATTTTAAAAGGTCGTTCAGTCTTACAGGAAGTAATTATACCCATTCCTTCTTCTAAGTTAATGTCAGAAGGAACAGAGACATGGTGCTGTGGCAGCCAGATTTTGATTTCACTATCACCTTTAGAAAAGCAAATTTATCTTTACTGTTCTAGTAAAAAAGAAAAAAGAAGAACAGAATTCAGATGCATGAATTCTGTTTTGCAGAGTTCTATGTTACCTTAAAACTCACACATCACCTTCCAAATGTATCATGCATTTCTTCTTTTTTTTAAATAAATGGGGTCCATTAAAAAATGATAGATTGACAAGCAAGTTGAAAAAATTGGTCCAAAATAAAGGACTTTTATCTGCTCAACCATTTTGGTCTTATTTTTGCAATTTGTTTATTTCCAGAGTTACAAGTTAAGTTTTGAGGTGATTAGGCACCATATAAACTGCAAAGTTGTTCTGTCATTGTTCTACATGACCAGTGATATTATAATCTCCTTATAACCATGCCACTTCTAGAACCTTTTTAAACCAATAACATAAGGTCTTCAGGACAGAAATCGCCTTTGCTGCTGTGCTACTGCATTGGTACAAAATATGGAGAAACGTATGCAATATATCTATATTCTAGACACAGCCATTGATAAACCATTTCTGACTATATAAATCTAGTCAAACAAGAAGTCTCATGTATGTTACGAGAGACAGGGAAAGCCACAAGCAGTATTTTTATCCCGTAGGAATATGCAAAGTCTTTTCTGCAATGCAGTAATATACAGTATAGCCCAGTAATATATATTGAATTTGCAGTATATATAGACAGGCAGACAGTTTAATATGTTAAATGTAGGCAGTTTATGATATTTAACCTCGCACTGCTATGTGCCATAGTCTCTTAGATAAATAGTTTGTATTAGTATATGTTGTCCTCTTAATATCATGTGCACTACACTGGATCACAAAATATGTACTGTTGGCTGGCAAGTGGGGAAAAACCTTCTATTGACAGTTCTCAACAGAATGAGTATACAATGTATCAACAGCAGCAGCATATAAAGTGACTGAAAAGGAGGTACTTAGCTGCCATGTATGTCCAATCCTCAACCTAAAGTCACAGGCTTGCATGCAACTCCTTTTGGAGGTTTGGCGGTTCCTAGATCCACCTCCACCTCTATATGGCATTGTTACTAGTCATGTCAGTTTGAAACTCATACAAAATGTACTATTGGTAGAAGGTGCATTTAAAATAGTTATTGTGTGTGTATGCATGTATAAACACCGATTAGCCATAACATGATGACCACCTGCCTAATATTGTGTAGGTCTCCTTTTGGCAAAACAGCCCTAACCCATCAAGGCATGAACTTCACTAGGCCTCTGATGTTGTGCTATGTTATCTGGCACCAGCACCTAGTCGAGTTGCAAGGTGGAGCCTCCATGGATCAGAGTCATTTGGGTTGAGATGTTGGGAATTTCAAGGCCAAGCTAACACCTTGAACTCATTATGTTTCTAAAACCATTCCTAAACCCTTCTTGTTGTGTGGCAAGGCACATTATTCTGCTCAAAGACGCCAATGGCATCAGGATTTTTCCATGAAAGTGTCTACATGGTTTGCAACAATGCTTAGTGGTCCATGTCAAAGTAATATTGACATGAATGTCAGGACCCAAGGTTTCCCAGCTAAACATTGCCCATAGCATCACACTGCCTCTGCCGATTTGCCACATGTCAGTGGTCATAATGTTATGGCTGCTATAGTCATGGGAAAGTACACCCTCTTTGAATTCTATGGTTCTATATATCAGGACATAATAACGATCATCTATTCCTCTACAAGTCTTAAAATTGGGTAAATACAACCTCAGACGAACAAAACCCATGCCATATTACACTGTGTGTAATTTATTTAACAAGCCAAAATGAAGAAGCCATGTTCATTATACAAATTCATCCATATGTATATATTTGGGTCTCTGTGTGCATGCACATGTCTTTGTCTTTGTATGCACATGGGTGTCTGGGTATATGCACATGTATATATAAACGTGAATCGATGTAGGAAAGTTTTTCAGTTGAGTGAGTGTATACATCCACACTGTTTTCTTTGTGCGTCTGTGTCTGAGCCTTTCTCCGTGAGCTATGGCTCCGACCTCTTTTTTTGTTTCCATGAGTTAATAGAATAAGCCTAGACGTGGGTCTCTGGCTCACTGCACGTGGAGGGACACCAGCCATACCAGACTGACAAGGCCTATGATAGGCCGAAAAGTAGGTGGTTGCTCATGCAGAGGCATGAGCCATGCATTTCGGTTCTATACTGCCCTTATGGGTGGGATTAGTCTGTTATGTCTCCTCTGTAGTTATGACAGTGAGCAAAAGCTATTTGATGCCTCTCCCGAGTAGGCACCATCTTATAGGACAGGCTATTTTAGTGCTCCGCTTCTATTTTTTGTCTCTCAGCCTCTTCATTTTAATGATGGCTATACAAACTAAATAAAATGTAACATTTTTCAAGCCCTGTGATTTGAATGTATAGATGCTGTTTTTTCTGCCTTTGGTTTCTGTCCAGTATTATTATTAATATTAATACTAATAAAACTTGGAATGATTTTTTTTAGCTAAGCATATACTATTTCCTCCATAGAGTATATGTCTGTTTGTGTACTTATCACTGGAAAGTTAGCTGAAACATCCATAACAATTTTGTGTGGTACGGACATTTACTATTTCATCTAAAGACTGAATGAGAATTTGACCTTAACCTATTAGCTGAATATTTTTGTACTGCAGAGAACAATCGATTTGCTCAAAAACACAAATATGAGATGAGACATTTATTTTTGTTATTCCTGACTACGGTGGTTCAGAGAACATTTATAGCTCTATCATCTAAAGGGTTAATTGATGCTGTGGATAGAAAGTGCTGTTTCCAGAAATTTTTAAATGAAAAAAAAAGTATATATATATATTAAAATCAAGGTCTTTCTTAAGTAAGTGTATTGAGTGCTCTGTACCCAGATAAACATAGCGATGTCTCGAATTCCTAACTGCCCGAAATATGCACCAAACAATATATCTTTAACTTTTTAGATTTTACTGTGTGTTCGGAGAACAATAATTTAAAAACAACATATTTTTAATGGGAAAATATATTTATGTATTTTGAGTGATGTAAACACTTTTTTGTGTTTGTAATTAGTCACAAATATATGTATGCATGTGTGCACCACAGTATTATTTTTATGATTCCTTATATTTTTTTAAAACAGTTTTTTTCTTTGTGTCACACTTCTAGTGTATTGTAACAACAGTAGGAATGGATCATGTGCTTGATGCCTTAAAAGTATACTTATAACAGGGCCATTTTCACATTATGTAAATTAAGTAATTTAAGGTAGAAAATGATTAACTTTTTTTTTTACTCGTGGGCTAGCAATTCTCAGACTGTATGCTCATTAAGGTACGTAATTATATTTCATTCACCTTGACCTTTTTACTGATTATATTTTTATGTGCATAATATGCATTACTATTAAGTAATGTATTGGTAATAAATGTATGTGTTGGTGATTCATAAATGTAATTCTCAAAGAAGGGAGCTCTGCAAAGGAATATTCTGAATCTAACATCTACCCATATTAAAGTAGTTGTTTAATGTTTCAGGGGTCTCATCAAATATCACTCAACTGCAAAGGACATGTTGCTTCTGTAGATTCCATCTCCTCAATGCTATGGCATTGGTGGTATAAAAATATATTTCTAGGTAAACAGATGGCAGTAGCAGGCAGCATACAACATCAGTGAATTCAATACATCAACAGCATGTCTACCCCTCTGTAGCTTTACTCTCACTTTATAATGTTCTAATTTCCTTCCTTGCCGATGCCTTCTTCTGATAATACTGCTGTATGCTTTACTCTTCAATGTAACACCTTTCTGGTAGAAGTTGAAAACTGTCAAGGTTTTCTAATATTATTTTTTATCCGTTAACATAAACATTTTTTTTTTTTTTTTACTTTTAAAGATTGATGTCTGTTGAAGTCCAGCAGTGTTCCGTAATATTTTTTACATTTGCTTTCTGAAAATGCTTTCGTTATATATTGCTTTTTTTTCTACTTTTGTGTGACTGTGCAGCTGTTGGCCTTGTTTTAAACTACATGCAGAATTTATATATTTTTATTCTCTCCATTCTACAGACCCATACCAAATATGACATTACACAATATGAGAATATTTTTTCCTTATGCTCGGTACTGGAAGATATTCTGCACTGCATAAAACAAGGACATGAAATATCACATTCAGAACCATTTCAAGAGGAAACAAAACTGTTTATGCAGAGCCTTGACCAAACTATACTTCTTCTTGCTGATGAATTTCCATTGTTTTGTTTATATTTATGGAGACTGGGAACTTTGTTTTCATATATAGACCAAATGAAAACTGAAGATTTGCATATCGACTTGACTTCTAAAATATAAGCTTGTTATATTTCATATATGAGGACATTATATTTTTCTTAATACTGTTATTTGAATCTATGGAGTCTATTCACTAATATGTGAACTAGCAAGTTACCTGCAATAATATGTGGGCTGGAAAGAAAAATCCAATTTACACATCTTTTCAACTTCATTTTTAATGTCTGATTTTGCAGTTCACTTCTTAGTTCACCACAGTTCACTTTTTATTGTCGGATTCATTTTTTTTTAATCTGTCAATTAGATTTTCTAATTTGTTAAATGATTTATATGAATTATTTTTCATGGAAATAAAATAAATCCATAAACATCTCTATTTTATATGTACATATAACTTGGTTTTACACGTCTTAAATGTTTTAATATTTTTAGCATTTGTATCTTATAATATTAAGATGTTTAATCCCATGATATGGAAAAAGATTAATTAGACAAGGAAACATTTGAGGGAAAAAAAGGTATTTGGGAAACAAATGTCTTCCGTGTTCCGTGTCATTATAAGTATTGATTTAAAAACAGGATAGGTTTGAAATATTACTGTGCATAGTCAATACATTAAAGTTTTCTGGATACATTCTAAACTGTTTTTTTGTAAGTTGTGATTTCTCACATTGTGGAAATTAAAATAAAAACTTGGTTTTAGAATTTCTCAATCTATGACAACCATTTTTCACAAATCTCCTTTTAAAGGACAACTCAACTTTCTTTTACTCGGAGCAGGGCCGATCCGGGGCGGGTGCCAGGGGTGCAGAGGGGAGGAGAGGCGCTGGAATCACATAGCGCGACAGGAGCGGAGCTTTCACCCGCCGCACTGTGCTTAGTGTGACAAGGAGGTGCGAGCCACAGGTGAGGACAGTAAAAGTTTTGGGGGGAATAGAAAAAAAAAAAAAAGAAATGTGTGGAAGTGTGTGCCAATATATGGGAGTGTGTGTCAGTGTGTACAGGGTGTGTTTGTATAAATGTGTGTGTCAATGTGTATAAGTATGTGTGTGTCAATGTGTGTGTTACTGTCTGTGCAAGTGTGTGTACATGTCTATGCAATGTCTGTGTAAGTGTATCCTGTGTAAGTGTATAGACAAAGAGATACACATGTTAATGACAAACATTCAGATACATACAAACAGATACCCATGTATCTGCATGCGTGTCTATATGTGTACCTGTTTGTCTGCATGTGTGTCAGTGTGTGCTCCTATGTACCTGTATGTGTGTCACTGTTTATATCTGTATGAGTGTCATTCTGTGTGACTGAGTAGGAACTTAAGAAAACTCCCCCCCCCCCCTAAAAATAAAAAGGCTGCTGGTGTGTGTGTGTGTGTATGTATGTGACTGACTGCATGTGTGACTGTATGTGTGTGTGTTTCTGTGTGTATGTGTGTGAATGTGACTGACTGCATGTGTGACTGCATATGTATGTATGTTTGTGACTGCATGTGTGACTGTATATGTGTGTATGTGACTGTGTATGTGTGTGTATGTGACTGACTGCATGTGTGACTATATGTGTGTGTGTGTGACTGTGTGAATGTATATATGTGTGTCTATGTAACCGTGCATACTTGTATATGACTGTGTGATTATGTGACTGTGTATTTAATTATGTATGTGCATGCATACATAGTCACATATACACATTGGGGGGCATGTATAAACACGGTGCACACTTGTGCAACCGGCGTGTGCACCAATGTATAAAACAGACTCATGGGCTGAATGCGTAGATTTAAGTTGGTTCGCACTCGTTGTGCGAGAGAAGCCTATGTGTAAATAATAAAGCACTGAAAAGTGCCTGATATGGGGCAGGAGTGGAGACAGAGAGAGAGAGAGAGACATGGGGCAGGAGTGGAGACAGAGAGATAGACAGACATGGGGGCAGGAGTAGAGAGAGATAGAGACAGACATTAGGTATGAGTGGAGAGAGAGAGACAGACATTAGGTATGATTGGAGAGAGAGACAGACAGACATTAGGTATGAGTGGAGAGAGAGAGACAAACATTGGGTATGAGTGGAGAGAGAGAGAGACAGACATTAGGTATGAGTGGAGAGAGAGAGAGTGACATACATTAGGTATGAGTGGAGAGAGAGAGAGTGACATACATTAGGTATGAGTGGAGAGAGAGAGAGTGACATACATTAGGTATGAGTGGAGAGAGAGAGAGAGAGTGACATACATTAGGTATGAGTGGAGAGAGACAGACATTAGGTATGAGTGGAGAGAGAGAGAGAGACAGACATTAGGTATGAGTGGAGAGAGAGAGAGACAGAAATTAGGTATGAGTGGAGATAGAGAGAGTGACATACATTAGGTATGAGTGGAGAGAGACAGACATTAGGTATGAGTGGAGAGAGAGAGACAGACATTAGGTATGAGTGGAGAGAGAGAGAGACAGACATTAGGTATGAGTGGAGAGAGAGAGAGTGACATACATTAGGTATGAGTGGAGAGAGAGAGAGAGAGAGAGAGAGAGAGAGTGACATACATTAGGTATAAGTGGAGAGAGACAGACATTAGGTATGAGTGGAGAGAGAGAGACAGACAGACATTAGGTATGAGTGGAGAGAGACAGACATTAGGTATGAGTGGAGAGAGAGAGACAGACATTAGGTATGAGTGGAGAGAGAGAGAGACAGACATTAGGTATGAGTGGAGAGAGAGAGAGACAGAAATTAGGTATGAGTGGAGAGAGAGAGAGTGACATACATTAGGTATGAGTGGAGAGAGAGAGAGAGAGAGAGAGAGAGAGAGTGACATACATTAGGTATGAGTGGAGAGAGACAGACATTAGGTATGAGTGGAGAGAGAGAGAGAGACAGACATTAGGTATGAGTGGAGAGAGAGAGAGACAGAAATTAGGTATGAGTGGAGATAGAGAGAGTGACATACATTAGGTATGAGTGGAGAGAGAGAGACATTAGGTATGAGTGGAGAGAGACAGACATTAGGTATGAGTGGAGAGAGAGAGACAGACATTAGGTATGAGTGGAGAGAGAGAGAGACAGACATTAGGTATGAGTGGAGAGAGAGAGAGTGACATACATTAGGTATGAGTGGAGAGAGAGAGAGAGAGAGAGAGTGACATACATTAGGTATAAGTGGAGAGAGACAGACATTAGGTATGAGTGGAGAGAGAGAGACAGACAGACATTAGGTATGAGTGGAGAGAGACAGACATTAGGTATGAGTGGAGAGAGAGAGACAGACATTAGGTATGAGTGGAGAGAGAGAGAGACAGACATTAGGTATGAGTGGAGAGAGAGAGAGACAGAAATTAGGTATGAGTGGAGAGAGAGAGAGTGACATACATTAGGTATGAGTGGAGAGAGAGAGAGAGAGAGAGAGAGAGAGTGACATACATTAGGTATAAGTGGAGAGAGACAGACATTAGGTATGAGTGGAGAGAGAGAGACAGACAGACATTAGGTATGAGTGGAGAGAGAGAGACAGACATTAGGTATGAGTGGAGAGAGAGAGAGAGTGACATTGGGTATGAGTGGAGAGCGAGACAGACATTCGGTATGAGTGTAAAGAGAGAGAGAGAGAGACATTGGGTATGAGTGGAGAGAGCGACAGACATTGGGTATGAGGGGAGAGAGAGACATTGGGTATGAGTGGAGAGAAAGAGAGACAGACATTGGGTAGGAGTGGAGAGAGAGAGAGAGAGACACATTGGGTATGAGTGGAGAGAGAGAGAGACAGACATTGGGTATGAGTGTAGAGAGAGAGAGAGACAGACATTGGGTATGAGTGGAGAGAGAGAAAGACACATTGGGTATGAGTGTAGAGAGAGAGAGACAGACATTGGGTATGAGTGGAGAGAGAGAGAGAGACAGACATTGGGTATGAGTGGAGAGAGAGAGTGACATACATTAGGTATGAGTGGAGAGAGAGAGAGAGTGACATTGGGTATGAGTGGAGAGCGAGACAGACAGACATTCGGTATGAGTGTAAAGAGAGAGAGAGACAGACATTGGGTATGAGTGGAGAGAGAGACATTGGGTATGAGTGGAGAGAAAGAGAGACAGACATTGGGTAGGAGTGTAGAGAAAGAGAGACAGACATTGGGTAGGAGTGTAGAGAGAGAGACACACACATTGGGTATGAGTGTAGAGAGAGAGAGAGACACACATTGGGTATGAGTGTAGAGAGAGAGAGAGACACACATTGGGTATGAGTGTAGAGAGAGAGAGACAGACATTGGGTATGAGTGGAGAGAGAGAAAGACACATTGGGTATGAGTGGAGAGAGAGAAAGACACATTGGGTATGAGTGTAGAGAGAGAGAGACAGACATTGGGGATGAGTGGAGAGAGAGAGAGACAGACATTGGGTATGAGTGGAGAGAGAGACAGACATTGGGTATGAGTGGAGAGAGAGACAGACATTGGGTATGAGTGGAGAGAGAGACAGACATTGGGTATGAGTGGAGAGAGAGACAGACATTGGGTATTAGTTGGGAGAAAGAGACAGACAGACATGAGGGTATGGGGAAAGAGAGAAATATATGTGGGTATGGGAAGAGAGAGACAGACATGAGGGTATGGGGAAAGAGAGAAATATATGTGGGTATGGGAAGAGAGAGACAGACATGTGGGTATGGGGAAAGAGAGAGAAAGACATGAGGGCATGTAGAGAGAGAGACACGTGACTGGTGTGGTGGAATATTATTTATCGCTCCTTGTGTACTTCTTTTCAACTGATGCTCAGCCAGAATTTGGCTGGATGGACATCATGGGAACGGTAGCAAAAACTCTCTCATGTTGCTGGCTGAGCATCAAAGAAATAAATAAAACCACTACACAGTATTATGGCAAAATATATATCTTTATTTAAAATAAAAGTTTGTGTTAGTCCTTTACATCAAAATAAAGTTTGTGCTCTCCTCAATAGTGAAATGGGCGTGTCTGGAACAGACATGTCTAAAGGGGAGGAGTTCATACTATAACCACGCCCACCTATGGGCGCCAAAAGAAAACCTGCACCCAGGCGCCCGTGACCCTAGGATCGGCCCTGACTCGGAGTATTTCAACACTTAGTCAATAATTAACTTAACTAAACATATTATTTAGGTGGGACGGGTCTCACTATTTCATTCATATAGTGCTGAAAAAAAGTTTAGTAGTCCTTTAATGAATAAGAACATGAATGAAAAGGAAATGGGAATGGCGCTCTGAATGAGTGTGAAAAACTAATGTAATGGCAGAAAAAATAATATAAAGTAAATACAGCAAAGTAGTGGGAAATAGACTTGACGCGTTTCGCGTGACTAGCACGCTTAATCATAAGTGACAAACCAATACAATTACAAACTATTTAAATATGTGACAACCAATCCATGAAAAGGTCAGACTTAATTAGAAAACGTGGATACAGAAAACAGCTGTGATAATGTGCTTGGTATAGGGAGACTTGAAAATCTCAAAACAAGTAAAAAAATAAATATATTGTGTACACCAAAAAATAAGAATATACATTTTGAATGAGATACAAATGTTAAATGAATACATAATTAACCATCAATACAGCGTCCATGCAAGAAAGAAAAACATAAAATACATAAGTGACAATTATGGTAATATTCAGAAAATGTCATTGAATTAAAAATCAATCAAGTAACAAATGCATAACAATGAATGTATTATTATAAATATATAAAAACTCTTCTATGCATAAAAGACATGATATAAAATAAAGTGCTTCTGTGTGTCCCAGAAATAGGTGCGCACCCATCAAGGTGAGAGAGAATAATAATAATGTGCTGTTAGAATGTGTATCTGTATAACGATTATAGGCAGATAAATAGTGTCAATTAAAATATAGAAAAGCAGAGAATATATTGATTATAAAAATTAATAATTGCATGTGGATGTAAGCCAATCGACCAACAAATATAGTACCTATACATATTAGCATAATAGAAATATATATTAGCACAATATAAATATGGAACTTGGTACGGTTAAAAGGAAATTGAAGGTAACACATGTGCAAAGCAGCATATATTAGAAAAAATTACAAATATAAATATAAATATGAACACAGACTCTTATGCATTTCAGTCGATGATGGGAGAATCGCCTGAATGTGTTAACCTTTCAATTGGGAATCCTGAAAGGAAAATATATTCTAGCCGATGGTAGGAGGTATTGTCATCTTGTTGAAAAACCTAGACAAAACTACCACCATAAACTTAAGTGCCAAAGGGATCCTGTGTACCTATATGGAAATACATCAGTAAACAGACTAAGTTAGAGACCATATTATGTATCGATATCAATGATTCCTATTAGCCGGGGGTGTATGTCTAGTGTTATCCCACCGATTAGTCTCCAAGAGAGAGAATTTTTTTTTAAAAAAACCTAGACAAAACTACCACCATAAACTTAAGTGCCAAAGGGATCCTGTGCACCTATATGGAAATACATCAGTAAACAGACTAAGTTAAAGACCATATAATGTATCGATACCAATGATTCCTATTAGCCGGGGGTGTATGTCTAGTGCTATCCCACCGATTAGTCTCCAAGAAAAAAAACATGCTGGAATGTCAATAGCCTAGAAAAAGTGTGCTATATCATACTATGTGTTTAACCCCCTCGGTCTTCTGGTGCCTAGTGTAAAGATCCAAAACACCTCTCTCTGACACAGACGTCTCCAGACGTCTCCTCCTCTTGGTCCCCTTTTAACCCTTTCTATCACTGAAACTGTAAAGTATTTAAGATTGCTGTTATTACAAAACTGGAAATGTTTCGCCACTGGAGTGTTAGTACTCTTTTTTATATCAGACAGGTGTTCCCTAATACGGCACTTCAACTCACGGACTGTGCGTCCCACATATTGGTGGCCACACTTTCCGCATGAAATGACATATATAACCGAGGAAGTGCAGCAGTTGGCATAATCTTTGAAATGATAAACTTTTCCAGTGGTGTGTGAAAGTAAATGATCTTTTTTAGATACATATTTACAGGTCATACAGATATTGTGGCCACAAGGATAAGTTCCCGTAGTTGTAAGCCAGGATGATGTTAAAACATTATTTTTCTTTTTGTTTGTAAAGTGGCTTGGGGACAAAATACTTTTTAAAGTTTTTGCTTTCCGATGAGTAAACTGTATCCCTGCCTCCAAAACTCTCCGGTATCCCATGTCTGCTCCCAATATGGGTAAATGTTTCTTAATGATATGTCTAATGTCATTGTATTCAGGGCCGGCCTTAGGGGTGTGCGACCTGTGCGAGCGCACAGGGCGCAAAACCCCAGGGGGCGCCCGCCCGGCCGGTAGAAAGAAAAAAAAAGTTAAAAAAAAAAAAAAGCCGGTAGAGGCACTGGCTGGGGGAGATCAAAAGATCCCCCCTCACCAGCCCTCTGCTCGGCATTCTCTGCTTGGTCCGGGGAGTGTGCGGAGCTAACCGGCTGAGCGGTGTAGCTCCGCCCCCACACTGTGAAGCAGAGCAGTGTCTGCATTACGGGGAGCCCCGGGCAGCATGAGATAGTGCTGCTCGGCTCCCCATGCTTGCATTAAGCATGGGGAGCCGAGCAGCACTTCGTCTTGCTGCCCTGGGCTCCCCGTAATGCAGACACTGCTCTGCTTCACAGTGTGGGGGCGGAGCTACACCGCTCAGACAGACAGAACAGGGGGAGGGGAGAGAGAGACAGACAGAACAGGGGTTAGGGGGGAGAGACAGAACAGGGGGAGGGGAGAGAGAGACAGACAGAACAGGGGCAGGGGGGAGAGACAGAACAGGGGTTAGGGGGGAGAGAGACCGACAGAACGGGTTAGGGGGAGAGAGACAGACAGAACAGGGGGAGGGGAGAGAGACAGACAGAACAGGGGGAGGGGGGGAGAGAGAGAACAGGGCTAGAGAGAGAGAACAGGGGGAGGGGGGAGAGACAGAACAGGGGAGGGGTGGGAGAGAGACAGACAGAAAAGGGGCAGGGGGTAGAGACAGAACTGGGGGAGAGAGAGACAGAACAGGGGACGGGGGGGAGAGAGACAGACAGAAAAGGGGCAGGGGGTAGAGACAGAACTGGGGGAGAGAGAGAGACAGAACAGGGGACGGGGGAGAGAGACAGAACAGGGGACGGGGGAGAGAGACAGAACAGGGGACGGGGGGGAGAGAGACAGAACAGGGGACGGGGGAGAGAGACAGAACAGGGGACGGGGGGAGAGAGACAGAACAGGGGACGGGGGGAGAGAGACAGAATAGGGGACGGGGGGAAAGAGACAGAACAGAGGGAGAGAGAGAGAGAGACAGACATGGCAAGGAAGAGGAAAGGGACAAACATGGGAAGGGAGAGAGACACAAACATAGGGGGGTGAAAGAGACGGGGGGGGGGGCGCCACGGGGGAAGCCCGCACAGGGCGCCGGAACACTTAAGGCCGGCCCTGATTGTATTGACAACTGTACTCAGTAACAAACATGGTTTTCTGTATAGTTTCTGAGCTGTCTGGGTCTTTATGTCTCTTGTTAAGTTTTAACCCCTCTTTAATGTGACTCGTTTTACTATAATTCGCATGTGACACTGTATTATGATATTCCTGATCTTTTATAAGGTCTCCTCTGTTCTTATCTTTAACCAAATTATATGCTCTGTCTAACATCCATTTGGGGTTACCCCTAATTAGTAATCTCTCTCGAAGTTCCAGTGATTTCTCTTTAAAGATTTTGTTATCTGAGCAGTTCCGTTTTAATGTGACAAATAGACCAACTGGTATATTTCTAATAACTTGCTTGGAGTGACAGCTTGATGCATGAAGGACTGCATTGCCCGCACTTGGCTTTCTATATGCCACTGTATCAATTCGGTGTGTTGTGGTATTTCCAATTAATGTGACATCTAGAAAGTCAATGCTCCGTACAGCGGCTTGCATGGAGAAAACTAGATTTAGCTGGTTATGATTAACATATTTATAGAAATCCTGGAGTTCAGTATCCGAACCCTGCCATATGAATAACAGATCGTCAATGTACCGCCCATACCAGGCGATGCATTGACGAAATGGATTCACATGGTCATAAATGAATGTATTCTCCCATGCAGCCATGTACAAATTCGCATATGAGGGCGCAAAACGTGCACCCATGGCGGTACCCTGTATCTGGATGAAAAATTGATCATCAAATACAAAAAAGTTGTGTTTTAGTAAAAATTCGGTAACGTCCAAAATAAAGTCAATTAATTCCAATGTATAATCGCTATAGTCAGTCAACATCTTTTTCAATGCTGTTAAGCCCATACTGTGGGGTATGCTGGAATAGAGAGAGCTCACATCCATTGTGATCCATCTGTAATTATCTCTCCATTCCACTAAATCAAGTTGTTGTAAAACTTTCTTTGTATCTCTAAGGAAACTATTTTGTTTAGTAACAATGGGCTGCAGGTAAATATCTAGCCACTCAGACAGACCCTCCCCCAGGCTTCCGATGCTGGAAACAATTGGACGCCCTGGGGGGTTAAGTCTGTCTTTGTGGATTTTTGGTAAATAATAGAACGTGGAGATAGTAGGATTTTCTCTATATAAATAATCTGACTCTAACTTGTCCAGAATACCCAGAAATTCTCCTGTATCCAAAATATTGCGCAAGTCTCTCTTAATTTGACATAGGTGTTTTTATCTTCTAATTGTCTCTCTACCTCTTTGATATATGCCTCTTTGTTTAAAACAACTACTGCCCCTCCTTTGTCTGCATTTTTAATGATAATATTTTCATTCTCTCTGAGTTGTTTTAGGGCTAGTTTATGTTGGTAATTAAGGTTATTTGGCTTATTGGGGTATTTATTTTTTGCTTTAATGAATAATCTTAATACAACAATAGTATTAGGATTCATACATTTGAATGGAAGATTTGTGAAACTTTGCATGTCACTACTAGCTGGGATCAGTGGGTAGGTGAAGGCAGCAATAGTTATTTTAATCAAATTTGGTACACGGGTAAAGATAGGAGGGAAAACAGACTTCTTGCCCACAAGTACACAAAACATAAAATTGGAGCAATGATATCTCTTCAGGAATTGTTTTAAACCTTTTAACGACAATACACGTACATGTACAGGCTCCCAATGCCTGTTCATGTATGGGCTGCATTTAAAATAGCGCAATCGCTGCTTTCCTCAATGATTCACTAGTGAAGGCATCCAGCAAAGCAAAAAATAAATAAAAAATGAGTGGTCTTAACCCCTTAGTGACAAGACATTTTCACCTTGACTTTCCTTTAGTGACAATGGCTGTTTTGACATTTCTAGGGTGTTTGTGTTTAGCTGTAATTTTTTACTTTCTCACATACAGTACCCACACAAATGATATGTTGTTTTTATCGTCATAAGAAGGGCTTTCATTAGATACCATTATGTTCATCATATCTTATCATTTACTACAAAAAAAATCATAAAATATAATGAAAATTTTTTAAAAACCCACTTTTTCTATCTTTGACCTAAAATATAATTTATACAAATAAAATCATTAAAAAAGACCCCATCTAAATTGTTTCTAAATGTTGTCCCGAGTTCCGAAATATGCATGTTTCCATATTTTTCTGTATTTTTTTGCGAGTTATGGGGCAAAAACCAAAAATAGTGTATTGACCTTTTGACCCCAACCCGAACCCAAAATTTAACCCTAACACTAAATTTAACCCCAACTCTAATCCTTATTATATCCCTTAATATTTTTTAATTTTAATTTAATTTTTACCCTATCCCTTATGCTAAAAAATATTTAATTTTAACCCTATAGGCTAATATAGCTATATAAACAGTTTTTAATTAATTAAATATGTATTTTAAATATTTTCCATTGCAATGCTACTTAACTACCACTAGGGGCAGTCAAGTAGCATATTCAGAGCGACGGAAGTGAAGTTACTTTCACTTCCGAAGCTCAGACCGGCAGACGGCTTAGCCATATTGACGGAGCAGCATGCCCCGTCAATATGGCTCCCCACGATCGCTCCGTGGGGCGATCGTGGGTGCCCCAAAATAGAAATTTCGGTGCTGGCTATTGCCTCGACATCGAGGCAATAGACCAGCACCGTTAAAGCGGTTGATTCACTGCTTGATTCACCGCAGGACGTGCCAGGCACGTCCTTTGTCGTTAAGGGAGTTTTGCGAAGGTGTTAAAGTGGGCCATGGGGCGGTCTTAAAGTGACAGGCCACTAACAATAGTCACTGACCTGTCAATCACACCCCCTCACCCTATGCAAATTGGTGAGGGGTGTTTCAGATTGCCTCTGATAAAGGAAAGTCTGAAACACCCAGAAAAGGGGCTGTCTTACTTGCAATAGCTGAGACAGGCTGTCTCAGCCATTGCAGTGTGGATTGTGATTGCTGTAAAGGCTAATCACAATCCATTTCCATCCTCCTTACAGCTCATGAAAACCCCAAATCCACAATCTCGGTAAATTAGAATATTGTGAAAAGGTGCAATATGCTAGGCTCACAGTGTCCTACTCTAATCAGCTAAGTAAGCCATAACACCTGCAAAGGGTTTCTGAGCCTTTAAATGGTCTCTGTCTGGTTCAGTATTAATCACAATCATGGGGAAGACTGCTGACCTGACAGTTGTGCAGAATACCATCATAAGGATGGAAGCCTCAAAAGGTCATTGCGAAGGAAGTTAGATGTTCCCAAAGTGCTGTATCAAAGCACATTAATAGAAAGTTATCTGGAAGGGAAAAGTGTGGAAGAAAAAGGTTCACAAGCAGCAGGGATGGCCACAGCCTGGAGAGCATTGTCAGGAAAAGGCCATTCATATGTGTTGGGGACTTTCACAAGAAGTGGACTGAGGCTGGAGTCAGTGCATCAAGAGACACCACACACAGACGGATCCTGGACATGGGCTTCAGATGTCGTATTCCTCTTGTCAAGCCGCTCCTGCACAACAAACAGCGTCAGATGCGTCTTACCTGGGCTTCTTTGGTTATCGTAGGAGGGACAAGCAATGGTTGAGGATACCGGAGGGCAACGTAGTAGGAGGGATAAGCCGTGGTCAGGGGAGTTGGGAAAAAAAAGAATAACCGGGGACCAGTTTGGTTAAACCCAGGGTACAAATATAAGTAGTGTTTGGAGGCTGTGAACTCAACTAGAGGCAACAGTAACTCTGAGCAATGCTGTGAGGGAGCTCAGAGTTTAAATAGTGTTGGAGGGAGGGGATTTGGTAGTGATTCGGGGGCGGTGTCTAGATGCGCATTGCCATGGCAATGACTTGCATGTTATTTCTACTCCCGGAACTGTGCATATTAGAGGAGGAGATGCATGCACCGCCGACACCTGAGGACCTGACGGCGAACACAGAAGCAGCAAGCACACGCTGATGGTGCACTGCAGCTTGCAACAGCTGCTGCGAGCAGAAGAACGGGTAAGGCGGTGGGTCTGATAGCGGGCACGGCAGGAGGCCTGACATAAGAATAGTTTAGGGTAATTAACAAGACTGTGACTTGAAGAACAGAAAAGGTAGGTTAGATAACTGGTAAACAAAAACAAGGAATGGAAGAGTGTATGGCTCATTCCCTGGTGGGCTTAGTTCCTGACAACAAGTCTATAATTATCCTGATATATTTTTAAACTATCAATACCATGTATGCTCAAGTCATTTGGCAATGTTCCATAAAATAAGTAATATATAGTAACCTAGTAGTTTAGTATTGAAAATGACTTGGGTCCATTAAGTTAAGCTATCCATTTATTGTTTTTGATTTTAACAGATGCTAAATTATCTTTGCTTCTGTGATACGATAACCCATTTTATGCATGACCTAATCTTATTAGACCTTTTAATGATTCCTTGACATTGCACACTTTTGCAAGTGTCACAATTATTTCAAAAATATTTTTAGTTTACTTTACACTATTAAAGGTACTGTTCCATGTAGCATGCCTCATAAGTGTTGCAGTGCTTTTACAATGATGACCAATGAGAGATTTTGCTATGATGAATCTTTGTACTCAGCCTCAAATAATATAAATATATATTTACACACATATTTAAACTTGTGTGATGATGGTGAGGTATAATATGACAGAAGAAAAGGCATGATAGAGCAAATTCTCAGAAAAAGACCCCTTGTCTTATATTTGATGTTCGTCTCAAATCGAGACCTCAAATCGAGGTCTGACTGTAAGACTGGGATCCAGGTCCCCCGCAGAGCTGCAGGGGAAGGAGGCAGCATTGGGCAAGTCTGGGGAAAGGAAGGGGGAGAGGCAGCATTGGGCAAGTCGGGGGGGGCAGTATTGGGCAAGTCTGGGGGAGGCAGGGGAGTGAGGCAGCATTCGGCAAGTCTGGGGAAGGGAAGGGGGAGAGGCAGCACTGGGCAAGTCTTGGGGACGGAAGGGTGAGAGGCAGCAATTGGGCAAGTCTGTGGGGGAGAGACAGTATTGGGCAAGTCTGGGTGAGGCAGGGGAGAGAGGCAGCATTGGGCAAGTCTGGGGGAGGGAAGAGGGAGGCAGCATTGGGTAAGCCTGGGGGTAGTGGCAGCACTGGCTACATCTAGGGGTCAGATGGGAAAAAAAAGTAAATAAAAAGCAATTTACATGTGAATATATACAAGTTAAACTTTTTTCCTATAGGGTAGTCTTATATTCAGGCTTTTTGCTTTTTTCCTAAAGGAATATCCAAAGTTTGGGGGGTCATCTTATATTCGAGCAAATACTGTAGTATCATCTTAAATATTACATTAACATTTATATAGCGCAAAAATGTATGTAGTGAAGTTAGATGAACAAAGACAGACTGATTGCCATGAGGTAGATAGTCCCAGTCGCAAGCTGACAATCTAAAGGGAGTAGGGAACATGAGACACATAAGGGAGTGTAGAGGACAAAGTGAAGGTGGTGGTAGTAACAGTATTTGGGATGGTTGGAGTTAGGTGGGTTTGGCCCGAAATTGTTTGTTCTTGTTGGGTGCATTATAAGCTTCCTTATTCAGTGTTTGAGGACCATGAGAGCGTGGCAGGATTGGCTAAAGGTTAAGGAACGGTTAAGCTTGCTTGAAAAGGTGAGTTTTGAGGGACTTTTTGGAAGGTTGATAATAATGGAGAGAGGTGCATGTTTTGGTGATGCGAGTTCTAGTGAAAATAGACAGCAAGTGGAAAGAGGTGGCGATGTTGGAAGAGGTCCTAAGTCCACTTGAGAATCACAGTGGTTGTGCAGAGTATTATCTGTTACACAGAAGGGTATACTCAGGCAGCTCTGGATTTGCTTGAGAAAATTGAGGCTCTGCTTTTTCAATCACTTTGGTGATCGAATAGTCCATGAATTCAGGTTACTCATGAAACCCTGAAATACTTCCGAATTGGCACAAAAAACACCCATTGTGGACTAAAATTTTGTGTCTATCTTTCTCATAGACTCATGACGGGAGAACTTCTGCTATTATGATAGTATCCAAAGTCCTCCGAAAATAAAAATAAAAACAAAAAAAATATATATTAAAATATGCCCATCCCAGAGGCTAATAGACTACCCTGGTAGCCCTGCATAATCCCCTCGGGACTAGCAGGCTTTCCTTCTAGCCCCATATAATTTAATATGGCACCCCAATGTGAGATTTTTCCTTTAAAAATAATGCTATGCACTCCAGCCACAAGCCAGTTCTTCATCAAAGTACAGTAACCTATCTCATTTCATTTTTACAACACCTTGTGTATGATGCTCTATCAAATGTCTAAGAGCCTTTTGTAAAGAACACAACATACAGAAATGAGTTTGTAAAATAATGCCATAGGTCAGCAATAATTGAAACCAGATTCATTGTTAAAGGAAACTCATGTAACAGACTAATATTATAAAACAAGGGAAAAAATGTTTTCAACATTGTTCTAGTAAAAGTCTCTGTGTATTGAACAAAACCATATCATTGACTGTATGCTCATCATATTAGCTGGTAATTAACAAAGTGGGAAAGGCCAATATGCTAACATGCTTTATCTTTACACCTCTGTTAACATAATTCACAGATTTTCACAAACACAACAGTCACCTTACACAGTGCAATATTTCCCAAACTATTTCCAAAATGTCTGCCCCTACTGTGCCATTCTACTACATTCTGCTTTTCAATATTTTCTAACATAACTTTCTACAGTGCCATATCACTCCAAACCACTTGAAACAGTGCCATGTGCCACATCACACATTCTCCCAAATCACTTCACACAATATCAAGTATAACCCCACATCAGTTTTTACAGTGACATACTCTGAAGGAACCAAGTGGAGGAGGGGTCTATGTTGAGTGGGGATCCCACAGACTCCATGTCCCTCATTTGTCTGACATGGAGAAGCCTGGGTACACCCAATGCACACTCCTCAGCTGTGCACCAGTTTAATTTTTGTTTTGTAATACAGGAGATAAGATAAGCTAATAAGATAAGCTTAGCTAAGATAAGCTGGTCTGGAGGCCCTAATAAAAGACCCAGGAACCAGTCGTCTCTGGTGACCCTAATAAAAGACCCAGGAACCAGTCGTGCTTTGTTGCCAGATTCTTATTGGCAGAGGATGGTGTATTGTTATTTAGCTAAAGCACAAAGCATAGTGTGTAATATTCTGTCAGCATGTACTGGGCATCTGGCTGTCTCATTACATCAGCAGATTAGTCATCACAAATCTCTAATCTCTTTGGGAAGAGAATGTAAACGTACAATAAATTATTTAGCTATCTAACTGGAAGTCCTTAAAGTATTATCAATTAGTGATTGTGACAACTTGGCATCTGCTGAAGTTATTTAAGATCTTCTGATTTGCCAAATTGTCTCATATGATCCAGCAAGATCAGCTTTAAAAAGCTTTGAATAAAGTCTGGAATCAGCAATGCTACCTAAGCTTGAAGTTCTACAATGGCATTTTGCTTCATTGAGCTTTTTTTTAAAAAGGATATAACTCATATATTAAGTGGATCTGTCACTGCACACCTTTTAGCAGTCCATTTTAGTAGTTGGTAAGGGATGCTGTATGTTTAATAATGCATTGTTCTTGGCTAAATAAACATAACATAAAAGATATACACTACACACCCAGCTGAATCTTGAGCATATCACTGTCCGTTTACAACTGAGATGTTCACATTGAAAATGAGAAACATTGGGGAAGTTGAGTATAACCTTGACTCTGAAATTAAGAACTACATATAACATGATGCTCACTCCTTGTAACTGATTGAGCATCATCATATAAAACAAGGTTTATTTTCTGGGGGAAAAAATGACCCCTCATCATATATTCGGGGTTGTCTTAAAATCAGACCTCAAATAGAGGTCTTGACTATAAGACTAGGATCCAGATCTTCCCAGAGCTGCAGGGGTCCTGGAATCTCGTCACAGGCAGCCGGTGATGCATGCTGACATCATCCGGCGGTGCCTAAGTCTGGGGAGCAGAGGGCTGTGTGGGAGGTAGCATTGGCTAAGTCTGTGGACACATCATTGGCTAAGTCTGTGGGGCAGATGGCTGTGGGGGGGTGCATTGGCTAAGTCTGGTAGGCATATAGCAGTGTGGGGGGATGCACTGGCTAGGACTGGGGGCCAGATTGCCAAATAAAGGGAAATATAAACAAGAAATGCATTTTGTTTGTATCACAGTTTTTATTAATTATGAAAAAAATAGTGAATTAATATTTAGTTAATGTGTAATATAATCTGGCTTTTCATTTTTTTCCTAAACATAACATTTGGGGGGGGGGGGGGGTCATCTTATACTCGGGGTAGGCCAAGGTTAGCCATCACTACACTAGTTCGATCCTGAAAGAATTTGCACACTGTCTGCACCAACAGTCAAGCTGGCTGAAAAGGTTGATGCAGTTTGCACACATTGGGGGTTATTTAAAACCATGGTGCAGAAACTGATAGAGCCAAAACTGCCTATGAATGAAGCAGACTGAATTTTGTAACTCAACTCTGTGTGCAACAGATGCACTGGCGCAGCCCATGAATAAAAAAAAGCAGGCGCTAAATATTATTAGAGTCGGAGGTCCTTCTATCACGCACTAAAAATTGTGATAGGTGGAGAATAGATTGTGGGAAACAGTCTGCAAAATGTACACTTTTAATGTATGTACACTTTCTGGACCCCTTAACCTAGAACATTATAATTACCTTAGTTTTGGCAGCAGGACCACCCTCTATCCTCCTCTGATATCATAACGTCTTCCCTTGTGTGACTACTCACTAAGACTAAAAGGGATCACCCACCCAGAACCCTAATTCATTTCAGGCTTATAAAGCCTAACAGCGGTCACCCCCAACATCTTTGTTCCAACATATTTGTAGGTACATGCCACTTGAAAGGCGCGAACAATGGAATTGTGGAATAGAGCACCAGGAAATGCTATATTACTTTATTATAGCAATCGGGAAGCTTTACACCACTGTGAACCTAGCAGTACATCCCAACTATTCTCCCTGGCAAATCAGGTTGTCAGGGCAGAGCTTTGGCGGTCAAGTTTAAGTGTCATTGAAGCTGGCATGCACAGTAGGCATTATCCAGTGTTCCAGACACCACCCGAAAAGCTGGACAGAAATAGAGCTTGATGAGACACACACCACAAAGCGGGACATTGGGACATGCAGGTGTTTAAATCACTCCATCTATGCAATTCCAAGTGGTAGAAAGTTTCATGTAAGAAGGTGGGCCAACAAGTAGGTTCTCGATATCTACGGAATTATAGATCATAGAGGAAAAATGTTAAAAAAAACTATTAAAAGAGCTCAAAGTGGCCATTTTGCATATTTTTTTGTCTTTACTTCTTCTTTAAACCATTAGCTTTTATTCTTGGCTTTAAAGCATGTAAGGAAATCAGGAAGCAGTGTAAAAACCTAGTTTCCATTAATGGTGAAGAAGAACCAAAAAGTCTTAACTTCACTGCATGCTGAGGCATTATAACTACATTATAAACATAAAGGTCTAGGGGAGGGGGGTTCTTGCAAACAACTGAATTAAGATCCTAAAATCTTAAATATATCGGAGGAAATATTTTTTAATGTAAATGATACAAATGTGTTAGACAATGGCATCTGTGCAATGAGCGGACTTATTTCATTTCAGGTAATTGAATTCTATAGACTGCAATATAATGTTTTGAGCAGAATACCAGTTGTAAATGATAATTCATGACATAGAATAAAGCCCAGATTACCATCCTTCTTGCTGATAAAAGAAAGGTGGGAGATTGTTCTTTTGTTTTTTTAAAGACAGTTTTTAGGTGATACTATAGTTTATATTATTGCTAAGTTTCCTAACAAGTGGAGCAGACACCAAAGTGAATACTCTTTTTAACTGTATTTTCTTTCAGCCAGGATATGTTATCATTTGATCGTTTTCCAGGTTCATTTGATTACTGTGTGCTAGTGTAATTACTGCTGTGTAGACTTTCCAATTACCCAATATACTTCTTGTGCCAGCTAAAGGAATAATTACTCTCCAGTTGGTTGTGTGATGCTCAAGGCAAGGTTAAATTGAGAACCTCTGACTTGCAAGAGTCTGTCGGAAACTATGATCATTTGTCAGACTATTGTAGTAGACAAAAGAGATTCAGAAATCACTGTTCTTCGGCAATCATCAACATGATGCTGTCTGCAAACAAATCATTTATTTTGACTCTGTTCACTTGTATGTTATCTATCTACTTGTTTAGTTGTGCCAAGGTCTTATTGCACAAACCAGATACCAAACTGATAAGTCTTACATAGCTGTTTTAATACTTATCTAATTAATGGCTAATTATGCACACATTTGATAATTGGCAAACACTCCTTGGGTTTTAAGGATTCGTACATTTTTTTCAGAGATATTTACTAACTGAAAAAAGGGCATGCAGTTCAAACCATGCTTCACATAACTCAGTTTTTATTTATATTTATAAATAGGTTCATTCCTTAAAGGGACACTAAATTTTTTTTTCACTTGTGCTTCTAATATAGAAGCACAAGTGAAAAGTTAGTTGTCCCTATTATGAGGATGTACTATCAAAAGTACACGCCAGTTTATCCTCTGACCGACAGCTGCCATGCTTCCAAAGGAAGCAGGCAGCCGTCTGTTAGGTGTCTGTTTCTCTCTGCTAGTGAGAGACCTTTGTTTTTGCATGGGATCAGCAGGGGGACCTTAACTAGGTCCCCTCTTGCTTATTCCATGCAAAAATGAGCGCAGCGAGAGACTCTCGCATTCGTCTGTCAGAGCTGTTGAGCTGTCAGCACGCGACAACCAGGAACTGCTGAGTCTCGTCGGGTTTACTTAAATGTCCCAGAACATGTTTTGTTTAACCCTTTCTTACTTTAAGGAAGCAAAGGTTAAACAACGTTTAATATTCCTTTAAGACACTATGGAGGATCAATAAATGCTGTATGAAATGCTACACAAGGCAGAGTCAAGTGACATTCATTGTCATCTGCATAATGGTTGACAAAGAGCAGGCTGGTAGAAGTGCAGTTAATTAGAAAAAAAACCAATGTATTAATAAATGCATTCTAAAACTGGCACTTGTGGGACCAGTATGATATGCTTATGTAGAGATTTCCTCGGTAATGGTGCAAGTGAGCAAAAAGCTGTGATGCCCCTCCTGAGTAGGTTACATCCTAGAGGGCTAGCTATTTAAGCTTTTGTCCGTTCTCGGTCAGGTTCCCAATTCTTTGTTTGTTGCAGTGAGTTAAGGATGTATGCCCAATTTAAGCGTTGGTCTGTTCTTAGTAGATTTTTATTATATACATACAAAAAATGCATATGTGTAATATAACTTTTTCTTGTTTTTCACATTGCTTGACGTTCTATTAACACAATTATAGTTGATTTGAACATTGTATGGTCAAAATGTACATTGAAATATTAAAAAAGTGGTTCATTGACATGGGGATTGCAAAATATGTCATAATAGTATATTTGAAAAAATGCTTATGTCAATCAAACTGTCATTTGTATAGCAGTTAGCAAAACACCTTGGAATTTTGTATTTTCCCCTCCCTGTTCAATCAGTAGGCTGCCAACTGAGTCCAAACAATTGCTAAGAAAAAAACATGTCTCTATATGAATTAAGTAATAAACAATATATAGATGTAAATAGAGTTTTTGGTACAGACTTAAAATTTCCAGACACAGGTATAAGATACATCAGATTTTTCCTTTGACATCACAGAAGCCTTTACCAATCTCGAAACGCTATTATTAAGAGAATTTAAAATCAAATGGGCGATAGCTCCAGTTTCCAAATATTTAAAAGATAGCATTACACCAAGAGCTCTATGGATTTTCAAAAATTACCTTTGGTAGGGAAGATAGTAAATTCATATCTGAATGGAATCATATTTGTAGTTTTGCCATTGTAAGCAGATGACTAACTATAACACAACATAATAAAAATCTAGTTTCTATTAATAGTGACATTGAAAAGATAAATGAACAATGTGTCCCCTATA
Source organism: Pelodytes ibericus (assembly GCA_036172795.1). Taxonomy (NCBI): domain Eukaryota; kingdom Metazoa; phylum Chordata; class Amphibia; order Anura; family Pelodytidae; genus Pelodytes; species Pelodytes ibericus. Next base: position 114,727,511 of record CM069861.1, on the reverse strand, counting down.
CCAATACAGCATAATATAGGGAACAGTCTGCTTCCATTTTAATTAAGCCAAAGAGAGCAGAACGGGATTTAAAAACCATTAAAGTCAAGAAAAATCATAGAGATATGTAGGACTATAGACTCAATTCGGAAATAAATACATCCAACTACAGAAATGTTAAAATAGTGATGAGCATATAAAGTATAACTCCCACTAGCAGAACATATTTTAGAAAAGAAAAAACATTCAATCAAGGATATGAATAACAAAACCATAAACCTGTCTATAAATCCAAGTATACAAGGAAAAGAGACATATTTGACTGGACTATAAGTAAAAACGGATAAAAAGAATAGGGCACCAGAAGGCGATGTCTCCAAATGCAGTAGTCATTTCAATATTTTATCAGATTTGGAAATACTTCTCCTTTTTTAGACACAGCATCTTCTCAAACCATTGCCAATGCAAAAAGATTGTAAAACAGCATTAATATTTCTATCAGGTACAAAGGAAAGAAAAGAAGACGATCTTTTTGTAAGAAGAATAATAAGATGGCTCTAAACCAAAAACAGATTTTGGTGCCCTCTAAGGTGCTAAAGTTTGCTCCAACAAGGGACAGCATTTTTTTTAACAAGAAATCTATACAACTATTTTTACACAAAAAATATATTTCCCCCATAAGAAACCTAAGGATATTTTCAAAACTTTTGAATAAAATTAGATTATATCTAAAATACTCTATAAGCCTACTGAATAGATTGGAAATGTTTGAATGGAACTCTGAATATATCCTTGTCTTGAGTCACATCTCGTCCATTTATACCGTTATAGAACACACAAGAATGCAATGCTATTAGACGCATCTAAATAAAAGTGGAGAGCTATACGGTTTATTCTCAAATACAATATATTTTTGGTTCAAAGCCCAATTTATAACTGCAACATACCAGGTTGCTCCCAAGCTATGCAAATCTAAATAGGATATTGTCCCCTTTAATTATTTGTAAAAAATACTTAATAGCATAGGAAGCTTAAGAGTATTAGCAGACATTATTAGAAATAAGATATTTAACACAGTGAATTCCAGTGTGCATCTATGTACAGTAAATCCAACAGATAGCTATCTACTGGATATTTAAATCTTCTTAAATCCTCTTTGACTTTAATTAATTATTTCTACCATGAAAGACTTTCGTTATTAATAACTTTTCTCTACTCTTTTCTTCACCAGTTTACTATATAGCACAATATTCTACATTGATCCCTGCCTGACCAATCAGAGGTAGGTTTAGTGTGGGGGACCTCAACTGTATGAGCAATAAGAATATGTTGGGTTGCAAGCATGGTAGAATCCTATATTCAAACGCCTATGAACAACAGGTAAAATTCTTTCAGGGTTTTTTTTAACATTTTCCCTATAAACTTAAATCTTAGAGGGCACATACATATTACATTGTATTTAAGGGTGTTGCTGGTAATTAGAAAATTGAAAGTTGAAACAATGGACAAATTTCTTTATTTATATATTACATGCTATTTCTAACTATATAAAATTATTTGTGAAGCAAAATTTTAAGAGCTGCAATTCAACAACTATCCCATAATCCTTGTTCATAAAACAAAGATTTAGTTGAGTGACTACCAGTTGCATACAGTGTAGTGTTGCTAGTGAGGAGGACAGCTCAAAGGAATAAAGTCAGCTCTGGGTAAGAACATGGACCATGAACTGAAGATCCATAAGGAAGTGTATTGTCCCAGCACACTGCACCAGGACAACAGGATTATTATTATTAGATTGCAATTGTTGAAGGTTCATTCCCTTGCTAACTAAATTCAATGTCTAGAAATGAGTTTAAAATGGATGTTCTGATTTGAAATGATACTTCAAGTAGATTTATAACCTGAATTTAGAAATTAATAAGAAGAGACTGTTAAATGTTTTGTAGGATATTTCTATGACTAAATTATGATTTTTGTTTCCTCCCAGCGGCTGTCAAAGCAATCCTAATTAGTTTTTATTACTTACTAAATTTAAAACATATCAAAGATTCTAGACAAAATATGCCTGTGGTGCACACTCACATATGTATGGAATAATTGTAGATAATGTAGTCATATGATTCGTATAGTAAAAGTTCTGTTGGGATTCAGAATGCTAGTTGGTCTGTACCTAAACATTGTGTTAGATTAGCATCATGAAATTGACGAGCATGTATATATTACTGTAACAATTATAGAGGTAAACGTACCGTGGTTCGTATGGAGAGGTAGGGACCCAATAGCAGATAGACTGTTCTTGCCTGGCACCACCGATACCGAGGACTACAGGGCAAGCAGACTTCAATTGATGGCCACAGGCACGAACGTCCGCGGATCGGGTCTGGAGGTGTTGCAGCCGTAGAGAATAGTCGAGGGATAAGCCGAGTCGGGGAGCCAGAATCAAAGCAATGTCAGAAGTACAAGACGGGGTCAGGGGTTCCAGAGTTCAGGATAGTCAGAATATCGTAGCCGGGTCAGGGATTCCAGAGGGCAGCAGAGTCCAGGTGAGAGCCAAAATATAAGGGCAAAAGCAGAGGGATAATCCAAAAAACACGCCAGGTCAGAAGTCCAGTAAAGCAGAGTAACACAAAATCACAGAAAAATCAACTACGGAAAAGCTAGGAGCAATCCACGCAGAGATAGCTTGTATATTCAGCAAGCAAGTTTGAATTGCGCGCGCTATGGATTTAAAGGGCTTAGCTCCGCCCCCTTGACGTACGCGACGCACGTCTCTCTGCCCGTCGCCATAGTGACGACCGGGATAGCAGCGAACGAGTATTTCTTAGTGCACGCGCCTGTCTCCATTGACGGGTGCGTGCTGAAGAGGATCTCCGGCGGTGAGAGGAGTTGAGAGCCACGCTGCGAGGGACCCGTCGTGGGACAGAAATACCGACCTTACAGAGACCCTTCCCCAGGCGCGGTCTCCGGGCGCGATTTGGTGCAGGGCGCGACGGGTACCGAAGATGGTATGCACGTAAACAAGCCGGAGCATGAATGTGTGACAAAGGTTCCCATGAACGTTCCTCTGGACCGTACCCGCGCCAATGGATCAGATACTCGATGCGTCCTCTCCGCCATCGGGAGTCCAATATTCGTTGTACCACGTATTCCTCATGGTCTTCCACGACAACTGGAGCAGGGGGCGTAGGAACCCGACCGGTAAAGCGGTTGGCAATGTGTGGTTTAAGGAGAGCCACATGAAACACTGGGTGCACACGAAGTGAGGAGGGGAGTTTGAGATGCATCGTAACTGGGCTGAGAATCTTTAGGATAGGGTAAGGACCCAGGTATCTGGGACCCAATTTTCTGGATGGGCATGTCAACCGAATATGAGCAGCAGAGAGCCACACTTTATCCCCTATTTGGTACCTTGGAGGGGGTGAACGTTTCTGGTTAGCGTAATGACTTTGGGTGTCTTGAGCGACCTCAAGGTTTTTACGTAGGGTTACCAAATGATGTGAGATGTGCAAGAGTCTGTCCTTGACCTCAGGTACTGAAGTTTCCGTAACTAGACCTGTAATCGAGATAGGGTGGTATCCGTAGTTACCGAAAAATGGGGACATCTTAGTGGATGATTGTTGATGATTATTGTAGGCAAATTCTGCTGTTGGGAGCAGTTGGAACCAGTCGTCTTGTAAATAGGTGGTGTAACAACGTATATACTGTTCCAATATTTGATTCAACCGTTCGGTTTGACCGTTGGTCTGAGGGTGGAATGCTGTGGAAAGAGCAACCTGGATTCGAAGGTTATGACAAAAGGATCTCCAAAAACGGGAAGTGAATTGAACTCCACGATCCGAGATGATGGACTGTGGCAGCCCGTGGAGGCGAAAAATAGAGGTGATAAACAAGGAAGCGGTAGTAGCAGCTGTGGGAACCCCAATGATCGGAATAAAATGGGCCATCTTGGTACAGCGGTCCACTACCACCATGATGGTATTGTATTTCTGAGAAGGAGGTAGGTCCACGATGAAGTCTATGGAAATGTCGGACCATGGTCTAGATGGCACAGGTAGTGGATGTAGCAAGCCCGCAGGTTTGGTTCTGTAGGTCTTGTTCCGCGCACACACATCGCAAGAACGGACATAATTTGTGACGTCCTTCGTTAACTTCACAAGTTCTGTGGTCTTCGTGATTCCACCATGTCCTGCCAGGAGAGAGTCATGGTGTAGCTGCAGAACTGTTAAACGAACCGGTTTGGGTACGTAGATTTTGTCTTGGTATTTGTAGTATCCTCCTTGGAATGTGAGAGGAGGTATAGTACAAGGAGGTAAGGTAGACCGTGAATGAGTTTGTATCTTGTTAATCAGAGAATACGTTTGTATCTTGTTAATCAGAGTTGTGAGGAATACGTGAGAAGGGAGTATCGTGTCAGGCGTGAGGTTCTCCACAGGCTGTATATCATAAAGGCGGGATAAGGCGTCAGCCTTCGTGTTTCGAGCGCCAGGTCTATACGTGATGTGAAGGTTGAACCTAGTGAAGAATAAGGACCATCGAGCCTGTCTGGGGCGAAGACGTTTGGCTTTCTTTAAGTATTCGAGATTACGGTGGTCAGTATAAATGGTAACAGGATGCAATGCTCCCTCCAACAGATGTCTCCATTCCTCCAAGGCATACTTAATGGCTAGCAATTCTCGGTCTCCTACATCGTAATTGGACTCTGGAGGTGTGAGACGATGGGAATAAAAGGCTACTGGGTGGAGGAGAGCTTTTTCTCCTTGTCTCTGGGATAAGACAGCTCCTACCGCTGCCTCGGAGGCGTCCACTTCCAGAAAAAACGGTGAAGAGGACTCAGGCTGTACCAATATAGGAGCTGAAGTAAAACGTTGCTTGAGCAAATTGAAGGCGTCTTGAGCTGCAGAGGTCCAAACGAAGGGGATATGCAATTTAGTCAGTTTAGTGATGGGAGCAACGATCTGCGAGAATCCTCTGATCAATTTGCGATAATAATTGGCGAAACCAATAAATCGTTGAACCGCCTTTTTGCAAGTAGGTGTTGGCCAGTTCAAGACCGTGTGGACTTTTCGTTGGTCCATCTGAATACTCCCTGGTGTTAGGATGTATCCAAGGAATTCAATCTTGACACAGTCAAAAGCACATTTTCAAAGTTTAACGTATAGCTGATGTGTACGTAAACGGTCCAGTACCTTGCCAACGTGCATATGATGTTCCTGGAGGTTCTTGGAAAAGATGAGTATGTCATCCAAATATACCACAAGGAATACATCCAATATGTCTCTGAACACATCATTCAAAAAATGCTGAAACGCTGCTGGGGCATTGCAGAGTCCAAAAGGCATTACCAAATATTCAAAATGCCCATACCGAGTCCGGAACGCCGTCTTCCACTCATCACCCTTGCGAATCCTGACCAGGTTGTATGCCCCACGTAAATCTATCTTGGTGAATATGGTGGCTCCTCTGACCCGATCCAATAGTTCAGGAATTAAGGGAAGTGGATACCGATTTTTGATGGTGATGTCATTGATTTCTCTATAGTCAATACATGGTCGGAGACCACCATCTTTCTTTCCGATGAAAAATATAGCAGCTCCGGCCGGGGAGGTTGAGGGTCGAATAAATCCTTTTGAGAGGTTCTCGGTGATATAGTCCTTTAAATGAAGCAGTTCCGGTTCTGATAACGAATAGATTTTACCGAACGGGATAGAAGAGCCCGGTAATAAATCAATAGGACAATCGTAGGGTCGTTCTGGGGGTAGTTTATCAGCCCCCTTCTTGTCAAATACATCGGCGTAGTCGGAATACTGAGCAGGAATGTTGATGGTTGCTTTATTGGAAACGGGGTCAGTAGCTGTCAGTAATGTAGAGGGGGTGTTCTGACAATGGTGTTGGCAGAACTCAGAAGGAAAGGATAGAGAGCCTTTCGACCAGTCTATTAGAGGGTTGTGTTGACACAACCAAGGCATTCCCAGGATAACTGGGAATAGAGGTGAGGTCACCACATTGAATTTAAGGACTTCCACGTGATCCGGGCCAATATAGACTTGTAGAGGAAGGGTTTCTAGAGCAACAGGTCCTGAGCTGATGGGAGTGCCATCTATCACCTGGATGTGTAGTGGCTTCTCCTTCTTGCGGGTTGGGATATAAAGAAGTTCCGCCGTAGAACTGTCTATAAAGCAACGGCTTGCCCCGGAATCAACAATCGCTTGAACTGTGGCGGAGTTATGGGTCCTCTGCAGAAACAGAGAGATGGACAAATGAGGGGAACCAGAAGACAAGGCTGGACTGCGACATGTATCAGATTGGACACTCTTACCTCCAGAAGATCGGGGTAGCCGAGGACAGGAACGAATGAGATGGCCTGGCTTGCCGCAGTAGAGACATAGGTTATTGAGCCGACGATGTTTCTTCTCCTCTTCAGTAAGGGGTCCTCGTGCGAGTCCTATCTGCATTGGTTCTTCAGATGTACTGGTGGTCGGAGAAGGGCTAGAAGGCTCCGGAAAGGATGCAGGGCGTCTAAAAGTGGAGGTGAGAGACGAGGCACGCTCCATTCTTCTCTCCCTTAACCTTCTATCTAATTGTACAACCGTATGTATAAGGTTGTCAAAAGAGGACGGCATACCTATGCGGGCAAGCTCATCCTTGAGGGTTTCTGATAGCCCTTGGCGGAATTGGTCTAACAGCGCTGGTTCGTTCCAAGTGCTATCGATTGCCAGGCTTCGGAACTCTGTGACATACTCCTCCACGGGTCTTTTGCCTTGTCTAAGTGATCGGAGGGAGGACTGAGCGGTAGCAGTTCTAAGGGGGTCTTCAAACAGAGCATCCATCTCTTGGCGGAACGACGCCCATGAATCCAGGGATGGGTGTTGAGAATGTAAAAGATGGTGCGCCCATGTTTGAGGTTCCCCCTGTAATAGGGAAATGACAGTCCGTACTTTCACAAAATCCGAAGCGTATGTCCTGGGTTGCAATGAGAATAGGAGTTGACAGGAAGTCATGAAAGCCCTGTATTTCTTCCTGTCTCCAGAGAAGCGTTCTGGCAGGGGTACCCTGGGTTCTGGAGTAGCTGCAGATGCTGAATCCAACGGATGAGGGGCAGGTATTGGTGATGTCCCTTCGGACTGAGGGTATTGACGGTGGGCTTGTAATTCATGTAGCTGATGTTGGACGTGAGAATGACCCGCTTGCAGATCCTGCATAGATTGGGTCAGGGCCGTTAGTTGCCGGGATAGGGAAGTTACCGCGTCCATGACTTCTGCGGGGTCCATGAAATTGGCTTGCTGAATTGTAACAATTATAGAGGTAAACGCAGCCGTAGAGAATAGTCGACGGATAAGCCGAGTCGGGGAGCCAGAATCAAAGCAATGTCAGAAGTACAAGCCGGGGTCAGGGGTTCCAGAGTTCAGGATAATCAGAATATCGTAGCCGGGTCAGGGATTCCAGAGGGCAGCAGAGTCCAGGTGAGAGCCAAAATATAAGGGCAAAAGCAGAGGGATAATCCAAAAAACACGCCAGGTCAGAAGTCCAGTAAAGCAGAGTAACACAAAATCACAGAAAAATCAACTACGGAAAAGCTAGGAGCAATCCACGCAGAGATAGCTTGTATATTCAGCAAGCAAGTTTGAATTGCGCGCGCTATGGATTTAAAGGGCTTAGCTCCGCCCCCTTGACGTACGCGACGCACGTCTCTCTGCCCGTCGCCATAGTGACGACCGGGATAGCAGCGAACGAGTATTTCTTAGTGCACGCGCCTGTCTCCATTGACGGGTGCGTGCTGAAGAGGATCTCCGGCGGTGAGAGGAGTTGAGAGCCACGCTGCGAGGGACCCGTCGTGGGACAGAAATACCGACCTTACAATTACTTTTCTTGCTGATAGGGAGACACTAAACCCTCTGTTTTTGGATAGATTGATAGATGGGAGCTAAACAGCATGTTTACTGGACCTAAAAATGAGTGTCACTCACTACAGCCTATGTGTTTTAGGATTTAGAGTGCAAATTCTGGGAATGGCATATTTAACCCTAGTGACATTTTGACCTTGACTTTCCCCTTTGTGACAAGGACTGTTTTTAAATTTCTGGGACATTTGTGTTATGCTGTAATTTTCTTCTTTCTCACATACTGTTGTTGTGGATAAGATGTCTCTTTTACTATTATATATTTGTGTTTATGTCTTATTTGGCACACTTCCCTAAAAGGTCATAATTTCTTACAGATGCTTACGTATAAGCATTGCATTCCTTTGTCTGTTTAATCTTTTACACGTGTTCAAATAAGCTACTTCCTATTGAAACTCCTCCCATCCAAGCTACCCCTTCCCCCCTGCTAAGGAGCAAGTCTCATGTAACACATTCTTATAAAGACCAGCTTCCGGTACTAACTCCTCCCACTTTCTCTTGTACAAGTTATCACATGGCACGTGAATCACTGTTAAAGTAACAGTAACTGTTCCCCCTGGAGCCCCTCTTTGTTCAGTAAACTACTCACTCCCCCCTCCCATCGTGTAACCAAGATGGAGCTGGAATGTGGGTGGGAGAACTCTATAAAGATGACATCACATTCTGTAGGGTGGGCTTAAAAGAAGACCCTCCAACTTTTAGCCAATTGTTGAACGTATATTGTATCTTTAAACTATGACTGTACTGTGACGTATTCCTGCTTTAAAAGGAATCCCCCACTCTGGAAAATAAAGGTTTGCCTCAGGTTTTTCACTGATCAGAAACTTTGTCTCCGGTGTGAATTACTTCTAGGGGAGAGCGCATTAGTTGATCAATTTTAAGGAGTAGATAGACAATAAAGCAAAGTTTGCTTTGATCCAAATCACTGTACCTACACATATTATGTTTTTATCATCATAAGAAGGTCTTTCACTAGATAACATTATGTTCATCATATCTTATAATTTACTACAAAAACACATAAAATATGATGAAAAAAAAACAGTTTTTCTAACTTTGACCTAAAATATAATTTACACAAATACAATCATTAAAAAAGACCCCGTTTAAATAGTTTCTAAATGTTGTCCCGAGTTCAGAAATATACTTGTTTCCATGTTTTTCTGCAGTTTTTTGCGAGTTATGGGGCAAAAAAAATAGTGGTTTTTTTTTTTCCTATATTGACCGCTTGACCCCAACCCGAAACCTAAATTTAACCCTACCCCTACATTTAACACCAAATATAACCCTTATGCTAACCCTTAACATATTTTAATTTAATTGTAACCCTATCCCTTATGTTAACCCTAATTTAATTTTCATTGCAATGTTGCTGACTGCCTCTAGGGGCAGTTTTTTGTCTAGGCTTTGACCATGGATTTTGTGCTGGCCACAGTGCAGGCTAACACAATGCAGGCCACCAATATCTGTTCAACAGTCAAAAAGTGATGCTTCTATTTTATTTGTTGAAAGTGTAATAGAAGTCTTATATGTCCAGGATATATATATTTTCTTGTGTTGTTCAAAGAAAACAAACTCTCAAGCTAACCACAAAACCTTTTAATAATGGTTGATATTAATGCTCAGTAGCTTGGTACTCTGTTTACAAAACACATACGTTTTTGCTGCACTCATGATAAGCCAAAGAGATTTTTTGCTGCACTTATGATGGCCCAAATAGATTTCTCAAGACTGCACTAGTGATGGTAATAAACTAGGTAGCATATTGTGATGTAATAATTGCCTCAGCTATTAGTTTTATTAGTTTCATTACTTTTGACAGTGGATAGCATATGCAGGATTACATCACTTTCATTTTCTTGGAGCCATTTCTGAACATTGCAGCACACCAGCCCCTTCTTATTATATGTGTTCTGAATGTTGTGACTGCTATTACATGCTGCCTGCAGTATTTCAAGTATGCTACTGAAAAATGATTTCACCCTTAAGAACATTTCTGTTTCATTTAACCACATTTGAATCTAAACACTGTTATATTAAAATGATTTGTTATATTTAATAAAATTCTTAAACAATGTACAAACACTTTCCAGAATGTTATACATTGTTAGGTAAATCATATAATGTAAGCAGTCAGCCATAGCAGAGGCTCCACCCTGTCCCCCTAATTGAATACACATTCAAAAACATACTAATATTATTAGTTAAGTTTACCAGAATGCTAACTAAAGTATTTTAAGGTGACATGGGATGTCCTTGTGATTTTATTTTCAAATTAATACGCACCAAGTTATCATCAGCGACACACAGATTTAAATAACTGATTTGGTTTCTGAATTTCTGGTACTTACATTTTGTCAGTACAGTGGTGGTCAGCAGTCAAATAGCTATTTTATGTATTACTTCAAAGAAAATGGTCAGGCTTTGATGCAATCAAGGTTTCTGGGACTAGGGCCAGCCTTAGGGGTGTGTGACCTGTGCGAGCGCACAGGACGCAACACCCCAGGGGGCGCCTGCCCGCCCCCTTAAAAAAAAAAAAAGCCGGTAGAGGCACTGGATTGGGGAGATCAAAAGATCCCCCCTCACCAGTCCTCTGCTCGGCAAGCTCAGCTGGATCCGGGGAGGGGGCGGAGCTAACTGGCTGAGAGGTGTAGCTCCACCCCAACCCAGTGAAGCAGAGCAGCGTTCATGGGAACCCACAGGCAGAAAGAGAGAGTGCTGCTCGGCTAGAAGCACTTTCTCTGGCTTCCCATGGCTCCATGTGAGGCAGACGCTGCTCTGCTTCACTGGGTGGGGGTGGAACTACAACTCTCAGCCAGTTAGCTCCGCCCCCTCCCTGGACCCACTTTTGCTGGCAAAGGAAGGGGGGAGAGAGAGGCAAAACAGGGGGATGGGGGGGGTAGAGAGAGTCAAAACAGGGGGATGGGGGGTAGAGAGAGGCAGAACAGGGGGATGGGGGGAGAGAGAGGCAGAACAGGGGAATGGGGGGGAGAGAGGCAGAACAGGGTTGATGGGGGGGAGAGAGGCAGAACAGGGGGATGGGGGAGAGAGAGAGGCAAAACAGGGGGGTGGGTGGAGAGAGAGGCAGAACAGGGGGAGGGGGAGAGAGGCAGAACAGGGGGAGGGGGAGAGAGAGAGAGAGACAGAACAGGGGGATGGGGTGGACAGAGAGACAGAACAGGGGGACGGGGGATAGACAGAACAGGGGGGGAGAGACAGAACAGGGGAGGGGGGAGAAAGACAGAACAGAGGAAGGGGAGGAGAGAGACAGAACAGAGGGAGAGAGAGTTTAGAGAGAGAGATAACAGGTATGGGGGAGTTAGAGAGAGACAGACATGTCAAGGAAGAGGAAAGGTACAAACATGGGAAGGGAGAGAGACACATACATAGGGGGGTAAAAGAGACGGGGGCGCCATGGGGGAAGCCCGTACAGGGCGCCGGAACACTTAAGGCCGGCCCTGTCTGGGACAGTAATAGTTCCAGGAAATGAGAACTATGAACACTAGCAACCATTTTGTATCTAGCAACGCCATGTGGAAGGCCAGCCATCATTTTGCCAGTGTCTTTTTTTTTCCTGTCTGAAAAAAGCAGAAGTGTGCTTGTCTCTTTAATTAAATGGACTCTGTCATCAACGGAGCATTGCAAAAGCAACTATCTGTTGTAATACATGTAAATATAGATATACATATGGAGTAAAGTTCAAGAAGTAAAAGAAGAGCCATACATACATTATACAGAAATCAGTATGTGAGCAGCCATATTTCAGGAAGGAAACATCAGAGTGGAGTTAGGATCTTGGTCTTCTACTCCTATGTGCTAGCAAGCAATGCTACCAGGCTGAGGGAACAGTAATTTGCTCAAGTTCACAATGCAGAGACCTCACTGTGCTTCAAGCATCATTTGCTTTGTTTGGGGTTGGGTAATTGATGCAAGACAGTATAGCCCATGGAATGCACTATAGTTGTGTAGGTCTGGGCAGCATCACAGATATACCCTACTGTATGAGTAAATTAATAGATTCTGAAACCTAGTAATTAGTACTCCAAGGTGGCAGCACAAGGTATAAATGTCACTTTGCACACTAATGTTCCACTGCTAGGAGTAAGTGCTTGAGACCATTTACCAGTTTGTGGGTAAATCTCTGCAACACACTGGGGGGGTTGTGTTCAATATTAGCATATCAAGGTGATCACCAGGTGATCGGTAGCCAGGAACACTATGGGTCCCTGCCAAAAGATCGCTTTGAGCGCTGGCTACATTTTCTCCACTCAAAGTGGTTTCATCTGACAGTTGCTAACAAAGGACTGAGCTTTCCAGCTCTGAGAGATACAGGAGCCTTAGCACATGTGTCCCACTAGAACAAAGAGCTCTCGCACACACATCATTTTATTATGATATTTAATCTTAGTATAATGGCTAACTTACAAACAAATATTTAATCAACACCTGAAGACTTCCTAGGACTGCAACCCAACTTATCAACTACATCTGGTAACTTATTATAAGCTATTGATTAGCCATTCCTCGTGGAAGGAAGTAGTTCATCTATACGGGCAAACGTAATTAAATTCCATAATTTAGCAATTATATGGGCAAATTATCTTTTTTCCTAAACTGCAGATAGAAATCAGTTACAAATTACTATTATCATATCAAGAAATGCATTCTTGTATAATGTTAGCAATTTTAGCCAGTGCATCTGAGACTATACCCACAAAGGCTAATTATTCCTGTTTAAATATTATAATTTTTGTTATCAGAAGTAAATACATAAGTAAGAATATTTGCAGGGCCATGTCTCAGCAGAGTACCTAGTATTCCTTTAGAGTTAATGTATATTTTATGGCCAGCCCCACATGTATATGTTGTACTAGGTCTCATAAAATGAATACTGCCATCTTGTGGTCAAAAACTTAACTGCTTAGCAAATTGCATTACATAGGCATGTGATACATAATTGCTTATTCCATATTTAAAATTTTCACAACTTTCATAAGTTATATATGTGAATTATGATTTATCACAATCTATATTAATACTGTGTTTTGTTTTTATACCATTTTGCTTACTTCAGGATTTGTTATTTTCAATAAATATTGCACAGATACATATTTTATATACATATGGCCTCCTGATGATTTATTTTGCATAAACATCCTTAACCTCTCTATACATCACAAATGTATTAATTGCTGAATCCAGCGGGGAGTCAGGATCATCATCTATTTAGACAACCTACTGATTTTGGCACAAGACAAAGAGACAATGGAGGAACACCTGTCTTGGTGCCTATCCCTTATCCAGGACTTGGGCTTTCTCATAAACTGGAACTAGTCTTATCTGCCCCAACACAACCAATAGAGTTTTTGGAGTTCACTATAAATGTTGTCCTAGGTTCTTTACATCTCCCTTTGACCAAGATAAAACTGATCAAGAAAAAAATCAGGAAAGTTGTTGCACATCCTACTATAACAATACGACATCAGGTGAGGATTATCGGCCTACTTTCTGCCTAGATTCAAGCCATCTTTCCCAGTCCATTACACTACTGGGCCCTTAAATGCCTTTGAAACCACTCCCTTCTAGACGATCTGTCGTACGATCATAAAATCCTGGTAGATTGCGAAGAAATGGAAGAATTGTCATGGTGGCATCGATGCCTGGAACAGAAAAAAACGATTTTTGGCTCTATTCCAGACTTAATCGTAGACTCAGATGCAAGCTTGCTTGGCTGGGGCACGCAATACGAAAATACCTCTACTGGAGGGAAATGGTCCCAGAAGGAGACTTTGTTCCATATCAATTGCCTGGAATTACTCGCAAGAAATTTTGCAGTACTTCAAGACTGTTTTTTACTGCTCCATATGTACAGCGTATCAGATACATCAACCATCTGGGTAGTACGAGATCATGGAGCCTTTCCCAACAAGCGCCGAAGTTTTGGCTGTTTTGCCTCATGCACAACATTTCCATGCAGGCCCAACACATTTTGAATCTATCAAATCTCAACGCAGATTGGAATTCACACTGCCTCAGAGACCCCAGCAACTGGCATCTCCACCAAGTAGTTGTCCATCAACTTCTGGATATTTGGGCCCCAATTTCATCTCGGCTAAATTCCCAACTTCCTTGCTTCTTCAGCTGTGGACCAGACCCATAGGCTCTGGCAACTGATGCCTTCTTACAACTATGGCCCCTGGCAGGGCCAGTGCAAGACTTTTTGCCGCCCTAGGCCAACATATATTTTGCCAACCCTTGCTGATCCCACCCTCTTTTCACACACAATAACGCAGTGTCACATACAAATACAGGCACATGTAATGTCAGATGCAGCCACACATACACACACAGTAACACATGTAATGGCACATTCACATGCAGCCACATATTCACAAACAATTACACATGCAGTGTGATCCTATCTTTTTTCCCCCTCCCTCATAATGCCTGGTGCCTTTTTCTCCACCCTTCGTTCCTCTGTCCCAATGCCTGGTGCCTTTTTCTCCCCCCTCCCTCCCTCCAAATGCCTGATGCCTTGTTCTCCCCCCTCCCTCCAAATGCCTGATGCTTTTTTCGTTCCCCTCTCTCCCAATGCCTGGTGCCTTTTTCCTCCCATACCCAATGCCTGGCACCCTAGGCGAACGCCTAGTTCACCTATAGGAAGGTCCGGCCCTGGCCCCTGGGCAGGCATTAAGCTTTCTCACCATTCTTCCTTATTCTGCACTTTAAAAGCTGGGACACCTCTTTTACACATCATCGCCTTGAAGAAGCCGATAGGGCAAAACGAGTCACGTGGAGAGTGATATTTCCTGAGAGGTGTACCTGGATCTGCCTTCTTCATTTTTTCCTCCGCTGTCTACGTTCTGTTTACCCAGCTAATATTGCTCAGAGGAACTGAGACTGCACAAACGGACTTTCGGAGGATCGTGAATTTATTGTTTCATGCATCTTATGTTTTTATATATGTAAGCCTTGACATACTTGGGGACCAATTCAATTATTTGTACATATAACACTATATTTCGGCCTAAATTCTCCCTTCCTTTTATATGCCTTCGATCAACATAAGCCAACAGGGCTATTGGGTCAACAGTATTTTCTGCATACAAGTGGATGACACAACTGTAACACGGCAAACGTAATATATGTTATTTCATGCTCACACTGCAACAAACAGTATGTAGGAAGAACGACGAGGGCATTGAAAAATCGCATTAGGGAACACTTAAATGATATTGAGAGCAAAACTAATACCCCCGTAGCTCGGCATTTTCAAGCTTGCAATAATAGCAACACTAAATACTTCAACGTGTCAGTCATAGAAAAAATAGAAAGAGGTCCACGTGGGGGAAGCACTTTCAGACAATTATGTCGACAGGAGACATACTGGATATTTCAGCTTGACACTAGGTACCCGATGGGTATGAATTCGGAGTTTGATGTCTCTTATTTTTATTAAGACTTCATATAAGATACATGTGTATCTATTACATATTCCTCAATCTAATGCTATTACAAATTCTTTCCTTCTAGAAACTACCCATGGTGTATTACATCATAAAAATGGCCAATTCCGCAGATACTTCAAGTGACACTATTTATTATGCTGCCCTAACCAGAAGAAGAGTTTATTATTATTTTTAATGTACACCTAAAACATGTTCCACCCATCTCTCTCTTGTACCTTAGTATATATTTGTTAATAAATAACCAATTTTTATTTAAAAATAAAATAAACGTTTTTTTCTTAATGATATGTTTTTAACATTTTACTTATGCAGATACACTTGATATGAGTGGAACACAATTAATATGTTATATGTATTTTATGTATTCGTTAGATTATCATTCCTATGTCACATGTGAACAAATGTTTTTTTTATTATTTTCTGTCACTAAGCCCACATGTATCACCAATCATGACACATTGTATCACACATAATCACCAATCATGTCACACTGTATCACATATAATCACATTATACGTCACCACACTTCACATAATCCCTATTTACACCCTTTTTTTTTTCTTTTTTTTTTCACTTATCTTTTTTCCACATTCACTTTTCACATATATTTTTTGTACTTTGTTGACACAATTGTTTTTACTTACTTTTTCACTATTTTTTCTTGATCTCACACACATCTTCACTTCATTCATACATTTTATTCAGATCTCTCACATAACACTGCACTACAGATTGTTACATCAGAGTACACACATGCTTTCACAATCATTCTAATTACTTTGATTAGTGTGACCTTTGTACTCAGTGGCTGATCACTTGTATTTATATGGAATGTATCTATGTGTTTAGTTAAGCCTATGAATAAGCGTGGAGACACGTGAAACGCGTAAGGCATCTGTTTTATCTGTTTGTTATCCCTGATATTCGTGATGTTTCCTTGATTTAATACAATCCTTTATCATTCAACCTACTCCGGAGTGCGTGTCCTTTTGTTGCTCATTTTCATTGGATGACAGGGAGTCCTAAACATTTGCAGAAATCTAGAGCATGTTATTTTTTGGCTCTACTCCGTGTGAGTTTATTCCCATTGGGAGTGAAAAAGTTGTATTATATTTATTATACAGTGTCACACATTGTTTTTGTGTTTTATATTTTTTTCATATATTGGGGGATTGCACATCTTTGAGCCAACAGCTTCTTTTATGATAAGTATTACTTGCGCAACACTTTCTTATATTTCACTTCACTGTTTGTGCTTCCTTGGGGGATTTGCATGAGTGTTTGCAGCATTTCTCCTATAATATTTTATATTATAAATGTATTATAATTTAATCATTATAATAGTCATGATTAGACGTGCATTCGTTAAATGCTAAACTAACGAAAGATGAATGAACGAATGGTTAATAAACGAAAATAATTTGTCCATTCGTGCTTTTGGCATTCTATAAACCGAAATAGAGTCGGTTTATAGAATACCAATAGCATTACATATACATTCCATAAACCGACATAATGAACGACTCTCAGTTTATGGAATGCATGTTATACTATTGGCTTTCTATAAACCGAACTAGAGTCCCCATTCATAAGAATTTCTTATGAATGGGGACTCTAGTTCGGTTTATAGAAAGCCAATAGTATTACACGTATTCTATAAGCCGAAAGTCTATAAACCGAAGGTCATTCGGTTTATAGAATTTCGGTTTATAGAATACATGTAATTCTATGTATTCTCTAAGCCAAAAGTCTATAAACCGAAGGTCGTTCGGTTTATAGACTTTCGGCTTATAGAATACGTGTAATACTATTGCCTTTCTATAAACTGAACGAGAGCCCCATTCATAAGAAATTCTTATGAATTCTTATGAATATGAATGGAGTCCCCATTCATAAGAATTTCTTATGAATGGGGCTCTCGTTCGGTTTATAGAAAGCCAATAGTATTACACGTATTCTATAAGCCGAAAGTCTGTAAACCGAAGGTCGTTCGGTTTATAGACGTTCGGTTTATAGAATAGCAATAGGATTACATGTATTCCATAATGAAAGTCTATAAACCGAACGTTCGGTTTATAGACTTTCTTCATTTGGAATACATGTAATAGTACTATTGGCTTTCTATGTACAGAAACAGAGTCCTCATTAATAAATTTTTATGAATGGAGACTCTGTTTCTGTTTATAGAAAGCCAATAGTACTATTACATGCATTCCAAATGACGAAAGTCTATAAACCGAACGTTCGGTTTATAGACTTTCGGTTTATGGAATACTATTAGGTTAATCGATTCGTACAAACGAATGTAACGAAACGAAAATAATGAACGAATTTCGTCCGAAACGAATGTAGTAATGAACAAAATTAGTTTTAGACGAAATAAATATCATTTTTGTCCGAATGAACGGAAACGAAAATTTTCATTTTGCACATGTCTATTACACTGGTCATGTCTTTTACCAAACAAAAGGATACAACCTGGCAATCTGAATATATATTTATATTGAACCCTCTCACAATAAATACACATTCTCCATATGATATATTATGTGGTTGCCCTCTGATTCACCCAAAGTCAAAGCATATGCCCCAATACATTTTACAACTCCTAAGTTAAGTTGTGATGATGGTTATCTACTACATACGTTTCATGGCTTAGGCCTGGTTTTGGATCAAATCCTACAATAAAGGCTATCATAGCATATACAAAACAAATTATATGAATGCCAACTCATACTTTGGCATGACAATCATTTTAAATTATTTTTTTATTCTCTCAATTTACAGTAATAACACTGTTTTGGTGATACAGTCGCTTTAAGATCCAAAGTTTGTGGGGTCATCTTACAATCAGGGTCATCTTATATATGAGCAAATACAGTATTTTTTTTTTTATAAAAAATTATTTTATTGTTTTTCTTTTTATTTAAAGGAACACTACTCTTGATACTTTGGAGAAAGTTGGGAAAAGGGCTAGTAAACTGGTTCATGCGTTGAAGGATAAAAACTTACCAGGAAAGCTTACCAAGAAAGGTGAAAGCATCTTAACATGTATAGCTTGGAGGAAAGACGTAACAGGGGGGATATGATAGAAACATTTAAATACATAAAAGGAATCAACACAGCAAAGGAAAAAAAGTATATTTAAAATAAGAAAAACTACCACAACTAGAGGACATAGTCTTAAATTAGAGGGGCAAAGATTTAAGAGTAATCAGGAAATATTACTTCTATTACTATTAGTTTTATTACTGCTGAGAGGGTAGTGGATGTATGGAATAGCCTTCCAGCGGAAGTGGTAGAGGTAAACACAATCAAGGAGTTTAAGCATCTCAATATAAGATAGGGAACTGTGGACTAATAAAAGTATTTAGAAAATTGGGCAGACTAGATGGACTGAATGGTTCTTGTCTGCCGACATTTTCTATTTTTCTACTACAACTTACATAAGATGTAACTAGATAACCTGGTCATATAAAACAAACACATATATAAAAAATATGCCACTGTTTTTTTTAATGATTGAATTAATTGCATATACAAGGAAAAATAAAATTAGGTATTAATTTCCTGGCTCCATTTTGTGAATATTTGCCATGATGAAACATCGTCCAATATCTGCCAGCCAGTCTCACTTTACAACTGTGGCCAAAGCCTGCATGATGATGTCATAAGATTCTCCACTGCTCTCTTACTGGCTACTGTGCATCACTAGTGGGCAGGACTAGGTGGTTGTGTATAATTTTTTTTTTACCAACAAAAAAAGAGGCGGTTAACCTGATCAAACAGAATTGTAACTCAGTCCTCTTGTCATGTAATAGTTACATTACCCTCCCATTTAATGCAAGTCTAGGAGCAGAATTCTGACTTATAGACTGCATTCTGTGTCCCCATTCCCAAAGTGAGAAATTTGCGCTGTAAAGTCACTGGAGGGTGGCAACCAAAACACTATATTTCACAAAATTGCGGCGCACAGTCACACTTGTTTAATTACATATTTTATTAAATACAGTCACATAACAAAAGACATCTGAAATCAACAATACAAAATAAAAAATATAAAAACGTTTCATTTTTTGGTGTGAGTGTCCCTTCAAATTAAAGAAATGTAGAGCCATCTGTTAGAGGGTTTTTGTTTTGCATAGAACCAAATGTTGTTACAGCTCTTGTGAGATTCTTGTATTTTGACATCATTCTCTTATTGACTATTATGCTATTCCCTCTGTTCTGCACTGTACATTGCATGTTCTACAGATGTGTTCCTGGAAAAATGGCAGCTATGTAGACTATGTTGGAGGAGTTAATGTAAGATATGTTTGAGTTAATAACAAGAAAACAGTTGCAATTCTGAAAGTATAGTTTATAGGAATATTTGATGAGGTAACAAAGCAGTGGAAAAGAAAGGCTTTGGTTGGAGTTGGCCTTTCATCCCAACATAAAAAATAATAATAGTTTTCTTACCATGAGATTGCACTTTATTACTGTGTTATATTTCAACGACCACGTCTGAACCTAAAAATATAATTTGCAATTAAAAAAATAATAATAATTTTACCTTTTGAATGACTGATGGCTGAGAGGTGCACACACTCCTGAAACCTGTAAGATTAAAAATAACCTATAATTTTAAAAGATGCGCCGTTGCATTAAATTAACTGCCATTTCTCATTTTTACTTTTATTAAGGTCTGTATTTAGTGCAGTGTACTGCAGATTGGATTTAATATCTCCAGGGAGTATCTCACCATATTACATTGGTTTCCCAAAATATTTTCAACTTGACTGGATGAAGGAGACGATATGTAATTTCAAAAGTCTTTTTTGAAACCTACTGCTGTTTTTTGAGGAGCTATGAGAAGATTGTCTTAAAAAATCTAGAAGATCCTATTTAATAATTATTGTTATTTGACTTTGGGGTAGTGGTCAGTTTAACATTTTGGTTACGGCATCTAAAATGATTAACTAAAACAATAGTATTTGCAGCTATTGTTTTAGTACTTATATCCACTTTTACTTTAGTGTTTATCTTGATCTGTAAAAAATACAAATTCATTAAATGTATCCACAGACTCTTTAGTTAAATGCTAAAGAAATAGGCAACTTTAATTGAGCTATTGACTTTTCAATACCTAGAAATCAATGTGTGTTTCAAGCTAAGGTTAATGAGGTACACACCATTATTAAAAGATTTAAACTGATTTAAATTGTAACATACTAGTGCCAAAATGCAACATAAGCTACTTTTATACCGTTTAAGGAAATAAGCTCACGGATATGCTAATATGTCTTCTTTAGACACTGGACTTTATATATTAAAGAGAGAATTGTAGGGGATTGAGAAGAGAATTTCAAACTTAAAGCCAAAGTAGCCAAGTTAGAAAAAGTCTCACATTCAGCTCCCTGCAATTCTCTCTTTTTTGAATAGGTGTAAAGTACACAAACGAACCAAACTTGCAGGGTATGATTACCTTTATAAAAATAAGTTACAGGAAATGGGCAGCAAAAATGGAAATGGCAAAAGTAAAATAATTAATTTGATAAACTTAAAACTGTCAGAACACTTTGGGTCTCCGTTATGTCTGTCCATTGTCTATATACTATATCTTTCCATCTTTAAGACACCCGATGAATAAGACGTGCCCTACTTTTTTAACCCAAAATTAAGAAATCTATTTTTTTTTATCTCTTTATAAAGTTATTCATGGATCACAACAAATAAGTATACATGCCAATACATTTTCTTTTTACAAAATAACAAAATGTACCTAGCGCTGTAATCAAAGTTATAGCAGCACTAAGATTGTGTGTCCTTAAACCACATTTCCCATCTAGTCTGTGAGTGCAATACCCTAGGGGAGACAGAGTCTCCCCAGGATATGGATTCTATGTTCTCACTTTATATATCACCTATTAAGGTGTTTTGTTCATACACAGCTTGTTTAAGCGCACTTTTGTTACATTTTCTTTTTCAATTCGAATACTTGACTTTGCACTCAATAATTGCCCCCAAACCTACTTTGTACTGAGGCATTGCCCCATAAGCCACTTTGCACTTTGGAATGGCCCCCAAACCCTCTTTGCACTTAGGAATTGCCCCCAGATCCACTATGCACTCAAAACTTGCCCCCAAACTCACTATGTGCGCCTAGTCCCAGAACCCACTCACACTCAGGGCTTCAAGAAGATGAGTGCCAGAGGAGCATTCACAGGGCTGTGCAAAGCAGGCTGTAATGAATGGCAGCTCACACAGCCTGCACTAGGACATATGAAGTTGCACAATGATGTCACGTGACACCAAGGGGTCTCTTAACTGATTACTTCCCCAATTGAGAGCCCTAATTTTTGGTCTAAATGTCTTATACATGGAAAAATACTTTTTCACTACGATAAGCAACCTTGATTTTATAACCAGGCTGTGAAAAGTTATGAGTAAGTGCTCTGTGTAGTGTGAAACGTGTTAAGCTGTGACATGCTTTCTGTTGTGGTTGCACTGATTGGTGAATTAAAGACCTTACAACAGGGGGGCAACCTAATTTGCCGTGCATAGATCAATGAATGCTAGGAACACTTTTTGTTATGCCTCCTTCAGCATATTTAGTCATATATCAGGCATACATCTCAAACTGGAGCCAAGTTTAACCACTTTACTGAGACAGACACATTCTCACTTCAATCACAAATCCCTAAAAAAAAGTCACTGAGCACCTGAATTCAGGAGTTAGGGACAGGGCATGGTGCAGGGTAACCACACTCCCCTGGTGGCTTGAGGCCACAGGTTGGTCCAGTCACATACCAAGGCCCTGAGGTAGCAGCTGCTATATCCAGTAAATTACAGGACAGGCACTGGAGATTCCCTGCAGACATCCTGGAGCAGGCATGAAGGAAAGCAAGCATCACTTGATGAATGATTTCTGGTATAATCTGCTTAAGTCTATTAGCCAATATTTTTTTTTTTTTTGAGAAGATTTTGATATCTAAATTAATTAATGATATTGGGATAATGCTTAACTTGGGTGGGATCCTTACCTGGTTTAAGGAACGGTGTTATCATGGCTTGGGATTTAGGAATAATTATAGACAACAAACTTGGCAACAGTGCCCAATGCCAGTCAGCAGCTGCAAGGGCCAATAAGATATTGGCATGTATAAAACGAGGTATAGATTCACGGGAGGAGGATATCATCTTGCCTCTTTACAAATCAATGGTAAGACCTTACCTTGAATATGCAGTACAGTTCTGGGCACCAGTCCTTAAAAAGGATATTAAGGAACTAGAAAAAGTGCAAAGGAGAGCTACAAAATTAATAAGGGGTTTGGAGGATCTTAGTTATGAAGAGAGACTTAAAAAATTGAATTTATATACGTTAGAAAAAAGGCGTCTCAGAGGGGATATGATAACATTATATAAATATTTGCAGGGCCAATATAAAGAGCTCTCCAGTGACCTGTTCATTAACAGAAAGGTACAAAGAACAAGAGGTCACCCCCTCAGACTGGAAGAGCAAAGATTTCATAGACAGCAAAGGAAGGGATTCTTTACGCTAAAGACAATAAAGTTGGAACTCACTGCCAAGAGAGGTAGTGCTATCAACCACAATAGATGCATTTAAAAATGGTCTGGATGTTTGTTTGTTTTTAAAAAGCAGAACATACAGGGCTATTCATAATAGAATAAGCATTAATAAAAGAGCTTATTGATCCAAGGAGAAATCTGATTGCCTCTTGGAGTCAAGAAGGAATTTTTTCCCCCAGGAGGCAAAATTCGAAATAGCTTCCTTAGGGGTTTTTTGCCTTCTTTTGGATCAAAAGCTGTAATGATAGGTAGAAGGGTTGAACTTGATGGACTTGTGTCTTTTTTCAACCTAAATTACTATGTTACTATGTTACTATGTTCTCTATTATCATTGTTTACAAAATAATCTTTTGCACGATTGATCAGATCATTCATATTGGCCTTAGAATTGAACAGATAATCATTTAGATGGCACTTGTCCCTATATAAGCCTATATTCTTGGATATTTTGGATCTTTAAGAAAACCGGAGCGTGATCAGACCATGTTATTGATCCAATGGATAACTCCTGGATCAAATCAAGTGTTTCAGCTTTAGATAGAAAATAATCAATTAGAGAATATTATTGATGTACAGGAGAAAAAACAGAATATTTTCTATTACCTATTTGTTGGACTCTCCAACAATCTAAAAGGGAATTTTTTGAAAGAAAATCTTGAATACGAACTGTGGAAGATTTAGAATATTAGTCTTTCTCTTTTTGATTGTTATTTTTATCCAGTTTACAATTAATAATGCAATTGAAGTCACCTCCAATTAGAAGTATGCCTGAAGGGACCCTTTCAATCATTGTCATCCGGTCTCTGAGAAATCGATAAGAGGTTTGATTTGGAGCATAAACATTAACTAATGTATACAGTATGTCATTCAGTTTTGCAATCAGAATCAAAAATCTGCCATTCTCATCTGATTCATCATTGATATGTTCGAATTTGATTTAGTATGGATACTACTCTTTTTTTAAAATTTCTTCCCTTTAAATTAGCACAATATAGTGCTGGATATTTCCAAAGAGTATTAGCCCTTTCTATACAGTGAGTTTCTTGCACGAACCCCACATCAATCTTATTATCAACCAATGATCTGTACAAACAGCCTCTCTTTTGGGGTGAATTCAATCCCCTAGCATTCAAGGACACTACTCTAATCAACATTATTTTGAGGAAAGAAAGTGTGTCCCATGGTTACTTTCCTAAGCGGTCTCGAGTCTCCCGACGCTGAGGGATCACAAACACTACACACATACACAAAAAGAAAAACATTCTTAGACAAAGAGTCATCAATTTTCTAATAATAGATAACAATTATATACTAAAGGCGAAAAAAAGAAAAAAAACATATTGACCTGGGATAGAGGTTGAGTTCATTAGCTACTTCTCTTGAGACTTTTTGAACGAAGGTAAACACATATATTTATAGTTTTTGTTTAAGACCCGTATAGGCCATGATGAGAGAATATATGCTTGATAAATAATTTTGAGTAAAACTACTCAAGTTTGGATCAAAAATTGTTGAATATAAATGCACAAATACTTGGACTGTTACCAAGAAGAGCACAAATATAATCTTTTAGAACCAGGTCAAAAAAAGAATATTCATTGCTGGTCCGAATTTACCCTAGTTACATACATACTAATGTAATAGTAATTTCTTTTGTGATCAATAAATACAATTTGTGGATTACATAAAGTTAGTGGTGTCTAAACATTACTGTTAAATTATCTTCCCTTTCGTAACAACGTCAACCATATAATAACAACGTGCCAATAAATGGTGAGTATCTTAAGAGCTTTAATCTTGCCCTTAGCTTTTTAAATCATCCTATGAACTATCCACCTAAATAAATTGACTTATGCTTTATCAACTCTAAAATGTAACCTGTGTATCAGTCAGACAACATCTGGTAAGCCCCAAGTAGAAATGTTTTCTTTAAGAATCTACACTTGATGTCATCTTTCAATTAAACAGAACTTAAAATAATGCCAAATATGTTAGGTTAGTGAACACTGTGCAATCTGGGTCCAAAATTTTAAATGCTGCCTTGCCCTTCCCCATACACATATACACACAGTCACACACAGTCATATGCACACATAGTCTAACACAGGCATAGTCTCCCATACAGTTACACACAGTCACATGCACGCAATTTCACACACATACACAAAGTCTCTCACGCATGCACAGAGCCACACATAATCACATTCAGTCACATACCGTTCCACACAGTCACACACACAGACACCATTGAACAGTTTTTTTAAAACAAAATATAAAGTGTTATTATTATTGTGATGTACCCCCCCACCCCCAGCATGCTGTTTTGTTAACTTTGGTGGCAGAGGAGATGAGCTCTTGTTGTCCAGTACCAGTTTATCTCTGAGCATCGGGATGTCATGTTATAACCAATGCCCCAATGCTGATCTTGAGTGGGTGGAGCACTTAAAGTGCCATCTGGTTCAAAGGGCCCACCTGAACCCAGTGTAGGACCAGCTCTGTTAACCACACTATATGACATTCATAAAAAATTACTCTCTGCGACATTTTGACATTTATGAATCTGATGGTGCTACAATTGTGCTTAACAGTGATAACTAGGCAGCTTTCCTCCGATTCCCTTAAAATATTTTTTAAAAAAAGAATTAAAATGCCCCAAAACAAGCACCTAACTTGCTTATACTCGTTCTGCTAGTAATTATTGAAACAATAGGAATCATGCCTTGATTGTGTTAAAATGAAGGTACAGAAAACACAAGGAGCTCAGCAACAAACAAATTACAGTCTTGTATTTCTTCTCAGGGGACAACATCTCTGTAAAGCATATGTCAAGCAAATCATTTTGCGAGCAAGAATGTGCATCACTGACATTTTTCAAACATAAGCAAGTCTCCTGACATAGCAAAACCAACCACTTCACTCTCAGCACTGACTGAGCAGCTTGATAAGTAATGTCAAGCAGCATTGTCACAAAGTTGTGAATTACAAGTATAATGTGAACTAGGATTACTGAAGTGAAAAAATATTTTAGCAACAATAAGTCTGGATTAAATAGATAAGTCTGCCTAATACCTTCAGATATTGACAATTGAGATTAGAGAGAAAGAAGCACTCTATAAGTTAGTAACGAAAAAAAAAGAAATTTAATAAAAATGTAAAATCTTACACATAGGAACAAATAAATGGTCCCACTAAAGCAGCTGTAGTGAAGAATGGTCCCAGTATAGCATCTGTAGTTCAACAGAGGTCTGGTATTGGCAGGGCCAACTTTAACACAAGGCAAATGGTGTGTGACACTTTGCGTGTGAGACAATGTGTGTGTGTGAAACACTATGTGTGTTAGACATTTTGTGTGTGTGGCACTGTGTGCAAGAGTTACGCTGTACACTACACAATACCGTAAGTTTTATTGCTGTGAAGTCTGTGATACACACAAAATGTAAATTTTGGAACTCCACCATGGTAATTCTGCTTAAAAAATATTTATATATATATTTTTTAATTTAGTGTTTCATTTTGGGAGGAATTTGGCTATATCCATAATAGCTGAAGTCCCTATCATCCCATAGAAGCCTATGAGGATGATAGAGGCTATTTTCAGTTCAGTGTATTTTGGTGAACTTTCGGGTTCAAAAACATTTGAAGTGTAAGTTTGGGATTGATCCAGGTATAAAATAATTTGTGCATGCAGAGATTGCTTTATTGTTTGTGTGACCGCTTTAATACATCTCCCATATTGTGAAATCAAATTCATAAATTAAGAGATATGTGTTTTAACCCCTCCCCTTAAGAACCGGCTGTTTGGAACCTTTTTAGTCCTTCTGGACAATGGCTTTTCTAACATTTCTGATTTGTTTTTATATACCGTATTTATCGGCGTATAACACGCGCCGGCGTATAACACGCACCTCATTTTAAGAAGGAAATTTCAGGAAAAAAACTTAAATTTCAAATAAAGAACTTTGAACCCCAATATGCCAATTTAATATGCCAGGATATTGCCCCCAATATGCCATTTTAAAATTCCAGGATATTGCCCCCAATATGCCATTTAATATGCCTGGATTTTGCCCCCAATATGCCATTTAATATGCCAGGATATTGCCCCCAATATGCCATTTTAATATGCCAGGATATTGCCCCCAATATGCCATTTTAATATGCCAGAATTTTGCCCCCAATATGCCATTTTAATATGCCAGGATATTGCCCCCAATATGCCATTTTAATATGCCAGGATATTGCCCCCAATATGCCATTTTAATATGCCAGAATTTTGCCCCCAATATGCCATTTTAATATGCCAGGATATTGCCCCCAATATGCCATTTTAATATGCCTGGATATTGCCCCCAATATGACATTTTAATATGCCTGGATATTGCCCCCAATATGCCATTAAATATGCCAGGATATTGCCCCCAATATGCCATGTAATATGCTAGGATATTGCCCCTTAGTATGCTCGTTATGCCACCCTCCTCCCCCCCTTCCCCAGACCCCAGTACTTACCTCTTTCCTGCTCTGTCCCACGGTGCTCTGAAGCTGCGTGGCTGTGAGGGAAGCGTTGTGAGCTCCCCTCCAGCCGCGCAAAACAATAAAGTTTGTTTAAAAAAAACACACTTTATTGACCGCGCAGCTGGAGGGGAGCTCACAACGCTTCCCTCACAGCCATGCAGCTTCAGAGCACCGGGGGACAGAGCAGGAACGAGGTAAGTTTTAGATTTTTTTTTTTTTTTACATTATATCGGCGTATAACACGCAGACATAATTTTCCCCCTATTTTCAGGGAGAAAAGGTGCGTGTTATACGCCGATAAATACGGTAGCTGGAATTTTTCTGTTTCTCACTTATTATTACCACACATATTATATACTATTTTATCACAACATATCTAACATATGGCTTTCTTATGATACCATTGTTCTCATCATATCATATAGTTTACTATAAAAAAAATCATAAAAAATGCACAAAAAAACCCTTACTGTTTCTAACTTTGACCTAAAAAATATTTTATGCATTTAGAAATATCATTGTTTACATGTTTTTCAGTTGTTTTTGGCAAGTTATAGGGCAATAACTGATAGTGGTGTTTTTGTTTTCCTAACCATTTTTTCCTATAGTGACCTTTTGACCCAAACCCTAACCATAAATTAAACCCTAACCTAGCCCCAACTTTAATTATAACCCCTGCACTTACCCTAATTATAACCCTAACTCATCTGTAACCCTAACTGTAATTCTAACTTCAACCCTAATTGTATCCGTAATGCTAGGGTTTTCTTTTTTTTTAATTGTTATTGCAATTTAATGTTGCTCACTGCCTCTAGGATACGAGCAAGCACCATTCTGACAGAACATGCTCCCTCGGGGCTACATTTTGGTGTGGCATGATGCCTTGACATCAAGGCATCATAGCTATATTGTTAAAGTATAGGCAGCAACCATTGATCGCTGCTAGGGTTGCCACCTGGCCTGTATTTTACCAGCACAGCCAGTAATTAAGCTCTTGGAGCCGGTGCCGGAATAACTCAGTATAACTCAGTATTTTTTGGAGCAGGGAGATGTATCCCAGACTCAGCTATGCAAATTGTGAATAATCCACTAGTAGTGGTGGTATTTTTTATCGTGGTCAGCTTTATAGTGAGAAGAATTTGCATCACATACAGAGCGAGCAGCAGCAGCAGGTTACCATGACAGATGTAGTATCTGCAGTACAAGTATCTATCCTGCTCAGCTTATTGATGAATCACATTGATCATTACAGATCATTTAGACTGGATAGTGGTAACTATCTTCTAACTAACACAGATGAAGTTACACTGTATCAGTTTATGTATCAATCTAAACTATAGCAACCACACTTTAAGATCAGCACAGCTGACAGGTTAACTTTACACTTATTGTGCACAGTTAAAATCACTTGGTACATATTAAACTGATTATTTTATTATAGTTTTTTTTTTTTTTGAGGTGTCTCATTTTAATTACATACCCTAATAAAGAGTATGTTGTTTAAAATCCATCCAAATAGTTTTTATACAATTTGAGACTGTCTCCCTTTAAATCTCTGGTTTTCAGGTGCTCGGCTTCTTGCTTAGTACCGCTTGAGGTTTTTGTTTTCAGTATATATTTAGGGGTTTGGGACAGTCTCAGAGTATGGATTATGATATAAATGACTACATCTTTTATCTATTATTTTTGGTGGGTTGCAGGGGTCTGATGCTGCCACACTGAGATCTACACAGGCATGGTGCCTTACCTGACTGAGTGAGTTTGCAATGAATGACTTCAATAGCCTCTCCTCCTCCTGTCTGCATTATCTGGTGTGTCCCTCCCTCTCTCTGTCTGTATCTTCCCCCTCTCTGTCTCTCTCTCCCATCCTCTTTGTCTGTATCTATTTCCCTCCTCTTTGTCTGTCTTTCTCCCTCCACCTTCTCTGTCTCTCTTTCCCTTCTCTCTCTCTCGCTGTCTGTCTCTCTTCCCCCTCTCTGTCTGTCTCTCTTTCCCTCCTCTTTGTCTGTCTCTCTTTGCCTCCTCTTTGTCTACCTCTCTCTCCCTCTTCCTTCTCTATCTCTCTTTCCCTCCTCTCTCTCTGTCTGTCTCGCTTTGTCTGTCTCTCTGTCTCTTTTTCCCCTCTCTGTCTGTCTCTTTTCCCCCTCTCTGTCTGTCTCTCTTTCCCTCCCTCTCTGCATGTCTCTCTTTCCCTCCCTCTCTGTCTTTCTCTCTTTCCCTCCCTCTCTGTCTGTCTCTTTTCCCCCTCTGTCTGTCTCTCTTTCCCTCCCTCTCTGCATGTCTCTCTTTCCCTCCCTCTCTGTCTTTCTCTCTTTGCCTCCCTCTCTGTCTGTCTTTTTTTCCCCTCTCAGCCTGTCTCTCTTTCCCTCCCTCTCTGTCTGTCACTCATTCTCTCCCTCTCTGTCTATCTCTATTCCCCCTCTATGCCCGTCTCTCCCCCCCTCTGTCTGTCTCTCTTTCCATCCTTCTCTGTCTGTCGCTCATTCTCTCCCTCTCTGTCTGTCTCTCATTCTCTCCCTCTCTGTCTCTATTTCCCCCTCTATGCCCGTCTCTCTTCCCCCTCTCGGTCTCTCTCTCTTTCTCTCCCCCTTTCCCCCTCTCTCCCCTCCTCTTTGTCTGTCTCTCTTTCCCTCCTCTTGGTCTGTCTCTCTTTGTCCCCTCTTTGCCTTCTCTCTCTCTCTCTCTCTCTTTGTCTCTCTTCCCCTTCCTCTCTGTATATTGCTATTTCCCCCTTGTGACAAAATGCCATTCGCCACTTGGAGAGGCCTGCTTGCCAGCCTCCTCCCCTGTGACTATGGCCCTGGGGTGTATGGCACTTTAAAAATTATATTTGGGCCTATGGACTTGTATTGCCCTTTAAGAACATTTTTGGGGCATGGTGAAAATCGGAAAAATGCCCCTTTAAGACGGTGTCCCCAGAGTCCCCAGACTAGGAAAATGTGCTTGCGGTTGGTCACTACTGGGTGGAATTGTCTGATTTTTAGTTATGTTCATATTTAAAGTAAGCTGATTCTGACCCACACGGTCCTGGAGGACAGAAGCTGATCCAGGGTGGACAGAAGACGGCGAGACTCCAGTTAAGCTACGGCGGTTGTGGAGTCTGCGGTATTTGTGGCATCCGGTGAGGTGCGTGTGGTCCCCGGTGCAAGCTAGGAAGCGTCCACCGACGGAAGGTACTCGGTCGGAGTACGGGGAGTACCGCTACACCCCTCTCTCTGTCTGTCTCTCTTTCCCTTCTCTTTGTCTGTCTCTCCTTGCCTCCTCTCTGTCTGTCTCTCTTTCCCCCTCTCTGGCTGTCTCTCTTTCCCCCTCTATGTCCGTCTCTCTTTCCCCCTCTCTGGCTGTCTCTCTTTCTCCCTCTATGTCCCTCTCTCTTCCCCCTCTCTGTGTCTCTCTCCATTTCCTTTGTTTTTATCCCCTCTCCCTTTTCCCCTTCTCTCTGTCTCTTTCCCTTTCCCCCTCTCTCTGTCTCTCTCCCTTTCCCCTTTCTCTCTGTCTCTCTCCCTTTCCCTCTCTCTGTCTCTCTCCATCTCCCCTCTCTCTGTCTCTCTCCCTCTTTCTTTCTCTCTCCCTCTTCCTCTCTCTGTCTCTCTTCCTCTCTCTTCCTCTCTGTCTGTCTCTCTTTCCCCCTCTATGTCCCTCTCTCTTTCCCCCTCTCTCTGTCTCTTCCCCCACTCTCTCTGTCTCTCTCCCTTTCCCCCTTCTCTCTGTCTTTCTCCCTTTCCCTCTCTCTGTCTCTATCCATCTCCCCTCTCGCTGTCTCTCTCTCCCTCTTCCTCTCTCTCCCTCTTCCTATCTCTCTCCCTCTTCCTCTCTCCGTCTCTATTCCTCTCTGTCTCTCTTTCCCTGTCTCTCTGTCTGTCTCTCTTCCCCTGTCTCTCTGTCTGTTTCTCTTTCCACCTCTCTGTCTTTCTCTCTTTCCCCTATGTCTTTTTCTCTTTCCCCCTTCTGTCTTTCTCCCTCCCCCTCTCTGTATCTCTCCCTTTCCCCCGCTCTCTGTCTCTTTCCCTCTTTCTCTCTCCATCTCTATTCCTCTCTGTCTATATTCCTCTATCTCCGCCTCTCTGTCTCTCTCCCTATTTCTGTTTCTCCATCCCTCTCTTTCCCTCTCTCCCTCTCTTTCTCTATCTCTATGTCCCTCTCTCTGTCTCTCTCCCTATTTCTGTTTCTCCATCCCTCTCTTTCCCTCTCTCCCTCTCTTTCTCTATGTCCCTCTCTCTCTCTTTATTCAGCAGTATGAGTGTTGACATGAACATTTTGGGGGCTATTCACTGAAAAGGTGCAACTCACCTTTTAGTGATGCATCCTCATTGTCCCTATTAAAGCTATTTAACCCCTTCATGACAGATGAAGTGCCAGGCACGTCACGGCAAATCATGGACTTGCTGACACTTCCATTGCTCTAGGGGGAGCCAATCGATGCCTGCACATCAGATCTGTGTGATCTGTGTGCAGGCATGTATGATAAGTGCTCTGATGATTTGTAAATATTGCCTTTGACAAGTATTGATCTGCCTCCCTCTCCTCACTATAGTTTTAGTGAGGGAGAGAGACAGATCAGAAAAAGTGAAAATATTTTTTTTACATAAAATAAAATATTTAATAAAATTTGACAAATCAAGGGCTTTTATAAAAGCCATTTCATGTGTTTAACCCCTTCCCTGCCATTGATCGCTGTGTACACAGTGATCAACCACAGCAGCACATTTTTTGCTGTCTGTGCATTTTTTAGGGGTTAATTTTTTTTACTGTAATCCATTACAGTATAACAAAGTCTCTTTTAAGAGCTATTAACCCCTTCCTTGCTGTAGATCACTGCCTAAGCAGCGATCTGACGCAAATGCAGCAATCCTGTTGCAGAAGCATTTTTACTTTTTTTAAAAACTTTTTTATTACACTCGTCATGGGTTAATTATACCCACTAGGGGATTGCATTTAACGTAAACATTTTTTTTTAGCTGTCTGAGCGCATGTATAGCGACCAGTAACAGCTGATCAGTGGCAAAGGCGGTTTGGTGATTGCTCAGATGAGCATCACCAATCGCCTGGTTAGATCAATATTTGTCAATATTTGATCTGATACGTGTAGATCTGACAGACAGAGCTGTATAATGTAAGTTTTTAATTATAATATATTTAATAAAATTGAGACCCAAAGGCTTTTATAGAAGCCGTTTCCAGTGTTTAACCCCTTCCCTGCCATTGATCGCTGTGTACGCAGTGATCTTCCATAGCAGCACATTTTTTGCTGTCTGTGCATTTTTTAGGGGTTAATTTTTATACTGTCATTTATAACAGTATATCGAAGGCTCTTTTAAGAGCTATTAACCCCTTGCTTGCCGTATATCACTGCCTAAGCAGCGCATATGGTCACTGCCTAAGCAGCGCATATGGTCACTGCCTAAGCAGCGTATATGGAGCGATCTGGCTGCAGAAGGATTTTTGTTTCTATCAGCATTTTTTTTGGTCACACTCGCTATGGGTTAATTTTACCCACTAGGGGATTACGTGTATTCCTTTTAAAGCTGTCTGAACGAGTGTATAGCGATCCGTAACAGCCGATCAGTGGCAAAGATGGTTTGGTGATTGCTCAAATGAGCATGGTCAGATCACTATTGGTAAATATTGTTCTGACCCATATGGATCGGTCTTCCTCTCCTCACTTGCGTTTTAAGGGAGAGAGACAGATCTGTATAATATGTTTTTAATTGTAATAAATTAAATAAAATGTTACAAAATGGTGAGACCCAAGGGCTTTTATAAAAGCCATACCCTTTTGTATTACCCCTTCCCTGCCACTGATCACTGAACAGCAGAACATTTTTTCTTGTCTATGCATTTTTAGGGGTTACATTTTTGTAGAGTACTACAAAGGCTCTTATAAGAGCTATTAACCCCTTCCTTGCCCTACATATCAAAATTCCAAGTTGGAAAATCAAAAAGCACACATCTCAAATGTGGCCTTTTAACCCCAAACAAGCTGACAAACCTATACAACATCTATCCCTGTGCTCGGTAGATGTTGCTGAACACATATTGGGGTATTGTTTGGCAGAGACACATACCAAAATCTGTGAATGTGTGTCTAAAGTACAATTTATGCGGGAAAAAATACACTATAAAATTACTACCACAAACTTTGACAAAGGCTGGTGTTAGAATTGGTGCATGGAAATGGTTAAAATACCACCATTTAAAATAGCCTAGGGTGTCTACTTTTACAAAATATATGCTTTTTTGGGGTAAAACACACTGTCTGGCTTCAAATGAAACATGGGGGCGCAGGCTGACAACACGTCAAAATTCCAAGTTGGAAATGCGCACCTTCAAATTGTGGCCTTTTATCCCCCCAAAAAACCAACAAATCTATGCATGGATGGTATCCCTATACTCAGGAGATGTTGTTCAACATATCTTGGGTTGATGTTTGGCAATGAAACATACCAAAATATGTGAATTTATGTCTGAACTACAATGTTTGTGGAAAAAAACACAAAAAAATTACTACCACAAACTTTGACAAAGGCTGGTGGTAGAATTAGTGCATGGAAAGTGTTAAAATACCACCATTTGAAATAGCCTAGGGTGTTTACTTTAAAAAAATATATGGGTTGATGGGGTAAAATACACTAGCTGGCTTCAAATATGTCCCAAATGGGACATGGGGGCAGGTTGTCTGCATGTGAAAATTTCAAGTTGGAAAACCAACAAGCGCACCTCTCAAATGTGGCCCATTAACCCCCAAACAAGCTGACAAACCTATGTATGGGTGGTATTCCTGTACTCAGGAGAAGTTGATGAACACATATTGGGGTGTTATTTGGCAGTGACACGTACCAAAATCTGTGAATTTATGTCTGAAGTACAATGTTTGTGGAAAAAAACACAAAAAAATTACTACCACAAACTTTGACAAAGGCTGGTGGAAGAATTAGTGCATGGAAAGTGTTAAAATACCACCATTTGAAATAGCCTAGGGTGTCTACTTTTAGAAAATATATAGGTTGATGGGGTAAAATACACTGGCTGGCTCCAAATATGTCCCAAATGGGACATGGGTGCAGGCTGTCTGCATGTCAAAATGTCAAGTTTGAAAACCAAAAACTGCACCTCCCAAATGTGGCCTTTTAGCCCCCAAACAACCCAACAAACTTATGCATGGGTGGTATCCCTGTACTCAGGAGACATGGTTAAATCTATTTAGCAGGTTTTTTTTGTTCGCTTTTGTCGATGAGGAGAAGATGTTTCAAATAAAAGTCAGAAAATATGTTTTTTTTATTTTTTTTTTACCATATTTTATTTATTTTTTATATAATATTATAGGATATGATCAAAATGATGGCATCCAAAGAAAGCCCTTCTTGTCCCGATAAAAACAATATATAATATGTGTGGGTACAGCAAATGACAAAGAAGAAAATGACAGCTAAACAGAAACAGCACAGAAATGTTAAAATCGCTGTTGTCCAGAATGGACAAAATTTTTTCAA
The DNA here is from genome assembly GCA_036172795.1 of Pelodytes ibericus. NCBI lineage: Eukaryota > Metazoa > Chordata > Amphibia > Anura > Pelodytidae > Pelodytes > Pelodytes ibericus. The sequence continues at coordinate 114,692,588 of CM069861.1, read as the reverse complement.
AGGCTCTGTCCTTAAGGGGTTGAACTTGTCTAATTCACTTGTTTATTAGAAAGGCTTCTGTCCAACTGAGACATTAGCCACTGCTGCTTTGCATTATGTATAAGTCATATATGATCAGAAGGAAATCAATGAACTAATCAAGTAGTGGTCCCCACGGAATCATGTTTATTAGCTAATTGATTTTGCTCTGGTCACAAATGATCTGTACACACTGCAAGGCAGCCTGCAAAAGTTATATGGTACCAATAAAAAATGGTCAGGGTAGCAACCCTACATGTGACAGGTCAGCATCTTTGTACCAGGAATTCCACTTGGCAGGGAACTTTGCTAGTCCATTGTCTCATAGTTGACCACAGCACTGAATTTACCAGGACAGCCTTTTTTTTCAGTTCTGTCCTGGCAAATTTGGTTATGTCCCAGCATTACTGATGCCAGTGCATAGTACATTGCGCTCTGCACAGGCAGCCTTGCATTTAAACTGTGTATGGCTAGAAAACATACACAGCCTTAACACTATGAAATGAGTTGCAAACATCCATTATCTTTACCAGGAAGACTAAATCTTAATATGCAGGATCATAATTCTCCACATTATGTCCCAATATCCCAGAATTTTTTTGGGCACCATTAAAAATTATATTTAGCTTGTGTATTTATTATAATACCGGAATATATGACTGCATGGCCATTAGTTCTCTTGCAGACTGGTTAAAAATTGACTTGACACCGATGTCATAACTGTGGAGGCAATAGCATGACTGGCATTTTTTTTTTAAAGAAAAGAGGACGGATCAGGGGGGGGGGGGGGGGGGTTGGGGGTCATGCATCCCCCAAAATGCAGATTACATAGTGCCTTTCAGGTATGCAAATTACTCTATATGGGGTGCTTGTGAAATTGCCACCAAATGCATGAAAGAAATATTTTTACCTGATTTTTGCATCCTGGTGTGCTGCATTGTTCTGCAGAGCCATCAATTTTATTGTTCTGCTGATGGATAAGTTCTGCATCCTTCAACTTAGAATAACTATCCATCTCTACATTCATTAGCAATTTAGTTAACACAACGTATGCACAAAATTGTTTTGCTGTCTAAATTGACATATTGTTTTTGCATAATGGATACTCTTTGAGCATCAGATAGAAATAGAAGCCATTAGAGTGCTAGAAGCATAAAGCAGTGTAATGTGTGTATCATATAAAAAAAAGGAAGGGTCGGAGCTAGGGTTATATATCTGGCAGTATAAATGCAGTAATATGGTAGTAACACATAACCCCTGTAAATTCATACCTTAAGTGTCATGGGGAAAAAAAACACATAAATATATTACTAACACAGATTTGGGCCAAGATTTTTGGTAAAATGACTGCATGAAAATAATGAAAATACCGCAAGTTACATACGATGGGTTGTCTCCAATTGAAAAATATGTACATGTCGGCAGTGATTCTGGGATTCATGACAGATATCAATGTCACTATCGATAATATTGAAAAACATTTTGGGGGGGAAATAGCAATGTGCCTTATAATTTGCAAAAATTTAAAAACCTCGAGACATGAAGTACTCACAAACTCAGGACAAATATTTGAATCTATTTTGCAAGTTTTTTTGTTATATCTGTTGTAGATGAGTAACAGATTTTTCAAGTAACAGTTCTATTTTTTTAACCAGATTTTATTGTTTCTATTTATTACAATACAGAAACACAGAAACATAGAATGCGCTGTGAGATTGAGATTGCGAGGTGGATGTTAAGTGACATCGGCAGAAGAAACGCTGTCTGCAGCTGCAGACATTGTCAGAAACGTCCTCCTCCCTGCAAACAAAGGTAACTTAGCAGGGAGCTATAAGGTAGAAGAAATGTGTGTTAGTGTCTCATGTAAAAGAGACTGTGTGTGTGTGTCAGGGTGTCTCAGTGTGTGTGTGTGAGGGATTTTGTGTAAGTGTATGTGTGTGAGTGTGTGTGTCAATGTATTGAGGTGTGTGTCAGGATGTCTGTGTGTGTGAGAAAGAGAGAGACGGTGTGTGTGAGAAAGAGAGAGATGGTGTGTGAGAAAGAGAGAGAGACAGTGTTTGTGAGAAAGAGAGAGATGGTGTGTGTGTGTGAGAAAGAGAGAGAGACAGTGTGTGTGAGAAAGAGAGGCAGATAGGTGTGTTAGAAAGAGGGAGATGGGGTGTGTGAGAAAGAGAGGGAGAGAGGGAGACGGTATGTGTGAGAAAGAGAGAGAGACAATGTGTGTGAGAAAGAGAGAGATTGGGTTTGTAAGAAAGAGAGGGAGAGAAGGAGACAGTGTGTGAGAAAGAGAGAGAGACAGTGTGTGTGAGAAAGAGAGCGAAACGGTGTGTGTGAGAAAGAGAGGGAGACGGGATGTGTGAGAGAAAGCAAGACGGGGTGTGTGAGAGAGAGCCAGAAGAAGTGTGTGAGATAGAGCCAGACGGAGTGTGTGTGTGACACTGTGTGTGAGAGAGAGAAGGAGTGTATGTGCGAGAGTGTGAGCTCATCTGGGCAATACCCCCCGATCATTTGGTGTCCTAGCAACACCCCTGCTACAACCCTCTGTTGTTTGTCACTCAGCCATTGTCTAATCCATTCAACAATATTGAAATCCAAACTCAATGATTGCAGTTTATTGATAAACCTTTTATGTGTGACTTGATAAGCCTTCTATGTACCTTCTATGGGTAACAGTGTAACTCATGTTGCACTGAATTGTACCTGAATCCTCAAACTTCAAGAATCATAAGCATCTAAACATTTTGTCAATGAAACCCTTTAGTCTCTGTTGGTCTTTTTTTTTAAATAAAAAAGCGACAGCAACATGTGTAAAACATACTCATTGCAAAATGTAAATATTGACCAGGAAATTAATTACACTGATTAGGGTATCTTATATGTGGAAAACAATGTTAATATTAACTGCAATTAATAAAAAAAGACACTTCTGTTACAAAAATGGAATTTAATATATTCAGTAACATTATTGATGTGCTGCTTGTTATTTATTTTTCCATTAAAATGTATGAAGATTTCACCTATAAATCATTCCCCCTATTTGCTTTTCTCATTTAAAATTAGAGTATTTTTTGTGTTTGTGGTTTTCTTTTAGTCCTGAAGGAGTGAGAACTTAAGCTATTTCCTGGAACTGTAAAGGTTAATATTATAGTTAATTATTAAAAAATGGTTAGGAAAAATCAATGCACTGCTGGTATTTATTAACTTACTACAATCTATTTTTTTTATTAGCATTTGTAGATGTGTTATAGATTTTTCAAGTAAAAGTTACAAAACGTGTTTTTGTTTATTACAACATGATCAAAGCAGTTTGGTCATGAAATGGTTAAACTAATAGCAGGTTTATTTTCTAAATGCAGTATCTGCAGAGAATAAAAAGTTTTTGCAATAATGAAATGCATTTAAAACTCTAAATATCAGCCATCTCAATAACCATCTCTATTTTCTCTGGTAGAGCATTTTCTATATTGAAGCTTTTGCACCTAATGGGATACCAGCCGTACCACACTGATAAGGCCAATGAAGGCTGAAACATACGTCTGTGGTTGCTGTGTATCTGGGCTGCGCTTATGGGTGGGGTCAGTCTGATTTGCTAATGGAGAGGTTTCCTCTGTAATGGTTCAAGCAAGCAAAAAACGGTGATTCCTCTGTAGGTTCCATCCTAAAGGGATGGCTATTTAAACTTTTGTCCGTTCTCGCTGGGAGGGATCCCAATATTTGTTTGTCTCCATATATATATATATATATTTATTTGATAGTATGTGTCTGTTCTATTATACCTTTTAAGTTCAATTCAAGACTTAATGGCCCAGATTCTACGGCACCCTTCAATGAAAAAACTCTCAACCTGTGAGCTACAATCAGTTGCAAAAAATACCGCACACGTTAACAATCGCAGCACATAAATAATTACCCCACATTGCAAAAAACACCATATACTTGAAATGGATAGTTACGGCACCTTTTAAGGAAACCATGAAACACTAGAAATGCATGTTAATCACTGCATAACCAGGGAGCCTATGAGGAGTGGTAATCAATAATGGGTATGTTATGGTGGTGGTGGTGGGGGGAATAACACCAGGAAGACCATGCCATAACTGAGATGACTGCCGTTGTAAACATGTTCACACATATTTAACCCATAGCATTACTGGATCAAAGTTGAAACACAGTTCAAACAGTGTTAAACAAAGATTCACTATCGTAGGATGAATACGCATTACAAAAGAAAGTCCAGATAAACTGAAAAAATATGAAACAAAACTGGAAGAAATGCAGATAGTGAGCTATTCATACAAAAAAAGATACATTTCAAGGTTTCACTGTACTGTCAGAAAATAGGAGTCTGAGATTTCAACGGAATTCACTATGCCACAAAGAACAAATAATACACACATTTGAAAATTAGCGGCATCTCTATGTGGACATAAAAAATTGTTCTATAATGAGGTACAAACAAGCACGGAAATTTCCAGATGATGAAAACAAGGCGTTTATGAGGGAATTGGCCAAATCTTATCATCAGGTTTTTGGCGCCACAACAAAAAAATACCAGCCTATGTATCAGAAAAACCCTATGAAAGGAAATAGCCTTTTTTATTTGCGCTGTTTCCAAGGTGACCAATCTGTAGCCCAAATTGGAAAATGATGGTAGAATGCACATGCTGCATGATATAGTAGAGCTCAGTTGTCATTTGTTTTATTATAATGTACTGTTTCTTTAATGTTCATCTTACATTTGTCTCTTGGGCCTCTCTGTAGTTTACTTCCTGCTTCAGATACTCCCCTCCCCCTCTCCTGTTCTAGTGTTTTCTATGCTGTACCTTCATATGTGACTTGTGGTATCTCTCCTAACCTGTATGGAAGAATTGTTCTTTTACCTGTTGTAACTGCACATTTTACAGATCATATGACGAATAAACATCGCCAGATCTTCTTTCAGGTGAGTTGTGACTGAGTAAACTATCTGGGAAGGTGATTTGGTATGGATAATCTCATCAGGGCTCCTGAAAACAACATTCATAGCCTATGCAGCCATTCCAGAATATCAGTGGAAATCAATCTCTTGTCTTTTAGATCCATCTGTGCAACAAGAGGACAGCATCTTCCTGAGTGTGGTGTATTCAGATGTTGAAGATCAGCCAGGCACATGGTAGAGAGAACCACTCAAACACAGAACCAGCCCCTGCAAATCATCCCCAAAACCCATATCAGACCCACATCTTGCAAGAGATCTGTACAGTTCATAAGTATTTAGCTGTGTTGGTTGCAACAGTGACCCTACCAGTAGAACCATCAAAATAGGATTGCCTCTGATAAATAGTTAATTAGTGTAAACTGAGTGGCTGTACCCTCAAAAAAGCTCTAAAGATAGTAAAGTGAATACAGACACAAATAGAAGGTTATTTAATTTGTCATTTTAATATAATGTTGAAAGATAATTGATAGCCCACTAAAATGTTTTATTTGATTCACATCATCCTTAGTGTGTATGTCATTATCTTTAAACAATATGATCACACATATTTTCCCTCTAACCTGGGGTAACAACGGGTGTGGTTGTGAGTGTATCTCTGTGGACAATGTGTATTTAGATCGGGTTTGTTTCTTCCTTTTTAACGCCTCCTCTATGTGCACTTTTTAAGCTCCTTTAGCTTTTTAAAAAAAAGTTTAGTGCCCCTTTACTAGTGGAGTTGGAACATTGTCCAATTTTCCTATCTTGCCAGCTATTAATACCTTATTTTTGTGATTCCGTTGTCAGATCCTCCATATTCCACATTTAATGAATAGACCTTGGCATATTCTAGAAAATTTATTCTACTGTGCACTTTTAGCAAAAAACTGCTGTAATAAAAAACATTAAAAAAAACATAAAAAGCTTATATTAGAAATGTAGCGGGTTTGCATTACAGAAATCAGAACACAACCATTTTTATAATTGTTCCATTAGACAATATGGATGGGGGAGGGTGATATAGCATTGGAACCATACAAATGTGATGAATAGGTGACACAATGTAGGCTGTAACCGTTGGTTGGATCTGACTTGGACTTTAGTGAGGAACTAGTGGTGGTTACAGCTGTAGTGGAAGCTGCAAGACTGTGTAATGTGTCCACTAATGTCTCGACTTTTGATCCATGACTGCATTTGGACAGAGTAGGCCAATAGAATCTGTTCATGGTATTCTTGATGAGATGCAAACCTTTTCTATTCCTCTGGGTCCAATTCAGGCCTGTATATGTGTAATAGCTGGTTGGATCTGAGTAGGACTTTAGTGAAGATCATGGCACTAGTATTGTCCTACAGGTTTTCATATGCAAAAGCTACTAGCCCCAAACGAATTGACCCCAAGGTTGTGTGCCTGTAAGATAGCCAAGGTGTAAGAAGACAACCAAGATCAGGAACAGAAGGTTAGATCTGGAAAAAGCAATCAGGAACAATAGGCCAAGAGGCCATGGATCAAGGTGCAGAGATATTATTATAATTTGTTTTTACTTAAAATAAATATACTTGGTATTATTTTAAATATTGAAACATGTGTTACATTTTTCTGGAATTGATCCCCAGAGCATACTTGAACATGAGAGAAATCTCAATGTATTCTTAACCCCTTGGCGACAGATGAAGTGCCAGGCACGTCACGGCAAATCGTGGACTTGCCGACAGCTGACGTGCCTGGCACGTCATGCACTTAACAGAGTAAAGAAAGCGACCTCTGGGTAGAGGCATTGTGGTAGAGGCAAAAAAGTGCAGGGGCGCGCTACGATCACTCCCCGGTTTTAAAATTTAAAAATGGCTGCGCCTGCTGCACACATGTGCTTAGGAAGCGAGCGATCGTTCGCACCTTCGGCTGCCCCAGAACCGATGGTAGAAGGGAACGCTGCCTGTACAGGCAGAGCTTCCCTTCTAATGGCAAGAGCATCGGAAGTGAATGTATTTCACTTACGATGCTCTAGGGGGAGCCAATCGATGCCTGCACAACAGATCTGAGTGATCTGTGTGCAGGCATGTATGATAAGTGCTCTGATGAGCACTTATCGTACAGTCAAAGGCAATATTGCCTTTGACAAGTATTGATCTGCCTCCCTCTCCTTACTAGTTTTAGTAAGGGAGAGAGACAGATCAGATAATGTAACAAAATAAAATAAAATAATACAATTAAATATTTAATAAAATTTTACACACCAAGGGCTTTTATAAAAGCCATTTCAAGTGTTTAACCCCTTCCCTGCCATTGATCGCTGTGTACGCAGTGATCATACACAGCAGCACATTTTTTGCTGTCTGTGCATTTTTAGGGGTTAATTTTTTTTTACTGTAATTCATTACAGTATAAAAAAGGCTCTTTTAAGAGCTATTAACCCCTTGCTTGCTGTAGATCACTGCCTAAGCAGCGATCTGACACAAATGCAGCAATCTTGCTGCAGAAGCATTTTTACGTTTTTAAAAACTTTTTTATTACACCCGTCACGGGTTAATTATATCCGCTAGGGGATTACGTTTAACGTTTTTTGCCGTCTGAGTGCATGTATAGAAACAGAATGTGTCGGCAGATAAGAACCATTCGGTCCATCTAGTCTGCCCAATTTTTTTTTTAGTACTTTTTATTAGTCCCCCGTTCCCGGTCTTATAGCTAGGATAGCCTTGCGTCTATCCCACGCATGCTTAAAATCCTTGACTGTGTTTACCTCTACCACTTCTGCTGGCAGGCTATTTCATACATCCACTACCCTCTCAGTAAAGTAATACTTCCTGATATTACTTTTAAATCGTTGTCATTCTAATTTAAGACTATGTCCTCTAGTTGTGGTAGTTTTTCTTCTTTTAAATATACTCTCTTCCTTTACTGTGTTGATTCCCTTTATGTATTTAAATGTTTCTATCATATCCCCCCTGTTACGTCTTTCCTCCAAGCTATACATGTTAAGATGCTTTAACCTTTCCTGGTAAGTTTTATCCTTCAACCCATGAACCAGTTTAGTAGCCCTTCTCTGAACTTTCTCCAAAGTATCAATATCCTTCTGGAGATACGGTCTCCAGTACTGCGTACAATACTCCAAGTGAGGTCTCACCAGTGCTCTGTACAATGGCATGAGCACTTCCCTCTTCCTACTGCTAATACCTCTCCCTATGCAACCAAGCATTCTGCTAGCATTTCCTGCAGCTCTATTGCATTGCGATCAGTAACAGCTGATCAGTGGCAATGGCGGTTTGGTGCTCAGATGAGCATCATCATTCGCCTGGTTAGATCAATATTTATCAATATTTGATCTGACCGGTGTAGATCTGCCTCCCTCTCACTTGAGTTTTAGTGAGGGAGACAGACAGAGCTGTATAATGTGAGTTTTTAATTATAATATATTTAATAAAATTGAGACCCAAAGGCTTTTATAAAAGCCGTTTCCAGTGTTTAACCCCTGCCCTGCAATTGATCTCTGTGTACGCAGTGATCTTACACAGCAGCACATTTTTTGCTGTCTGTGCATTTGTTTAGGGGTTCATTTTTATTTACTATTTTTTTTTACAGTATATCAAAGGCTCTTTTAAGAGCTATTAACCCCTTCCTTGCCATATATCACTTCCTAAGCAGCGCATATGGTCACTGCCTAAGCAGTGCATATGGTCACTGCCTAAGCAGCGCATATGGAGCGATCTGGTCACAAGAAGGATTTTTTTTGCCATCAGCATTTTTTTTGTCACACTCGCTAGGCGTTAATTATACCCACTAGGGGATTACGTGTATTCCTTTTGAAGCTGTCTGAACGCATGTATAGCGATCAGTAACAGCCGATCAGTGGCAAAGGTGGTTTGGTGATTTCTCAGATGAGCATCACCATTCGTCTGGTTAGATCAGTATTGGTAAATATTGTTCTGACCCATATGGATCTGCCTCCCTCTCCTCACTTAGTGAGGGAAAGAGACAGATCTGTATAATATAAGTTTTTAATTGTTATAAATTAAATAAAATGTTAAAAAATTGTGAGACCCAAGGGCTTTTATAAAAGCCATACCCTTTGTATAGTGTACCCTGTATAGTAACCCCTTCCCTGCCACTGATCACTGCACAGCAGAACATTTTTTCTTGTCCGTGCCTTTTTTAGGGGTTAATTTTTTTGTACAGTACTACAAAGGCTCTTATAAGAGCTATTAACCCCTTCCTTGCTCTACATGTCAAAATTCCAAGTTTGAAAATCAAAAAGCGCACCTCTCAAATGTAGCCTTTCAACCCCCAACAAAGCTGACAAACCTATGCATGGGTGGTATCCCTGTGCTCGAGAGATGTTGCTGAACACATATTGTGGTATTGTTTGTCAGTGACACATACCGAAATATGTGAATTTGTGTCTAAAGTACAATGTATGTGGGAAAAAATACACAATAAAATTACTACCACAAACTTTGACAAATGCTGGTGGTAGAATTGGTGCATGGAAAGTGTTAACCCCTTAGTGACAAGACATTTTCACCTTGACTTTCCCTTGGTGACAATGGCTGTTTTTACATTTCTAGGGTGTTTGTGTTTAGCTGTAATTTTTTTCTTTCTCACATACAGTACCCACACAAATTATATGTTGTTTTTATCGTCATAAGAAGGGCTTTCATTAAATACCATTATGTTCATCATATCTTATAATAAAAAACCCACTTTTTCTAACTTTGACCTAAAATATAATTTACACAAATAAAATAATTAAAATAGACCCCGTCTAAATAGTTTCTAAATGTTCTCCCGAGTTCAAAAATATGCATGTTTCCATATTTTTCGGTATTTTTTTGCGAGTTATGGGGCAAAAACCAAAAAAAGTGTTTTTTGTTTTTTTCCTATATAGATCTTTTGACCCCAACCCAAACCCAAAATTTAACCCTAACACTAAATTTAACCCCAACTCTAATCCTTATTATATCCCTTAATATTTTTTAACTTTAATTTAATTTTAACCCTATCCCTTATGCAAAAAAAAATTATTTAATTTTAACCCTATAGGCTAATATAGCTAAATAACCTGTTTTTAATTAATTAAATATGTATTTTAAATATTTTCCATTGCAATGCTACTTAACTACCACTAGGTGCAGTCAAGTAGCATATTCAGAGCGACGGAAGTGAAGTTACTTTCACTTCCGAAGCTCAGACCGGCAGAGGGCTTATGCTCCGTCAATATGGCTCCCCACGATCGCTCCGTGAGGCGATCGTGGGTGTCCCAAAATATAAATTTCGGTGCTGGCTATTGCCTCGATGTCGAGGCAATAGACCAGCACTGTTAAAGCCGTTTTCACGATTGTTGATCGCGAAAACCGCTTCATTCACTGCAGGACGTGCTAGGCACGTCCTTTGTCGTTAAGGGAGTTTCTCCCAGGACGTGCCTGTCACGTCCTTTGTCGTCAAGGGGTTAAAATACCACCATTTAAAATAGCCTAGGGTGTCTACTTTTACAAAATATATGCTTTTTTGGGGTAAAACACACTGTCTGGCTTCAAATGAAACATGGGGGTGAAGCCGGACAACACGTCAAAATTCCAAGTTGGAAATGCGCACCTTCAAATTGTGCCCTTTTAGACCCCAAAAAACCAAACAAATCTATGCATGGATGGTATCCCTATACTCAGGAGATGTTGTTCAACATATCTTGGGTTATTGTTTGGCAGTGACACATACCAAAATCTGTGAATTCATGTATGAAGTACAATGTTTGTGAAAACAAACCACAAAAAAATATCTACCACAAACTTTGACAAAAGCTGGTGGTAGAATTAGTGCATGGAAAGTGTTAAAATACAATCATTTGAAATAGCCTTGGGTGTCTACTTTTAAAAAATATATGAGTTGATGGGGTAAAAAACACTGGCTGGCTTCAAATATGTCCCAAATAGGACATGGGTGCAGGCTGTCTGCATGTAAAAATTTCAAGTTGGAACACCAAAAACTACACCTCCCAAATTTGGCATTTTAGCCCCCAAACAACCCAACAAACCTATGCATGGGTGGTATCCCTGTACTCAGTAGAAATAGTAGAATCTATTTAGCAGATTTTTTCGTTCGGTTTTGTCGATGAGGAGAAGATGTTTCAAATAAAATTCAGGAAATTTGTGTTTGTTTGTTTTTTTTTTACCTTTTTTTTGTTTTTTAGATAATATTATAAGATATGATCAAAATGATGGCATCCAAAGAAAGCCCTTCTTGTCCCGATAAAAACAATATATAATATGTGTGGGTACAGCAAATGACAAAGAAGAAAATTACAGCTAAACACAAACAGCACAGAAATGTTAAAATAGCCATTGTCCAGAATGGACAAAAATGTTTCAAAGGCTCTGTCCTTAAGGGGTTAAAACACTTAGATAGATTAATAAATACAAACATATTATCGTTTACTTTATATTCTGTACATGCATGCAAAAGGCATGAATCAAAGATTCTTTAGCCAATAACCAAACCAGTTACTCTTGTATGGATTATTTTCAATTATTATCTAATCATTCCACTTCTTTCTCACTGATAAACATAACATTCTTTCTGAAAATTAGGATTTTATGCATTGGCCCATTCAAGTCTAGGATCTATCTGGCATTTTTTAGATATGTCTCTGAATCTTCCCTAATCAGTATCCAAGCCTATATAATAGGCACATGACATGAACATGCTGTAGATTATGGCAAACATTGAGTTCCAAACACATTTGTGTGTTTAGGTATGCTTTCAATGCTCATGTATAAACACTAAATACTTAATACTTTACCCTACTTCTTGGAGATTAGACCTGAACTCTGAAATAGCCAAAACCTGACAGGTATGAGATCTGTGAAGTGTTTCCTTGTGAAAAGGTGTACAGACAACTGAATGGCTGGACAGTGAGGTCAATCATGATACACTATATTGACAGCTATTCACTAAAGTGAGTTGCAAGTAAGTTAGGTAAGATGAGTTTCTCTTGCTAGAGGAGCTCAATTGGCCCTGCATAATGCATAGTTAAGGCTTTGAAGATCTCTTGATGACGTAACAATGCATTATACAGGGTAAACTCTGTTCTTCTTATAGGATAACTCACCAGGTTTTTCTCTGCACAGTGCATAGCTAAGTCATGAGATGAAATGTTCATCTCAGCTCAACCTTTAATGAATAGCTCCTATAGTGAATAGTTATCCTTTACTGTTGCATGTAAGTTTAGGCCAGATCATAACTGGGGTGGTGGCCTTGTTGAATGCAGTTTTATCTTTGATAGCTACAAAGATTGAACTATGTATTATTTAGGGAATATGGAATGCTTCTGGAAGGAGGAACTTGTCACTGCACAATATATAGTAGTCAATGAGATGAACTCTTCATCTTATCTGAACTCGCCTGCAACTCACTTTAGTGAATAACTTCCATTAGTTACAACAAAAATAAAGGGAGGGGTTAAAACTCCTTTAAGATGTGCTTTGAAATGCAAATGCTTTATTCCCATTTGTTCTGCACATGGATCTTACATCTTTATATTCGCTTTTTAAATGCCAGCCATAACACCAGTCTTTACTGCATTTAAATACATACCCTATGCTCTGCAATGAGCATAAAATAAATTGAATTATCTCTGAGTAAATCATCATGGAAAAGGCAAGATAAAAATTGACACTGGTATGCTGTTACAATATAACTATTTTTAATCTATTGTCTATGCTATGTGTTTGCTATTTTTAAGTATGGATTTTGATTCCTTTAGTGGGGAATTAGGAACAGACAACGCTAGTTGTGCAGAAAAGTGGCTATGTACATGTGTCTAAATGCCTCTCATTTCTTGCTGTTGAGAGGTGAAATAAAGAAACCTAATTTATCCTCTTCTACTCACACCAGCAGACTTCTCAATGTTTATATTTACTTCAACAGATGCACAAGAGTTCTAGTAGGTGAGAGAAAACGTTTTTAAACTACTGCATTGCAGAGCATATTTCTATTATTAGATCCACTGGTAACAGCACAATATATGCTGCAATATTGTTTGTCATATAAATTTGAAGACTGACACATAGCCCATAATATGGCAAACTATATACATCAAATACTTTGGCCTCATTTTGGCAATTCTGTTGTTAACCCAGTTCAATGTTTAGTTATTTAAGGATCTAACTAAATCTGTCAAAATGGATTCAGATCAGGCACTTTAGCCAAATTTCTCCAAAATGAGGTTACTCAGTATACCTGATTTTGGGTTTGAATCAGATTTCCAGGCCGTTTGGAACCAGAAGCAATGGAAGCATTTGAATCAGGACAATTTCGTTATGTGCCGATCACCCACAAACAAACACTAAATTGGGGAAACATACACAAAATTTGCACATTTCAATTCTCCAGATTTTAGTTTCAGAATTGAATAAAAAAAGGGTATTATCTTAAGCTAACCGAAATAGCTTGACATTCTACAAGCATATTGTACGTATTTGCAAATTCAAATGAAACAGGTTAGACATTATCAGCCAATTTTACTTTTTAATCAAATTAAACTGGGTATTCTGTAACATTGGGAGTAAAATCAACTCAAACATTTGTCTAACCTTAGCAATAGAGAGTGTGCTGCTTGATGAGAATGACAGATTGTAAAGTTTGATATGTGGCTCTGTTCAAATTCATGTATTTTCTTTTCATCAGCAATCCATACTTCTGTCTGTGTTGTGCACTGGTTTTGTGATCCAGTGGGTGTCTGGGTTGTTTCTATGAGAATGACCATACTGAACTTATGGGTTGGATTGGAGTTCCCTATCCAACCCAGTGAGTATTGAAAGAAGAATAAAACACACTGCGCCTAGTTGTGATGGCTATAGCAGCAACAAAATCTACCAGTGTCTCACTCCTGGTACCAAACAAACAAAAACAAACATCTGAAAAAGTGCGCTGTAACCCAACACTCTAATACACACACAACAAATAAAATCGGGGTTATCCTTAAATATAGCGTAATCAGCTCAGTGTACGTCCGAAGGGAAAAAACAAATATAAAAATAATATAGTGTAGTAATCTTTAACAGAAAAGCAGGTCTCCAAAAAATAGCAAGAGAGAGTAAAGAGGAGACTTTAAGTGTGAATAGATTTAATATTAAAAAAGGTACATAAAAGTCTTACATTCCATAAAACAGGATTCAGCATACAGGTACACAGTGGTATCAAGCCAAGTGTCCAAATCAGTCCCAAATGGTCTCCTCCTTTGCACAACGCGTTTCGCCCACTAGAAAGGGCTTTTTTCAAGCCAGTGAGTATTGTCACTCGCCCTCAATACTGCATAGCTATAGACTGAATGCTACAAGCAAACCTCATCTGGTTGAAAATATAGTGCGTAGGGTGCAAGCTTCCCATACATGACATCCTTGGGAACCGAGTGTTTTTGGCCAGACAGATTGAGCTCTAAACTGATAAATAGCATAGGTTTGCTTGGCCTTGTTACCCAGTCTAAGTGCCTTGTTTTAGCAGGATGTATGTGTGACTCAATAGAGATATTGCTAGCAGAAGAGAAGGAAAGGAATGCTAGCTTAGTTTGATGACTCAGCAACCTGAAAACTTAAAATACTAATTCAATATCTGTTAAACAAAATGACAGTTTAATCAAAGAATGAAATAGACAAAAAAAGTATTTCACTGAGAAAACGAACATTTTAAGTTGTGGCAGTTTTAGGCACAAATGTTTTTTTTTTTAGAAGGGGTCCATTCAAGTAACACTGAAATGCTATCAAACTGACTTAATTCTGGATCAAGTGAGAGGCTTGAACTTGTCCTGAGAATGCATAGTTTTCTCCCTATTCCTATAGCGTCAAATTTCACGGAATTGTACCTTAATTCAGTGTTTTTATTCCAAATGCGAGGATTACATTTCTCTAGCTATGATTTGTAGAATTGTACAAATTAGGAACAAAAAGTAGATAAAAAAATATTTCAAGGTGGAAAATTGACAAGCAAATTGCTAAATATACACTGAAATAGCATATTTGAAAAAACAATTGATGATTGGAATATTTTTTAAACTATTCAGTTTGGCCTGAATGGTGCAATTCCCTCATTAATCATCAATTTATTTTTAATGTCCCAACTCCATTTGTATATTAGAGATACTACTAATATAATTTCAGTTCTATAACGGGGCTCTGCTTTAGGTGGATGACTGCCGATTTTAGCTCCCTTAATACCTGCATTGACCATCAACATGAAGTGTACTCGTCATTTTACTGCACAACCTACTATGCAGTTCATTTAGATTTTGTCAGTCAGGGATCTTTTTTTTATTTCAAAACATTATTACTTTAACCCCTTACTGACACATCCATTGTCGCGAAGGGGTTAATAACCAATTCTATCTCCAGATGTGTGGCAATGCCATGGGGACCAAGTTTGGCTATAGTTATGCCAACTTATTAACAGGGCCTGGGAGTCCAAAGTGTTGGATCCCAGTGTCAACTCGTTTGGGATAAGTCCTCTGGCAATGATGTAATCTTCATCTGGAGTGGATTGGAGATGGAACTGGATGATTTTAAGCCATATTTTAACAACAATAATACTAAAAATATCCTTTTGACTTTTGAATCAGACCCTGTGAATATTCATTTTTTAGATGAGACCTTTTACATTGAAAATTTGAAGACCAAAACATTTTTTAAGGAGGTGGACAGCCATAGTTACATAGACTGCTACCTCCCTTTGTGACTGGACAATATTCCTCAGGGCTAAAATTTCAGAATATGTCACCATTGTAATGACCTGAAATTGTTTTCTTCACAAATCCTGATTCAAATTGTTATGTTTAAAACTAAAGTCACTGAACCCCATCAACTGGATTTTCAAAATCTTCCTTTTTGATGCAATATAACATCAGAGCCCATGAAATTAAAATATTTTTAATAAATATTGAAACACATTGAGGCCTGATCCTATTGTGAGTCCAAAATTGCCAGAATTGGCAAAACCTAATATCATTTTCAATAAAGCACCTAACTTAGGAGTCTTGGTGTTCAAGTTTACCTGCTCCACTCCCTGAGAATAAAACCACTTGGCTAGGACATAGGTCCAAAGTTTTATCACTGCACAAACTGCAAAGCTTTCAAAAATGTACCTAACAATCAAAAAACCTTTGCTTCAAAAACCACTGAGGAATGTTTTTCTGTTAAAAACGTTACAAATTATAAACCTTTGCATGAGGTATACATTATATACGGTGAGTGTGGTATACAATATGTAGGTGAAACTAGAAGATCCCTTAAAGTTAGCATTTTAGAACATATGGCCTAGTCCTTTCTGATAAAAATGACCATTAAGTTCCCAACCACTTTAATCCCTGTTCTTTGTGTGTGTGTGTGGGGGGGGGGGGGGGGGGACTCTGCCTTTTTGGGTGGTTACCAAACTCTTTCTTCAATTTTGATATATATTTTCTTGATGTCCCATCTATTTATTTACTTATATTGCCAAATATGTACATAAAGTTTCCTTGTATTTTAACAGAAATCCCATTATCAATTAATCTGTTGATTTCTAATTCTTAACTGAAACGTATAACACTCTGAATTTATTTTTTATTATAGATACAACATTTAATTTGTGTCTTTATTTAAGTAAGTATATATATTTTAACACATATTGGTGTTGTTTTAGGGGTCATCCTTGCATGGGGTTACTCTTCTCTATTACAGTCTATAGTGTGTATGTGTGCCGTTTTTCTCCTCAGCTGCAGGTTGATTCCATCCCTTGGTCACACCTTATTCCTTTCTTCCTTGCACCAATACATTAGCAGTAGCTACTTTAAGTCCTGTCAGCTGCGAGGAGGGGCCCCATGGGTTGAACTTTTTCGTCCAACACAACCCACAGATGCGAGATTGGATTGAGATCTGGGGAATTTGGAGGCAAAGTCAACTCCTTGAACTTGTTATTGTATTACTCAAACCATTCCTGAAATTTTTTTTGCTGCGGAAAGAGGCCAATACCATCAGGGAATACTGTTTCCATGGTCTGCAACAATGCTTAAGTAGGTGGTACGTGTCACAGTAACATTCACATGAATGATAAGATTGGTGCAGTTTGGGTCAATTTGGCTAAGGCGATTGGAGTCGGTTCTACTATACCATAGGAAAAGGGATGTTCAAGACTATTTTTTTGCCATCTCAGTACATTTTGGTTTTATTTAGCGACAATTAGGGTCAAATAAGTAGCTGAACATTTCAAGTAATTTGTTGGGTGCATTTTTGTGGTTTAGGAATAGCTCAATTTAAAGAGCTATTCTATGCACCCAACTGACACAGAATTTCCCCTGTCATGTCGGTGCTACATGAATAAATCCCTAAATGTTGGGAAAATTGGATACAAATTATGTTTATAGCACAACAGATGATGTGTAATTACGTTCACTAAGCAGATTAAGCTAACCATTGTGACAGGCTCCCTCAATGAAGGTTAAGATATTAACCTCAAATTAATTTATATATTATTTAATTTATAATATAATTTAGAAGTTATTCCTAGTTACATTGTCAATGGGAAGGCCCACAAGATCTTAGGAATTTGTAATCGGAATTCAGGTTGCCGTTTTCAATTTCCTTGTACATATAGTATTTTCAGCGTTACAGGATAAATCCATTACCCCTAATGCTTTAGGAACTCAATCCATATTTTAAAAATAGATGTAGTGGAAGAAAACACTTTATTATATAATGACTTCAAGGGATTCTTTATTGATTGTTGACACTACATAGTCTGACCACTGCTCACTTGGACAGAACAATATTACTCTGAAAGAATAGACTTCCTATATGACTAAGTCTTTTTATATTACTTCCAGACTTATTTTTGTAAACCATTCTTTTAGGATTATTTTAATGGGAAATAGAAAACATTATCTTTTAAGTTTCACTGATTTATTGCAGTTTTAATATGAAATTGACATTGTATACTCTGTTTTAGCAAAATTTGTCAGTTCTTTAAATATATAAATTTGAAAATATCCAATGTAAATTAAAAAATTGGCATTGCATTTTGTAAAATTCCATTAACATGTTAAACAAAAACATAATTTTGTAGTTTAGTGTAATGACCTTTTCAAATATATACATTCCCTGTCACGGCTGGATTCTTTTTGGCATTGGGATCAGCTTGAATGACAGAAAAATGAGGAAATCCGCCAGATTTTTAACAGGAAAGGAGTCTCTGAATGCATCATTCAGAATATGTTGAAATGTGGCTGTATAAAGCCCAAAAGGCATCACTGTGTATTCATAATGACCAAATAGAGTAAAGACAGCAGTTTTTCATTCGTCACCAGGATGTATTCAGACCACATTGTAGCACTGTGTTAATATGTATTGGTGAACAGAGAAGCCTGCTTAACACAGTCTAATAATTCAGTAAGAATACAACTACTACTAATAATATTAATAATAAAAATAAAACAGTTTAATGTTGTCAGGACCTTTAAAAGGCCAGTTAGGAGTTTCAGTGCAGGGATAGAGGAGGTGTTTGGTTGCATGTTGTTATTCATTGTGCAGAGTGAGGACAGAAATAGAAACTAAGAGATAAGGACTGAAGCAGAGACAAAAGGGAACTTTAGCAAGCAACTGCAGAATAGAAAAAGGGTTTGAGTAGGAACTGCAATATAAACAAAGAGCTTTAGCAGAAGTAGGGGTAGAGAGAGAGATTAACAAGGGGTGGTGCCTGAGAAGTGTGACTGAAGCAGGAACACCCTAGAGAAGGTGACTGTGGCAGGAACACCCTAGAGAGGGTGACTGAAGCAGGAACACCCTAGAGAGGGTGACTGAAGCAGGAATGGGCCATTTAAAGGAGTAACTTATCTGAATAAATATTGCTGTACCCAAAGGGTCTAAGGAGATGAAAAAAATCCGCTGGGCTGGTTGAGCTTCCCAGGTTAGGTTTCACAGTTCCTGGACATGGTAGAAATTCAAAATGAGCTTAAGCATAGGATCAGGAACAGAAGCAGCAGCTCTCAGTAGTCAAGCATCCAACTTTACTGCAAAAGCACTCTTTACAATAAACTGCAGGTATTTAACATGGGTGTGTTTCAAAAGTTAACAAGCCCACCTGACACCAACAGAGGGGAAGGAATTCATGAAAACAAAAATAGGGAGGCATCTAGAGGATGAAGGAGGTACATAAGCACAAAAAATAGGACTTTTAAATGCATGAGTCAGGATATCAGGGTAGAACATTGACAAATGTCATCCAAACTCTGAAATAAAATAACAATGAAAATACGCACACGTAATAATAGCTATTTATTTTGGCAGCCACAGCAGATAGCAGCAGAATTAACAGTTGTTGGCCTTGAGAATTTTTTCAAATAATGTGAAAAAACGCGGTTAGGGACAAAAGGAAATAGGACTTTCAATGCTTCATTTTTGTTTCAGCTAAATAGAAAAATAGCCTACATCCTTCCAATTTCCCCCAAATACAAAATAAAAACATTTATTTAAATAAATAATTAGAAAATAATTTAATTTCAAAACCATTAAAATAAATATACAGATATATGCTATATATATTATACAATTGCATAATAATAAAATAAATACATATTTTTAATATACACATATAAATAATTTGTAATACTTATCAAATATAAATACAATAATATATAACCTAATACATAAATAAATAAATATACATATATATTACATCTTATAAATAATACAAGTATATATTGAATATATAACATAGTACAAGAAAAGCCAACCATGTAGCACATGACCATAAGATGCCACTAATGTAATACAAGCATATTCTCTACTGTACAAGATTTGTCCCTACACCACTGAGAACTGAAATCCACCAAATTGCTTTCTCAGTGAAAGTTCCCCTGAACTGAATATCCACTAATTCAGTGATATAGAATAGCCATGTTTTGCCACTATTTGGCTTTCTTCTCGGAATTTGGTCAGTTCAACCTGAATCCAGGGCTACATGAATAGACCACTTAGTACCACATTATCTAGTACATAATAGGGTGTGTAGTTACAAAAGAGTCCTACTAACCTACATTGTGTTCTAGCTGGAATAATAGAATATTTGCTTTGAAGAGGCTGGGACAAGACATTATATTAAAGCATGCCTTCCAACTGCCCTACTTTCCACCTGACAGTCATGATTTTGATGATCGCTGTCCCGCTGAGCTCTACCACTGTCCTGCTTTAAGGACAGGGTTCAGGACCACAATCCTACAGTCCTGATCTAATTCTCCAGTGTCTGTGCTGATGATCGACCTCCAGAGATCTGATACGCCAAAGGCAGAAGTTGTGAGGTATGCACTAAAGCTATGTTTAATAAGTTTAATGTTTTAAAACGTATTTAGTTGATATCTAAAAAAATATAATTAAGCTGCTTTATTCTAATTAACCATAATTTATTTAATTAAGCTGTATTTTCTAATTTACCATCATTTGTTTAAAGTGGGAATCGTACTTTCTTTACTGAAACCAGGTTTCTTTTGTAATACACTTTACACTAGTGATAGTAGCCTTGAAAAAGGTAATATTTAAAAAAAACTCCTTTCTTTTAGATTATAAGATGAGGATCTGTGTTTATCAGATGGATGATTCATGAAATGCCTCTGCACTTCCTGTTATTGGTTCTCCTTTTTACACTTTCTACACACAGTTTAAAGATTCTAATAATACTTTTCAGTGCTTTCATATTACTTTTTGCAGATGACACACTAATGCTCTTTTAATTTCCCGTTCTCACTCGTTTTATCTTGAATCAAATTTCCCTTCTCATCTCCACTGCTGTAACATGAATGAGCAGTAACCACATGAACCTGAGTAAAAAAAAGTATCCCTCTCATGTTTTTCATTCTGTGTGTATACTTACATAGCATAAACTAGCATTGTCCAGCATAAGACAGATGAACATGTTAAATGTAATTTAGTATAAGTTATAATGCTCATTTAAAATATTTCAAATGGTATTGTGGATCTGTCATGTGATCTTTAAAGCTAACTTGATGGCCTGTTTTACAAATAATCATCTGTTCTTGTGATTTATAAATTGTGTATACATTTCTATATCAATTAATCACATTTAAATATTTTTTAATGCACTTGATGGCCCTGAAATATTTAATTCTCCAAATAATGTGATACAAATATAAAATGGTGGTAAATGACTACTAGCTGTCCCGCCTGAATTAGGCATAGCCTTGCTCTAGAATGGCTACCACAAAGTCACTATTTCTCCCAAATAGGCTAGACACTGCTCAGAGGAATCCACTATGGACATTTACAGAGTGTCATTTGCATATCACTTGTTTAAGTACTACTTGTCCACAGAACAATTCTGTATAGCTAGTTCAGATAGCGGAAACATATTTACAATATGCCTCAGACTCAAGGTTTCTTTCTTATGGAGTGATTAACCATCAGACTGCTCACTTGGAGTTGACAGCAGGGATAGGCAACATGTCAGTACAAGGACACTAATGTCCGTTGAAAGGTTTATGAAAGTCTATAGAAAATCATTAAAATGTCCATCACAAAGTCCAGTAAATATCCACCATGAGCAATCTTAAAAAGTCCCATTAAATTAACGGGCATTTTAGATTCAATGCCATCTGCTAACAGCACACACATATGTAATAATAAAAAAAAAACCTACCTTGTGAGTGAAGGTGTGCAGTGTCTTTTTTTAGCGCTAGGTGGAATATTTTTTATCACCACTGGAAACTGGATACAGGTAATATTGAATTTTACAAAGCAACCTGTATCCAGGTTCCAGAGGAGGGAGAAGATGCAGCATTGGGCAAGTCAGGGGGAGGGAGGGAGGCAGCATTGGGCAAGTCTGGTGGAGTAGGGAGAGGCAGCATTGGGCAAGTCTGGGGGAGGGGGGAGAGGCAGCATTGGGCAAGTCTGGGGGAGAGGGGGGGAGGCAGCATTGGGTAAGTCTGGGGGAGGCAGCATTGGCTAAGGCTGGGTAGGGAGGGGGAGGCAGTACTGTTTAAGTCTGGGGGATAGGCAGATGGGCAAATAAAAGGAAATACAAACAAGAAATGCATTTTCTTCTATCATCATTTTTATTAAATATGAAAAAGCAATTTACATTTTTCCAATAGGGTAGTCTTATATTCAGGCTTTAATTTTTTTCCTAAAGGAATATCCAAAGTTTGGTAGGTCGTCTTATAATCAGGGACATCTTATATTCGAGCAAATATGGTACATAGCTTGCTGTCACTTCCCATTGGCTTCCTGTTTTGACTGTCTGGAAACTTGAGAGGTTTGATATATTTGCTGGGAGGTTTTTCACATCCATCCCTGTGTCTATTATATGTGAATAATTGATAATTATGCAAATATGATTGTCTAGTACATTGTATCATATTTAAATGCAGTAAAAAAACTATTTTTGAAATTGACTCTAACTTAATTTGGGGCCTAGCACGTTTTCAGCTTGGATAGATAAAGTGTTTATACAAGGGCATAGATAATTATACCATAGAACATCATTAAATTGTCTCTCAAAAAGTCCAGTAAATGTCCAAGTGGATGTCCACCAGAAACAATATTGGTGCTCACTGCTGGTACAGAGCTTGTAACACTATATTATAATGTTTTTATTCTGTGTTCAAGTAGTGCATTTAAAAGACACATTCATGTAGACACATAGAAAAGCTGAGCATATGAATTCTACATGGCACTGGATATTTTATTCTGAATGTGTGATTGTGTGAGTGTTAGTTCTGTCTCATTATGTGGAACTTTCCAAGTAAAAACTTCTCCAAAATTACATTTCTTCTAAACAAAATCCCATATATTTATAATCAGATTGCATTGTGAAGAAAAAGGTAAAGAGTTGTCAAATATATGATTTTCTATTTTTATTAAGTCTAGCCAGCAGCCAGCTTGATTTTGTAAGAAAAAGTAAATCTAATATGTTTCCAAAAATGTGCACAAAAATTACACTTTGATTGTTACAAAAGTATTCAAACTGGTGGTTAATTCTTCTTTCTAAAATAAATCTATATTGTAAATCCTATCAGGTTTTGTCAATATTTAATTTATATTCCATTCATTCAGTTTCCTAAAGTGATATAACAGTTTTTTTTTATTGCTAGACAGACTTATATTGAATATTTTTTGGTGTTCAGATCCTTTGACAACTTTATAAACCACAAACTGGATTAAATGCATTCCACACGAACCTCTATAGTTTGCAGTTCATGCAGCTCCATCAGTTCTCTATCCTAAACATTCACAGATGTTTATAAAGCAATGTAATTTCAGTGTTACTATCAAACTACGGAAAAACAAATGCAGCTGCTATTTTTCTCAGCTTAACGTGTTTGTAGCCGTGAGCTCTTAATGACATATCATCGTAATGAGTGTGTATGTTAAATGAACTGTGGTTGTTTCACTTATGTTTTTAAACAGATATATTGAATCTCAGGGACAGGCTAAAAATGTACCTGGGGGGGCAAACTCAACCACATAGCCCAGTAATATAACAGTATTCTAAAACTCATTGGGCTTATGGAATAGTAAAATGGGCTCATTTCAATGGACTCTAGCACTCACCAAACTGGACCACATAGAACGGTGACATTAGAGTCATAGAAGAAGTTTTATTTAGGCCATCATTAGGCCACGGCCCTTCATTAGGCCACACCCCTTCATTAGGCCACGTCCCCTTCAATGACGTGATCTTCCTGTGACTATAAATAACAGTCTGCAACAGACACAAATCGCTGAGTATTGTCTTTAGCAGCTGTTGTTCCTGACTCCTTAGCTCCAAGCTACCTTAGAGTATCTTGCTACTTTCATTTGTGATTACCTGTTGCTGACCCGGATATCCTCGACCATTCTGATTTCTCCAATCCTGACCTTTGGCTTCCTGAATCAAATTGTGTACTTCTCCAATCCTCTGAATATGGACCGTCCCTGTTATCCTGCATTTTTCTCTATCACCTAATCGCAAGTACCTTCCATATCTTCAATCAAGTGTTCCATCATATTTTTTACTTTATACTTCAATCAAGTTACATATATTTTTCCATATTACTTCAAACCATTTATTTTTTCTCTGCAATCAATATCAGTCAGTTTTTCTTCTTTTTGCTGCTAAACTTTAATACAAGAATTGCTTAAACGATATACCTTGTGTGGATTGTCATTTATTTCTGCAGTTGAGTTTCCAAATATTCTTAAAGTCACAGCTACCCTGACATGCAGGGGAGATCTGCATTCTTACTGCCACTGCTGCCACTTAGAAGGAATGTAATTCCCCCACTATGCTAATAATGGCCCTGCTCGGCTCTTGCTGTCATGTGCTTTCCCTTTAAGCAGAAACCTTTTATGTTTATTTGTGTGTTTATGCATGTGTGTGCATGCAGCCATCCCAGCAATGAAGGGTTTAAACAGACCCTCCACAGTGCTATTCACCCACTTGCTGCATTACCAAAATCTCTTCAATTATTTTTATTTATCATCTAAATGATCTTATTCATATGTTAGAAAACATGCAGTACAAATACCAAATATCAAGAAAAAAACATTGAAGTAGTTATGCATTTTATGTAATATCAAATATCAAAATGCTGTTGGGTTTTCTTTCTAGTAATGAGGTCATCTAGGATTTTAATTAAAGCACAAAGTCTTTTTAAAGTCACAATTAAATTGGCTGAGCATGACCTATATTTTGTGAATTAGCTTGCTTTCAAAATATCAAATAAAATAATGCTCATCTCATCACACCGGAGGATTATGCAGTAAAATTTGATTTATTAGAACAGAAGAGTAAGGTTAGAAAGAAATATGAGCTCTATAGACAAGGCATGCCTTTTATATTAAATGAAGAATAATGAATTGCCAAGTATGTCCTAGAAATTTATTCCAAAGTATCTATGGTATGTGATGGACCACAAAGCTCAAAAGCTGAGATAGGAAGATTTATGAGATCGTCATTTCGTGATTTTTGTCACATACAGAACAAGCAAAGGCATTTTATCATTTTTGTTTCGATACGTATTTAATGTACCCAAGCACTGAACATAAAAATCAAATGTTTTGTAGAGACTTTTTAATAGGATACTGGGCAGCTTTCTCTTCTTAATAACCCTTACCATGGTTGACTGGGTAATCATATATCTCTTTGGGTGCATTATTTATCTTTTAAATCTATTTTTCTGAAAACATCAGAATTTTAGGATTGCCAATGCCCCTGAGATGATGAGTTATATTTGTGTAAATTGTCACAATAGGAAATCCATTGGACAAATAAAAAAATGTATTCTAGAGTACTTGCTCAATGACCCGTATAATTACTTGACTTTGTCATACCTGCAGTCATTTGTTTTATTGGCTTGGAACATCACATGGATAGTAAGAAGCTAGACATGACCATCTCAACCTGCTGATCTTACAAAAGTAATGTATATTACAACTATGTATCCCTGGGTATGACTCACCCCTATCACCCTCTGGCCAGTATTATGCCCTGCCGCAAAGGTTTTCCAAATCAGAGGAAGGCCATCATGAGTATATATGATTGTCACAGGGGATACAGACAGTGACCAAAACTTGTTCATGTAGAACTCTATACATGTCTCAAGACAAGTCATTTAATGTGGTTACTCAGTAAAGATGCAAGCAAGTAAGACAAAAACCCATGAAAGTCTAAATAGCCCAGCCTCTGTTTGCTTCTGGTGAACCAAAACACATCATGTGCTTTGGCTCTGTCCAAAAGTACATGTATACTACTCAGACAAGTAGCCTAGTACTATCCTTTTTTATTAATAGGGCTCAGAGCCTGCTTATTGGCTTCCGGGCTAATAAGATCAGAACAAAATGCTCCCAGCCCCAATGTTTACATTATCGGGGTTGGGAAGCTGACAAATGGCTCAGAGCCCCCTGTTTATATTACCAGGGTTCTTTATATCACCTGTTATTGGCTCCCAACTCCCAGGAAAATTATGGGCCAGGGACTTACCCAAGATCCCTGGCCTGTTTAAAAATTTAAATTGCCACTACAGTGATAGGGATGTTATAATACCCCCTATCCAGGGCCGGACTGGCCTACCGGGATACCGGGAAATTTCCCGGTGGGCCGCCGGCCCTGTGGCTGCTTTAAATATGCAGCCGCTTTAAGGCCGCGGCCGCTTTAAGACGTGCGGCCGCGGCTGCACTAAGACGCTGGAGCACCACTCTTCACGTGCGTCCACAGCCTGTAAGAAGGTAAGAAGATATAACGAGTGTTTGGGAGTTTAGGGAGAAGGGCAAGGGGGATTAAAGGGGAATAAAATATAATGGGGAAAAAAAGAAGAAGAGCCGATTGGAAAATTGATGATTGGGGTGGGGGAAGATAAATATATCTACAGGGGTGGGGGGAGATAAATATATCTACAGGGGTGGGGGGAGATAAATATATCTACAGGGGTGGGGGGAGATAAATATATCTACAGGGGGTAAGAGATGACAGGGGGGGAATACAATTATATATACAGGGGGTAAGAGATGACAGGGGTGGGGGGAGATAAATATATCTACAGGGGTGGGGGAAGATAAATATATCTACAGGGGGTAAGAGATGACAGGGGGGGATACAATTATATATACAGGGGGTAAAAGATGACAGGGGTGGGGGGAGATAAATATATCTACAGGGGGTAAGAGATGACAGGGGTGGGGGAAGATAAATATATCTACGGGGGTAAGAGATGGCAGGGGGGGATACAATTATATATACAGGGGGTAAAAGATGACAGGGGTGGGGGGAGATAAATATATCTACAGGGGGTAAGAGATGACAGGGGTGGGGGAAGATAAATATATCTACGGGGGTAAGAGATGGCAGGGGGGATACAATTATATATACAGGGGGTAAGAGATGACAGGGGTGGGGGAAGATAAATATATCTACAGGGGGTAAGAGATGACAGGGGGGAATACAATTATATCTACAGGGGGTAAGAGATGACAGGGGTGGGGGAATACAATTATATCTACAGGGGGTAAGAGATGACAGGGGTGGGGGAATACAATTATATCTACAGGGGGTAAGAGATGACAGGGGTGGGGGAATACAATTATATCTACAGGGGGTAAGAAATGACAGGGGTGGGGGAATACAATTATATCTACAGGGGGTAAGAGATGACAGAGGTGAGGGAATACAATTAAATATAAAGGGGGTAAGAGATGACAGGGGTGGGGGAATACAATTAAATATAAAGGGGGTAAGAGATGACAGGGGTGGGGGAATACAATTAAATATAAAGGGGGTAAGAGATGACAGGGTGGGGGAAGAAAAATATATTTACAGGGGGTAAGAGATGACAGAGGTGAGGGAATACAATTAAATATAAAGGGGGTAAGAGATGACAGGGGTGAGGGAATACAATTAAATATAAAGGGGGTAAGAGATGACAGGGGTGGGGGAATACAATTAAATATAAAGGGGGTAAGAGATGACAGGGTGGGGGAAGAAAAATATATATACAGGGGGTAAGAGATGACGGGTGGGGGAATAAAATTATATATACAGGGGGTAAGAAATGACAGGGGTGGGGAAAGAAAAATATATATACAGGGGTAAGAGATGACGGGTGGGGAAAGAAAAAAATATATTCAGGGGGTAAGAGATGACAGGGGTGGGGAAAGAAAAATATATATACAGGGGGTAAGAGATGGCAGCGATGAGGGGAGAAAAATATACATACAGGGGAAGGAAGAGATGATAGGGGTGGGGGGAGAAAATACATACATGAGTGAATATCAGAGTGTAAACATGGGACTGAGAGTGAGTGGCAATGTATGAGTGAGTGTATGTGTGTGAGTGGCAGTGTATGTGTGTGAGTGGCAGTGTATGTGTGTGAGTGGCAGTGTGTGTGTGTGAGTGAGCGTCAGAGTGCAGGTGCGTGTGTGAGTGGCAGTGTATGTGAGTGAGCGTCAGAGTGCAGGTGTGTGAGAGAGCAGCAGAGTGTAATAAATAAGTATATCACAGTGCTTCCCGGTCAATAAAAAGAGCAGGGGACTCGCTCTTGACAGCTCTATTGATTTTGTAGCTCTGTTATGACAACTGTGAATGTTTGTGTGTGTCGGTGAGTGTATGTGACTGTGTATGTGTGTGACTGTACGTGTGAGACACTGTATTTGTTGTTGAGGGTAGTATCAGTCAATGGTGGCAAAATATGCAGGGCACAATATGTCATATCTGGCACCTTTTCTTTCCTGCATGCACCATTGATTGGGTGTCCATCTGCATGCTAGGGTAATTCCTCCTGGGTCATAGGGCAAGTCCTGTGAGTGCAATATTAGTGCTGGGTCAAATTCTGGATGCTGGGGCAAGTGCTGTGAGTTCAATCTGGGTGCTGGGGCAAGTCCTGGGAGCTGGGGCACACCATGTCAGTGCAATTTGGATGCTGAGATAAGTCTATATTTACACGCAGCATGTACGCAAGGTTATAGCTCATGCACTGATATATACCCCTTCACAGGGCAATATATGCTCCAGTATGTACACAAAGTTATATCTTACACACTACCCTGGAATATACCCCATGCACAGGGCAATATATGTAACCTTGTGTACATACTGGGGGCTATGTATTGCCCTGTGCTGTATATATAAATCTTAACTATAACTTCAAATGTGCTTAAAAATGCATGTTTTTCCCTTTTCTAAACTATAATCTATTGACGCAATGCTATGGGGCTGGTATACAAATATTTCCAGGGCTGTTTTTTGTTCCCAGTCCGGCCCTGCCCCTATCTACTGTGTAGTAATATCAGAGACTTTTCCAAGACCACCAAAATATGTATAAATAATTAATCCACTCACCTCCAATAAATAATGCCCTCACTACACATCCCCAAGCTCCAGGATTTGTAAAAAAAAATTTGGCAAAAAGAAACCCATCATTCTACTTATATTGTATCAGCTTTTAGTTGCTCCTGTGAAAAATCTTATGTCAGAAAGAAAATCAGACATTTTAATGATAGAATTCTGAAGCATGTGGGGTACATTATAAATTGTGAATGGGGATATGCTGTTTTAATTGTGTTAAATATTTGAATGGCTTTATACTTCTAAACTAGTGACTTGTGAATTAGTGATTTACCATATCTGCTTGAATATAAAATGTACTTGATTATAAGACGACACCCCAAACTTTGGATATTCCTTTAGGAAAAACATTAAAAGCCTGAATATAAGTCTACCCTATAGGAAAAAAGTTTAACTTGTATATATTCACATGTTAATTGCTTTTTCACATTTAAAATTATGATGGGAAATAAAATGCATTTCTTGTTTTATTTCCTTTTATTTGCCCATCTGCCCCCAGAAATAGCCAATGCATCACCCCCCCCCCACAGCCATCTGCCCACCAGAGTTAGCCAATAGTGCCCCTACCCCCCAGACTTAACCAGTGCTGCATCCCCCTCCCCACCCAGTCTTAGCCAAGTCGGCATTTTGATCGCTCCGGAGAGGTGCAGTGCCTTTAAAGTGACGAATTTTATAATTTCCTATTGCTCTGTAAGTGTTGCTGACCTGCCTCGCGGCAGTCAGCAACACTAAAAAAAAAGCCCTCTGTGACCAAGATGGTGCTGCCCTACTAAGGACAAGAGCACAGGAAGTACGTGTTCCCTGTGCTTTTCAAGCAGTAACACGATTGCCTCATCATAGAGGCAATCTGTATCTAATAGGCAGACTGGAAGGCAGCAGGGATGCTAAGATGAGCATCCCCACTGCCTGGTCAGATCAATATTTTACAA
The DNA here is from genome assembly GCA_036172795.1 of Pelodytes ibericus. Classification (NCBI taxonomy): domain Eukaryota; kingdom Metazoa; phylum Chordata; class Amphibia; order Anura; family Pelodytidae; genus Pelodytes; species Pelodytes ibericus. The sequence goes on along the minus strand of CM069861.1, from coordinate 114,662,854 downwards.
ATATTGATCTGACCACTTTGGATCTGCTTCCCTTTCCTCATATTTTTTAGTGAATGAGAGAGACAGATCAAAGTAGTAAGTAAGTTAGTTAAAATAAAAAATAAAATAAAACAATAAAAGAAATTGAGACCCAATGGCTTTCCATGCGTTTAACCCCTTCCCTGCCATTGATCATGCGTAAGCAGTGATCTTGCACATCAGCGCATCTTTTTTTACACCTGCTAGGGGGTATAAAAATATTTTTGAGTTTTTTTTAAGCTGTCTGAGCACATGTATAGCGATCAGTAACTGTGAATTAGTGGCAAAGGCAGTTTTGTGATTGCTCAGATGAGCATCACCATTTGCCTGATCAGATCAATATTTGTGAATATTGATCTGACCAATTTTGATCTGCCTCCATGTACTCACTTACATTTTTGTGAGGGAAAGAGTATTCAGTATTATTCAGTATTCAGTATTAGTATTAGTGTTAAAATAACATTTTATAAAATTGTCAGGTTTTATGAAAGCCATTCCCTGTGTATTAACCCCTTCACTGCCATTGATCATTATATAAGCTGTAATCTTGCACAGCAACAAATTTTTTTCTATGTGTTTCTTTTGGGATTCATTTCTTTGTACTCAATTATTACAGTACTACATAGGCTCTTCAATTTACCTCTTATTTGCCGTAGATCACTGCATAGGCACTGATTCTGAGGCCGCTGACTCAGGGTTCGATTTTGACCCTGGTCATCTTTCTTATACATCATCTAGTGATTTATCAGTGGCTGCTTAACCCTTGCCACAAGGAGTCATGGTGTCTAATTTTAAAAAATATATGGTTTGGTGGGGATAAATTACATTGGCTGGTTTCAAAGATATATCCCAAATAGGACATGGACAGAGGTTGACTACATGTCAAAAATTCAAGTTGTAACACTGAGATATGCACCAAAACAAACCCCAAAACAAACCAACAAACCTATGCATTGGTGCTATCCCTGTACTCGGGAGATGTTGCTGAACACATACTGAGATGGTTGGCAGTGACACAAAATAGGATCTGTAAATTCATGCCTGAAGTACAATGTTGGAGAAAAAAAATTACTACCCAAAATTTTGACATAGGCTGGTGGTAGAATTAGTGCATGGAAAGTGTTAAAATACCACCATTTAAAATACCCTAGGGTGTCTAGTTTTCATAAATATATGGTTTTGTGGGGTAAAATACACTGGCTGGCTTCAAAAATGTCCCAGATGGGATGCAGACTTAGGTTTTCTGCATATCAAAATTCCAAATTGGAAAACCAAAAAGCGCACCTTTGAAATGTGGCCTTTTAACCCCCACACAAGCTGACAAACCTTTGCATGGTTAGTATCCCTGTACTCAGGAGATGTTGCTGAACACATATTGAGGTGTGTTCTCACAGTGACACATAACAGGATCTGTGAATTCATGCCTGAAATACAGTGTATGTATGTGTAGAATTAGTGCAAGGAAAGTGTTAAAATACCACCATTTGAAATACCCCAGAGTGTCTAGTTTCCAAAAATATATGGTTTTGTGGGGTAAAGTACACTGGCTGACTTCAAAAATTCCAAATGGGACATGAGCCCAGGTGGTATACCTGTACTCAGGAGATGTTGCTGAACACATCAAAATGAGGTATTATTTGGCAGTACCCTTCAAATTTTCAGTAAATGTTTACCTACATTGCAATTTGTGTAACAAAAATGTTTTGCTGCAAACTTTGGCAGGATGGTGGTAAAATGGCTACATGAAAAGTGTCAAAATACTATAGAATAATACTATATATAATAATATAAGTTAAATGTCCTGAGTTGTCTAGTTTTGAAAAATATGTACATGTGGTGGGTAATTCATAGATTTAGTACAGATATCAGTGTTACAATGTTACTATCGCTATTTGTTTAAAAAAATGAGGATTTTGAAATAGCCTTGCACTACTTATAGTGCTTGCCCTGTAACTTGAATAAAAATTCATAAAAACATAAAACATGGGCTATTTCTGAACTCAGGACAAATATTAGAAACTATTTAGCAGTGGGTGGGTTTTGTCTTTTGTAGATGAGTATACAATTTTTCAAATAAGTATCAGAATTTTTTTTAACCCGTATTTTTTTTTTTTTTATATAAAATGATATGCTATTATCAAAATAATGGTATTAAAAAAAAAGGCCTTCTTATCCTGATAAAACAATATATAGTTTATGTGGGTACACCAAATGAGAAAGACATAATTTACAGCAAAACAGAAACACAGCAGAAATGTTAAAACAGCCCATGTAACCAAGCATCAGACAAGCCAAAAAAGCCATGTCACCGAGGGGTTAAAATAATGGGGAAACGTGATGGGAGAACTGTGGAATTTCCCAAGTGGCCGACATACTTGAGGACAACCATTTTTGTTCCTTTCCGGAGCTCCAGACAAACTTCAACCTCCCTAATGCGGAGTTATTCTCTTATCTACGATTAAAGCACTTCTTCGCTGGGAGTGAGATCATTCCCGCAGATAACTGGGGTGACTTCCTGGAGGCAGTAACATTGGCACCAGAGAGGTTGATCTCTAAGATTGTAGCGTTCCTCGAGAGCTTACAGACTCAAACCAAACCCAGGGCAATGGAAAAATGGGAAAGAGACCTGTCACTGACCGAGCCACTGCAGAAATGGCAAAACGCGTGGCAAGCCACCAGGAAGGCAACACATTGCGTAAACCTCCAGGAACAGTATTTTAAACTGATATATCGGTGGTACCTGGTTCCCACACGCCTATTTAAGTTCAACCATGTACCAGATGACCTGTGCGTGAGGGACTGCGGGGCCCAGGGAACACAGATCCATGTATGGTGGGAGTGCCCAAGGCTGAGTGTCCTGAAGACTAATTTAACCGAGAGATGTCAAGATATCTTTGGTACACCACTTCAGTTATTCCCTCAAACCTTTCTGCTCCACTGGGATGTCCCATACACGGACAAGTATAATAGAATCCTCTTCATTAATATATTAATGGCAACAAAAATGTGCATGGCCAGATATTGGCGAAGACCCGATGTTCCATCTTGGTCAGAAATTGAAAGTCAGTTGGATATCCAGGCCGGGGGAGGAAGATACTTTTATAGAAGGGACAAAAAAACAAGAGAACAATACAATAAAACTGGACTACCTGGATTAAGTCTGGTAGAGTCCCAGTGAGTTAGGAAAAGGAAAATATCAAACAGTCAAAACGGTGGAGGTCGGGGGGCGGGGCCACCGCCCAGGGGGAGAGGGGACAGAATGATTGTGGAAAGATGAGGGTGAATGGTTGGATGACAGAGATGCCTCGGAGATGGGTGGACGAAACAGCGTATACCTAGTGGAAAATCCATGGGGGACAGACGACCAAGTGCATCCCGTAGCCCTCCTGAGATAGCTGTAGACATTGCCAAAGGTTACCGGAGGACGGGTCTCGGGGTAACAAGAATACTAGTCCCCTGAGTGATCTGAATGCTTTATACCGATGCTGTTGTTTAAGAACAATCTGCCCCCAGGGGAGTATTAACATATCGAGACTGTTATAGATGGATGATATTGTCTTTGGTTAACTTTCTTTGCCTAATATTGTATAAATTGAAATAAAATTGTAATAAAGATGAATTTAATAAAAAAAAAAAAAAAATAATGGGGAAACGTATTCAGTGACCTCCAATCTGAGGTTGAAATCTCAAATCAGCCAATAAAAGACTAGATTTCAGATTTAAGACAGGAAGTTCACAGCCTGCATTTCAAATGTAATGTCCAGCTCTCCTGGCACATTGTAAAGCCATCTCCCTCCACTCCCAGTCCCTTTGGCATTAATACGGGGACCAAATGATGAGGCACACCAGTTGCAATACTGTATGTGGGAGTGCTGTTACTGGGAAAAGGGCATTCAGTTCACAGTATTCCCCAGAATAGCATTACAAAATCATTAACTTTTTTAGTTTTAGTGAATTGACTACATCAGCCCAGATTAAATGGTAGACATTAACGCCGGCAAAATGGAATGTTTCTGCACTGTCTGTTATATGTAGCAGAATAACATGCAATTCAATTGCAATGGACCTTTCATAAGTAACATGCCTTAATCCCTTCGCGACAATGAATGTGTCAGGCACGTCCAGCCGGGAACTCTGTTCCTGATAATGGACATGGCTGACACGTCCTGTGGTGAAACGAGCGGTTTTCGCGACCAACGATTGGGAAAACCGATCTGACGGTGCTGCTCTATTGCCTCAATGTCGAGGCAATAGCCAGCACTGAAATTCAGGCTCTGCTCCTGCAATATGGTTGCGCCCTCTTGTGGTCAGAGCTTCGGAAGTGAAAAATTCACTTCCAACTGAGTATGTTGCTTGACTGCCCCAAGAGGCAAATTTCTGAATTCGGGACAACATTTAGAAACTATTTAGATGGGTTCTTTTTTAATGGTTGTATTTGTGTAAATTATATTTTAGGTCAAAGTCAGAAAAAAGTGTTATATTTTTTATGTTTTTTTTGTAGTGAATTATAAGATATGATGAACATAATAGTATCTAATGAAAGTCCTTCTTAAGATGATAAAAAAAACAACATATAATTTGTGTGGGTAAAGCCAAACACAAACACCCCAGAAATGTAAAAACAGCCCTTGTCACCAAGGGAAATTCAAGGTCAAAATGTCTTGTCACTAATGGGTTAAAGCACAAGTTAAGTTGTATGGGACTAACGGGAGTTTTGTAAAAAATAAAATAAAAAAATGGTGTAATTCCTAATAGCATATTAATTTAACGCTAGGGAATCGGGGGTCTAATAGTCATCCTCCAGTCCCATGTCGCCTGTTAGAATATGATTCTGACTCCATCTTGTATCTCTGGCTCTGACTCCATCTTGTATCTTCTAGAAGCCATTTTCTATCTTCTAGTCTGCTGCTGCTTTAATTTACTTATCTTATTCTTTCAGCTAGCTATTAGTTTAAATTGCTTTAACTACCTTAGTCAGGAACACCACAAGCAGTAGTTCTGTAAAGCCGCAGCACATTTGCCGCTGAAGCTGAAGTTCTCTGCAGGAGAGCTAAAAAGTTAAAAGGTAAAAGTAAGCGCTTATTAATTTTCGTTTTGAACAAATGTCATATTTTAAGAAATCATATGAATTCCCTGAAATGACACATATAACCCATGTATGTTAACGCCCTGATACACCTATGTGTACACCCCAGTTATATCTTAAGCAAAGCCTCTTGTTTCCTGTATTGCCTCTTTTCCCTGTGTTTAAATACTGCTGCACAATAAAATTCAGCAGAGCTGTATGATTAAGGAACCACGTGTCTATTTGTTTATTGTTCCTTGACCACCACAGGCCTCTCCAGACGTCTGAGTGTTTTATATCTATATGACAAAAGCGCCTCTTCCTGGTGTCCGAGCAGGAATACAGTAGACTGGGGTGGGTCACTGAGCCCAGACCGTTTGAGGACAAACCCCTGGGTGCCCACAGAGAGTCACTGAGCCAAAAGGACAAAACTTGGGTATTTCGCAGAGGGTCACTGAGCCGAGACAACTTGAGGACAAACCCATAGTAGGTCGTAGTGATTGGAGACTTAGGTCCTGAGGACCCCCGACCTAGTATTAAGTCCTTCCTTTCATCGCCAACATGTCAGAATTGAACTGAGTTCATTTGTATATTTTACACTCATTTTCTACAGGCATTTATTACATATTACCTCATTCAATTTAACCCATTATCTAAATAATCTTATGTGATTAAAGTGCACCATCATAAGCATACATAAGAGGGTTGACATATTATACATCAATTAGTCCCAAATTGGATTTAAGTCAGGCATCTTACAAATCTCTGAAATGTGGCTGCTCAATTCCCTGAATTCTGGTCCGATCATCAGTTTGGGGTGTTCGGTAAACCAAAGTATCGGAAAGGTTCACAATGGATCATTTTCACAATGAAAAACATAGATTTCAGATGCCCACGATCACCACTGAACAAGCTCCGCATTGTGGGGAACAGACAAAATTAGCCCATTTTTCAATTCTCCAGATTTTAGTTGGAGAATACAATAGAAAAGTGTAGAATAATTGAAATAAACATATTAGAACCACATAAATATTTATATACAATTATAATATATTGATGTTATATATTATAATCATATATTTACATTAATATAATCATTTTTTAATTTGTATAAAAATTATTTTATATTATTTTATGTTCATTCAGCAATCACAAAATCTGACCCCCAGGACTTGTGTGATCATTATATTGAAAGGGAGTATTGAATGGAAAAATACGCTGCCCTGCTGTGGGTAAGAACTTTGGAAGCAATCGCTGATAATTTCCGTCACTCTGGGTATGTTACTTGACTGCATCTAAAGCCTCTAGAGGCAATCAGCAACAACCAGGCAAAAATATATGTGCTTGTGTCTGTACACACGCTGACTGGCTTTACCTCAGCACTGAAGCATAGCCGGGAGTAAACTTCAATGTATCAATAAAGATACAATAAAGATGGGTTTACTCCAGAGAAGGGGACACCGAGAAAGCAAGGGTTAACTTTAGCTGTCATTTAAGGGAGGTTGACATGAATTTCTGTAACCTGGCAACAGGTTTTTCACCCCTTAATACATAAAGCTACACAGCTGTTCATGTTTGCATAATTATCAATGGTTTAATCATTTTTTTCCTAATTAAAGAACATTTCAACTAAACTCTCAGGTATATCTAGAGCTTAAAAGTAACTGTTCTCTCTAAAAAACCTCTTTCTACATAAAAACAGTATTTGTTTTGGATGTATATTTATAGATTTACAATTTATAAAAAAAAAATGAAGTTGCTACTTGCACAATGACTGGTTTAGTATCTCCAGGGACATCAACTTGATAAGTGTTGATTAGTGTGAACAATTCATATAAATAATGTGGACCCAGCATGTTACTTAGGTTAAAAAGGTGAATATAGCTTCAGAGAGACAAAAGAATAAGAAAACATATGTCCTAAACGCATGTGAAATGGTGCCGTGTTGCCACAGTGGAATACAAGTGACTATAGTGACAGAGTATTGTAACATATACAAATATAAAAATTCATGTGAAATGCGTGCTAGGCATTACAATGTTCTTTTAATATAGCCAGTTGAAAGAGATATCACAGCTCTCTCTATTGGGAAACACAACTTATTATACAAATATAACAACCATTATTGTTACTGATGGGAATTGTGGTAGAATTTCATGTGAGATATATTTTGTGACTGGTGTTAAAATATCCAAATAGTTTTATATTATACACAGTGATATAAGTTATTTTCATGGCGGTTTTAGTAAGTATTAAACAAATAAAGAATATAAAAACAAAGCAATAATATATAATAATACAAAAATAAACAAAGAATACATAGAAAATTATTTGATTAAGACAAAGTATAACTATTAATACATAAGCTGATAAACATTGGGATTACCGAGAAAAATGAAATCAACTTTTCGGAAGTCATGGTCAAATTACTGATTTATAAAGATACGGAGGCTCATATAATGCTTATCTCTTTCTTTAATTTCCCTCAGCAGCAAAGAGAAAGTGTTAAAAAAATTGACCAATAAGAACACATTCCATATAATATGTCCCTCCTAAAGTCTAGTGTAATATAAACCACTTCCTCTTTCTTTGCTGCTCCCTCAAGCTAATTATTATTTATTATTTACTGCCTGTGTTTACTATGCTTTTATAGTGTGGTTGTTTTTATAGTTTAAATGTTTATATATCTTATATGTTTTTTTAATACATCTGTGACTCCTCTGACATACCTCTGTGTCTTTAGTTAAACTTTGTGCATTTACTGTTGGTGTAAATGCTAACTTTTTTCCTTTCCCTCCTGGGGTCGGTTTTATCCCCTCCTCTCCGTTTTTACTTACATATTTTTGTTTTTTTCCCCTTGTGTTGTATATCCCCAACTCGCTTTATTGTTTTGGGGTGTTCTCCATTTTTTTCCCGGGCTTTCTAGGCCCCGTGATTGCACATATCCCATCGCGCGGCCATTTTGGTGTAGCCCTTTCTTATCCTCTTGTTGCGCATGCGCATTTTGCACCGTGGTGGCCATTTTATCGGAGCCTTCCGGATTTTCACCCATGGCAGCCATTTTAACTCCGTTTAATCCGAAGTTTGACAGTGTTATTCACCCTGCTTCTGCCTGCTCTAATTTTTTTTATCGTTGCTTACCTGATGTTTCTTTTACTGGCTCCCATCAGGTGACTTTGTTCTCTGCATATTGTTATTTGCTCCCCAACAGCCTATTCATATTTATACTTGTATTGTACTTACAATATAATGGAGAAACAACACTCCAGGGCATCACCCTCTCCCACTATGACCCCTGCTCAACAGGACCTCGGTTTTGTTAGGGATGATGACCCCTCTTCAGAGTTCCTTAACTCTCTAAAGATCTTAGATCTAAGATCTCAAAATCTACAGGGCTCCCCTCACCGCTGGAACCATTTTTTTTTTCTGTCAGTGCAGTGCAGCATGAAGGGGAAACTCCCACATTGCCCCTGAAGTCAGGATGCCGGGTGTCACATGATATCACAACACTCAGCAGGACAAAAAATTGTCTGTGTCTGGTAGATGTACTGATTATGTACAATAAATGGAAATGTTATACCGTTTAATTTTAATATTTCAATATTTTGTGTTAAAAATTATTTAAAATTTCAAAAATAATGTACTTCAATAATGATAATATATCATAAATTTATTAAAAATGGTAAAAAAAAATCCAAATAGATTAAACTGTAGAACATTTCCATTTATTGTACACAATCAGTACATCCATATTAAAATCATATTGCATTACATATTTCTTGCACATAGGTTTTTATAGCTTCCATCTGTGTACTGTATCCTGGGTACCTACTAAGAGATGGTAGTTCGTTCATATTCATCCGCAACGGCACATTTTTGAAAAGTGACATGTGTTTACAAAGTGACATATTTATCCAAAGTTACATTTATAGCAAGTGGCATAGCTCAAAGTCTGTGTTTAATCCATATATGTGCAGACTATTAAGTGAGAAGATCTAACACATTTTTTTTGTAAGATCATCAGCCTGCCAGTGTCTTTTAAATGTGTGTTATTCCCATAAAGGAGAACTGGTGTGGATTTTGTTTTTTTCAACCTATGTTTATACGTTTGCATATGTTCTTGTATTTTGATATGAAGAAATCTGATGGTTTTTCAAATGTATCGTAATCCAATGTACACTGTAGTAATTCAATTACATTTTAAGCATGGCAAGTTATAAGCTCATTTATTTTAAAATTGTATTTTCATTACCATTAAATGATTTTATATGTCTCTTTTTTAGAAGTTGCCTCTTTTTAGAAGTTGCTCCCTTTACATGCTAGGCACATTCCTCACGCATAAAAACCTTTCAAATTATTTAGAAAATGTTTTTGAGGTGTTGCTTTTGTATTGGTTCTACTATCTACCAATAAGGTTTCAAGGGTTGGAACATCCCTAAATAGGATACATTTTCTTTTGCAATAATATTTTCCAAATTTCTAATAAAATGTGCAAATGTTTCTTTATTGCGTGCTTAATTTTGTAACCATGTCCATGATAATCATTCATTGGTACCCTGTTCTATTATTTTTACATTAAGATTTTAACAGTTCCTGCTGATGACATAGGACGTGAGGCGCGAGAAGCGTGAGAGGCTGGACGCGGAGCTAGAGGTGGAGGTGAAAAACCGAAGGGGGTATGAGCCGCAGGCTACCAAAGCTGCAAAGCCGCAAGTGGAGCCGCGATTACAGAGCCGCTGAATTGCCACTGAACTGCTGCTGAGCTTCCGCTTGAGATGCTAGAGTCTCTGATCGGTCTCGCTGCGGGTGCTACCCTCGGGAGGGGGGGCTCACGCATACAGAGTTCACAGGCATCTCTGCTAGCCACCTGTGCCAAACGTGGAAGTATCGCCAGGTGACGCCAAATCAAGGTAACGGGGAATTAAACCTCAAGGCTTTTAGGTCCCTATGGCCTACAAGACGGCAACGTGCAAAAGGCAGGAAGGAACACCTTTTAACGGAGACTACCCTTGATGGAAGCTCTCTCACTGAAGACTCTGAAGACTCAAGCAACTCGAGATAAGTGCATTACGCTTATAAGCTATTATCAATTAATTGTTTTGCAGTTTTATAATAACTATCTGTTTATGTACAGTCAAAACCACGCCAAACTGTGTAATTATTTGGAATAGATAAAATGTCTTTAAGTGCCAGCCTGCATTTATAACACTAAATAAGCCTAGAGGAACAGAGAGTGGAAACCGTATCTTACCATTATTAGTGTCTAAATCAGAACTGCTAATATACTGTTAAACCTCTATGTTACTTACTAAAACCAGAATACTTTTAGCTAAGCACTGACGTGGACAGGGAAACCACATTTAGAAGCGCATCTGCAAAGTCCCCAACAACCACTGATAAAGACAAACGGTTGTGTGAGATCGACACTGAGGCGTCCCAAAATAGAATTACCATTTATAAACTTCCTCTAAGACAAATAGAACAGTGATAACTCAGTGTTAACATGTCTCAGGCTGGGAGTACAAGGAATCAAGAGAAAATGCTCCGCTACCTTACTCCTAAAGATGCTAAAAAAACCAAGAAGTCCGCTGTTGAATTGGCCCAAGAGAGCACTCACAGCGATCCTGACGAGGAAGGAGCTTTCGATCCAGATGAAGTAGCATCACTTCCCACGACTACGGCATCTCTTCAAGTGGACGTCATTCAAAAACTATTTCTCACTCTACAGGGCCAAATCAAAAGTGATATTCAAGAACTCAGATATGAATTTCAAAAAGAAATCAAAGATTTAGGAGATCACACGACCTCCATTGAAAAGAAAGTGGATGATCTGATAGACTCCCATAACACTCTCTCTGACCACCACTCCGAACTTACAGCAGAAGTTAAAGCACTGAAAGATAAGATTGCGGATCTGGAAGATAGGTCCCGCCGAAATAACATACGTGTCCGTGGAATTCCAGAAGAAATACACCCTTCAAACCTGACAGATTTTGTCCAAAAACTATTTGTAGCCCTCATCCTGAACTCCTCCCCCTCAGAAATGTTACTGGATCGGATCCACAGACTGCCTAAACCAAAAACTGCACCATCTGATGCCCCAAGTGACACAATTATGAGACTATATTATTTCGACTATAAAGAGGAAATCCTCAGAGTTAGCCGGTCCTCCACAGACCTGCCCCCTCCATTCCAAGGTGTGCAAATTTTTGCGGATCTTCCCCTCCGGCACTCTGCAGCAAAGAAGATCATTCCAGCTGGTCACTATAGCCCTGCGTGCCGCAAAAGTCAAATACAAATGGGGTTTCCCTGTTAAAATCTTACTCACCAGGGAACGGCTCCTCGGTTCCTATCCACACTCCAGATGAAGGTCTCCGACTCCTACGTTCCTGGAATATTTTTGTCCCTGACCCCCCCACCCACAAAGAATGGAAAAACAACACATTCCAAGAGAATGGTCAGAGATAGCCTCGAAAAACAGACCTTGATCACCTACCCATACAACGCAAACCATTGGACTAACAAGAGTCTGCCCCCCTCTTGGTCATTCAGACAAAAAAAATCAAGGCTTTGACACTACCCAGGGCCAGCTCTCTGCCAATGTCCCATCCAAAGTCCACCCTAGCTCCCTGCCTAATGACCCCATGACCCCTCCTCTGCCTCCTACTCCTCTCCTTCTCAAATACAGGCTTGTCATCTAAACAGTAGCCAACTATCAATGACACCCCCTTTTTTCTGATCTGGGAATGAGAATAAGTGCACTTTTAAAATTTGATTTCAAATAATATATATATATATTTTTTGCAAATGTTTTCCATAAAGACACTCCAAACTTGTGGCCATCTCGGGCTAACTCTCTGCTCTCTCCTTTTCTATCTCTGCCTTTCAATCTTTCCCTCTTTATTCCCTCACTCACTAACATACCTTTGCCTAACCTCGGTTAGACTTTCCCTTTTTTCCCTTATAAACAGCGCAAGCTCCTCCCCCGAAATCATAAAAATTAAAAACAATACCACACTGGACTTTAACCAACCCCCTTGTGATTCCCCTTCTTTGTCATTGACACTTTGGAACTACCTTTACACCAAGGTAAGACTTCAGATAACAATGCATTACAGGTACCAAACGGGACTTCCCATAATAATCAAGTCATTGCGTTACCAGCTCTACCTTAAAATTCTTAAAATACTCTCTATCAACACCAAAGGCCTGAATAGTCAACACAAGTGTAGACTCCTGTTCCAAGAAGCTAAAATTTCCAAAGCTCAAATATTATGCATACAAGAAACCCATTTTGCAATGAATAGCATTCCAGCTGTAACGAAACACCAGTTTCCGATAGCAGTCCATTCCACGGCTAAAACAAAAAAAGCAGGGGTATCCAGTTGGTTCCATAGCTCCCTAACGTTAACTATTGAGTCTCTGAAAAGAGACCCTAAAGGTAGATATCTAATCATTATTGCAACTATAAATAACATTTCATACACCTTCTTAAATATATATGCTCCAAACATGGACTCAGCACAGTATATCGCTAAAGTAATCACGAAAGTGAATACTATTAAACAGGGCTCCCTAATTATCTGTGGCGATATGAACACAGTGGCCATTCCAGCCATGAATTCTACAGCATCTCCTTCCACCAAATATTTAGCAACTTTGAAAAAAGAAAGCAATATTTTTCTTCAAACTCTAAAAGAATTTCAACTAAATGATGTTTGGAGAACTTTTCTCCTTCCATCAAATATTTAGCAACTTTGAAAAAACAAAGCAATATTTTTCTTCAAACTCTAAAAGAATTTCAACTAAATGATGTTTGGAGAACTTTACACACTTCCGACAAAGATTACACTTTTTTCTCTCATGTACATTCTACATACACTAGAATAGATTATTTTTTGACCGATAGAGTCACTATCTAACGTATCATGGAATGCTCCATTGGCACCATCCAATGGTCTGATCACGCCCCATTCTGACCTTATCGGAACAATTCCAAAATAAAGGAAGGAGCCAGTGGAGAATAAATGACCACTTGCTATCTCAACCAGAAATACAAAACAAAGTTAATCTCGCAATAGAAAACTATTTTATCTTAAATGACTCACCAAACATAACTCCTGAAACTCTAAGGGAAGCCCACAAAGCGGTAATCTGAGGCCACCTCATTTTGATAGCATCATATGAAAAAAAGAAAAAGGACAAGCAACTCCTCTTACTCACATCAGAACTATACACTCTGGAAACAGTACATAAAAAAGGATTCACTAAATCAAGACAATTGAAAATCAAAATGGTGAAACAAGAGATCTCGGTCCTCCAACTCCACCACACCTTTCAAATGTTACAGAAATTAAAGCAGAAATACTATTCGCATGGTAACAAGTCAGGGTCTTTTCTGGCAAGACGGCTTAGGAAAGTAGAATCCAAGAAGGCCATTCCATCTCTTAAGTCTGCTAAAGGGGACATAGTCATGAATCCAGCCCTGATCCCGGATGTAATCGCCGAATACTATGCTAAATTATACAATCTCCAACTAGATAAATCTACTCATCAACCAGAAAATGCAGATATTGCCACATTTCTCGATAAATTGTCACTTCCGGCACTAACTATCTCGCAACAAACTACTTTGACAAACCCGATTACAGAACAAGAAATCGTTGCTGAAATTGGCCAACAATCAAGGCAGAAAGCACCGGGCCCAGGCGGATTCTCAAACACCTACTACAAAACGTACTCCTCTATACTATCACCTTATATCGCTTAAGGATGTCCTCCGGTTCCTTTTCACAGGAGATGCTGACGGCCACTATTATCACCATACCAAAGCCGGGAAAACCCCCAACTACACGCTCAAATTTCCGTACAATTTCCCTGCTAAACACAGAGGTTAAACTCTATGCAAAGATATTAGCAAATAGATTGAAATCATTAATACCTCAGCTCCTACAGTATGATCAAGTTGGGGTTGTTAAGGGAAGACAGGCGTCAGACAACACCAGGAAGATATCCAATATAATCTCTGTGGCTCAAAACTCAGGCATTCCCAGTTTAGTCTTAGCAATAGACGCCGAAAAGGCCTTTGACCGTCTTTCTTAGTAGCTACCTTAAAAAAATTCAGTTTCCCTCAAGCATACATCAAAGCAGTCTTAGCACTATACTCCCAACCCTCCGCAAAAGTATCTTACTATGGCTTTTTATCCAAGCCATTTAAAATATCGAATGGAGCAGCCAGGGTTGCCCCCTTTCCCCCTTACTGTATGTACTTGCTCCAGAAACTTTAGCAGAAGCCATTAAAATTAATACCAACGTTAAAGGAATCCCTTACTCACGGACCCAATCCACGAAGCTGGGACTATTTGCAGATGATATTCTGATTATGATCACTGATCCCCTAATTTCGGTCCCGGCATTACAATCAACTTTACTCAACTATAGCCAGATTTCTTACCACAAAGTAAATGAAACAAAAACACAAGCATTACCAATTAATCTACCAGTTGATACTTTAAGGCTCCTCAAACTACAGTATCCCTTCGGGTGGAAACCAGAGAGCATCAAGTATCTGGGCGTCTTTCTTACAAAAAATAGCTCCAACCTAATAGAAGCAAACCTCACCACCCTATGGAATTCAGTCAAGCAGGACTTGCACACATGGTCACATCTACAGCTTTCCTGGTTTGGTCGTATTGCCGCAATAAAAATGTCGGTAATGCGAAAAAATTATTTACCTGTTCCGTACCCTCCCGATATATGTCCCACCTGCGATTTAAAAAAAAATGCAAAAAGATGTCCAACATTTTATCCATGGGGGGAAACCTCCCAGAATAGCCAACACATGGCACCTCCCATTTGAACGAGGAGGCTTAAGTATCCCTTCCATCCCCTACTACCAAAAGGCCACTCGAATGGCCCAAACTATGCAACATCACTCACCTCCAGGAGAAATAGCATGGGTAGATATGGAATATACCCAAACAATGCCTCACAGGATATGTGATTTATTATGGCTACCGGACCCCAAATTATCGAAACCAAAGTTAATATTTAATAACACTGTATCTTCTTTCAAAATATGGAAACAGTACGGAACCCATATCCCGGACCTATTATGCCTATCCCACGCATCAACACTTACGGTATTAGAATTAATCATCCCAAATATTTCGCTCAAACCATGGCTAAGGGCAGGTATCACAACATTGGACCATTTATACATCGAGGGCACTCTCAAAACTTTCCAAAGTCTGAAGCAACAATTTCTGCTTCCACAACGAGATTTTTATATCTATCTTCAAATTACGCACGCCATATCGCCTACCCCAAACACCTTATCCTCTGAAAAACTGTCACTTCACATACTCACTAAATGCTGCATGAATATATCTTCAAAGCCAAAACTACTCTCTATATGTTACCATTCAGGTCCTCTCTTTCCCTCTTCGACTAAACTCCCCTGTATGAAAAAGTGGGAAAGTGCAGGAGCTCTCGGATGCACCACAATGAAAAACAGACAGGTAAGGCTAAAATGGACATGCCATGATCCTTGAATCCAAAAGTGATTTAATCCAAAAATGGATACATGGTAGGCCAAATGACAGGTGGGCAAATGATGTGAATGGTTATACATATTTCGAATCCATGTTGCTTAATAATATTCACATTAGCTCACAGACTCAAACGCACATTGTGCGGGGCCAAACATGGCTATGGACAATGCACAGTTAAATCTTTAAATATGCTTATTTTATTAATGATGCAATATACAAGGGAAATACTTTCTGTAAGAGGAACTCATCATGTTTGTCCCTGCACAATACATTGATAAGTGTTAGGTCGGCTGAAATTATATGTTTACATCAACTCAATTCACCTTTTATTGAATAAACCTCAACGATTATTAGTTGTAGCTTTGATAACAGTCGATCTTTCATGTGAGATTGTACTTATAGTTCTATGGATTACCTTCAGGGCTAAATAAGTTCTATATTAATATTTTGTACCATGTACCATTCAGTGCATCGTATACAGTGCTGACAATGTCTTCAAGGACTCCTGGAATACTAAGGGATTGCCTTTTTCATTACTTGGTTTAAATGATTTGCTGTTATATAAGGATAATAATGTACAAGAAAGAATCTCTATGATATGCCATTTACACATATTCTTGCAGAATACTGACATTCATATCAATAGTTTGAACATGACTGCTTTGTAGTTTGAGCAAAAAAATGTATAAATGTCAAATATAATGACACATAGCTTAAATCAGAGCATTTTCTATAAGATGGGATGCATGGAAGATAGCTTAAAGGGGCACGGACAAAAGCTTATTTTCTGCATTTTGCATATTGTTTTAATGTATAGTATATATGTGCACTTATTTTTACTTTAAAACATATTACAGTTCTACATTTTTAGATTAAAAATTATTCCAGAGGACCTTCTAAATTCAAGTGAGAAATTGGTGAGAAGGAATCCACGGGAAGAGTTCTGCAGCAGTTTTGATGCTTCCCTCTGAAAATTGCTTTCCTAAGCTACTACTGGGATATCAACATCTCGTTTGTTGTATTCACCTGTTTCAAGGCTTGTAATGCAGAGGGGAGTAGTTTCAGCTAGTGTTGTGTGCTGTGACGTAAAAGAAGAAGAAAAAGGACTTGTGAGATAGGCTGGGCTGGTTCTTTGTAGACAGGTATAACTGTATTACACTTTTTGAGGAAAAAAAATATAGGACAGGTCTGTTTCTTTTACTTTACTTTAAATGATACTCTTCCAATAATATTTTTTTCAGAGACCATGGGTGGCACTGCTCCTTTAAATGCACAGATTGACTTCTATTGATCAGGTCGTTTTTTAAATTGTACATCGTATGTGTTTTTTGCATAAGTATGAATGCAGGGAATATTGGGTAATGTCTTTCAACATGTCCTGCTCTAGCCCTCATTATCAAACATTGCAAGAGGACCAGTGCGAATTAACTGGATGCTCTTGCACTGAATATGTGCAGTAACTGGAGAAGCAAAACCATTTTGTGATGTCACTGGGAATGTTACTACCATCTTGCACATGCGCAGGGGGCATCCTTTTACAGAAATCTTAAGAATTCATGAAGGAAGGTCCAACCCCAAGAGAGTCTGAAAAAGGTGAATTTCAAGTATTGCAAAAACTGAAAAAAGGAACAAATAAATACATATTTAATTTTAGTTTCACATTTAATACTTATTCCTGTTTTATAGTCCAAGACAGTAGCATAACTAGTAAAAAAAGAGATTAACACAGGATTTACTGAAATGTGCACATTTAAGGGCATTAATGAGTGATTACATTTAGTGATTTCAAACCATTAGCAGTGTTATGGTACAAAAGACAATATACTGAAAATACTTTTAAAATAGACAACCACTATTAGTTAGTGCTTTGGAGCATGAACATTTACTTCCAACTAAGCTGTGCTTTGTCAGCTAATTCATTGTATTGGAGCAAATTGGTTCCTTGTGATATCTTGCATTTTATTGAAAGCTGCTAAATTGGGAAGTAGAATGTGCCAGTGTGGTTAGATAAAGAACACAGTGTAAATTTCAGCTAATGGAAGTGACCCTGAGGGCATTTACCTGAAATCAGGCTCACCACTACTATAATGTGGAATATAAAAACATTTTCCTTAAGCTCTTAAAGGACAACTGTAGCAAAAACATAATTAATGATTAATTGAAAGATTGCATCGAGTGTAGACATTTTACATATAAATGTTTTAAGGAAAGAATAGAAATAATGTACATTACTGCACCCTCTCTGTCCTGTATAGCTCAAATTGGAAACGGACATGTTGTTCAGAATTTTAGGAGCGTTCTTCATTCACCTTGGTTCAGAATATCTGACCGATCTGACCCAAGATTCGAAACAGCATGTCTGCCCCCTGTTAGAGCTAAACAGAGTAAAGAGAGCTCAATAAAGTACATTATTTATATTCTTTCCTAATTCTTTGCAAACTACCTACACTTGATGCATTCTTTCAAATAAACATTAGTTAATTGTTTCCTACCGTTGTCTTTTTCATCTATCTCATTTAATGTACCCCTACATATTATAAATAGTTTTATTGGGAATAAAAAGGTTTTTCTTAAGATAATATTTTTTCTTTAAAAAATCACTAATCACTTCCGAAGCTCTTCTCCACAAAACAGATCCTATACATCTGCTGGAGGGGTTTTTGCTGGTTTGCTGGATGCCTTCGACATTGAAGCATTGCAACAACACCAGACAAGAGGCAGAAGTGACCAGGAGGGTGAGAAGGAACAGATATAGGGAAGAGGGGGAGAGAGAACTGATATGGGGGAAGAGGAGAGAGAACCATATATGGGGAGGGGGAGGGGAAGTAGAGATAAGAGATATGGGGAGAGGGAAAGAGATATGGGGAGGGGAAGGAGAGATACTAGATATGAGGGGTGTAGAGATAACAGATATGGGGGAGAGAGACAACAGATATGTGGATAGAACAGATTTGGGGAGGAGGAAAGAGAACATATATAGGTTGAGAGAGATGACTAATATGGGGTGAGAGGGGACACATACATGGGAAGGGAGAGGAGAGATATACAAGTCATGGGAGTGGAGAGAGAAATACGTGGGAAGGGAGATGAAAGAGAAATACATGCAAAGGAAGAGAGACCTAACATGGGGGTTTTAGATGGCAAGGGATATGAAAGAGAAAGACATGGGAAGGGAGATGAAAGAGACAGACATGGTAAGGGAGAGGAGAGAAACAGACATGAGGAGGAAAAGAAAACAGACAGACATGAAGGTAGAGAGGAGGGGGGGCGCCAGGGGGGTGGCCCGCATAGGGAGCCTGAACACATAAGGAAAGCCTTGTTCACAATAGATTGTTGGCATTTACAGGGTGTACAATGTGCAGTCTGTGAGCCAAATGCAGCCCGTCTGACAGCAAGGTGTGGTCCACCTGACTTAACTGTCCATATTCTTATTATACTATTGTCTGAATACAGTTAATTAAAACTTTTTTTTTGTCTCACAAGCTATTCTTCACCATTACTGTAAATAAAAATAAAAAAAATATTGTGGCCCAACAAGTACATGCATTTCTGATTATAAGGGCCCCTTCAGAAAAAAATACAGATGCCCCAATCTGCAGGATAACACTGTTTATATTAATGTCCTTTTGTACTATAACATTTTAAGCTGAATGATAATGCAGTTTGCTAGAAAATTAAAACAAGAATGTAAAGTAAACTACTGGCACTCACTGGTAAAGAGAAACCAAATGAACTTGGAAAGCTAAAATGGAGGCCATATCAGTTATCACACACACAGATGCATAGCTACTGGGCTCTGGTATGAAAATTTCCACAAGGCTCCCCAAACCTCCACCTGCCATACATACTCCTGCGAGTTATGCCACTGTATGTGAGGGTGTATTAGTGAGAATGAGAATGTATCAGTGAGAGTTATATGAGCGTGTATTATTGAGCTACGGATATTTTTTTATGCAAGGAACTCTTCATAGCTTTAGGTTTTTTTTGGGATATTTATTTGTGTACAGCAATCAGCTGCAAATGCTGGATCACTTCACATGATTTGTTTCAAACTGCTGCCAAACTACCCCAGATTGTTCAGCTAAAACACTGCACATGGAGTAGGGGAGTACAATAGGGAAAAGGAGACTTCAGTCAAACCCAAAGAAGGAGGCTGCCTGCAAAATTACAGGTTTCTGGGAGCTGGCAACTGACAAATAACTACATTTGCAAACTCACTACTTGATCTCTAAAAATACATATTCAGTGTATATAAATAAATATATCCATAGGAGACTGAAAATTTTCAGTGGCACTAGTTTAGGATGTACCAGCAGAAAAAAACACATCAGTAAAGATGCTTATTTATTTGTTAGTGAGATGCTTTAGTGTAGATTTCCGATATTGTTATAGTCTTTATCTGACATCATCACTGTAAAATTATTGGGTTTTTGTAATAGTTATAACGAATTCTGATCTTTTATTATGTGTAGATTATTTTACTATAGAAAGCAACTCCTGCATTATATTTTATTCAGGCAACATGCAGCATATTAAGAGAATGTTGTTTCAAGAATTTTATCATTTCTTTATTTTTAACTTAACCACATTGAAAGCATAATGCATAAAACTATTTTCATAAATAAGGCAATATGAAACTAATAGCTTTTTAAGGACCTGTAGTCAGGCAACTCTGTACAAATGTAAAAACTAAATAACAACAACACCGATTCCAAGAGCTGTTTGGCAGATTTGCAAAGTGATGTTGCTTAGCAAGCATGAAAATGTGCTACTGTAGCCAGCAAATAAATTAGAGAATCATTGCAGTCAGCCTCAATAATTATATTTTGAATTAACTGGGCAAAGTAAATGAAAAATAACAAACTAAAAAAAAGAATTGTTAATTGCAGTTTGAAATATATGCACTAATATTATATATCATGAATATTAATAGAGTTAAATAGATTTGAGTTGTGTGTACAAAGCTACTGTAACTTGAGCACTCTCTTAACTAAGTACAGATGTGCTGAGCAGCTTTATTATACTTTATTATTATGAAAAGAGGGAATGTATGGAAGACATCGTGACCACGATATTTAACATAAATATTGTGATTTATTTGTACACATGTGGGTGTATTCATTGAAGTGTGGCGTAATCACGAACTCCAACCTCAGACAGATTCACCCCATTTCCTTCAGATGCTTCAACTGGACCGTACCCAATGGTATTCACTAACGATTTTGGCAAAATCAAGACAAGGATCCAGGACATCTTGCTGAACTTTACTTAAAGGTATATTTTTATTCCACAGGGCACCGGTTGTGTGCCTGGTGGGCAGTGATTTTCATTGTCCACATTCATGGCAGGGTTTTTTATTGTTACATCCCCTATTACCTGGGTAAGGTAGTGATAGGCAAATAGGAAGGGTTGGTAAAGGTTTTATTTCTATTTATTTTTACATTTTTTGGGAAATCCAGGGAGGGCCTTTGGGGGAGGAGGGGATTTTTTACATTTTCTTTATTTTTTTTTTGCAACATGCCACCTTCAGAGGGGGCAAGTTGCGGGAGACAGGTTGGACTTCATAGTCCAACTCACCTCCCAAATTGAAATCCTTTAGTTTTTTAGGGAATAATTTATTTTGTTTTTCATGAAGGTACGTCTGAGATTGAAGTTCAAGTTAGAGAGGGAGGTCAAATAAGTTTGGTGAATAGCACAAGTAGTCTACTGCTTCTATCCCAGATGAACAGGCCCCCACAAATTACAGAAATTTCAAATTTTGGTTACCACAATGCCCAGCTATGGAAGATCAAGAATAGGAGGACGCTTTTTTGAGATTCATCAATGCTGTCTGAGCGACACTAGTTAATTTGTTAGGATTAGCCCCTTTTCTGGTGAGAGCTGTAATTTGGACTATGAGCTGGGAAAAATGATGGATGAATCTCTGGTAATAATTGGTAACCCCCCTAAATCCCTTTAAGGTCAGTAGGTTCCTTGAAATCTTGGATTGGTAATTTCTTTGGATCCATTTCTAGTCCTATGACTAAATTAATACACTCCCAAAATTTGATTTGATCAAATTTACATTTACATTTTTCAACTTTAGCGAAGAGTGAATGTTCTCTTAAATGCTTGAGAACCTTACATGTTTTCTGTGTTCTTCCATGTCTTTGGAGCGTATCAGAATGTCATCAAGGTATATCGTTATGTGACACAATAGCATATTCCCTAAATATGTTGTTCACTAAATTTTGGAACACAGCTGGTGCATTGCACAGATCAAATGGCATTATCAGAAATTCCTAATCACCATATCTGGTATAAAGTGTGGTTTTCCTCTCATCTCCCTCATATGATCCCCAAGGTCTTGTTTGGTAAAATAGTAGAGCCTTTGGACTGGTAATATAATTCTGTAATTAGGAGGTACTGGGTACAAGTTTTTGATTGCAATTGTATTCTGGGCTAGTTGATGAGACACTGGAAAGACCCTTCTTTCTTGGAATTAAAGAAAAATCCAGCTCCAGCAAGAAAAGTAGATGGTCTAATAGAGCCTTGTTGCAAATTATCCTTAATGTATTGGGAGAAGGCCTGGCTCTCTGGTTGTGACAGAGGATAAGAATGACCATCAAGAGGAGAAGTACCTGGCAGTGGGTCTATGGCAGAATCATTAGGCTAATATGGAAAAAGACTTCTGCTTAGAAAAACATGTAGAAATTCCAAGTAATGGATAGGTACTAAGTTGTGAGGATCATCAGCAGGTAATTCAATGACTTTTTGGGGTTTAAAACAGGTTTTGACTTTTTGCACCCTAAGAGGTGATGTGTCCTTCCCTCCAATTGATAATCAGATTATGTTGCTGCAACCAATTTAAGCATAAAATGACATAAAGATGCAGGCAGGACAGGACATCAATCACCAATTCTTCTTTATGAAGGGCACCCACTACCATTCCCAAATGGTAAGTTTCATAAGAGATTTTGGTGGTATTATTGGTTATTGGACTTATTGATAGAACCTAGTGGTAACCCATCCAGAATGGCAAATATTATCTTAGTTCCTTGAACCACAGCCCATTATTTATCAGTAAAGTTATCTACAGCCCAGAGTCAATTAAGTTTTGGGTGGTAACTTGGCGACTGATCCACTGGAGTTGGATGGGAACCAATACTCTCACTTGAAAAGGAGGTGAAATCATAGTAAAGCACAGTGGAGCACCTCCATTCTGACTTTGGACTACAGGCATTGACTAAATACCTCCTATGGCCACAATATGGAAACAAACCCAGGGACCCTTGCCATTGTTTTTCTTCTGGAGAGAGAGATATAAAAGTGGGCCTATTTCCATAGGTTCGACACCAGAAGGAACAAGAAGCTGATTTCTTGCCTTCTTGTAGTTCCATCAAACTGGTTTCATCAGAGTCACATCACCCAGTGGCATCAAAGATGTCACAGAATAATGCATCTGAATCCTCTAAGATGGAAGATTGCAATGCATACACTTTCCTGCTCCTCTTTCTTTGAAACTGCTAGCATTATTCTGGCGGCTCTGGAGCAGCTGGAGTAATCTGCCTGGGTTTTGCTGTAGATTGCATTGTAGATACCCATGATGCCCACCTTAGAGGTAGTTTAGAATTGTGAGGGATGACCTCAGAGGTCTCCACCATCAAAGGTACTGAAGGGCCCACTAACTTTCTGACACTGCAGGTGACACAACCCTTTTCCACAAAGGATTCGGGGTTGATTCAGCAGGCACAAAAAACCACTGAGAGACTTGTCATAAGCCCTACATTCTGATGATAAAAAATTATAATGTGAGAGGAGGTGCCCATTATCCTTTTGCTCTGAATTTTTTTCTGGATCTATTTAACGGCAGAGGAACACAGAGAATGTATTCCTATCCATGACGGCTGTTCAGTTTTACACATGGATGGTGCCCTCCATCCAGAGGGTCGGTCTAACGTTTTTTTTTTACTAATAATGAAACTTTCTCAGTCTTTAGGATGGTAGCTCCTTTCTTCCACTTGTAATCAATGCACACTTCTTTAACACATCTTTAACTAATCAACATCTGAAACAGATTTAAATGAGCATATTGCCATTAAAGTAAATGTGGAAATGATTTGCTGGGTTTTGAGAAGTGAATCACAGATGCCAAGAAGAATATAATAACCTCAACACTCCAGGTATTGCTAAGCAGTTTAGAATAAGAATAAACATTAAAGGGTCCATTGATAATATTGATGATGACTCTTCTTTGTCACACATAAATGCCTCATAAGTGCTAGGCATGAAATGGTACCTGAATCATCTGATTGAGTAACGATTCATTGAATTAGGATTTGAAGTGCTTTGGCTGCAAATTAACAAAATAGTTGAATTAATATGCAAACTGCTTGACTGGAATCGTATATGATAATAAGCTTGTTAGGCTATCTCTCATATTTAAGCCAACTGCAATAAATGGCAACATGCAACTAATGTAAGTTTCAGGAGGCTATAACATTTTATACAAAGCAATTCAAGGCAACAAATATACAGAATTCAAGTGAATACCTGACTCCATATCCAGGAGATGATGAGTGAGGCATGTGAAGGGATGTGTAATGCAATTCTGATTTAAACAAATGTTGGATTAACATATAATAGATACCTTGTGTCTTTACATACTAAAGTCCCTTAAATGTCACACATTAAACCACAACACAAATATCAGTTAACGTGGTCTGAATTCAGTGGAGAAAGTTTGGGTTCAGATTGCTTTGCATGCTGCATCAGTGCACAGTGTTTCTGCAATAGAATACATATATAGAATAATGAGACCCCATTTATACGTATACTAGCAGGAGCATTCTGAGGTTTTAAAAAGGATCTACAGATAGTGTCAGTGGTAAAATCCAACAATAATTGTGTTATGCTCACCAAATGGAAAACGCACACTTGAAATAGATACATAACAGGTTTCTGCCTTGTTCCTTTTGGACTCTGCTTTTTCTCTTCTGTCCTAAGTGTTACTGTTCAAACGTCATATTCGTACCGAAGGTCTCTCCTGGGTTTACTCATATAAGGTGTAGACTTTTCTGGTGCAGGGGATTTGCAGGGGTCCAACCTGTCTGTGTGGTCTCAATTAGCACATTTGGCTAGAGGAACTTTCTCACAGGAGTAGCATCATCCTCAACAGCAATGCTAATTGACATAATGGAAACATAATTGTATAACAGGAACATATAGTCACAAACATCAGTCAGTGGAGGCAGGGAGTCCTGAAACACCTACACTTCAGGGCAGCCAATTCTCTCCTGTCTCCATAGTAAAGAGTAGATGAATTATTGTCAACCAACTCCAGCAGTGTAAACTGCCAAGATCATTTGCCACGTCTTTTTATAATCTAAGGCCATAAACATTATAGAACATCCTGACTGAACCATAAGGAATAGTGTGCTCTTCTCATGCAGCAAATATGTATTCTGTGGGACACACCACATAGTCAGGGTAAAATGAAACCTTAAAATTTGAGAGGACTACACATATATTTTTCAAAATTGGATATAAAGCACAATATTATATTTGCCAATATTTCCTGTAAAGCATTTTCTTCAGCACCATTTTTAAAATGTGCCTCATGGTAACATGAATCACGGCTACAGGCTAAATTATAGTTAATCTCATGTCTACTCAAATAACTTCTTGTGGGAAAAAAAAACATGACTATGCTCTAAACATTTTTACTTTTCCTTACTCATAAAGTGGCTGATATTAGTTGTTGACTGAATGATGTCGGAATAGAGACCTCCATTCCTATTTTGTTTTGAGCAAATTAGATTTAGGTAAGGAGGTGAGTCACTCATAACCTTAGAGAATCTTGGAAAATACCTCAAACTGTTCATAGCTGCTAAAGCAACCTCGGGATCCTGTGAGGCACAATTCTATTTTATACATATTTTGTTTCACCATTATACCTGATCTGACAAGAATTGTTTGAAGATGCCTATATGACCTTGCTTAGCAACGGTTTGTGAGTTGCACTTACAGTTGAGTGATTTCTTGATCTCACTTGTAAACAGAACACTCTCTACTATTTTAAAATCAATGAAGAGTAATTAAATATTTGTCACTAAGCTCCAATTTTAAAATACTTCTGTGTATGGTCAGATGGTCTGGTCATGATATATTGGTTTCTTAAGTAAATTCCAAGTTGTAAATGCTGAGTTATGTAGATTAATCTGTAAGCAGCTTGGATGAATGCCAGTTCACTTGGGCTAAACAAATCCTGTGTAACAAAAAGATGAAAGTGTTTAAAAAACATCAATGAAATCAATAAAAGCAAGTTCCATGTGTTAGAAAATGGAATTATACTAAAACAGTTTATTAAATACAAGTCAACAAACATTAATACGAATAACTATTATATATGTTAATATACAATTACCGTATTCAATGTTTACAATGAATAAGCGAAACACATGAGGTAAACTAGCTGAAAATGGATTTGTATACCAACAAAGTTTTAGGACAGTTTTAACAAATATTCACGGTATTATACTTCAACTGGTCTAGTAAATATATTTATTGAGAGAAGTCCTCTCACCATGTCTACATTGCCTGACCACTGTTACATTACCTAGAAATGTCTCTCTTAAATTAGAAGATAAACCATGCTGGCCATCTGTTGTGTTCATAGTGATAAGCTCTTTTGATGAGTATGTCTGAAATTAGAGATATCAATAACGTGTTATTACTTTTTATAGATAATATAACACCTCTTCATTTCTTTTTACCCTCTTGTATGAGACGAGCTATTTAAATAAGGGATAGGAGAAGTTCACATCAGTTGAGTCCTTTATGATATGCAAAGAGCCTGAGGGTAGAATGTATATAATGTGGCATCATTGTTCCATGCAGGCCTGGATGAGTGTGATGGGACTTGATTATATCAAACCCCATGTCAGCCATTTCAAGTGATGATCTATTTTATACCTACTAAGCTAATTTGCATTCAGCAGGATTTAATAGGGTTCAAGGGTTTTAAACTTAGGTTTACTGTAGTAAACACTTGATAATTGTTGCGTCATAACACAACAGCTATTTGGCAGTTATCGCCTCAGAGGTAATCTAGGAAGTTTAGGCCTTACACCTTCCAGTTTTGTGAATATGCGTAAGAAGCGTTGTTTTTATATATTTATGTTTAAATTCTAAACAATGAATTGTAGTGATTAATAACAACAGTTGACGTTTGCAAAATGTGTATGTTTATTCCCTGTTTATTAAATAAACCCCAATAATTAAAAAGCAAAACGTTATTCTGTAACATTCTATAAAACTACTGCAATTCGACACCAGCAACAAGTAGGTCTAAGAAGGAAATTTGGGTAAACAAATGTATGTTGGGTAATCATTCTGTTGAGGAGGATAAATACATTAATGTCTGTCTCATATGTCAATTATAAATGCTTTTGACATTTTTTATTCAGCCACTTAGTAGTTTCCAATAATGCTGTAAAGGTTAAGATATAATAACAATTATCCTATAAAGTACCATGTTAATTAGATTAACTATTAGTCCTATCTCTATGGAGGAATAATTTGTTTGCATATTATTTCTATTATACCCACAAGATAAATTTCTTATAAAAACAGTTATTAGTTTGTAATACAATTGGATGTCAAACCTTGGTTACCACTATATTTCATAATAATGGAAAAACATATGCTAATCATCATATTTATAATAATAGTTTATAACAATGTATTTTGTTGATATTTAAAACCATGTTACACATACTTAAAAAGAAGAAATGTTACTATGGGGCTTGTTAATACAATTATAAGTAAATCAAAGACTTCATATAGAAATTTTGGGACAATACATTGGTTTAATTAAACATTTTGTTCCATGTCATAAATACAAGTAATTTAACTCAATATAGAGTTGACATTTGACATATACTGACATATCTTTCAGAATGGTTCTACAGAAGCCGAGTTTTGTGGATAATACGGTAGTTATCCACTGCATAATCCCTTTTGTCTGCTGACTGAAACAACATTGGTAATATATGTTGCAAAGAATCTCGATGCAACTCCAAATTTGGCATATATGTCAGTTTCCTGTGTTGAAAAGGATATCCTGAGTTCAGTTGAGGATACTCTATTGCTTCTGAAAAATATGAAAAATGTATGTGAAATCGTATCTAATTTAAGACATAACTTTTATTAGAAATGAGATAAAATAATACACATATAATGAACAGGATAAGTGAGAAAAGCGTGAATTAAGTGTTTTAAAAAGGTTCAAATAAATTTGCACGCCCATAATTGGTAAAGTTAGAACATATATGCTAGAAATAGTAGACAAGAAAATATATATAGCAAGGGTTGCAAGATCAGTAACGGAACAATCACAGCCCCAGAAAAATAGAGTTTTATCTATATCTGTTTATATTAGGGGTTAATAACGTTGTAAAGACACCAGTTACTGAAAGGGTTCAGTGATCCTTAATTGCCACCTGTGCAACATTAAATAGTATAGTGAGTAGTATAAAGGTACTTGTTATAACATCACATGTACAATAATAGGAGAATAGTAATCAATGCAATAGTAATCAATGCAAATGAAATATTTAAAGCTCCTATGTAGCTGCATAAGATGCTTTGGTGTGGAAGTAGTTAAATATATCCTTTATAGCCCATAATGGGTACTTAAATGCAGTCTGTCTAGATAGATATTTTTCAGTAGATGCATGTGATGTATCATGCAAGCACTCCGTTCAAAGAGAAGTAAGGCTTATCTCAGTAGTTGAAATCAAAGAGCAGCCAGGTCTGCTCATAGGGTGATGGTCAATTTAAAGAGAGCGGCTGGCACCACTGAACTTTGAACTGTATGTAAATGAATTAGCAAATTTATTGCAAACTGATTTGTAATACTGTTAATATTGTGACTGTAATCAATTAAAATGATGTTTTCTAAGTCTATAAACAACACTATAGCTAATTAGTTCATCTACAGTGATCATCCAGTTTTCTTGTACATCTTTGTTGATTCCCTTATTTTTGTGTATGTTTGCATCTTTGTGTTCAGTTATCTTTATTTTGATTTGTCAAGCCTTTCAATGGACTCCAGAACGCATAGCATGGATTAAAACACATGATAACCGGAACATGACTGAAATTATGAGGGGAATCATGGTGGTAGTCATGAGAAAGTCTTTAATATCATAATTTTTTTTATCACATTTTAACCTTGCTCTATTCTCACTGTTGCTTTACTTATACCCTAAGCATTCATCTGTTTCATTCACATTTTCATAATTGCAACCATTTCTTGCTAGGAACCTGAATAAATCCTACCTTAATGGAGCCTACTTTTAATTCCATGCATATTTATAAATTAGCTGGTTACCCCTGGACATAGCTTTTACATGCCCCCGTGCAGAATGCATTTATGTGTCCACCAAAAAAAATGGCAGAGCCTGGTGAGGGCTGAATGGGAGGGTCAGTGGAAGCTGTTAACCTGCCATTTGTGAGAATGTTATACATATTTAGAATGCAGATATTTAGATTTTACTGAATATGTAATTTGTTATAATTATTTTAATAGTGCATTAAAAAAAGGTTGGTGTCGGGCTCTGTAGTGAGGAACATAGCACAGGTATATGCTGAGAGTAGCCAGAGAAATACACTAGGAAAAGTGGGGGCAAAAAACAAGGTACCAAGGGAATGAGAGAGTGCAGAGTCAAAAAAGGTCCGAAGTATCAGGGCAGGCAGACATGGTTTAGAAAACAGGAGGGACAAGCCAAGGGTCAGTAAAATGGAGGATAACAGAGTCCAGAGTAAGCCAAGGGTCAGTAGCCGGGGAGTCAATCTATAGAAATGGTAAGGGCCTTCCCCCCCTGCACCCTTTGGGCTCAGTTTCTTGGTTGATCCTGACATTCTTATATTAGCCAGCGGAAGCCACACTTTTTCCCCGATTCGATATTGAGAATCCGGTTGTCGCTGTCTGTCAAATTTCTTATATGATTGTTGAGCTTTAGCAAGGTTACGTTGTAAGATGGTGACGTTTTGTTGAAGGACGTTGATCTGGTTAGATACAGGTGGTACGGTGGAAGTACAAAGTAAATCCAGGTGGAATTAGGCTTATACCCATAATTCGCTTTGAAAGGCAACATGCATATGGAACGTTGCACTTGGTTATTGTAAGAACACTCAGCCAGGGGTAACAGATGAAACCAGTTGTCTTGTACATGTGTTGTGTAACATCGTAGATAATGTTTGAGTATCTGATTCACCCATTCAGTTTGGCCATTTGTTTGTGGGTGGTAGGCAGAGGATAACACTCATTGTAGTTTGGCATAAGGCTTTCCAAAACCGTGATGGGAATTGAACCCCTCTGTCCGACAATACAGAACTTGGTACCCTGTGTAGATGAAAAATGTGTTGAATGAAGAGGTCAGCAGTCTTGGCAGCTGTGGGAGTACTGGTGATGGGAACAAAATGAGCCATTTTAGTGAGGCGATCGACCATTGTGGTATTGTGCAGATGGCAGACGGTAAGTCTACAATAAAATCAAAGGTTACGTGTTCCCAAGGTTGAGTTGGAACCACTAGAGGTTGTAGAAGACCTGTAACTTTGGTATTTTGTCCCTTGACTCTTGCACATGTATCAAGAACAGACATAATTATTGATGTCTTTTGTCATCTTTGGCCACCAGAATGTTCTACATGTGAGATCCAAAGTCTTTCTGAGACCACCGTAACCTGCCATGGGATGGTCATGGATTGCATGTAGGACTGTGACTCTAGCTTTTTGGGGTACAAAGATATGGTTCTCCTTATACAGAAGACCCTGATCTTGGTGGATAGTTGGAATGCCCCCTGTTTGTGTTGGGTCTTAACTATGTCTTTAGATCTCTGTTAGGAGGTATGTTTGAGTAGCAAGGAAGTGGCAAGGCTGAAGTATGGTCTCATGACTTTTGGTCTCTTTAGTAGGTTTATTGTACAATCTAGACAAGGCGTCTTCCTTTCCATTATGTGCCCCCGGTCGGTAGGTGATGTATAAATGAAAACGTTTAAAAAAACAGAGATCAGCGAGAATGTCGAGGGCAAAGACATGTGCAGTCTTCAGAAATTCGAGATTGCGGTGGTCAGTGAAGATGGTTACTGGATATCGTGCTCCCTCTTAAAGGTGAAAAACATTCCTCGAGTGCCATTTTAATGGCTAGCAGTTCCCTGTCACTGACACTGTAGTTCTTTTCAGCAGGATTAAGTTGTGTAGAAAAGAATGAGATAGGATGAAGTTCTTCTTTCCTCTGTGTCGTTTCAACAGGATTGCCTCTACTGCAGACTTGGAAGCGTCTACTTCCAGAAAAAAAAACTTTTTCAGGACCAGGTAGAACGAGTACTGGGGCTGTGGTATGAATGTGGAGGGCAAAGACATGTGCAGTCTTCAGAAATTCGAGATTGCGGTGGTCAGTGAAGATGGTTACTGGATATCGTGCTCCCTCTAAAAGGTGAAAAACATTCCTCGAGTGCCATTTTAATGGCTAGCAGTTCCCTGTCACTGACACTGTAGTTCTTTTCAGCAGGATTAAGTTGTGTAGAAAAGAATGAGATAGGATGAAGTTCTTCTTTCCTCTGTGTTGTTTCAACAGGATTGCCTCTACTGCAGACTTGGAAGCGTCTACTTCCAGAAAAAAAAACTTTTTCAGGACCAGGTAGAACGAGTACTGGGGCTGTGGTAAATTTTTGTTTTAGTCATTTAAGGCTTGTTGAGCCTGTGGGTTCCAAAGGAAGGGCACATTTTTTCTGGTGAGTTGCGTGATTGTTTGGATGATTCTTGAAAAACTGTTGATGAACCGCCTATAGAAATTGTCAAAGTCAACAAACCGCCGCACTGCCTTGACTGAGATGGGTGTGTTGGCCATTGGATGATGGCTGACACTTTCTTGGGGTCCATCTCAATTAGTCCAGGTCTGAGAATGTAACCCAAGAATTCCACTATGGTTGTCTCAAAATGACACTTCTCGAGTTTGGCATAGAGTTGATTTTCTTGTAACGGCTGAGGACTCAGATCATATATTGCAGATGTTCCGTAAGGGACAATGAGTACACCAAGATATCGTCCAGGCAGACACCAACACAGTTGAGCATATCTCGGAATACGTTGTTAAGAAAATGCTGAAAGGTGGAGGAAGCATTGCACAGTCCAAACGGCATAACTCTCTACTCGTAATGTCCGTATCTGGTATGAAATGCAGTCTTCCACTCATGCCCCTTACAAACACGGGCTACGTTATAGGCAGCTAAAAGGTCGAGTTTGGTGTAGATACGTGCTCCGCAGCTCCGCATAGCCGATCCATAAGTTCAGGGATCAAGGGAAGCGGGTACTTGATGGTGAAGTTGTTCAGGGCACTATAATCAACACAAGGTCTTACGCCACCATATTTTTGGCCTACAAAAAAGATCCTTGCTCCGGCTGGAGATGTTGAAGGCTGGATGAACCCCTTGTGAAGGTTGTCTTCAATGTACTCCTGGAGTACAACCAATTTGGGTTCCGAGAGGGGGAAGATACGGCCAAAGGGGATAGCTGCCCCAGGTAGCAGGTCAATGGGGCAGTCATACGGTCTGTGTGGAGGAAGTTGTTCTGCCTCTGCCTCAGACCCTGCTGAATAATCGGTAAGGTTCAGGACTCATGGGAATTCCCAAATCTTCTGATGGTTTTTTTTGTACAAGGGAAAGGATTGAAGGTTTTAGGCAGTGTTAGAGACAATGTTCCGGGCAAAACGTGACATTTCCTGTACTCCACTGTATGTTCGGGCTGTGACACCCGAGTCAGGAAAGCCCAAGTATAAGTCGAAATAATGGAGATTGAACTAGGTTGAGACAAATCATCTTGCGATGCTCTGTTCTGTCATGAAAAGAGGAATAGATTCATCAGTTACTGGTACGGACTGAATGGGATTCCCGTCCACAAGATGTACAGTTAATGGCTGCTTCTTGCGTGGGAATCATGAGATCACAAGCCAGAGAGATGTCAATGAAGCAGTCACTCGGCCCGGAATCGAACATTCAGTCTGGACGAAGGTTTCATCACCCACTGCAAGGTGATGGGAACAGATAAGTGAGGAGCCAAGCTGCCTAAAAACAACAGACATGAATGTAGGGACAGCTTACCACAGGATGCAAGTTCAGGACAATTCCGTACACCATGGCCAACACCACCCCAATACAGGCACAGGTTTGCATTCCTTCTTCGAGCCTTCTCGGCAGCTGATAAGGGACCCATGCCAGCCCTTTCTGCATGGGTTCTTCTGCAGAGGATGTAGAAGGTGTGCTTGCAGGAGGTCCTTGAGGGGGAAGACATTGAGGGAGACCCAAAGGAGTAGAATGCTCCATTCTCTGAGTCTTCTGTCAAGTTGGATGACCAGTTGTTTGATCTCGTCCAGTGCTACTACTCAAGTTATCTCATCCTTTAAGGATTCTGACAGACCCAGACGAAATTGGTGGAGAAGAGCAGGTTCATTCCATTGAGTCTCCACAGCCACCCCTCGGAATTCTGCAACATATTCCTCCATGGGTATGCGTCCCTGTCTCAGGGTCCGGATAGCGGATTCGGCAGCTGATGTTCTGTGAGGAACATTGTAAAGTATGTCCAAAGCTTCCCGAAATGCAGCCCAGGTATGCGGGGGGGGGGGAAGGTTTCTTGTAAAAGATGGTGAGACCAAGACATAGGAGTACCGGACAACAAAGATATCGCCATTCTACAAAGACTGTAGCATAGGTTCTTGGCTTTAGGACAAAGAGCAACTTACATGATGTAATAAAGGCCCTGTGTTGACGTTATTACCAGAGAAGTGATCTGGCAAGTTCACCTGAGGTTCTGGTTCTGCCATGGCGCCCTCCACATGAGGAACCCCAGCGGGGGGGGGGGGGGGGCACTTGTAGTGCTTGTACTTGATTGTGAAGCACTTGTACTTGATTAGTGTTCCTGTATATTTTGCACAGTGTGCGCCAAAGCTTCAATCTCCTGAGTGAGAGCATTAATGGCATCAGCAAATCCTGTGGGTTCCATGATGGCTTGCTCCTTCTGTTGGGCCCTGTAGTGAGGTACGTAGCACAGGTATATGCTGAGAGTAGCCAGAGATATCCAATGGGGGGGGGGGGGCAGAAACGAGGTACCAAGGGAATGAGCTCAGAGTCAAGAATGGTCCAAACGGTTAGGGCAGGCAGATATGGTTCAGAAAACGAGATGGACAAGCCAAGGGTCTGTAGAAGGCAACATTCACCTTATTTGGAGTACAGGATCATGACACATAAAATGTAGTCAACCTTGAGTGAACATATAGAGCAGAATAAATACAAATGGAGCAAATGGTAATAGCAATGAGCATCTGTCCAAGTTCCACTTATTAGGTATACCATAATATCCTATTTGTACTAAGTTGGATTTAATGATAACTATGTTATGACTATGACACATCTAAACCTCCAGGATGGCTCATAGTTTTCAACTCCTGGCTATATATATAGATACTATGAGGGCTTGCGGTCACTAGGAGTAGCACATTTTTTTTTGGGGGGGGGGGGGGAGGCACGTTAGGGGACTGGGGATGGCTATTACACCCTGGGAAATAGAGAATAGTGTCATTTTATGCTTAACGTAGTAGTTCCCTTAATGCAATAGCAGTACTTTAATGCACTGGATATTTGCTCCCTAATGCATTTGACTCACCCGCTATTCCTTCAGGAATAATGTGTGGAATTAAAATGCTAACCTTAATGGCCAGCATTTAATCTAACCTATTATCATGTATCATTGTGAGTTTATTTTTATTGTTTAATAAAGATTGTAATTATTAATTTCACCATTGCTAGATTCTTTGTCAAATATTTGCAGTATTTGCCCTCTACTGTTGGAGAAGGCAGCATTCACTGACCATTGATGAGACATTGAACCTTTTTAATATATGAAACCATATCAGCATTGATTTCTTCCCTATGTAGACTTAATTGAAAAGTCAAGTATTCTTAGAGGCTGTGACACATTTAATTAGGGTAATTTTATTTTAATAAATATTTTAGCATGGGTTAAGGGTATATTCTTTGGAAAGCGATTCTAAACGTATTGTTATAACAGGACAATTTAAATTAGTCTACTTAAATCTGTTGTATCATCAATTTATTTAATTAGTTCATTAGATTTATTTCAATTAAGTAATTGTATTACAGTACAGTGTTTCCCTTTTACATTGCTCCTAATTATCTATTTGAAAATACCTACCATTAGTGTACTAGCTGATCAATTTTATTTTAATTTATATTTAAAAAAAAAAAAAACAAATACACAGGATTATAATTTTTACAATGTTGGTGTTTAATAAAGCATTACCAATATAAAATTAAAGCTGAATAGTCATTCCTACTGAACATAATTTAATGTCATTTCAGCATTCATTACAGCAGTAGTGAATTATGAAGCAAGTTTTAATTCACCAAGCTGGATGCATATTGAAACAGACCACCAAGAAAATGAATTTATTAGGATGCTATAAATTACTTTTTGAACAGAGGGTTTCATCAACCCTCTTTCATACAATTAAAATGTATGCATAAACTTCAAAAATAACGCTTGAATAGAAACAGACTTTGTTTTCATTAAGAATATTATCTATTACTGTCATTCAGATAGATTTAATACACAAGTTCATGTTAGGCAAAAATAATCGATAATTGTTTAATACGGATAATCTAGGATTATGGAAAAACATTTCATGGTGAAAAATACAATGCTGTAAAGGATAAAGTGACTGATACATAGATTAATTTAAAGGGCAACTGTAGGCTAAAAACTATATATTTATTGAAATGTTGCCTCATGTTTACATGTTTTAAGTTGGGTTATTTTAATGAATTATTTTTTATTATTAAGTACCTTATAGAGTCATCTTTGCTCTGTCTAGCTCTATCAGGTTGATGACATCTTGTTTGGAATCTTGGGTCAAATATTCCATCATCCAACCGAGAAGGAAGAAAGATATGATCCGAGATTCCGTACAACATGTTAGCCCTGTGATAGAGCTGTAAGAAGGAAAGAGTACTCTGTAATGTGCTTTGTCCTCTTTCAGTAAAGCATTTCCATTTAATGGGGTCTATTCAATGACACAAATTAATTCATTCATTAATTCATAGTTGCGCTAAAAACAGTATTAAGTAATATTTTGTGTTGCTGAGTCGGGTCCAATACATCTGCACCTGATTTAATCTTTCAATTAAACTTCAGTACATTTTTTGCCTATAGTTCACTTTTAATAGCGCCCAGGTCTCTTCCCACATCTGAGAATTATGTCACAACATTAACTAAATGGTTTTTGGAACACCTGCTAACTACTAGGAATGAACACCTGTCAAAAGATATACCATATTTTGATCATTTTTACATCACATCACTTTAACAAAACATTTTCAAAATGGAAAAGAGTCAAAATAAGATTTTGACTCATTTTTAATTATTTCCAGGCTACTAAATTTACTATTTACGGAAATGCTATATAATGAATAATAACTTCTCTGGATAATGAGCATCCAGTCTTACAATATTCTCATAATATTCACATAAGTGAACCTGAATGACCAAGTTTAGCTATCTAAGTCCTTACAAATTCATTTAAAACATTTGCACAGTAGTAAAGAATGAATGGAAGTGCTTTTTGATCGAGGCAAAATAAAATATACTGTGTAACAATAATATCTTTAAAAAAAAAAAAAAAAAAAAGTTAAACCTATCCGTCCTCCTAACTTTGTGATTCCAACAGGTATCAAACAAATAAACAAACAGAAAGCACTTAAATAAATGTTGTCCCAAAGAGGTAAAAACAATCAGTTGATCAGTGTCATTAATGCTAAAGTTAATTTAATTTGCAGAAAATATACACATATTAGCAATTTGACATAGGTATACTGATGCAAGTGTTAAGTACCATGTTAACCCCTTCCCGACGTTAGGATGTACCATGCCTTCCTGACTTTCAGTGCCTTAAAGTCGTTAGGACGGCATAGTACGTCCTGTATTAAACAGCTCATCACGGCTCCCCGCGATGAGCTGTTTTCGGATTCCGCTGCAAGTGGCCTCAGTCTGATAGGGCAAATGTCGCCGGTGCTCAAAGCGAACACCAGCTACATTTCTCCAAATTGTGCCGTGCCTGAACTTCCGCATTCGGGCACGCCTCCGTGACATCACACGTGACGTCAGGAGGTCTCGTGTTTTTTTTTGCAGGGACCCACAGGGTCTGCGAGAGTGTTCCTGGCTACCGATCACCTGTGATCGGTGGCCAGGAACCAATCATGACTCTTTTGGTGCTTGCGTCGTTTGGGAAGCAAGCACCATGCGTCACGAAGGGGGTTAATTTGCCACTATGAGAAATATTGTATGAGAGACACAGTAAAAGATTGGGTGGTAAAGCAGGTAATTAGTGTTCAAAACCCATATTTTTTTCTTCTTCCTGGAAATGGATTTGTTGAAAAATATCCCTGTAGAGATACATTATTATTATTATTATTATTATTATTATTTGTAAAGCACTGATGGAGCAGAGCCTAGCAGTTTTGAGCTCTGAGATTTGGGGATTTTAGAACTGTGTACAAGCACAAGGTTTAAAGCTTAAGGGATATTTTTGGCATGCAATGTATTTAAAAAAAAGTGTGGCCAATGTACAGTCATGTGGGTTTTATGGAATAGGATAATGGTTTGGTAGTCTATGTGAGTGCTAGGTTGTCATTGATAAGGAATGATAAAATATATTGTTATATTTATTTGTAATATTTTGTTCAGGGACAGGCAAAGTGTCCTGACAAGGACACCAGTGTTCATAGAAAGGTCTGTGCCGGTCCATAAAACATTATTACAAAATCCAGTACATTTCTGTCAATATGCCCACCATAAACAGTGTAAGGGCTGATTTTGTTCTTCATAATTACCTCTCGGGTTTGGGAGAATACAATACAGAAAGGGATCAGCGCATTCACAAAACGGATCAAATCTTAAAGCAATATTACATTAGAGTTAAAGGAGAAGAACTTGTATCTGATTCTTTATCACTTGAAGTGTTTGTGGATGACCTCCCAAGTTCCACCCCCGGTCAACCCAATTTGCAGGAAGCAGAAGTTGAGAGGTATGCTGTTCCATGCATGCTTAAACGCCTCACTTTAATAACCTCTTCCACTTCTGCTGGAAGGCCATTCCATGAATCCACTACTATGTCATCAAAGTTATATTTTCTGATATTACTTTAAAACCTTTGCACCGCTAATTTAAGACTATGTCCTCATTTTAAAGAAATGGCCATATCAGTCTTATCCCACTGTTGCATCAAAATATTCTATTATTGGTGGGTCCTAACAAAATATTTTTTAGTGTAATCATTTCTAATACAGTACTTATAAGGAAATAAATGCCTTCCCAATTCCCACAAAATGAGACACCTCTACAATTATATATATATATATATATATATATATATATATATATATATATATATATATATATATATATATTCTTTTTATTATGAAATTACAAATTTTACAAAAATAAATATGCCATTGTATAGAGGAACAAACAATAATTCATATAATAATTCATATAAATATCAAATTGACCATAATTAAAGTCAAATTTCTAGTGCTCGTAAAATGCTTCTCCCAATGTGCTTTTCCAACCTACTGGACAAAACAGATACAAAGTACAGATACAAATACTATGTACAGATACAAATATGGTGTTGGGACCTGCTTATTCTTTTTCAACATAACATTATTTTGTTATATTTACCAAATATTATTTACATTTCAAATACTATTATTGGTAAATTACTCCCTGTGTCAGGGAATTTAGTTAGCCAACCTTCCCATGTTGCGTTAAAGGACTCAAATTTGTGATTTGCCATATAATATCCTTTTTCCAACCTGTATTGAAAGCTCATTTGATGTTGAACCTCTTTACTACTTATTTATTTCTCTTGTTTCCAGTTCCTAGCGATTAATTTTTTTTCTCTTGGCCATAAAGAGTTGAACAACTACCGTATTTATCGGCGTATAACACGCGCCGGCGTATAACACGCACCTCATTTTAAGAAGGAAATTTCAGGAAAAAAAACTTACATTTCAAATAAAGAACTTTGAAGCCCAATATCCCATTTTAATATGCCAGGATATTGCCCCCAATATGCCATTTAATATGCCAGGATATTGCCCCCTATATGCCATTTAATATGCCAGGTTATTGCCCCCAATATGCTATTTAATATGCCAGGATATTGCCCCCAATATGCCATTTTAATATGCCAGGATATTGCCCCCAATATGCCATTTTAATATGCCAGGATATTGCCCCCAATATGCCATTTAATATGCCAGGATTGTGCCCCCAATATGCCATTTAATATGCCAGGATATTGCCCCCAATATGTCATTTTAATATGCCAGGATATTGCCCCCAATATGCCATTTTAATATGCCAGGATATTGCCCCCAATATGCCATTTTAATATGCCAGGATATTGCCCCCAAGATGCCATTTTAATATGCCAGGATATTGCCCCCAATATGCCAGGATATTGCCCCTTAGTATGCTCGTCATGCCACCCTCCTCCCCCCCCCCTTCCCCAGACCCCAGCACTTACATCGTTCCTGCTCCGTCTCCCGGTGCTCTGAAGGTGCGTGGCTGTGAGGGAAGCGTTGTGAGCTTCCCTCCAGCAGCGCGGAACAATAAAGTTTGTTTAAAAAAAACACACTTTGTTGACTGTGCGGCTGGAGGGGAGCGTTGTGAGCTCCCCTCCAGCTGCGCGGTCAATAAAGTGTGTTTTTTTTAAACAAACGTTATTGTTTTGCGCGGCTGGAGGGGAGCTCACAACGCTTCCCTCACAGCCACGCACCTTCAGAGCACCGGGGGACAGAGCAGGAACGAGGTAAGTTTTAGATTTTTTTTTTTTTCATTATATCGGCGTATAACACGCACACACATCATTTGCCCCCTATTTTCAGGGAGAAAAAGTGCGTGTTATACGCCGATAAATACGGTATATTTAAAAGTTTGGGTTGAATTTCCCCCATATTTAAGTGTAGTAATGCTGTTTCAGGTTGTGGTCTTACTAAGGTGTTAATTACATATGATATGACCACAAATAAGTGTAGCCATGTATTACAATTTTTTTTACATGACCACCAAACATGCATATATGAGGTTCTCCACATCTCCAACAGATTGGATTTCCCTGTTTAATTTTTGCAATTCTACTGGGGACTAAATACCATCTAAACCATAATTTAATGTGCGTCTCCTGCATGTTTAGTGCGTAATTCTGGCCATTTGTATTAGACCCACTTGCCATTCTTTTTCTTCTACACTGATCTTTAGATCTCTCTCACATGATCCTATGGCTTGGGGGGGGGGGGGTCTTTTTTTTTATTGGTCATTAAGAGGATGTAATACCATTTTTAATGGGTGTTACATCTTGTTTTTTTTTTTACCAAATATCTTTTCCATAAGTTTTTCTATTTCAGGAACTCTAGATTTAAATAGGTGGTTTCTAATTTAATCTTGAATTCTGACTACATCAAAAAGGACATTATCAAAGCCAAATCCTAGACGGATAGCTTCCAAAGGCTTAAGTTTGATCCTGTCAGGAAATCCCCCACTTTCAATGATTTTAAACTTTTTATTTTGGTCAAGTTCAAGTATTTTATGTTGGACACTATACAACTCAATGGAATAGCCTTAAGAATTGTATCAGTAAGCTTAATCTTTTTCTTAAAATGTAACCATGCCTCTATACTATCCTTTATAACCGTAGATCTAAGGTCTTTCACACCTTTCTTAAAGGGACTGTCTAGTGCCCAAAATGCATCTTCCAAATATTAATGCATATTAATGTGCTTTCAAAGTACTTTAAAATCCATGTCTTAAATTTTTTTTTTCAATTAATTTTTGTTTTATAAAAGTACAAAATTACAGACATACAAACAATTGTGCTCAGAAAATCAGATAAACACGCTACGTTATAACATAATTCTCAATTTCTTAATTCCGAGAACTATCTGCTTCCACATATATGGCGTGCGTGTTCCGCCCGACACATATTGCGGACAGAACAATATACAAGACACACATATGTGGACTCCGTGGACTGACAGTTTTCTCCGCGTTCGGCATGCGGCTATTCCCTGATCAATATAGCTCTATGTCCTCTATCCATTGGGGCTGTTTTAACCTAATAATCCGATCGCCTCTTTTGTTTCTTCAGTGAGTTAATCCAACTCTTTACCTTGAAGGGTTTGGTACCATTTATTCCAAAAATCTACTACTTTCTGATTATATTTATCTTGTGTACCAATTCCTCTCTCCATGGCACATTGGTAGGACAATTGGGCTTTAATAGTAGACCATGGGATACTCTCCGATGACTTCCATCTCCTTGCAATGAGCAATTTTACCGTTGTCAGCAAGTGGATCAAAAAAGGTAGATCCTGTTGGAAAGTTCAGATGTAGTAATGCTCTTTCAGGTGTAAGTATCCAGTCCGAACCATATCTCCTCACCAATTTAAGGGATACTATTGACCAGACTCTAGTTATCTGTGGACATCCCCACCAGATATGTAAAATATCCCCCTTCCCTTGTCCGCACCTCCAGCACGCCAGGGAGACTGAGGGGTACATTTTGGCCAGGGTGGAGGGGACAAGATACCACCGGTTAGCTACCTTCTAGTGGAGCTCATTGAGGTTTAGACAGTGTACCTGTTCATTGGTCAATTTCAGGGCATGATTCCATTCCAGTCTTACTAACACTGGGGCCACCTCATTGCTAAGAATTTTATAGAACACGGATTCAAAACCATCTGGCCCAGGGGCCTTGCCTGTTTTGTGGGCCTTAATTCGGTCTTTTACTTCCGCATATGTAATATGTCTCGTTTAATATCGATATAGCTTCCGGCGAGAGTTTTGGTAGGTCCAGACACCTAAGATGTTCTCTTATCTCGGTAGTATTATTCTTCCTTGGTAAGTTATAGAGAGACTGGTAGTAAGAGTTGAACGCTTGCCCAATCTCCTCTGGGGCGAGAAGTGTTTGGACCTTTACCATCAATCTCCTGATAAGTCTGTCCGTCCTTTTTGCCTTCAGCAAATTTGACATGGCCTTATCTGCTCGGTTTCCCTTATAATACCAGCTTATTTTTAATACTGTCAAGTTCTTATTGACCCTGGCCATCAGATTTTCGTTGATGTTAGTCTTAATTTGTCAAATCTTTTCTGTCGCCAGCATTGTAGGTTGCTGTTTGTTGGAAGAGCTCGATATATTGGTCAGTCAACGTTCCGCCAGCTAACTTTTTTGCCCTAGACCCCATCTCTATCAGGTGTCCTCGTATGACCGATTTATATGCACACCACAGAGTAGGGACCGCCATGTCATGCATGTCATTTTCCGCAAAATACTCTCTGGATTTCAATTTTATATATGTAGTGTCTTTTTCATTCTTTAGGAGGTTGGGGTTTAGTCTCCATTCTGGGCTGATTCTTTGGAAATGATCTTTAATTTCCATTACGACCATATCGTGGTCCGGCCATGTAATTGGGTAGATATTGACTTTGTTAACCTGGCGGGTCACTGCGATATCTCCCATAAATAAGTCTATCCTGGAGTATGCATAGTGAGTTTTTGAGAAACATGTATAGTCCCTCTCCGTGGTGTGCATAATCCTCCAGACATCATAAAGGGCATTCCTTTAAAGCAATGTCTTCAATTTTTTTGCATTCCTAAATACTTGACTGTCCCTATGTTGCCCGACAATGTCTTCTTGTCTAGCTGCGGGTCTAGGACACAATTATAGTCTCCGGCCCAAATCAGCGACCCTTGTCTTACTTTCTGGATCTTATTGTATAGCCCTGTAATGTATCTGACCAGTGAAGTATTTGGAACATATTCATTTACGAGGGTTAACAGTCTACCATTGAAGACCCCCACTAGGATTAAATATCTTCCCTCTGGATCTCTCTCAGTATGTTTAAGGTTTACCTCTACTTCTTTACTATAAGCAGTGATCTTCCTCTTGCACCAAAGTGAGTTTGGTAACTAGACTTTTCCACATTTCGGCCATGCTAACCCTTCATTCTGAGGTGCTGGCGGTGCCCCAGCTGCGTTGGCGACCTCTTCCTCTGCCTTCGCCTTGTGCTTCCATTGAGCCCCCGGGGTCATTTTGGAATGCCCTCAGCAGCGCATCTACCAGCGTGCGCTTGTAGTTGCGCATCTTATGATCACGCTCCAGTGATGGAATTAAGGACGGCACGTTGTCCTTGTAACAGGGATCCAGCAGGGTGGCCACCCAGAAATCAGCACAAGTTAGAATGTGGGAACTCGGCAGTCGTTGCGCAGGCACTGCAGCATGTAGTCGCTCATGTGTGCCAAGCTGCCCAGAGGCAAGGACAAGCTGTTCTCTGTAGGAGGTGTATCATCTGTGTCCTCCGTATCCCCCAGCCACGCTTCAACTTGTGAATGACTGGCATGATAACTGTGGAAATGACCCCTCTTCTTCCTCCTCCTCTTTCTCCTGCGCCACATCCTCTTCCATCATCGCCCTAAGCGTTTTTTCAAGGAGACATACAAGCAGGAAAGTAAGGCTGAGAACGGCCTCATTGGCACTGGCCATGTTGGTGGAGTACTCGAAACAGTGCAAAATGGCACACAGGTCTCGCATGGAGGCCCACTCATTGGTAGAGAAGTGGTGCTGTTCCGCAGAGCGACTGACCCCTGCGTGCTGCAGCTGATACTCCACTATCGCCTGCTGCTGCTCGCACAATCTCTCCAGCATGTGCAAGGTGGAGTTCCACCTTGTGGGCACGTCGCATATGAGGAAGTGAGCTGGAAGGCCTAAGTCATGCTGTAGCATAGACAGGCAAGCAGCAGCAGGGTGAGAACGCCTAAAGTGCGCACAGACGGCCTGCACTTTCTGTAGCAGCTCTGATATATCTGGGTAGTTTTTCAGGAATTTCTGCACCACCAAATTCAGCACATGCGCCAGGCAAGAGATGTACATCAAACCGGCTAGGCCCAGAGCTGCTACTAGATTTCGCCCATTGTCGCACACCACCAGGCAGGGCTTGAGACTCAGTGGCATCAACCACTCATTGATCTGTTGTTCCATGCCGATCCACAGCTCCTGCGCGCTGTGGGGCTTTCCCCCCAAACAAATGAGTTTAAAAAGAGCCTGCTGTCGTTTCCCACTGGCTGTGCTGAAGTTGGTGGTGAAGGTGTTACGCTGACCGGATGAGGAGGTGGTAGAGGAGGTGGTAGAGGAGAAGGAAGAAGCTGAGTAGGAGGAGGAGGCAACAGGAGGCAAAGAGAAATGCCCTGCAATCATCTGTGGCAGAAGGACATACGCCAAACTGCTATCTGCCTCAGGCCCAGCCGACACTACATTTGCCCAGTGTGCAGTTAGGGAGATATAGCGTCCCTGCCCGTGCTTACTGGTCCACGTATCTGTGGTTATGTGGACCTTGCCACAGATGGCGTTGCGCAGTGCACACCTGATTTTGTCCGCCAATTGCTTGTGCAGGGAAGGGATGGCTCGCCGGGAAAAGTAGTGGCAGCTGGAAACCACGTACTGTGGAACAGCCACCTCCATCAGGTTTTTAAAACTGTCCATCTTTAACAGACGGAATGACAGCATTTCAAAGGCGAGGAATTTGGAAATGCTGGCATTCAGGGCCAGTGTTCGCGGGTGGGTAGGGCCATACTTCCTCTTTCTCTCCAGTGTTTGGGAGATGGACAGTTGAACGCTTCCATGGGACAGTGTGGAGATGCTTGGGGATGGTGGTGGACGTTGTGGCGTTGCTGCCAC
The DNA here is from genome assembly GCA_036172795.1 of Pelodytes ibericus. Lineage (NCBI taxonomy): Eukaryota > Metazoa > Chordata > Amphibia > Anura > Pelodytidae > Pelodytes > Pelodytes ibericus. The sequence goes on along the minus strand of CM069861.1, from coordinate 114,618,368 downwards.
TTCCTCTATTTGCTCGGTGGCAGGTGCCACTGTGACTCCAGAGCTGGAGGAAGAGGCCAAGACAGCAGCAGAAGAGGAAGCAGGAGGAGCCTGAGACCTTTCTTGGGTTTTGAGATGCTTACTACACTGCAGCTCGTGCTTTGCATGTAGATGCCTGGTCATGCAGGTTGTGCTCAGGTTTAGCACATTTATGCCTCGCTTCAGGTTCTGATTGCACAGCTTGCAAACCACTCGTGTCTTGTCATCAGCACATTGTCTAAAGAACTGCCATGCCAGGGAACTCCTCGTAGCTGGCTTTGGTGTGCTCGGCCCCTAGGTGCGGTGGGCAGTAGCAGGCGTACTGTCTAGCCGATGGCCGCTACGGTTTTGCACCCTGCTCCCTCTTATGCTGCGCTGGTGCCTCTTTGCGACCACCGCCTCTTCCTCCAAACTGGACACGTCACTCGCATGACCTTGATTCCATGTGGGGTCTAGGACCTCATCATCCTCCACATCATCTTCCACCCACTCCTCAACCCTGCCCTCCTTGCCGGTCTGCACACTTCCGAAAGCCACAGCAGTTGGCACCTGTGTTTCGTCATCATCAGAGACGGGCTGCGGTTGTCCTCGCATGTCCACATCCTGACACATAAGTTGTTGTGCATCAGTGCACTCAATCCCTCCCACTTCTGGGGCAAGGCTAGGTTTGATGACCCCGCCAGAGTCATCACTGCACTGCACTCTCTGTGGTACTGGGCTCAGGGCAGGGTACAAATATGTAGTATAGCACCCACTAAAATAATCACTGTAATTTGAATAATCGCTGTAGTTTGAATAATTGCTGTAGTTTGAATAATTGCTGTAGTTTGCAGATTCAACACCAGAATTGTTTTTAAATCTGTCCCTCACAGCTGCAGCATCCTCTCCCTACACTAAGAAGAGCTCATGTGATGTGCGTGTATGTGACTCCAGCTTATATATAGAGGCTGGGTCACATGCTGCACTGGCCAATCACAGCCATGCCATTAATAGGCATGGCTGTGATGGCTTCTAAGGGCAAAGAACATTAGATGCGGTATTAAATCGTCGAACCTCGAACTCCAACACGGACATACAGTGAAATGTTCGGGTTCGTGGCACGGACACCGTAATGTCCGGTACGAACCCGAACAGTGCGGTTCGGGTTCACTCAACACTACTTATTACCTCTTATATTTGTTTCTAGAGGTTCCAAAGTCATTATATACAAAAGTGGAGCTAGGGGACATCCCTGACGCCTGCCATTACCTATCTGGAACCAATCTGACATGATTCCCTGTCCAGTTACTTTCGCTGTGGGTCGTCCATAAAGGGCCATGTTAGAGCCAATCAAGCTTAAATATTCTCAAAATCTCTTCTAAAAAACCAATTGACCCTATCAAAAGCCTTTTCAGCATCAAGGAATAAATGGACTGTTGGAATCTGTCTCAGCATTGTTAATTCTATTAAATCAATAATTTGTATTGTGTTCCCACTAGCTTGGCGGCCCTTCATGAACCCCACTTGATCACTATCTATCAGACAGGGAATCTTGCCTTTAATTCTTTTTGCTATAATAGCCGAGTATATTTTATGTCACAAAGAATATAAAGAACCCAGCACTCAGGAATCAATTAGTGGAGGTCTTTATTCAAAATCGCAGGCGATGTTTCAACCCTCACAGGTTTTTTTCAAGCCTAGCGTCAGGTGTCTAAAAAAAACTTTATATATGGTACACACAATACAAAAGGGCGTGTGAGTATAAGTGGATATACGTGAAAAATAAATATTATACATATAATCAGCCTTCAAGTATGTGGACATTCCAAAACGTGTAACAAAACATATCAGCGATATATATACATACAAATGTGCAAAGATTAACAAAGCAAAATATGATACATGATTAATAAATGCAGACATATTCAAAGTGCTGTGTCTCATCTTTGTGAAGATATAATGGTGCATAAATAAGAGTATCATATCATGCGAAACATTTAAAGTTTTTTCTGTCTATCTCCACCTCATTGGAATTTGGGAATCCATTCAGTAATACGAAATTTTAGATCAGACAATTTATGATTTTTTTCAAGGAAATGAGCGGGAATTGGTAATTCTGTTTTTCCTGTTCTAATGGTGGATTTATGTTTAGAGAACCTCGCTCTAATTTTTTGTGTGGTTCTTAAATGTAATGTCTTCCTGAGCACTGTTTCATTCATTTAGAAATTGATACAAAGATTCCAACGGACCACTCCACACCACAAATACATCATCTATATATCTATACCATTCCTGAACATATAGTGTAAATAATCCATTGGAATAAACTTACCGATCTTCAAAGACTGACATGAAAATACTTGCATATGTGGGGGCCACATTAGAGCCCATGGTAGTCCCACGGACTTGAAGATAATATTCACCAGAGAAACTAAAATTATTTTTTATACAGTACAGACTTCAACAGTTCAGTAATGAAATCAAGACTTTTTCCTTTATACCCCATTTTTATAGGCACATCACACATACCCCTTTTACACTCCCTATGTGGGATCAAAGTATATAAACTGGCAACATCTAGAGACACTAAGATAGTTTGATCATCAACCTTCATATCTTGTAATTTACTCAACAAATCTGTTATGTCCATCAGATAGGACTAAATTTTAATAAGACCTCCTCTAAACATTTTATCCAAAAAGACAGATAAAGGGTTTAGGATTGAATTTAACCCTGCCACTATGGGCCTACCAGGGTTTTTTTCTAATGATTTGTGAATTTTAGGCAAAGTGCATAGTCCTGGAGTAACTGGATGATGACAGGTAAGGAAATCAAGTGATGCTTTATCAATTATCTTTTTTTAATCTTTTTTTATTACAAAGTTACAAAATTACAATGTAAAACAATAAGACATGTCTATAAGCATTATCATCAGGATCCACAAGTATTAATTACACATGCGCTTACAGACCACAAAATAAGAAAAAAACATTATACGAAAAAAACTGTGTGAGATGAAGACAGACGTATCCTGAAGATAATGTCTCATCCTTATATATTTAAATAGATCTTTGGTGGGCAAGTCATACTCTTTCATTAAATCTGCGTAATTCTTAGGTTTCCCTTTCTGGAATAATTGATGTATACTGGTGAGGCCTTTCTTGCTCAAACTATCTATATTACTTACTATCTGAATATTTAGGTCAATCACTTTCAGAGGTGCTGAGAGCATAACCTTTCCTTCTAGTCCCATTGTAACTTCTGTAACTTCTGCCAAAACTCCAGCATATCCCCCAACATATAACTTCCAATTTTAGGTGTTATCTTCTGAGATCCTAATTATTTCAACCATAAATCTTTTTCTCCCACCCATTCTGCCTCTATCTGGTACCAATCCAGCACCTTAGCCTCCTGTCAGTGCATCTTAATTACATGAATCAACATGCTAGCTTCCCACAGGATTTTAAGATTAGGGATACCTAGGCCCCCTTTGGTTTTATCCCTAAATAGGGTCTCTCTCTTAATCCTTGGTTTCTTCCCCCACCACACAAATTCTAAAAAAGCATCTTTGGATCTGGTTGATCCAATCATCATTCAAATGACCTGGGATCATCCTTAGGAAGTATAGCCATTTAGACATTATGTAATCCTTTATTATATTAGTCCGTCCCAGACAGGATATAGGTAAATGGTTCCACTTCCCCAGGCTACTCTGTGTGGAAGTCAGTAGTCTCCTACAATTTATTTCCAAAATGTCCCTGCCTCCCAGGGGTATATCTAAACCTAGGTATTCAATCTTTTTTTCGGACCATAGGAATTCATATTCCTTCTCAAGGAGTCCTTCTCTTTTTGGGACATAGCTACACAGGCCGCCTGTGACTTTCCTATATTCAGTTAGTAGTTAGACAACCGTCCGTAATTTTTTATTTCTGTCAGTAATCTAGGTAATGATACTTCTGGATTAGTTAGTGTTAATATTATGTTGTCTGCATATAGTGACAATTTGTACTCCCTCTTTCCCATTAAAAATCCTTCGATCTCCTTATTAGTTCTAATTTTTCGGCTATGGGCTCCAATGAGATAATATATTATAAAGGTGCCAGGGGCATCCACCTAGATTCAATTCCCTGCTTTACCACCTTAGCAACTGTATTTATGTACAAGGCCATAATTGCATTGACTATATTAGGGCCTAAGCCCATCGCTTTCAGAGTCTCTTCCAAGAAGACCCAGCTGACCCTGTCGAATGCCTTCTCTGTGTCCAATGACAGGGCCAGCATGGGCCTTCGGTATCTGGCAGCAAAACCAATTAATTCGCAGTTCTTCCTGGTGTTGTCACCTAGATCTTTCCCCTGCATAAATCCTGTTTGATCTGTATGGATAATGTCAGATAAACGAGTTCTCAAACGTTGGGCGAGAATGGACGAATATATTTTTGTGTCTGTGTTAATTAAGGACATCGGCCAATAGTTTCCCACCTTCGTTGGATCCTTATCTGGTTTTAATATAGGTATTATGTGGGCCTGCATCATCTCTTGAGGGAACAGTCTTTATACGTATATATATATTATAGTTATCAGTTAGCTGTTTGTGGAGGGTGGGAGCCAACTTCTTATAAAATTGTCCTGTGAACCCTTCGGGGCCAGGTGTTTTATTAGTTTTTAACTGTTGGATAGCCACTCTAACTTCTTCAATGTCTACAGGTAGATCTAAGTCCTCCCTATGTAACTCTGAAATTTTCCTGAGGGGAATGTCCTTCAGGTATTTTCTAACAAGGACCTACAATCTGGTTCTTCCTGTTTTGAATAGAGATTCTTGTAAAAGTTTCTAAACTCCTCTCCAATCTGGGAAGGTGATATTGCTGTCTTCCCGTTATTTATCAATCTATGTATTATTTTGTTAGCATTATGTTTTTGCAATTGGGCCGTCAGTAATCTATCAGTCTTATTTCCCATATAATACCATTTCTGTTTCTGTTTGGTTATAATATGTGCTGCTCTCGCCATTAGTTGTTCATTGATATTATGTTTACACAGAAACATAGAAACATAGAATGTGTCAGCAGATACAAACTTTTCGGTCCTTCTAGTCTGCCCAATTTTTTTTGAGTACTTTTATTAGTCCCCCGTTCCCGGTCTTATAGCTAGGATAGCCTTGTGTCTATCACACGCATGCTTAAAATCCTTGACTGTGTTTACCTCTACCACTTCTACTGGAAGGCTATTCCATACATCCACTACCCTCTCAGTAAAGTAATACTTCCTGATATTACTTTTAAATCGTTGCCCCTCTAATTTAAGACTATGTCCTCTATTTGTGGTAGTTTTTCTTCTTTTAAATATACTCTCTTCCTTTACTGTGTTGATTCCCTTTATGTATTTAAATGTTTCTATCATATCCCCCCTGTTACATCTTTCCTCCTATACATGTTTCCTCCTATACATGTTTGATCTGAGTAACTTTATTTACGTATTCCTTATCTGTTTTATTCCTCCCTGATCTTTTCATGTTCTCCAGTTCTACGTAAAGCTCTGCTGTATTCTTTGAGGCATTTTTCTTCAGAAAGGCTACTTTACTTATTAACCATCCCCTTGCGACACATTTATAGGTACACGATACAGAAGTTAAGGGAACGTCTCCAGTTAAGTTTTCTTCAAAGAACTTTCCGGTATTTAGCTTTAGCTCCTCAAGGAATTCCTTATTAAATAGTAGTTCATTATTTAATCTCCAGGTTTTAATTTCTCTAGGTTTTTTGGCAGAACAATTCTAATATTACTGGATTGTGATCAGAACAGGATATGTCTGGGATTACCACCTTTTTCGTCAACTTGATGATCGCATCTTTCCCCAAAATCATATCCAATCTGGAGTAAGAGTTAAATGGTTTAGAGTAAAATGTATATTCTTTAGCGTCTGGATTAAATGTTCTCCATAGGTCATATAACCTATGTCTTCCCAGGAATTATCTTATCTCCCTAGCCAATCCAAATATTAATCTTTTAATTCCTTTATCCAGCAGTTTATCCATCATAGGGTCTACTATACAATTAAAATCGCCTGCGACTAGAAATGATCACTGTACATAATCAATTCATCTAGCCATTACTGAGTTTAGAAACCGCATCTGGCCCTTTTTCGGGGCATAAATGTTTAGAAAAGAATATTTGACATCATCTATTTTACATACTAGGAAAACGTATCTGCCTTCTTTATCAAGTTGTTCATATAATACTTCAAATTTTACATTACTTGCTACCAAGATTGCTACCCCTCTTTTCTTTTGAGAAGGCAATGATGCATGCTTGCGAATTGGTGCTTCCAGTGGGTTTCCTGGATCATCCCCACTGTTATCTTGCTCTGAGACATTTAGTTCAACAGGGTTATCCTTTTATGGGGAAGATTTAGCCCCTGAGCGTCTAAATACATTATTTTTAGGGTCATCCTTTTTCTAGTTCATTTTTATTTTCCCCAAAATATCTCCTTGAAGCGGTCTGTGTGACCATTTGGGGAGGTCCGTCTCCTCCTCGCACAAAAACATACAAAATTACATATAAAACACATATTACATCATATACATAAAAATTAACTGGTCTTTTCTCCCAGTTAGTCTCCCCATTGTTTCACCCCGTGCCCAACCCTAGGCACAGCGTCAAACCTTGAGGCCGACGTGGAGGAACTCTTATCCTTTACCCTAATCAGGGTTCCACTTTTCCTTCTTTATAACACCGATCACGTTTATCAATCTCAGCCCTTTAACATTTTTGAGGGCACCAAGTCCTTAGAGAAGAGGGGGGCACAATGCTATATTTCTTAATTCCATATCCTCTATGCCTGTCCCGTTCCCCTCCGCTCAAGGATGTCTATAATTATTTCTGCATTAGGGAAGATCTGCCCCCCATCCCATCTCTATCTAGATCCACAGAGTCTGGTGAGCCTCTTACTGTATATCTAAGTGTTGTCTGACTTAATCTTTCTCGACTTATTATACTAATTTATTGGTGGCATGTATTATCCCTTGTTGCCGCTAGGGCCGTTACTGAGGTCTTTTACTCTATTGTTGGCTTAACTAAACTTCTCTTCCTTTCTTAAGTTCTCTGGAGTAAGGTGTAGGGATGTTTATATCTAGGCTATCTTTTCCAATTTAGTGCTCCACTACTTGCGTAACCCATATATTTCTTATCTTATGAGTGTTATGTCCATAACCTTTCTTTCCCTCCTAGCTTAATCCTAGTTAATTATATATTTATGGAAGGTCATTTATGTGCCCATTTTCCATGCATATCTTCTACTAATCACTTAAACTGTGCATTCTTAGTGCCTATTTAAATTATCTTACGTTCATGTTAAATTGTTATTACTGGACTTCTATACTTATTAATATTTATCTGTGTCAAAAACTTTGTGCCCCTCCCTCAATTATTACTTTAACATATAATTTACAAAACATTGATCATATAAACTACTATTGTGTTTCCATAGCCACATTAGTGTTCATAGTCTTATCTATGAGTTTCTTTACTTATGTATATGATACTGTGAATTTTCCCTTTTGTCATTGTCCATCCTTCAACCCCCCTACTTCTCACATATCTATAATCCCCATCTATACTGTTCATTGGATTTCTATTGGAGAGGTTTTGTCAAGCCAATCCATTGCCTGCTTTACTTTTCCGAAGTTGTAAGATTCATCTTTAAAGCGGACACATAATTTTAGTGGGTAACCCCACCAATAGTTTATCTGTCTTTCTTTTAGTATCTCAGTCGCTGCTTTAAAAGTTCTACTTCCTTGTCTTGTATTATAGGATAAGTCTTGAAAGAAATATACATTTTTGGTCCCAGTTCCCTTACGGAGGTCAATATCTTCTGTTTCATACCGAATGTTGTGAAACGGATTATTGTATCTCTAGGCTGTTCTTCGCCTATCCCACTCGGTTTTGTTAGTCTATGTGACCTTTCTATGTCCATGGGGCCAACTGCAGGTTGTATCTCTAACTGTTTGAATAGATCTAGTAAGTATGGGATCAGTGTTTCTCTAGTGACGGCTTCCGGGATACCCCTAATACGAAGATTTTTACGGCGGGCTCTATCCTCCATATCATTAAGTTTGAGTTCCATTATTTCTAATCTCTTTTTTATTTTTGTCCCATTTCTTCTACTGTTTGTAGCTGTTTAATCTCATTATGTTCCATTTTATCTTCTATTTTTGAGACTCTATCTTTCACTTGGGACATCTCATTTTTAAATATTTAATTTGTTCCATTTGTGTATTCATGCACGTGTGAAGGTATTCCTGAGTTATAACCTGTGTTTCTACCTCTATTGAGCTGTCCCTTTCCGGGCTACTTCCTTCTAGGTCAGATTTATGCAGGTTATCTTTTTTTTTTATATACTTATAGGTTTTTATTATTTTTCATGAAAGAGCAAATTGGGATACAGAAAAAAGAGAGGGAATGGGGACAGAGACAAAAAAAAATGAAAATAAATTGTAAATTACACTTACAGATATGTAAATTCAAGTTTAACATTTGAGTTATATATAAAACATCAAGATTATAGTACCCTAAATTGCAATAAGACAATCAAAACAACAACAACATGGCAAATGTGCAAATTTATCTACATAGCCTGAATAGTATTGATTAAATCCCATTTTTCAAGGACATAAAGAAGAGGAGAGGGTACATTGTAGATGTGTAAAGCAGGGAAAAAGATAAGAAATAGTATTCTATAAGCCAAAAGTCTTTAAAACGAACGACGTTCGGTTTATAGAATACATGTAATGCTATTGCTATTCTATAAACCGAATGACTTTCGGTTTATAGAATAGTCATAGGATTACATGTATTACATAAGCCGAAAGTCTATAAACCGAAAGTTGTTCGGTTTATAGGCTGTCGGCATTTAACTATACAGAGACAGAGTCTCCATTCATAAAATTATGAATGGAGACTTTGTCTCCGTGTAGTAAAATGACGAAAGCCTATAAACCGAACGATCGGTTTATAGACTTTCGGCTTATGTAATACATGTAATCCTATGGCTATTCTATAAACCGAAAGTCATTTAAAATGGCCTCATCTGACAGGTGGGATCCCGCTGCAAGTGCCTGCAGCATGATCCGAGCCGCGATATGAGCTGTTTAACACAGGACGTACTATGCCGTCCTAACGACTTTAAGGGACTTAAAATCAGGACGGCATAGAACGTCCCAACGTCACGAATGGGTTAACGTTTGCTCTGGTCATAATCACAGCACAGGCTTGTAGGAGTTAACTGTAATTACATTAATACATGAAAAGAATATAAGTAATATAGTAAAAATTTACAAAATAAAATTTATTTTTAAAAAACTAAATGAGGTTCATAAACTTGGAAGGAAACGGATCACAGTAAAAAGAAACTGTGATCAGCAAGGGAAGTGTTAATTAATACCCCTTTTATAATCGAGGTCGTCTTATAATCTGACCTCAAATTGAGGTCAGACTATAAGACTGGGATCCAGGTCCCCAGCAGAGCTGCAGGGGACCTGGATCCCCCTCTCTAACAGCAGGGGATGTCTGCGCGATGAGCGCAGATCTCCCCTGCTGCCGCCCGGCATGACCGCCGGGACTTCTATGATGAAGCTGGGTACTTCCGGCTTCCTCATAAAAGTCCTGGCGGTCGTTCCGGGCGGCAGCAGGGGAGGTCTCGCTCATCGCGCAGACATCCTCCGCTGCCTCGCTAGACACCAGGGAGAATCGGGCAGCTGGGGGATGTCTGCACGAATTGTGCAGACAACCTCCATGCTGCCCGACACTTCCGTCTATTATGTATAGAGCATACATCCCCCGCTGCCCCCACTTGCCACCAGGGAGCAAGAAACAGGTGAGGGGGGGACAGAATAACAAGGGGGGACAGAGAGAAACAAGGGGAGGGAAGGGGGGAAGAGACAGAAACAAGGGGAGGGGGGCAGAGAGAAACATTAAATAAAATTATAAAATTATGAATGGAGACTTTGTCTCCGTATAGTTAAAAGCCGACAGCCTATAAACCGAACATTCGGTTTATAGGCTGTGGGCATTTAACTATACGGAGACAGAGTCTCCATTCATAAAATTATAAATGGAGACTTTGTCTCCGTATAGTTAAAAGCCGGCATTTAACTATACGGAGACAGAGTCTCCATTCATAAAATTATGAATGGAGACTTTGTCTCCGTGTAGTAAAATGCCCACAGCCTATAAACCGAACGTTCGGTTTATAGGCTGTCGGCTTATGGAATACATGTATTCCTATTGCTATTCTATAAACCAAACGTTCGGTTTATAGAATAGCCATAGGATTACATGTATTACATAAGCCGAAAGTCTATAAACCGATCGTTCGGTTTATAGGCTTTCGGCATTTTACTACACCGGGACAAAGTCTCCATTCATAATTTTATGAATGGAGACTCTGTCTCTGTATAGTTAAATGCACAGCCTATAAACCGAACGACTTTCGGTTTATAGACTTTCGGCTTATGTAATACATGTAATCCTATGGCTATTCTATAAACCGAACATTCGGTTTATAGAATAGCAATAGGAATACATGTATTCCATAAGCCGACAGCCTATAAACCGAACGTTCGGTTTATAGGCTGTGGGCATTTTACTACATGGAGACAGAGTCTCCATTCATAATGAATGGAGACTTTGTCGCCGTGTAGTAAAATGCCCACAGCCTAGAAACCGAACGTTCGGTTTATAGGCTGTCGGCATTTTACTACACGGAGACAAAGTCTCCATTCATAATTTTATGAATGTAGACTCTGTCTCTTATTAGTTAAATGCCGACAGCCTATAAACCGAACGACTTTCGGTTTATAGACTTTCGGCTTATGTAATACATGTAAACCTATGGCTATTCTATAAACCGAAAGTCGTTCGGTTTATAGAATAGCAATAGGATTACATGTATTCCATAAGCCGAAAGTCTATAAACCGAAATTCGTTCGGTTTATAGACTTTCGGCTTATAGAATACAAGTAATACTATTGCCTTTCTATGAACCGAACGAGAGCCCCATTCATAAGAAGCCAATAGTATTACATTGTATTCTATAAAACGAACGAATAAAACAAAACAAAACGAAAATAATGAACGAATTTCGTCTGAAACGAATGCATTAATGAACTAAATTCGTTTTAGACTAAATAAATAAAATTTTCGTCCGAATGGACGAAAACGAAACGATAATTTTAGTTTTGCACATGTCTAATATTTATTGATTGTGTTAAACCGAAGACCCTGACCATACTTGAACTAATTTATCGTGCCAAGTGCAATTGCCTATAATAGAGTAATGCACTTTTTCTATTGACAAATTATAATTAACCAGAGTGATAATTTCAGATATAGTTGGTATATGAACTGATTTCCAATTTCTAGCTAAGAGGGTCTTGGTGGCAATTAATACATGAAAAAAACAAGTGTTTATGCAGTTTAGGAGTTCCGTCTGGAAATATGTGTAAAATAGCTAGTTCAGGCAAGAAGGGTATACCATATCCCGCTTTCTTTGAAATAATATCGAAAACACTCTTACATAAACCAACGATTTTGGGACAGGCCCACCAAATGTGAAGAATAGAGCCTTCGCAACCGCATCCCCTCCAGCATTGATTCGATATCTGTGGATATATATGAGATAATCTAGTCGGAACAAGGTACCAACGATAAAACAGTTTTCTGCTTAGTTCTATATGGTTTGCACAATGGGAAGACTGATATGAAATCTCCAATGAAGACTTCCAATCTGATTTTGTTAAGCTTATGTTTAGTTCTCTGTCCCATGCGACCATACATGGAAGTTTTTCTGGTATCTTATATGAGTTAAGAGTTTGATAACACACAGATAAAGATTTTCTGCTTTTATTTGCTTGTACACAGAGATTTACCAATGGATGAGACACCGTTGCGGGAATTATTACAGAACTTTTTTCTGCATAAAGAAAATGACGCGCTTGTAAGTATTTATAGAAATCTTCTTTTCCAACACCATATATTTTTTGTAGGTTTGAGAATTTAAGTAATCTGCCTTTGGGCGCTAAATGTTTGATAAAGTTCACCCCTTTACTAATCCAATTATGATAATGGGAGTCCGGGATAGATAGTTCTAAAGATCCTATTTGAGTAGCCACCGAGGGTTTCGCAAGTTCCGTGCATTGTTTAGAGAAATATTTCCAAATTTTGAGTGAGACTTTTGTACAGGGAAGAAGAGATGTTGAGATTGATGGAGGCATAGATTTTGTCCACAAATAGTCACAGACTCTATAGGGGGCCACTTGCATGTCCTCTAGATCTACCCAAGCCACCTCACCAGTAGGTGAATGTAAAAGAGCTGTTTGAGCCATAATTGCGGCTCTATAGTAATCATGTAGATTGGGGATCCCCAGGCCACCTTGTTTCCTATATAGACAGAGCCATTTATTTGCTACACGGGATTTTTGTCTTCCATGAATATATTTCAATATAAATTATTGCATGTCTGTAAAATGGCTAGTTGGTATTTCTATGGGTAGGGATCTAAATATATACAACATTTTTTGGAGGATAGACATCTTTATTGCTGAAATTCTGCCTAACCAAGAAAGATAAAAATGTCCCCATGAATTGATTTCTGATTTTAATTTTTTCCAAGTGTCTGTAATATTAAATTTGAAAAGCTGACCTGGAGAAGCTGTCAGGTGTATACCTAAGTATGAAATGGAATATTTTTTCCATTCAAAATTATAGTTTTTTTTAAGGGAATTAATTAGGGAATTGGAGCAATGTAGTGGTAAGGCTTGGGTTTTGGATTGATTAATTTTATGATAGAAATTAAGCTATATTCGTTTAGCGTCGATAGTAAGTGAGGTAACGATAACAATGGGTTTGAAAGGGAAATTAGAATGTCATCAGCGAAGAGGCCTAGCTTAATACTTGAGGTTTTAGACAACTGATATCCTTCTATATTTATGTTTTGTCTTATAGAAGTGGCTAGAGGTTCGAGAGCTAACACATATAATTGTGGGGATAAAGGACATCCCTGCCTTGAGCCATTAGTAATGGGAAATTAATTTGATAAAAAGCCAGCATATTGAGTTTTTGCAGAAGGTTGAGAGTAAAGGGCCATAACGGCATCTATGTACTCCTGTGGTAAATTATATCTGTGTAGCGTGGCTTCCAAAAAAACCCAGTGTAGCCTGTCAAAAGCCTTTTCCGCGTCGAGGGCAAGCAGGATGCAGGGGGAACCTGTCTTAGTTGAATGGTGAATTAAGTTCACAAATTTCCTGGTGTTGTCCGCCCCCTGCCTGCCCCCGACGAAGCCGACTTGGTCATAGTGAAGCAATTTAGGGATTATCAGCTGTAATCTTGTTGCCAAGATCTTCGAGTAGATCTTCACATCATTATTTAGTAACGAGATAGGGCGAAAGTTCTGGCACAAATTTGGAGATTTACCAGGTTTTGGTAAAGTAGAAATATGTGCTAAAAGCATGTCTTGGGGGAAAGATCTCTTTTTTAGGCAAGAATTAAAGAGAGATTTTAGATGTGGTACAAGGGTGTCTTTAAACAGTTTATAGTAAAGGGTAGAAAATCCGTCAGGACCTGGGGCTTTATTTGATGGCAAATTATCAATAGCTAATCTAATTTCTGATTCAAGTATAGGAGTTTTCAGGTCCTCGCATTGTGATTCTGTGATTTGGGGGAGTTTAATTTTGTCTAAAAAACCATTTATTTCAGCCTCATTCAGGTGGTGCACATCGGACTTAAGGTTGTACAAATAGATATAAAATTGCGCAAATACATCTGGAATTTTCGCTGGATTTAGAATTTTTCCACCAGAGGGGGAGATTAAATATGGAATTGTGGAACTGGATTCTTTCTTTTTTAAACGTCTGGCTAGAAATCTACCAGCCTTGTTACTTTGAACATAATACAGTTGTTTAAAATTTTTAAACATAAGTTGCGTGCGGTACAATTGTATAATGTCCAATTCTGATCTTACTCTTCTAATTTACATAATTTAGCTGACAGTTCTTCTACTTTCTTATTTCTTTGTTTTTTAATATAGGCTGCTTGTGATATGAGATGTCCCCTAATAACAGATTTATGTGCCTGCCATACTATTTCACTAGATATTTCTTCAGAAGCATTAGTTAAGAAATAATCTTTTCAGTTTATCAAGAATAGGCTCTCCCGATGTCACATTTTTGTACCTTTTGTAACGTTAACTTATCGGTCAATATATAGTCTAGTCTAGAGTACATATGGTGTACATTAGAAAAGAAGGAATAGTTTAATAGGGATTGACAGATCTCCATGTATCATAAATGCTGTATTTTCGGAGCTTCTGAGAAAAACATAGATCTTTTTTATATATTGCCCCGTTGGTTTGTTAGAGCTATCCATATCTGTGTCAGCAAATAAGTTAAAGTCACCCATAACTATAAGTGAGCCTTTAAGATGTGGTTCTAATTTATTCATAGTGTGTTTAAAAAATTGGCTCGAGTTGGTGTTAGGTGCATACAAATTAATTAACGTATATTGAATATTATTAATTAACAAATTGAGTAATAAATATCTTCCTTTGGGATCTTTTTTGGACAATTGCACATCTAATGTTAAAGATTTATGTAGGAATACAGCAACTCCAGCCTTCTTTGTAGTTGTTGTGGAATGGAATACTGTAGGGAAATCCTTTAAAGTAAACAAAGGTATTTTGTGGGATGCAAAGTGGGATTCTTGGATAGCTACAATATTTGCTTTTGGTTTTTTTGCCTCTTCTAAGAGTAGACGTCTTTTGTGTGGTGTATTGAGCCCCTAACATTCATGGATAAAATTGTTAGGACCATTTTAAGTCTTTATAATTGACTGACTGTGCCCATAAATGAAAATAATCTTAGGGTATGTCACCCATTTGGCTTCATACACCAGACAGACAAAATAATGGGTTCCACAATATCGCCACGTTGATATTGCTATGTGAGAAGTCTCAGAAATTCGGATATAGTACAATAAACATCCCAATGCATGCAGAGTAATGTTTTCTAAAGGATACAGTACTTTAAGAGAGTGAAAGGAAAAACAAGAGGTGTAGTAAGAGACAAAAAGGAAATAAAGAAGAGGAAAACAAAGGGAAAAATTCTCAAATAGAGAATTATAATGAAAACATGTCAAGAACCATCTTTTGAACTTCAAGGTTAATACTTTAGACATATGTCTCATAACCATATGAGAAGTAGGGGTGCAGAATAGCTAAGCATTAGCCACCAGGGCCGGGAATTGAAATAGTGAGTAGCTTATCAATTATCATGCAACTTATTTTAGAGCATACATGTGCGCCGTGAAACTGATATAAAATATATCTAGTGCTTGGAAAACTTATTCAACTTAACTTTTTTTTCTTTTTAGGATAACTACCCTATAAGATATTAATGATCATACTATGAAAATGTGTTATATGAACACAAACAAAACATAGATCAGAGGGACAACTGTTGTCATGACATTTAAACAGATATACTTATCTATCCTGGTTTAGTATGCTCTTCTTCTTGCTTATATAACAAGGAGGATAAAAAGTACCAAAACAAAGAATGTCCCTTATATTGTCTCGTTGAAGAATGTAAATGGAATAAGTAACTGGTGAAGACTTTTTATAGAGTCTCCTGTTGAGCGAAGGGGCTTATCCCGAACGGGTTGGGTAGCGGAGAACCATGTGCTCGCTTGCCTCCATTTTTTCCAATTTTGCTCCATATATTTTGAGTCGGAGATTGGGGGGTACTTTTGCTGGTTGGTATATTCAAGGAAATATCCCACTGATCAAGAAGTAGCTTTCCTTCTGCTGGTGTGGTAATCAACTGCGTTGTGCCATTTTTGGAGATAATGAGTTTGGCTGGAAAGCCCCATTTGTATCGTATGTCAGCCTTCCTCAGTGCAAGGGTAATATTTCTGAATTCCCGCCTGTTCATCAGTGTCAGCGGCGATATATCAGCAAATAGTTGAAGATTCTCACATTCAGAGGGTAATGATTTCTTTGCTCTGCTTGCCCGCATAATTTCTTCTTAGATATGGAAGTAGTGGGCTCGAAGTAGAACATCTCTTGGTTTATCTTTGGGGATTGTTTTTGGCTTTGGCACTCTGTGTATACGATCCATGAGTAGATCTGTAGTAGAGGCATCCGGCAGTAGATATTTAAAGAAATCTGTGACCCATTCAGCCAACTCCGTTGGGGAGATGTCTTCGCTGATGCATCGAATACGAATATTATTCTGTCTGGACCTGTCCTCTAGATCCATTGTTTTTTCTTTTATAAAGTTTACCTCTTTGGTTAAATCTTGATGGCGCTCTGCGAGCTTGTTGTGTGAGTCGATAAGCTCATCCACTTTACTCTCCACGCGATCAGTACGTTCGCCTATTTCACGTATTTCACGTTTAAACTCTGCTGTGAGCGATTTTATATCGCTTTTGATTTGGCTCCTAAGCTGTGACAGCAGTTCTTTAATGGATTCTTTCTGGGTGTAGGGAAGCGATGTGGAGGAGGCTGCGTCGTCGAGATCTGACAGTTCGTCCTCGTCTCCTGTGTTGCAGGCACCATCTTTGAATTCAGAGGTGAGAATCCTTTTCTCTTTTTTCTTGTTTTTAAGCTTTAGATATTGATCTAAATCCTTTGTGGTTTCTTAGCAGTTTGTACTGGCATGATATCTGAAATTGTAGGTTTAATCATCGAATATCCCGGTGGGAGCTTCGCGCTTATGCAGCCAGTCTGTTGCGCGTCCGGCCACGACGGACATATCCAGGTTATCTTTGGTAGTTTTTGCTATGTTTGGTGAGAAGATGGAGTCAATCTTACCATCTCTCCTTGCCCCCCAATTTTTCTTTTCTTTTTCCTTTTTTGTAAGGTTTTTATGCTCCACTCCCCTTTTATTTGCCATCATGAATTCCGAGTCTTTAACAATATTACGAGGAGCGGTTCTTATCTATCTTATTGCTATCACGGTATTTTCTTCTGTCTCTTATCCCTCTGGGGCAATTTTAGGAATTTAGTCGATTTTATACTATTTGATCCGGGGTTTTGAGCCTTACAGATCTTTATCCTATAAGTATCTATCGAAGGGCAGGTCTCAATATGTATATATATATATATATATAAACAGTCCAAACATGTGTATAGAGGATGCACTCGCAGGTCTTTGTAGTATCAAAGATTTAATAATCAAAAATGGCAAGAAACACAACGTTTCAGTCTAGCAAGCCTTTTGTCAAGTGTCATGCACAGTGTACAGCTAACAAATAAATACACCCCCAAATCAAACACTTACCAGCCGCAGCTGAAGAAACCCGCTCCAACAACACACAGTAGCGAGATTTCAACAACTTCCGGGTATCGGAGTAGAAGCAGCTTGCGTGTCACTGTGCGTGTCACGTGAGACAACGTCTCCACGGCAACAGTGAGGACGCGTAACCTTTTAGGGGCGTGTATAAACAAATCTACAACCAAAACAAACTTATCGCTGGATACTGCTGCAGAGAGAGCCTGCACAGTAACCAACGAGTAACCTACCAAAAAAAATAGAAATACTAAGTGCAATCTAAAACCACCTCTCTGTTAATTCCAATTAATGCTAATGCTAATTAACAGAGAGGTGGTTTTAGATTGCACTTAGTATTACTATTTTTTTTGGTAGGTTACTCGTTGGTTACTGTGCAGGCTCTCTCTGCAGCAGTATCCAGCGATAAGTTTGTTTTGGTTGTAGATTTGTTTATACACGCCCCTAAAAGGTTACGCGTCCTCACTGTTGCCGTGGAGACGTTGTCTCACGTGACACGCACAGTGACACGCAAGCTGCTTCTACTCCGATACCCGGAAGTTGTTGAAATCTCGCTACTGTGTGTTGTTGGAGCGGGTTTCTTCAGCTGCGGCTGGTAAGTGTTTGATTGGGGGGTGTATTTATTTGTTAGCTGTACACTGTGCATGACACTTGACAAAAGGCTTGCTAGCCTGAAACGTCGTGTTTCTTGTCATTTTTGATTATTAAATCTTTGATACTACAAAGACCTGCGAGTGCATCCTCTATACACATGTTTGGACTGTTTATGTTTTGATGTGAGCTGCACCCAGGCACGTGAAGATCGTTGGCGAGTGGTGAGCAGAGTGCTAGTACCTTGGATTATTATATATATATATATATATATATATATAAAGTTCAGTCCAAATAATCAAGTATTAATGGTCCCCAACCTAAGTTATATGCGAGACAATAGCAGGTAGTGCATTTCAATGTAGATTGACAATGCCCAGTGTATGTATTCACCCTGATCACACCGATTAAGGACTCTGGTAATGGAAAATCTCGCTTGCCTCCATTTTTTCCAATTTTGCTCCATATATTTTGAGTCGGAGATTGGGGGGTACTTTTGCTGGTTGGTATATTCAAGGAAATATCCCACTGATCAAGAAGTAGCTTTCCTTCTGCTGGTGTGGTAATCAACTGCGTTGTGCCATTTTTGGAGATAATGAGTTTGGCTGGAAAGCCCCATTTGTATCGTATGTCAGCCTTCCTCAGTGCAAGGGTAATATTTCTGAATTCCCGCCTGTTCATCAGTGTCAGCGGCGATATATCAGCAAATAGTTGAAGATTCTCACATTCAGAGGGTAATGATTTCTTTGCTCTGCTTGCCCGCATAATTTCTTCTTAGATATGGAAGTAGTGGGCTCGAAGTAGAACATCTCTTGGTTTATCTTTGGGGACTGTTTTTGGCTTTGGCACTCTGTGTATACGATCCATGAGTAGATCTGTAGTAGAGGCATCCGGCAGTAGATATTTAAAGAAATCTGTGACCCATTCAGCCAACTCCGTTGGGGAGATGTCTTCGCTGATGCCTCGAATACGAATATTATTCTGTCTGGACCTGTCCTCTAGATCCATTGTTTTTTCTTTTATAAAGTTTACCTCTTTGGTTAAATCTTGATGGCGCTCCGCGAGCTTGTTGTGTGAGTCGATAAGCTCATCCACTTTACTCTCCACGCGATCAGTACGTTCGCCTATTTCACGTATTTCACGTTTAAACTCTGCTGTGAGCGATTTTATTTTTTTTATATATACTTTTTTTTATTATAAAAATACAAAATTTAGACAGTACCAAAACATTAACACAGTGAGACATTACAATACAGTAACATGGATTTAAGATAATAGTACTATAAATATGGATCATCCTCCTCCTTCATATCAACACAATTTCAAGCAGCCAAAGAAGTTATAATAAAGTGGACACGAATGAGGAGGAGAGATTAAAGACCAAAAAAAACGAGCATTGAGCTGTGCCGTTGACCGGGCGAGGTTATATTAGACCGTGTTTGTAAGAGTTGGTTGTAGTGTTGATCAGATATGACCAACATAACATGCTTTTGTCCACATGGGAGAACTCACACTTTTTATTCCAAAATTGTCACCTTATTGTTGGATTACCTCTACTCCCTGTCGCTATCCATCTAGTCCAGGGGAGCCACTTATTCTCAAATTTGATGTTATTGTCCAACTGATAGGAAAGACCCCTTTCCATATTATATTGATAACTCACTTGGGACTGAATCTGGCTCCAGTAGGGGGCTGTGTTTTGTAACCAGTTTCTCGATATAAGAGTCTTGGTAGCCATCAGAATTTGGACAACGATGTGTCTCTCTTTACATGTGAGATCGGGAGTGTTGAAGTGTAACAAGGCTATCGAGGGATCCCCCACAATCGGATGTTTCATTATTACTGATATTTTTTCAAAGACTTCCTCCCATAAAGGTCTAAGAACAATACAGTCCCACCATATATGTCTTGTACTACCCTGTTGCAAATTACACCTCCAGCACAGGTTGGAAGTAGCAGAATTCATGTTGTTTAGAATCTTAGGGACCAAATGCCAACGATGAAGAATCTTGTAATGAAGCTCAATTATATTTAAGCAGTGGAATGACTTCCCGACTTCTGTCAGGGAGCCGTACCACTGCTCCATCTCTACTTCCCGTCCTATTTCCCTTTCCCAATTGATCCAAGCTCTTGGTTTCTCCTCCTTCTCCCAAAGGGTTAGGACTTCGTGGCACTTTGCAGTTGTGTTATACTTTCTTTTAGTTGGATCAAAAAGATTCACCAGCTCTACGTCTGGTGAATTCCCATCCCCATATAACATATGAATGTCAACATAATGTTTTAGACGTAAATAACTAAAGATTTCTTTTTCTGGAAGATTCAGTTGTTTTTGTATCTGTGGAAAGGGTTTGATATTTTTTCCCTCTAATAAGTCATAGATTTTAACGGGATTTAGTTTTGTCCAACTCCCTAAGCTCAGATCTTCTACATTAAGTTCTATTGTTCTCAACGGGGTATAAGGCGATATTTTTTCCATTAGGGAGTGTGAACCTCTAAACCGGAACCAATCAGTTAGTAGATCTCTTATGTGATGACAGTCAATCCCAGCTAGGAAGGTCCTACTTGATCTTGAATTCATCCAAATTGCGGTTGATAGATCCTCTAGCCCCGTTAAAAAGGACTCAATGGCATACCACGGCTCTCTCTGGGACAGCGGGTCCTGCCATCTCTGCAGATGGTAAATCCGATAGGCCTCATAATGTTTAATCAGGTTTGGAATGGATAGGCCTCCCCTTTTAGAGTGTTTCATAATATGGGACATAGATATTCTTGGCTTTTTGTTATTCCAAACATAGTTCATAAATAGCTTCTGGATTTTTTTTAGTTGGGATTTTTGTGTAGCTAGAGGGATCATTCTTAAAGCATATGACCACTTAGGCATCAAATAGGATTTAATGATGTTAATTCTTCCTAGCCATGAAATACCTATGTTACTCCAATCATTAAGAAGTTTCCCAGTGGAATATTTATATAGGAGATCTAAATTTTTTGGCATTATATCCAATACAGCTGGCGTGATAAATATACCTAAATATTGGAACCCCTCTGGAGACCAGTCAAAGGGGTATTCTAGGGATAGTTCTTGTATAATTTCACTATGCATATTAATTGGCATGATCTGAGATTTATTCATATTTAGTTTGTAGTTGGAGACTACCGAGTATTTCCTAATTTCTGACATAAGAGCTTCCAATGAGTCCCTCGGTTCAGACAGTGTCAGTATAGTGTCATCCGCATACATCGAGATCTTATATTCAGACCGACCCAGTACTATACCCTTTATATAGTCATTGTTTCTTATCCTTGCAGCGAAAGGCTCCAGAGTCAGGATATATAGCATAGGTGCCAATGGGCAACCTTGCCTAGTGCCATTTCTTATCGGAAACCAATCCGCAGAGATACCAGGACCCACCGTTCTTGCCGTCGGGTTGCCGTAAAGGGCCATGATAGCAGATTTAATCGGACCAGCAAAGCCAGCCCTTGTCAGGGTACCGTCCAGGAATCCCCAGCTGACCCTGTCAAAGGCCTTCTCGGCATCTAATGACAGGACCAGCTGGGGAGTCCCCACAGTCCCTGCATGACCTATCAGATCAATCAACCGTCTTGTAGAGCTGCCCGCTGAACGTCCCTGCACAAATCCCACCTGATCAACATGGATCAGGGAAGATATTACCCCCTTTATCCTTTTTGCTATAACACTCGAATAGATTTTTATATCGGAATTGATTAAAGATATCGGTCTATAATTAGCTGGGTTAGTGTCATCTTTATCTATCTTTAGAATAGGTGAGATTGTGGCTTGCAGGAGTTCCTGGAGGATTGACCCCTTTCTAATAAATTCATTAAACATATCAGCAAGATGCTGGGCAATGTCCAAACTAAATTTTTTATAAAACATGTTTGTAAAGCCATCTGGGCCAGGCGCCTTATTAATTTTAAGATTGCCAATTACATCCAGGATCTCTTTTTTGGAAATTGGAAGATTTAGCTCTGCTAGCTGTTCTGAAGAAAGAGATGGTAGGCCTGCTACCTCTAGGTATTGGGTTATTTCGCTCTCAGTTGCTATTCCTGGGAGGTTGTATAGTTGTGAGTAAAAAGTGTTAAAGGCCACTCCAATGTCTTTAGGGCTAATACAATTATGCCCATTAAATACTATCTTTGTAACTCTAGCCTTGGCTTTCCTGTTTTTCAATCTATTAGATAACATTTTATCTGCTCTATTTCCCTTCTGATACCATTTCTGGTTTAGTTTTAAGAGTGCAGAGTTCACTCTAGACATTAGTATCAGGTTAATTTTCTCTGTTATTTGAGCTATGTGTAGAGCAACCATTCGTGAGGGAGAGGACTTATTCTGATTGTTTAGTTTATATAATTCCAGATAGAGTTGGTTAAGGGGTAATCCCCGTCTCTTCATATTTTCTGATCCTAATTTTATTAAATATCCCCTTATAACGCATTTAAAAGCGCACCAAATTGTTGATTTGGAGAGCTCACTTGTGTTATTTTCTTCAAAGTAAAATCTGAGCAGTGGTGATAAATACTCAATGTTACGGGTATCTAGTAAAAGTTTCTCATTTAGCCTCCATGTTGGACGGGATCCCTCTTTTTTAGTTTTTGACCAATTTAGGATGACGGCCGAATGGTCAGACCAAGGGATATTTTTTATTATTATACTCTGACAACATTGGATAATATGTGGTTTGACCAAAAAATAGTCCAGACGGGAATATGACATATATGGTTTAGAATAGAATGTATAATCCTTTTCGTCTGGATGCAGTGATCGCCAAACATCATATAAGTCATATTTTGAAATTGTGTTTTGGAGCTGTCGAGCCGATCTCCCAACCTTAGAATCAATTTTAACTCCTCTTGCCACTTTTTTATCTAAATCTATATCCATGATACCATTGAAGTCACCCCCTATTAACAAAGTTCCCTGAACCAGGCTCTCGATTTCACTGAGTGTTTTATTAATAAATACGTGAGGTTTTTTATTAGGTGCGTATATATTAAGTAGGGAATAGGTCTGGCCTTGTAGCTCACAAATCAGAAAAAGATATCTTCCACTTCTATCTATTTTTTTGTAAATTTCACGGTATCCTAAATCCCTAGATATTATTATTGCTGCCCCTCTCTTTTTAGTTTTATAGTTTGATGAAATGACATGCGGGAAGAGCGAGTTCCTTAATGGAGGGTCTCCCAATTTCCAATGGGTTTCTTGTATATAGGCGACCTCCACTTTATTTTCTCTTAAACAACTGACCAAGAGTTGGCGTTTCTGGGGGGAGTTCAACCCCTGGACATTTAATGTTATAATTCTGAAATCAAGTTCACCTCTACCTCTGTCCCCCTCTGCCCGGTCAAACAGCTACAGCTCGTGCGACATACTAAATTAATCACAAACAGAATATAGACAACAAAAGAAAACACTAGACATTTAAGATATGTCGAACACAATAATTTATCGCGTCCGGCACATCTCTTGTTGGTGTGTCTATCTCCTCTCCACATACAGACACAATTTTGGCTCTACTAAGAGCCAATCTGGGGGCATACAGAAACCCACTGTCAGTAAGGCAGTACTTTTCAATAATAGTAATCCGTACTTTTCATCCTTAACATTGCCATAATCTTTGGAATAAAAAGGAGAATAAAGAAAAGAAAGAAAACAAAAAAAAAACCCTAGTTAAGTAGTGGAATATTGGTGATCTCGAGTAAATGGGAGTGAGAGTGAAAAAATAATAAAGTGAAAAGAATAACTGATGTAGTGCGATAGTGGAACTGTGCGTTATATGGTGGCCAAGTGTAGGTGAGCTACAGGGGGGAATGTGACTAATATTAAAATTAATTAGTGAGGCTAAGCTATTCAGATAGTCGGTATCTCGGTATAAATATTAAGGTGTACCTCTGTACTTACAGTGAAGGTGTGAAAGAGAAAGAAAGAGGGAAGAGATAAAAGAAAAGTGAGTAGATAAATGAATAAATAAGTTGACTAATGAAATAGTGGTATACATAACTAAATTATAATAAGAGACAAAAGATAGTGAGTGAAAGAGTAACTAATGAGGTGAGGTGTTGTTAATGTGAATGTATAGTGGCCAGGCTAAGTGGACTGCAAAGTGAAAAGTGTAGTTAATATTAAAATTGACTAGTGAGACTATTCAATTCAGATAATCTGTATTAAAATATAATTATTGAGGGTGTACCTCTGTGAATACAGTGAAAAGGAAACGGAG
Organism: Pelodytes ibericus; assembly: GCA_036172795.1. Classification (NCBI taxonomy): domain Eukaryota; kingdom Metazoa; phylum Chordata; class Amphibia; order Anura; family Pelodytidae; genus Pelodytes; species Pelodytes ibericus. The sequence continues at coordinate 114,594,209 of CM069861.1, read as the reverse complement.
GAGGGGAGAAAGGAAGAGAAAAGGAGAGGAAGGAAGAGAAAACAAAAAAAAGGGAAGAAAGAAAGAAAAGGGAAAGAAAATGACTGAACAGCTTCTAAGGTCTCCCCATAAACTCCCCAGCTGCCTGGTGCCCACCCTATGGAACTTTTCTTCCCTGCAACCAATTAGAGGCTTTCTCTACTGTTTCAAAAGATAATATCGAGTGATCATAGTTAACCAATAGTTTTGCCGGGAAGCCCCACCTATAATTGATGTTCTTATCCCTTAGTATTTTAGTGATCTCAGAAAAGGATCTCCGAAAAAGTCTAGTACCCCTAGATAAGTCCGTGAAGCATTTTAAGTGTTGAAATTTCTCAGGTAGCCCTGCGAGGTCTCTAAACTTCTGTGAGAATCTTTCTTTAATTTTGTAGGAATGAAATCTTATTATGACGTCTCTAGGGGTAGACTCCTGGATTCCTCTTGGTTTCTGGACCATATGTATGCGTTCAAAGAGGTACTCGACGTTCTGGCCAGTTATCTGCAGGTCCTTGCAGAGGTCATTGAAGTAATTTTCCAATTCCTGCTGGATGATATCTTCTGAGACTCCTCTTATGCGGAGGTTAATCCTTCTGTCCCTGTCTTCAAGATTTTGAGCATTGAGTTCCAAGGCTTTTATTTTTGTAGTCAGTCTTTCGGTCTTTTCTTCCATTTGAACAAATCGAGTCTGGTACTCTTCTATTAGGGACTCATTTTTTTCAATTTTTAATTCAAGTCTCTTTACTTCCGCTTTAATTTCCTTAGTGTTGTTTGTCATATCTTTCTGTAGTTGGCTGAATTGCTGCTCAAGGTATTTTTTTAAAGATTCTATTGTAACGTCGTGTTCTTCTGGAGCCTTAAGGGATTTCAGATGAGCCTCGGCATGGTCCATTTCTCCTGATGTTGAGGATGTATCTATCAGATCCTGTGATATTTCCAAGGTTGTACTTCTGGATGCTATTGGGGAAAATATGGAGGTGAGTTTCCTTCCCCCGTCCTTTTCCCCCTTCTTATCAAAGATTTTTCCCTCCTTTTTCTTTTGTGACCTACTTTCTCCCTTTTTTGTTGGCATCTTTTGTTTGAATGTGAAGGTTGTTAATCACTCTTCGGAAGATGGCCTCACGTGACCCTTTACTTAGGGGTCAAATTCAGATATTTTATTTATCTCAACGGGGACAGTGTGACGATGAACTATTTCACGTTGGTTGTTCAAAGATTGTTTTACTTCCCACAGCTTTAGGAAGGAGGGTCTTCTACCTCACAATTTGTTTTGCCTCCAGCTAGTAGACCCCTGTGGGTATGTTCAATATGATTCAGACCGTTATTTCGCAAGAAGATTGTTTGACTTCACAGCGTTAAGCTGAAGATTTTATATCTCACAATTTGCTTAGCCTCTGCCCAGCGGGCTTATGTGAGTGCTTCAGTCAGCTTGGGTGATAAATTCTTCTAAGTAGAAAGATTATTTTAATTCACACGGCTTTAAAGTAGGGTCTATTTGACTCTCAATTCCGCATCAATTATCGAACCACTGTAATTACTTCATACAGTTTAAGTGTTAAGTTGAAAAAGAGAGACTAATAATCTTGTGCCTTGCAGTTTGGTTAAGACTCACAGTTTTCTTAGGTTATCAAACCACTGTAATTACTTCATACAGTTTGGATGGTAAGATCAAAAAGGGGGACTAAAAATCTTGTGACTTGCAGTTGCTTATGACTCACAGTTTGCTTAGGATCTGTTAAAGAATCACTGTAATTACTTCATACAGATTAAATGATATGTTCCGTTGGTTATTTTACAGAAGCAGAGACAATAATATTGTGCCTCACAGTTTGCTTGGGATCGAATTAGCAGACCACTGTAATGTTGAGTTCAGTTAGTTGTTTCATATCGGGAGAGACTAAACCTCTTGTGACTCACAAATTGCTTATGACTCCCATTTTACTTAGGATCAATTAGCAGACCACTGTAATTACTTCATACAGATTAGTTGCTGAATTCAGATAGTTATTTCACAGAAGGAGAGATTAAGAATCATGAGTCTCACGGATCATTTATAACATAGGAGACCACCATAATGACTTCTTACGTTTGGAAGTTAAGTTCAGTTAGAATTTACCGGGAAGATAGAGTAGGAAACTTGTGGCTCACATTTGCTTATGGCACACAGTTTACTTGGAATAGAGTATCAAACCCCTGTAATTACTTCATACAGTTTTGATATTAGGTTCAGAGAAAAGGAGACTGGGGATCTCACAGTTTGCTTATGACTCCCAGTTTGCTTAGGATCGAGAAGCAGACCACTGTAATTACTTCATACAGATTAGGTGGTTAATTGGTTATTTCCCAGAAAGAGACTAGAAATCTTGTGTCTCACAGATCGCTTATGACTCCCAGTTTATTTAGAGTCAATTGGGAGACCACCATAATTACTTCATACGGTTTGGGTATTAGGTTCAATTGGTTGTTTCAGAGAAAAGAGACTCTCTTGGAATCAAATATCAGGCCACTGTAATTACTTCATACAGTTTAGGTGATCAATTCAATTGGTAATTTCACTGAAAAAATCGGCTGTTTTACTTCACACAGCGATTGGGGAAACAAAAATTGTGACTCAGTTTGCTTAACCTCCGATTAGACCGTCAACTATAACTTCACAAATTATAGCTGTTTAGCTCTATAAGTTATTTTCACAGGGTAAAGAGATCATTTCACTTCAAAAAAAAAATAAAGAAAAAAAAATAAATAAATAAATAAAATAAAAAAGAGTGTTCTTGTGACTCACAGTTTGGTAGCCTCGATCGACTACCATCCGTTATAATTGTTCCACGTGGCTTGAAGTGTTTGGTCTAATCCGAAGAAGTATAGACAGGTTGTGGAAATTACCACTAAACTGAGTTTGGATGGATAACACGGAGATTCAGCACCGGCATACTGGGAAGAAATCTTTGTCTTTAGTATTTCAGCTCCCTGCAAGTCTGCAAACGTTGACTTTCCCTCGCTTCTTTAACAATAGTCTGCACCAAGCTTTATTCAGACCTGTGGTCGAGTCCTGCGTTTAACACAGCGGAGTCATCATAGGAGATCAGAAGAGGTTGAAACACCGAGAATACACGGACTTGAATACCCGTCAGCAGCTTTTAGGATAAGGCAGCATGGGGAGAGGATTCACCTTACTACCACCGAGCACTCTGCCGCCCCCATACCACGCCCCTACGTCCTGGCGTCACACATCACCTATCGCTGTGAGCGATTTTATATCGCTTTTGATTTGGCTCCTAAGCTGTGACAGCAGTTCTTTAATGGATTCTTTCTGGGTGTAGGGAAGCGATGTGGAGGAGGCTGCGTCGTCGAGATCTGACAGTTCGTCCTCGTCTCCTGTGTTGCAGGCACCATCTTTGAATTCAGAGGTGAGAATCCTTTTCTCTTTTTTCTTGTTTTTAAGCTTTAGATATTGATCTAAATCCTTTGTGGTTTCTTAGCAGTTTGTACTGGCATGATATCTGAAATTGTAGGTTTAATCATCGAATATCCCGGATCCCGGTGGGAGCTTCGCGCTTATGCAGCCAGTCTGTTGCGCGTCCGGCCACGACGGACATATCCAGGTTATCTTTGGTAGTTTTTGCTATGTTTGGTGAGAAGATGGAGTCAATCTTACCATCTCTCCTTGCCCCCCAATTTTTCTTTTCTTTTTCCTTTTTTGTAAGGTTTTTATGCTCCACTCCCCTTTTATTTGCCATCATGAATTCCGAGTCTTTAACAATATTACGAGGAGCGGTTCTTATCTATCTTATTGCTATCACGGTATTTTCTTCTGTCTCTTATCCCTCTGGGGCAATTTTAGGAATTTAGTCGATTTTATACTATTTGATCCGGGGTTTTGAGCCTTACAGATCTTTATCCTATAAGTATCTATCGAAGGGCAGGTCTCAATATGTATATATATATATATATATATATATATAAACAGTCCAAACATGTGTATAGAGGATGCACTCGCAGGTCTTTGTAGTATCAAAGATTTAATAATCAAAAATGGCAAGAAACACAACGTTTCAGTCTAGCAAGCCTTTTGTCAAGTGTCATGCACAGTGTACAGCTAACAAATAAATACACCCCCAAATCAAACACTTACCAGCCGCAGCTGAAGAAACCCGCTCCAACAACACACAGTAGCGAGATTTCAACAACTTCCGGGTATCGGAGTAGAAGCAGCAAAAAAAAATAGAAATACTAAGTGCAATCTAAAACCACCTCTCTGTTAATTCCAATTAATGCTAATGCTAATTAACAGAGAGGTGGTTTTAGATTGCACTTAGTATTACTATTTTTTTTGGTAGGTTACTCGTTGGTTACTGTGCAGGCTCTCTCTGCAGCAGTATCCAGCGATAAGTTTGTTTTGGTTGTAGATTTGTTTATACACGCCCCTAAAAGGTTACGCGTCCTCACTGTTGCCGTGGAGACGTTGTCTCACGTGACACGCACAGTGACACGCAAGCTGCTTCTACTCCGATACCCGGAAGTTGTTGAAATCTCGCTACTGTGTGTTGTTGGAGCTGTCTTCAGCTGCGGCTGGTAAGTGTTTGATTGGGGGGTGTATTTATTTGTTAGCTGTACACTGTGCATGACACTTGACAAAAGGCTTGCTAGCCTGAAACGTCGTGTTTCTTGTCATTTTTGATTATTAAATCTTTGATACTACAAAGACCTGCGAGTGCATCCTCTATACACATGTTTGGACTGTTTATGTTTTGATGTGAGCTGCACCCAGGCACGTGAAGATCGTTGGCGAGTGGTGAGCAGAGTGCTAGTACCTTGGATTATTATATATATATATATATATATATATATATATATATATATATATATATAAAGTTCAGTCCAAATAATCAAGTATTAATGGTCCCCAACCTAAGTTATATGCGAGACAATAGCAGGTAGTGCATTTCAATGTAGATTGACAATGCCCAGTGTATGTATTCACCCTGATCACACCGATTAAGGACTCTGGTAATGGAAAATCTCTTAAAGGAGTAGAACACAAGTCACATACACAGTACGATTTAGAGACTCTATTCATGAAAAGTCTCTTGAAGAAGTAGAACACGTATCATAAACACTGTGCAGCCTTGCTTAGTTATTACGTTGAGGCTATTTTGAGGTTAAGTCAAACGTGCAGTAGGTAGGCAGAGATTATACAACAAACAGATCTGTAGCTTGTGAAGTTGTTTAGTGTAAGTTAGAAATTTCCAAATTGCAATAAGCAGTCTAAACAGTCAGTTCTTAGGGGGTTCTAATTTGGCTCCCAATTGAAATTTCTCAACAAATAGTGCAGAAGTATGTAGTGCTCTTCCTTATGAATTGCAGGGCCCTGAATTTTTTTGGGCTCCTTACTTAGACAAAGTGTGGGAGAGCGGTATTGTCATTTTCAGACCCCTTAGCAAGAATAAAGACTTATCGTCTTAATCAACAGGATCCCTCTGTTTGTTGAATGTTCTGTCCACTAAGAGTTTCTCACTCGGTGCTTCCTGCTCAGTGATCCAAAGGATGTTTTGCTAGACCGTCTCCATTTGCTTTGTTTCAGGAACGCGGTGTCGGTCAGCTCCTCCGTCGCTTCCGGCGGAAGAACCTCATCGACTCCTCCGCTGCATGTCGTGACGAGTTGTAATCCCAATGTATTCCAAGTGCTGGGTCTACAATGTGTTCCAGCAACCCGGTCTCTAATCTAAGCTCCGATCCCACCTGATTTCCAGAGATTAATATTTTTCTCAGTTCAAGTGGTTTTCTTTATCAGTTATCTTATCTTCAAAAGACTGTTTTAAAATTATGTCAATCTGAGTCTTGATTTCCAGACCTGGATCTCCATTTAATTTCCGGTAAGTATTCTCATCGGATAGTTGTCTCTCAATTTCAGAGACATAATCACTACAATTCATAATAACTAAGAACCCACCTTTGTCTGCAGATTTAATAACTATGTCGGTATCTTTAGATAAACAAGTAAGTGCAGATCGCTCATCATTAGACACATTGTTAATGTTTCGACTGAAATGAGTATTAGACAGAGCCCCACCAATATCTTATTCTACTAACTGTATAAAAGTGTCTGTCACAACAATTGGTGTAGTGCATACCTGCATCTACTATCCGGTAGAGATGGTATGACCTTTGTGGTCTGAAAAGCATTACAACTTGAGTGTTTCCTTTGAAGCTGGAACTGATGTTACAAGGTGTGAAATGTTACACTGAGTTAGTTGCCAGCAAGTCTATCTAGCATAGGTCTGTATCCCCTCATAGATAGTAGGTTCTTTTGATATGCTAAGTGACTCTTACCAGTTAGAAGTCTTGTCCTGCAAAAGTCATCTCCCAAACATTCATTAATAATAACTCAGAGATTATTATTCATGCCTCCGTTTGGGAATATTTAGACAAAGAAGAGTATACCCTACAAAATAAGTACAAATATGGCAGGTGCAACTTCAGCCATTTGGAAGTTATTGTGAAGTCTGTGGTATAGAGTCATGTGTAGCAAGGGTTACATATCTATGGACTGCATAAATTGCAACAAATTAACAGAGGCAAGAATTATGTATGTGACATGCATGGGAGGGAAATTAGAAACAAGATTCCATATTTTGACTGGGGTAGTTACACCACACGTGGGGGAGGACACTTCTAGGTACACCTTCCCACCTCTGGGCCGGCTTGGAAACCTGAGTTGACCTGACAAGGTATAAATCTAATGATGGAACAATGACCAGTGTGCTTACTAGGGGCCAAGATCTAATTTTGTGTAAGTTGCCGTCATTTCCTTGCCACAGTCCCTCGGACAGAAAATGCTGGTACTTCTAAGTGAGGTGAGTAGTTAGGTTTTCTGTTAATTTTCCTTTTTATTTTTATCTGTTATGGTGTAAATAATTTGTCATCTGTTTTATTATATGTATGCACTGTGATTATTCTTTTGTTCATAATAAATATTCCTTTATTAAGTTCTGCCTTTGTCTGGTAAAGAGACTCACATTACCTGATTAGACCAATTTATTGGTAATTTAAATTGCATAGATATTGTGTTAAAGTATACCTTATTTGCTCAATTAAGAGACGACCCTGATTATAAGACGACCCCCCAAAACTTTGGATATTCCTTTAGGAAAAAAACTAAAAGCCTGAATATAAGACTTCCCTATAGGAAAAAAAGTTTCATTTGTATTTATTCACATGTAATTGTTTTTTTAATATTTAATAAAAATGATTATATTAAACAAATGCATTTTTTTTGTTTCCTTTTATGTGCCAATACTGCCTTTCCCCCCCCCCGCGTTGTCTCTCTCCCCCCCCCAAACTTTTCTCTCTCCCCCTGCACGATACGTGCAGAAATCCTCCATGCTGCCCGACACCTCCGTCCATTATGACGTCATAATAGACGGAAGTGTCGGGCATCATGGAGGATGTCTGCACTATCGTGGAGAAATCCCCCAGCTGCCCAATTCTCCCTGGTGGCTAGCGGGGCAGACATAGAAACATAGAATGTGTCGGCAGATAAGAACCATTCGGTCCATCTAGTCTGCCCAATTTTGTTTGAGTACTTTTATTAGTCCCAGGTTCCCGGTCTTATAGCTAGGATAGCCTTGTGTCTATCCCACGCATGCTTAAAATCCTTGACTGTGTTTACCTCTACCACTTCTGCTGGAAGGCTATTCCATACATCCACTACCCTCTCAGTAAAGTAATACTTCCTGATATTACTTTTAAATTGTTGCCCCTCTAATTTAAGACTATGTCCTCTAGTTGTGGTAGTTTTTCTTCTTTTAAATATACTCTCTTCCTTTACTGTGTTGATTCCCTTTATGTATTTAAATGTTTCTATCATATCCCCCCTGTTACGTCTTTCCTCCAATGCTATACATGTTAAGATGAAGGAGGATGTCTTCGCAGACATCCTCCGCTGCTGCCCGGCTCTTCGGCCGGGACTTTTATGATGACAGGCGGCAGCAGGGGAAGTCTGCGCTCATCGTGCAGACATCCCCTGGCTGTTAGAGAGGGGGATCCAGGTCCCCTGTAGCTCTGCGTCAATTTGAGGTCAGATTATAAGACGACCTCGAATATAAGACAAGGGGTATTTTTTTTAGAGCATTTGCTCTGAAAAAAACCTTGTCTTATATTCAAGCAAATACGGTATTTTGTAGGTTTAGACTAATTTGCTTGGGGGACCAAGGCACCCCATTTATAAATTGTCTTGGTGGTGGCTGTGTTAGGACATTAGTTATATCAGTATAATTAATTGTGGGTGGTGTTAAACAGGTTTTTTATCATTATTTCTAGTCTAGGGCAGACAGCTAGTTAATTTTAACCCTTGCACCACCATAACCCAGTCACATGCACTCTTGTGTTGTGGATACAATGTCTCTTTTACTATTATATATTTGTGTTTATGTCTTATTTGGCACACTTCCCTAAAAGGTCATAATTTCTTACAGATGCTTACGTATAAGCATTGAATTCCTTTGTCTGTTTAATCTTTTACACATGTGTTCAAATAAACTACTTCCTATGGAAACTCCTCCCATCCAAGCTACCCCTTCCCCCCTGCTAAGGAGCAAGTCTCATGTAACACATTCTTATAAAGACCAGCTTCCGGTACTAACTCCTCCCACTTTCTCTTGTACAAGTTATCACATGCCACGTGAATCACTGTTAAAGTAACAGTAACTGGAGCCCCTCTTTGTTCAGTAAACTACTCACTGTAACCAAGATGGAGCTGGATGTGGTGGGAGAATTCTATAAAGATGACATCACATTCTGTAGGGTGGGCTTAAAGAAGACCCCTCCAACTTTTAGCCAATTGCTGAAAGTATGTTGTATCTTTAAACTATGACTGTACTGTGACGTATTCCTGCTTTAAAAGGAATCCCCCACTCTGGAAAATAAAGGTTTGCCTCAGGTTTTTCACTGATCAGAAACTTTGTCTCCGGTGTGAATTACTTCTAGGGGAGAGCGCATTAGTTGATCAATCTGGAAGGAGTAGATAGACAATAAAGCAAAGTTTGCTTTGATCCAAATCAGTTGGCGCCCGAACAGGGACATTTGGGTTCTGTTGCTACGGAAGCCGCATTGAGGACCGGAGAGGAGACCCCCAGAGACTGGAAAAAACAAGGAGCCTGATCACCTCTGCATATGGTAAATTACCTATATATTTTCCTGTCTCTGGACTCGTGGATAACTACTGAACAGGTATATAGTTTGCCCAAATGTCCCCTTTATTTGAATAGAACCTGTCAATTGTCTATCTACTGCCTTAGTCATTCCTGAGTGTGTGTTTTATGTGTGGAAGAGTCTACTTGCCTGAGAATCTGTTATACTTCTGTTGCATGCTTGCCTAACATTAAATTTCATGTTTTATTTTTTATTTTTGCTGAGATGCTTGAAAGACAGATCTAGCAAGTTTTTATTATTACTTTTATCGTTTAATGTTTTATTTTTTGTTTTAAGCTGAGAATCTTGAAAGAAAGATCTAGCTAAGTGTTATACCTTTGTTTTTCTTTTATTTGCCTTGTTTGGATTAACTTGGAGTTTTATTTGTTATTTTTGCTGAGATGCTTGAAAGACAGATCTAGCAAGTTTTTTATTATTACTTTTATCGTTTAATGTTTTATTTTTTGTTTTAAGCTGAGAATCTTGAAAGAAAGATCTAGCTAAGTGTTATACCTTTGTTTTCCTTTTATTTGCCTTGTTAAACTTGGAGTTTTATTTGTTATTTTTGCTGAGATGCTTGAAAGACAGATCTAGCAAGTTTTTATTCTTACTTTTATCGTTTAATGTTTTATTTTTTGTTTTAAGCTGAGAATCTTGAAAGAAAGATCTAGCTAAGTGTTATACCTTTGTTTTTCTTTTATTTGCCTTGTTTGGATTAAACTTGGAATTGTATTTGTTATTTTGGCTGAGATGCTTGAGATAAAGATCTAGCTAGGTTTAGTATTACTTTTTTTGTTTTACTGTTTTATTTTTTGTTTTGGCTGAGAGCTAGTGTTACTGTTTTCTTTTTATGATTTGCCTAGTTTTAAAGGTGTTATTGTTTTTGTAAATTTAGTTAAGCTAGTTTGGTGACCAGAAATACAAACAGGCGTCTGTTTTAGTATACAGATATTGTATGTGACATTGAGTGTGTGTGTGACCTGAGTTTTTTACTATTAGCCGGCATTTAGTTTAAGGTGTTTGTAATTTAATTACAGCTGTGTATTGTGTATTTGTCTGTATATGTCTTTTTGGGTACCATATATGTTAATTGTGAACTATAAGTCTATGTCTTGTTGCTCTCCTATTCTATCTTTTGTCTTTAGGTGAGCTGTGCTGCAGCAGTCACATGGTTAAAAATCCTTTGTGCTGGCTGAAACTTTCCTTCTCCCCCTCCTGCTGTTTCACCCCTCCTTTTTTCTTGGTGTATGGACAGTGGGAGCCTTTTGTGTGCACGCTTTGGTTTCTTTTGTTTATAAATTCCTCTAATCTGTTTCCTTTCATTTTCACTCCTTCTCCCTCAGTCTCATTTTCATTTTCGGTTTGTTCAGTGGTAGTTTGCCATTTATTTCCAGTTTCTCTCTCTACAGTAACACTGCAGTGTATACATGGGTCAATCTAATGTTAGCTCCTTCCAAGGTTGGTTGGCCTGTGATCTTGTGAGGGAAAGAGCTGGGAAAATAGCTGTAGGAAAGTTGGATAAAATTGTTAAGATTTGTGGAATTACTATGTCTCCTCAGGGCAGACTGCAGGCAGAGGAGTGGAGAAAACTTATAAACGATAAGAATGGGATATTATTGGATAATGGATTAATGAAAGCTGCAGATGCTTGGTATAAAGTGGCTAAAGGGATTAAGAAGGAGGACTGGATTGAGGAGGAAATAGATGTAAAGGGGCAGAAAGTCTTTGTATATAATGAGAGAGATGATTTTGTTGGAACTGTTACAAACGTTTCCCATCCCCCTCCTTATGATGGAGCCTGGCACAAAGGGAAGATGGCTACCTCTAGAGCCCCCACTCAGCCCACACCTGTGAGCACACCCTCTCCAGTTCCTACCCCCTTGTATCCTGTCCTTGGGACAGACGGATCCTATTATTTCCCAGCCCCCATTCCTTCTCCACTTCAAACCCCAGTCACGCCTTCACCTTCCTGTTGCCTTGCATTCTTCTCTCTTGCCTGTCTCTGCGGATACACCCTCTCTTTCAGCTCCAGTTTCTTCTGTCCCCGCCCAATTACTTCCACCTCTCCCTGTCACTTCCGCAATGACCTCTCCTTTAGCTCCTTCCGTTTCTGCCCATTCATTGCCACAATTTCCTGTATCTGCCACACCCATCCCTTCCATGATGGTCACTTCCTCCCTCACCCCTATCTCTTCTTCTAGTCCTGCCCCTATCATGGCTGCCCCCAGTGTATCTTTCCCTATTATGACTGTTGGTTCAACTGTTCCTGCTGCAGCAGCCTGTCTTCCTTCGTCATCCCCCTTTGCATCAGGCCATTATCCCAATAGCTCACACTTTGCTTCGCCCCAGTTTAATAATGCAGTTCCTCCCCTTGAGTCAGCAGTTCCAGGTTCCATTCGCTCTGAATTAGTCGGTTTCCACAATGATGGTAATATCCAGGAGGGACAGCCATCAAATAATCTCCCTTGTATGCCCCTAACAGGTCCTGGCAGAACCCAGCAGGGTATGGGGGGAGCCCCTGTGATGTATGTTACCTTTAATCCATCCCAAGCTGCAACCCTGGTGAATTCACTTCCAGACCCAGAAAAACAGCCCATGCCCTTTTACAGACGGATTGTTCAGATCCGTAAAACATACTCTGCTGCATGGCGCGATTTGTTTAGTCTGTGTGAGATTAAAGCAGGGGATGCCTACTGGCCCATAATGGTAAAGAGCTTTGATGATGCCCGTCTCACTACTGACACAGATTTTCAGTCTGGTATCACATTTTGTGAACAGCTCCATGCATGGGCTCAAGATAAATTGGCTGATCAGGCTACTTCGATCAATGATATTGTTCAGGACAAATCAGAAACGGTTGAAATATTTAATTCTAGGTTAACTCAAGCGCACATATGCTCTACGCCCACCATATCCTGCGGCCAGGTATCCTCCTGCCCAGGCGCTAGGTTATCCACAACCTGGTTCTAATTATGCTAACTATGCCAATTATTATCCTGATGAACTAACCTCGGCCAGTTATCTGCCCGCTAACCATACTATGCCTAGGCACCGTCGTCCTGTTCAGCATGCGCAACAACCCCACTACTCAGCTGCACCTACACGTCCATACCCTGGTCCAGACCAGTCTCATATTGATCTTGTCCAATAGGTAACTGGCAAACCTGTGTCCAACGCCCCTGTTATGGCAGTGTTTTCAGGGGATAAAGGGGGGCCCCTAGCTACAGTGGTCCTACCTGTGGAAGGATGCCCAACCACCTTCTTAGTTGGCACAGGTGCAGCCCGTAGTGTGCTTAGAGAACGAGACCTGCCTGACACCTCTTTCCTATCTAATATTGATGTTTCCTGTATAGGTGTAGATGGTACCCCTCGTAGTAACCCATTAACCAAGCCCTTACGGGTGGGTACTTTCCCAGATCTCCTTACTCGGTTTGTAGTGTCTTCCTCTTGTCCTCTTAACCTGTTAGGAGCTGATGTCCTTTCCCGACTACAGGCCTCTATCTCCTTCACTCCAGATGGTAAGGTTAAGGTATTCACCCCTCTATCCAGTGATGATACCTCAGCCCTCTGTTCTTTGCCCCTCCTACTCCACATGGAGTCGCCCCATGGGAGTGCAAGGGTCCCAGACAATTCCCCCAGTGCCCTTGACAGAGTTCCTGTGAAACTGTGGTCTACTGGTCCAGATGATATTGGACGTCTTGAGGTCCCTCCAATACTGGTGCAGTTGATCCAAGGAGCAAGTCCGCCCAGACGACCTCAATATCCATTGACACCTGCTCAGGCCAGCGCTCTCACAACACAAGTTGAAAATCTACTTGCTACAGGTGCTCTGGTTAAATGTGTATCGCCATGTAACACTCCTTTGTTTCCAGTTAAGAAAAAGACCGAGAAAGGTGAACCGGACAAGTACAGGATGGTGCAAGACCTCAGAGCGGTAAATTATGTTACTATCCTGGAAACTCCCATTGTTCCGAATCCTCATACTCTTCTGTCCCAGGTGCCTCCTTCAGCTAAATTCTTCACGGTGGTGGATTTGGCCAATGCCTTCTTCAGCGTGCCTTTGCATCCTTCTTGTCAATACCTGTTTGCATTTACTCACGACCGCCAACAGTATACCTGGACTGTCATGCCACAGGGAGCACAGAATTCACCAAGCCAGTTTGCAAGAGCAATGGCATACATACTGGAGCCATGGCAGAAGGCTGACACGAATGTGGTCCTCCTGCAATACGTGGATGATCTCCTTCTATGTGCTGACGATCTCACAACTGCGGAACATGCTTCTGAAGATTTCCTCTGTTTTCTGGCCACCCAAGGTTGTAAGGCCTCTAAGAAGAAATTGCAGTGGTGCCAACCATCAGTGATATTTTTGGGACATTGTCTTTCTCACGGCACCCGGCACCTCACTAGAGACAGAGTGCGGGGTATAACATCTCTCTGTCCTCCATCAGCTCACAAGCCCCTCCATGCCTTTTTGGGTCTTCTCTCTTACTGCAGACCGTGGATTCCTGAAGCCTCTTCCCTCATGCAGCCTCTCTACGATGCCCTCAAGACTGAACCATTCGCTTTATCTCCTGAAGCCCTTACCAGTTTTTGTGAATTGCGACGTGCTGTTGCTTCTGCTCCTGCATTGGGTCTTGCAAATTACCAGAAGCCCTTCAAGCTCTTTGTCTACGCAAAGATGGGTCATGCATCTGGTGTTCTCACACAGTCTCATGGATCCCGTCAGCGTCCAATAGGGTACTACTCCTGTCAGCTGGATCCGGTGGCTAGGGGAGGACCCTCCTGTCTTCGGGCTGTGTTTGCAGCAAGTGCTCTGCTGGACAAGACGAATGACCTAATTCTTGGTCACAGGCTTACCATCCTCGCTCCCCATGATATTTCTGCAATACTCAATCAAATTCAGCCTAAACATCTCTCTACACAGAGACATCTTCGTCTTCAAACGACTTTATTGCTACCTGATAATGTCTCTTTACAAAGATGTTACACTTTGAATCCTGCCACTCTTCTGCCTCTTCCCAAGGGGGGAGTACCACACTATTGGTACAGTCTGGACATTGATCCTGATGCCTTCCTTGATCTGGATGTCCATATGCCCACAGTACCACATGACGAGCAGCCATCTTCTCTATGGCATTGCACTATGTGGTTCAGAGATGTTCCGGGGCCTGACTCCCGGTATGAAGAAGAATTGTTTCAGTTGATTGAAGTGCGTCTCACCTTGACAGACATGTTCTGTGATTCAAAAGGCAACATTGTGGTTTTAGTCCAATTACCCACAGAAGTGACTCATATGTACCACCATTGGGAGATGGCAGTTCCTCATGTCTCTATTACTAAGTCTCCAGATATCTCATGGAAGGAACTTGGTCCATTAGCCAAAGCGTGGAGTACAAAAGATCAAGATCAACTCTCCACAGAAGGTGTAACCAAGCGAACTGTGAATTGTGAGACTACTGGTTACCCGCAACATCACACAGAAATATGTGAAGATGCCCCACCCATAGATCCTGACCCAGATGTTCCACATGACTGCTTTGAACAGATGAAGATGGAAACAACCCATCTTCCCACAGTACATGAAACAGTTTTGCCAGATCCTGACTGTACACTGTTTGTGGATGGTTCCAGATTTACAGATGAACAAGGAAGATACCACACTGGATTTGCCGTGACCACCGTGGATCAGGTACTTCAAGCATCACCCACTTCCGCCTTCTATGTCTGCTCAAGAAGCTGAGCTAAAAGCTCTCACTGTAGCATGCCAAATGTTTGAAGGGAAGCGTGTTAATATTTACACTGATTCCAGATATGCTCTGGGTGTAGCACACGACTTTGGACTGATATGGAAGACAAGAGGTTTTCTGACAGCAACCGGTACACCAGTTAAACATGGTACAGCTATCAAGGAATTGATGGATGCTTTACTCCTTCCTGAAGAAGTGGCAATATTGAAAGTAAAAGCCCATGGAAGACGGAATTCGGAAGAAACGTGTGGCAATCATAAAGCTGACCAAGCCGCCAAAGATGCTGCATGTGAATCAAGGGAAGTGGACAGAAGAGTGTCCGGTGAGGAAATTCCTATCTTTCCCATGCAAACCTTACCTACGGATCTCAAGTTTTTGAAGGAACAGCAAGCAGCTGTAAGTCCCGAAGAAAAGGAAAGCTGGAAACAGAAGGGAGCAACCTTACAGGATGGAGTGTATACTAGCAACCTCAAAATTTGTCTACCCAAAAGTATGTATCTGCCTGTGGTTCAGTGGGCCCACGGAGCAGCGCACCTGTCTAAGACTCTTATGAACTCTTTAATTACTAAATATTTCGAAGCACCAGGTATTACCACTCTGACTAAAACCTACTGTAAGTCTTGTGCTATCTGTGCCAAGTGCAATCCAGGAAAATTGGAGAAAGTTGTCTCAAAACACCTGGCGAAGCCACACTACCCATTCCAGAGAGTCCAAATTGACCACATTCAGATGCCAAAGAGTGGCCGGTATGAATATGCCCTAGTTCTGGTGGACATGTTCTCAGGCTGGCCAGAAGCTTTCCCGGTTACTAATATGACCGCCAAGACCACTGCCAAGCGGTTGCTCACTGAAATCGTCTGCAGATATGGAGTTCCTGAAGTGATTGAAAGTGACCAGGGCCCAGCTTTCACAGCACTAGTGACTAAGGAAGTCTGGGCAGCACTGGGGGTGACCCTTGCATTCCACACACCCTATCACCCACAGAGTAATGGTAAGGTAGAACGCATGAATGGCACCTTAAAAGCCAGAATGCTTAAGATGGCACAAGAAACTAACTTACCCTGGCCAGAGAGTCTCCCTATAGCGTTGTTTAGTGTCAGGTACACACCAAGAGGGAAGTTTAACCTGTCCCCCTATGAGGTTTTGTTTGGTTCAGCCCCTAGGTTAGGTTGTTACTTTCCCCAACAACTCCAACTGCAATCAGATACTATGGTTAATTATGTAACTGCTCTTTCTCAAACTTTAAACAAAATACATGCTCAAGTTTTCTCTTCAATTCCAGATCCAGAGTCTGATACAGGCACACACAGGTTGCTTCCTGGTGATTGGGTTCTGGTTAAGAAGTTCCTGAGAAAACATACCCTTGAACCCAGATATGATAGCCCGTTCCAAGTTCTTCTAACCACAGCTACCTCAGTTAAATTGGCCAGAAAGAGCACTTGGATACATGCTTCACATTGCAAGAAGGTTACAGCTCCAGAGGAAGCAGATTCTGTTATAACATGAATTATTTTGTGCATTTTTTCTTGCTGCTAGGTCTGATAAAAGCCCAACAAGTTGCTATAACCAAGGACAATCATGTTTACACATTTTGGTACAATTCTTCTAGTACACGGGTAGCCACATTTACATTTGATTATTGTGATGTCGTAAATTGTACATTTCCATGGTCATTGTCGTCAACAGTGTCACCAAGAGATTGACGACATAGACTATGAAACACCACATACACCCTTACAGTCCCACTGCACTAAGTCAACAGCTACTTCCTCTTAAGGGCATTTAGGGATAGCATCTGTCTCTACGGGCAAAAGTCTGTCGCGGGAGAAGTAGTGGACAAGCTGCTATGGGCCACCCGCGCAGTGAAGCGTTCGAGGCCTGTTCAGACAGATGTGCAAGATAGCCTTTTGTTATTTTTCTATAGGGACAGTATTAGGGTTAGAGATAGTGGCTGTTAGTAAACAGAGCCATTTTATAGGGGGGACTGTTGTGGATACAATGTCTCTTTTACTATTATATATTTGTGTTTATGTCTTATTTGGCACACTTCCCTAAAAGGTCATAATTTCTTACAGATGCTTACGTATAAGCATTGAATTCCTTTGTCTGTTTAATCTTTTACACATGTGTTCAAATAAACTACTTCCTATGGAAACTCCTCCCATCCAAGCTACCCCTTCCCCCCTGCTAAGGAGCAAGTCTCATGTAACACATTCTTATAAAGACCAGCTTCCGGTACTAACTCCTCCCACTTTCTCTTGTACAAGTTATCACATGCCACGTGAATCACTGTTAAAGTAACAGTAACTGGAGCCCCTCTTTGTTCAGTAAACTACTCACTGTAACCAAGATGGAGCTGGAATGTGGTGGGAGAATTCTATAAAGATGACATCACATTCTGTAGGGTGGGCTTAAAGAAGACCCCTCCAACTTTTAGCCAATTGCTGAAAGTATGTTGTATCTTTAAACTATGACTGTACTGTGACGTATTCCTGCTTTAAAAGGAATCCCCCACTCTGGAAAATAAAGGTTTGCCTCAGGTTTTTCACTGATCAGAAACTTTGTCTCCGGTGTGAATTACTTCTAGGGGAGAGCGCATTAGTTGATCAATCTGGAAGGAGTAGATAGACAATACAGCAAAGTTTGCTTTGATCCAAATCACTTGGAGTAGGGTGCATTCGTGACAGTCTCAACCGGAGCCTCCTTAATATTCGGTATTCGGTAATATTCGACAGTAGATCGATTCCTTAAGTCAAGACTCCTCAGATCAAACACTGTCTCATTAAGCTCAGCCAAATTGGCTGGCTGCTGATTTTTAAACATCCCTTTTAATTTAATATTATGAAAAAATTAAAACAGGTCAACCTTAATTTGAAATGGCTTAATTATATTTGAGGGACAGAAAGAAAGACCCCTTTCCAGGCAATTTACCTCATGTGTGGTTAAATGTCGATCTGATAAGTTGACAATGTCTTTTGTGCCTGTGGTTTCGAGTAGTCCGTTGGTACGGTTATTTTTTGCGGCTAATGCCACCTGTGTTTTTTCCCTCCCCTTCTTGTCTGACTTCGGGGGTGAGCCCCCTTCTCCTCTAAAAAAGAAGTTGCTGTGTTTGAGGTCTCATCTGTGGGGGATTGGACAGTTCTTCATGGATGCATAAGTGCAGCCGTTTCACCGCCGCTTCTTCATCGCGTGAGAGCTCGTCGCGGGATATTTCATCAAGGGAAATTTCATCGCTAAAGGTGAGTTTTAATGTGTTAGAATTAGAATTTTAGTATTAGGGTTAGAATAAGTATTAGAGTTCGGGGGGTAATTTTAGTATTAGGATTTAGAGGGTTAGTATTATGGTTCAGGGGTTAATTTTAGTATTAGGGCTTAGTATTATAGTTCGGGGGTTAATTTTAGTATTGGGGTTTAGGGGGTAAGTATTAGGTTTCGGGGGTTAATTTTAGTATTAGGGTTTAGGGGTTAGTATTAGGGTTCGGGGGTTAATTTTAGTATTAGGGTTTAGGGGTTAGTATTAGGGTTCGGGGGTTAATTTTAGTATTAGGGTTTAGGGGTTAGTATTGGGGTTTGGGGGTTAATTTTAGTATTGGGGCTTGGGGGTTAATTTTAGTAATAGGGTGGGGGGCACTTGGGGGGTTAATTTAATTTGGGGTGTACGTTTGTAAGGACTGAAAGTTCAGCGCTGAACTGTCAGCCCTTACATAGCCGCCATGAAGCGGACGCTTTATTCTTCACCGCTGACAGTTCAGCGTTCTAACTGCCGCGCTGAACTGTCAGTGGTGAATCAGCCGCGATGAAGTGTCCTAGACCCTCATCTGTGGTATCCAATCCCAGAGTGGTCTCCGATAATGTATCTGTTGGATTCAAGCTTTTCCTTTGAAGTGGTGTGGAGAATCGAACCCTCCTATTTTCACCATTCCAATTATACACATGACCTTTAGAGTAATCGTTCAGGTTTCGTTGAAAATTTACATCTCTTCCACTTCTATGCGATATGCATCCATTTTTTCCTCTGCAGGCTTGCATAGATTTACAAACTCCTCGGGGTTCATCTTTGTTTTTAAATTCCTATCTATTACCTCTAACTCTTTCTCTGTCAAGGCAATTTCTTTCTGTAGATGGTCAATTGTAAGTAGCATAATGTCCAAAGAACATTTATTTAGTATTGCCTCAAATCTTGTTTCATATTCTTCGTTCTGGGAGAATAAAGTAGGGCGAGTTTAATCCTGAGTCCCCGTGGGATACGTATCACCTGGAAATATTCTGCCAAGGTAAGGCTATGTAATTTACATCCAATTAGCTTTTTCTTAAGCTTTTCCCATTTGGATATATCTATATCATTAGTCGGGGCTGTGAGGAAATCTCCACCCGCTCCTCGTTTAAACAAGATTTTCCATTCTCAACCAATGTAATATCCAATTTGGTTTAAGGTGCAGGTTCCGATATCGTGGGAGGGACAAACAAATGTGAAGTAGTATAGATCCGGATCCGCACTCCAATTATAGTGTGGTGCGTGGTCTCGGGACGTAGTCACAAAGAATATAAAGGACCCAGCACTCAGGAGTCAATTAGTGGAGGTCTTTATTCAAAAACGCAGGTGACATTATGCATATTTTATATGGCACAACTAAAGCATGGAGCATTTCATCTGGGAAAGAGCCTAAATGATGTTTCCATTCTTTCGATTTGCTCATCTGACAGACCTTTTAATTTAGATTTTTGTAAATATTCCCTAATTAATTCTTTGTTGTTTTCTTGATTGGGTAAATTGTAAAGAGTCATACAGAATTTCCTAAAGGAAGCTCCCATCTACTCCGGGGACCTGCATTCTTTCTTACCGTCTAACGTTTTAAAGATTCAAAGATTTCAAATTTTTCTTTTTAAGTTGGTTTGTAAGTAATCTTCCGGCCCTATTGTCCATATAGAACAACTTTTGTTTAATTCTTAATATTGCATTATTAGCTCTCATAATTAGATGTTCGTTAATCTGCTTAGATATCTTTTCTATTGTTAGTACATTATCCTCCAGCAGAGTTGTACCCCTCTTCCTATTTTCATTTTTGAGCTGAATACCCCTTTTTTATTTATATGGGCCTGCAACTTAATTAGATGCCACTAATAACTGTCTTATAGGCACATTAAACATTTGCTAAGCTTGTGTCTCTTGTTAGGTTTTCTTCAAAATATTTCTCTGACTCTACTACGAGATTTTCCACATTTTTCTCTGAAGCCAACAGTGACTTGTTCAATCTCCATGGATTGTAACTCCTAACATACTTTCTTTTAATTTCTAGAATTACTGAATAGAGATCTGACCATGCTATCTTGTTGATCTTTATGCATCTCTAATATTAACATCCCTTGTCAGAATCACGTCTAGTCAGGAGAAGGATTTATGCCTACGAGAGTAGAAAGTAAACTATCTTTCGGTAGGATTAAACGTTCTCCAGGCATCATAAAGTTTATGTTTTCCAAGAGTTTCTTGAAAATCTCTTGCTAGGCCTTAATGAAGGATCTATTTTTACCCTTTTAGGATCAGTTTGTCCATGATGACATCCGGCACACAATTAAAGTCACCCAGCAAGTTAAATGTTCCCTGAATATAATCTTGAAACCTTTTTATCACTCCTTTTATAAAAATGAGTTTGATTTCTGTTGGGTGCGTATACATTCAGCAAAGAAAATATTTTAACTTCAACCTTGCAAATCACAAAGAGGAATCTACCATTTTTATCCATTTTTTATACATAAGTTCATATTTAACTTTACTTGAAAATGGCATTGCCACTCCTCTTTTTTTACTGTTTCTCAATAGAAATATTCTACGTGTGGAAATGTTTACTTATTATTCTTTTAACATCTTAACTTTTCAAATGTGTTTCTTGTACACAACAGATATCAATTTGTTCCCTTCTTAGCAGGGAACATTAATAATTTTTCTGGCACATTTAAGACCTGAACATTGAGGGTCAAGATTTTCAACTTGTCTCCCATATTTGGCTGAACAGTTTTTTGTATTTTCTTTGGTTCCAACAGAGTTTACAATACATACACTTAAAACAAATATCCCACTCCCCAAGCCCCACCTCCCTCCCCACCCACGTCCTGGGAAATCTATATTTTGGTTCCCTTTATACCACCTAGATACACAACGGACTTCCCAAAGCACATTTTATATTATTTATCCTCTTAAATTGACGTGTCTCTGTTTATGGAGCATGGCCTATTGTTACTATCTCCACATAAGGCGATTTTAGTGAGGGATTAACCGGTTTTATTTTTGGGGAAAGCGAAAGGGGGGGGGGAAAAAACACCTAGCAAAAACTAACAGAAAATATTTCTTTTTTATCTTTTCTCCCTTTTTAATTTTTTTTTTACACATGCTTGACTCTGCTCCTCTCTTCAACCCCTACAATTTATTTACCAACTTTGACCCTATTTATGGAGGGCTCACCCAGAAGTCTAGTCAGGGCTTCAAGTATTCAAAACAATAGATAGAAAGGGAAGCACAGTAAATGCCCTAAACCAGCATAAATAATCATAACTATTACGTAGTACAGCTGAAGTGACTAAAGTTACATACAAAACATAAAGGGATTATCGCATTCCCAAAACAGGTTAAATCTTAAAGTTAACGTTTTTCTCAAAACTACATAAATTTTTTTTTTGATAAATCAAAAAAATAGTGATTTTTTTTCACATTATATGGCCATATCATACTTAGCCCACCACTGTGCCAAAGTACTCCAATATTGGTGCATCCTAACAATACATATTTTTCACAGAGTTGAGAGTAATACATTGCTTTCATACATTACTTGGGAGAAGTCTTTTTTTTTTTTTTTTTTTTTTTGCGGCTCAGATTTTAAACACGCTTATTGTTTTTTCCTGATATTGTGTTTTCAATCATCCTTGCCTTATTTTTTTCTTTTAACATTCTTTATTCTGTTTTCCAATATATAATAAACAATCAGACAATACAATTGAATACATTTAAAGTACATAGTACATTGCCTACATTTGGTGCTTAGTTCGCCCATTATTTCTGTAATTCTTGGCTGTTCCTACTCTGACTGTATTTCTACTAATGCATCCTTACCATTTATGTGCTCCTAACTATGTACTTAGGGCCATGGGTTTTTGATATCGTGTTTTCCTGCTGTTTTTAGCTTCTCTAACTGTCCTTTATCCTCTCTGCTAGATTGATCTTAACAGTATCCATTGCCCGACTCTCTTCATTCACATCATTCATACTTCTCTTATTACAGACTGCTAATGGGCTACTTCTCGAGGGGTGAGGTGTGGGGGCCCTGGAGGGCAACATCCCAGAGTTTCCCTTAGGTCCAACGCGCTTATCCAAATTAACGGGAGGTGGATTCCTCTAAATCTATTTAGGGTTCGATATTTTTTTTCCACTGCTTTCATTGCGGTCCCTCTATCAAGTCCCACTTTGCCCAGATCTTCTCATATTTGCTCCCTCCTTCTTCTCCTATCTCATAAAAATATTTTTCTGCTTTTGATTGAAAGTTTACTTGGGCTTTAACTTCTTCCCAAACTGGAGGTTCTGCTTTTTTCCAATTTATAGCTATGGAAATCTTACATGCGATTATAATGTTAATATATAAAATCTTTTCGTTTTTATTCCAGTTCGGTAGATCTATGTGAAACAGAAAGTTCTGCGGAGTTAGTGGGCCTAAGTAATTAAATAGTAGTTTTAATGTTTCCATTATCTTTGTTTTAAGCTCCCCCAGTGCTTCACATTCCCACCATATATGGATCTGTGTGCCTTTTTGTTTTTTACATCTCCAACATATCTCCTCTGATTCTACCGAGAACTTCGCAAGTTGTTCCGGCACCAGATACCATCTGTGCATTAGTTTAAAAAAATGCTCCTGACTATTAATACAGTGGACTGCCTTCCTTACATCCCTCCAGGCTCTGAACCAGCACTGGGCCGTAAAGCTTGCCTTCATGTCTAGTTCCCACAGTAAGATGGCTCTGGGTTTATCTGTGTCATCCCCTCTCTCCAGAAATTTCTGCACTCTGGAGATCGGGCACTTTGAAGTACTAGCTAAGAGAAGTTTATCCCATTCTGAGACTTCTACTATAGTTCTCCCCTGCATAAAAGATTTCATCCTTAGGTATCTAAATATTTCTCTTTGTGCTAGTCCATATTTATCCCTCAAGTCGGGGAAAGGCATTACGTTGCCTTGAAGTATTAAGTCCTCAATTTTCTCTATCCCTGCTGACTTCCAGCTAGTCATGTCCATGTCTATTATACAGGATGATAAAATCTGTATTGGTGCTGCCATAGATATCATATTTTTAATCTTTCGCCTTTTTTTAATCATCTTTATATTCTGTGTGATTTCTTTTACTGATTTAGGTTTTTCTGCTACTCCTCCCCAGAATTCCTCCGGTAACCACATCAGTGTTGTTAGATCTATATTGTTATAGTAAGTTTTTTCTATTTCTATCCAGCCCGTGGTTTTATTCTGTGGTTTGTTCCAGGCCAATCCGTGTGCCAACATACATGCATCAGCGATTCCACGGAGGTCTGGATAACCCAGTCCAGCCTCATTTAGGTTCCGTTTAAGGGTACTACCAGGAATTCTTGGTTTCCTGGCCGCCCATATAAATTTTGTGAACATTAGGTCAAAATCTCTCAATGAATGTTTTGGTACTCTATAGGGGATCACTCTTAATAAGTATACCAATTTGGGGAGAATGTATGCTTTTAGTACATTCACCCTACCCATCCATGAGGTCTCAATCTTAGCCCAGCGGGACGTCATGGACTGGAGCTCTTGTAGGGCTTTAGCATAGTTTATTCTTACTATGTTTTCCAAACGGGATGTGATTATTATACCTAGGTATTCTATTATTTCTTGCTTTGTTCCCTTTCTCCCGAGATTCTTTGTACATTCTTTTTGTCCCTCTGTTAAATATAGGGGAATTACTTGGGTTTTCCCCAAGTTCAAACTATAGTTTGACAGGGTACCAAATAAATCTATAGCATCCATTAATGCTGGAATGGACATGTGTGGTTCCGAAAGTGTCAGTAAAACGTCATCAGCATATAGTGTTATAATATGTTTCCTTTGGCCGATTTTTATGCCGTGTATTTTTTGTGATCTCCGTATATATTCTGCAAAGGGTTCCATAAACAAAGCGTACAGCAACGGGGATAGGGGGCATCCCTGCCTAGTCCCGTTTCTTATGTCAAAAGCATCAGAAATCATAGAAGGTCCACTTATTCTCGCACTGGGGCATGTGTATAGCGCCATTACTGCGTCATATATCATACCTGTCAGCCCATAAGCTCTTAAGGTTTCTGCTAAGAATCGCCAATTTACTCTGTCAAAGGCTTTTTCGGCGTCTAACGCCATTATGATAGAGGGTTTTTTGGACTGATGAATATTATGCATAATATCCAGGACTCTACGTATATTATCTGCTCCTGATCTTCCAGGCACAAAGCCTGACTGGTCAGGATGTACCATATCTGAGATGATATTATTCAGCCTCCCCGCAATAATATTTGAATATATTTTAACGTCTAGATTAATAAGTGAAATTGGTCTATAATTACTTACGATAGACGGGTCTTTTTCTGGTTTTGGAATCGGGGTGATAGTTGCCTCCAGCATCTCTCTTGGAAATCCCCCCTCCTTAGCTGACGTATCAAATACCCTTTTCAACAGAGGTACAATAGTGGGGCTCAAAACTTGATAAAAACGTGCGGTAAAACCATCCGGTCCTGGCGCTTTCCCTTTTTTTAGTTCATTAATCATTTTAGTTATCTCTTTTATAGAGAATGGTTGATTTATTTTGGCCAATTCTTCGATTGAAATTTTAGGGAGCTGGAGTTCCTCTAGAAATGTTGAAATTTCTGTGACTGTAGCCTTTGTTTGGGGTAAATTATACAGGTCTTTATAATAATTCCCGAAGGCATTGGCTATCTGTACCGGGGAGATGTAAACCTTTTCTTTATATATAATTTTCTTAATCCTAGTGTGTTGAGTCAGAGATTTAAGCTTCTTTGTTAGGTCCTTCCCCACCTTGTTGTTACTATAATACCAATTACTTTTTAATCTGGCGAGGGCTTGATCTGATTTCCATTTAAGTCTGTGCTTTATCTGTTCTTGGATCTTATATATTTCCTCACTACCTTCTTTTATTGGGTTTCTTTTGTTTTTTGATTCCAATTGGGCCAGTGTTGCATATAGTTCTGCTAAATTTCTCCCTCTTTGCTTTTTCATCCATGCTCCCTTTTTTATCAAATTACCTCTCATTACACATTTTAATGCACACCACATTGTCTGATCCGTGACTTCCCCATTATCATTTAGATCTAGAAAACTATCAACTTGTTTAAGCAGTTCCTGTCTACTTTCTTTTGTTTTTAAGATGTTCTCATCCAGTCTCCACATAGTCCTAGTTTTATATTGAGGATTAACCTCAATTTCCATAAACATCGGGGCATGATCTGACCAGTCAATGAGTCCCACTCTGGAGTCACAGCATTTCTCCAGAGTAGGGCCCGTCATCAGAAAGTAGTCTATCCTTGAATATGACTGATGTGCCGCCGAGAAGAATGTATAATCCCTTTCTATAGGATGCTGTACCCTCCATACATCGTATAAGTTGTGGAAGAAAAGGCATGCCGAGAATTTTTCGGCTTTCCCCTTGGCTCTCACGTCCCAATTACTTGATCTCTGCGCCTTTCTATCCAAGTCCCAGTTTGCTATAGCATTTAGGTCCCCTCCAATAATCACTAAGCCTCTCGATATCTTCTCTATTATAGGCATTGAGGAGTTAATAAAGCTAGTTACTTTATCTGAGGGTGCATATAGACTTATCAGTGTATATATCTCATCATTTAATTGGCAAACTAATATTATCCTCCTTCCTTCCTGATCTGATTCATGGTGAAGGTATTCAAATTTAATCCTATTAGAGACGATGATAGCAACCCCTCGTTTCTTTTTACCTTGGAGGGACGACTTGTATAGATGTGGGTATTTACGATACCGCCATAGGTTTTTTTGATCTCTTATCCAGTGGGTCTCCTGTATGAATACCACATCAATTCTTTCTTTCTCAAGTAGTTCATATAGAAAGTTTATGCGGGGAGTTAAGCCCCTGCGCGTTGATCGTGACCATTTTAAGGGTCATCTTCTCTGACGGTGTGCCCCCCTAGCACCCCTCCCACCTCTCCCCCCGATCGCCCCACACAAACATTCAATCATTCTCAACCACACTCGTACGCACAACAACAACAACACAGCCATCTCATTATCCACCCATTGTGGGGAAGTGTTCCCCATCCTAAGTGAAATCTCAATTCCCCGTAACATCAGGGATGAGGGTCATCGTGTCCCGTTTGGGTAGAGCCGTATATCTAGTTATCTTAACTAAATTAAGTACTTTAGGGAGATAAGTCCAAAAAAAAAAAAAATTAAATAAAAAAAAAGAGAGAAATAACCTTTCTTACTCCCCACTTAGGGTAACAATCCCATATCACACAATGTTTAATTATAATGCCTTCTCTTGTATAATAACTTGTCTCTCTACTCCCTTCTATTTGTTTTATTATCCAAATTCTGTTGTCATTTGCCTAAAAAGTTAATACATTGTTTTATTTTTATGGGATTCGTCATCCTGTGTGTTACTCTCTAGGTTTACTCTTTATCCTTGTTCTCCCTTACTCCCACCTGCCTCCTTGTTCATAATACACCTTGTATGCCTACTAAAATTATTATCAAACCCAAGTGGGGGGTCTTCCTCAGTCAGAGTTAATATTTTAATCCATTAGCCTACTTCTCCCTCCTATTCAGGAATCCCATCCCCCTGTGCTTTCTGACTTTATCACCTCTCATCCATTATCCTCTATCTTTCCCTTAATCTATCCCTTTTCTCTGAGAATCTCATTTACTTGTGTGGCTTCTTCTAGTTATAGAACCGAGCTGTCCACCCGTGCTTATTCCCATTCTTTAAAATCTCAGCTTCTCTTTCTTCTCTATAAAACATCTGTGATTTGTGTGCTTTTAACCTCTCTTGTGGAGCATATCTTATTTCTCTAACTAAATTTACCTAATAACACCCCCATGTCTCTAATCTTCAGTCTACTTCACTAAATTCAGATAATCTGTTTCTTTGTGGGCTCATTCTTTTATTTAAATAGTGTTTATCTAACCCTTACTTGGGAGAAGTCTTGTTTCCCTCTGTGTCCACCTTTTTCTGTTTGTTTTGTACATATTGTCAATTATAGTCAACCCTGCAGGTTCTTTTCCTATCAGCACCTGCTTGTGGAGGAAATATGGGCTTGTAGAGGAAATGGGGTGACTTAAGGTTTGTCTATCGTTTAGAGCTCTGAGATTTATGTTTTCAGATGCTCCTGCAAACATAACACTTGTAGATAAAGCAGGTCACTAGTGGTGCATATTAGTGATGTCATGTGATAACTTTAATTGTCATATTCCAATATTCAGTTTTCATCTGTATTTTTGGGGAATGGGACGGTGGTTTGTTGAAAGATAGTCATTTGAATGATTTATGTCCCTCAAAAATAAATGCAGGTATAAATATGCCCACATATTCATAAGATTGACATAACATGCCTTTGGGATCAGCTAAATTAAGATATATTGAGAATCTGTTATGAATAAGCATATTGATTGTACTTTGTAGCCAATGTGATGTCAGAGTTAAGTATTGTGGTCATTTTTAAGTTGCTATAGTTATTGCACATTTGTGGCAGTTGTATTGTTTCCAGCTGAACATTAAAACCTGATTTAGTTAATAAAGTAGTAAAGTAGTTAGCTTTCAAATGTCTTAGATGGCCATGTGTAAAGTTTCACCTGTTTACATGTCGGAATAGGAGGTTGAGAATATTTGTTACAAACAGTATTTAAAATTTTCAGCATATCTATGCTAACCTTACCCAAAGTCTTCATCTGTGCATTATTATTCCATTATCTACTGTGAATAGCAGTCCTACCGAGAGATGTAATAAATATGTAAATAAGGGAGTTATAACTGATCATCTCTTGAACTGCATAAATTCCTGCAATGCTAACTTAAATACAACTAGCATGGTAGATTTCTACTTTCCTTTTACTGCATCTAAAATAATATTGCATTTCTAAATAAATAAAACTGTCCTGATTCATAAAGCTTTTACATTGCTAGTAAGCATCTTTGAGTTCTCTAGAAAAGAGAAAAGGCAAAATCCACGTCTTTGAGATTGAATGATTTAGTTCACCTTCTCCGTAAAATATATTTTTATTGCATATCATAAATGATTATCTTTTTCAATCCTCAAGGAATTACCAATAGATTACAATATAATAAAATAAAATAAAAACAAGAATTTCTTACAGTACATTTTAAAGCACTACCTGTTTGAAGATGATAGAATACTTTAAAGGTAAATGTCAAGCAAGAGATTTAAGTGTGATTTACATAAGCCCACATGGATTGTCAAGATTTATATTTATTCTAGTCTAATGATCTCTCATAACTGAACCAGCAGACATTTTGGACCATTTTTACATCTAAGATATAGTTTTGGCCATTTCAAGTGAGCCTCTCAAATTTACTGATTTTGATGGTTTTAAGCAAAGGTGATTTAGGTTTTGTGAGCAATTTCTGGCTCAATTATTGTGGCCTAGTGTTCGGGTTCGTACCAGACATTACGGTGTCCGTGCCACGAACCCGATCCCGGACATTTCACTGTATGTCCGTGTTGGAGTTCGAGGTTCCCTATAAACCGAAAGTCTTTAAACCGAAAGTCATTCGGTTTATAGACTTTCGGTTTATAGAATAGCCAATAGAATTACATGTATTCTATAAGCCGAAAGTCTATCAACCGAAAGACATTCAGTTTATAGACTTTCAGTTTATAGAATACCTGTAATGCTATTGGCTATTCTATAAACCGAACGACATTCAGTTTATAGACTTTCTTTTTATAGAATAGCAATAGCATTACATGTATTCTATAAAACGAAAGTCTATAAACCGAATGTCTTTCGGGTTATAGACTTAGGGATAATGGAATACATGTAATGCTATTGCTATTCTATAAACCGAATTAGAGTCCCCATTCATAAGAATAGGTCAATTGACCTATTCTTATGAATGGGGACTCTATTTCGGTTTATAGAATAGCAATAGCATTACATGTATTACATCTGAGAGTCAAATAGAACCATCAAATACTGTGCTTACAGCGCACTTTGAAAAATTCTAATAGTTTTGGGTGGTAAATAGTACATTTGCGTCTTGCAGTGCACTTCCAAAAGTCCGTGTCCCCATTGACTTCAATGGGGTTCGGGGTCAAGTTCGAGCACGGACCCGGACTTTTTTCCAAAGTTCGGTCGAACCTCTCGAACCCGAACATCCAGGTGTCTGCTCAACTCTAATTGTGGCTACAGGCTTGGCTAAAAAAAAGCATCCAAGCATCCAGTAACTATGGGAAAAATTACAAAAAGGCCAGTAGACTTGGAACATGTTATACCTAGGTTGGCAATTACAGCAAAGTACTAAAAGTTACAGTAATCTTACATTTCATCACACATGGTACCAGGTTCCAGTAAACGAAGATTATTTTGGCTAAGTGCATTAAGATTTATGAGCTTGCAAAATCAAATTGAAGTGTTTTAAGCCATTATGTGTATGCAGAAAAACCTACCACACCCTTGAATCAGTCAATTTACGCTTCACATATTATGCAATGTAATACTAATGAACACACTATATACACAGGCATTCAATTATTCTCTGTAATCAGGAATACTCACCAATCTATTATGGTTTTTCCTACTCAGGGCCACTTTAAGGCATTGGTGGCCTCTGCCTGTAGCTTTTAGTAGGGGCCCACTATCCTCTACAGTCCCACCCTTACTTATCCAAATAATAAACTTTTAAAACAATAGATGTCGTAGTACCAGGCCCACCATCAAGGGGTGACGGGCAATACTGGCGTCCCGGACCCGGCGGAGAAAAAAAAAATTCCCCTCTGTTAAGTCGGTCCGCAACTGCAAGGGAAGCATTCTGCGCTCCCCTCCAGCCATGTGGCTTCAATAAAGTTTGTTAAACCTCCTGCACGGAGGTGGGAAACTCAGGTGCATTTTTAAAAAAAACTAACTTTATTGAAGCCGCTGGAGGGGAGCGCAGAATGCTTCCCTCACAGCCGCGGACCGGCTAAACAGAGTAGAGCACCGGGAGACAGAGCAGCAAGGCGGTAAGTACTGGGGAAGGTTGGCGGGTGCAAATAACGAGCATAACGCTGGCATATTGAGTGACAAAATACTGGCACATTAAATGGCAAAAGAATGGCATTTTGAGGGGCAAAATAATAGCATATTAAATGGCATATTGATGGGCAAAATACTGGCATACTGAGTAAAAAATATTGGCATATTAAATGGCAAAATACTGGCATATTGAGGGGCAAAATACTGGCATATTGAGTGGCTAAATAATAGAATACTGAGCGGCAAAAGAACAGCATATTGAGGGCAAAATACTGGCATATTAATTGGCAAAAGAATGGCATATCGTTTGGCTAAATACTGGCATTTTGTTTGGCTAAATACTGGCATATTGAGTGGCTAAATACTGGCACACTGAGTGGCTAAATACTGGCACACTGAGTGGCAAAAGAATGGCATATTACATGGCAAAAGAATGGCACATTTAGTGGCAAAATACTGGCATATTTAATGGCAAAAGAATGGAATTTTGAAGGGCAAAGTACTAGCATATTAAATGGCATATCGTTTGGCTAAATACTGGCATATTGTTTGGCAAAATACTGGCATATTGAGGGGCAAAATATTGGCATTTTAAATGGCAAAATACTGGCATATTGAGTGGCAAAATACTGGGAAATTGAGTGGCTAAACACTGGCATATTAAGTGGAAAAATGATGGCATATTGTTTGGCTAAATACTGGCATATTGCTTGGCTAAATACTGGCATATTGAGTGGCAAAATAATGGCATATTGTTTGGCTAAATACTGGCATATTGCTTGGCTAAATACTGGCATATTGCTTGGCTAAATACTGGCATATTGAGTGGCAAAATAATGGCATATTGTTTGGCTAAATACTGGCATATTGAGTGGCAAAATAATGGCATTTTAAATGGCAAAATAATGGCATATTGAGGAGCAAAATACTGGCATATTGAGTTGCTAAATACTGCCATATTGAGTGGCTAAATACTGGCACACTGAGCAGCAAAAGAACAGCATATTGAGGGCAAAATACTGGCATATTAATTGGCAAAAGAATGGCATATTGTTTGGCTAAATATTGCCATATTGTTTGGCTAAATACTGGCATATTGAGTGGCTAAATACTGGCACACTGAGTGGCAAAAGAATGGCCTATGACATGGCAAAAGAATGGCATATTGAGTGGCAAAATACTGGCATATTTAATGGCAAAAGAATGGCATTTTGAAGGACAAAGTACAAGCATATTAAATGGCATATCGTTTGGCTAAATACTGGCATATTGTTTGGCTAAACACTGGCATATTGAGTGGCTAAATACTGGCACACTGAGTGGCAAAAGAATGGCATATTGAGTGGCAAAATACTGGCATATTTAATGGCAAAATAATAGCATTTTAAATGGTATAATACTGGCATATTAATTGGCAAAAGAATGGCATATTGTTTGGCTAAATATTGGCATATTGTTTGGCTAAATACTGGCATATTGAGTGGCTAAATACTGGCACACTGAGTGGCAAAAGAATGGCCTATGACATGGCAAAAGAATGGCATTTTGAAGGGCAAAGTACTAGCATATTAAATGTCATATTGGGGGCAAAATACTGGCATATTAAATGGCAAAATGCTGTCATATTGAGGGGCAAAATATTGGCATTTTAAATGGAAAAATACTTGCATATTGAGGGGCAAAATACTGGCTTATTAAATGGCAAAATAATGGCATATTGTGCTGCAAAATAATGGCATATTAAATGGCAAAGGAATGGCATATTGAGGGGCAAAATACTGGCATATTAAATGGCAAAATAATAGCATTTTAAATGGTATAATACTGGCATATTTAATGGAAAAATACTGGCATATTGAATAGCAAAAGAATAGCATATTGAGGGGCAAAATACTGGCATATTAAATGGCAAAATAATGGCATATTGTGCTGCAAAATAATGGCATATTAAATGGCAAAAGAATGGAATATTGAGGGGCAAAATACTGGCATATTAAACGGCAAAAGAATAGCATATTGAGGGCAAATTACTGGCATATTAAATGGCAAAGAATGGCATACTGAGGGGCAAAATACTGGCATATTAAATGACAAAAGAATGGCATATTGAGGGACAAAATAATTGCATATAAATGGCAAAATAATGGCATATTAAATGGCAAAAGAATGGCATATTGAATGCAAAAGAATAGCATACTGATGGCAAAATACTGGAATATTAAATGCAAAGAAAGGTATACTGAAGGGAAAAATACTGGCATATTGAGTGGCTAAATACTGGCATATTGAGGGGCAAAATACTGGCATATAAAATGGCAAAATAATGGAATATTGTCTGGCAAAATACTGGCATATTAAATGGCAAAAGAATGGCATACTGAGGGGCAAAATACTGGCATACTAAATGGCAAAATAATGTAATATTGAATGGCAAAATACTGGCATATTAAATGGCAAACGAATAGCATATTGAGGGACAGAAAAATATTAAATAGCAAAATACTGGCATACTGAATGGCAAAATACTGGCATATTAAATTGCAAAAGAATGGCATATTAAATGGCAAAAGAATGGCATATTGAGGAGCAAAATACTGGCATATTAAATGGCAAAGAATGGCATACTGAGGAGCAAAATACTGGCATATTAAATAGCAAAAGAATGGCATATTGAGGGACAAAATAATGGCATATTAAATGACAAAAGAATGGCATATTGAATGGCAAAATACTGGCATATTAAATGACAAAAAAATTGCATTTTCAATGGTAAAATACTGGCATAATGAATGGAAAAACACTGGCATATTGAATAGCAAAAGAATGGCATATTGAGGAGCAAAATACTGGCATATTGAGTGGCTAAATACTGGCATATTGAGGAGCAAAATACTGTCATATTAAATGCAAAAGAAGAGCATTTTGAGGGCAAAATACTGGCATATTAAATGGCAAAAGAATGGCATACTGAGGGGCAAAATACTGGCATATTAAATGGCAAAATAATGGAATATTGAATGGCAAAATACTGTCATATTAAATGCAAAAGAATAGCATATTGAGGGCAAAATACTGGCATATTAAATGGCAAAAGAATGGCATATTGAGGGACAAAATAATGGCATATTAAATGACAAAAGAATGGCATATTGAATGGCAAAATACTGGCATATTAAATGACAAAAGAATAGCATTTTGAAGGGTAAAATACTGGCATATTGAATGGAAAAATACTGCATATTGAATAGCAAAAGAATGGCATATTTAGGGACGAAATACTGGCATATTAAATGGCAAAATAATGCACATTGAGGAGCAAAATACTGGCATATTGAGTGGCTTAATACTGGCATATTGAGGGGCACAATACTTTCATATTAAATTGCAAAATAATAGCATTTTAAGGGGAAAAACTGGCATATTAAATCGCAAAAGAATGGCATACCGAAGTGCAAAATACTGGCATACTAAATGGTAAAAGAATAGAATATTGAATGGCAAAATAATAGCATATTGAGGGCAAAATACTGGCATATTAAAGTGCAAAGAATGGCATATTGGGGGACAAAATATTGGCATATTCAATGTCTAAATACTGAAATATTGAGGGGCAAAATACTGTCATATTAAATGGCAAAAGAATGACACACTGAGGGGCAAAATACTGGCATACTAAATGGCAAGAAAATGCAATATTGAATGGCAAAATACTAGCATATTAAATGGAAAAATAATAGCATATTGGGGCAAAATAATGGCGTATTAAATGGCAAAGAATGGCATATTGAAGGGCAAAATACTGGCATATTAAATGGCAAAAGAATGGCATTTGGGGGGCAAAATTATAGCATATTAAATGGCAAAATACTGGCATATTGAATGGCAAAATACTGGCATATTGATAGGCAAAATACTGGCATATTAAATGACAAAAGAATAGCATACTGATCGCAAAATACTGGCATATTAAATGCAAAGAAAGGTATACTGAAGGGAAAATTACTGGCATATTGGGTCGATAAATACTGGCATATTGAGGGGCAAAATACTGGCATATAAAATGGCAAAAGAATGGAATATTGTCTGGCAAAATACTGGCATATTAAATGGCAAAAGAATGGCATACTGAGGGGCAAAATACTGGCATACTAAATGGCAAAATAATGTAATATTGAATGGCAAAATACTGGCATATTAAATGGCAAAAGAATAGCATATTGATGGCAAAATACTGACATATTAAATGGCAAATAATGGTATACTGAAGGGCAAAATACTGGCATATTAAATGGCAAATGAATAGCATATTGAGGGACAGAAAAATATTAAATAGCAAAATACTGGCATACTGAATGGCAAAATACTGGCATATTAAATTGCAAAAGAATGGCATATTAAATGGCAAAAGAATGGCATATTAAATGGCAAAATAATGGCATTTGGGGGGCAAAATTATAGCATATTAAATGGCAAAATACTGGCATATTGAATGGCAAAATACTGGCATATTAAATGACAAAAGAATAGCATACTGATCGCAAAATACTGGCATATTAAATGCAAAGAAAGGTATACTGAAGGGAAAAATACTGGCATATTGAGTGGTTAAATACTGGCATATTGAGGGGCAAAATACTGGCATATAAAATGGCAAAAGAATGGAATATTGTCTGGCAAAATACTGGCATATTAAATGGCAAAAGAATGGCATACTGAGGGGCAAAATACTGGCATACTAAATGGCAAAATAATGTAATATTGAATGGCAAAATACTGGCATATTAAATGGCAAAAGAATAGCATATTGATGGCAAAATACTGACATTAAATGACAAATAATGGTATACTGAAGGGCAAAATACTGGTATATTAAATGGCCAAAGAATAGCATTTTGAGGGACAGAAAAATATTAAATAGCAAAATACTGGCATATTAAATTGCTAAATACTGGCCTATTGAGTGGCAAAAGAATGGCATATTAAATGGCAAAAGAATGGCATATTGAGGAGCAAAATACTGGCATATTGACGGGCAAAATACTGGCATATTAAATGGCAAAATAATGGCATATTGTCTGGCAAAATACTGGCATATTAAATGGCAAAAGAATGGCATACTGAGGGGCAAAATACTGGCATACTAAATGGCAAAATAATGTAATATTAAATGGCAAAATACTGGCATATTAAATGGCAAAAGAATAGCATATTGATGGCAAAATACTGGCATATTAAATGGCAAATAATGGTATACTGAAGGGCAAAATACTGGCATATTAAATGGAAAAGAATAGCATATTCAGGGCAAATTATTGGCATATTAAATGGCAAAGAATGGCATACTGAGGGGCAAATTACTGGCATATTACATGGCAAAAGAATAGCATATATAATGGTTAAATACTGGCATATTAAATAGCAAAGGAATGGAATATTGAGGGGCAAATTACTGGCATATTAAATGGCAAAAGAATGGCATATTGAGGGACAAAATAATGGCATATTAAATGGCAAAATACTTGAATATTGAATGGCAAAATACTGGCATAGTGAATGGCAAAAGAATGGCATATTGAATGGCAAAAGAATGGCATATTGAGGGGCAAAATACTGGCATATTAAATGGAGAAAGAATGGCATATTGAGGGGCAAAATACTGGCATATTAAATGGCAAAAGAATGGCATATTAAATGGCAAAACAATGGCATATTGAGGAGCAAAATACTGGCATATTGAGTGGCTAAATACTGGCATATTGAGGGGCAAAATACTGGCATATTAAATGGAAAAAGAATGGCATATTAAATGGCAAAAGAATGGCATATTGAGGAGCAAAATACTGGCATATTGAGTGGCTAAATACTGGCATATTAAACGGAATAAGAATAGCATTTTGAGAGCAAAATACTGGCATTATAAATGGCAAAAGAATGGCATACTGAGGGGCAAAATACTGACATATTAAATGGCAAAAGAATGGAATATTTAATGGCAAAATACTGGCATATTAAATGGCAAAAGAATGGAATATTTAATGGCAAAATACTGGCATATTAAATGGCAAAAGAATGGCATACTGAGGGGCAAAATACTGGCATACTAAATGGCAAAATAATGTAATATTAAATGGCAAAATACTGGCATATTAAATGGCAAAAGAATAGCATATTGATGGCAAAATACTGGCATATTAAATTGCAAAAGAATGGCATATTAAATGGCAAAAGAATGGCATATTAAATGGCAAAATAATGGCATTTGGGGGGCAAAATTATAGCATATTAAATGGCAAAATACTGGCATATTGAATGGCAAAATACTGGCATATTAAATGACAAAAGAATAGCATACTGATCGCAAAATACTGGCATATTAAATGCAAAGAAAGGTATACTGAAGGGGAAAATACTGGCATATTGAGTGGTTAAATACTGGCATATTGAGGGGCAAAATACTGGCATATAAAATGGCAAAAGAATGGAATATTGTCTGGCAAAATACTGGCATATTAAATGGCAAAAGAATGGCATACTGAGGGGCAAAATACTGGCATACTAAATGGCAAAATAATGTAATATTGAATGGCAAAATACTGGCATATTAAATGGCAAAAGAATAGCATATTGATGGCAAAATACTGACATATTAAATGACAAATAATGGTATACTGAAGGGCAAAATACTGGTATATTAAATGGCCAAAGAATAGCATTTTGAGGGACAGAAAAATATTAAATAGCAAAATACTGGCATATTAAATTGCTAAATACTGGCCTATTGAGTGGCAAAAGAATGGCATATTAAATGGCAAAAGAATGGCATATTGAGGAGCAAAATACTGGCATATTAAATGGCAAAATAATGGCATATTGTCTGGCAAAATACTGGCATATTAAATGTCAAAAGAATGGCATACTGAGGGGCAAAATACTGGCATACTAAATGGCAAAATAATGTAATATTAAATTTCAAAATACTGGCATATTAAATGGCAAAAGAATAGCATATTGATGGCAAAATACTGGCATATTAAATGGCAAATAATGGTATACTGAAGGGCAAAATACTGGCATATTAAATGGCAAAAGAATAGCATATTCAGGGCAAATTATTGGCATATTAAATGGCAAAGAATGGCATACTGAGGGGCAAATTACTGGCATATTACATGGCAAAAGAATAGCATATATAATGGTTAAATACTGGCATATTAAATAGCAAAGGAATGGAATATTGAGGGGCAAATTACTGGCATATTAAATGGCAAAAGAATGGCATATTGAGGGACAAAATAATGGCATATTAAATGGCAAAATACTTGAATATTGAATGGCAAAATACTGGCATAGTGAATGGCAAAAGAATGGCATATTGAATGGCAAAAGAATGGCATATTGAGGGGCAAAATACTGGCATATTAAATGGAGAAAGAATGGCATATTGAGGGGCAAAATACTGGCATATTAAATGGCAAAAGAATGGCATATTAAATGGCAAAACAATGGCATATTGAGGAGCAAAATACTGGCATATTGAGTGGCTAAATACTGGCATATTGAGGGGCAAAATACTGGCATATTAAATGGAAAAAGAATGGCATATTAAATGGCAAAAGAATGGCATATTGAGGAGCAAAATACTGGCATATTGAGTGGCTAAATACTGGCATATTAAATGGAATAAGAATAGCATTTTGAGAGCAAAATACTGGCATTATAAATGGCAAAAGAATGGCATACTGAGGGGCAAAATACTGACATATTAAATGGCAAAAGAATGGAATATTTAATGGCAAAATACTGGCATATTAAATGGCAAAAGAATGGCATACTGAGGGGCAAAATACTGGCATACTAAATGGCAAAATAATGTAATATTAAATGGCAAAATACTGGCATATTAAACGGCAAAAGAATAGCATATTGATGGCAAAATACTGCCATTATTTTAAATGGCAAATAATGGTATACTGAAGGGCAAAATACTGTCATATTAAATGGCAAAAGAATAGCATATTGAGGGAAAGAAAAATGGCATATTAAATAGCAAAATACTGGCATATTGAATGGCAAAATACTGGCATAATAAATAGCAAAAGAATGGCATATTAAATGGCAAAAGAATGGCATATTAAATGGCAAAAGAATGGCATATTGAGGAGCAAAATACTGGCATATTAACGGGCAAAATACAGGCATATTAAATGGCAAAATACTGGCATATTAAATAGCAAAAGAATGGCATATTAAATGGCAAAAGAATGGCATATTGAGGAGCAAAATACTGGCATATTAAATGGCAAATAATGGCATACTGAGGAGCAAAATACTGGCATATTAAATAGCAAAAGAATGGCATATTGAGGGACAAAATAATGGCATATTAAATGACAAAAGAATGGCATATTGAATGGCAAAATACTGGCATATTAAATGACAAAAAAATAGTATTTTCAATGGTAAAATACTGGCATAATGAATGGAAAAATACTGGCATATTGAATAGCAAAATAATGGCATATTGAGGAGCAAAATACTGGCATATTGAGTGACTAAATACTGGCATATTGAGGAGCAAAATACTGTCATATTAAATGCAAAAGAATAGCATTTTGAGGGCAAAATACTGGCATATTAAATGGCAAAAGAATGGCATACTGAGGGGCAAAATACTGGCATATTAAATGGCAAAATAATGGAATATTGAATGGCAAAATACTGTCATATTAAATGCAAAAGAATAGCATATTGAGGGCAAAATACTGGCATATTAAATGGCAAAAGAATGGCATAGTGAGGGACAAAATAATGGCATATTAAATGACAAAAGAATGGCATATTGAATGGCAAAATACTGGCATATTAAATGACAAAAGAATAGAATTTTGAATGGTAAAATACTGGCATATTGAATGGAAAAAAACTGCATATTGAATAGCAAAAGAATGGCATATTTAGGGACGAAATACTGGCATATTAAATGGCAAAATAATGCACATTGAGGAGAAAAATACTGGCATATTGAGTGGCTTAATACTGGCATATTGAGGGGCACAATACTTTCATATTAAATTGCAAAATAATAGCATTTTAAGGGTAAAAACTGGCATATTAAATCGCAAAAGAATGGCATACCGAAGTGCAAAATACTGGCATACTAAATGGTGAAAGAATAGAATATTGAATGGCAAAATAATAGCATATTGAGGGCAAAATACTGGCATATTAAAGTGCAAAGAATGGCATATTAAAGTGCAAAGAATGGCATATTGGGGGACAAAATATTGGCAAATTCAATGTCTAAATACTGACATATTGAGGGGCAAAATACTGTCATATTAAATGGCAAAAGAATGACACACTGAGGGGCAAAATACTGGCATACTAAATGGAAAGAAAATGCAATATTGAATTGCAAAATACTAGCATATTAAATGGCAAAATAATAGCATATTGGGGCAAAATACTGGCGTATTAAATGGCAAAGAATGGCATATTGAAGGGCAAAATACTGGCATATTAAATGGCAAAAGAATGGCATTTGGGGGCAAAATTATAGCATATTAAATGGCAAAATACTGGCATATTGAATGGCAAAATACTGGCATATTAAATGACAAAAGAATAGCATACTGATCGCAAAATACTGGCATATTAAATGCAAAGAAAGGTATACTGAAGGGAAAAATACTGGCATATTGAGTGGCTAAATACAGGCATATTGAGGGGCATAATACTGGCATATAAAATGGCAAAAGAATGGAATATTGTCTGGCAAAATACTGGCATATTAAATGGCAAAAGAATGGCATACTGAGGGTCAAAATACTGGCATACTAAATGGCAAAATAATGTAATATTGAATGGCAAAATACTGGCATATTAAATGGCAAAAGAATAGCATATTGATGGCAAAATACTGACATATTAAATGGCAAATAATGGTATACTGAAGGGCAAAATACTGGCATATTAAATGGCAAAAGAATAGCATTTTGAGGGACAGAAAAATATTAAATAGCAAAATACTGGCATATTAAATTGCTAAATACTGGCCTATTGAGTGGCAAAAGAATGGCATATTAAATGGCAAAAGAATGGCATATTGAGGAGCAAAATACTGGCATATTGACGGGCAAAATACTGGCATATTAAATGGCAAAATAATGGCATATTGTCTGTCAAAATACTGGCATATTAAATGGCAAAAGAATGGTATACTGAGGGGCAAAATACTGTCATATTAAATGGCAAATAATGGTATACTGAAGGGCAAAATACTGTCATATTAAATGGCAAAAGAATAGCATATTGAGGGAAAGAAAAAAGGCATATTAAATAGCAAAATACTGGCATATTGAATGGCAAAATACTGGCATATTAAATGGCAAAAGAATTGCATATTAAATGGCAAAAGAATGGCATATTGAGGAGCAAAATACTGGCATATTGACGGGCAAAATACTGGCATATTAAATGGC
The DNA here is from genome assembly GCA_036172795.1 of Pelodytes ibericus. Classification (NCBI taxonomy): domain Eukaryota; kingdom Metazoa; phylum Chordata; class Amphibia; order Anura; family Pelodytidae; genus Pelodytes; species Pelodytes ibericus. Next base: position 114,553,508 of record CM069861.1, on the reverse strand, counting down.
AAAATACTGGCATATTAAATTGCAAAAGAATGGCATATTAAATGGCAAAAGAATGGCATATTGAGGAGCAAAATACTGGCATATTAAATGGCAAATAATGGCATACTGAGGAGCAAAATACTGGCATATTAAATAGCAAAAGAATGGCATATTGAGGGACAAAATAATGGCATATTAAATGACAAAAGAATGGCATATTGAATGGCAAAATACTGGCATATTAAATGACAAAAAAATAGCATTTTCAATGGTAAAATACTGGCATAATGAATGGAAAAATACTGGAATATTGAATAGCAAAAGAATGGCATATTGAGGAGCAAAATACTGGCATATTGAGTGGCTAAATACTGGCATATTGAGGAGCAAAATACTGTCATATTAAATGCAAAAGAATAGCATTTTGAGGGCAAAATACTGGGATATTAAATGGCAAAAGAATGGCATACTGAGGGGCAAAATACTGGCATATTAAATGGCAAAATAATGGAATATTGAATGGCAAAATACTGTCATATTAAATGCAAAAGAATAGCATATTGAGGGCAAAATACTGGCATATTAAATGGCAAAGGAATAGCATATTGAGGGACAAAATAATGGCATATTAAATGACAAAAGAATGGCATATTGAATGGCAAAATACTGGCATATTAAATGACAAAAGAATAGCATTTTGAATGGTAAAATACTGGCATATTGAATGGAAAAATACTGCATATTGAATAGCAAAAGAATGGCATATTTAGGGACGAAATACTGGCATATTAAATGGCAAAATAATGCACATTGAGGAGCAAAATACTGGCATATTGAGTGGCTTAATACTGACCTATTGAGGGGCACAATACTTTCATATTAAATTGCAAAATAATAGCATTTTAAGGGGAAAAACTGGCATATTAAATCGCAAAAGAATGGCATACCGAAGTTCAAAATACTGGCATACTAAATGGTAAAAGAATAGAATATTAAATGGCAAAATAATAGCATATTGAGGGCAAAATACTGGCATATTGAGTGGCTAAATACTGGCATATTGAGGGGCAAAATACTGTTATCTTAAATGGCAAAATAATGTAATATTGAATGGCAAAATACTGGCATATTAAATGGGAAAAGAATGGCATACTGAGGAGCAAAATACTGGCATATTAAATGGCAAAATAATGGAATATTGAATGGCAAAATCCTGGCATATTAAATGGCAAAAGAATAGCATATTGAGGGCAAAATACTGGCATATTAAATGGCAATGAATGGCATACTGAGGGGCAAAATACTGGCATATTAAATGGAAAAAGAATGGCATATTGAGGGACAAATTATTTGCATATCAATGGCAAAAGAATGGCATATTGATGACAAAATACTGGCATGTTGAATGGTAAAATACTGGCATATTAAATGGCTAAAGAATAGCATATTGAATGGTTAAATACTGGCATATTAAATGGCAAAGGAATGGCATATTGAGGGGCAAAATACTGGCATATTAAATTGAAAAAGAATGGCATATTGAATGGCAAAATACTGGCCTATTGAATGGTAAAATACTGGCATATTAAATGGAAAAAGAATGGCCGATTGAGGGGCAAAATACTGGCATATTAAATGACAAAAAAATGGCATATATAGGAGCAAAATACTGGCATATTGAGTGGCTAAATACTGGCATGTTGAGGGGCAAAATACTGTCATATTAAAGGCAAAATAATGGCATACTGAGGGGCAAAATACTGGCATATTAAATGGCAAAATAATGGCATACTGAGGGGCAAAATACTGGCATATTAAATGACAATATAATGGCATACTGAGGGGCAAAATACTGGCATATTAAATGGCAAAAGAATAGCATATTGAGGGCAAATTATTGGCATATTAAATGGCAAAGAATGGCATACTGAGGGGCAAATTACTGGCATATTACATGGCAAAAGAATAGCATATATAATGGTTAAATACTGGCATATTAAATAGCAAAGGAATGGAATATTGAGGGGCAAATTACTGGCATATTAAATGGCAAAAGAATGGCATATTGAGGGACAAAATAATGGCATATTAAATGGCAAAATACTTGAATATTGAATGGCAAAATACTGGCATAGTGAATGGCAAAAGAATGGCATATTGAATGGCAAAAGAATGGCATATTGAGGGGCAAAATACTGGCATATTAAATGGAGAAAGAATGGCATATTGAGGGACAAAATAATGGCATATTAAATGACAAAAGAATGGCATATTGAATGGCAAAATACTGGCATATTAAATGACAAAAGAATAGCATTTTGAATGGTAAAATACTGGCATATTGAATGGAAAAATACTGCATATTGAATAGCAAAAGAATGGCATATTTAGGGACGAAATACTGGCATATTAAATGGCAAAATAATGCACATTGAGGAGCAAAATACTGGCATATTGAGTGGCTTAATACTGACCTATTGAGGGGCACAATACTTTCATATTAAATTGCAAAATAATAGCATTTTAAGGGGAAAAACTGGCATATTAAATCGCAAAAGAATGGCATACCGAAGTGCAAAATACTGGCATACTAAATGGTAAAAGAATAGAATATTGAATGGCAAAATAATAGCATATTGAGGGAAAAATACTGGCATATTAAAGTGCAAAGAATGGCATATTGGGGGACAAAATATTGGCATATTCAATGTCTAAATACTGACATATTGAGGGGCAAAATACTGTCATATTAAATGGCAAAAGAATGACACACTGAGGGGCAAAATACTGGCATACTAAATGGCAAGAAAATGCAATATTGAATGGCAAAATACTAGCATATTAAATGGCAAAATAATAGCATATTGGGCAAAATACTGGCGTATTAAATGGCAAAGAATGGCATATTGAAGGGCAAAATACTGGCATATTAAATGGCAAAAGAATGGCATTTGGGGGGCAAAATTATAGCATATTAAATGGCAAAATACTGGCATATTGAATGGCAAAATACTGGCATATTAAATGACAAAAGAATAGCATACTGATCGCAAAATACTGGCATATTAAATGCAAAGAAAGGTATACTGAAGGGAAAAATACTGGCATATTGAGGGGAAAAATACTGGCATATAAAATGGCAAAAGAATGGAATATTGTCTGGCAAAATACTGGCATATTAAATGGCAAAAGAATGGCATACTGAGGGGCAAAATACTGGCATACTAAATGGCAAAATAATGTAATATTGAATGGCAAAATACTGGCATATTAAATGGCAAAAGAATAGCATATTGATGGCAAAATACTGACATATTAAATGACAAATAATGGTATACTGAAGGGCAAAATACTGGCATATTAAATGGCCAAAGAATAGCATTTTGAGGGACAGAAAAATATTAAATAGCAAAATACTGGCATATTAAATTGCTAAATACTGGCCTATTGAGTGGCAAAAGAATGGCATATTAAATGGCAAAAGAATGGCATATTGAGGAGCAAAATACTGGCATATTGACGGGCAAAATACTGGCATATTAAATGGCAAAATAATGGCATATTGTCTGGCAAAATACTGGCATATTAAATGGCAAAAGAATGGCATACTAAGGGGCAAAATACTGGCATACTAAATGGCAAAATAATGTAATATTAAATGGCAAAATACTGGCATATTAAATGGCAAAAGAATAGCATATTGATGGCAAAATACTGGCATATTAAATGGCAAATAATGGTATACTGAAGGGCAAAATACTGTCATATTAAATGGCAAAAGAATAGCATATTGAGGGAAAGAAAAATGGCATATTAAATAGCAAAATACTGGCATATTGAATGGCAAAATACTGGCATATTAAATGGCAAAATAATGGCATATTAAATGGCAAAAGAATGGCATATTGAGGAGCAAAATACTGGCATATTGAGTGGCTAAATACTGGCATATTGAGGGGCAAAATACTGTCATCTTAAATGGCAAAATAATGTAATATTGAATGGCAAAATACTGGCATATTAAATGGGGAAAGAATGGCATACTGAGGAGCAAAATACTGGCATATTAAATGGCAAAATAATGGAATATTGAATGGCAAAATCCTGGCATATTAAATGGCAAAAGAATAGCATATTGAGGGCAAAATACTGGCATATTAAATGGCAATGAATGGCATACTGAGGGGCAAAATACTGGCATATTAAATGGAAAAAGAATGGCATATTGAGGGACAAATTATATGCATATCAATGGCAAAAGAACGGCATATTGATGACAAAATACTGGCATGTTGAATGGTAAAATACTGGCATATTAAATGGCTAAAGAATAGCATATTGAATGGTTAAATACTGGCATATTAAATGGCAAAGGAATGGCATATTGAGGGGCAAAATACTGGCATATTAAATTGAAAAAGAATGGCATATTGAATGGCAAAATACTGGCATATTAAATGGTGAAAGAATGTCATATTGAGGGGCAAAATACTGGCATATTAAATGACAAAACAAATGGCATATATAGGAGCAAAATACTGGCATATTGAGTGGCTAAATACTGGCATGTTGAGGGGCAAAATACTGTCATATTAAAGGCAAAAGAATGGCACACTGAGGGGCAAAATACTGGCATATTAAATGGCAAAATAATGGCATACTGAGGGGCAAAATACTGGCATATTAAATGGCAATATAATGGCATACTGAGGGGCAAAATACTGGCGTATTGAATGGCAAAATACTGGGATATTAAATAGCGAAAGAATGGCATATTGAGGGGCAAAATAATGGCTATTAAATGGCAAAAGAACGGCAAATTGAATGGCAAAATACTGGCATATTGAATGGCAAAATACTGGCATATTAAATAGCAAAATAATAGCATATTGAATGGTAAAATACTGGCATATTAAATGGCAAAGGAATGGCATATTGAGGGGCAGAATACAACCCCCCTTCTTCCCCCCTGTTGCTTGTGCAGCTTTACTAAGATACGGGTATATTTGCATAAGCACACCTATTGTCCTACATATAACCAATCAACTAGTGGTACAATAGACGCCCCCTTCCTATCTCCTGAAGTGTATATCAAACTGTATCACACCCAATAAAGTAGAGATTTGCTTTGACTCCACAGAGTGTGTCAGTGTCTTTTCTCTCCGTGCACGTATCATATCTAACTAATTTGGACCAACACATCAACATAACTGACCCTTGATCAGATCCAAAACAGTAATATACACTATACACAAAGGTGCAAAACCAGGTAATGACCAAATATAAAAAGAAATATAAAATGTGTATGAACAATAGGGTAAAGTGCAATACACACTGTGCAAATAATGCAATAAAGTGCAAGATATCACAAGTGAAAATCACTCTGTACCCAAAAAATGAAAATAAGAGAAAGTGCAATAATGAAGTGTAAAAGATGCAATATAAAATACACAGACCTGAAGGTCCAAGTGATCTTAGGTAACCTTTGAAAAAGTCTCAAAAGACGAAACGAGTTGGTGAAAGTTTTGAACCTTCAAGGCATCCGTATCAGGGCTGCTGCTTTCTCCCGAAGGAGTTTTTTCTCACACAGCTGATCAACGAACATCTCTAGCGGGACTCAGGACGCCAGTTCAAGTGCACAGGACTGCACCTCCGTTCCCCAGTTTGTCTGATCAAGTTATTTTATGCAAATACAGCTACTTTATATATTTCTTCTTCGTGGATGTCATTTATTTGGAGGCATAGACGGGGACAACAATTGAAATTATCCCGGTGACCACCACTTTAATTACAGACGCCTGCACAGTTGCTCCTACTAATAGAGGAGCTCCGTTTGTGAGTTGAATAATATTAGCTCATATCTTTTTCATTCACTGATTTATTTATTTTTTATACTGTATTGCACTAGATGTGTTATTTTCTGTTTACAGCATAACGTGGATACCAAGTGGACAGTATCAATTGGTGATATTTTTTCTTTTTATTGATTCTGTCACTTTGTTAATTATTTATTAATGCACTATGTATGGTATATAAACACGTTGGATTGTGTTATCTAAGATCACTTGGACCTTCAGGTCTGTGTATTCTATATTGCATCTTTTACACTTTATTATTGCACTTTCTCTTATTTTCATTTTTTTTGGCACAGAGTGATTTTCACTTGTGATATATTGCACTTTATTGCATTATTTGCACAGTGTGTATTGCACTTTACCCTATTGTTCATACACATTTTATATTTCTTTTTATATTTGGTCATTACCTGGTTTTGCACCTTTGTGTATAGTGTATATTACTATACATTATTTTTATCACATTTTATTGAGTTATCCGGTTACATCGTACTGTGCGCCAGAGATCTTTTTCTTGTCTATATAAGCATATAACATATAACATAGATTGTATTATGAAGTATTTTGATAATTATGGCTATGAAATTTAAACTAAGGAATGCCTTTAAGCACACATTACAAAAGTACACATCCCAATATATACCTTTGGGAAACAAATGCAAAAGACACAAATCAAAACCAATGTGGCTTACCGGTAACGTGAAACAGGAAATACAAAACAAGAAAATGGCATTCAAACATTATAAAAACACGGGATCAGCATTATCATTTATAGAGTACAAAGAGGCCAACAAAGCCTGCAAAAAGGCAATTAAAATGGCTAAATTGGAAAATGAGAAAAGGGTTGCCAAGGAGAGTAAAACTAACCCCAAAATGTTTTATAAATATATAAATGGAAAAAAGCTAAAGAGGGAAAATGTTGGGCCCTTGTTATCCCAAATGGGAAATTTGGTAAGTGAGGACAGAGAGAAAGCAGACATTTTAAATACCGTACTTTTTTTTCTTCTGTTTATACTAAGGAAGAGCAGATGGACGAGCCCCTGCTACAGGACGTTATGGGACATTTGCCGCAAACATGGGATTGGCTGACACAGGAAAAAGTGCTTAAGCAATTAAACTCTGTTAAGATAGACAAGGCCCCAGGGCCAGATGGTATACACCCAAGGGTACTTAAAGAGTTAAGCATAATTCTGGCCAGACCACTATTCATGATCTTTAGGGACTCATTCAGTTCAGGTACAGTGCCAACATACTGGCGAAAGGTGGATGTCATTCCAATATTTAAAAAGGGATCAAAATCTCTGCCAGGTAATTATAGGCCAGTGAGCTTGACATCTGTAGTGGGGAAACTATTTGAAGGATTGCTAAAGAGATCCACTCAAGAATACATCTTGAACCCAAATATAATTAGTAAAAGTCAACATGGTTTTGTGAAAGACAGGTCTTGTCAAACAAACTTAATAACATTCTATGAAGAAGTCAGTAAAAATATAGATCTAGGTGTGGCAGTTGATGTGATCTATTTGGATTTTGCGAAAGCATTTGATACAGTTCCACACAAAAGGTTACTCTACAAATTGAGAGAAATAGGTTTGGGGGCAAATGTGTGTATGTGTATTGAAAATTGGCTAAAAGATATAAAACAAAGGGTTGTTGTAAATGGAAAATCCTCAGATTGGACAAGGGTATTAAGCGGAGTACCTCAGGGGTCTGTTTTGGGCCCTCTTCTTTTTAACTTGTTTATTAATGATCTTCCACATTGTGCTGAGAGCCATGTCTCCATGTTTGCGGACGACACTAAATTAGGTAAGGCAATAAAGACTAATCTTGATGTTTTTTCTTTACAGGAATATTTGGACAGAGTGGGGGACTGGACAGTAAAGTGGCAAATGAGGTTCAATATAGACAAATGTAAAGTTATGCATTATGGGAAAAATAATAACAAAGCAACATATACGTTAAATTGTTTTTCCCTGGGAAAAACTACTAATGAAAAGGACTTAGGAATAATTATAGACAACAAACTTGGCAACAGTGCCCAATGCCAGTCAGTAGCTGCAAGGGCCAATAAGATATTGGCATGTATAAAACGAGGTATAGATTCACGGGAGGAGGATATCATCTTGACTCTTTACAAATCAATGGTAAGACCTCACCTTGAATATGCAGTACAGTTCTGGGCACCAGTCCTTAAAAAAAATATTAAGGAACTAGAAAAAGTGCAAAGGAGAGCTACAAAATTAATAAGGGGTTTGGAGGATCTTAGTTATGAAGAGAGACTTAAAAAATTGAATTTATATACGTTAGAAAAAAAGGCGTCTCAGAGGGGATATGATAACATTATATAAATATGTGCAGGGCCAATATAAAGAGCTCTCCAGTGACCTGTTCATTAACAGAAAGGTACAAAGAACAAGAGGTCACCCCCTCAGACTGGAAGAGCAAAGATTTCATAGACAGCAAAGGAAGGGATTCTTTACGGTTAGGACAATAAAGTTATGGAACTCCCTGCCAAGAGAGGTAGTGCTATCAACCACAATAGATGCATTTAAAAATGGTTTGGATGTTTTTTTTAGGAAAGCAGAAACTTCAGGGCTATTAATAATAGAATAAGCATTAATAAAAGAGCTTATTGATCCAAGGAGAAATCTGATTGCCTCTTGGAGTCAAGAAGGAATTTTTTCCCCCAGGAGGCAAAATTCGAAATAGCTTCCTTAGGGGTTTTTGCCTTCTTTTGGATCAAAAGCTGTAATGATAGGTAGAAGGGTTGAACTTGATGGACTTGTGTCTTTTTTCAACCTAAATTACTATGTTACTATGTATGTATTTCGTTAGTTTATCAGTTTTCTTCTGCATAGCATAATGTTATGCAGAATAAAAACTAATCTGATGAATACTGAATGTCTGAGTCGTTCATTCAGATGCTGACAGCCATTCTGATACGTTTAATTCGAATTTTGTCTAAATTTCGGCTTAAGTTATTGTATGTAATGCTATTGGCATTCTACAAACCAAAATAGAGGTGAAATACCGTATTTGCTCGATTATAAGACAAGGTTTTTTTCAGAAAAAAAAATTCTGAAAACTACCCCTCGTCTTATAATCAAGGTCGTTTTATAATCTGACCTCAAATTGAGGTCAGACTATAAGACATGGATCCAGGTCCCCAGCAGAGCGCAGTCTCCCCCCTGTTGCCACCTGGCACGACCGTCGGGACTTCTATGATGAAGCCGGGTACTTCCGGCTTCGTCATAAAAGCCCCGGTGGCCGTGCCGGGCGGCAGCAAGAGCTCATCGCGTAGACATCCTCTGCAAGGGGAGGGAGGGGGGACCAGAGCAACAAGGGCAGAGAGGGGGGACAGAGACAGAGACAAAGGGAGGAAAGGGGGGAAGACACAGAGACAAGGGAGGGAAGGGGGGAAGACACAGAGACAAGGGAAGGGAAGAGGGGAAGAGAGAGGGGAGGGAGGGGGGGAAGAGAGAGACAAGGGGAGGGAGGGGGGCACAGGGGGGAGAGAGAGGCGAGGGGGGAGTCAAAGGGAGGGGGAGAGAGAGAGAGAGAGACAACACTAAGGGGGGGGGGAGACAAAGTTGGGGCCAAGGGAAAGAGAGAGGCAGCATTGGCACATAAAGGAAATAAAAGCAATAAATGCATTTTTTTAATATATTTTTTTATTAAAAAAGCAATTTACATGTTAATATATACAAGTTGAACTTTTTTCCTATAGGGTAGTCTTATATTCAGGCTTTTAGTTTTTTTCCTAAAGGAATATCCAAAGTTTGGGGGGTCATCTTATAATCAGGGTCGTCTTATAATCAAGCAAATACGGTAGGTCAATTCGTATAAATTTCCATCTATTTCACCACTATTTCGGTTTATGGAATGCCAATAGCATTACATACCATAACTTAAGCCGAAATTTGCTGTCAGCATCTGAATGAAAGAATGGACAAATGATTTTCATTTATTTAGCATTTGTTAATTCGGATTTAGTTAGTTTATCATTTTCGTTATTTGTTATTCGGATGAATGGACGAAAATGCTATTTTTGTCCGAAAATGCTATTTTTGTCCGAAAATGCATTCGTCCGAAAACAAATGCACATGTCTAATTCCTAAATACATGTCTAAGACTCTACAGTAGTCTGTTTTTTATTATTAAGTGTTCTTGCATAGCAAGACCACTTAATGTTATCTCACATATATATTATTAAGTGTTCTTGCATAGCAAGACCACTTAATGTTATCTCACATATATATTATTATTATTATTATTATAGCAAAATTTGCCACCCTAACTCCTCCCACAGTTTTTACACTACATAGACAAAAATTTACCAAAACGTGCAGATTGTTCCCGATCGGATTGCTATTACTTTGTGGAACGTTTCGCCGAATGGTTCACGGAATATCGTCGTTTTTGTGGCGCAATTTGTCCCATAGGAATGAATGGCAAAGCTAGAGTGGGAGCTGCCAAAAGCTGAAAAATCAGGACATGATTTCTAAACTGCCACCACTCCCTCATTTTCAAGCCCACCTACACAAATCTTATATCAAAACGTTCAGCTATCCCTGGTGCCACTAAACATGTAAACGGCTAAGCCGTAGTCCTGATAGTTTTCACAATATGACCATTTGTTTGCAACCAACGCCGTCCATTGACATTCATTGAAACTTCACTCTGCAAAGCTCAAATTTGAAGTGAAATTTCTAAACTGCGGCTGTGCCTTCATTTTTAATACTTCAGAGACATACTATGCATCAAAATGTAGGTCTGGGTCTTGTGATTCTCACAATATAAAGCTCTTCGCTGTAGAATTGATAGTTTTTAAAATACGACCGTTTGAATATGGCAACCGCCAAAATACTCTGACCTGTGTCAAGCTGCAGCAGCAAGTGATGTCATAGACAGGGCCTTTTGAACACCTGCTAATGTTTTTATAAATGTATGGTTTAATGTAACTGTGCAACAACGTTGCAATTAAATGTGCTATGTAAATGATAACAGTTACTCCGCCCACTCCAGTTGTAGACTACAGGTGGAGGCAAGAACACTTCACACAATTTCCCCAGAAATTGTAACTTTTCTAGTTATTGATTGATTTGCTGGTTATTTATGCTTGTTCAACTACAATTACTTATTTAAAAAAGCATGTTTAAGAACATCAATAAGTCACAGTCTGTTAATGGCTCTGTTATGGGATAAGCACTAATTTCAGTGAAGTAGATAGTTCACGACCACATAACTCCTACAATATCTAAATACGAACCAAATATGTAAGTCTCACAGTACCAACAATAGCATAGCAATTAACATTGCAGAAGACAGAACAGTGCCCTTTACCTCAGTTGTTCAACAGCATAAACAAAATAGTGAATCAGATGTTTAATTCAATATAAAATCACATTTCACTGAAGTATGACCAACACAGCTTGGCTTATCATTGACACAACTTCAAGGTAGTGTTAGGAACTTCTGCTTGAACATATTGCAAACTGCTGCCATGGAAACTGCATTGTCTGCTTCAATAATTACCATTTCAACTGTAACTTGGGCCTTTCCCAGTTAAGTATTCTGTAATGGAAAAGTGATGTTTGACCATTGTATTAGAGTGTGTTTAAATAATCTTTCAAATTATTAATTGAGCATGCTCTCAACATGAAAACACAGAGTTAGCATTTTGTAGATTTATATTTATCATTTTAATTTTGTATATATATTCCACAAAGAAAATAGCTCAGCCATAGATAAATGGGTTTAATTGAGTGTAATGCTTGCGTGAACCATAACTGATGCATATTTATTTGCTACTTGTTTTTGTGCCTACAGTTTGCAAACTAATTTATTGATTCAGTGTCGAATATGTCATTAGCAAGTTTATTTTTTGCCAAAGTTTGTAAATGAAACATTTATCAAAACAAAAGAATCTCATTTATTGCCCGCAATCTTTTGCGCATGAAGCTGCATTGAAATAGTTTGGGCATGTTGAGTTAAACCTGGGTGCTTAGTATTTTAAATGAAACAAATATATTACTGTGAACTGCAATAAACACTGATCTCCATAGACTCCCATTAATGAAATAAAATATGAAGAGGACACAGCAGTGACAAAATAAATAGTGTGCTAGGACATCTTTCTGAATAGTCATTTTGTATAAGAAGCAGTTGTAGTCTACATTATAAAAAGTTGGAACATTCAGCATGAACATTTAATTGGTTTCCATTGTGATTGCTCCATTTTTACAAATGTAGTAATGCTTATTAATATTTAAAGTGTATGAACCTTAGAATATATGAATATATAACGCGTATAAACACTAAGATAGATAAACAGGATAAACAGATGAGGAGAAAAAAGTTAATATACTTTAAATACACTCTTGTCAAATTTACTCGACTACGGCTCAGTGCGAATACCAGTGCTAATATCACATTATTGTTTCCTCCCAGCCAGTAGTGTTAGGGTAAACTTATATTTATTGTGTTAACATAACAAGAGTCAATTCAGCATTGGAAGAGTTAACTTCAGGGAAGGGTTAAACCCCCCTCCCCTCTTGGAGGGAGCACATTTGTTGTCTGTGTCTATCATCTATTATACATACATAGAGTAAGAAGTAATAAATCTAATGATACCAGACTTTAACCCAGACTAAATCAATAAGGTAGAGATAAAGGAAAATAGTAGAAAATGACCTAAGGCTCACATCCTGTGTCAGCATCTCAGGCGTTTTGTAATTCTACATAGGCACATAGAAACAAAGTGTTTAGTTAATCATATAACTATTTATTTGTAACACGTATGTGTTCTATGTCCACGCCCCCAGGTTGTGTATGAAGTCTTAGCCAATGATATGACGCCAGCCAATGCCTTGTTGTTTCTATATAAGTGCTTGTCTTTACAATAAACTTTAGAGTTACTTAACGAACGACCTTGTGTCAGACTTCAGTTACTCTCCGAACGCGTTCGCTGATGTGTTTCCAACTCCCACCACGTGAATCCAAATCAGAGTGATACATTGCCATATACCAGAGACTTGATGATAGAGGCCTAAGACGAATTGGTCCCTTTCAAGTAGAATAGGAACTTGTCTATGTGCCTAACCAGCACACAGACCCCATGCTGCCTGCTCACCAACAAGGAGCAGGTGAGGGAAGATCTTCTGATCTCCCCAGCCAGCACCTCTGCCAGCAAGCTGTTTTTTTTAAATGGTCAGTTTTAAGGCAGCCCCTAAAGCCCATGCCTTAATCTAGCCATGAGTAAGTATATCTTTCTAGTGCAGGCAGGGCCGGTGGAAGGATTTTTTGATACACAGTCGAAAGTACTTATTGGTGCCTCCCCATTCCCATGACTCTCCCCAAATCCCTTATCTATCCTCCCTCTCCCCATATCCCTTTCCCTCCCCTGTCTCTGTTCTCCCCCCTCATCTGTTTTCTCCCCTCTTCTGTTCTCGACCCCCCCTCCCCCTATCTCTGTTCTCGACCCCTCTTCCTCTCCCTATTTCTGTTTTATCCCCCTCCCCTGTTCTCTCCCCCCCCTCCTGTTCTCTTTTTCCCCCTCCCCTGTTCTTACTGAGCTGGTCGGCCCCCCGACACCACTCTGCTTCAAGGGGAGGGGCCAGACCTCGCACCCGTTGAGTTCCGCCCCCTCCCAGGCTGCTCCACAGCGGCCGTGTAGAAGGCATTTTCTTTTCTCCTCCAGGGCTGGTGCCCCTGTTGCTGCGGCACCATAAGGCCGCCTTCTCTCTTTTTACTGGCACAATCGGTATCTCGCAACCTCTTCTTATTTTGGCTCAGGACCATTATTGCTAATATGGACTTCCAGGCAGCTTTAGACCCTCCAGGTCAGGGCCGGCGCCACCGTAAGGCTGCTTAGGCAGCCGCCTTAGGGCGCTGCCTAAGCAGCACCTCCTGTTCAGCGCCTCCAAACCCTCCTGTTCGGGGGCGCCAGCCATGAGGGGGAAAAAAATGCCGGTAGAGGCACTGGCTGGGCAGATGATCTCCCCTCACCAACCCTCTACATCGGGATTGTAGAAACTGGGATTGGATTTCTGATGCCCTGCATTATCACTCCACACAAAGCTCATGGTGCGTGGCTCCCCAAAGCAGACGCCACTCTGCTTCAAGGGGTGGGGGCGGACGTCGCACCTGGTGAGATCTGTCAGGGGATGGGGGGGAGTGAACAGGGGAGGAGGGAAAGGGAACAGGGGGGGAGAGAACATCGGAGGGGGGATAGAAATCAGGGGAGGGGGGAGAGAGAGAACAGGGGAGGGGTGGAACGGGAGAGAACAGAGATGGGTGGAAGGGGAGAAAAAATAAATGGGAGAGAACAGAGATGGGGTGAGAATGGAGGAAAAGGGGGAGAGAACAGAGATGGGGAGATAACGGAGGAAGAGGGGGAGAGAACAGAAATGAGGGAGAGAACAGATGGGGAGAGGGAGAGAACAGAAGAAGGGAGAAATCAGATGAGAGAGGGGGACATAGATGGGGAGAGGGAAAGAGTTATGGGGAGGGAAAGAGATATGGGGAGAGGAAGGATAGATAATGGGATATGGGGAGAGTCATGGAATGGGGGGAGGGGCACCAAAAAGCACTTTTGCCTGTGTATCAAAAAATCCTTCAACCGGCCCTGCTCCTGTTAATACAAGCACCTTGTGAGGTTACAGAATCTAAATACTTGCTTTTGCCCTCATGTAGCGATTAAACATTGCAAAGCAAGTACTATATGGTGAGAGTCTGCTACCAGACACAGGTACTGCAGCAGGGTAAAGCTTGTTGTCATGAAAAGGGCCTATGACACATGTAACTTTTGCATGCTGCTTTGTGAACAGAATGAAATCAATGAACTCCTTAGTGACATGACCTTTTGACGTTGTCTTTCCCTTGGTTGAAGGGCTGTTTTGACATTTCAGGGGTGTTTGTGTTTAGCTGTAATTTTCTTCTTTCTCACATACTGTACCCATACAAATTATATATTTATTTTATCGTGATATGAAGGGCTTTCATTATATACCATTATGTTCATCATATCTTATAATTTACTACAGAAAAAAATCATAAAATATGATGAAAAAAAAAAAAAAATAACACGTTTTCTAACTTTGACCTAAAAAATTATTTACACAAATACAATCATCAAACTTTTGTCACGAGTTTAAAAATATGCTTGTTTCCATGTTTTTCTGCATTTTTTTTTTGAGAGTTATAGGGCAAAAACCAAAACCAGTGTTTTTTCCTAACCCTAAATTTAACCCTAGGATCTAATACGTTTCCCCCTGCACTGTATAATAATTAATATAATAGCTTGTTAGTTCCATAAACAATGCAATATTCAGGCCAATTACAATCACAATTTTGCATAAAAATATTTTTTAAACTGGAGTAGTTCGTGATTTCATGAAAAATATTTTTATGTATTAATTGAATCTTTTCCTCTTGGTATGTGCGTAACAGTCTACAATAGCAAAAGACACAATGTAACAGACTGAAACATCAACTACAAATACAGTATGTAATGCTAGCGAAACTTCAACCAATGTACCGATCTGGACATAATACACAGGTAAGATGTTATACTTAAAATCTGGTACCGCACAGTATTCTATTTGTTTGTGTATTTTTTTCTATAAAGCAGTTTCATTTTACCTGTGCAATTTATAATTATTTTTTCTTTGTCTAATGTTTCCTTTCTGCTTGTTTTAAATATGTTTGTACATTCAGTTGAATGCCGTTTATCTTAATTAATCCAAACCCAGTCTAATTATAGAGTATGTAAGGTGGTAGCCCTGATCTTAATGTAATTAATTAACAATTAAACTTACCACCTTAAATTAAAGAATTGTTCCAAAAATATTATATTCTTTTCTTCAATCTATCACAATATATACCAAATGATTTGCAGTCAGCATCAGGTATATTTCTAAATGTAAAAGTTTTGCTCATTAATTCCTAAAAATAATACTATAACCCTAAATAGTTTGTTATTTTAGATGATTAAAATAAGAATAATTTCTGTATTACTTAATTGTAACATAAGTATTAGTGGCATAGGTACCTTTGTGACATAATTTCAGGATGCATGTTAGTTAAAAAGTGCAGCATAAGATTACCAACCAGTAAGAGGGAGTGAAGACAGGCGGCAGGAATCATGTTAACTGATTCAGATATATATTGACTATATTTGACTGTTTGACATATATCTATAACCAGGCACAATCTTAATGAATGAAGACATGTTATCACTAGATTTAATCAGTGTATGAATAAAACAAACTTATCTTAATTTGCACAAGCATAGCTAGTTACAAAGGGCAAAATTCTGGACTGCATTATTATGATTTGAAATTAAATAAATTGATCACACAAAACAAGGTCATTTTGAAAGCTTAAGTCAATTAAAGTTCCAGGGTCTTGAAGCTGCCTGTTGGGTATCCAGATCAAATACTTCCTGTCCAGGTATATAGGTCAGAACTTTTGTATTTCTGTATATGGGAGTTGTTTTGCACCTACGTTTAAGTCCTTTGTGACAAAACGAGTCAGGTGGTGCTTATCCCACAGCCAGGTCTGGCTTACTGCGGCTCTATGTGTCTGCTGGATTGTTTTTAATCATTGAAATAAAGATTACTTTTTCTCTTCCCTACACACCCATGGATGGTGCTCCTTTTCAAGTGAAGGTCTGGATTTATGGCATAACCTGTCTGTGGAGGAGTTTGGGAGTCTATTGCACATGGTGTATTCCCAAAACACTTTTTTTTTGATGGAATTACAATAAAAAAAAAAAATCCAAATTGGATTGGAACACATGGTGTGTGTGGAGGTGTTTAGCTTGATGGACTATGTGTCTTTTTCAAACCTAATTGACTATGTAACTAAATTCCTCATGTCAGTGAGGTTCTTATTAAGGGAAAGAGCGGCTGCTTTGCTGTATCCAATATTTAAGGACACATCTCAATGATAATTACAATGACTTTGACACTCCATACTTACAAAGTAAGATGTTTTCATATTCATGTATTTAAAAAAAATATTACACTATGAAAAACATTGTCAGTTATGAAATATTTCTAGCTTCCAGGAAGTGTACTCATACATTTGACTTCTTCTGTATATTCTATGCATATATTGTTATGATGTGTACAGAAATATTACTTTAACTTAGAAAGATAGCCAGTTTATTGTTCATGACGGTAAAGTGCTCATAGCACTGGTATCCCAAATGCTCCTGTAAATAAATGTCAAAGTGATATGCATGCTCAAACATGGACTTTATTTTAAAAATATCACACAGGTGGCCTAAAATATTTCCATTAAAACGTTAGTAGTGATCATAAACCAATTTTTTTTTGTAGACAAACTTTTTATACAACTGGTTAACAGGAATATGATTTGCTACAAAGTAACTTAGTTGATGAGATTAGGTGGAATATCACTTGGGATAGTAATGAGATTAACGCTTTTCAAAGTCAAGCGCAATAAACTGTTAGTTGTGTGTTATCTCCATAAGTTGAAGGAAATTCCTACATATCATATTCAACAGGTGAAAAGGCAATTTAATTGAAAGAACATTTTTCTTCCCTTTCTCAAAAGTAATTTACTCATTTTCTAGGTCTCTAAAATTATTCTTGTATAACTTGCACAGAAATTCACAAAACTACTTTAATAATTATTTCAAAAGTACTATGAAAGCAACATCTGTGAAATGGGGCAAAAGCACAAATTTCACGGTCAGGTATATAGTGTAATAAAAACCTATGTTTGGTGAAAAAAATATGGTAGTTGAAATAGGGGATCATGAACATTTTGGAACTTTGTACTCAATAGAAGAACCTCTGACAATATTAGGAAGCAACTGAATGTTATCCACCATATAGAGATCCATGGTTCTAGTTCAGCACTGGTAGCCCTCGATGCCTGAAAGGCCTTCAACCACGTAGACTGGAAATTCTTAGAATTAGTTCTGCAACATTTCGGCATCGGGGGCTCCTTTTTGGATAACACAATGGCACTGTATAAGATCCATAGTGCTCAGGTTTCAGGTTTTTTGATACAGTCAAATACATTTTCTATCAACAACGGCACAAGACAAGGCTGTCCTTTAGCTCCCATAAAAATAAATAATGATATGCTATAAAGCTGGTATTATGATGCAGTGCTATGGAGCGGGTATAAAACTATTTCCAGTGCTGATTTTTATTCCCAGTCCAGCATTGGATACCAGTGATGTAATTTCAGCTCTCTACTATGTAAATTGTAGCTCCAGGTGATAAAATAATGTCCCACTTCACATCAACATTGAATGGGATGAACTTTTATCACCTATAGCCTCATTTTCTGAACAGGTAGAATGGTTTACAGCTGGACATTATTAGAGTTTGGACAATGGCAGTGGTTTTATATAGTGTGTTCTGTAGTTTGTGGCTATCTTTTCAATCTCTGAAACCTTCCATAGGATATGATTGAGCATTTGAGGTTACTCCTTTGGTTCAGATTTTTTTATGGATGGACCCTG
Source organism: Pelodytes ibericus (assembly GCA_036172795.1). NCBI lineage: Eukaryota > Metazoa > Chordata > Amphibia > Anura > Pelodytidae > Pelodytes > Pelodytes ibericus. Next base: position 114,535,169 of record CM069861.1, on the reverse strand, counting down.
ACTGCGTGTATTCAGTAGTCATGTTGCAGATAATGGTGCAGTGCTTGGTGCAGTATCTTCTCACTTCCTTGAGGTCCCTGAGGAAGCAGCTACTTTATTCAGTAAAGGAAAGACAGGAACTGGTAATACGCTGCAGACATCATGGAGCAGGCATGGAAAATAACTCTGACAGGATAAACATAGAAACATAGAAACATAGAATGTGTCGGCAGATAAAAACCATTCGGTCCATCTAGTCTGCCCAATTTGTTTTTGAGTACTTTTATTAGTCCCACGTTCCCGGTCTTATAGCTAGGATAGTCTTGTGTCTATCCCACGCATGCTTAAAATCCTTGACTGTGTTTACCTCTACCACTTCTGCTGGCAGGCTATTCCATACATCCACTACCCTCTCAGTAAAGTTATACTTCCTGATATTACTTTTAAATCGTTGCCCCTCTAATTTAAGACTATGTCCTCTAGTTGTGGTAGTTTTTCTTCTTTTAAATATACTCTCTTCCTTTACTGTGTTGATTCCCTTTATGTATTTAAATGTTTCTATCATATCCCACCTGTTACGTCTTTCCTCCAAGCTATACATGTTAAGATGCTTTAACCTTTCCTGGTAAGTTTTATCCTTCAACCCATGAACCAGTTTAGTAGCCCTTCTCTGAACTTTCTCCAAAGTATCAATATCCTTCTGGAGATACGGTCTCCAGTACTGCGTACAATACTCCAAGTGAGGTCTCACCAGTGCTCTGTACAATGGCATGAGCACTTCCCTCTTCCTACTGCTAATACCTCTCCCTATGCAACCAAGCATTCTGCTAGCATTTCCTGCTGCTCTATTGCATTGCCTACCTACCTTCAAGTCCTCTGAAATGATTACTCCTAAATCCCTTTTCTCAGATGTTGAGGTTAGGACTGTACCAAATAGTCTATATTCTGCTTTTGTTTTTTTACGCCCAAGGTGCATAATCTTGCACTTGTCCACATTAAATGTCAGAAGATAAACAAGCGGATAGACATAGGCACTCACCAGTCCAAATGAGGTAAAAAAGGTAGGTTTAATGATGAAAAAATAATTCCAGTGTAACAGACAGGATGAATGTGGTGACATCAATAGTGGGGAAGCAGAAAATCTGCCTTACGCGTTTCGTGCCATTCGGCACTTAATCATAGGCTCAGCTAAATCATTGGCCATTTGGCTTATCCCTCCATGAATATCAACCCTGCTGCAAATCTTTGTAACATCAGCAAAAAGACATACTTTGCCAACAAGACCTTCTGCAATATCGCTAATAAAAATATTAAAGAGAATGGGTCCAAGTACAGATCCCTGAGGTACCCCACTAGTAACAAGACCTTGCATCGAATATACCCCTCTGTTGCCTGTCACTCAGCCATTGTCTAATCCATTCAACAATATTGAAATCCAAATTCAAAGATTTCAGTTTATTAATAAGCCTTCTATGTGCAACAGTGTCAAAAGCCTTACTGAAATCTAGGTAAGCAATGTCTACTGCACCACCCATATCTATTATTTTAGTCACCCAATCAAAAAAATCAATAAGATTAGTTTGGCATGATCTCCCTGAAGTAAACCCATGCTGTCTCTGATCTTGAAATCCAAGCGACTTTAGATGTTTAACAATCCTATTCTTTAACAAGGTTTCCATTATTTTCCCCACTACTGAAGTAAGACTTACTGGTCTATAGTTGCCCGCCTCCTCCCTACTACCTTTCTTGTGAATGGGCACAAAATTAGCTAATTTCCAATCTTCTGGAACTACTCCCGTTAACTATGATTGGTTAAATAAATCTGTTAACGGTTTTGCTAGTACACCACTAAGTTCACCACTAAAATAAAGAGAATGCTGCATGCTGAGACAGTCACGCTAAGCAGAGCAATAGCACATAATCAGATTGTGATATAATAAACAGGATTCTGCAGGCTGATACAGACATGTTAAGCAAATACGCAATTACTGACAGGACAGAACAGAATACAGAGTACAGGGCTAAGGAAGGACTTTGGCAGAACTAGGACAGGAAACATAGGCAAGGAACACAAACAGAGTACAGGAGCAAAAGCAGAATTAAAGACAGTCTCGAGCAGGGCAAAGCAGAAACCAAACTAATCTTAAGAAATAAAGGTCAAAAAAAGTCAATGGCACTTTCGACCCCCACAGATCAATATTCAGGAACCCCAAATAATCCCAATTTACATATTAAAAAAAAGGAATAAGGGTCCGCCACTTTATTCTTTTTCCTTTTTCAAGCAGTATATACTGCACACTCCTTAATGTAATTATATAAACAGACATGTACAATCACTTAAGACATAACAGACACAAGGATGACCCTATGAACCTGTATACTATCTAAGTATGAAATCATGTGTTAGTGTCTGAGTGTCAAGAAGAAAAGAAAAAAAAGAAAAAGAAATAAAGGTCAAAATAAAAAGACATAAACACAGGGCATAAACAGACAGGGCACAGACAATGGCCATAGATACAAACCACAGACATAAACACAGGACTAGCCTAGAACTCTAAGCTGGTAAATATCGAGGGTTTAGGTACATCAAATGGCCAATGGATGATAAGCTTGCCTCACATCAGCCTGAGGCAAGTCCTAGCACTATGCATACCTTTAATTAATAACTATTAGCTATGCTAAAACAAGAAAACAGACTGTGTGGGGCACTTATATATATTTATATATGTAAGAGCAGTGTGAAAGGCAGCAAAGAAAACCAGGAACAGATCAAAACAAGATAACAGGGCAAGAAACAAGCATAACAAAGAAAGGAAACAGGAATAACTGGATACAACTTGGATGAGCCTGCACAGGGGTTTTTGCATGACATTGATCATGCCCGTATCCATTCGGCTGTCATGTCTGTAAGGCATTCTGCCAATACATGGATGGCCCAAGTTTCAGCACTATTTGTATCACTGACATGCTCCAAAAACATCCCAGTTTTAGCTTCGAAAAATCAGAGAGACCTAAATAAACCACATAGTGTTACCAACAAGCACATTTTGAGATTTCACTCTTCTTGTGCTGGACAACCAGAGCCTGCGGCATTTTTCAAAACATTTTGGTTGCAACAGTCAAGTTATATTCCTTTTTTAAAGTCAGTGGGTTAAATGAGGACACTCCATAATAAAAGAGCCTAACTTCTGTTTCTAACAAGTATATTTTCTAATTCACTGGCAATGATCTCAGTCACAGTTTATTCTGCTTCAGAAAAAAACATGCAACATATAAAAGGCTAAATGTTAGTTGTGAGAATCTACAGCTATGAGCACTCAGACATGAAGCAGCAGAAGAGAAAGTCTCTGAGGAGACATACAGTACATTACGCAACATGGTTCAATACCCTCTACATAAACATCTTTAATTTTGTTTTTTAAAGTACTTTGTAGCATTGATATCCAAGTTGCAGCCCGTGAGACTCTGTGACCCTCACGTGTTTTAGCAACTCTCTTATGCTGTGTATAAAAGATCATGAGGTTGGACAACACTGCTCTGGAGTACAATAGCCAGCACTGAAATTTCTGCTCTGGGGCACCCACGGAGCGATCGTGGGAGCCATATTGACGGAGTATGCTGCTCCGTCAATATGGCTATGCACTCTGCCGGTCTGAGCTTCGGAAGTGAAAGTAACTTCACTTCCATCGCTCTGAATATGCTACTTGACTGCCCCTAGTGGTAGTTAAGTAGCATAGCAATGAAATTGTTTTTTTTTTAATTAATTAAAAACTGGTTATATAGTTAGATTAGCCTATAGGGTTAAAATTAAATAATTTTTGGTATAAGGGATAGGGTTAAAAATAAATTAAAATTAAAACATATTAAGGGATATAATAAGGATTAGATTTGGAGTTAAATTTAGTGTTAGGGTTAAATTTTGGGTTCGGGTTGGGGTCAAAAGGTCAATATAGGAAGAAACAAAAAAACACTATTTTTGGTTTTTGCCCCATAACTCGCAAAAAAATACCGAAAAATATTGAAACATGCATATTTCTGAACTCGGGACAACATTTAGAAACTATTTAGATGGGGTCTTTTTTAATGATTTTATTTGTGTAAATTATATTTTAGGTCAAAGTTAGAAAAAGTGGTTTTTTTTAAAATTTTCATCATATTTTATGATTTTTTTGTAGTAAATTATAAGATATGATGAACATAATGGTATCTAATGAAAGCCCTTCTTATGACGATAAAAACAACATATAATTTGTGTGGGTACTGGATGTGAGAAAGAAATGTCAAAACAGCCATTGTTACCAAGGGAAAGTCAAGGTGAACATGTCTTGTCACTAAGGGGTTAATGCTCTTATGGCAGTTATATATCTAATTTGAATTCTGATTTTGCTATAATGGAGGGCTATGGGGGGGGGGGGGGGGCTACCATGGAGTGACACAGATGAGACTTGTAGATTTAAATTCTTATTTATTCACTCCTTTTTTCTTGTGTTTATTTTTTTTCTATCTGTTTCTTATGTTCTTTTCATCTTTTCTTTTCCTTTGGTATGAGGATTCTTATTTAATTTTATGGCAAGACAGGAGGCTTCGTATTTGCATTACCTTCTTTACTGTTTAACCTCCAGCAGCAAAACAGTTAACAGTTATAGAGAGAAAAACAACCAATCAGAACACAGAACAGTGGTATATAAGGCAGTAACCATCCTCTTCACTTCCTCTTTCTTTGCTGCTTAACCTCCAGGTGAGCTCAATCTATATTTATTCTCCTATATTGTATCACAATATATATTGTTTATTACTATTTTGGTCTTATATATTGTAGATTAGATTACTTTATTTATTCTTTTCCATTAGTATGTCTACATTGCCAGACTTGTACTATATTTACATGATGTAGTTTTCTTACTAACTGTCCCTTAAACTGAAACTGTTTTTTCTTTCTACTTTTAACCTTAAAAGGTTTTCCTTCGTTGTATTTATTCATTCCCTAGCGCTAAACCTTTCTTCAACTATCAAACCTAACACCGCTTAGTTTTTTCTATATATCTACCAACCACTCACCTCCGTTTCTGGGAGCTTCGCGCTCCAGAATAGTGTGCTCCCCGCGATAATCGAAAAGGGGCCTTTCACCGCAGAGGGTGAGGCCTCAGGCTGCCTCCACGCAGCCGCGCCGGCTGGATTAGCAGCTTAGGCTGCTCTCTATCGTGCAACCACGTGCGCGCTCGGTTTTCTTAACCTCGCGCTAGGCCGCACATCAAATGGCGGCGTTTGGCCACGCGATAACGGGATTTTCCTCCCGTCGCGTCTGGCCCTCTCTCTCTCCCTCTTCGGCCTAACTAAAGGCCATCGGCAGCGATAGGGACCTGGTGCTTCCCAGGCAGGCCGGGATCCTAGCCTACAATACCTCAGGTGCAAACATTTTTCTCTCTCCTTTTTTTCCTCCTGAAAACTTTACTTTCAAAAATTAAACAGGTGTACTTCTGCATTTATAATACAACAGTACTATATAATACAAATCAGGACATATCATAGGGGTGACCCCCCTAAACAGACATGTTGAAATATGTATGACTTGGGGTGACCCCCCCTCTCCTCAGATTGGCCCTGGTGGCCCATATAGAGCTTACAACCCAAACTGTTGGGAAACCGACTACTGAGGGTGACCCCCTCCACTTATTTGGCACTATTAGTGGTCACTTAACATGACCCAGATGGGTGACCCCCACCAAAAAATTTAAACGGGTGACCCCCGCTTCTGCGTTTTTTCCTTAAAACTACAGCATAAAACATGCGCAATTAAATGTCTTGCCAACATCTATTCTATATGCCACAACAAGTCTATTTACTCATCTGTTTCAGAAAGAATCGAGTAAAATCACAATCATGAGTGATCTTCAGCCTACCAATATGCCTGCAGGCTTCCAAGAATGGCTGCGCTCGGCTCTGGCGGATTCTCTGCCTTCAGCATTAGCCGCACTGCGTGAGACACAACAGCCTCTCCACACAGAAATGAGCGAAGCCTCTTCGGACTCGGACGTTTCCCACCACTCCGCTGAGGGCGACTGTTCACGCAAGAGACCGTGGTCGGACGCTCCCACCCCAAAAGTCGACAAAGGCAAGGCTCCACTTAAAAAATCTAAGTGCGGCTCCCTACCCCTACTACCCTCCGCGGAACCTCTGGACACATCGCGCGAAGATTTTCGGATCCTGGATGAATACCGTGCGGGTAATTCAAAGCCAGGCACATCTAGATCACGATCACCTGACTACCTGATCTCACAGCTTCCCAAGGATCCTGAGGTCAACCCTGATCTCCCAGTGGAAATAATGGACTCCTCGGGTTTCCCATTGTTCGACCCACGTACACTGAGGCATCCCCGTTCGGCTGAATGGTCCCCACCCCAACACGTGGCCGACTTTCTCCGCTACTGGTTGAGACGACCTCTCGACAAAGAAGTCCGTCAAAAGCTACGGGCTGAATGCCCTCGCCCTTCCCTGCCTGATAAAGTCTCCTCGACCCCCGAATTCGACCCTACCTTCGTCACTTTCATGATGAAGAATGGGAAGGATCCTCGCAAGGGCCTGGAGCAAGGGCTCCGCACCACACAAGACAAATTACTGGACGTATCCGGCCCTCTGACTCAACTTTTTATCATGGCCGATGAAGCCCTCACGAATGGTTCCCAGATGGATTCCCACCTGGCACGAGAATGGGCCCAGAGGGCACTGTGTCTACTGGGCAACGCTAATACTGCCATCTCAACCGAACGCCGCAAAGCGGCCCTGTTCAAGCTCGATAGCAAATTGGCCGAATTAGCTTCCAAAGAACTCGGTCCAGACGCTAAGGGCCTCCTCTTCGGCACCAAGTTTTTGAAGAACCTAAGCCAGCATGTAAATATTTTTACATCCCTCAACAAGGCGCAATCTTCCTTGAAACGGGTCTTTCAATCAAGAGACCGTTTTTCCTACAGAGCTGGTCGGCAGAGGGGCCGTGCCACCAGCAGAGCCGCCTTCTCGGCATCAAGGCCCCGTCTTCAGGAGTCATCCTCCTACCGTTTCCAAGCTCGCCCCAGCTACCGCACACCCTACTACCGGGGACCCAGCCGATCGAGAGGATCAGCTTCATATCGGTCAAGATATCCCGCAGGTAAGGTTACACCCTTTATTACCTCACATTCAAATTGCAGGCAGGCTCATGCATTTCTATCATCACTGGGCCACTATCACCCAAGACCCCTGGGTCCTCCAAACTGTCAACGGTTTCCTTATAGATTTCTCTTCCCCTCCACTTCAACTAACCCCACCTCACCCTATCCATATGTCACAGAGCGACCTCTCTTTAGTTCACGAAGAACTTTCGGCACTACGGGACAAGGGAGCTATAGAACGCGCGTGTGGGGACCCTTACTTCGTCAGCAACATGTTCCTTGTTCGCAAAAAATCAGGCGAGTTCCGCCCAGTGATCAATCTCCGATCCCTCAACCAGCATGTCACCTACAGGCACTTCAAGATGGAGGGTATCCACCTTCTCCGCGATCTCTTACGAGAGCGGGACTGGTTCTCTCGCTTGGATCTAAAAGACGCTTATCTCACGGTTCCGGTCCACCGAGATCACAGACGGTTTCTCCAGTTTTTCTGGCAAAAAAGGCTGTGGCAGTTTACATGCCTGCCTTTCGGAGTCAGCTCGGCTCCGTGGTGTTTCACAAAACTCCTGAAGCCCGTTATGGAATTCCTGCGGGTCCGCGGCATCCGATCCATCGTCTACCTGGACGACATCCACATCATGTCCCGGGACAAAAACTCCCTCTACGAGGCCACGTATCTCACCGTTCAACTACTACAAGATCTCGGGTTCATCATCAACAAGGACAAGTCGGAGTTGCGTCCTACTCAGTCGATTCAATTCCTGGGTTTTACGGTGGATTCGGTGGCGGCGATTCTCAAGCTACCTCAATCCAAAATCTCTTCAATAAGGAAAGTCATCCGAACGTTTTTTACGTCTTCCCCGGGTCTCTCTTCGAGATCTTGCTCGCGTTATCGGGCTCCTCTCAGCGTCCATTCAGGCGATATTCCCAGGTCCTCTGTACTATCGGGCCATGCAACGCTTGAAGGCTCAACATCTTCGGGCCACAGGTTCCTACGACCATGTCTTCCCCCTTTCAGACGAGGTTCGACTCGAACTGCAATGGTGGCTAACACACATGTCGGCATGGAACGGTCGCGCCATCTTTGGCTCACTTCCAGACTTTATTCTGGAATCAGACGCCAGTCTTCTTGGTTGGGGCGCAACCTGCGGGTCCACAACAACGGGCGGCTCCTGGACACCAGAAGAACAGGGGCTCCACATAAATTGTTTGGAACTGATTGCGGGCTCCTTCGCCGTGCGCAGCTTTACAAAAGACACGACTCACTGCTCTCTGGTTCTCCGGATGGACAACGTGTCGGCAGTAAGGTATATCAACCGTTTGGGAGGGTCTCGTTCCAAACTCTTGACAGAACTGACCAAGGACCTGTATCAGTACTGCATGGCACATCACCTGTCCATACGGGCAGAGTATCTCCCCGGGAAGGACAACACGGTGGCGGATTGGTTCTCCAGGCACTGGAGGGACACCAGCGACTGGCAACTCCACCCTCAGATTTTTCACACCCTGGATCTCCTCAGGGGTCCCTTTCACCTAGACCTGTTTGCGTCCAGAACGAATCGACAAACGCCATCCTTCTTCAGTTGGATGCCGGATCCCCTCTCTCTGGCAGTCGACGCTTTCCTTCAGACATGGCACCCCAAGGGAGCATATGCTTTTCCCCCGTTTGCCATGATCCTCCGCTCGCTACATCTCGTGATGCGTCAGCAAATTACACTACTTCTTATCTCCCCACTGTGGCGGATGCAACCTTGGTTTCCCCTTCTGCTAGAACTATCTTGTGCAGATCCCCTTCTGCTACCCTATTCTTCAACCCTCTTGTCCGATCCCCAGGGGAATCCCCACCCCTTACTTCTTCAGGATCACCTCCAATTGGTGGCCTGGATGATTTCAGGGGTGCCTGGGATGTGTCTGGACTATCGACGGCAGCTCGAGATCTCCTCCGAGACTCTTGGGCACCGGGTACTAGAAGATCGTACCTTCAGGCTTGGGGCACCTGGAATAGCTGGTGTCTGGGACAACACCTTAATCCCTTTACGGCCCCTGTAGTGGCTATCTTGAACTTTTTGGCATCTCTCTTCGCCCAGGGTAAGTCCTACCGTTCCATTAACATCGTTCGGTCAGCCATTTCGGCAGCTCACGTTCCCATATCAGGAGTAAACGTTGGCAAGGACCCTACGGTCTGCCGCCTCTTACGGGGTATCCGGTCATCTAGACCGCCATCCTCTAAATACTCAACCTTTTGGGACATTTCCGTGGTCTTACATTTTCTGGAAGGATGGCCAGATAATGACTCTCTCTCGATCCGTCAACTATCCGCTAAGGTAGCACTACTACTCTGTCTGGTATCCTTCAGAAGGGTCGCAGATATTAGGGCTTTCGACGCAAATTCCTTCACTTTCTCCCCGGAGGGCGTTGTGGTTGCTATCTCACGACGAACCAAGTCATCTTCTACGTCGGTCTTCTACCCTTACTTTCCGGACCGTCCGAAACTCTGTGTCGCTCGCTGTGTTCGTCGTTATCTCTCTTCCACGGCAGCTTCTCGGCCTTCCAACCAGGGTCAGTTGTTACTCTCTTACGTACGCCCTTTCCGGCCGGTATCTTCCCCGACTATCGCACGTTGGATCAAATGGATTCTGCATCAAGCGGGCATCGAAGGGTCTTTCGGCGCACACTACGTTCGTGGCGCAGCAGCCTCTGCGGCTTTCGACCTAAGGGGCTCCTTGTCCGACATCATGTCAGCGGCAGATTGGTCGAGGGAGTCGACCTTTCGTACTTTCTACTTTCGCCCACGGGCACACGCGGCTTCTTCATTATTGTCTCAGCGTTAAAATAGCAAATACGAAGCCTCCTGTCTTGCCATAAAATTAGGGATTATTCTAGCCTTGGTGTAGTAATAATCTAAATTTTATTAAAGACAGGAGGCGAGTATTTCCCTCCCTGTTTGATTACTCCTTTTTATTCAAACTAACCCACCCAAAATTCACTACCTGTCCTGCTTCATAATTATCTCTGCATCTGTCTGTCTTGGTGGGATATTCTCCAGTAGGGGTATCGTTTCAGGGAATTTTATATAAGTTATTTACATTTAATGATTGTTTATCCGCTGTTGAGACATTTATGAAGAATAGTTTACTTTCACGATGTCTTTGTTTCTCTCCTAGCGTGATCCGTTTCTACGTTTACCATCACCCACTATCAACCTCGTGTTCGCATGGTCCTGTTCGTTGGATGGTTCTAGACTGTTATGTTCGCCATCCTGATCGGCGCATCAAAGAAAGAGGAAGTGAAGAGGATGGTTACTGCCTTATATACCACTGTTCTGTGTTCTGATTGGTTGTTTTTCTCTCTATAACTGTTAACTGTTTTGCTGCTGGAGGTTAAACAGTAAAGAAGGTAATGCAAATACTCGCCTCCTGTCTTTAATAAAATTTAGATTATTACTACACCAAGGCTAGAATAATCCCTAATTATGATGTATTATGATGTTTATTTAATGTAGTCACGAAGTTGTAAGAATGTAATACTTTTTGTGAAGATTGATAAGCATTTGTACTTTTGACCTCAAAAGCTTTTTTGATATTCATTATGCATGTTTGTATATGTTATATGTGTTTTGTTAAGTATATCAGAAAAAAAATATATATATATCACAGTAAAAAATAAAATACCTGCTAAAAAAAAGAAAAGGGGAAAAAAATGTAGTACTCCAGTCTACTTGTTATCACTTCCATGCCTTTGTACTTCTTGTTGGAGACAACTAGTCGGATGTTTCAATTGTGCGGTGCAAACATAGGGCCACATTTATCAAGGGAAAACAGGTGCTATTTTTTTTTTTTTTTAAGTGTTACATTTGGAGCAAACTTCCATAACTTTCCATTGGTTTCCATGGTTACTACTACTATTTTAGAACTTTTTCCGGAAATACCACCTATTTTGTCTTGATAAATATGACCCATAGACTTTCAGTGAAAGAGATCCAGAGCACATACGCTGAGTTGGCAGGATGCCTAGCTGGTTTTAATGCTGAGTGAAAATACAAGCCCCTGCCACTGTGTGATGCGCTTATTATCAACATTGATTAAGTAATATGTCTGTTTTTAATAAACGTTTTGTTTTGTTATTATACACGAAGTGTCTTCTGTCTACTTCTTCATATATTGATTTGATTTCATGGTAGTGGAGACTGAGTGGACTTTACTAATAAATCCATCTGCAAACAAATGCTCTACTAAAGCAGCTAGTTCAAATTATCAGGCAAAGGACATGCATCTGCAAAAATGGTGCAAACAGATTCAAGGACATACCATAATTTCAGAATATCACAGAGGGAAATGTTTATAACATTCTTTACCCCAATAATATGCAATGATTTTACTTCTGTGTGGGTCTGTCTGTCTGTTGTTTCCTCTGGTCAAGAAATAATGATTTACCATGTAAAATAGTGAGCTTTTTTTCAAGTATCTACATTAGCTGACTAAAATGATTTGCACACATCTGGAAGAAGGATTAGAGTGTCTGACTGCTTTTGATGCAGTTTTATAGGTTATTAAACAAAATTAAGGTTCAAATAACTGCCAAATTGTGTTACAGTCCCAGAAGAGTGGATTATTTGGGTGCAGGTTCAATGTCCACATTTATCTCTAGATTAGTAAATAGTAAATTAGTAAATGGTATTATGTTTCCATATCTGCCTAATCCTTTCATTATGGGATTATTTACGGCATTACTGGCCAGTAACCAAAGTTGTTTACATAGGCAATTCATTTCCCCATAACAATATCATCATTTTCCTGTCTACTTTAAAAACTGTAAATGTTTTAGCAAACTGCTAGCAAATGTGTATAAATTTAATTATAGATAGAAATTTCATAAGCTCGGAACGAATAGCAAATTCAAATGGCTAGGAGAATAAGTTCATGTAAGCATACAATTTAGTGGGTATTGTCGGTAGTATTATAAAAAGGTGCAATACCGTTTGGACACTTTGCAGTAGCGGAGGTTTGCTTTTCATTGTCTGATTTTTTAGACATGGGCTGCACTAGCGCAACAAACATAGGCAAAACCTAAATGTACACATTTGGCTTAGATAGCGCAGACTACCGTAAGTGTGCTTTATACATTGGCACATTTGCTGATTGCACCAGTGTTTTAGTTGTTATGATTGCTTTGTTATAATTACTGTTGTTATGTTTGCTTTCAATTGGATTGAGAAAGAAACTCTCTTTGGAGATAAGCTGGCTCCACTTTGGCTAATAAACTCCCCTTGTGGACTGGAAACACCAGATGGAGTGTGCTGCACTTAGCTGTTGGGGCTTGCTAATCATTGGTTGAAAGAAAAATAGTGAGCACTCCTCCGTTGGTGAAAAATTGAATAATTTCATAAAGTGAATCCAATAAAAGGTAACAGAAACATAGCAACAAGTGGGGTGAGGAAAAAGGTAAGGTTGCCTTACGTGTTTCGCGTGATAACACGCATAATCATATGACTAAGCGTGTTATCACAAGAACCGCGTAAGGCGACCTTACCTTTTTCCTCACCCCACTTGTTGCTGTGTTTCTGTTCCCTTCTATTGGATCCACTTTATTAAACTATTACATTTTCACCAATAGAGGAGTGCTCACTATTTTTCTTTCAACCTTTGAATTGGATTGACAACAGAAGTCAGTGTTTTCATGAACTGCACCTTAGCATAAACAGTATTTTAAGTGCAAGATGTGCAGACATTTAAGGTTACACATCCTACTATTTCTGGAGTTATCAATAGACTTCGGACACTGAGAGCACTCACTTTTCCAATCTCAGAAGTAGGCCACACACTTACTTAGAAGGCAGATGAAAAAGAAAATCATGACAACGATTATTTATTTTTATATTTATTTTCATTTTCAATATTATAATTCTTATTTTTTCTTATTTTTCTATTTTTTTTATTTTTGACCTTTGGTATCGGTATTAGGAACTATTTTTTAGCTATGCAATATCTGTTCCAGATTTTTAAGAAAAACTACTCCCTTTGTGGTCACATAAGTGAAGTGAAGCTATTGACATCTCTGTTAGGTTTGGGGTATACATTGTATTGTGTCTGTTATATATAAAGTTTGCGTATTCAGGAGATCACATGTCCCGGACTGTCTATCCACCAAGTTGCATTGGTGGTGGATAGACGTCTCCATAAGACTTCACAGGGAGTCTTTTCCACCTCCGATCGTTGGGGATAGGTGTTTGGGGATTAGTGGGAGGGGAGGGGGGGGGATTATTCTCCGGTCCAGGTCATGTGGTCTCACCCAGTTTGTGGCGCGAAAAGGAGGCTTTTCCTCCCACTCGCGTCATCAGCTGGGGCCCTGGATATTTTTTGCTTCACAGATGGCAAGGATTAAAGGCCTTATTTAAGGCGAAAATCACAAGGACATATCAGCACTTTATGCAAAGATTTACACAAATATTTCTCCTGAGGAAGCCCACATTGGAACCGGCGAAATGTGTTGACACCAAGACTACAGCTTTTTCGGGGTACCTGATTACCCTACCCTGATGGCAGCAAGAAGGAGTTGGACTATCTTTCAGGACATCATATGCAAGTTGTACTTTGTATGTTGTACGTGCATTTTCAATATTGCCTTTTTTATATATTGCAGCGCAATGGGTTTTTCATATGTTTTTTATAGATTGTGAAATAAATCAGAAGATTTTACCCTTTGATAAGCCTGATACTCTACTCGGTTTGTGAGTGTGATAAACAAATATTACCAGTTCACACACTTAATTTGTACTGTATTGCACTATTTTCTTTCTTTTTTCTCTTGTACATGAACCTTACTTTTCATTTGGTTAGGTGAGTAAGAAAAACTTTAATATTGTTAAATGTCAGAGCTTATGCTAAATATATGAAATCACAAAGAATAAAACACAATTTTGAGTATGGGTGATAGGCCAGAACATATATATATACATACATGCTTTTAGAATAACTCACAATAACAAGACATATACTCATAATAACTACATTTTGGCCAAGCTAACTATATAATGATTTTTTGGAATATTCTATACTATTATATGATTATTTGAGATAAATAAGAGTGTACATTTGATATACTTTGTTTTACACTATAATAGAAGTCTATAAGATAAAATATGTGAGACATTTTCTATACTGAAAGAAATTCAAGACACAGACCTGTGCAAGAAGCTATTTATCTGCCCTGCAGCTATCTGGACTCACTGAATCAAACACTATGCAAGCAAGCTTGAGGGTCTCCCAGTGGAGAAAGGGATGTACGCATTGACTTGTAGCTTATTCTACTTGCATATACACATATAGCGTATGCATGTTTACTTTTATTTACCTTAACCCCTTAGTGACAGAGTTCTATGCTGCATTTGATGAGCAGAATTCCATTATTTTTGTCATATGTTTGCTTAACTGTGAATATCTTTCTTTGTGTTCAGTACACCCACACAAATTATATATTGTTTTTTAAAGGACAAATGGAGCTTTCTTTTGATACTATTATTTTCATCATATGATATCATTTACTATTTAAAAAATATAGAATAAGATGAAAATGTACCAAAAAAAACACTTTTTCTAACTTTGACCTGATTTTTTTTACACAATTACAAACTGTAAAAAATAACCAGTCTATATAGTTTCTAATATTTGTCTTGAGTTTAGAAATACCAATGTTTCAATGTTTTTCTGGGGGGGGGGATGGGAGGGGGTGTTAAGTAATAAGGCAATAACTGGTAGTAGTGTTTTTTTGTTTCCTAACCATTTTCTCTGACAGTGACCTTTTGAAACCAACCTTAAACCTAAATATAACCCTAACCCTAAATCTATTCCACCCCTTAATCTAACCCTTGTACTAACCCGGATTCTAAACCTAACCCTAATTGTAACCCTAACCCTAGATCTAGGGTTATCTTTTTTCTTTTATTTCTTTAATTATTTTTTTTCTATCTGTAAGACTGCCTCTAGGGGCAGTCAAGCAACAGTTTCAGAGTGACGTAAGAGTTTTTTTTTTTTATGAGGAGCGCAACTCTTCATTTAAACTATGGATGTACATATACTTCCTCATGGTCCTCAAGGACCATGCTTTTCAGGATGTATATATATATACGTCCATGTGGGTTACGGGGTTAAAGATGTATATTGTTTGAATGGAAAAATAAGCTATTGTTGTTACTTTATTACTGTGTGTATTGAGTGTAGTTTTTTCTATGTATAGTGCCATTTCCTCACGTGTATCTTAAAGTATATTCTCCCCCCAAAAATGACATAAGGCAATACTGAAGATGAGTGCATCATGTCATGTGAAGAACATAAAGGTCATATAGAGGAGAACTTACTGGCAGAACAGCAATGTTAGGAGGGAGAACGGGGATTGTAGAAGACGTGTTAATATTAGGGTCAGTATTTACAATTTTATCCCTAACCAGTGGAGACCAGTGGAGAACTGTGGAGAACTGTTCAAAGTTGACAGGGCCTACACCACACACCCCAACCCATACACAAATATAAGAAGTCCCTCACAGTCCATCTTCTAAGTGCGGCTAAAACCCTAATACCAAAATTTTGGAAAAAACAACATACTCCGACATTTAGAGAATGGATAATTGCTGTAGAAGAGATTAGAAAAGCGGAAGATCTCCACCTTGCAGCACAAGGAAAAAGTAACCAATACATGACACAATGGTTTTATTGGTTAGAGTTCACCACAAGTGACGCAGGGCTAGAAGCTATGAAAAATATGATCCCCCATCCACTTAAATGATTTAAATGTACTGCGCCTCATTCATTTATATTTTATTTGATATGTATACATATTCTTGATGACCAGAGAAACCTCCCCCCCCCCACCCCATTATATGTGGACCCCCCTCCCCCCGCACTTCTGAACCCCCCCCCCTTTTTTTTTCTTTCTCTTGCTGTTGCTGTTTGTTTGTTTCTGTTTTTGTTCATTGTTATTATTCAATATTTTTCTAGATACAGATGACATATGCCTCAAATGATATAACAACCACCTCCACTAACATATTAAAATTGGCTATATTTTTATTATATTTTTATGTACCATTTGTATAATTGTTATGTATTTACATGGACAATAACATATTCTTGTACTCAACTTGTTGCCCTAATGTCCCTATTCCTTTTTTTTCTGTACCTTTCCCCTCTCCTATTTACCAAAAATCAATAAAAATATATTAAACAAAAAACAAAGTTGACAGGGCCTGATGGGCATACACCCAAAGTTATTAAAACAGCTCAGTGGTGTACTAGAACACAACCATTAGCAGATTTATTTAAACAATCACTGTTAATGGTAGTAGTCACCAAATATGGAAATTACGGTAGGAGGAAGTTGTCATGCAATCAGAGGCCAGTAAGTTTTATATCTGAAGTGGGTACATTAATGGAAACAATATGATAGTATTTTTGGTCAGCTAAAATCACATGGATTGCAAGATCAGAAACAGTATGGGTTTAGAGAGATCATGCCAAACTAATATGATTGATTAGGTTATTAAAATAATAGATCGGGGTGGTGCAGTTTAAATTTCTTATCTAGATGACAGTAATCTTTGAGTTTGGATTCCATTATGATTTAATGGATTATGTAATGGCTCAGTGACTGACAACAGAGGGTTGTTGTAAAGTCAGTTGGTGAAGATGCATTGGCGAATAAACAATGTCACCAAGGAGAGAACTTTTTCTAATACATATTTAGAGGATAATGGGGTCTATTCAATGAACTGAAATAATTTAGCTCATAAAAGAATTTGATTTAAAAAACAGTAATTAGTGATGTTTTGTGTCACTGAATTGTGCACAATATGTCTAAAAGAATTTTTTTGGTGGCCTACTGTGTACCTCTTGTTCTATATTGTGCTATGACAATCATCTCTTCAGGACTCAAGCTGTAATATCTTTGTTAGATATCAGAATAAACAGAAGATGCTATGAAGCTTCACAAGAAGGCATGTCAGTTATCGTTCAAACTGTGAAGAATACCTTGTGAGCCATAGGTCTACATTTAATTGGAGGCAAAATACAGGGAGAAGATACATAGAAATAGATGAAACAAAGAAGGAGCGAAAACTAAGATAGAAAAATTAGAATTTAGAGAGACAATTGTGGATACCTTATTGAAGGGAAATGAGGCAAAATTGTAGGCATTAAGAAAGTGACATTGCATGTAATTTAAATCCATCACTACCCAATATTTTATATTACTTCATATGACTTGTTTCTAAATGAAAAGAAAAATATCATAAATTGAAGGGAATTTCTCACTTCAAGATATAAAAAATGTTATGCATTCATATTTTCTGTGTAGACTAGAAAATATCTGTCATGATTGTGTAAGGGAAGTGGCTCCTCTTCCTCATCCGTTATAATGTTATTTGCAGTGGAAAATACATTGTCCCCCATTTTCCTCCTTTATTATGCTTGTGACTCAGTACACCAGCAAATCCTCCAGGAAGTAATGCAAGTACATTTTGTGACTACACTGATATAATATAATACTGACACCTGACATGGATTCTATTAGGGAAACTTACCAAGTGTGAAAGGCATATGGTGGAAATTCCAATGGTATTTCAAAGGAGTTGATGGATATGCTTCATAGACAAACAAAGGAGTTTGTAGTGGAGTTTTAAAAGGACATTGTAGTGTAAACTGTGTATCTGCTGTACTGAGCAAAAGTTTTAGGCAGGTGTGCAATCTTAAAGCGTAGAAAACAAAATACATTTGAATCTATTTGATTGTTGCTGTTTACAATTTATAAATCATTTTTATCCTCTACACTTACATGTAAATGTTTCCTGCACTCCCAATTTAATTCTCCAGTGTCTGGGCTTTGTATGCATGCATGGTAGCACTGTCAGTTTGAGTGACAGAACAGATGTCCGACCACCTAAAACCTTTGTTTTGTAACTGTTCCTTTTTATTCCTCCCAGGCTCCAGTCAAATGCTGACACGCTCAGTGTATCAATGTGTCTAAGGTTATGACTCCCAGAGTTCAGCAAATATGTTACTTATTCAGGTTTAGAGAAAATTGCAAATTTTTATCTCACAGTACATACAGGGTCCAGTATTATGTACAACCTACACCTCTCTAGATCTTCATTCCAATCTTGATATGTCTTGTCACTATTATTTTGTTGGATAACTATGTGAGCTACATTTTGAAAGTCTTTGTATACTCGAAATAAATAATTTATCATTTAAATCTGTTTGATTGAATATAGGCTTAAATCTTTGCCTAATTATGTAACCTTTAAAACAATTAGATCTGATTTATGGCTGAATTAGCAAAACAATTGAATATACAATTGAGATTAATCTGGTTTCCCTCTTAATCTTTATTATTATTTGTTTTCTCGGTGCATTTTTGCTTTGTTTGTTTGGAGTAGATTTTGTAAACTCTAATTACAAAGGTAGTAAATAAACATCACAAATGTGCAAGCCATGCAGGAAGGTGATTTCACAATTAGTACTTTTATCGGTTTTACTAGCCAAGCTTTCACTAACAGCATTGATTGCATTCTGCTAAAAATCAGCAGCCTGAGGTGACAGAAAAGAGTATAAGGTGATGGTGTGTAATCCCTGGGTGTAGTACGCTATTAACAATGTCAGCTTACTATTTCTCCCATTTTAGTTATTTTATCACAGTACAATCTGAGTTGCAGTTTTACTCAGAAATCAGAACTTCAGAGGCAATATTCATGAGTATGGTGCTTTATACACGAACGTGGGACTTGGTAAAGAAATTTCAATTCAGCTGATTTGGAGAATTTTTCCAACCTGGCGACTTTGGCCTTAACTTAGAAATTCCCCTTGTCAGTGACATGTAATTCCCTCTTT
Organism: Pelodytes ibericus; assembly: GCA_036172795.1. Taxonomy (NCBI): domain Eukaryota; kingdom Metazoa; phylum Chordata; class Amphibia; order Anura; family Pelodytidae; genus Pelodytes; species Pelodytes ibericus. The sequence continues at coordinate 114,516,172 of CM069861.1, read as the reverse complement.
CATGAATAAGCCCATAGTTTTCTCTTTGATTACATATCCAAAACTAAACACCTGACATTTTAGTTTTAGAAAATAAGTGATCTGGATTATAGACATCCTTGTTTTTATATTACATATATATATTATATTAGATATATCTAATTTATGAGCTAGAAAATGTACATATTCCAACACTACAATACTAGATTACTTTTAGAAAGCCCTTGTAAAAGTGAAGCATTATTTAGAGGGACTGTATCACCTAAAGATTGTATTGTACTGAACAAGTTACCTCCAGGTACTGTACACCAGCACAGGCACGGACTGCCGTCTCCTGCAGCAGGATCGGAAACGTCTTGTGGAGTAGGGGACAGGATCCTGAACTTCGCTGACGGCTCACCCCACTTCATCTCAGCCCCTATACAGGAGTGTGACTGCTATGCGTGTGGAGGCCCGAGGAAGCTACTTCCCAATACCCACCCTCCGACGACAAACATTCGTCGGCATCTTCTATGGACTGCTAGTTGCCCGTGTCTTTCAAGACATCCATTGTGGGTGGGGAGAGAAGTTTTATATGCCTAATTGCCCATTCGGGGAGTGAATCTCTGTGATGGAGGCCCCCTTTCTACACAGCAGTGACCATCTTGGGGATCATAAAGATGGAGGGCGCTGACCCCTGCTGCAAGGGGATTTTTGAGGGCAATCCTGTTCATGAGTACAGTTCCCCCCCCCCCCACCGCCCCAATTACCAGAGCCTCAGGCCTTCTTCAAAATATTTCCATGGTGGCTAATCCTGGCCAGTTTGACCATTAAGAGCACACGCCATGGGCGGGAACCAGGGACTGGCTACACAATACTGTTGTGAAAGAAGTCAACCCCAGGCCCTACCTTTTTCTTGCCTTCATCACCCACCTCAATTTCACCCTCATAGGCCTACGAACCATGTTTAACCCTAGCTTGGCGGTTTGCTGTGGTGTGGTGACGTACTCTTTTTTGGGTGCCCCTCAGGACATTGGGACTGCTGCACCAAAACATACCCTTTAACTGTGTGGTAGGGCTATATTATCCCCTCTAAAGGTATTTCTTGTGGCTGGGGGTGTTTTTTAACTAAAGGGTTGGCTAAAAGAAAAAGAAAAATCAAAGAAAACAGAACAAAAAAATGACTTAGTGTAACTATATTTTGAACCTGTGAATTGTATTGTATTTTTCCAAAGAACCTTGCAGGTAACTACTTCCACCAGGGACAGGTTACCATACTTGGTCTACTCCGTCATCTGGTTAATTTTGTTGTTTGTCACTGCTGCCAAACTAATATTGTGGCACTTGACCTATAACTCTCGGCCCGAGTGACTTGCTTCCACCTAGTTTACTGGGCAAACTTCATTGCCAAATGCTGTCCCATCCGACGCACCCCTCTTTGTTTTTGACCAACGGACCAACTGACACATATGGTTTCTTGTTTCATTGCTACCTTTTTGAAAATGTGAGAACCATTCTATATTACAAAACACAGGAGAGCTGCTCCCAATCGCGGCAGAGGAGTCCCAGACGCCGGCATCGAACACCAGAACCAGGTAAGTGTCCAATTAAAATGAAGTTTATTAAATACAAAATGATTCCAAAAAAATGGTTAAGAGCTGGGTATGATGTGAGGATCACCCGGTGAGGCTTAAGCCCTTGACGAAGAGCAAGGCTAGGCGCGAAACACGTAGGCTTCTCATGGATCTTTCCCTCACCGGGTGATCCTCACATCATACCCAGCTCTTAACCATTTTTTTGGAATCATTTTGTATTTAATAAACTTCATTTTAATTGGACACTTACCTGGTTCTGGTGTTCCTTGCCGGCGTCTGGGACTCCTCTGCCGCGATTGGGAGCAGCTCTCCTGTGTTTTGTATCCTATGTTCGGCTGGAGCGCCGAGAGAAGTAACCCACGCCGGCATCCGACTGCATTTCTTCAGCCACTTGCTTCAAACCTTTAACCATTCTATATTGCCAAATATGCTGTTTCTGTCTGTTTTTCTTATAACTTGTTTCCCTACATGTAGGAATTGTTGCTGTATTTCATTTTTTAATTACACAAAAGCACTCCCCTCGTTAGGATGTGCCACAACCAGCTGCAGTGGCACCTCCCCCACGAACCCAGTGTCGAATGAGTCAAAGTACGGCCAAATTTGTGGATGTTCATAAACGTGCTCAAAGAAGCAAAGGCAAACCAAAGTCTAACAAACATACACCCCCCAGCACGTAGGCACTCACCTCAACCTGTGGGCACAATAAGTTTCCTAACCAGTTGATCCATCTCCCTCACAAGCCACGGTGACAGCCTTAGAGGTTACCAAAACTCTTATGCCTCTTATGGATGCGAGATTTGCAGAACTTAAAGTGGCTATCGATGCTGTCTCCACAACCACAGCTGCTAATGCGACACGCATTGCGGACTTAGAACAGAGACAAGGCACTGCTGAGGGAACAACCTGACATCTGCAGAGAGAACTGCAAAATCAAAGTTTGGTGATCTTATCACTGCAGGAAAAGGGGGATGACAACGAAAATAGAGGCAGATGGAATAATCTAAGTTTTATGGGGCTGCTGGAGTCCATTCCCCCAGCAGACCTCGCACACATGCTACAACAATTGCTTCCGGATATCCTGCGATTGTCTAGACCCCACAACAAATTCCTTATTGAAGGGGCCCATCGGACCCGAATCGGACCCGAACCACAAGACAAAACTACACGACCAAGACCAGTCATTGCAAGATTCTTCATTTTTGCAGACAATCCCATCAGGATACTGCAAATGTAAAGAATTGGTCTTTCACAACAAATGGGTGTTGATTTGTCAAGATTATTCAGCGACAGTGTTGGGTAGATGTTTTCCTAAATTTGTAACTCACTCTTTGCTCACAAAATCCGATTTGTCCTCATGTATACAGCCCGCATGTGTATATCTTTAAATGGCCATGACGAATTCTTCAGACCTCCACACCAAACTGCAGAATTCATGAAATCCATTCCTGACGGGGGGGAGGTCCATCCCTTTCTCTAGGAGAATGACCGACTTACAGTCATGTGACTTTTGCCCACTGGGCTCTTGGTTGTTCTGTTATTTAAACATTTTAATTGTTTTAGCTGATCTCAAGTTTCTGTCTCCGGCGACATCTCCATCTCTTCAAAGAATAGTTACAAGGATTGGCCCCTTCACAAGCTGGGATGAAGGGAGATCTACCCAACACATTGATCATATTCCGTTATACCTCAAAGAAGGTATTGGCTAAACCACAACCATCCACCAGATCCACCTGTTGCGCACGCTCCCAGAATGGACTTTGAATCTTATATTGGAACGTAAATGGATTTAATACATCTGGAAAGAGGCGAAAAATCACCACCCATCTAAAAAGATTGCACCCAGATGTGGTATTTTTTCCTACTGCATTGCGAAACACATGGATCGCAGACTGCATTAAAGCTAATTACAAACTAAAAACGAGGGGAGTAGCTATTGTGTTCAGTAGTCATGTCATTATCTCATCCTTGACACCACTATTAATGGTCAAAAAATGTTACGGGTTAATATATATGCTCCACATTATCCCAATCATTTTATGTTTTGCTGGTTAACAAACTCACTGACTTACCTGACATACCCCTGGTAGTGGGTGGTGACTTTAATAGCTAAGTGGGTGGTGACTTTAATTGGCAAATCCATTCACTCTAGAGTTCCTCTGACCACTCACTGATCTTTATCTCTCTTTCCCTGGGGATATCCCCCCAGCCAAGTGGGTCCTGGTCTGTTCCCACCTACTTAGCTACGAATGCGGAGTTCAGGTAATTTCTTTCTTCAATATGGGCCAACTTTGTTAGCGACAACTTGGCCCATGTTGATGATCCACTCCTTTTCTGTCATACTCAAAGGCAGTCCTTCGGGACAACATTATTAGCTATGGGGCAAGGATGGAGAGGACATGGAAGAAAAAATCCAATATTCTTCCTACTACCACCAGTCGTACCTAATGCACATACAGTCTAACCAAGATAGAGGACTTTAAACAAGCATAAGACACCACCAGGCAGCTATTAGAAATGTTCTTAACTGAATGGGCCATCCGAAAAATTGAGTGGAGTAGACAAAGTTTTTTTCAATGGGGGGGCAAATCGGGCAGACTGCTCTCAAGGATAGCGAAACATAGATGCCCTCGAACATGGATTCTAAAGTTACAAACTGGGTCCTCCTGCCCAACATCCTTTGTGAATTCACAAACCATTATAAATTACTTTTTTTTAAATGGCAAGATGACCTCAATCTCGGTATTTCCCTACTTTACCAAGCCCAACTACAAAGACTCACCAACGATCAGAGGGACCGTCTAACTGCCCCAATTACCCCGACGGAAGTCACACTCACAATCATCTCAGTGCATAACCAAAAATCCCCGGGCCCTTACAGATTCCCAGCTGAATACTACAAACTCCTTAAAACCCGACATTGTAAATACAGTGACCTCCTTATATAATAAAATATATCTAGAACAAATTCTGGCCTCCTTCCTAACAGCACTAAACACTTTTTTATGGATTGGAACCGCTATATTGCTACGCTGCCTATAGAAATGAGGATGCAAGGGGCTTTTCCATTTGTTGGAATGGAAAAGCCCCTATCTAAATCAGAGGCAAGTTTCCGGGACATTTGGACCCCAAAGAATAGCTATCTTGATTAACCTCCCTCCCCCTTGTGGGACTTCCCCGCCCCTCCTCCCCAAGACCCACGATCAGACCCCGGGCCACCGAGATAGCGAAGACGACGAGCCTTGAATGATAGTAAGTGTGTATTAGTAGGTATGGTGAGATAGACTACGTCTTTTGGTTGGATGTAAGTGAGATTGGCAGGAACTCCTTAGGCTCTACTTCTGTTCCCCGTCCTCCCCTCTTCTGGACATAGATCTTTATAATAAAATCAGTAGTCAGATAATCAACCAATGTTTAACGACCCTCCTAGAATCGGTTGACAGATTGCATATAATATTTAAAAAGAGTGGGATGAAATTAGTAATACTATCAAAGTGCCTAATGTGATGTTCCTGTACTGTGATTTTGAATTTGAATGTATTTATTATATGTAATTTGCCAATAAATTTAATTAAAAAAAGAAAAAAGAAAAAAAAAAAGAAATGAGGATGCAAATTAACAGATCTTTTAAAATTCCCCCTGGTAAAATGGGCAGGCTCCTATTAGGTAAAAACCCAATTAATCTGAGCAGCAAATAATGCAGTCAGCACACCCCAATTGACCAGTATCGCACACAAATATGAGAATATATCATTACATTTTTTTCCCACATTACACTATGGTCCTTACCCGCCATGGAGACAAGATTATATTTCTATGATAAACCTCAGACCCAAAGGAGAGTTTACAACCTTTGTTTAATTGTTGTTGTATTAACAAGTTTGTTTCCACAGATTTTATTCTTACGGATTGCTAGGACAATAACTCACTGTATCTTACTGTGGTATTAATGAACTGTAACTGTAATAATATGTCAGACCTTTGAATTCAATGTATGCCATCACCATACTGAGTTTTTTCTCATTATGTCTGCTATTTTGAAACCAATAAAAACTTTAAAAAAAAGAAAAAATCCAAGGTTACAACTGTGTGGGTTATACTAACATGCCCTAATTACAGTCTGCATATATCTGCCACTATGCTTTTTTGCTTCTTTACTGCAGGCATTTTATAGCTCGATATGTTTATGCTCTTTTGCTTTTCTGCTGCAGGCATTTAATAGCTTGTATGGCCGGCCTATTATATTTGGTGGTTTTATTTGCTAAGTTAATCTTATATTTTTGCTTAAGGTGCACCTGATAGACACATTTTCCATCTCCTATGGTTTATTGTTTCTTACATATATATTTTGTTATACATTTCTTTTTCTTTTCTTTCCTATTTTTTTGTATACTAATTTTTTCCATTTGCGGTGGAACAGGTGACATTCATGTGCATGTATTTCACTAGTCCATAATGTTTGATGTCTCGTGTGTGCTCTACTTTTGGTATAGTTTCTTATACTTTAACATTTTTCTTAAATTATATCTTCTTCCTATGAGGAAGATAATGATGCCATAGTGCACACTATCATAAAAGAGAGCACTTCCTGTTCGTATAATCATAGCAACTTACGAGATCAGAGAGGACTGCCGCCACTTCAGAAATCAAATAACAAAAGGGAATTCACTCTTACCCCTACGCGTTTCATGAATGAGGCTTTACTTCACCACTTGTGAAGTGAAGCCTCATTGACAAAATACATGGGGTTGGATTTCCTTTTGTGATTTGCCGACTATCCAGCTTCAAGCTCCGACAGCAGTTTTCATCCATCAGACATATCAGCTGAACTGCCTAGACTTTACTGCTGGTGGAGAAAAAGCACTAGTCTGACAAGCAAGCAGACAGAAGCAGCATCTGGAATGAGGAATTCCCTTCTGTAATTTGATTTCTAAAGTGCCTGAAAACCTCTGCAATCATGTAAGTTGCTATAAGTATATGCAAAGCAAGAGAAACTAGGATAACAATCTTGTCAATTCGAAGTTGAAAAAGGGCACAATGCGGATCAATTTGAGTCAATTTGACAGGTATATGCAATTTGGTTAAGGGTTGGTTTAATTCCTCTCAATCCAGTGCAATTTGGTTGCAATTCACTGGTGCATGAATAGCTTGGAGAGCTCGAATATAACAAAGAAATTTAGGGCTACTTGAATGAAGCCCCTTGTTTCCAATGCTGGGCATACTTATATTTGATTTTGGAATTCTCTGTAACTATCTTTTTTTCTAAGGAAATTTTTTTAGCAAAATATAATAAACATACAAACTTTCATATAGCTGGATCCAACTTGTAGCCTGCTCTTTTACTTGGATTTTCTCTAATATCTGCTTAGTGAGCAGCAAATGCCGTTATAGTCCTGTCAATCTTCATTCATTTTGCAATTTCTTTATTTGGATTCCAATTAATACTTTGAGATTTAGAATTGTAGTCTATGCTGAGCTCCTAAAAACCAATATCTTTATGTCTACTCTTTGTCGTGATGAGGGGATTAATGTTAGCTGTTTTTATTTCCTATGAGGGTCCTATTTAATTATAAAATATATTCTTCAGATGTATACGTTAAAGTCTTTGCAGGCAGTGCTGCTCTATGCTATTGGAGATGAAATAAAGTGGTTTGTTTGGTTACACTTTTCATGTCAACTAAAAATGCACAGACAACAGATTTGGATCTTAGTCAATGCAACTTACTGGGGATTTGCAGTGTGACGAGATAAAATCAAACTGCTAAGTGCTTGGAAATCATGTTACTGTTCTTTAGAAGGGATGTGGTTAAACCATATAGCTTCATTATTTACGTGCAGTTCCTAGTGAGTCAGCATTCTTGTCTTAATTGTCCTTAATGAGCCGCTAATGTAGATATAATTGCTCCCAGTTTCAGATACAAATGCTGTCCTTCTACTTCTGTGTACAGTGAATTTGTAGATAACAGCAAATATGACTAAAATTGCTGCATTGCAGTACACAAGATGTCCCTAAAGGTGCAAAAATAAACTTATAGAACAGTTCTATATTCCTCAATGCACGCATTTAGCTGAAAACCTACAAAATATTGTATTGCAATGTGTATAAAATATATATTTTAACAATTTCTAATTAATTAATCCACATATTTACACATAAAGTTTGTTTAAACAATGTTATGTGTGTAAATTAAAATGTTTTATAATTTAATATATTGTTAACTACTACCAGTTTTTTGTACTAAGGAAGAGGGAACTTTGGTCAAAGAGCTGGCGTTCCCAAAGTATGGAAAGGCAATAGTTGCTTCTGTTTGCAGACTTGAACCTTTTTTAAAGACTGTATTCTTGTGTTTTGCTATAAAGCTCAAGAAAAGGGGAATGAGGGGAGGCCAACTTGCAGGTGAAAAGCAAATGTAGCAAGGGTTGGCAGTAATAACACAAAAACTACTGTAGGACAAAATACAAACAAGGATCAGCCCTGTGCAAAAATGACACACAGAACCACAGAGTACCTAGTGTCCTAACATAAATATGTGAACTTACTGGAAATAAATAAATGAATGAAAGTAATTTTAGTTTACCACCTTTGATAAATCCAAGGTCGATCATAGAAAGAATCTAAAAGGGAAAAAAAAGTAAAACATTTGCAATGTAGTAATTATAGTAAAATGGAGATGGTATAGTCACGGTACCCACCTAGAGACTACGGACCTTGTCTGTGTCAGAAACCAAAAGCTCCTAGAAGACCTGTAATCACTGGCCCCTTAACAGACTTCCCTTAACAGACAGATATTCTGGCACCAAATTCAATGATGGTTTCCACTGTGTTTGAGTTAAACTGTTTAAATGTCATTGTTCAATCTATTTTTATCTGATCTTACCTACAACAGGAAAGAGACATCATAGCTCTTGGCATCCCATTACAAGTATGAACTCACAAAATAAGCTCCAATTAGGGCGAGGAGCAAAGTAAACAGTGTGAATCATTGATGAGGTCTTAAAATATGGAAGACAGGCAGAAATATGGAGACATTTAGATCATATAAATAAAATAGGTGAAAATACTTGAGGCTAAGCAGTCCAGATCCAGAGTAATACCCAGTGATGAGGCTAATCTGTAAGTCAAAAGCAGGAGGATATGTCTGAAAGAAAACAGCTCGGCAGGTTTTACTTTTGATTTTGCCGTCGCCGTTGACAGCAAAATCGTAATTTTAAAACTTAACATTATAGAGACCTCCCATGGGACATGTATTAAAATGTAAGAGAACTTTAACCCCTTCGTGACCAATGAAGGTCCTGGACCGTCATGAGGAAAAAGTCACTTTGTGACCAATGACGGTCCAGGACCGTCATGCAGATCCGATCGCGGTATGCGCTCTGGCATGCCGCGATCGCACTAACAACGACTTGGCTGAGTGTCTCGATACCGAGACACTTCAGCCATGTCGGTTGAGGCCCCCCCGGAAACATCCGGGCACCGTGACAGCCAATCACAGTGCCCGGATGTTAATAGCTGTCAAAGCAGTTGCCTACTTTGACAGCTATAATCTCTCCCTGCTCCACAGCGATCGTGGGGCAGGGAGAGACTAAATATAGTGCTGGAAGCCACCCCTGGTCCCCCCCAAGCCCATCCAGGCCCCCCAGGTTTTTTTTTTATTAAAAAAAAAAATTTAAAAATTACTTTTTTATTTATATTTTTATTTTGCTAACCTTAACCCTTGGGTTAGGGTTAGAGATCCTCAAAACCCTAATACTAGAGTTAGAATTAGGGTTTGTACTAACCATAACCCTAGGGATAAAGTTAGAGTCTAATATAAATAAAAAAGTAAATACAATTAAATAAATAATAATAATAAAAATAAAATAAATAAATAAATAAATACTATTAAATTAAATAAAAATAAGACGTTAATCCTTAGAGGACCAGTGACATGTTAGGTCTGTTGGTGGTCCTCTATGGATATTTTATATTAAAAAAAAACTGCTAATGGGGCCAGTGCCTTGCATTGGCCCCCAACAGTAGATAGGGGCCCGCAGCAGCTGGATATATCATCCATGCAGCCGCAGGATAGCAAGGATAGCAACAATTTGTGCTTCCTACTATAGACTACATTCCCTATGATGCTACGGTCACTTTTGGCTGGCTGAGCATGATAGGAAATGTAGTCACAAGCATTACATAATAAGTACATGTTTTAAAGCTGCAATGACTGTATCCTAAAGTTGTCCCTTTACCTGCCACATAACACTAGCAAACCTATACATGTGGGGTACCGCTATACTCAGGGGAAGTTGCTTAACATATATTGGGGTGTTGTTTTGCAAAAAAAAACAGAACAACCCCTTTAAATTCTTACCTAAATACAAAGAGTGTGGGGAAAAAAACACCAAAAAATGACTACGCCAAAACTTGTCAAAGATTGGTGGGAAAATTACTGCATGAAAAGTGTCAAAATACCCCAATTTGACTACCCTGGGATGTCTACTTTTAAAAAAATGTGTACATGCGGGGCTGATTGAGCAATGCATGTCTAATATCGATGTTACAATGTCAGTAACACAAATTTTGGAAAAAATGGTTTTGAAACAGCTAGGTGCAACTTGTATTTATTACAATACAACATTAAAAAAAAAGCAAAAAAACATATAAACATTGAGTATTTCTAAACTCAGAACCAATATAAGAATCTAATTAGCAGGTTTTTTTATTTGCTTTTGTAGCTTAGTAAAAGATTTTACAAATTAAAGTCAGGAAAGGTGTTTTTTTATACATTTTTCAACATATTTTTCTATTTTTTTCATAATAATATAAATGATATAAACAAAATAATGGCATCAAAAGAAAGCCCTTCTTGTCCTGAAAAAAACAATATATAATATGTGTTGGTACAGCAAATAACAAAGAATAAAATTACAGCTAAACACAAACACCTCAGAAGTGTAAAAACAGCCACGGTCATTAACGCACAACATTCCAAAAACAGTCTGGTCATGAAGGGGTTAAGGAGGTCAAATATCACTTTAAAAGTCAACTGACCAAGTGAACTCCCTCACACTATTCACTAGAATAAACTTGACCTCCCTCTCCTCCCACCTCCACCAAAGTCCATCTCGAACTCCCTTCAGTGAAAAGCAATAAAAATTGCTATTCACGGAAAACCGAAGGCAGTTTGAATGGAGAGGCGAGTTTCATAAAAGTAAAAAATATCTTCCACCTGTCAACACTATATCCTGAGGACCATTTAATTTACAGGGCACCATTTGTGTGCCAGGGGGTGAGGAGTGATTTCTACTACCCACCCTGACCACACTCAAAAAGTGTTTTTTTTTTACAGTTAATTTAATTGAAGCTGGTTATGGAGGGCATTTGGGAAGTCTCTGGGACCCGGTTTTCGACAGTTAGCCTGACAGGCATTTTTTTCCTTACCCCGTTGAGATAAAAGGGTGTGAGTTTTTTCTCATTCAATCTTTGCCAAATTATCAGAGAATACCATTTTGCAAAGTAGAGATGAGGCATCTGAGAGGTGGTCGAGTCTGTCTGAGTTTGGAGGGAGAAATTAGTGCTAATCTTGACCTCCAATCTCAGATTTTAGTGAATAGTCCCCAAAGTGCCACATTGACAATCATGCTATAGGTTTACAATCACTGTTCAAATTTATAAACAAACATAAGTATGATAGCTGTTAACATTTATGAAATTGTCCTGATCTATGGCTTGTCTTAAATCATGTGATCATGTTAAAAAATTAGGAACAATTTCAAAAAACAAATGTTTTTTAGTCACTATAATTTTACTTTGGAGGTTGACTTTCATTTTGAGACGGGTCAATTTTGGCACCCGAGTTTTCCTTAGAAAGAAAATCCCAGGTTCGAATCTTTCCCATTGAAAGTATTGGGAGGCAAAATAATGAAAGCTTTTTTTGACACTAAGTAAAATTTCAGTGGGGAAGACTCAAACCTGGGAGCGATTTGACTAACTCTCAAAATGAGTCAAATATTAGTGAATAGACCCAATAAATACACTCAATAAACCATGATTTTCATTAACTGACAAACATACCTCTAATTTAGATTCAAGAAATTACCACTTAAATTATAATCCCATTTCTTTTCTGTTGTGATCAGTTTCAAACCATCTAGTTCAGCTTTATCCTCAAATGAATGATAGCTTTTTCTATTGCAATAGAGCAGCAGGAAATGCTAGCAGAATGCTTGGTTGCATAGGGAGAGGTATTAGCAGTAGGAAGAGGGAAGTGCTCATGCCATTGTACAGAGCACTGGTGAGACCTCACTTGGAGTATTGTACGCAGTACTGGAGACCGTATCTCCAGAAGGATATTGATACTTTGGAGAGAGTTCAGAGAAGGGCTACTAAACTGGTTCATGGGTTGAAGGATAAAACTTACCAGGAAAGGTTAAAGCATCTTAACATGTATAGCTTGGAGGAAAGACGTAACAGGGGGGATATGATAGAAACATTTAAATACATAAAGGGAATCAACACAGTAAAGGAAGAGAGTATATTTAAAAGAAGAAAAACTACCACAACTAGAGGACATAGTCTTAAATTAGAGGGGCAACGATTTAAAAGTACTAGATGGACCGAATGGTTCTTATCTGCCGACACATTCTATGTTTCTATGTTTCTATAGCTTTAATAAAATAGTGTGTTTTTAGCTATGTCTTTGTAATCATGTATTGGTGAGATTATGTTTTATGTAAACGACTTTAGTCAGATTACCAGAATGTCAGCTAACACTTCTCCTGCTAATTATTATTGCTTGTAAAATGCAATGATCCACAAATGTAATGAGCAATTAAGAACAGACATATCATACAATATTGTGACTTTATTCAAAGGAGAGTGAAAATGAATATGAAAAATAGTATTGTTATGAAATGTGAAGATGCCATGCAATATCTATATGCTATAGAATTGTGAGCAAAGCACCAGAAATCCTATTTAATCCTACATAACATCAAAAATCATATATAAATGCTTTGCTCAAGGAAGACATTTTGCTTTAAAAATACAAATGTTTTCTCTCCTCTCCTTTGCTAACAGTGCTGAACGCATCCAGTCAGCCTTGGACTTAGGAATGATCAATGCAGACACCAGCACTCGATGTGAAGTGGAAAACTTTATTCACACACTTGGCGACGTTTCAATCCTGTAACGGATTTTCTTCAAGCTTGAAGAAAATCCGTTACAGGATTGAAACGTCGCCAAGTGTGTGAATAAAGTTTTCCACTTCCCACCGAGTGCTGGTGTCTGCATAGATTATTTCTGTATTTGGAGACCTGGGAGGCATCTTGGAGTACCTGCACCGGGATTATTCTTTCACTGCGGATCTGGTACTAGTTATTATTTGGACTTAGTAATGGCCTGACTAGATTAAATAAGATAAAAACCATAAAAACTCCCTCTAATCAATAATGATTTAGATAAGGACACGAATCAGCAATAATTTAAAAGACACATGTACTAGCTTACTCTGTAATTTAAACCCTAATAAGTAACTGAATAATAAAAGTGATAGAAACCTGTGGTTACAGCAAGGTCAGAATAACCTAAATGACCTAATTGTTTCAAAACATCACATGAGCATATGTTATTTTTATGATTAATGTTTAAATAATTGATTGATTGAAATTCTACAAATACTGAAGTGTGTAATATGCAAATCAGACTTGACTGAAAGAGGCTTTCCCACCTCTCGGTCGACTCTCCTTGATTGCGCAATAAAGACAACTTTCCTGCTCTAGTTACTCCGTCTCTGTCTCCTAACTGACTCCGTGAAACAGAGGTAGAATCCATTGATGACAGATTTATAATTGTTGAAATGAGCTGCCTATATTTATGCTTGAACATTTGCTTAAATCATGCATACAGCTTTATAAAGCATGTTACTGTGTTGCCAATATAAATGATGTCAATGAAAGAGATGTATTATACAGGGCTATTTTTAAAGATTAACTCATGACTCTGAAGCAATGTTCGAAAAGTGGAATGTAGAAATTCACACTTACTCATATATACAACCAACAAGACTTCACCCAAATCTTTAATTATAAAGAAGAAAACAAAACGCACCAGAACTCTGTAAAAATGTGCAATAATTTCGGATTCGTTTTTATTCTCCCATTTGTCCTTTTGGCAATTCGGCTTAATTTCGACTAATTTCCGCCTCAATTTTGGATTAATTTGTATATGTAACTACTATGGGTTTATTCACTAAAATTTTAGTTTGGAGGTCAACTTTCATTCTTAGACTAAATCAAATTGGGCACCCGAGTTTGACAGGTTAGAATTTTCCCCACTGAAAATAATGGGAGGTGAAATGATCAAAGCTATTTTTCAGACTGAGTCAAATCCAGAACCCGAGTTTGACTTATTCTCAAAAATAGCTTTGATCCTTTCACCTCCAATTACTTTCAATGGGGAAGCTTCAAACCTCTTTTTTCCCCCCCAAAGTCAAACTCAGGGAGCCGAATTTGACTTAGTCTCAAAATGAAGGTTGACCTCTACATTCATTGCATATATAACAAATAGACTCAATTTAGACTATTTTAAACTCATTTCGACTCAGGTTCGACTATAGTTATATATGTAACTAATAGACTGAATTTCAATAACATTTTCACTCAATTTTGACTTTGGTTGTATATGTAACTAATAGACTGAATTTTGACTCAATTTTGAATCAATTTCAAATTTGGTTGCTGTATAGGTATGCATATTAGTATAAGGTTCGGGAATTTGAATGAAAGATCCGAATTTCATCCCCATCCCTATAGTGTTGAGCTTATGCAACATTTCCATTCGTTTTCATATGACATTTGGTCATAATCCAGCTCTTTCATCCAAATTCGTATACTATTGAACATAGGTGAATTTTTCATTCTTCTGAATGAAAATAACAAAATTAAAATTGAATGAATTTCATACAAAACAAATGCAGAAGTGGATGAAATTCATTTCAGATGAAAAAAAAATTGGTCTAAAAGGAAAAAAAGGGAAACAGAAATTTTAGTTTTGTGCAACTCTAATAGTAACTGCCTTGATTAATTGATTGATTCCACTGTGAACACATATAAATTATATATTAAAAGTTGTAAGTAAAAGTCCATTAAAAAAATTTATTTTATGAATCATAATTAGAAGATCTACTCAGGTTAATAGTAAAAAAACAATGGCAAGGCAGAAATTGGGATTGAGAGGAACGACTGCTTAGGGTACAAGTAATAAAACAATGAAACAAATGTATAGAGAAAGCTTTTGCCGGATGTTTCAAGATCATCCATTTTTTCGCTCTACTGTTGTGGTATTTAGGGTGATCAATGGTTAAGGGACTGAATAAGGAACTTTCAGTGTACTTCAAGCTTGAAGAAAATCCGTTAGAAGATTGAAACGTCGCCAAGTGTGTGAATAAAGTTTTCCACTTCCCACCGAGTGCTGGTCTCTGCATTAATTATATCTGTATTTGGAGACCTGGGAGGCATCTTGGAGTACCTGCACCGGGATTATTCTTTCACTGCGGATCTGGAACTAGTTATTATTTGGATTTAGGAATGGCCTGACTAGATTAAATAAGATAAAAACCATAAAAACTCCCTCTAATCAATAATGATTTAGATAAGGACACGAATCAGCAATAATTTAAAAGACACATGTACTAGCTTACTCTGTAATTTAAACCCTTATAAGTAACTGAATAATAAAAGTGATAGAAACCTGTGGTTACAGCTAGGTCAGAATAACCTAAATAACCTAATTGTTTTAAAACATCACATGAGCATATGTTATTTTTATGATTAATGTTTAAATAATTGATTGATTGAAAATGTATAAATACTGAAGTGTGTAATATGCAAATCAGAGTTGACTGAAAGAGGCTTTCCCACCTCTCAGTCGACTCTCCTTGATTGCGCAATAAAGACAACTTTCCTGCTTCTAGCTACTCCGTCTCTGTCTCATAACTGACTCCGTGAAACAGAGGTAGAATCCATTGATGACAGATTTATAATTGTTGAAATGAGCTGCCTATATTTATCCTTGAACATTTGCTTAAATCATGCATACAGCTTTATAAAGCATGTTACTGTGTTGCCAATATAAATGATGTCAATGAAAGAGATGTATTATACAGGGCTATTTTTAAAGATTAACTCATTACTCTGAAGCAATGTTGGAAAAGTGGAATGTAGAAATTCACACTTACTCATATATACAACCAACAAAACTTCACCCAAATCTTCAATTATAAAGAAGAAAACAAAGGGCACCAGAACTCTGTAAAAATGTGCAATAATTTCGGATTCGTTTTTATTCTCCCATTTGTCCTTTTGGCAATTCGGCTTAATTTCGACTAATTTCCGCCTCAATTTTGGATTAATTTGTATATGTAACTACTATGGGTTTATTCACTAAAATTTTAGTTTGGAGGTCAACTTTCATTCTGAGACTAAATCAAATTGGGCACCCGAGTTTGACAGGTTAGAATTTTCCCCACTGAAAGTAATGGGAGGTGAAATGATCAAAGCTATTTTTCAGACTGAGTCAAATCCAGAACCCGAGTTTGACTTATTCTCAAAAATAGCTTTGATCCTTTCACCTCCAATTACTTTCAATGGGGAAGCTTCAAACCTGTTTTTTCCCCCCCAAAGTCAAACTCGGGGAGCCGAATTTGACTTAGTCTCAAAATTAAGGTTGACCTCTACATTCATTGCATATATAACAAATAGACTCAATTTAGACTATTTTAAACTCATTTCGATTCAGGTTCGACTTTAGTTATATATGTAACTAATAGACTGAATTTAAATAAAATTTTCACTCAATTTTGACTTTGGTTGTATATGTAACTAATAGACTGAATTTTGACTCAATTTTGAATCAATTTCAACTTTGGTTGCTGTATAGGTATGCATATGAGTATAAGGTTCGGGAATTTGAATGAAAGATCCGAATTTCATCCCCATCCCTATACTGTTGAGCTTACGCAACATTTCCATTAGTTTTCATATCACATTTGGTCATAATCCAGCTCTTTCATCCAAATTCGTATACTATTGAACATAGGTGAATTTTACATTCTTCTGAATGAAAATAACAAAATGAAAATAATGAATGAATTTCATACAAAACAAATGCAGAAGTGGATGAAATTCATTTCGGATGAAAAAAAAATTGGTCTAAAAGGAAAAAAAAGGGAACAGAAATTTTAGTTTTGTGCAACTCTAATAGTAACTGCCTTGATTAATTGATTGATTCCACTCTGAACACATATAAATTATATATTAAAAGTTGTAAGTAAAATTCCATTAAAAAAAATGTATTTTATGAATCATAATTAGAAGATCTACTCAGGTTAATAGTAAAAAACAATGGCAAGGCAGAAATTGGGATTGAGAGGAACGACTGCTTAGGGTACAAGTAATAAAACAATGAAACAAATGTATAGAGAAAGCTTTTGCCAGATGTTTCAAGATCATCCATTTTTTTGCTCTACTGTTGTGGTATTTAGGGTGATCAATGGTTAAGGGACTGAATAAGGAACTGTCAGTATGAACACCGGCAGCCATTTTGTCTGACAGGTGACATGTTAAATCTTCTGTGTCTCAAGACACTACGATGTTCAAATAAGGCAATTATTAGGCATGTTTTTTCCTTTGCTTAATTATGTCTGCACATTCCTTTTCACTGATAAGAGTTTCATGGGGGAGATTCTACCCTAGACTCTAGTTTCATTAAAGGAGAATTTCTTTCCCAAATCCACCTAAATGATGGTGACCGTTGAGCTCTGGCTATGACTAGAATGCTGAGAAGCTATCTAAAAAGCATTTATCCGCAAGTGGGGGTTTTGTAGTACCCACAAAGAGAGAGTGTAAAAATGTAAATATATTATATCACACAAATTATTCATAGGCACATTTTGGTGATAGCAAGTTATCATATATATTACACATTCATGCAGTATTAGGTATTTAGAAAATTATATATATTAATTATCCTAAAGTATTACTAGTAACTTTTAATTAGGTGTCAGGTCTGTAAGGTAAATTATGTAATTGAATTATGCTATGTTTTATTGGACATTCGTCTAATTTTTAATGTGTCTAATGTTATGATATACATTTTAATATGTAATATGTATTTTTCTACCTATAAGAATTGCCTGCCCTAGACACGAAATAATGATAAAAAAAACCCTTTAACACCACCCACACTTAATTATACTGATATAACTAATGTGCTAAAACTGCCACCACCAAGACAATTTATAAATGGGGTGCCTTAGTCCCCCAAGCAAATTAGACTTAACCCACAAAATATGCTTTAACACAATATCTATGCGATTGGTCTAATCAGGTAACGTGAGTCTCTATACCAGACAAAGGCATAACTTAATAAAGGAATATTTATTATGAACAAAAGAAGTCACAGTGCATACAAAAAATAAAACAGATGACAAATTATTTACACCAAAACAGATACAAATAAAAAGGAGAAATTAACAGAAAATCTAACTACTCACTTAGATAGAGAAGTACCAGTATTTTCTGTCCGAGGGACTGCGGCAAGGAAATGACGGCAACTTACACAAAATTAGATCTTGGCCCCTTGTAAGCACACTGGCCATTATTCCATCATTAGATTTATAACTTGTCAGGTCAACTCAGGTTTCCAAGCCGGCCCAGAGGTGGGAAGGTGTAGCTAAAAGTGTCCTCCCCCTTGTGTGGTGGAACAACCCCAGTCATTGTTGCTAATTTCCCTCCAGTGCATGTCACATACTTAATTCTTTATTTGGAATGAATGTAATAGTACTATTGGCTTTCTCTACACAGAGACAGAGTCTCCATTGATAAAAATTTATGAATGGAGACTCTGTCTCTGTTTAGAGAAAGCTAATAGTACTATTACATGCATTCCAAATGCCGAAAGTCTATAAACCGAACGTTCGGTTTATAGGCTTTCAGTTTATGGAATACATGTAATCCTATTGCTATTCTATAAACCGAACGTTCGGTTTATAGAATAGCAATAGGATTATATGTATTCCATAAGCCGAAAGTCTATAAACCGAACATTCGGTTTATAGACTTTCGGCTTATAGAAAACGTATAGTAGTATTGCCTTTCTATGAACCGAACGAGAGCCTCATTCATAAGAAATTCTTATGAATGGGGCTCTCATTCGGTTTATAGAAAGACAATACTACTACAAGTTTTCTATAAGCCGAAAGTCTATAAACCAAAGGTCGTTCGGTTTATAGACTTTCGGTTTATAGAATACATAGAATTACATGTAATTCTATGTATTCTATAAACCGAAAGTCTATAAACCAAACGACCTTCGGTTTATAGACTTTCGGATATTAGAAAACATATAGTAGTATTGCCTTTCTATGAACCAAACAAGAGCCCCATTCATAAGAAATTCTTATGAATTGGGCTCTCGTTCGGTTCATAGAAAGGCAATACTACTATACGTTTTCTATAAGCCGAAAGTCTATAAACCGATGGTCGTTCGGTTTATAGACTTTCGGTTTATAGAATACATAGAATTACATGTAATTCTATGTATTCTATAAACCGAAAGTCTATAAACCGAAAGACCTTCGGTTTATAGACTCTCGGCTTATAGAAAACTTGTAGTAGTATTGCCTTTCAATAAACCGAACGAGAGTCCCATTCACAAGAAATTCTTATGAATGGAGTCCCCATTCATAAGAATTTCTTATGAATGGGGCTCTCGTTCGGTTTATAGAAAGACAATACTACTACAAGTTTTCTACAAGCCGAAAGTCTATAAACCGAAGGTCGTTCGGTTTATAGACTTTCGGATTATAGAATACATAGAATTACATGAACGAACATATAGAAAACTTGTAGTACTATTGCCTTTCTTTGAACAGAACGAGAGCCCCATTTATAAGAATTTCTTATGAATGGGGCTCTCGTTCGGTTTATAGAAAGCCAATAGTATTACACGTATTCCATAAAACGAACAAATAAAACAAAACAAAACGAAAATTTTAGTTTTGCACATGTCTAGATATCACCATGATACAAACATATGCACAAGCAGCTATGCTCACACATGCGATAATCATTAAAAAAAAAAATCTAAGGAGGATTGAAACAATATGGAAAAAGGAGGCGAAAATTAATATGGGGTTTTAACTTCCCTGTTCTGGATCCCTTTTAAAGAGATATTCAGGTGCATGCATGAGAACAAGTGTAGGTCTTTAAATGTCAGGATCACCATAGAGGAACTCAGTGGACTGGGGAGGTAACCCCTTACAATTGCCATAGATGCACAAGGTTTGGCAGGGAACTGTCTCACAAGTTGGAACAGAGGCATGGAGGCCAAATCATGCTACAAATGGGTGAGGCAAGGCATAGTCAATGTGGTGCAAAGGACAGGGTCAGGACAGAGGGACAGAATTAGAGATTGGGTCAGGTGGAGGGCAAGGATGATAGAGAAAACAGGCCAAAGTAAAAAACAAAACAAAATGGGCAGCAAGCAGAGCACCTTACCTCTGGGCACCTTACAGAAAACCAATTCTGCCCTCCCTCATCCCTATATCTCCCTCTCACCCCATACCCTCCCAAACTCATTCTATCTAGGTCTTTGTATATCATGCCAATGATTTAAATGCATCCCAGGACATGCACCATCACCCGCATTGCACATCCAAGACTTGCCGCTGCCCTCCCTGGACACGCCTCTCACCTGCATTGCAAATCCAAGACTTACCCCATTAATATGCCACAGCTAGTATGCCCATTAATATTCCACTCTTTGCACATTCATTTGCCACAACCGGTATGCCCATTAACAGATCACAGCCAGTTTGCCCATTAATATGCCACTCTTTGCCCATTTATATACCACATCTGGTTCCCTCTGCCTCAGTGCTCACGTAGCATCAGAGAGACAGCATGGAAGGATGTCTGTGCATTGGAAAGACACCATGCTGCCTTCTAGTGCGCAGCTGCTGGTGAGGGGAGATCCTTTGATCTCCCCAGCCAGCGTCTCTTCGGCAAGCGTTTTTTTTCTTTTCATTTTCATTTTTTAAGGGCTGGGCCTGGCACAGGTATATCGCCTGTCACCCCCTGATGGTGGCACTGACAGCAAGGCACAAACGATAGACACAAAACAGGTAACGTAGAAGACCACAAGAAGTAGCCTCTAAGCAGGCTACAAAAAACCAAGCACTGGCTAAGTTGCAAAAGAGACAATTATAGGGCTGTCTAAGCTGACTGATGGAGTACCGCCTCCCCCGGTTTTAGAAAAAGGGTACTACAACCCCTTTCAGAGTCCTTTTTCCTAGGTATGCTACTGCGCAATATTGATGGCCCAGTGAGTCCAGAGGCTATAGTCTTTGAATGAGCGAAAACAGCCACTCTCACACATCTGGAGATGTGGTAGCACATCCCACCCCATCCAGGCAGAGAGCCGGACAATCGCTAGGCGCAATGCTAGATGGAGCTGCGCTACAGGGACAGAGCTCCGATGGCCAAAGACAAGTGCGGGGATTGCTGCAGAGCTAAGTGTGGTTTCTGTGGCCATGCCTGATTGATATCTTGAATACTTGGATTATATTTTTTAAAAATGTAGACTTAGATATAGAAAATCAAATGGAGAATATTTTAAAGGATGGATAAAGGGGAGTAATAGGGAATATCATGGAGGGACACAATATAAAATCTTTCCAGATAATTAGAATATGGCTTTCCTAATAATTCATTTTGTAGGTAAATCAAAGAGTTTATGAAGAAATAGGGAAATGACCTATATTATGTCAGTATTACATGATTTATTAGAACATTTGATATCAAAATGTCCTCAGTTGATTATATTAAACAAGAGTAATGTACTAAACTTTCCACTTTAAGAAAATGGGACTTAGATTTGCAGATAGAGATAAACATTGAAGGATGGAATAAAGCATTAATGATCTTATATAAAACTGCACATTATTTAAATTTAACTAAGATTCAATATAAGTTGATAAATAGGTGGTATTTGGTCTCCACAAGGGTTGATAAAATGTAAAGGGGGGACGAGCGATACTTGTTGGAGATGCTGATTGAGCCGAAGAGACTACTTACACATTTGGAAGAAATTTCCAATAATTAGTAAATTGTGGTAGTTGGTCTTAGGTAAAATTGTAGAAGTCTTTCGTGCAGAATGGGAACATGATGTAAAGAGGGCCTTATTACATTTGGAATGTCCCCCTTCAAACAAGGCTGAACGGAAATTCATATTTCATATTCTGACAGCTTTAAAACTTTTGATTGCAAAAAATTGGAATAGCAATGTTTCTGATTGGATTATTATATATAAAATAGGTTATTCATCAAAGTAAGATATCGGTTGTGGGATAGGTGGATACAAAATCTGTCAGTGGAGGGAGATTAAGATTGTGTTAGATATTGTATTTATAATATCCCACCATATGAACTTGATCAGTATACAGTTGGAGTAGAGCAGAATAACATGTAGGAAAAATTTCAAAACAACACATCAAAGTGCAATATATCTGTGGAAACTCACTCATTTCCAAATAAGACAATGGATCTCCAAATCTTTTTCTTCTAGTCTTTACTCTCTTAAAGAGAAATTAAGTGGCATAAAGTAGTACAGTACTGTAAACTAAGGTGGCAAGTGGTAGAGCAACTTACAAAAAGTGATGACTCCCTGGGGTGCTACAACAGCAAACAAAGGCAAACACTCCAAAGGATGAAGTCCCAGCAGTGGTAAGTAATGGCCTTTTAACTGGATGGCAGCCCCGGCTTCATCATGAGAAAAAGGCTGTTCCAACTGTATACTGATTTTCTACATAAGTACATTGAAGAGTACTAGGAACAGTTACATTCATTAGTGTGGATATTATTAATTTGAAAATAGGAGTGCCACATTTTTACACTTTTTTGCTTGCTATATATGAACTTGATTCCAGAAGTGATAGACCCCCACCGTTCTTCGGTAGTGATATAGGGTCCACCCACTTAGCAACTGTATATTGTATGTATTGTGGACATTATATATGCTTGATGAATTTTGTACTATTTTTGATAAAGAGAATTAAAAAATGTCTTTGTCCACCCGAAGTCACATCTTGTTAACTGAAACAATTTACATTTAGTGCTATGATTTCACAGAACACATAGAACTTTTACATGCTCTCCTGTAAAATGTAGGAAAACAGTTGTAAATCAAGACATGGATTTCATGGGAACTACCTTACTTAATAAATTGATTGGGTTTTACCTCTGAACAGATAGCTAATACATATGTATGAATGCAATCAGAATTAGAAGGCATAACGGAAATATCTACTCGGGATAATATCAAGAAAACCATAGCAGTTGAAAAAACCATGGATGAGAGGGATAGCTGCTTAGGGTACAAGTAATAAAACAGTAATATAAATTAAATGGACTGGCTGGTGCCCAAAATAAATCTTACAAATTTCAATGCATATTAATGTGCTTTCAAAGTACTTTAAAATGCATAGTTTTGCATTGCTTAAAATGTAAAAAACATACAGCGATGAAATTGTGAAATTGCAGCAGTTTGCAAGAAACCTGGGCTGCCCACACCAGCTGAGTAAAAGTCAATTTCCTTTTTTTTTGCTGCATGATTTAAAGGGAATAATAATAATAATGTCATTCAAAATAAATTAAATGTCCTGTCTTTCTAGTGATGTCATAAGACAATGTGTTGCACTGTTAAGAGATCCTATGTGTACAAGAGCAAGGTCACAGATTCCCTACAATGCATTGTATTCCAGCAGCACAGGAAGGGACTAAATGAAACAAAACTTTATATCCTTAATGTCTACATAATCAATGCTGCCGCACCTGTAGTTTGCATGCAGAATAATCACTGGGGTTCAAATATTAAAAATGTGATTTATGCAGAATGTCTACATCATATAACACTGGAAAGAAGCCTGTGCATTATATAAGCCGTAATCTTCATCTTGTACCAAAGTGAGTTTGGGGATTAGACTGTCCATTTAACAATAGTATTACAAATGACACTCAATCTTGAGTGTTTAACAGTCAAGGTTTTATAGAGGTCTCTGTTAGAATACAACTGGGTATCCTGCAGAAACTGGATTGGTTGGCATCCCAAAGCAATTGTGTGGTGTATAAATAGTAGTGAATCTCTGGCTATAAAGCTTTATAGCAGCCTTTACGATTTACTGAGTTTATAGGTTCTGCTATAATAAATGCAGAAATCATTCATTTTGTAGGTTAGTACCGATAGAGTCACATACTTTTTTTTTTAGCAACTAGCCTGAAGGTGGCACAGAGGGACAGCAGTATTTCAGTGAAATGACAGACTTCTGTACATACATTGCAAAGATGGTAAATATCTGAATATAATTGTAATAAAAGTTAACTGAATTAAGTTCTTTAAATAAAACAACTGAAAACTGTAGGAAGAACCAACTCTTGAATAGAATTTGTAGACATGATTTTCATGCTGAGACTTCTTTAGTTACCAGCAAAAGGATCAGTTGGATTTTATCCCAATACGCCAGCTATACAGCCAATTTTCATTTACCCTGCAGTTTCTTTTTACAGTTCTGCACTCCATCTGCTTAGAGTATCTCTTCAGGGACTGTGGTGGTGACTAGATTAGCAATTATTTTGAACCTGGGTAGTCACAAATGCACTTACTGGGATTCCTATTGGTTTTCTCAGACGACTACAGAAATATATTTATGTGTTATTTTTTCACTTTTAAAGCACTATAGGAAAAAGGCAAAAGAAAATGGGTTTTCAAGGAAGCATGAAGTTGAAAACATTAACCTTTTCTATTGAAATCCCCTAATGTTTCTCTAACAATAAGTTCTTGAAAGGGTTGCCACAGGTCAATTTTTCTGGTAGTTTGATACAGTTTTCCACAGGAAAATATTTTCTTACTGTATAAGGGGAAAGCATCCTTACCCTTAAAATGATATGCTCTGGTTCCAATATTCTATCTTTATTTTAAAGGGCAACTATATCAATAGAAAGAAAAATAAGCTACTTATTTAATCAGATGGAAAGTTGCAAATAAAAATAGTAAAAATATGGGATACATCCATATTTGTAGCATAAAAAGATGGCGACCGGAGTGCTTCAAACTGCATTCCTGCCTCCCAAACATCATTTGCATGCTCATTCTTGCGAATGTGAAATTGGAGCCCAGCATAATAACAAATTCCAACAGCATAACGTGAAGCATAGCAGTTATGCTTCACGTTTAAGAGCTGGAAGTGTGCGTTAAAATGCATCCTTCCTCTATCTATGAAGATCTGACCGAATATTCTTGTAAGAGAACAACTCAAACACAGTGCATGGCAGGAAATGTTACCATTACCATTACCACTTTTCATATGAATAAATAACACTTGTATTCATGAATTTTTTTTTAGTGATGCAGTTATCCTTTTGGATGATATTTTCAAATTCTAAAAATAAAAGGAAATGACTGTTACTGATTTAACAGGGGGTTGTTTTTTGAATGATATACTGTTCACTTATACAACCTAATAAATAGGACAGCATTATCCTTTGATATATTATGTATGATGAATACATTAATTTGTAGTGAGATTATATCCCAAAGTACATTTTGTCACTGAATAACAGCAAACGCTTATTATGATAATAATGAATGTGACATCTAGATTATATATAAAACAGTTAGCTGAATGCAAACTTTAACTTGCCTTTATAATAGATTGCAAATAGTTTGAATGAGATATGTCACAATCGGTGCTAACTGTTTGAACATAAAGAGTAACATTGTGCAGTGGTGTATTTAGGATTTGTGCTGCCCTAGGCCTACCTAAACTCATGCACCCCGAACTCTCATTTGTCATCCCCTTTCCTCTCCAGGTCGCAGTCCTTCCTAGCATAAAATTTCTACTATACCAGGTTGCCCCACAGATGTTTCTGCAGGCAGTGCAAGGCAATGAGGAAGGTACCACCAACAATGGTAGCGTTGGATCTTCTGCTACCCCTTTCCAGTCTGCCTCCCTTGGCCTAGGCATAGTTGACCTAGCACATATACCCTAATAAGTTTACCCTCAGAATTGCAAGGGGGCAAAATCAAAGGAAAATATGTTTTTCCTCCTAATTTTATAATTTTATTAGCATGCATTAAAATTTTAAGTTGTGTAGTTTCTGTAATACAAACAAATTGATATCATTAGTTGTGTGTTGTTTCAAACAGGTCCTTAATAAATACCTAACACTGCCATATGGAAATTTCAAGGCTCATTTGTGCAAGAATTCCTCACCAGGCTTTTATAAATGTGCTTGATAGCGTCAGCTCTTCATGACCATGCTGTTTGAGACGTATGGCTATGCAGCTTTAGCAAGCTATCCTGCAAATAAATGGCATATGGTGTTTCCATGTAATTCATGTATAGTTAGGATTTAACATCCCACTTGCCTTGTTATTGAGATTTTTCCATCTGTAGTTGACATTACTCTCCTTATATATAAAGGTAATTGGTTTGTGGTCTAAATTAACAGGTTTGTATGACTGCATGATGTTTTTTTTATACATGGGCTCACCTTTGAATGTAATATTTGTTATCTGTAAGTACCTTCAGTTACCTTGTCTGTATCATATATCTAACCTGTACCATTGCTTTGAGATTTGAGCTATTTTACCAGAAAACATGTTTTATTTAGAAGGAACTACAGATGACTCAGAAGACCTTAATAAACTCTTGAACAGTTAAACTCTGTAGTTGTTATAGAAATTTCAGAAAAGTGCTCACATTGTATACTTAAGATCATTCTCTATACACAGCAATGGCTGTGTTGATTTACAGGAACATTTAATTTCACTGATCTAGCAGTACATTGTGCAGGGAAACACTTAGTGAGTTTCTCCTGGCAGACAAATAAAATGTTAATCTAACATCAAACCACCTGCAACTCACCTTTTAGTAAATACTCCTTATTATGGTTTAATAGTTACTCCTAAATTGTTACATATTACAAGGCAACAAAAAGTTACATAATTTACAATATGCATGAGTATACAAATTATACCAGTTTTCATCATATTTGGAACTTTTCACTTTTATACACACGGTTTAGACACTTAACCCCTTGGCGGCACAGGACGGACGCAGGCATTACAAAACGAGCATAGGAAGCACATTTTTTGCTTCCTATGCTCCTTAAGTGTTGCTGATTGCCTTGCAAGTTGAGGCAATCAGTAACACACAAAAAAATGCACGATCTTGGTCACTGTGTGACCAAGATGGCACTGCCCTTCTAAGGGCAAGAGCACAGGAGGCACCTGCTTCCTGTGCTCTTCCTGCAGTCACACGATTGCCTCATCACAGAGGCAATCTGTGACTGCAGGCACACTGACAAGCAGTGGGGATGCTCTGATGAGCACCCCCACTGCCTGGTCAGATTAATATTAACCCTATATTGATCTGACCAGTTAGGATCTGCCTCCCTCTCCTCACATTTTTTTTAGTGAGGGAGAGAGACAGATCAAAGTTATAAAAGTAAGTAAAAGTACAAAAAAATAATAAATACACAACACACAAATAATGGGTTAAAGGAAGAAAAAAAAAAGGGAAAAAAAAGAAAAAAGAATGCAGGATGAATAATCAAATACTACATATTACAATATGTGACCCATTTGTGGTAATGTTATCCGTGAAATTATTTTGTAAATTTAAATGTAATGTTATACATGTTTCACCAGGATGGTTTTATGCTTAACTATTGTTCTAACACAAAAACACAACAATTTGTGATTGGAACACAAATTGCAAATGTTATCAATGTTGTACTGCTCATTTAATAAAGACATCTGCATTTAAAGGGAAAAAAAAAAAAAAATAATAAAACAATAAAAAAAAATTATAACAGCAATTCCCTGCGTTTAACCCCTTCTCTGCCACTGATCTTGCTGTTTGTGCATTTTTTAGTGGTTAACTTTTTTTGTTCTGTAATTTATTACATTACTACAAAGGCTCTTCTAAGAGTTATTAACCCCTTCTTTGCCGTCGATCACTGCTTATGCAATGATATTGACGCCAAAGCAATTTTTATCTGTCTGCAAATTTATTTTTTTTACACATACCCGCTAGGGGATTACATGTAAAGTAAAAAATATTTGAGTTTTTTTTTAAGCACATAGTGATCAGTAACAGCGAATTAGTGGCAAAGGCGTTTTGGTGATTGCTCAAATAAGCTCACCATTCGCCCTGGTCAGATCAAAATTGGTCAGATCAATATTCACAAATATTGATCTGCCTCCCTCTCCTCACTTACATTTTTGTGACGGAAAGAGACAGATCAGTATTAGTGATATAACATTTTATAAAATTGTCAGGTTTTATGAAAGCCATTCACTGTGTATTAACCCCTTCCCTGCCATTCATCACTGTATAAGCAGTAATGTTGCACAGCAACAGTATGTTTTGCTGTCTGCACTGTTTTATGGATTCATTTATTTGTACTGTAATGTATTACAGTACTAGATAGGCTCTTCTAAGAGCTATTAACACCTTCTTTGCTCAAGATCACTGCTTACGCACTGATTCTAAGGCCGCGGACTCAGGGTTCGATTTTGACCCTGGTCAGCTTTCTGATACATCATCTAGTGATGTATCAGTGGTTGCTGAGCCCTTACCACAAGGAGTGATGGACACGCCGAGAGGAAGCCTGTTTTAAGGCGAAACGCGTAGCGTGCCTACCAATACTGCTATATTTTCCAGATTTTAAGTCATATGTTGGGACTGAAAGACTTTGTCCTGGGACTTTTTTTGTGGAGAGACCTGATGCTGAGTACTTTTATGTAAGCTACCATTTGTTTGTTTTATTAAATATCTTTTCTACTACTAATCACCTATCTCCTCGTTTCACTCCGCTATATGTGAGGATTATATGGGGAAGAGAGAAGATTCTATCAGATATTTGACGTGCCCTACATACCTACTTCGTTTGTGAGTGCATTTGTTCATTCTGCACCAATATTTACTATAAGATTGAATTACACTATGGTCTCTGTCTGTTTTTTTGTTTCCTCATATATGGTATGAAACATTGAAGACTTTGTCCATACTCCATTGCCATATCAACAACTTTCAGGCAATTATTATACTTTCATATACTCTTTTTACCGTGTGGGGTTTACTTTAGCGCACCAGTCACTCCTATTGTTTGGTTTTATTGTATTTTGATGTTTTTCTCACGTGTGTTTTCAGAGTAACACATGGATTGGTGCTGCTGTGTTATAGTTTAAGCGCCAGGATTTATCTTTGGCATTCACAAGGAGTGATGGGTGTCTACCTTTAAAAAATATATGGTTTGGTGGGGGTAAATTACATTGGCTGGCTTCAAAGATATATCCCATATAGGACACGGACGCAGGTTGACTACATGTCAAAATTCAAAGTTGGCATTTTGAGATGCGCATCTCACAAATTTTGCCTTCTAGCCAAAAAAAAACAAAAAAAACCTATGCATGGGTGGTATCCCTGTACTCAGGAGATGTATTCATGCCTGAAGTACAATGCATGTGGAAAAAAACTCCCAAAAAAGTACTACCACAAACTTTTACAAAGGCTGGTGGTAGAATTAGTACAAATACAGTATTAAAATACCACCATTTGAAATACCTTAGGATGTCTATTTTCCAAAAATATATGGACACATTACAGGATCTGTGAATTCATGCTCGAAGTACAATGTATGTGGAACCAAATATTAAAAAATTACTAACCTAAAATTTGACAAAGGCTGGTGGTAGAATTAGTGCATGAAAAGTGTTAAAATACTACCATTTGAAATACCCTAGGGTGTCTAGTTTGCAAAAATGTATGGTTTTGTGGGGTAAAATACACATTCTGGCTTCAAAAACGTCCCAAATGGAACATGGGCGCAGGTTTTCTGCATGTCAGAATTCCAAGTTGAAAAACCAAAAAGCGACCTCTCAAATGTGGCCTTTTACACCCAAAACAAACCAACAAACCTATGCATGGGTGGTATCCCTGTACTCAGGAGATGTTTACCTAAATTGCAATCTATGTGAAAAATAAAAATAAAAAAAAGTTTGCTGCAAACTTTTGCAAAGATTGGTGGTAAAATGGCTACATGAAATGTGTCAAAATACCCCAAGTTAAATGCCCTGAGTGGTCTAGTTTTCAAAAATATGTACATGTTGGGGGTCATTCATGGGATTTAGTACAGATATCAGTGTTACAATGTCACTATCGCTAATTTTGAAAAAAAGGATTTTAAAATAGCTTTGCACTACTTATAGTTCTGGCCCTGTAACATGAATAAAAAAGCACAAAAACATAAAACATGGTCTATTTCTGAACTCAGGACATATATTAGAAACTATTTAGCAGTGTTTTTTTGTTGTCTCTTGTACATGAGTATATGATTTTTCAAATAAACATTTTTTCATTTTTTTTGCCATATTTTTTTTTTTTTTACAACAAATTATATGCTATTATCAAAATAATGGTATCAAAAGAAAGCCCTTCTTATGACGATAAAAACGATATATAGTTTGTGTGGGTACACTAAATGAGACAGAAATAAATTACAGCAAAACACATACACCTCAGAAATGTTAAAACAGCCCATGTCACCAAGCGTCGGACAAGCCAAAAAAAGTCACGTAACTAAGGGGTTAAACAATGCATCTGTTTTCCAGCCTATTTATTTGTGATTGTTTATACATAATCTAAAATGTGTATAACTATAATACAGGTTGGTCACACATTTTCTCTGCAGAAATAATGTATTGATCCCTTTTTTTTTTTTCTACCTCTATGCATTAGATCAATCTATTATCCCACACTATTACACTGGAAAGCCACAAAGTATTTTTAAAAAGTTTATTGCAGAAACACCATCAAAGTGAACAGCTGGACAATGGTCTTAAGTGCAGTTCCTCAGGATTTTGTCCATGTTCTTTTTAATGCATTTATCAGTGACATCAAAGAAGGTATTTCAAGTAATGTCTCAATCCTGCACTAAATTTTGTAAGATGAAGTCAGAGGAAGAAGTTGAGAGTGAGCAACTATAGATCAATTTCAAATAAGAAATTAGCTCTGGCAAATGGCTTGGGCATTCTTGTTGACAATAGACTGAGCACAGGTTCATGATCTCAGGGTTGAACTTGATAGACTACATGTTTGTTTTCAAGCTAATTAAATATAAAACCATATTCTTTCAACCTGCCATAAATTCTTGTTAATGCAGTTGGCATCCTCCACCTATCTTTCCTCAAAAAGAAGCAGTTTCTAATATTACTTTAATAATGGGGAAGACTTTTTGACTTCAGAATGGATTCGTGATGGCACAGCAGGCATGTCAGGGGACAAACAACTAAGCCCCTTTTCTGTTACTGAGGTAATGTTATTGTGTGGGAGCAATTAACAATTCATATTTATTCCCTGAAGCTGTGTTACATATATGACACATTTATTCCCAATAAAATATGTTCCATAATGTTACCAATAATTTACCTGAGCACAGCAGATCATAATCTGTTCAACTTACCTTATACTGTAATTCCTGCAATAAACGTAATTATGTGGTTAAACATACTGAGACCCTCTTTTAATACAAACTAATAAATAACAAAGTTTCTACTTCCTTGGGAATACAAGTCACACAAGTGAATGAATCATATATGCATACAAACAAGTTGGTGAATGATGGCACTCAAAATTTTGTCTGGCTTAATTCTCCAAGGAGGGAATTGAGGACCACTTTACTTAGCTATGGCAGCTATTTATCATGAAATCACACAATTCACTTTAGTTACCCAGGAACATGCTTGCCTTTGAGAGACACATCAGTGAATCTAAGCTATGGAGTTGTAGCTTATTTCAGATTGTATTTCACACAAGGGATCAATACATATTGATGGGAAAACTCAGTGTAAGGTAAATAGTAACATAAGAGAGCTGTAATTGTTTTTTTTCCAAATAGTTGTATTATAATCAGTTTGTAAACAAAAATATAGTGTCGCATAAGCCTGTCATTAAAAACACAAACACTTTTGTAATCTCTTTGATTTTGACAACAATTTACTTGCTGATCCAAACATGAATTGTTTGTACCATTGAATTCAGCATTTTTATTATTATTCTGTGAAAAATGCAAATAAGAAGAATTATTTACTTGAAATAGTTCACATAAATGCTGGTATGCTTGATTTACTCATTGAGATATATATATATATATATATATATATATATATATATATATATATATATATACATATATATATTTGTGTAAACGTTGAAAACGAATAATATGAAATAAAGGGCATAATGCAATTATACATGGGAACTGTTTTTACATAGATTACCAAAGCACAGAGCCATAGCTGGCTCTTTCTGCGCCAGAGGGAAGAATAGATAATTGCGCCCCTCGATATAATTTCATACCTGTTATTTTGTAGAACATGAGAAAGGTACATAAATAACCAGAAACTAATTATTAATTAATTTATTCTGTCAGTAAATAGCTGGACAAACAATAAGGGTGATACTGCATAGCTCCCATCTGAGGTATATATAGTATAATATTCTATTAGTTTATAGTTAGCCAGGGTGGTATTGTATAACTCCCATTCGTATTTAATTAGTGGGATATAGACAGTGGTATTGTGAAGCTCCCTTCAGAAAGTAGTTAACCAGTTATTAATAGTGGTAAAGCATATCTCCTATCAGTATATACTTAACAAGACATAAAAACGAGCCCCCAGCAAGCTGAGTAACCTTTAGAAGGTATGCAGCTGGAAGGGGACTCATATTAGCTTTTGACTGGCTGAGATTTATTATCTGTGAAGCTAGGTAACATATTACATCTTTGTATCCTCATTTGTCTCTGCATTCTGCTTTTGACTACACCTCATATTATTAGTGCTGTGAAATAAGACAGATTTCTTTACCTTTAGCCGAGTATTCTACTTTGCAAGTACCTCAGTTCTCTGATGTGAGTAAACCTGTTTGTTTTTTGGGCGGTAGCTATGTTGCATTTTATTATTGCTACCCATGTGTAGTGCTATACCATTTTACCCCCTATGCAGATGAACTAGCACCCTGAAAAAATATTTATTTATGTAAAATACCATACCATAAGTGATGATATAAATAAGTGTTACATTTATTTCAATATTTATTCACACTGCACTTATTATTATTTTTTTCAAAATCAAATTATCGTTATGTTAATTATTCAAGTAGACATTAACTGCAGGGCAACAAGAAGATAACAAATTGACCTCTTAATGTAAAATTGAAAATGTTCAAAGGCTTTTGATAACAAGAATAACCTGAACTCAGCATTCACTAAATATATTACGTATGACTGTATGATCAAAATAATGATTACATGTCATTTCTCGCATTTCTCGCTTTTTGCCCATATTTACATGTGTAGATCTTAACAACTGTTTCAACAAACCTAGCTTCCATATAGCTGTGTCCCACGAACCTCTTAATAACATTTAACATTTTGGTTTTTTTTATGTTTGTTGACCTACAATGATAATTACTGCATCCTGTTAATTTAAGCCAAAATGAAGGTAATATTCTGGACTCTGATTCCACTCTATTAATTTTATTCCCTTTACAAATACAAACATTGTAATTTAACAAAACATCACTCCAGAGTCATTCAATATAGAAAATAGACTCATGAGGTACTATATTAAATTTACAGCTGTTCTTGATGATTTTTTAAAAATCTCCCTTTAACTTTAACTTCAGTTACTATTTAAATATATAGGGTATATTTTTATGCTAGCTGTACTTAAGTAATGCAAAAAAAAAAAACTAAACTAATGCAAAAGAACTAAAACCTTTTGTAAACTGAAACAAGTTCACAGCACAACTCAATATCTGCTGCTTAGTGATATCTGAAACTCTTGGACATTAACCCCTTGGTGACAAGACATTTTTACCTTGACTTTCCCTTGGTGACAATGGCTGTTTTGACATTTCTTGGGGTGTTTGTGTTTAGCTGTAATTTTCTTCTTTCTCACATACTGTACCTAATTATGTTATATTGTCTTTATCGTCATAAGAAGGGCTTCATTAGATACCATTATGTTCATCATATCATATAATTTACTTCCGAAGCTTTTACCACAAGAGGGCATAGCCATATTGACGGAGCATGTTGCTCTGTGAATATGGCGCCCACGATCGCTCCGTGGGGCGATCGCTCCGTGGGGCGATCGTGGGTGACCCAGAAAGTAAATTTCGGTGATGGCAATTGATATTGATCATGAAAACCGCTTGTTTCACCGCAGGACGTGCCAGGCACATCCATTCTCAGGAACAGAGTTCCCGGCAGGACGTGCCTGACACGTCCATTGTCGCAAAGGGGTTAAATTTGTGAATAATTAATCATGGGCCATTCAAGGAAGTTGTATAAGCTCACAGGGATGTCCTAAGGATGATATTACCGAACAAGCATGGGAGTTGGGATATAACCCAATTTAATGTTACTCATTTTATCTACATTGGAAGGATGAGGAAGTTCTGAGTTGACCAAGAATCAAACTTGCAACACTGAAGGCTGACAGATTTTATGGTTGGCATATTTGCACAATTAAGTATTTGTCTTTTATACTTTTTATTATTTTAGGGTCATACAAAACATAAAAACTTGTTTCACAAAAACAGTATAATAAATACACAATAATATTTAAAACAAGAGAAATGCAGTTCCCAGACAAGTGAGGTAGACATTTAGGGACAGTTTGAGATTGTTTCAGCATTGATTATGTTGGTGGAAGGGATGTTCCTTATCTTATATTTCTCTAATAAACCTCTATTTAGTTAACTTTCGATCTATCCGGTTTTTCTTATTTCAAAGAGATCTAGTGTCTATTCTAAGTAATTGGGTCTGCCATTCATTCGTGCATTTATTCAATCTGGTCAGGTATTGGATCAGGGAAGAATGAAGGAAAACCGGTAGCTGGAGGGAAATTGAGAATTGCTAAACTTCCAGGGAAGTCTTTATTTTTAGTTATTCCAAAGCTTTTAAGGTTATTATACCAAATTGGCCCATATCTCTTCTTCATGATTTTTCCAAAAGTGCCACATATTGTCATGCTTGGGTATCAGATAATTAAGCATATAGAAATTCTTTCCATTCTATATTGGAAATGTATCTGGGATATGAATTATCTTTGTTCAGGAATAATTGGTTTAAGCCAGTATCTCACCGGCAGGATTGTATATGCTTAAAGAATATTCACCAACAGGAAGCATTGAAATTTATCTAACTGGTAGCTCTAAATGGAACAATGGAACAGGAACATCTGTGGAGTAATTGTTATATTGCATCCGATTATTTAATAGTACCTCTAGGCTGAGTTTTAGTTCCCTCAATACTTCACAGACCCACTAGATATGATAAATATTGCTTAGGTGTTTTTTACACCTCCGACATAAGGGTGGAAATGAGATGTCGAATTTGTGTAGTCTTGAGGGGACCATGCACCATCTATGTAAAATGTTATAGTATAATTAGCGCAGGTTAACACAGTGTACGGATTTCCTGGTAGAGGACCATGCTCTTTATCAGGTTTCATCGGAGTATATGCTCCCCAAGTCCCATTTTAAAATAGATGGTGATCTAACCGTTTGTGAAGCATCATTCAGTAGGGTCTTCACTTTAGAAATTACATTTGAGCAATGGTGACAGTCTGTATATTCATAGGGTTATACTTCAAAAAGTGTCTTATTCTCTGATATACCAAAAAATCATTATGAGATATATCAAATTTACTTTTCATATCAGAGAAGGACATGATCTCGTATAATGTATTGAAGTCGGCCAACATTTTTATTCATTTATTTTTCCATTTTAATAAATTTAGATTCCTTAAATGTAACTGAAGAGCCTCATCTGCGGCATTTAGGGTAAAACAGGAACCCGAGGTAAATTGTTTCCTTACTTTCTGTATGGTAATGATAGCATCCTTAATTATGTTGTTATTTGTTCTGAATCTGTTCAAAGTTTGTGGAGCTATCCAGTATAGCTTAAAATGATTTTCCAAGTTGCTATCATATCTCCATGAGATATCATCTTTTATTAAAGCTTCTCTCCACATTCCAGGTTAGGCAATGTATTAGCATGCATGTTTCGTGTAGTTCAAAAAACATCAGACCGTCCTGATTTAACTTTTTTTTAGTGTGGAGGTTTGGATCCGAGGTATATTGGATCCCCAGATAAAGTTTGCAAATAGTCGGGAACGTTGTTTAAGATCTGTGTTACAGGCTCTTAGAGGCATAGTTGTAAATATATATAGGATTTTGGGTATAATATATGCTTTCCCTATATTGAGATGGCCGAACCAGGAGGGCACCATACCTTTCCATTTGGAAAGTTGGTCCCTTATATCGATTATCAAATCAGAGTAAGTTGTTTCTTTGGCTAAATTCAAGTCAAACATTATCTTGATAGCTAAGAAGTTAATTGCCTTTGATGACCAGTCAAAATTAATGTTTCCCTTCAAGGAACTTAATCGGGTTCTGATATTTTAAATGTGATTACCTGAGGTTTATTCAGATTTAGTTTGTAGTTGGAAAATTCAGATAAATTATATTAGATTTCAGGGCAGCTGGTATAGAAAGTTCAGGTAAGGAAAGTGTTTATAATGAACAGTCTTTGAAATATCCTTTTAAACCGAATACATCTGAAGTATGGGCTAAAAACCTTCAGTTCACCAGGTCCAAAGCCTTCTGGGCACCTAAGGCAACAAAGACTGCTGGAATGTTCTTGTTTAGTATTCTTATGATCAGATCAAAGACCTTTCAGATGTTATCCTCTACTGTTCTACCATGAATAAACCCAGTCTGATTAACGGATTAACTCTGCAATAATTCCACTAAGTCTATTAGCTGGAATCTTGGAGAATATTTTGATGTCCAGGTTGATCAGCGAGATCGGTCTATAGTTAGTATCGATCCTTGCATCCTTCCCTGGTTTGAAAATGGGACTAATTGATGCTTAAAGCATCACTGATGGGAACTTTTTGCTAAGACCAATCCACCATTTCTTGATCATCCTTTTTAGAATCAGGAAGATTGTATAGTAAACTATATTAGTCGCCAAATTCCTTGCTCATAGCTTCCGGTGATAAACATACATCATTTTATATACAATTCTGTCAATTCTGTTTCTTGTCTGTCTAAGTTTTAGTCTTCTGGCCAATAATTTACCCACTTGACCATTACTATGGTACCAGTTCTGTTTAAGTTTGATGATAGCACTTTCTGTTTTCTCATCTAGCTTACTCTTGATCTCCAACTGAAGTTTCCTGATTGTCTCTGCAGTAGCAACAGAGGGATCAAGTTTATTTTCTTTTTCGCTAATTGCCAACAGTGTATAAAGTGCAATTATTGTTTTGTTTTTTTCTTTTTATCTAGGTAAGCTTGTTTACTAATCAAATGTCCTATAGTATAGCAT
This sequence comes from Pelodytes ibericus, assembly GCA_036172795.1. Taxonomy (NCBI): domain Eukaryota; kingdom Metazoa; phylum Chordata; class Amphibia; order Anura; family Pelodytidae; genus Pelodytes; species Pelodytes ibericus. The sequence continues at coordinate 114,479,117 of CM069861.1, read as the reverse complement.
TTAAGTGAGCACCGTAACATTTCGTTAGTAACTAGAGCTGTTATCATTATTGGCCAGAAACTGTACAACCTCCATTTTTAGGTTCTCTTTATCCTCATCAGAGGACAAAAGATAATCTCTCAGTTTCCATTTAGGTCTGATATCATAAAGCATATTTTGTTCAGTTTCTAGATACATGGGGGCATGATCTGACCTTACTATATTACCGATTTTAGATATTTTACAATGTTTAAGAGGATAAGAGAGAAGGATAAGTAAAAAAAGGTATTCATTCTGGAATAGGACTGTCACTGTTTAGAAGGTGTAATCTCTCTCTTGAGGATGTGAGACCCTCCAGACTTCATACAGATTGTGGCTAAGAATGAATTTTGAGAACCTTTTGGTTCAGCTTAGGGTCTATTTTTTTCCCTGAATATTGTCAACTTTTATGTCTGATATAGTATTGTAATCACCCGCAATAATAGGAGTCCCCTGTATTAGTTTCTCCCATTTCTCAACTATACAACTATATGAAATATATTGCACCATGAAATTGTTTGGTGTATACAGGTTAATTAGTGTATATTTAATATAATTAATATATATAATATAATTAATTTAGCATATTAGGAGGATTGCACTACCATTCTCGTCTATTTCGTGGAGTATATACTCAAATTTAACAAGTCCAAGATAAGGATGAACACTCCTCTTTTTTATGTTCGTAAAGACATGATATATATACATGTTTTTAAATTTCTTGTATTTCCAGTAAGATTTGCCTGTATTGTCCCAGTGTGTCTCTTGGATGAATGCAACATCTATATGATCTTTGTTTAACGTATCGTACAAATAAGCACTCTTTTTGTGGAGAGTTTAGACCCCTGCAGTTTAACGTCATATATTTTAACCTAGTCATCTATTAATAAACAATGATAAGAAGACGTTATAAATTTTTTACTCCAAAAGGTTAGGTTTTGAAACAGAAAAGCTCTTGATCCTGACGAGAAACCATTAAAACAACGTACAAACATTCATACTAAATGTGGGAAAATGTCCGCACATTTATGCTCTGTCCAACTGACCAGGGTCAGTGGTGTATCTTGGTTTTGAGCTGCCCTAGGCAGACCTAACATTGCACAAGCACGACATGCCCCATAACCCACATCGCATCATTATATAACACCATCACCTCCATTATATGCCTCCATTAACCCCATCACCCCCATTACATGCCTCCATTAACCCCATCACCCCCAGTACATGCACCATCACCCTCATTACATACCTCCATCACCCCCATTACACACCTCCATTTCCCCATCACATGCCCTATCACCCCCATTATATGCCTCCATTAATCCCATCCCCCCCATTATATGCCTCCATTAACCCCATCACATGCCTGCATCACCCTCATTTTATGCCTCCATTAACCCCATGTTATGTCTCCATAACCCCCATTATAGGCCCCCTCACCCCAGGACTTACCCTGATCCTGGGTGTCTAGTGGCAGGCAGCATGGTGTCCTACCATGCTGCCTGTTCATCTCCCTGTGGTGAGTGTGGATAGGTCATGTGACCCAGCGCACATCTGGCTGCCCATGTGTTTTTTTCTTAGGGTTTGTTTTTCAGTGTTGGGGGGCGCTGCCACCCCACACAATTTGCCGCCCTAGGCATCAATTGGTATATATAAATAAATATTTCATGCTTTTTTTAAATTTCAGGGACATGCAAGTTCCCCAAGGGATATCTCGTTTGGTTGTTAATAGAATTTATATCTCTCAATTCTAAAAGTGATTTAGTATCTTTGATCTTAATTAATATTAAAATATACTACTAAAATGTGTGTTAATACATTAGATCCTTTTTAATAGTGCAATTCCAATATTTGTAAAGTGCATTTCATCCATTTTTTATTTATTCGACCCCACTAATAGTGTAACTTGAATATTTCTAAAGTGCATTTTATGTATTTTTCTTCCTCTTTTCTTGTTTCTTCTTTTAAGGACAGAGGGAAAGAAGCAAAGAGAAAAGACCGAGAAAGAGAGAGAATTTTTTTTTCTCCCGACAGGGTGTTATGTGTAGATCAAATGAGGCATTCGCTGTGAGTTAAGTGTTGATTGCAGGTGGAGTGTTCTGTGGATAAATTAGAAGTAAACAGTGAATTATGGTCAGTGAGTTAAGGAAAAGGAGAAGGGAGGGAAAGAGATAGAGAAGTGGAAAAAAATAGGTAATTGATCATCTATTATTATAAATTGTACATGTCAAATTATCTGCTGCCATAATAATGGATATATTAAAAGGATATATTTTACACCAATTTGAAGTCATGTAATTGAATGGAGGATAGAGTTTAGGATATATGTTTTGTTTATTCCTGTCCAACAGAATCTCTGATCTTTGGATACAGCCTTCTACAGGAGGAACTTGTCAAAAGCAGTTTGATATATTTTCTAATACCCCTCTGGAGCTACAGAACGTGTCTTTCTGTTAGTCTTCTTTTGGTATAGTTGCTCATTAAATTTGCAAGCTTCTAAATAGGTGTGGATATGTATGGCACTGATAGCCACACTCTCATATGGTTGCTGTCATTTATTTATATAATGTAAAAAAGTGACTTCATTCCTAGGCTTAGAAATCATGTATTATCTCTTAAAATGCTGCATCAGACAGACAGGCAGAGAGAAAGAGAGACAGAGAGTCCAATAACACATACTATACAAGAAGATTTTAGTTGCTATTTCTTCATATATTTAACTCAGTTTAAGAACTGGTAATAGAACATTTGGGAAAGGTAAAAGTGCAGTGTATTCTCCAACTAATTAGCAAAGCTTGGAAAGTTAATGGGATTTGAGAATATAAATAACAGAATACAAACTGTAAATTATTACAAGGAAGTGGTTCTGGCACAGAAGGTGTATTTGGTTGGCAACAGGTGATGTCAGAAACAACAGCAGGGTATGACTTTACAGTCGCTAGCACAAAAGTTTATGATACACTGCATTTCATCAAGTAATTAAAACTTTATTGTAGGTATGCAAGAACAATTATTTGCAAGAGCAGAGGAATGAACCCCCTGTTTTCAAGGTCTTGTTGACTGAAATAGGAACGATAATTCTGGGTGTCAGTAATAACAAAAATGTTTGTCTGAGTTAGCAGCAAGTAGCTTCAGCATTATTAGCATCAGTGGAATCAATAAGTAAGATGTACGGCATATACACAATAACTGAACAGGTAGGAACAACAGATGCTATGAACAGATTATTTACTTCACATGGGGAAGCATTTTACAGATGTTCACAGAATCCCTTCACAGTGAGTTCTACATTACAACAAGCTCCCTAAGCATCGTTCCATTATCATTAATCTTTGCATAATAAAATATAACTGGGGCTTGAAAAACACCTACTACCTCATAGAAAGAAGAGGCAACACAAAAGAATGCATTTAAATTAGTTCTGTTTAAAACTTCTCTGTGGCAAAAGGCAATTGTCCTCAAACAAAGGTCAAATTAGTGTAAATGAAAACCCAAGTCAGTAGTTTATTAAAGACATTACAGTGAAAATAAATGGCTTTGACATTGATTTGTTTACACACTCTTCTGAGAACCAGAGTTTTCCATAAACCAATGAACAAGCAAAATACATTATTAGCTGTTGGTTGCCTCCAAAGTGCACATATGTTAGATTAAATTTTAAAAAAAAGTTTAGGACAGCTTGCATGATTTCTTTTGAATTGTGCATGTATTTTAGGCAGAGCAATTCATTTTTTGATAAAATGTAATTATGTTTATTACCAATATTTAAAAATGTACAATTCAGCCAGCAAAAATATAAACATTTAAGTGAGGTATTTAAAATATTTTTTATTTGTAATTATACATTTGTACAAACTTTAATTTGAATTAAATGTGAAATAGCAAAAGATAGCAACTCTAAATATGTGACACATTTGTTATGCCATGCTACTAACCCTAGTTGAACAACTGAAGGCTAAAGTGTATCAGTGAGCAAAAGTATTCCAATATGGTGCAGTGGCTACCACCATTACATACAAGGTAGCAAGGCCCCCTGTGCTGGATCATTAATAAGCACATCCACCATCATCACTTTTCGTAGCGACCCTTCCATTTTTAATTGCATACCATTTTAGTTAATAGAGTGGGGTTTGGGACCACAAACAGGTGGTCAGACCTACTAGTAAGATAGGGTTTTGTTTAGGTAGTACCAGGTGCAAAAGAACAGGACTGCTTGGACTGCTTGTATGCTCTCTCCTGGGGGCATAACAATGAAAATCCCAAATTCATACAAAAATCAGACACTACAAAATTCTATAAAAATATATGTATTTATTTTACAAGAATGTATTGTCAAAAAAAACAGAGTAATCGAGGAAGGAGAAACATAAAAAGAGGGTATGTAATCAAAAAATAGGTGGTACCAAAAAAATATAAAAAGATAGAGCAAACAAAAACAGGGGGTAGAAAAAGGACACGTTTTGGTTGCTTGCTGTCACTGATGTTGTTACATTTTGCATATTTTTAGCTCCCTTTTATATTTTTTTCACTCATCTCTTTTGTCCTTTTAGATATTTAGATTTGCTTGGTATCACCTATTTTTTTTGATAACATAACCTCTTTTTATGTTTCCCCTTCCTTGATTACTCTGTTTTTGGACAATACATTGTTGTAAAATAAATACATATATTGGCATTGACTTTTTCAGTGTGCATGTCTGCTCTTTGTATATATTTAGGGTTTGGTACCATGTCATATTTGGCTCCTTGATTAGGTATCCAACCTAATTTATTTTCTGTATGCTGTACATGTGCACTTATGCTCATAGTTGCCAACTGTCCGGTTTTTGCCGGGACAATCCCGTCAATTGGGAGCATGTCCCGGTGAATTCACCATGCCGGGACAAGTTCTCCCGGACCTTTAAAAAAAAAAAAAAAAACGCTTCCCCGTGCGACCTCTGCAGCAGCAATAGAACCGCAGAGATGTGGGAGAGAGAGAGGCAGCATGAGGGAGGACTCGCACCAGTAAGCACAGACAGATAGTAAGGAATCCCCCCCAGCACTCATACACTGGGTTTTCTTTGTTTTCCTTCTATATGTATATATAGTGTATATATAGTGTGTGTATATGCATATGTGTATATATATATATATATATATATACATTTACATACACACACATATATATATATATATAATATATATATATATATATATACACAGAAGGAAAACAAAGAAAAAACAGTGTATAAGTGCTTATAAAGTGCAATAAATAATTAGTGCGAATTGCGAATGTTGCAAACTTTAAATATCAGGTTATAGAGAAGATCAAAATTCCTCCTAGAAAAGGCAACACTATTGAAACTTTGTGTAAAAGGGAAGTCTTTTGGATTTTTTCACTTCAAACTTGCACTCCTAAGGGAATCAATTCAAAACATGATGTAAATGTATTTTTTCATAAATAGCACTTGCTGCAATTTTGATTTCTTATGAAAGTGTATCAATATCTTAATGTATTACCCGTCCCTTTATGTATATATATGTGCACGTGTAGTTATATCTGTGCATATATTTAGAGCAATTCAAGAATTCAGACTCCCCATTCTGTTGCACATTTTTTGTATATATATATATATATATATATATATATATATATATATATATGTTTCATATATGTTGCACATTGTTTGTATATTTACATTTTTTCATATGTTTTCACTTTAAATAATCATTTGCTTGGAATGGTGGGAGACAGCTACAGATGTATAGGCAATCAAGTTAATTGCTTGCCTGTTATAACTAGCCATGTGAGCTCTCTCCCACCAGCCTATGATTAAGTGCTTTTGAAGCACGAAACGCGTAAGGCATCTTTCTCACTGTGTGGTTCATTTCCTTTTTTGTACTAGCCTGTTTTACTTAAGCATTAAACTCTGGCTTATTTTCACATACCTGCTTATATTGTGAGCTCCTTCCGCAAACCGTTTTTGCTTCCTTTTTTTTTCTCCTATTGTACGGGCTGGATAGCCTGGCGTTGAGGGAAGCTCCACTTTGTTATTTCAACAGGCTGAAATCGGAGGGATTACTTTATGTTTGGTTTATCTGACCAGGAGGTCCTCCAGTGCTCTTTTACTGTCAAATTGACACTGTGGCATGCCAAATCATAAGGGTGCAATATGAGTGCATGGCAAGTGCTGTGGGTACTGTATGGGGCTGTATTAAGTCCTTTAGGTGCAATGTTTTTGCAGAGGAAGGGCAATACTTGTGTGTACAATCTTGGTGCTCTGGCTAGACTTTTAGGTGCAAGCTTATTGTGGCAAGCCACATGGGTACAAGGTGGTGCTGTGGCAAGCCACATGTTTACAAGGTGGTGCTGTGGCAAGTCACATGGGTGCAAGGGTGTGATGTGGGTGCAATGCAAGGAATGTAGCGTCAATATTGAAAGATGGGGAGGAGAAATGGAGTAAGGGGGCAGAGGAAGGATATTAAAAACAAGGAATGTATTTTTTTTAAATCATTTTATTTTATCATAACTATATCTTCTCACTCACTGCCTGTGACTAGCACAGCATGTTTTAAGATGGGTATGCATAAGGAACAAATACGAAGCTCTTGTGCTTTTATATCAGTTCAACTTATGAACTGCATATTTTAAAATGTAATTTTCCATATTCTGAACAAAACAATAATGGTGCAGTGCTGTGGGTCTGGCATAATGATGGTTTAATATGAGGAGAGAGGCCTTTCTCAAAATAGGCCCTGTTTGGTGGGAATTTAGTGATATCATCTGCACTATAATAACTAGGCGGCTTTACATTATGCTAATTATGTGGGTTGGGCAGTGGGCGGAGCTTTGGGGCAGTGGGTGTGGAACATTTTTGATAGCTGTGCTATTTTTGATATTTTTTTCGAATGTTGGAAACTATGATGCTTACTTCAAAACAATTTGCAATTCTCCTATAGTTTCACATTGGAAAAAAATTGATTAGGGATTCTAAAATCTGTGATTTTAAGCAAGAAGAGTTTAGAACACTAGGCAGGGCTGTTTCTTTAACAACAGCAATAACTTTATTATATTGTATTTGCAGTTTTAAGGAGACAGGAGTATAAAGGAAAGACTAATAACATAGATATATTACTTTTTCATTACTTTAAATGATGCATTATCATAATGGTCAACTGTCCCTTTTTTGTTGTGACACTCCCTGATTTTGTCTCTCTGTCCCATCACTTTAAGAGTCTTAGCATATGCTCCTCATCACAGCAGGTTTCTTTAGTGGGTGCTGATTGCTTCATCACTACTCATTTCATAGCATCATCCCATAGCATTATTTCCAAATAGCTCCCAAAGTAGTAGTGGAAAAACTGGCAGACTGCCTGGATAAAGGAACACCCAATCAAAACCTCCTGGCCATCGTATGGTACACACAGGCACATATAGCAAGTTAAAGCTGCATGTCTGCCAGTGGCTGAAAGAGGGAAACCAAGGAAGCCGTCTGCAGACCTACACCCTCCAAGATTAACCTCAGAGAAGCAGATATGTTGGGAACAGGAAGGAATTTGCAATGTGGCAGTGAAAAATGTATCCTTATATCCTGTAAAACTGAGTGTGTGTGTGTGTCTGTATCTGCATCTATGTTTGTCTGTGTGTGTAGCTAAATTTGTCTGTCTTTATATCATGTTTATAAGTGTTCATTTAAATTTGTATGTAATTATTATTGTGCGGGACAGTCCAGTCCATGCACATTAGCACTGACTCTCTCGACCTCCCAAACCCAGAAGAAGTGACAGCGCTACTGTGCGGTAGTGCTGTCATGCGATCTCTCAAGCTCTGCCACATTTCCCTGTCAATTCTAAAATGTTGGGGTGTATGTCTTTCTTCAATAATATTCTGGTGTGAAGTGTCATGTATCACAATGTAAGGGCTGCATATCAATATTATGTTGATAGTGCAGCACTTGTTATTAAAACTTCAGAGTCACCTTCCAGTCAATTAGCTGGTTGGCAGATAGTAGATGGTTAAAGCGGTGGTGTATCTAGATTTATTCAGCACCCCACTCAAACTTAATTTACCCCATCCCTATCTGTCCTGGCCACACCTTTTCCTATTTAGAATCCACCCTGCCCTATTTAGGTCCTGCATCTTCCTCTTTAGGTGGTGCCCCTGTCCTGACATGCCTCACACTTGAAATTCTTACCTTGAAAATTGCTTTACCTTGCAAATCACTCTGTTCTGCAACTATTGAATAGTAGCCATTTTACAAGCGGGAGGAGACCTTCTGATGAAGCCTAATGGCAAAATTCATCAGGGCTCCTCAATATATTTGGTATATGTTTGATTTTCTGCTTTGTATTTTATTGTACTTACTGTTTACCTTATTAAATTGTTCATTTTTTATGCTACCTAACATTGTACATTTGTACCACTAGTACCATCTTTTCCTCAAGCACTAGCACCGTCTCCTCACTTTGTCTTGTTTTCTCTCCAGATCTATTGGGAACAGCTCTACATGGTGAATTTAGCAGGTTCTAAAGTCTTCTTCTTTCTTCCTTCTTTCACTGTTTTTCTTTGCGCATGTCTACCATAGATTCTCGTTCAATAGAGGGGTAACTCTCTGAAACTGTCTGTCTGTTAAATAGAGGAGTTAATACTGTGAAACTGTTCCTGTCTGTTAAATTAAGGGGTTAATATTCTAAAACTGTTACTGTCTATTAAATACAAGGATTAACTCTATGAAACTGCCTGTCTTTTAAATTGAGGAGTTTCTCTCCAAAACTGCTTGGTTGTTAACTAGAGGGGTTAACTCTATGAAGCTGCATATCTGTTAAGTAGAGGGGAAACTCTCTGAAACTGCCTGTCTGTTAAATAGAGGTGTAACTCTCTGAAACTACCTGTCTGCTAAATAGAGGAGTTAATTATCTAAAACTACCTGTCTGTTAAATAGAAGAGTTAATTCACTGAAACTGTCTGACTGTTAAATAAAGGTGTTAATAATCTCAAACTGTTCCTGTCTGCTAATGACTGTATGTATACTATAAATATATAATTTGATCTGAAATATACATGATTCCCAAGGCTTCCTTATATTAAAAAATGTGTTCCTGGATGGCAGAAATAAAATGTGGTCATCCTAGTCCACATATGTGTATAGTAAGAACTTCATAAGACACATAACATTTTATCCTATGACTAGCACCCTCCATGCTTCACAGCAATGAGAGTCTCTGTTTTTTGTGTATAATCAAAAGGGGTCCACTCCACTGACTATTTATGAAAAAGAGTGTATTATTGTGTTATTGTAGTGTAGGGGTAGCATAATATTTCAAGCTGTCTGATATTGGTATAAGTACCTACCTCATGCCAAGGAAGTTATTGAGACAATTCTAAATGTTATTATGGCAATGCTAATAATGCTAATATGTTCTGTGTTTTATTAGTAATATATAATAGCTTGCTCACTCTCACAGACACTCAGTCATACAAAGAATTACATGAATAGATCTTGGTAACCTAACCATTTAATAATCACAGTCAATGATAAAGCAGAGCCATGGAATTTAGAATTATATTTTCTTCCAAGAAAGGCACACATTGATTACAAAAGCATGATTAAACACTACTATATAATCATTCTGGGAAAGTGCTATATTGACATATTGCTCCCAAAGTAACTAGATGTCAGTAATTTACCATAGTAGTAACCATATCAACTAACATTTTAACATTGATTTCAGGCAAATCTTGAATATAAATAAGCAGAAGCTTTGAAACATTCAAAACATTTTCAGTCTTTTGAGAAAAGCTATAAGTAGAAAGGAAGAGGTAATGCTAATAACATTATAATCCAGGAAGGACTTTACAGGCTAGATTACTTAGTTTGCTGACGTTTTTTTTTTTTACTGACAATCGGCTCTACTCAATGACATGAGTTACTTTATCTCAGATTTTTGAATACCATAGACTAGAATGAACAATTTTGAGTGAAAAAAACTGTGATTAGTCATTGAATAGAAGTAAAATGCATATTGTATACAATGCATAATCACATAGTTTCCCAAGGCTGAAATTGGTTGTCATCCGCTGAAGTGGGATTCTTATTCAAACAAAAACTAAAAAGCACATAGTTTGAATAAGTAACGGATGATTACAAAGGGTTAAACAAAAGAGTAAATACCCCTACACCCTACTTGACCACTATAAGGGAAGGAGCTCTCAAAAACATATAAAGCAGAGAATATAACAAAATTATTATTATCATCATTCAACATCATCTTTGTTAGAAAACTTTTCAAACATTGCATTTCACATAAAAAACAGCATGTCAAAACAAATAATGTTGTTAAAATTTAGAATACAATGTTGTGGTGAGAGAAGCCCCAGCACATGTCCATTTCTTGTCTTCAGGCCGAAATTAGTTTAAAAATCCATCCACTGAAATCCAGTAACCCAAATCCAAATATATACCACCATATTACTTTATCAGATATCCAGATTGTGTCCCTGCATCTACAGAGAATTAGCAATAGTTCTCTAGTCTACACCGCTACTGACAAGCACTACCAGAGAGGGTGGGTGCCTATAGACCCTAATATGTAAGAGGACTTGGTAGAGCATCTCAAGATGAGATGACCCAAAAGAGGGTCTATTTGTGATGGCGCTCAAAAGACATAAAAAAATACACAAAATTGTGCAAAAATAGAAAATGCAATAATTACTGAGGACCATAATAGAGAGGCTGTGTGGGGACAAATATATGCTCAGCCTGTTTTGAGATGATAAATGGTTAAAAGCTTTCTGTCTGTTTCCTTGTATAAAGCTACCCGGGAGAGGGATAATGTGTTAGCTGAGATTTTCTGTTATGATACAGTGAACAAGGTCCTGACCAAGGCCAAGAATGGTATATCTTTGGTCTCCAATAACCATATTAGTGTAATTGATTCCTGGGAAAAAGAACATAATAGAAAAATGTACTCTACCAAATGGCTGTTGTTTCTTAAAAAGGTTAATAAAAATGTGCATTGCTTGAATATAGTGGAGAATCAATATAAAGTAGCCAACAGATAAATACGCAATGAATCCGGACTAAAACACACATACAAAAACCTGTGGAAAGGGGAAAACACAGGCTATCTGGGAGCAAAGCTTCCCAACCAAATTAGTTATACAATACACAAGATAGCCTGTACACACAACTGCCCGAAGGCCACCTTCACGTGGGATTGAGGTGTAAAGTTTCTGGACATCTAATATTACAAGAAACAACTTATTCTCAGGAGAGTGTCTAAAAGGCTCCAAAATGTGTAAAAACTGAGTAGTATGGATCATGTCTATGCACAAAATCAGAAAGAAATATAGACACTGGTTGTAAAAATAGAGTAACTACTTGTTACTATAAGCCTTCCTAGTGGATGGAGAAGATCCTTGTGATTCTTGGCCAAGGAATAACAAACAGGAGCTATATGGAATTCTGTCCGTATGAAAAAGTATTCATGTTCAATAATGATATAGCTGCCTCTTCTTTAGAGTAGATAACTATTCATGTAGTTTGCATGTTGGATCAGACTCCAACTTCACATAGTTAGAGATATCAGATAATTATCAAATTATTTTGTATACATAATAACTCCAAACCATCATGACCGGTGTTCCACCCTTGTCCACAGGTGTAATAATGCTTGGATTATGCTGGTGGAGATTAGTCAAAAGACGCCTCTTCTTTTTGGAAAGGTTAAGAGTGAAACTGGAATTGGTCCCCCTTGATACAATGTTGCTTAAGCTTATCCAAGTCTTTTCTTACCACAGTTAACAAAAGTATCAATAGTGTGATTAAGTGAAGGAATAATAATCTACTTTTTGGTTTTAAACCTGTAGACTAGTGGTAGATAGTGTCATTAGTCTCACCTGTAGGTAAAGAGTTTTGTAGTGGGGATAGAGAGACGTGAGAGGATTCAGATTCAGAGACGTGAGAAGATCTATTTCTATTGTCTTGCACAATGAATATTAACCAGTAAAGATAGCACATTTAGTAAAGCTTTTCAATTATTAAGGAATCAATTTTCGCAGAGAAAGAAAATTAGCAATGTGCTCTGCTTGTAATCAGATTGAGTTTTTAGTACATAGTCCCTGATGTGTAGCAATTGCGCTATCAAGGTTTTCTCTTGTTAACTGTTAAGCTTATTGATTGCCTTAAAAATACTGCAGTCTGAGTTGTTGAAAAGGCAGTACAAAGATTTTCAAAGTAAACAATTTTATTATAGTAATTGTCTGAAGCAAGTTCACATTAAGCAAAAATTAAAGAGATCAAAAAATGATAAGGACATTGTCAGAAAGCAATGAAAAATATTTACTACAAGGCAATGTATTACCGGGAAATATAATATCTCTGCAGATGTACATGAATATTCAATACAATAAATATAAGCTATCTATAGATTATTCCCCATGATCTTTAAACATGTGGCACATTCTACACACATTAAAGGGGCATAATTACCAAGCTATTGTCTTGTTTAATGATAAATAATAATAATAATAATAATAATAATAAATGCATATTTAATCATTGCAGTAGTTATTCTGTTTTCTGCAGAAAATGTATAAAATGCAACTACTGGTACTTTAGAAGCCAACCAAACTTAGAAGCACAAGTGAAAAATTATTTGTGCCTAGTGTCAGGATTAGCTGTCATGCACTTTTGACAGTACATGTCAGTATATTCTCTGACCTTAACCTTTAATTGCTTAAGCAATTAAACTCTGTTAGGATAGACAAGGCCCCAGGGCCAGATGGTATACACCCAATGGGACCTTAGAGAGTTAAGTATAATTCTGGCCAGACCACTATTTATGATCTTTAGGGATTCTTTCAGTTCAGGTATAGTGTCAACAGACTGGCGAAAGGCGGATGTCATTCCAATATTTAAAAAGGGATCAAAATCTCTGCCTGGTAATTATAGGTCAGTGAGCTTGATATCTGTAGTGGGGAAAATTATTTGAATGATTGCTAAAGGTATACACTCAAGAATACATCTTGAATCAGAATATAATTAGTAAAAGTCAACATGGTTTAGTGAAAGACAGGTCTTGTCAAACAAACTTAATAACATTCTATGAAGAAGTCAGTAAAAATATAGATCTAGGTGTGGCAGTTGATGTGATCTATTTGGATTTTGCGAAAGCATTTGTAACAGTTCCACACAAAAGGTTACTCTACAAATTGAGAGAAAAAGGGTTGGGGCAAATGTATGTGTTTGGATTAAAAATTGGCTAAAAGATAGAACGCAAATGGTTGTTGTAAATGGAAAAGCCTCAAATTGGAGCGGAGTACCTCAGGGGTCTGTTTTGGGCCCTCTTCTTTTTAATTTGTTTATTAATGATCTCCCACGTTGTGCTAAGAGCCATGTCTCCGTGTTTGCTGATGACACTAAATTAGGTAAGGCAATAAAGACTGATCTTGATGTTTTTTCTTTGCAGGAAGATTTGGACAGAGTGGGGGACTGGGCAGTAAAGTGGCAAATGAGGTTCAATATAGACAAATGTAACGTTATGCCTTATGGGAAAAATAATAACAAAGCAACATATACTTTAACCCCTTGCCGACAAAGGACGAGCCAGGCACGTCCTGGGAGAATCTCCCTTAATGACAAAGGACGTGCCTGGCACGTCCTGCAGTCAATGAAGCGGTTTTCGCGATCAACGATCGCGAAAACCGCTTTAACAGTGCTGGTCTATTGCCTCGACATCGAGGCAATAGCCAGCACCGATATTTCTATTTTGGGACCCCCACGATCGCCCCACGGAGCGATCGTGGGGAGCCATATTGACGGAGAATGCTGCTCCGTCAATATGGCTAAGCCCTCTGCCGGTCTGAGCTTCGGAAGTGAAAGTAACTTCACTTCCGTTGCTCTGAATATGCTACTTGACTACCCCTAGTGGTAGTTTAGTAGCATTGCAATGGAAAATAATTAAAATACATATTTAATTAAATAAAAACAGGTTATTTAGCTATATTAGCCTATAGGGTTAAAATTAAATATTTTTTAGCATAAGGGATAGGGTTAAAATTAAATTAAAGTTAAAAAATATTAAGGGATATAATAAGGATTAGAGTTGGGGTTAAATTTAGTGTTAGGGTTAAATTGTGGGTTCGGGTTGGGGTCAAAAGGTCAATATAGGAAAAAAACAAAAAACACTATTTTTGGTTTTTGCCCCATAACTCGCAAAAAAATACCGAAAAATATGGAAACATGCATATTTTTGAACTCGGGACAACATTTAGAAACTATTTAGACGGGGTCTTTTTTAATGATTTTATTTGTGTAAATTATATTTTAGGTCAAAGTTAGAAAAAGTGGGTTTTTTTTATTTTTCATCATATTTTATGATTTCTTTTGTAGTAAATTATAAGATATGATGAACATAATGGTATCTAATGAAAGTCCTTCTTATGACGATAAAAACAACATATAATTTGTGTGGGTACTGTATGTGAGAAAGAAAGAAATTACAGCTAAACACAAACACCCTAGAAATGTCAAAACAGCCATTGTCACCAAGGGAAAGTCAAGGTGAAAATGTCTTGTCACTAAGGGGTTAAATGGTATTTCCTTGGGAAAAACTACTAATGAAAAGGATTTAGGAATAATTGTAGATAACAAACTTGGCAACAGTGTCCAATGCCAGTCAGCCTCTGCAAGGGAAAATATTGGCATGTATAAAACGAGGTATAGATTTACGGGAGGAGGATATCATCTTGCCTCTTTACAAATCAATGGTACGACCTCATCTTGAATATGCAGTACAGTTCTGGGCACCAGTTCTTAAAAAGGATATTAAGGAACTAGAAAAAGTGCAAAGAAGAGCTGCAAAATTAATAAGGGGATTGGAGGATCTTAGTTATGAAGAGAGACTTAAAAAATTGCAGTTATATACTTTAGAAAAAAGGCGTCTTAAAGTGGATATGATAACATTATATGACCATGTGCAGGGCCAATATAAAGAGCTCTCCAGGGACCTGTTCATTAACAGAAATGTACAAAGAACAAGAGGTCACCCCCTGAGACTGGAAGAGCAAAGATTTCATAGACAGCAAAGGAAGGGATTCTTTACGCTAAAGACAATAAAGTTATGGAACTCACTGCCAAGAGAGGTAGTGCTATCAACCACAATAGATGCATTTAAAAATGGTCTGGATGTTTGTTTGTTTTTAAAAAGCAGAACATACAGGGCTATTAATAATAGAATAAGCATTAATAATAGAGCTTATTGATCCAAGGAGAAATCTGATTACCCCTTGGAGTTAAGAAGGAATTTTTCCCCCTAGGAGGTAAAATTCTAAATAGCTTCCTTAATGGTTTTTGCCTTCTTTTGGATCAAAAGCTGGAATAATATATAGAAGGGTTGAACTTGATGGACTTGTGTCTTTTTTCAACCTAAATTACTATGTGTCGGATTATTAATAACCATAAAAATATGAATATGAGTTATTAATTATGAATCATAAAAAAAATTGAAAATTGATGATTCATAAATATGGGTCCGACTAAAAATACCCATATCAAGAATTCGTTGTGTGTGTGAGAGTTTGGATGACGTTTTTACAAAAGTAAATACAATGCAACAATTATTAATAAAATAATAATTAATTTATTGAATATAGAATAAAGATCAAACGGTAAGCAAAATAGCATAACAACAAAATACAATATTCATAGATGTTAATCATAATTCACATGTATGACTTATAACATAAGTAAGTAGGACAAAACAGGAATTATGCAGCTCTGTACCTATATCAACATGCATGTAGAATAATTTACTATGCAGTACGTTTCTGACCATAAGATGGCCATGCATTTTATTTAGATACAACCTACATTGATTATGATTAGTATTTAAAATGGTTAATGATAGTACACCATAATTACCTACAAATTACCAACATATACTCTGCTTAGGTAAGGTAATATTACTAAATCATATAACTACTCAAGGTGGCTATTTCTTAATCTGCTCGGTAAATGATAATGTATGTAGTCTAGCTTAGACTTTAAGAATGAGAATCTTAGATAATCTCTGGAGATTATATATGACATATTTGGGTAAATAGGTAGACTATAAAAACTTATGGTTCTTGGTAATATCTATAGGATATTCCTCTGGCTTCCTTCTGCAGAAAGGATGACAGATAAACACCAGGTTAAAACATATAGATCCCAGAAATTGGGGGATTTAAGTTAAATTTTCCCAAATATATATGCTAATGACAGCCATAAAAAATGAGATTATGCTAGAAACAAATTACCACATTTATACATTACCGGCAGAGGTTGGTATGCAGTTGAGACTCCTTCATTGAAGAATTGAGTGATGGGAGTTACTCCTGGGACTTAGCTCAATACTATGGGTATGGAGATTTCCATTGTTATAGTGAACATGTGCTATTAAAAGCCTCATATTCCTGAGTTCTCCCCAGAAGGAGAGACACTCAGCCCTTTTCTAAAACATTCCCATCTCTCACCCCACTAGTGGCAGCTCTCCCAAAATCAGTCTCCCCAGGTCTTTTTCGGGTATATCAGGTCTCCCTCTCAACCTCCAGTATCAACTTATCAACCAAACCTTATCTCAGATTCACACCCTGTTTCTGTAACTTCTAGCCAATTGAATGGATGGGTTTAATTTAAATGAGATGATGTCATGATTTATAGCTATACCTGGATTGTGAGTATAATGTGAGAAAACATATATGTTGAAATATAGAAGTGTTAATATAATTTCAAATTGGAGTAAATATTCTTATCAATATTCTTATCATTTCACATTAGATAAAAACTTATAATAAAATGTATATCACACTAATAAAACAATAAAACCAATATTCTAATTAATATGTAGGATTTATTATACTTTACATATTTATTAGTGAAGGTGTGATATAATTATATATTTTAATGAGCGATTAGAATCAACTGGGTGTGTTTATAATAACCCTTATTATATTCTTCAAATCTAAAATCCAAGTAATCTAAGTGTGTCTATGTCTGTCAGTTTGGGTGGGCTAGCAAGCTGAAGAGAAGCCCCCCTTCACCTCTTGTATGTATATAGACACAGCTGTGTCTGCCGAAATACGATGAGAGTCATAAACCACTAACAACTCCCACCTTATCTGTTCCGGTGATACTAGATAACAGAGTTAGGAATGTGGAGGACTTTCTTTTAGCTTCAGGGACACAGAATAAGATTTAACACACAGAAGGATGTCCAAAAGCTGACACAAAATGGAGGCTGCTGGCATCCATCTTGTTATCCTTGGCTTCTGCTTTATTCATTTGAACCGGTCTCGAGATTACTGTTCAATACCTCTGACATATGTTACTATGTTACCTGCAGCTGACATGTTTCCAAGAAAAACAGGGATTCCAGTATCAGGACATCCCTTAGGGGGGCCACCCTTGTGGTGAACCCACCCCCTCAAATTCTCTCCTCTGCCAGTCGCAGACGGTGGAAAGGTATATTTAACAGATAATACATTTTTCTTTGTAAAAATGCATTCCTTGTTTCTATTTCTTTCTTCTGCTCCCTTCACTCCATTTCTCCTGCCCTCCTTTTATTATTGTACCCACATGCCTTGTAATTGCAACACCTTGCAGCACCCACATTGCACCCACAAATCTTGCCAGAGCACCAAGATTGCATACATAGGACTTGTCCTATAAACTGAAATCTTTGAGTTTGGATTTCAATATTGTTGAATATATTAGACAATGGCTGAGTGACAGGCAACAGAGGGTTGTAGTCAATGGGGTATATTTGATGCAAGGTCTTGTTACTAGTGGGGTACCTCAGGGATCTGTACTTGGACCCATTCTCTTTAGTATTTTTATTAGCGATATTGCAGAAGGTCTTGTTGGCAAAGTATGTATTTTTGCTGATGATACAAAGATTTGCAGTAGGGTTGAAATTCATGGAGGGATAAGCCAAATGGCAAATGATTTAGCTAAACTAGAAAAATGGTCAGAGCAGTGGCAACTGACATTTAATGTGGACAAGTGCAAGATTATGCACCTTGGGCGTAAAAACCAAAAAGCAGAATATAGACTATTTGGTACAGTCCTAGCCTCAACATCTGAGGAAAGGGATTTAGGAGTAATAATTTCAGAGGACTTGAAGGTAGGTAGGCAATGTAATAGAGCAGCAGGAAATGCTAGCAGAATGCTTGGTTGCATAGGGAGAGGTATTAGCAGTAGGAAGAGGGAAGTGCTCATGCCATTGGAGTATTGTACGCAGTACTGGAGACCGTATCTCCAGAAGGATATTGATACTTTGGAGAGAGTTCAGAGAAGGGCTACTAAACTGGTTCATGGGTTGAAGGATAAAGCTTACCAGGAAAGGTTAAAGCATCTTAACATGTATAGCTTGGAGGAAAGACGTAACAGGGGGGACATGATAGAAACATTTAAATACATAAAGGGAATCAACACAGTAAAGGAAGAGATTATATTTAAAAGAAGAAATACTACCACAACTAGAGGACATAGTCTTAAATTAGAGGGGCAACTATTTAAAAGTAATATCAGGAAGTATTACTTTACTGAGAGGGTAGTGGATGTATGGAATAGCCTTCCAGCAGAAGTGGTAGAGGTAAACTCAGTCAAGGATTTTAAGCATGCGTTGGATAGACACAAGGCTATCCTAGCTATAAGACCGGGAATGTGGGACTAATAAAAGTACTCAAAAAAATTGGGCAGACTAGATGGACCGAATGGTTCTTATCTGCTGACACATTCTATGTTTCTATGTTTGTCCCAACACCCATATTGTAGCCAGGACTTACCCCAGCACCCACATTGCACCTAGAATGTACCCCTGCACCCAAATTGCCCTCACAGGACTTGCCTCGGCACCCAATTTACACTCATAGGACTTGCCCTAGTACCCAGATTGTACTCACAGGACTTGCCCCAGCACCCAGATTGCAACCAGAACTTACCCCAGCAAACAAATTGCACTCACAGAACTTTCCCCAGCACCCAGGACTTACGCTACCAGCCATATGGCACCCAGGACTTACCTCAGGACTTTCCATAGCACCCAGATGGCACACAGGACTTACACCAGCACCCAGATGGCACACAGGACCTACTACAGCACTCAGATGGCACAGAGGTTTTATACCAGTACCCAGATGACAGCCAGGGCATGCTCCATCACCCAGATTACAGCCAGTAATTACCCCAAGGTCCAAATGGCACCCATGACTTACCCAAGCAAGCAGATTGCATCTATAACTCATACCTGGCTCTCACTTTTTAATCCCCACTGCTCTGTGTAGTCTGAGGATCGTGAGGTCACACGCTTGGGTAGTGCACAGACATTGGTTGTCTGTCCTCCTCTGCCCCCTGCACAAAGAGGGCTGGTGAGAGATGATCTTTTTATCTAACCAGGCAGCGTGTCTTGTGCCACCAGGGTGTTGCGCCCAGTGTGATTGCACAGGTCACACACCTCTAAGGCTAGTGCAGCCTGGTCAGGTCAGTGAGTGGCTATCTCTGCTATCACAGATAGAACCCCTCATTTTTGCATGGGACCAGCAGAGGTGACCTTAAATAGCAG
The DNA here is from genome assembly GCA_036172795.1 of Pelodytes ibericus. Classification (NCBI taxonomy): domain Eukaryota; kingdom Metazoa; phylum Chordata; class Amphibia; order Anura; family Pelodytidae; genus Pelodytes; species Pelodytes ibericus. The sequence goes on along the minus strand of CM069861.1, from coordinate 114,459,516 downwards.
AGCAGAGAGAAACCTGTGCACTCTGCTGACCCTGATCAGACTAGCGGGGGACCTGCTGTTTCTATTATGATTCAAGTCAGGTTTACTCCAGAACAGTTTGACTTATTTTTAACCCGTTTCACTTAAAGGTTAAATACAGTTTAATTGTCATTTAAGCACCATCTCCAAGCTCTGTAGGTTCTTTTGAAATTGGTTCCCAGGAAATCAGAGGGAAAGAACATTGCATCATAACTAAAGCAACACATACCGTTTCAGTGCCTGGAAGTGTATAGAAACATAGAATGTGTCGGCAGATAAGAACCATTCGGTCCATCTAGTCTGCCCAATTTTTTTTTTAGTACTTTTATTAGTCCCCCGTTCCCGGTCTTATAGCTAGGATAGCTTTGTGTCTATCCCAAGCATGCTTAAAATCCTTGACTGTGGTCACCTCTACCACTTCTGCTGGCAGGCTATTCCATACATCCACTACCCTCTCAGTAAAGTAATACTTCCTGATATTACTTTTAAATAGTTGCCCCTCTAATTTAAGACTATGTCCTCTAGTTGTGGTAGTTTTTCTTCTTTTAAATATAATCTCTTCCTTTACTGTGTTGATTCCCTTTATGTATTTAAATGTTTCAATCATGTCCCCCCTGTTACGTCTTTCCTCCAAGCTATACATGTTAAGATGCTTTAACCTTTCCTGGTAAGTTTAAAACATGTAGACATTATATATTTTGTAGCCCTCCTCTGCACTCTCACTAGTTCCATAATGTCTTTTTTTTTATTTATTTTTTTAAAGAAAGGTGCCCAGAATTGAACCGCATATTCAAAGTTACGGATGTGAGTTGGAAAATTGTGCTGCCTGATGTGTTAGACCAGGACTGGTATAAAGAAGAACTCCTGCTGTCACAATGACAGTTAACACCGCAACCATTTAATAGGATTTAAAAGGTAGAATATTCATGCATTATCATGGAAGAAGCAGTATATTAATAATACAAATAATAATACAAATCTTGACCTAGAACAGCAATTTACTCCCCCATATTAGACTGGCTAATCTACTGCACATACCCTTCCAAGATATCCCACACCAAGTTAAACAAAACCCACTGCTCTTTTCAACAATTAAAGAATGGAAACTAATTAGACTTAGGCAGGATACCACTTGGAGATGCTCACTGTGATTGGGTTGGGGAAATAACCCACTCTTTCAAGGAGGGCTAGCAGAAAATCAGTTTAAGCTTAGGGAATCCAGAGGTCTTCGATGTATCTATGATATGGTTAACGTAGACACCAAACAAATCTTAACCAGAGAACAGTACATGACAAAATCCCCCAAAATCGAGTTCACAGTCTTTCAATATCTAAAAGCCAGAAGCTACGCCGCGCAAGTACTATCTCAACTAAGTGACACGGATTGGGATAACTACCTAGATACATTTCTGATGTTTAATATAACCAGAAAGCACTCTCTTGTCTCCATATACGGTGTATCATAGACCACAATTCAGAGACTGCTGGTTTGGGAAGTTGGCACTTAGGGTTACCAGACTTAGACACAAAGACTTTGGCTAGCCACTGTACTAGGTCATTTAAACTCATCCCTTACCCCACATACCAAGAAATGCCCATGAAAATTGTGCATTACGCCTACGACTCACCCCAACATTTGTTCCACATGGGTGTTAGGGCAGTAGACTCCAAATGTGGATCAGAGGGTGGATTTGTTTCATTGTTTCTGGGCCTGCAAACTCTTCTAAGGCTTCTGGAAGCAGGTAGTTGCCTTTGCTTAAAGTATACGGCTAGCTACTATCCCACTAACCCACAAAACAAAGCTTCATCTTGTATTGCATATGGAATGGTTGAATTCAACTCTTGATGAGGAACACCACACCAAAAAAAAACACATGCTGGAACCCCTACATCTCACAGTTAGATCACCCAAGTCAAGACAAAATGAGGTGTATGTTCATTTACACCACTTGGTATTCAGAACAATTATTACTGGATCATGACCTATTGTCCTCTTGCATCTTGATAGACTGGGGATGACTGGGGCGACAGTGGGCGACAAATCGAGTGAACCGGTCAGGGATAATTATTTTTAATATTAATTAATGTTTGTGCCCCGGCAATATGCTGTTTTTCTGTTATGTACTACCTGAGTAGTTTATTACTATGTTGTTGATTGGTTGTACTAAATATGGTTTACTTACTATGAAATCTTTGAGGTCCCAACATCCTTCCTGTGAAATCACCCAATCAATGCTTCCTATTTGGCAATAACGTTTTCCAGTGTAACTGCCTTTTCATGGAGCAAGACCATGGTTGACGGACAGTCCCTATGTCTAATGCTACAATGTCTGCCCCACCTTTTTTTATTTTACTGTATCTTGTAAGTTTGTATATGATATCTGACCTTTTGGAAACCTGAAATATCTGAATGGGACCATCCACTGGCATTTTATTTTGGAAAACAATAAAAACGATTATATTAAAAAAAAAAAAAAAATTGGCGATTGTGGAGGTAGGGGGAAAATTACATTACATGAAATCAGGCAGGGTATGTTTTATATTCTCAAAATAAAAGTATGGATTCACACCCAAATTTATAAGTCACGATGCCATCCAAAATCACGTAATATGTTGAATAAAAAACAGTAGAATAAACTCTAACCTTTTTTCTGTTGCATACTAACATTAACCAGGTAAGATTGTAATAGAATAGTGAAAAAATATCCCTTGGTATTTAGATAAATAGCTTCTATCACTGCTCCTCCTCCAGCACCAAGTTCTGTCTCCTCCAGGAGACAGAACTTGGTGCTGGAGGAGGAAGGGTGATAGAAGCCTACTTGAGAAGCAATCCATGCTGTAAGAAATCCTTCTTCTAGAGTCATGCCAACACGTAGGCTATCAGAGTAGGGGCTCTGAGGCACAGCAGACAATAAACCCATGTCTATCCGTGAAGATACACATCGGGTTTACTTGGGAGAAGGGGCACTATTTTTTAATACTCACAGACCAGGTTGCCTGCTTCCCAGTGGTGCATGGCAGCTGCCTGTCTTCATACAAGAGACACTGAATTATTATTTTTTGCGTCTATTTTATAAGCAGAAGAAGAAAAGGTTTAGTTGTAATTTAAGTATAGTTTTATAATGTCTATAAATGTTGTTTACAGAACAAACACTGACATAAAAAATAGATATGACCAGGCCTTATATATAAATTAGACATGTGAGAAACCTACTTGGTTGCATGAAGACTATAATTGGGTGTTCTGTCTAATATTTCTCTATCTGTGATGTGGATTACAACTCACTGAACTCCATCAATATATTGATGTCATGCTGTTTGGAGATAAATAGTGAATTATTGGGCTGAAGAGGCATGCTTGAATGAATAAAAGCACATGCACAATCTGCTATTTTTCTCTGTTTGTTGTACAGTAGCTCACGTGATTACGAACAGGGGTGAAAAAAGATTCTGTCAGCAAGTTCATATTTTAATGATGAAGTACTCAGCTTTGTAATCTAAAACATCAGTCATGATGACAGAAGAATTGTCACAAAACCTACTAAACAGTCATGCTAATTCAATGACATCCAGAGGCAGAAAATGTCATCTGTTTATTATTAGACAATCAATCATATAGACAAAATCATGAAAAGCATAACAGTCACACATCTTAATAATTTACTCTGTTATTAGAGAATACTCTAGCAAGGAGCTAACAGCAACGTAAATATCAAAGACCATTCGTAGTCACAGCCATTCTAATGCCTTTGCAACAGAATATAACAAAATTAATATTGTTTTTTGCCAATAATTCACAAACATATTTCTGATGATTATGAGAATAAACCAGGCAGTCGTATTCTGCCTGCCATACATAATGTGTGCGTTTGTCTACACAATGGCTATTTATTGCATATATTTTATTTAATGATGTACAAAAATTAAGCGTTCCATGAGGAATTATTGGTGGATTTATATGCAGGTCAGAGAACAAAATTATACAAGTTTGTAAAAATTAAAAAAATGACTTGAATGCACAGGTCACTTTAATTAAATCAGTAAATGACCTGGGTATAAAGGGGGAACTTTCATTGCAGAAACACATGTATTCAAATAGCTTTATAGATTAAATTCCTGCTTAAGCAGGAGTTGATTTTTTTAATTTGGGATATTGCTGTAATGCATGCTCTATTTAAAAGTCAAATGAAAAATCTTTAGCATTATTAATAATTTTTTAAATGCCAAAACCTTGTGTCGTATATTTTCTAAAAGATATATAAATAGTCTTTACCACCATTGGCAATATAGTGATATGCCAAATCCCACTACCTTGATTCCCTTTGTAAAGATTGGACAGTCAGTACTTTCTAGATGAAGCCCCCAAGTATACAGTAGAGAACATGCCCAGTCTCAACCCACAACTGTTTCTAGAAGCCCAGGGGCCTAATTCCCATGCACCTTCCATCATTAATTAAAAAAATAATTCCAAACATGTCAGAAAATATTATTTGAATCTCCAGATTTTACCCTTAAGCCCTAAATATGAGAAGCATATTGTTGGTTTATATTTTTAATTTTAGAAAAGAATGCATATTTTAAATGCCTCAATAAAATGAAAAGAAATTATCTAAATGTTCCAGCTTATATCTGCTTTGTTTTTCAAAATTATATAGTCTATATGGCTTAAAGCACATTTTGGACTTTATTTTGTAGCTGCTTATGGTAATCTAAGTGTAGTGGTGTATCTTGGTTTTGTGCTAGCCTAGGCAGAAAAAATGTGGGCACCCCCCAACACACAATGAACACCCATGACATGACACATAACCCACGTTGCACAACAAGGACATGCCCCATCACCTCATTACATACACAATACATGCCCCCATCACATGCCTCCATTACTCCATCACATGCCTCCATTACTCCATCACATGCCCCCATCACTATTAAGACCCTAGTGGGCCATGAGCAAAGTCTTAGCAGTGGACCCCACTCAACCCAATTTTTCTAAAGTCACATTGTAAAAAACTGTATGTAAATGTAAACTTTTTAATATTATATGCAACAATTTTCATATCACATTCAACTATTTGTATATGTAATAAAAATGTTATTGAAAAGTTGCATTTCTTGTTTTTATTCCCTTTTTCTGCACCCACATTGCACCCAAAGGACTTCACACAGCACCATACAGTACCCACAGCACTTGTCATGCATCTGTATTGCACCCACAGCACTTAGCTTGCACTCATATTGCACCCACATAATTTGGCATGCTATAGTGTCACAGAAAATACCACAGTGTCACTTTGTTCCACAGAACTGCCCCTGCAGATCAAGCCACAGTGTCACTTTCCCCCATAGTACATGTTATTTTGCCCCACAAAACATTCCACAGCATCACTTTGCCAATTAAAATAAGCCACTGTCAGGTACCAATTAACATGCCACAGTCATTTTGTCATTGACATATGCAACAGTCAGTTTAAATATTAAATATGCCACAGCTTGCTCATTAATATGCCAGTGTTGTTTAGCCAATTTGCCCAATAATATGGCAGTATTATTAGCAATTAATATTCCCCAGCCAATTTGCCCATTAAGATGCCAGTATTTGCCATTAATATCCCCCAGCCAATTTTCCCAATTATATGCCAGTATTATTTGCCATTAATATTTCCCAGCCAATTTGCCAATAATATGCCAGTATTATTTGCCATTAATAAGCTCCTTCCAATTTGCCCAATAAAATGCTAGTATTTGCCATTAATATGCCCCTATCCCCCAGCACTTACCTTTTTCCCTAGTGGCTAGGGGTAGGCAGCATGGTGTCCTCCATGCTGCCTGGTTGTCTTCCTGGTGGTTGTGCAGAGAGGTCACGTGACCCGGCGTGTGTTTGATGTCAGAGTTCCCTGTGCAACCTGCTGGCAGGCAGAGTGATGGTAAGGGGGGATTTTCCGCTTTTTTTTTTTTTTTTTTTTTAAAGGGCCAGCTTTTTTTGCGTTTTGTGCCTCCCCTAAAGGCATACAAGGCAAGTGCCGCCCTAGGCACTTGCCTTGTTTGCCTCAAGCTAAATACAGCACTGCTGACAAATGGATTTCTATGTAATACAAATGTGCTATTCTACCATTGAATAAAGCAAATAAATGAACATGCACTTTAACAAACATGTTAAGTTTTATTTGTTTAAACTGATATGACCTAGTTTGTGAAATGATGATTCTTTAGTTCCCCTTCTAGAAACATAGAAACATAGAATGTGTCGGCATATAAGAACCATTCGGTCCATCTAGTCTGCCCAATTTTATTTTTTTGAGTACTTTTATTAGTCCCCCGTTCCCGGTCTTATAGCTAGGATAGCCTTGTGTCTATCCCACACATGCTTAAAATCCTTGACTGTGTTTACCTCTACCACTTCTGCTGGCAGGCTATTCCATACATCCACTACCCTCTCAGTAAAGTAATACTTCCTGATATTACTTTTAAATCGTTGCCCCTCTAATTTAAGACTATGTCCTCTAGTTGTGGTAGTTTTTCTTCTTTTAAATATACTCTCTTCTTTTACTGTGTTGATTCCCTTTATGTATTTAAATGTTTCTATCATATCCCCCCTGTAACGTCTTTCCTCCAAGCTATACATGTTAAGATGCTTTAACCTTTCCTGGTAAGTTTTATCCTTCAACCCATGAACCAGTTTAGTAGCCCTTCTCTGAACTCTCTCCAAAGTATCAATATCCTTCTGGAGATACGGTCTCCAGTACTGCGTACAATACTCCAAGTGAGGTCTCACCAGTGCTCTGTACAATGGCATGAGCACTTCCCTCTTCCTACTGCTAATACCTCTCCCTATGCAACCAAGCATTCTGCTAGCATTTCCTGCTGCTCTATTGCATTGCCTACCTACCTTCAAGTCCTCTGAAATTATTACTCCTAAATCCCTTTCCTCAGATGTTGAGGTTAGGACTGTACCAAATAGTCTATATTCTGCTTTTGGGTTTTTACGCCCAAGGTGCATAATCTTGCACTTGTCCACATTAAATGTCAGTTGCCACTGCTCTGACCATTTTTCTAGTTTAGCTAAATCATTTGCCATTTGGCTTATCCCTCCATGAATATCAACCCTGCTGCAAATCTTTGTATCATCAGCAAAAAGACATACTTTGCCAACAAGACCTTCTGCAATATCGCCAATAAAAATATTAAAGAGAATGGGTCCAAGAACAGATCCCTGAGGTACCTCACTAGTAACAAGACCTTGCATCGAATATACCCCATTGACTACAACCCTCTGTTGCCTGTCACTCAGCCATTGTCTAATCCATTCAACAATATTGAAATCCAAATTCAAAGATTTCAGTTTATTGATAAGCCTTCTATGTGCGACAGTGTCAAAAGCCTTACTGAAATCTAGGTAAGCAATGTCTACTGCACCACCCTGATCTATTATTTTAGTTACCCAATCAAAAAAATCAATAAGATTAGTTTGGCATGATCTCCCTGAAGTAAACCCATGCTGTCTCTGATCTTGAAATCCAAGCGACTTTAGATGTTCAACAATTCTATTCTTTAACAAGGTTTCCATTATTTTCCCCACTACTGAAGTAAGACTTACTGGTCTATAGTTGCCCGCCTCCTCCTTACTACCTTTCTTGTGAACGGGCACAACATTAGCTAATTTCCAATCTTCTGGAACTACTCCCGTTAACAATGATTGGTTAAATAAATCTGTTAACGGTTTCGCTAGTACACCACTAAGTTCTTTTAATAACTTTGGATGTATCCCATCAGGTCCCATCAACTTATTTGTCTTTACTTTAGACAGCTGAAGTAAAACCTCTTCCTCTGTAAACTTACATGCATCAAAAGACTCATTAGTCTTTTTCCCTAAATGAGGTCCCTTACCCTCATTTTCATTTGTAAAAACTGAACAAAAATATTCATTAAGGCAGTCTGCATAGCATCCTTCTTTTGTTTTTAATCTAACTAATCCTTGTTTTACTTTCCTTTTCTCATTTATGTATCTAAAAAATGTTTTATCCCCCTTTTTCACTGACTGGGCTATAGTCTCTTCTGTGTGTGCTTTGGAAGCTCTTATAGCTTGCTTTGCCTCTTTCTGCCTACTCTTATAGATCTTTCTATCTTCCTCACTCTGAGTATTTTTATAATTACTAAATGCTAGCTTTTTATTTGCAACGTATTGTCCAGTGTGTTAAAAAAGAAAACCAATTCAATTTACTAATCTTGGTATTTAAGTAGAATTTCAAGGGCTTTGGCTCAATTGTTTTTGGACTAAATCAATCATTATGAAATATTCAGAAAAAAAATGTGAAAATCCACAAAGGCTTTTTCTCTCGTTCAAGAAGGTTGCAACAGTGTTTTGGGCCTTTCTTAATCTATTTTGCAATTATTTGTGATGGCTATCTATTATAAGTAGTGATAATTATAGTTTCTGCTCAATCTGCTCATTGCCATGCTATTCATGCCCCTCTCTCTGCAAGCTGTATCATCTTATGGTTTCTTCAAAACTCTTTACTACAAAGTGAATATGAAGTATATCCAGCATTTAGAAATACTCTAAGCATGTTTTCAAAGGTTAGATTAGAATATGTCTTCCTGAATTTGAGTACTAAAGAATTTTTAATGCAAATACATTATCAGAATATCATTATGTGAATCTTATCATTATGCACTGTTTACAAATAGTCTAAACATTATTTTTCCAAGGCAGTAACTTGTTGGAGGCCTGATTTCTGAGAGCTGCTGCTTCTGTTCCTGATACTCTCCTTAAAGCTCATTTGTATTGTGACCTTGTCCAGGAACTGGGAATCTGACCCTGAGTGGCTCAACCAATCTCAGTATATGATTTTCAGCATCTCCTGAGACCCTCTGAGTACATCAAGATCTCTTCATCTAAGTTATTCCCTTTAAGCTACCCTTCTCATTTCTCACCCTCTCTAGGGTGTACCTGCTTAGTCACCCTCTCCAGGGTGTACCTGCTTAGTCACCCTCTCCAGGGTGTACCTGCTTAGTCACCCTCTCCAGGGTGTTCCTGCTTAGTCACCCTCTCCAGGGTGTTCCTGCTTAGTCACCCTCTCCAGGGTGTACCTGCTAAGTCACCCTCTCCAGGGTGTACCTGCTAAGTCACCCTCTCCAGGGTGTACCTGCTAAGTCACCCTCTCCAGGGTGTACCTGCTTAGTCACCCTCTCCAGGGTGTACCTGCTTAGTCACCCTCTCCAGGGTGTACCTGCTTAGTCACCCTCTCCAGGGTGTACCTGCTTAGTCACCCTCTCCAGGGTGTTCCTGCTTAGTCACCCTCTCCAGGGTGTTCCTGCTTAGTCACCCTCTCCAGGGTGTTCCTGCTTAGTCACCCTCTCCAGGGTGTTCCTGCTTAGTCACCCTCTCCAGGGTGTTCCTGCTTAGTCACCCTCTCCAGGGTGTTCCTGCTTAGTCACCCTCTCCAGGGTGTACCTGCTTAGTCACCCTCTCCAGGGTGTACCTGCTTAGTCACCCTCTCCAGGGTGTACCTGCTTAGTTAACTCTCTACCTTTGCTTTGTCTACAGTCCCTACTATAACTCTTTGTTCTTACTGCAGTTCCTACTCATACCCTTTTCCTATTCTGCAGTTCTTTGCTAAATTCCCTCTTGTCTCTCCTTCAGTCTTTATTTCAATACCTAGCTCTGTTTCTTTATCTGTTCTCCCTTTGCACTATATTTAACATGCAACCAGACACCTCCACTATCCCTGCACTTAAACTCCTACCTGACCTGGTAAAGGCCCTGACACATGGGGGGGGGGGGGGGGGGGAGAGGGACAGGCAGGCATATGTGTGTATTCATGTGTCTGCATATGTATGTGACACTGAAAGTGTTACTGTTTTTGTAAATGCCTGAGGGCAGGATAAGCAAGGGGCAGCAAAATATATGTTCACCTAGGGCGGAACAAAGTTTTGCACGGGCACTGGATATGGAGCATATGGAGACACTGAGATAGAGCAACTAAAGAAAAGAAAACAAACACAGAGAGAAGATCTTTAACTTATTTTATTGCGTACAAATGGGTACTTGGCCTCGAAATTCTTTGCCATCACTGCCCTATATTTTGTATTTTTCTTGCAAAACTACCATAGGAAAAATTATTTACTAATTAAAAAAATAAATTTTGTCTATAGATATTCAATACATATATAAGGCATGTTTTCATTTTTTTAAAGTAAATGTAAAAAGAAAAATACAGTGTATTTACTCCTTTAATCTTTTTCAGACGTAATCAAACATTTCCAACTATAAGAACAGAAGGAAATGGAAAAGCTAAATAAATCTCACTGATGCCTGACAAATACCTTCAAGGACTTCCAAGTTATAAAGAGTTTTTAAATCATTCATACAATCCTGCATTTGTTATAAACTGTGCGACCATTTAACCCACCCTAGGATTTAGGTGACACAAAGTCAATTCTCCTGGAACATGGAAAGTTCACACTGTAATCAGTCTTTTCTGTGTTCATCATGATGTGCTGACCAAGATTTATTTTTCTAGACACACACTTCTTCCGTATTTATGCCTTAGCTATCTTATCAGAGTTGCTGGACTGTTGTTCACCAACAATGTGGTGTTTTTCACCAAAGGTGCTAAATCTTCATAAGTTATACAAAAATAAGAGGTTAAATCATGTGGAGAATTGCATTAAAATATAATTATGTTATATATATATATATATATATATATATATATATATATATATATATATATATATATATATATATAATATATATATATATATATATATAAGTATTTTTATGGCAAAATGTTTTAGTACATTTTGCATTTCTTTTTTTTTAATGTATTTTCCAAACCTTCCTCAGAATAAACAAGATACAGTAACCTAGAAGACATGTTTTTAATAAATTTAAAAATGTATTGAGCTGTAAAACACACTTATGCTTTTATTAAAACTTGAAAAAATACCTATAAGCATATAATTGGCTATTTTTGAAATTGCCGTGTCCTCCTGAAATGGCCGAATTATATGGCGGACAAAACACTTCGTTTCTGTGCATATTTCAGTGGAGGGAGATAATGGCATGGAATCGTCTGGAACCTTAATTGCGGACATTTTGGGAGACGCATTTTTGCTCAACATTCATGCCATCAATGTGTCCCAAATCCATCCACAATTCAGAGGTACCATTTCGGTGCCAAATATCGTCTCATACTGAGTCAATCCTATATTTGTTTCTATTATTATTTTGCCTGTGTCATATTGTGACAACTTCAGATTACTTACAGAACTTTCAGAGACAACATGTTGATGTTCCAGAAACCTCTGTTCTGGCCTTGGAATAGTAATATAAGACCATTCTCATAACAATTACACTACTGGCGTGATCTGGCCTTCCAGAAGCTGCTGCAGACATCAGCTTCTTAGACACACTGTCGGCTTTTAACCCTCACAGATCCAAATTAACCCTTCAATACCACTCTTTATCTATTTTTAACTAGATTACTATTCTTTGCTCGTCTATAGATACACTTCTATTCGTCGCTGTCATTGGGAAAAAGCCTTGTCTACCATACACCTAAGACAAGATATAAGCATATAAATCCCTCCCAGGGTAATGATCACGGTCACAAAGAACATAAGCAGCTTTCTACCAATTTCGCCCAACCAGGCACCCAGCCCAAAGGTCCAATCAAAACCAACATCTTGTCGTATATCATTAACTATGGTTCTGATGTTTTGCAAGTGTTGTTGTATTGAGCTTGAATGGTCAGAAAGATTAAAACAACACATTCTTTCAAATTCCTGAGACACACGTTCATGTTTAAGCAATAAGTAATCAATGACAGCTCTGTTCTGTAGAATAGCTCTTCTCATACCTTTTGCATCTACCAATAGTTCCTCAATTGCCTGTGAAGTTTGGTTTAACCCTTTTGCAACACCACAGGCCAGAGAGTTAACCCCTTAGTGACATGACTTTTTTGGCTTGTCCGACGCTTGGTGACATGGGCTGTTTTAACATTTCTGAGGTGTTTGTGTTTTGCTGTAATTTATTTCTGTCTCATTTAGTGTACCCGCACAAACTATATATCGTTTTTATCGTTATAAGAAGGGCTTTCTCTTGATACCATTATTTTGATAATAGCATATAATTTGATGTAAAAAAAATAATAAAATATGGCAAAAAAATTGAAAAAATAAATTTTTTATGATTTTATTTGAAAAATCATATACTCATGTACAAGAGACAACAAAAAACACTGCTAAAAAGTTTCTAATATATGTCCTGAGTTCAGAAATAGCCCATGTTTTTATGTTTTTGTGCTTTTTTATTCATGTTACAGGGCCAGAACTATAAGTGGTGCAAAGCTATTTTAAAATCCTTTCTTTCAAAATTTGCGATAGTGACATTGTAACACTGATTTCTGTACTTAATCCATGAATGACCCCCAACATGTACATATTTTTGAAAACTAGACAACTCAGGGCATTTAACTTGGAGTATTTTGACACATTTCATGTAGCCATTTTACCACCAATCTATGCCAAAGTTTGCAGCAAAAAATCTTTTTTTTAAATTTTTCACATATATTGCAATTTAGGTAAACATTACCTTAAAATGTGAAGGGGTATTTCCAAATAACACCTCAATATGTGTTCAGCAACATCTCCTGAGTACAGGGATACCACCCATGCATAGGTTTGTTGGTTTGTTTTGGGGCTAAAAGGCCACATTTAGGGGGTGCGTATTTTGGTTTTCCAACTTGGAATTCTGACGTGCAGAAAACCTGCGCCCATGTCCCATTTGGGACATTTTTGAAGCCAAAAAGTGTATTCTATCCCACAAAACCATATATTTTTGAAAACTAGACACCCTAGGGTATTTCAAATGGTAGTATATTAACACTTTCCATGCACTAATTATACTACCAGCCTATGTCAATGTTATGGATAGTAATTTTTTTTCCCATACATTGTACTTTGGGCATGAATTCACAGATCCTGTTATATGTCAGTGCCAAACAACACCTCAATATGTGTTCAGCAACATCTCCTGAGTACAGGGATATCACCCATGTATAGGTTGGTTAGGTTATTTGGGGGTTAAAAGGCCACATTTAAGAGGTGCGCTTTTTGGTTTTCCAACTTGGAATTCTGACGTGCAGAAAACCTGCGCCCATGTCCCATTTGGGACATTTTTGAAGCCAAAAAGTGTATTCTACCCCACAAAACCATATATTTTTGCAAACTAGACACCCTAGGGTATTTCAAATGGTAGTATTTTAACACTTTTCATGCACTAATTCTACCACCAGCCTATGTCAATGTTATGGATAGTAATTTGTTTTTCACATTCATTGTACATCGGGCATGAATTCACAGATCCTATTATGTGTCAGTGCCAAACAACACCTTAATATGTGTTCAGCAACATCTCCTGAGTACAGGGATACCACCCATGTGTAGGTTAGTTAGATTATTTGGGGGCTAAAAGGCCACGTTTAGGGGGGGTGCATTTCCAACTTGGAATTTTGACATGTAGTCAGCCTGCGCCCATGTTCCATTTGGGACACTTTTGAAGCCTGTCAAAGTATTTTACCCCATAAAACCATATATTTTGGAAAACTAGACATCCTAGGGTATTTAAAATTGTGGTATTTTAACACTTTCCAAGTGCTAATTCTACCACCAACCTATGTCAAAGGGTTGGGATGTCATTTTTTCCCCATACACATTGTAGTTCAGGCATGAATTTTCAGATTCTGGTATTTGCCACTGCCAAACAACAACCCAATATGTGTTCAGCAACATCTCCCGAGTACAGGGATAGCACTTATGCATAGGTTTGTTGGTTTGTTTTTGGCTAGAAGGCAACATTTGTGAGATGCGCATCTCAAAATTCCAACTTGGAATTTTGACGTGTAGTCAACCTGCGACCGTGTCCTTTATGGGATATATCTTTGAAGCCAGCCAATGTAATTTACCCCCACCAAACCATATATTTTTTTATCGGTAGACCCCCATCACTACTTGTGGCAAGGGCTCAGCAGCCACTGATACATCGCTAGATGATGTATCAGAAAGCTGAATAGGGTCAAAATCGAACCCTGAGTCCGCGGCCTCAGAATCAGTGCGTAAGCAGTGATCTCGAGCAAAGAAGGGGTTAATAGCTCTTAGAAGAGCCTATCTAGTACTGTAATACATTACAGTACAAAGAAATTAATCCATAAAACAGTGCAGACAGCAAAACATACTGTTGCTGTGCAAGATTACTGCTTACACAGAGATGAATGGCAGGGAAGGGGTTAATACACAGTGAAAGACTTTCATAAAACCTGCCAATTTTATTAAATGTTTTTTTATATCACTAATATTGATCTGTCTCTTTCCGTCACAAAAATGTAAGTGAGGAGAGGGAGGCAGATCAATATTTGTGAATATTGATCCGACTAATTTTGATCTGACCAGGGCGAATGGTGAGCTTAATTGAGAAATCACCAAACCGCCTTTGCCACTAATTCGCTGTTACTGATCGCTATGCGCTCAGGCAGCTTAAAAAAAATAAATCTCAAATATTTTTACTTTACATGTAATCCCCTAGCGGGTATGTGTAAAAAAATAAAATAAAATAAAAATATGCAGACAGATAAAAATTGCTTTGGCGTCAATATCATTGCGTAAGCAGTGATCGACGGCAAATAAGGGGTTAATAGCTCTTAGAAGAGCCTTTTTAGTACTGTAATAAATGACAGTACAAAAAAAATTAACCCCTAAATGCACAAACAGCAAAAATAAATGCGCTGATGTGCACGATCACTGCTTATGCAAGATCAGTGGCAGGGAAGGGGTTAAACGCAGGGAATTGCTTTAATAAACATTTTTTTATTGTTTTATTATTTGTGTGTTGTGTATTTATTGTTTTTTTTACTTTTACTTACTTTTAGAACTTTGATCTGTCTCTCTCCCTCACTAAAAAAATTGAGAGGAGAGGGAGGCAGATCATAACTGGTCAGATCAATATAGAGTTAATATTGATCTGACCAGTCAGTGGGGATGTTCAGCAGAGCATCCCCACTGCCTGTCAGTGTGCCTGGCAGTCACTGATTGCCTCTGTGAAGAGGCAATCGTGTGACAGCCAGAGAGCACAGGAAGCAGGTACTTCCTGCCTCCTGTGCTCTTGCCCTTAGAAGGGCAGCGCCATCTTGGTCACTCAGTGACCAAGATCGTGCATTTTTTTTTTGTGTTTCTGATTGCCTCGACTCTCCAATTATGGTAGGGAATTGATACAGTCTGGGTCTAGAGCTACCGTGTCCCGCCTTGCCCGTGACTGAAGATAAAATGTTTGCAACCATTCCTGTTTGAACAATATCATGCCTAGGCGAGTGAGTGTGCATGGGCCTCCTGTCACATTGGCTGGGATATAAGTGTAAGTAGTATTACCACAGGAAAACATCCAACCTATGGGTAATTTCACATGGATGATGTGACTGGCCTGTTTGAAAGTGTAGTTGCAAAGCATAATATTGGTTACATTGAGGCACATCATGTCAGTTCTGCTGTTACACATTATGTCCTGGTCAGGGGTACGGTTAATTGTCTTTTGCAACTTCAGTTGCCTGCATTTAGGAATCCTGTCTCGGTTACACGTCATGTGGTAACACACGTCCCCCTGGTGATGTCAGTGGTGTTAATTTGCGTCATGTTGGGCCACAAATTGTACGTATCTCTGTAGTTGCAATATGCGTAAATTGGGATCATGTAAGTTACTTCACTTTCTTCCACACATGTGTCATTATATATGTCACTGAAAATCTGTCTCAATACCTGTCAACGTCGTTCGGTTTATAGACTTTTCGGCTTATAGAACAGCAATAGCATTACATGTATTCTATAAAACCAAAGTCTATAAACCGAACGTCTTTCGGTTTATAAACTTTCGGCTTATGGAATACAAGTAATACTATTGGCTTTCTATATACCGAACTAGAGTCCCGATTCATAAGAAATTCTTATGAATGGGGTCCCCATTTGGGTTTTTCCTGTGATCCCGAATCCACAGAGGGCATAAGAAAAGTATAGGGGTTTTCAGGTTGTTTTGGGAATTTGGCTTTCCCTTTATTCAGTTTCACTCTCTTTGGCTTGAGAGTACTGGAAATTTTAACATTATCACACACAACAATCCAAAACTTTAAAAACAGTGTTGTGAATTGCTGTTCCCAACTTGGATCACCTTGATCAGGATCATCTAGAAAACTTTGACATATATTGCGATAGTATAAATCAAATGACCCATCTGTGGGGAATAGAAACTCATATTTACATTTCTCTGTCCATGCTGCCACATCATCCACACCAGAATCACCAGAATGTGCCTGTCACATATTTCCGCACATAGTATCTCGGGGTTCATTGTAGCTTATCAAACAATGGAGCTTTTTTAAGCTGACCCTTTACAAATTTTGGAGTTGCCAAGTCACTAACAGTTTGTCCCATTATGATCAACTTATATACTTATACAATATCAATCACAACAGTTTATGCCGGACAGTTTTTCCTGTTCACCCTCAGCACGGTTCTTAGGAATTTAGTAATGATAATTTGCAAGGTCTTTTAAACACTTTAAACACGTCTCGTCTCTATTATATTAAATGTACTGGAACACCCTCAGTACTTCTTTTAAAGAACTGGCACAATCCTCAGTTCAAGAGTAGCATATAATTGCTGGCACAATCCTCAGCAATTTATCAGCAGCTGACTTATTTCAGCTCTGGGGCAGTCCTGGACTGCCAACAACAATCATCACAATTAGATTGAGACCATGTATTCTTATAGAGGCTTAGATATACGTTACCGGATTCAAAGAAACACGTATAGCACAACGATTATAACAATTAATCATGTACTCACCCGGTTTGTTTGAATCCCACTTCTGACACCAAACTGAAAGGGACAGACTGTGGGGTAGTCTGCTCAGCCACCTCTTAGACCATTAACACCAGATTGATGTGAACTGCTATGCTGATGATGAGACCAGGCAAGGCCTTGGAGAGCCAAGGACGACGAAGGAAAAGACTAGACTTAACTCTGATTTTAATTGTGTAGACAAGATAAAAGCATTAGTTACTACAATATAATTGGTTATTCTAATATTCTAATATGCAGAAAGGCGTGTTTTACAAGAAAATGAACTTAAAACGTAATATGTAAAATAGTGTTACAAAAGTCGTTCTTATGAAAAATTACAGAACTTTCAGAGACAACATGTTGATGTTCCAGAAACCTCGGTTCTGGCCTTGGAATAGTAAGATAAGACCATTCTCATAACAATTACGCTACTGGCGTGATCTGGCCTTCCAGAAGCTGCTGCAGACTCAGCTTCTTAGACACACTGTCGGCTTTTAACCCTCACAGATCCAAATTAACCCTTCATACTCCATTCAATGTTACTCTCATGTTGTTATTGGGGTTTAGGTATTAGTTTGTGGAAATTGGTGGCATAATGTGCAATCACCAGAGGCGTAACTAGGAACCGTAGGGCCCCAGTGCAAGAATTTCCTTGAGGCCACTCATCCTCAACACATGATACCACCAGTGTCATACACTGCTACTTTCTACAGTGCCAATTTTGCCCCACATAATTTGCCACAGGGTCAGCTTCACCCCGAATCACTTTTCCAAGTGCCAGCTCAGTTACTGCATCCTTTTTTTTAAAGTGCCAACTTTACCCCCACATCACTGATCAGTGCAAGTTTTGCCCCCACAGCATTGCTGCTGTGGACTATGGTGCATATGATGTTTGACCATCATTTAGATATGTGGGTAACTGGGGATCATGGGAATTGTAGTTTGCAGCTAACACCAGTCACACCATCTGGTGTTAACTACAGTTAACTGGCACAGCAAGCCATACTGCTCCCATGATCAGTGGTGTATCTTGATTTTGTGCTGCCCTAGGCAGACAAAATCCGGGCACCCCCCTACCCAAGCTGCACACCCACGTTACACACCTAAAACATGCCCCATCACCTCCATTTCATGACCCCACATCACACATAACATTCAGACTCACATCAAGCTCATACTCCCATCACACACACACTCCTACTCCCATCACACTCAGTCACACACTCCTACTCCCATCACACTTAGTCACACACACTGACTCCCATCACACACACTGTCTCCCATCACACACACACTGTCTCCCATCACACACACACTGTCTCCCATCATACACTCTGACTTCCATCACACTCAGTCACACACACTGTCTCCCATCACACACACTCTGACTCCCATCACACTCAGTCACACACACTGTCTCCCATCACACACACTCTGACTCCCATCACACTCAGTCACACACACTATCTCCCATCACACACACTCTGACTCCCATCAGCACTTACCTTTCCCTGGTGGCTAGTGGCAGGCAGCATGGTCCCTCCATGCTGCCTGTTCGGCTTCCCGGCGATTGTGCCGACAGCGCGCCCGTCACGTGACTGTCGGCACTTCCGTGTCACACTGCACGGGGAGCCGAACAGGCAGCACGGAGCTTTCTCTGTGCTGCCTGTTCGGCTCCCCGTGCAGCCTGGCAGGCAGAGCGATGGTGAGGGGATTCTTACGATCCCCTCTCACCTCCGTCTCTGCCTGCAAGCCCCCCAAAATTTGCCGCCCTAGGCATCCGCCTAGGATGCCTCGCGGTAAATACAGCACTGCCCATTATGCTAAACATAAACATGTAAGGTCAATAATCCAAAAGCACGGACACTGGCACCTTTTGTTTGAGGATAAAGAACTTCACAGTATTCTCCCTCATAATCCACGTACAATCTTTAGAGGGGCCAATAAGTTAAATAGATCCATATGTAAGGTAATGACACAAAATAGAGCCCCCACTCATTTTTTAAGTTGGGAGAAAGGTTTTTCAGGTGCAGAAAATGTGCCGCATGTCTCAATACCAACCACCAAAATTAAAGACAGATTAAGAATAAATAGAGAATACTTTAAAAAAAAATGTGATTCATGAACTTAATTGTGCATGTGGACTTCAGGATGTTGGCCGCACCATTCGCCGTCAGTGTGCGAATTGGAGAACACATTGGCAACATCAGATGAGGCTGCGGCAAACATAGTATCTCAGCGCATTTTAAAAATTGTCACTAGAGCAACCCCAAACAGTTGTCATTTAGGGGACTTAAAGTAGTGAAGAGGGATCCAAGCGGAGGAGTTTTTATTAGGAAAATACGTCCAAAAGAAATGTGCTGGGTTTAAGAACTTTAAGAACTTTATATCCACAGGGACTGAATCAAGACTTTGATGTATTCATCTTTCTATAGATTACTAAGGTTATAAGTTTTGGAGATGGTACACTTTATTATCACTGATACTGCTTTTCATGTGTTTATTTCCATTGCAGGTTCTTCTCCTGACCTACCATATGTAATTTATTTACATTTGTTTTTGCATCACGCTATATAATTGTATTTTATGAACATATAACCTTATTTAGCATTTTATGGCTGCAAATGACCTACACAATTTTGAGGGTTTTAGAGTATTTATATATGTTATTTTAAGCATTGCTTTATATATTATCACAACATTTATTTATTGGCCAAAACATCAGATGGCAATATTGTTAGTAAATTATAACATGTATTTAGTACCAACATATTCATATTGTGGACATTTAAACTTATAATTATATATATTTTGAATATTTATATAAATGTTATTATATAGTTTTATATAAATATTATTAAATTTCTCTAATAATAAGCAGAGTAGAAATCAATATGTCTCCAGGGTTGGCTGTTGCCTTTCATCTGTATAAATATTAGACATGTGCAAAACTAAAATTTTCGTTTCGTTTTCGTCCATTCGGGGTAAATTTTATTTATTTCGTCTAAAACGAATTTCGTTCATTAATGCATTCGTTTCAGACGAAATTCGTTCATTATTTTCGTTTCGTTCATTATTATTCGTTCGTTTTATAGAATACAATGTAATACTATTGGCTTTCTATAAACCGAACGAGAGCCCCATTCATAAGAAATTCTTATGAATGGGGCTCTCGTTCGGTTCATAGAAAGGCAATAGTATTACTTGTATTCTATAAGCCGAAAGTCTATAAACCGAACAACTTTCGGTTTATAGACTTTCGGCTTATGGAATACATGTAATCCTATTGCTATTCTATAAACCGAACGACTTTCGGTTTATAGAATAGCCATAGGTTTACATGTATTACATAAGCCGAAAGTCTATAAACCAAAAGTCGTTCGGTTTATAGGCTGTCGGCATTTAACTATACAGAGACAGAGTCTCCATTCATAAAATTATGAATGGAGACTTTGTCTCCGTGTAGTAAAATGCCGAAAGCCTATAAACCGAACGATCGGTTTATAGACTTTCGGCTTATGTAATACATGTAATCCTATGGCTATTCTATAAACCGAACGTTCGGTTTATAGAATAGCAATAGGAATACATGTATTCCATAAGCCGACAGCCTATAAACCGAACGTTCGGTTTATAAGCTGTGGGCATTTTACTACACGGAGACAAAGTCTACATTCATAATTTTATGAATGGAGACTCTGTCTCCGTATAGTTAAATGCCGGCTTTTAACTATACGGAGACAAAGTCTCCATTCATAATTTTATGAATGGAGACTCTGTCTCCGTATAGTTAAATGCTGGCTTTTAACTATACGGAGACAAAGTCTCCATTTATAATTTTATGAATGGAGACTCTGTCTCCGTATAGTTAAATGCCCACAGCCTATAAACCGAACGTTCGGTTTATAGGCTGTCGGCTTTTAACTATACGTTTGTCTCCATTCATAATTTTATGAATGGAGACTCTGTCTCCGTATAGTTAAATGCTATTGTATTCTATAAACCGACTCTATTTCAGCTTATAGAATGCAATAGTACTACGAATGGACGAATGAACGAATGATTTTCGTTTATTAACCATTCGTTCATTCGGCTTTCGTTAGCTTAGCATTTTCGTTCTTCGTTTTTCTGGCGAATGGACGAAAATGCAATTTTCGGACGAATATGCATTCGTCCGAAAACGAATGCACATGTCTAGTATATATTTGAAAGGAAAGGCCGGTCTCTGTTCCTTGATCAGTTACTTCTAAGGCCGTTGATGTGTGGCAGGTTAGCAGATATCTGGAGAGCTGTGAAGGCGGAAAACAAAATACACAGAGGCACGTGTTTCTTTATCCTCAGCTCTGAATGTAGTTTATTACACATTGGTATTTATACACAAATCTAGGCGTTGTCCTGTGCATTGATTGGTTATAGTTTTTGCACAAACATAGCATCAAGTACATTAGAGACGGCATATACATGTCACAAGAGGGGGTGGACAATGGATACATATATTGTCACTAGGCAGAAAAGCTAAAATAAAACTCAATATAGTCAGTCAGCAGACAAGACAGTTGAAACTTGCTACAACATTAGTTCCTCTTTTTGTAGTCTAAGACATTCTTAAATAAACCATTATGTCTTATCTGACTTCCTCAGGGACTGTGACCTTTATCTGAACTTGGTCAAGCAAGGGGGGCTTCTCAACATCAATTTAACCCTTTCAATATTCACATGTAAATTGCTTTTTTAATAAAAAATTATGATATAAAAAAATTCTTGTTTTTATTTCCTTTTATGTGACAATGCTGCCTCTCTCTTTCCCTTGCCCCCAGATTTGTCGCTCTCCCCCCCTTAGTGTTGTCTCTCTCTCACCCTTCCTTTGGCACCCCCCTCGCTCCCCTTGTGTCTGTCTCTTCCCCCCTTCCCTCCCCCTGTTTCTCTCTGCCCCCCTCCCCTTGTTTCTGTCTCTTCCCCCCTCCCTCCCCTTGTTTCTCTCCCCCCCCCCTCGTTACTCTGCCCCCCCCCCTTGTTATTCTGTCCCCCCCTCACCTGTTTCTTGCTCCCTGGTGGCTAGTGGGGGCAGCCGGGGTATGTATGCACTATACATAATAGACGCAAGTGTCGGGCAGCATGGAGGTTGTCTGCACGATTCGTGCAGACATTCCCCAGCTGCCCGATTCTCCCTGGTGGCTAGCGCGATGAGCGAGACCTCCCCTGCTGCTGCCCGGAACGACCGGCAGGACTTTTATGAGGAAGCCGGAAGTACCCAGCTTCATCATAGAAGTCCCGGCGGTCATGCCGGGCGGCAGCAGGGGAGAACTGCGCTCATCGCGCAGACATCCCCTGCTGTTAGAGAGGGGGATCCAGGTCCCATGCAGCTCTGCTGGGGACCTGGATCCCAGTCTTATAGTCTGACCTCAATTTGAGGTCATATTATAAGACGACCTCGATTATAAAAGGGGTATTAACACTTCCCTTGCTGATCACAGTTTCTTTTTACTGTGATCCGTTTCCTTCCAAGTTTATGGACCTCATTTAGTTTTTTCAAAATAAATTTTATTTTGTACATTTTTACTATATTACTTATATTCTTTTCGTGTATTAATGTAATTACAGTTAACTCCTACAAGCCTGTGCTGTGATTATGACCAGAGCAAACGTTAACCCATTCGTGACGTTGGGACGTTCTATGCCGTCCTGATTTTAAGTCCCTTAAAGTCGTTAGGACGGCATAGTACGTCCTGTGTTAAACAGCTCATATCGCGGCTCGGATCATGCTGCAGGCACTTGCAGCGGGATCCCACCTGTCAGATGAGGCCATTTTAAATGGCCACAGTCTGACAGGGGAAATTTAGCTGGTGCTCAAAAACGAGCACCAGCTACATTTCTCTAAATCGTGCGTGACGTCCGAAGGGCTTGCAATTTTTGGGCAGGGACCCACAGGGTCTATTAAGACCCTGATTGGGTCTCTGCCATAGTGTTCCTGGCTAACGATCACCTTGTGATCAGTGGCCAGGAACAAATCGTGACGTTTTGGTGCTTATGTCATTTGGGACGCAAGCACCATGCGTCACAAAGGGGTTAAAACTCTCCACTTTTTTCAATTTATTTTTTAATACTAAATTCAAATCATTTCATGCTATTGGCAATTCTATAAACCGAAATAGAGTCGGTTTATGGAATGCCAATAGCAAAATACATAAACCGACATAATGAACGAATTTCGGTTTATGGAATTGGCAATGGCATTCTATAAACCGACTCTATTTCGGTTTATAGTAATGCCATTGCAAATAGCATTACATTATACATTCCATAAACCGAAAGTCTATAAACCGAACGTCGTTCGGTTTATAGACTTTCGGCTTATAGAACAGCAATAGCATTACATGTATTCTATAATCCGAACGTCGTTCGGTTTATAGACTTTCGGCTTATAGAATACTATTGGCTTTCTATAAACCGAACTAGAGTCGAGTCCCCATTCATAAGAAATTCTTATGAATGAGGAGGGACTCTAGTTAGGTTTATAGAATGCCAATAGTATTCTATAAGCCGAAAGTCTTTAAAACGAACGACGTTCGGTTTATAGAATACATGTAATGCTATTGCTGTTCTATAAGCCGAAAGTCTATAAACCGAACGACGTTCGGTTTATAGACTTTCGGCTTATAGAACAGCAATAGCATTACATGTATTCTATAAACCGAACGTCGTTCGTTTTAAAGACTTTCGGCTTATAGAATACATGCAATGCTATTGGCTTTCTATAAACCGAAAGAATCCCCATTCATACGAATAGGTCAATTGACCTATTCGTATGAATGGGAACTCAATTTCAGTTTATAGAAAGCCAATAGCATTACATGCATTCCATAAACCGAAAGTCATTCATGTCGGTTTATGGAATGTACAATGCTATTGGTATTGTATAAACCGACTCTATTTCGGTTTAGAATGCCAATAGCACGAATGGACGAATGGACGAATGAACGAATGATTTTCGTTTATTAACCAATCGTTTATTCGGATTTTGTTAGTTAATATTTTCGTTATTCGTTTTTCGGACGAATGGACGAAAATGCTATTTTCGTCCGAAAATGCATTCGTCCGAAAACGAATGCACATGTCTAATAAATATGGACTGAAGTAATTTACATTTGGCAAGGAAAGAGTTACAGCCAGTTAGTACTGAAGGAGTTAACAGCTGGTCTCGTTCACTTAATATAAGATGGACTGAAGGAGGAGTGTGTCTATCACCAGACGAAGCTGATAGGCGAAATGCGTTGGGATGCGCCCACCACGGAAGTGTACTGCTGAAATCCTCTCCAGCTGGAACGACAGAGTCTTTTGGCGCAAGCTTGATTATTGTTACTGTAAGCTTTTAACAATCTTATGTATTAAATATTTACAGTTGCAAGAAAAGTATGTGAACCCTTTGGAATGATATGGATTTCTGCACAAATTGGTCATAAAATGTGATCTGATCTTCATCTAAGTCACAACAATAGACAATCACAGTCTGCTTAAACTAATAACACACAAAGAATTAAATGTTACCATGTTTTTATTGAACACACCATGTAAACATTTACAGTGCAGGTGGACAAAGTATGTGAACCCCTGGATTTAATAACTGGTTGAACCTCCTTTGGCAGCAATAACTTCAACCAAACGTTTACTGTAGTTGCAGATCAGACGTGCACAACGGTCAAGAGTAATTCTTGACCATTCCTCTTTACAGAACTGTTTCAGTTCAGCAATATTCTTGGGATGTCTGGTGTGAATCGCTTTCTTGAGGTCATGCCACAGCATCTCAATCGGGTTGAGGTCAGGACTCTGACTGGGCCACTTCAGAAGGCGTATTTTCTTCTGTTTAAGCCATTCTGTTGTTGATTTACTTCTATGCTTTGGGTCATTGTCCTGTTACAACACCCATCTTCCGTTGAGCTTCAGCTGGTGGACAGATGGCCTTAAGTTCTCCTGCAAAATGTCTTGATAAACTTGGGTATTCATTTTTCCTTTGATGAAAGCAATCTGTCCAGGCCCTGATGCAGCAAAGCAGCCCCAAACCATGATGCCCCACCACCATACTTCACAGTTGGGATGAGGTTTTGATGTTGGCGTGCTGTGCCTCTTTTTCTCCACACATAGTGTTGTGTGTTTCTTCAAAACAACTCAACTTGGTTTCATCTGTCCACAGAATATTTTGCCAGTACTGCTGTGGAACATCCAGGTGCTCTTGTGCAAACTGTAAACGTGCAGCAATGTTTTGTTTGGACAGCAGTGGCTTCCTCTGTGGTATCCTCCCATGAAATCCATTCTTGTTTAGTGTTTTACGTATCGTTGATTCTCTAACAGGGATGTTAGCATATGCCAGTGACTTTTGTAAGTCTTTAGCTGACACCTCATTGAGCAGTCTGCGCTGTGCTCTTGCAGTCATCTTTACAGGACGGCCACTCCTAGGGAGAGTAGCAACAGTGCTGAAATTTCTCCATTTATATCGTGCAGACATCCCCCAGCTGCCATATTTACCCTGGTGGCTAGTGGGGCAGCAGAGGATGTCTGCGCGATGAGCGCAGACCTCCCCTGCTGCCGCCCGGCACGCTCGCCGGGACTTCTGTGACGAAAGCGGAAGTACCCGGCTTCTTCACAGAAGCCCCGGCGGTCGTGCCGGGCAGAAGCAGGGGAGTCTGCGCTCATCGCGCAGACTTCCCCTGCTGTCAGAGAGGGGGATCCAGGTCCCCTGCAGCTCTGCTGGGGACCTGGATCCATGTGTTATAATCTGACCTCAGTTTGAGGTCAGATTATAAGAAGAACTCGATTATAAGACGAGGGGTAGTTTTCAGAAAAAAAATTCTGAATAAAACCTCGTCTTATAATCGAGCAAATACGGTAGTCTAGGGGTTCACATACTTTTCCACCTGCACTGTGAATGTTTACATGGTGTGTTAAATAAAAACATGGTAACATTTAATTCTTTGTGTGTTATTAGTTTAAGTAGACTGTGATTGTCTATTGTTGTGACTTAGATGAAGATCAGATCACATTTTATGACCAATTTGTGCAGAAATCCATATTATTCC
This sequence comes from Pelodytes ibericus, assembly GCA_036172795.1. NCBI lineage: Eukaryota > Metazoa > Chordata > Amphibia > Anura > Pelodytidae > Pelodytes > Pelodytes ibericus. Next base: position 114,433,540 of record CM069861.1, on the reverse strand, counting down.
AAAGGGTTCACATACCTTTTCTTGCAACTGTACTTTCAACACTCCTACTCTGATCCTGTCTTGCAAGTTGTTTGGACCAGCTGATCAATCCCCCAGTTTTGGGCTCCATGTGCTGATTCTGTTGAGCAGTATATCTGTTCTATCCCATGTGAGTTGTACTCTGTGAGGGAGGCTATCTGGGTACTATTTACCTTTGGATGTTATGCTATGTGCATTTTTCTCTTTTCTTTGTATCCCCTGTGAGAACAACATCCTCCAATTTAAAATTTAAGTAAAACATTTAAATATTTATATTTATCTATTGGTACACATGGTGATACCTAAAGGTATATGCTCAGCACTCTGTTCTTTGTTCAAGAGATAGTAAGCTAGACAAGGATAGTCACAGAGACAGTCACACAGACAGAGTCTGTAACATAGACAGACACAGTCACATAGACAGAGACAGTCACTATGGCAGACAGTCACAAAGACAGTAACATAGACAGACAGACCTTTACAAGCCGGCAGTTTTTTGTTTTTTTTAAATAAGGTGCATGGTTCAGTGTGTCCTTTTCCCTGCCCTACTGCTTTACCTCTTTCAGGGGAGGGAGTCACTTCCATTCTAGCCTGGTGTGTCACAGACCACCTCTGTGTGCCACCCTTCTAAGCACCCAGCACTCTGTTTTTGAAGCACGATGCGTGAGGGGGTGGAGCTGAAAAAAATGTTGGCAGGAGCACCTCCGGTCACGGGACCCCTGTGACCTCTATTGCTACTCCACTGGCAGCCATGATTTTTTTATTGTGTCACAAAAATATATTACTTGGAGCAGAACTTTGATGTTCAGGATAAAAGCATTGTTTATATGGTCACAGATCTTATGAAAATCGTCCAGAAGCTGTTCTCTATGCTCCCCATTTACCTAGATTTAAGAGAAAGCTTTAATTATTTCATTAAAAAGTCATTATAAAGCACAAGATAAAAAAGGGTTGATAGGTTTAATGGCTGTTTGATGGCTGCAGGCTTAAAGGGAAATTGTTATGAATAAATTGCTTTTGTACTTTTAAATGTATGGTGTTTTCATGTATTTCAGTAATATTTAACAATTTAAGAAGCAATTAAAATTATTGTCATTCTGTTTCTGGAATACCTGCGTGCACTGATCCTGTTTGTCACTACGAAAGCCACCTTTCTGGCCCATGGGTGCTTCCTGACCTTACTTCAATAATTTTTTATGACAATATTAACCAATTGTTAGATATTAGAGAGCAGTTCAGGTACATGGTACTGAAATTGATGTTAAATGGCTCACATGGGACATATTGCTCTGCATAGTTTTACTTTGAAAGCTGTGTTCCCAAGTAGCTCTATATTGCCCTAACTCATAAAATTAAGAGGAAACAAATATTTACCTCACTGCTTTGTCAATATACTGAAAAATCCCTCCAGCAATTCTTTTCATGATAATCCTCCACTTATTCATGAGTTAAGGGACCAGCACAATATCTGAAGGCAGATCTGGTTTTGTAATCACCAAGGTGGATTGCTTACCAAGTAGTGTTCTCACTGTGCATCATATAATGTGTTGTGTGGACATTATTTTAGAACTAATTGTTTTGTGATTATTTTCTTTAACCCCTTAAAGCAGATGTACTTATATATAGGTCCTGAAAAGCATGGTCCTTGAGGACCATGAGGACGTATATATATGTCCTGAGTTTTCATGTAGTGTTGCACTCCTTAGCGCAACGCTATATGCTGGCAGCTATTATCAGAGGCTGCTTTGGATCCGATGTGCCATAGGCCCCCTCTCCGTGGATATGATCACCGTGAATGTGATTGTATGAGTTTCAACGCACATAGGCAGTGAAAGCAGATCACTGCTTATTTGTTAAAGGTGTTGCAATAATGCCTCCAATACTGCATGCCTAGCAGAGCGACGGAAGTGATCAAAAAAATCTCTTCAGTCACTCTGAAACTGTTGCTTGACTGCCCCTAGAGGCAGTCAGCAACATTACAGTTATAAGAAAAAAAATTAAATAATTAAAAGGATAAATCTAACCCTAAATCTACTAACCCTAGATCTAGGGTTAGGGTTACAATTAGGGTTACAATTAGGTTTAGGGTTACAGGTGGGTTAGGGTTAGTACAAGGGTTAGATTAAGGGGTGGGGATAGATTTAGGGTTACGGTTGGGGTCAAAAGGTCACTGTAGGAGAAAATGGTTAGGAAACAAAAAAAACACTAGTATTGGTTATTGCCCTATTACTTGAAAAAAAAAACATGGTATTTCTAAACTCAGGACAAATATTAGAAACTATATATATGGGTTCTTTTTTACAGTTTGTAATTGTGTAAAAAAAAAATCAGGTTAGAAAAGGTGTTTTTTTGGCATATTTTCATCATATTTTATATATTTTTTAATAGTAAATTACATCATATGATGAAAATAATAGTATCAACAGAAAGCCCAATCTGTCCTTTAAAAAATGATATATAATTTCTGAGGGTGTACTGAAAACGAAGAAAGAAATCACAGTTAAGCAAACATATAACAAAAATAATGGAATTCTGGTCTTCAAGGCACATCACATGCAGCATAGAACTCTGTCACTAAGGGGTTAAATAAGCTGAATTAAGGTCTACAAACTGACCAAAAGCACAGAAGGGGGTTTTGTGTCTCTTGCCCCAATTAATTAAGAGTGATCGTGAGCCATGGACACAGAAGCAGAGACATGATCAGGGTCTTTACAGACCCGGTGGGTCCCTGCTAAATCCGAAGGCCTAACAAAATCACTTGCAAAGTCGCTGGGGCCCGGATGCAGGTGCGGCACAATTTTGTTAACTGTAACCAGCAATCACTTTTAGCATTGGTTATATTGAGCCTGTCAGATGAGGCCACTATTGAGTGGCCCCATCTGCCAGGAGGGATACCGCTGCATTTTCCTGCAGTAGAATCCGGAGCATAGCTCAAAGGGGAAGGCCACAATGCGCTGCTGATCAGAAGATGATCTATGCTGTCTATGAACATACAGATGTGCATACAGTTTAATCTTGTATTCTGACGATTGTTTCTCAGATGTACTGTTTTGTACTTATTGACAAAAAATTTAACAGCACACTCTTTTTTTAATTTCCTCTAATATTCCATAATTATTTTGTGTGCAGGTTCTTTCTGGCCCTAGTGGTTGCATTTTGAAGGCAAAATATTAGAGTTTGATTGATAATTAGTAAATGTAAGAATAATAAATGTGAATTACAGTATGACGCAGAGCACAACATGAAAAATATTAATTCTTAACTAAATCCATTTTCCAGTTGAAAGTGCTGCCATTACATAGAAGATAAAAATATATATTTGTCTAGGTAACTATTTCAAATATTTTCTTCTTGAACAGTGAAAAAACACAGGTATAAAAAAAGGAAGTAACTTCAGGTATTGTTCCTGAGATACTAGCATTTTTTCCCCTATGGCTTCATCTAATTTACACTTCAGTGTTAAATTTAGCAAAAGCACTTGAGATATTAATTAACAATATTCTACATAAAAAAAAATCTTCAACCAGGTCAACTAAAGAAGGTCCAAGAAAGGTTACAAATTCATGATAGTGCTTTGCTATTAGTAGCCATTCAGTATCACCATTAACATTTTACTTAATTTTGAGGATTTTTTTTACCAGCACTCACAGATTTACATTAGATTACTTTTATAAACAGAGTTCCAACAATATACGTAATGCTTGGTACAGAGCCCCAATACTAGTTGACTTCAAACGCCTGACCTCTCTGCACAACTGCCGGGGAGCCGAACAGGCAGCATGGAGGACACCATGCTGCCTGCCACTAGCCACCAGGTCTGGCATATTATTGGGTAAATTGGCTGGGGAATATTATTGGCAAATAATACTGGCATATTATTGGGTAAATTGGCTGGGGAATATTATTGGAAAATAATAGTGGCATATTATTGGGCAAATTGGCAGTGGCTTATTAAATGGCAAATAATACTGGCATTTTATTGGGCAAATTGGCTGGGCAATATATTAATGGAAAAATAATACGGGTATAATATTAGGCAAATTGGCAGGGGCTTATTAATGGCAAATAAGATTGGTATAGAATTGGGCAAATTGGCTGGGGAATATTAATGGCAAATTCTGGCATATTTTTGGGCAAACTGGCTGGAGAATATTAATGGCAAAATAATATTCGCATATGACTGGGAAAATTGGCAGGGGCATATTAAATAGCAAATACTGGCATATTATCTGGCATATTGGCTGTGGCATACTAATGGCACAATAATACCGGTATAATATTAGGCAAATGGGCAGGGTCTTATTAATGGCAAATAATACTGGCCTATTATTGGGCAAATTGGCAGGGGCATATTAAATGTCAAATAATGCTGACATTTTATTGGGCAAATTGGCAGGGCATATTAAATGGCAAATAATACTGGCTTGTTATTGGGCAAATTGGCTGGGGCATATTAATGGCAAATTATCTGTGGCATATTAATGGCAAATAACACTGGCATATTATTGGGCAAATTGGCAGGGGCATATTAATGGCAAATTATCTGTGGCATATTAATGGCAAATAACACTGGCATATTATTGGGCAAATTGGCAGGGGCATATTAAATGGCAAATACTGGCATAGTATTCGGCATACTGGCTGTGGCTTATTAATGGCAAATAATACTAGCATATTATTGGGCAAATTGGCTGGGGCATATTAATGGCAAATAATACTGGCATATTATTGTGCAAATTAGCTGGGGAATATTAATGGCAAATAATACTTGCATATTATTGGGCAAATTGTCTGGGGCATATTAATGGCAAATAATACGGTCATATTATTGGGAAAATTGGCTGGGGCATATTAATGGCAAAAAAAAAAACACTGGCATATTATTGGGCAAGCTGTGGCATATTTAATATTTAAACTGACTGTTGCATTTGTCAATGACAAAGTGACTGTGGCATGTTAATTGGTACCTGACAGTTGCTTATATTAATTGGCAAAGTGATGCTGTGGCATGTTCTGTGGGGCAAAATAACATGTACTATGGGGGAAAGTGACACTGTGGCTTGATCTGCAGGGGCAGTTCTGTGGGACAAAGTGACACTGTGGTATTTTCTGTAGAATGCCCAATTATGTGGGTGCAATATGAGTGCAAGCTAAGTGCTGTGGGTGCAATATAGTTGCATGACAAGTGATGGGTACTGTATGGTGCTGTGTGAAGTCCTTTGGGTGCAGAAAAAGGGAATAAAAACAAGAAATGCAATTTTTCAATAACATTTTTATTACATATACTAATAGTTGAATGTGATATAAAAATAGTGGCATATAATATTAAGTTTACATTTACATATGCTTTTTTACAGTGCAACTTTAAAAAAACTTGGGTCAAGTGGGGTCCATTGCTAAAGACTTTGTTCAGGGCCCACTAGGGTCTTAAAGTGCCCCTGTGATGGGGGCATGTGGTGGGGTGATGGAGGCATGTGATGGGGGCATGTAATGTATACATAATGGGGTGATGGAGGCATGTAAATGGGGTAATGGGGCATGTCCTTGGTGTGCAACGTGGGTAGGGGGGTGCCCAAATTTTGTCTGCCTAGGGCAGCACAAAACCAAGATACAACACTGGTTACAATGCTGTCTTGACTTATGGAGAAAGACTGCTACATAAGATAGAGAAAGCCATGAGTTTACTATCAATTCTCTATATGTAGAAGAACAATGTCAAGTTACTGTTCATTCATAAAAATGGCATCAATAATTTTTCTTCTGTATCTATTAGTGTTATTGTTAAAACATAAAATGCAACAATGATCCTATGAAATCAGTGAAACCAGTCACTGTTTACTCTGAAAATAAAAATAGGAAAATGATATTCAGAGTTAAAACCAAGTGCCAGTATTGTCAGCCAAATTTAAATAAAAGGAGGGATGGGGGGAGAGGGAAGAGAAAGAGTGATGGGAAATAAATAGGGTGGTGTTGTTGATATCATCTGCCGATCTATCAGCCTGCTCAATTAGCTTCATACTGGGTTAGAGCTCACAGGTAAAATACATCAGTTGAATAACACCAAAACCCAGCATGCCACCGACCCGGATTTATACATAGCTATGAGTTTTAAAAAAAAATACACAAAGAATAATCAGAGGAATAAACCCAATACCCTACCTACCCATGGACCCGGATCAGTACATGGTTGTACAATAAAAATTAGATTAGCCTAAGCTGTCTACTCCTTCTAATTCAACAATTACCACCTTTTAAGTCATAAAATCTTACTATGCGAAACACCTTTTCGTGGTATATACTATTAAGTGGGTTACTCAGAACTTTAACAAATCATTACTACATCTTTACTGCTATAAAGGGAATACCTCTTTATGGTGTGAAGTGGGCACGAGCTTCTATTAGCAAATATATTTCAAGCGTTTTATCTTATATAAACTATTATGTGAATTTCACAAAACTCTAGAAAATCATTACATGACACGTTTCTACGGTAAGTGGGACAACTCTTAAGGTATAAAGTGAGCATAACTTCTGCTAAAAAAAAATATCAAAAAATGTATCTGTCTATCTACATACTATTAAGTGGGTTTCACAAAAATCTCACAAATCATTAAGTGACATCCTACTATACAGCTAAAAAGGATATCCCATTCCCACAAAAACCCTTCCTCCATTCCTACCTCTCCCCCTCCCTTCCTCTCCGCCACCACATACTTCCTCCATGCCCTGCCCCTCAACTACTGATCTACTACTGATCAGGAAAGCTTTTAAGGATTACTATCATTCTCTCTTTAATGTCGGAGATCCCCCAAAGTCCAAATCACAGATAAGGGAATACCTAAATAGGTTAGAGATCCCTAAGGTGCCCGAGGATAAGCTTAACTCATTGAATAGTTATTTTACACTTATGGAGGTGTTAAATACAATAAGAGATCTCAAACCTGCTAAGTCACCCAGCCCGGATGGTTACACGGCTCTTTTTATTCAGATATTGAATACAAAAATCGCACCTATACTAGTGAGGTGGGTAAATGATGCATTCCAAAAGAAATGCTACTTAAACATAGAAACATAGAAACATAGAAACATAGAATGTGTCGGCAGATAAGAACCATTCGGTCCATCTAGTCTGGACAATTTTTTTTTTGAGTACTTTTATTAGTCCCCCTGTTCCAGGTCTTATAGCTAGGATAGCCTTGTGTCTATCCCACGCATGCTTAAAATCCTTGACTGTGTTTACCTCTACCACTTCTGCTGGAAGGCTATTCCATACATCCACTACCCTCTCAGTAAAGTAATACTTCCTGATATTACTTTTAAATCATTGCCCCTCTAATTTAAGACTATGTTCTCTAGTTGTGGTAGTTTTTCTTCTTTTAAATATACTCTCTTCCTTTACTGTGTTGATTCCCTTTATGTATTTAAATGTTTCTATCATATCCCCCTGTTACGTCTTTCCTCCAAGCTATACACTCTCTTCAATATGCCTGTCACAAAGTGAATTCTGACTGCCTGCCTGACTGGGGTTTTTGGAGGGGCCTGAGGGCCAAACACCTCCCTGTAGATTATGGGCCCTGGCTTATGTGCCATAACTCTATACGTTAATACTGTTAGTTAGTTATATTCTGTTATTATATTAGTTTTTGTGTAATGTTTATTTCAGTGAGTAGACCACTCTGAAGGATTATAATGTGTCAGTGACAATAATTGATAGTTTACTCCAACATCCATTGTTCTGGATTAACTGGATTAACCCCTTAGTGACCGAGTGCTATGTTGCATTTGACGTGCCTTGAAGACCAGAATTCCATTATTTTTGTCATACGTTTACTGAACTGTGAATTTCTTTCTTTGTGTTCAGTCCACCCACACAAATTATATATCATTTTTTAAAGGACAGATAGGGCTTTCATTTGATACTATTATTTTCATCATATGATATCATTTACTATTAAAAAAATAGAAAATATGATGAAAATATGCCATAAAAAACACTTTTTCCAACTTTGACCTGATTTTTTTTTTACACAATTACAAATGGTAAAAAAGACCCCGTCTATATATTTCTACTATTTGTCCTGAGTTTAGTAATATCAATGTTTCCTTGTTTGTCTATGTTTTATTTCACGTAATAGGGCAATAAACAATATTAGTGTTTTTTTTTGTTTTCTAACCATTTTCTTCTACAGTGATTTTTTTAACCCGAACCCTAAATTTACCACAACTCTAAATTTAATCTAACCATAAATTGACCCCCACCCCTTAATCTAACCCTTGTAATCATCCGAACCCCCATTTAACCCTAATTATTACCCTATTTGGACCCTAACCCTAGATCTAGGTTCAGTAGATCAAGGGTTAGCTTTTTCCATTTATTTATTTATTTAATTTATTTATTTAACCCCTTAACGACAGATGACGTGCCAGGCACGTCACGGCAAATCGAGGACTTGCCGACAGCTGACGTGCCTGGCACGTCATGCACTAAACTGAGTAAAGAAAGCCACCAGCGGTCGCTTTCTTTACTCTAACGGTGTTGCTACAATGCCTCTAGGTAGAGGCATTGTGCAACACCCCCCAAAAGTGCAGGGGCGCGCTACGATCACTCCACGGAGTGATCGTAGCAGCCATTTAAAAATGGCTGCGCCGGCTGCACACATGTGCTTAGAAAGCGAACGATCGTTCGCTTTCTAAGCATCTCCGGTGTTGTTAAAGTGCCTCGCCAGCGAGGCACTTAACAACACCGTTCTGCTCCCCAGAGCCGATGGTGGTCGCTCTCCTGAGCGACCCCATCGGCTCAGTAGAAGGGAACGCTGCCTATACAGGCAGCGCTTCCCTTCTAATGGCAAGAGCATCGGAAGTGAAAGTATTTCACTTCCGATGCTCTAGGGGGAGCCAATCGATGCCGGCACAACAGATCTATGTGATCTGTGTGCAGGCATGTATGATAAGTGCTCTGATGAGCACTTATCATACTGTCAAAGGCAATATTAGCAAATATTGCCTTTGACAAGTATTGATCTGCCTCCCTCACCTTACTAGTTATAGTAAGGGAGAGAGACAGATCAGATAAAGTAAAAAAATAAAATAAAATAATAAAACAAATATTTAATAAAATTTTAAACACCAAGGGCTTTTATAAAAGCCATTTAACCCCTTCCCTGCCATTGATCGCTGTGTACGCAGTGATCATACACAGCAGCACATTTTTTGCTGTCTGTGCATTTTTTAGGGGTTAATTTTTTTTACTGTAATTCATTACAGTATAAAAAAAAGCTCTTTTAAGAGAGATTAACCCCTTTCTTGCTGTAGATCACTGCCTAAGCAGAGATCTGACGCAAATGCAGCAATCTTGCTGCAGAAGCATTTTTAATTTTTTTAAAACTTTTTTATTACACCCGTCACGTGTTAATTATACCCGCTAGGGGACTACGTTTAACGTAATTTTTTTTTTAAATAAGAGCTATTAACCCCTTCCTTGCCGTATATCACTTCCTAAGCAGCACATATGGTCACTGCCTAAGCAGTGCATATGGTCACTGTCTAAGCAGCGCATATGGAGCAATCTAGTCGCAGAAGGATTTTTTTTTTGCTATCAGCATTTTTTTTGTCAGACTCGCTAGGGGTTAATTATACCCACTAGGGGATTACGTGTATTCCTTTTGAAGCTGTCTGAACACGTGTATAGCGATCAGTAACAGCCGATCAGTGGCAAAGGTGGTTTGGTGATTTCTCAGATGAGCATCACCATTCGTCTGGTTCGATCAATATTGGTAAATATTGTTCTGACCCATATGGATCTGCCTCCCTCTCCTCACTTGAGTTTTAGTGAGGGAAAGAGACAGATCTGTATAACATAATTTTTTAATTGTAATAAATTAAATAAAATGTTAAAAAAATTGTGAGTCCCAAGGGCTTTTATAAAAGCCATACCCTTTGTATAGTGTAGTGTATTAACCCCTTCCCTGCCACTGATCACTGCACAGCAGAAATTTTTTTCTTGTCTGTGCATTTTTAGGGGTTAATTTTTTTGTACAGTACTACAAAGGCTCTTATAAGAGCTATTAACCCCTTCCTTGCTCTACATGTTCAAATTCCAAGTTTGAAAATCAAAAAGCGCACCTCTCAAATGTAGCCTTTCAACACCCAACAAAGCTGACAAAGCTATGCATGGGTGGTATCCCTGTGCTCGGGAGATGTTGCTGAACATATATTGTGGTATTGTTTGTCAGTGACACATACCGAAATATGTGAATTTGTGTCTAAAGTACAATGTATGTGGGAAAAAATACACAATAAAATGACTACCACAAACTTTGACAAAGGCTGGTGGTAGAATTGGTGCATGGAAAGTGTTAAAATAACACCATTTAAAATAGCCTAGGGTGTCTACTTTTACAAAATATATACTTTTTGGGGTAAAATACACTGTCCTACTTTAAAAAAAAGTCCCAAATGAAAGATGGGCTCAGGCTGGCTACACGTCAATATTCCAAGTTGAAAATGCGCACCTTCACAATGTGGCCCTTTTAGCCCCCAAACAACCCAACAAACCTATGCATGGGTGGTATCCCTGTACTCAAGAGATGTTGCTGAACACTTATTGGGGTGTTATTTGGCAGTGACACATACCAAAATCTGTAAATTCATGTCTGAAGTACAAGGTTTGTGAAAAAAAAACACAAAAAAATGACTACCACAAACTTTGACAAAGGCTGGTGGTAGAATTAGTGCATGGAAAGTGTAAAAATACCACCATTTGAGATAGCCTAGGGTGTCTACTTTAAAAAAATATATGGGTTGATGTGGTAAAATACACTGGCTGGTTTCAAATATGTCCCAAATGGGACATGGGTGCAGGCTGTCTGCATGTCAAAATTTCAAATTGGAAAACCAAAAACTTCACCTCCCAAATTTGGCCTTTTACCCCCCAAACAATCCAACAAACCTATGCATGGGGGGTATCCCTGTACTCAAGAGATGTTTCTGAACACTTATTGGGGTGTTATTTGGCAGTGACACATACCAAAATCTGTAAATTTATGTCTGAAGTACAAGGTTTGTGAAAAAAAAACACAAAAACATTACTACCACAAACTTTGACAAAGGCTGGTGGTAGAAATAGTGCATGGAAAGTGTTAAAATACCACCATTTGAGATAGCCTAGGGTGTCTACTTTTAAAAAATATATGGGTTGATGGGGTAAAATACACTGGCTGGTTTCAAATATGTCCCAAATGGGACATGGGTGCAGGCTGTCTGCATGTAAAAATTTCAAGTTGGAAAACAAAAAACTGCACCTCACAAATTTGGCATTTTAGCCCCCAAACAACCCAACAAACCTATGCATGGGTGGTATCCCTGTACTCAGGAGAAATAGTAGAATCTATTTAGCATGTTTTTTCGTTCGCTATTGTCGATGAGGAGAAGTTGTTTCAAATAAAAACAAAGAAATTTGTGTATTTTTTTTTTTTTTACCATATTTTATTATTTTTTTTTAATAATATGATAAGATATGATCAAAAATATGGCATCCATAGAAAGCCCTTTTTGTCCCGATAAAAACAATATATAATATGTGTGGGTACAGCAAATGACGAAGAAGAAAATTACTGCTAAACACAAACAGCACAGAAATGTTAAAATAGCCATTGTCCAGAAAGGACAAAAATGTTTCAAAGGCTCTGTCCTTAAGGGGTTAATTAATTTTCTATTTTTAACTGTAATACCGCCTAACTGCCTGTAGGGGCAGTCAAGTAGCGGTTTCAGAGCGACGGAAGAGATTTTTTTTTTCTCTCTTCCGTCGCTCTCCTCTGGGCATGCTGTATCGGAGGAGCATGCTCCTCCGATACAGCACACACCCGCGATCACCGGGTGATCGCGGTGCCCAGGAGGGCACAGATTGTGTTGCATGATGCCTCGATAGAGGCATCATGCAACACTTTAACACACATAGGCAGTGATGAGCTTTCACTGCCTATGTGTGTTTGCGCGCATACGATCACATTCGCTGTGATCGTATGCGCGCGGGGGGGTCGAGGGGGGGCTGAAAGCCCTCTCAGAGGCTGCTTCGGATCCGAAGCAGCCTCTGAGAGTAGCTGCAGGCATGTAGTGTTGCGCTAATGAGCGCAACACTACATGAAAACGGAGGACGTATATATACGTCCTCATGGTCCTTAAGGACCATGCTTTTCAGGACGTATATATACGTCCACATGCGTTAAGTGGTTAACTGGTAAACTGATTATGTTGTGTACATTATGTGTCTTACTCTGTGTCTACTCACTCTATGTTAATTCCTATTTGGTTTGTAGTCTGAAAGCCTAATGTATTCATGTCTTTTTATAAATCTGTGTTGTTACACAAATAAAGGAGTTGTTATTCTTGCTGTACCTCCTAACTGCTAGTAGTCTCCTGTCTGCTATTTGGGTACAAAGAGCAAGGGTCCAGGAAATACTTGCTGGGTGAATGCTGAGCTTTAATCGGGGGCTAAGGAGGTGATTTCCTACAACAGACAGAGGGTCTACTACGTCCGGTAGATGGTCCGTTACAATGCCCAATCTTAAAAACTGCCAAGGACCTTGTTTCAGTTACGAACTACAGGCCAATATCTTTGATGAATACTGATATTAAGATATACTCCAAGATACTGGCCGAACGCTCAAGTGAGTTATGATGGACTTAATTTTTGCAGATCAGTTAGGGTTTGTCCATTGGAGGACGGGTGGAGATAACACAAGACATTTGCTTAGTCTACTCACTGAAATTAATAACACAGGGACAACAGTCATAATGGCTCTCGATGCAGAGAAAGCCTTTGACCGCATTGGTTGGAGCTTTCTCTCAGAGACTTTGGACATATTTAGTATTCAGGGTTTTTTTAGACAATGTACGATGGCACTGTATTCATGTTCACTGGCTAAGGTCAAGGAATCCTCTATATCTTCTGAAATGTTTGATATAAATAATGATACCCACACCAATGCTTTATGCCTTAACTATTTAGTAACTGGCAGCGGCCATTAGGCAATCAAATATCTGGCATGTTGGTCTAAACACAGGTTCATAGTGTCGCTATATGCAGACAACGTTTACTGATTTTAACAAAAACAGTGACCTCCATGCCAGCTGTAATTAGAATCATAGAGGAATACAGTGAACAGTCAAACTATAAAATCAATCTTAAAAAGACACAAATTATATCAGCCTTTCTCCCCTCTCAGCATTAATCTATTCTGGAGGCAACATGCCATCTTGATTTCTCCAGGGAAGCTGTGGAATACTGTGGAATTAAATTGACTTTTGATCTTAAGAAGATCTTGTCCCTTAATTTGCTTGCCGATTTGAAAAACCAGATTGTAAGACTAAGAAACAAAGGTCTCTTGGTTGGGCCGGCTAAACTTAGTCAATTCCTATGTGATTCCAAAGGTCCTGTACCTAACCATAATATAACCATATTGTATTAAGATATTATACTGTTTTTTGCTTTTAGCACCACTTTAACTGTTTAATAAATGCAATAAAATTGTTCCTTCCTGGATAAAAATGGCTTATATTGCTCATTGTTTAGAAGTCGGCATATATAATGTGGTAATATTACAAAACTGACCTATGGGATAATACTCCACCAGGCATGGAGTAGCCTAACTCCAGAAAATGCCAACAAACTAGTGCACCCACACAAATGCTTGGTTTAGCTCCAGCAAATAAAAACCATGTCAACATTCTTCCATAAGAATAAAAACACACAGTAGTTCAGTTAGATTTGCTTTTCTTTAAAAAATATATTTACTGGCACAGAAATAAATAAAGGATTCACCTGGTGGTGCTTATTCATTCATAAAGTGCACTACTCACACAGATAGAAGAGGTTGCTTGAAGCGATTTGGACAAATGTCCTTAATCATATTAACATTTTACAAGTCAGACTCATATTCCACCTTACTTTGTAAGTTACAAAGCTCCAATATTCTAGAAAACTAGTATTCGCCCTCTTAGGTCTATTCTTTTAGATTTATCATAAAACTTACTGGGGTTTTGTTGAGTCCAGAGATAACATATTTATTTCCATATTCAGAAATAACTTTAAAAAACTTTTTTACAGTAAGGTTGAATATTCACGCTTTCCTGAACAGCATGATGTATTGTCTGAAATCTACTCATTTGTTTAAAAATCTAACACAACTGCAGTTTGGTTAGTTCATGACATCGGCCAGGCGACAATCACCTTCATCTTTCTCAGTTCTTTTAACTTGTTATTTAATATAATACCTTTGTTCCTTTTTCACAATGCTCCTTATGTCACCAACTGCTTAAGTTCCCCATGCTAATTTGTCACACGTATCTTGCAGATGCCTGATGTGTTAATTTCCTCTCTATGACAAAATTAAAACGTATAATACTTAAATACTTAAAATGTACTTTAATTCAGTACAGCATTACAAAAGAACATCTGTGGCATTGAAGTCTCTTATGTAACAATATCCACCCATACATCGTATGTTGATTTAATAGCAAGTGTATTAATCTAAAAAGCTTTATCTGAAAGGCATTATGAATGCTAGTGAGAACTATTCTCAAAAAGAGAATATAAAATATGCACAATGAATACAATAGTGTTCTATTTCAATTGGAGTTTTTTTTTTTAATTATCATTTTTATTAGGCTCTTAGTGTATATGATTGATTGCAAGGTCTATCGAGAGATACACATTGCTTTTAAATCAATATATTACCCATTTTTCCATAATCCATGAAGTGAAGAGGGAGATAAATTGTCAGGTAGCAGGGAGGGGTGGGAATGGAGGGCAAAAAGAAACTAGGAGAGGAATAGTTAAGGGGGAAAAGGTGGGAAGAAACATGAAGAGGCGACATTGAACCTCACATCACATAATACTTGTCAGGTGATATGCAAGTTTCAAAAATATTAATCAGGAATTATCGAAGATTATAAAAGAGAATTAACAATTTTTCTCCAGCAGGTATAACGTAACAAGTACAGACAAGTTGATTTGTCAGGGAGCCCTGCAGAAACCTGGGAGGTCAGAACATCGGAATAGCATTGTCTCTTCGAAGATGTAGGTGCAGTAAGGTGTGTATCGCTTCCAGGGGAGTCTTGAGAGAGTCAGTTAGCTCCTCTCCAAAGGGGAATATCCCCAGCCAGGAAAGAAAGCCTTCTGCATTTTTTAGAGAGTACAGAGTAACGTTTGTTACTGTAGTCATCTGTCTGTGCCAAGCCACCAGAAGGGCTAGACCTCAAATTTTGAGATATGTGCTAAGGTCTATAGATCTTCAGGTGTAATAATAGCATGTGTGCATGCTCCAGGAGATCAGTGGACCCTACTGTGTATCTGCAAGAGTCCAAATCAGCAGCCCTTCATGGAGGGGGTCTTGGACATTTGCTTGTGGCCGTTTCACCGCGTCCTTTAGATTGCTTACAGTTCAGCGTGGCTGTTTCATTTCAGCACCAAATACTAACCCCCATAATAATATAGACACCTCTTATCTTAAAAGTACCCACTATCCCGAATCCCAATTGGGGCTTCGGGTTTCTAATACTATTACTAATTCTAATACTAACCCCTAAACCATCAAGGCACGGACTCCACTACACCCTAGACCTCTGAAAGTGTGGTCTCTGGCACCAAGACGTTAGCAGCAGATTATTTAAATTCTATAAGTTGCAAGGTGGAGCCTCCATGGATCGGACTTGATTGTACAGCACATCCCACAGATGCTCGATGGGATTGAGATCTGGGGAATTTGGAAGCCAAGTCAACACCTTAAACTCGTTGTTGTGTTCCTCAAATTATTCCTGAACCATTTTTGCTCTGTGGCAGGGGGCATTATCCTGCTGAAAGAGGCCAACGCCATCAGGAAGTACCGTTTCCATGAAAGGGTGTACATGGTCTACAACAATGCTTAGGTAGGTGATACATCTCAAAGTAACATGCACATGAATGGCATGTCCCAATGTTTCCCAGCAGAAAATTGCCCAAAGCATCACACTGCCTCTGCCGTCTTGCCAACTGTCAGTTGTCATAATGTTGTGGCTGATCGGTGTATATAAATATCACACCATGTCTCACAGGATACTGCAGATACACATGAACCCTCTTTCCTTCCATCTAAAGCACAATATTGCTAGATGGGTAATTATTTAAAACATACCAAGGTCCCATTCGGGTTGAAATGCAAGGCGGTAATCCAACTTTCAAATATTGCTGTGGTAAAAAAAAATAAGAATTTTGCTTTTTTTTCTAGTGCTATGCATTTAAAATACCTATATTATCCATATACACATCCAAAATGAGTAATTAGTAGTGTTGAGCGAACCCGAACTGCACTGTTCAGGTTCGTACCGAACTTTGCATTTTTTGGACCCCGGACCCGAACACAGACATTTTACTGTATGTCTGTGTTGGAATTCTGGGTTCGGTGATTTAATGGCGCATTTTGAAAGGCTGCAGGGCAGCCAATCAACAAGCGTTTGACTCGTTTGCCCTTAGAAGCCATCACAGCCATGCCTACTAATGGCATGGCTGTGATTGGCCAGTGCAGCATGTGACCCAGCCTCTATATATAAGCTGGAGTCACGTACACGCACATCACATGAGCTCTTCTTAGTGTAAGGAGAGGATGCTGCAGCTGTGAGAGACAGATTTAAAAAAATCTGGTGTTGAATCTGCAAACTACAGCGATTATTCAAACTACAGCGATTATTCAAATTACAGTGATTATTTTAGTGGGTGCTATACTACATATTTATACCCTGCCCTGAGCCCAGTGCCACAGAGAGTACAGTGCACTTGCAACTGGATGTGTGCCAGGCACATCACTTTAATCCTGTTCTGGTAGCTCAGTGGGCAACATCAGTTCTGTATTTACCGCGAGGCATCCTAGGCGGATGCCTATGGCGGCAAATTTTGGGGGGCGGCAGCGCCCCCCAGCACTGGAAAAAAAAAAATGAAAAAAAATAAAAATCCGGCCCTTTAAAAAAAAAAAAAAAACCCCACCGCGCCTGCAGGCAGAGACGGAGGTGAGAAGGGATCGGAAGATCCCCCCTCACCATCGCTCTGCCTGTCAGGCTGCACGGGGAGCCGAACAGGCAGCACAGAGAAACCTCCGTGCTGCCTGTTCGGCTCCCCGTGCAGTGTGCCGACAAGGAAGTGCCGACAGTCACGTGACGGGCGCGCTGACGTCATACGCGCGCCCGGTCACGTGACCTGTCGGCACAATCGCCGGGAATCCGAACAGGCAGCATGGAGGGACCATGCTGCCTGCCTCTAGCCACCAGGGAAAGGTAAGTGCTGATGGGAGACTGTGTGTGTGTGTGTGTGTGCGTGTGTGTCTGAGTGTGATGGGAGTCAGAGTGTGTGTGATGGGAGACAGTGTGTGTGACTGAGTGTGATGGGAGTCAGAGTGTGTGTGATGGGAGACAGTGTGTGTGACTGAGTGTGATGGGAGTCAGAGTGTGTGTGATAGGAGACAGTGTGTGTGACTGAGTGTGATGGGAGTCAGAGTGTGTGTGATGGGAGACAGTGTGTGTGACTGAGTGTGATGGGAGTTAGAGTGTGTGTGATGGGAGACAGTGTGTGTGTGTGTGTGTGTGTGTGTGTGTGTGTGTGTGACTGAGTGTGATGGGAGTCAGTGTGTGTGTGTGTGTGTGACTGAGTGTGATGGGAGTCAGAGTGTGTGATGGGAGACTGTGTGTGACTGAGTGTGATGGGAGTCAGAGTGTGTGTGATAGGAGACAGTGTGTGTGACTGAGTGTGATGGGAGTCAGAGTGTGTGTGATGGGAGACAGTGTGTGTGACTGAGTGTGATGGGAATCAGAGTGTGCGTGATGGGAGTAGGAGTGTGTGACTGAGTGTGATGGGAGTGTGAGCTTGATGTGAGTCTGAATGATGGGGCATGTCTTAGGTGTGTAACGTGGGTGTGCAGCTTGGGTAGGGGGGTGCCCGGATTTTGTCTGCCTAGGGCAGCACAAAATCAAGATACACCACTGGGCAACATCTAGGCATTTTTAAATACTGCAATTTGTTGGTGTTAAATATTACATTTGCGTCCTGCACTTCATACCTGAGAGTCAAATAGAACTGTCAAATACTGTACTTACAGCACACTTTGAAAAATTCTAATAGTTTTGGGTGGTAAATAGTACATTTGCGTCTTGCGGTGCACTTCATATCTGAGAGTCAAATAGAACAGTCCAATACTGTGCTTACAGCGCACTTTGAAACATTCTAATTGTTTTGGGTGGTAAATAGTACATTTGCGTCTTGCGGTGCACTTCATATCTGAGAGTCAAATAGACCAGTCCAATACTGTGCTTCCAGCGCACTTTGAAAAATTCTAATTGTTTTGGGTGGTAAATAGTACATTTGCGTCTTGCGGTGCACTTCATATCTGAGAGTCAAATAGAACAGTCCAATACTGTGCTTACAGCGCACTTTGAAAAATTCTAATTGTTTTGTGTGGTAAATAGTACATTTGCGTCTTGCGGTGCACTTCATATCTGAGAGTCAAATAGAACAGTCCAATACTGTGCTTACAGCGCACTTTGAAAAATGTGAATTGTTTTTGGTGCTAAATAGTACATTTACGTCTTGTGGTGCATTTCTTGCAGTCCAATAAACAAAAAAACAAAAAAAATACAAATAAAAATTGTTGACTATTGGCGGTTACATTGTCGTCTGACATCAACCATCTGTTACTTTGGTGGGTGACCGCAAAGAATGAGGAGAGCATCAAATAAGGGGCGTTGCCCTGGTTGTGGTGCTGCTGGTGTTGGTGGAGCTCCTGTTGCAAGTAGGGGATGTGGTCGATCTGTGCCAGCTACACGCACAAGTGAAACACCTTCCTCAGGTGCTAGTACACGACAGAACCTTCAGCGTTATTTGGTAGGCCCGAATGCCGCTCTTAGAATGGTGAGGCCAGAACAAGTACAGGCGATAGTAGATTGGGTGGCTGACAGTGTCTCCAGTTCCTTCACATTGTCTCCCACCTGGTCCCCTGCTGAAAGCTCAGAGTTGACACCTGCAGCCCATGGCCATCTGTCTTTCACCTCACCTCCTTGCAAATCAGCCAAGCAGTCTGAGCCACAAGTCATGCAGCAGTCTCTTTTGCTTTTTGATGACTCTGCTGGCGGGGTCATCAAACCTAGCCTTGCCCCAGAAGTGGAAGAGATCTAGTGCACTGATGCACAACCACTTATGTGTCAGGCTGTGGACATGCGAGGACCACCGCAGCACGTCTCTGATGATGACGAAACACAGGTGCCAACTGCTGTGGCTTTCGGCAGTGTGCAGACCAGCAATGAGGGCAGGGTTGAGGAGTGGGTGGAAGATGATGTGGAGGATGATGAGGTCCTAGACCCCACATGGAATCAAGGTCATGCGAGTGACGTGTCCAGTTTGGAGGAAGAGGCAGTGGTCGCAAAGAGGCACCAGCGCAGCATAAGAGGGAGCAGGGTGCAAAACAGTAGCGGCCGTCCCCTATACAGTACGCCTGCTACTGCCCACCGCACCCAGGGGCCGAGCACACCAAAGCCAGCTACAAGGAGTTCCCTGGCGTGGCAGTTCTTTAGACAATGTGCTGACGACAAGACACGAGTGGTTTGCAAGCTGTGCAATCAGAACCTGAAGCGAGGCATAAACGTGCTAAACCTGAGCACAACCTGCATGACCAGGCATCTACATGCAAAGCACGAACTGCAGTGGAGTAAGCATCTCAAAACCCAAGAAAGGTCTCAGGCTCCTCCTGCTTCCTCTTCTGCTGCTGTCTTGGCCTCTTCCTCCAGCTCTGGAGTCACAGTGGCACCTGCCACCGAGCAAATAAAGGAAGTGGCAGCAACACCACCACATCCGCCACGGTGCCCAAGCATCAAAACACTGTCCCATGGAAGCGTTCAGCTGTCCATCTCCCAAACACTGGAGAGAAAGAGGAAGTATGGGCCTACCCACCCGCGATCACTGGCCCGGAATGCCAGCATTTCCAAATTCCTGGCCTTTGAAATGCTGTCATTCCGTCTGTTGGAGACGGACAGTTTTAAAAACCCGATGGCGGTGGCTGTCCCACAGTACGTGGTTCGAAGCCGCCACTACTTTTCCCGGCGAGCCATCACTTCCCTGCACAAGCAATTGCCGGACAAAATCAGGTGTGCACTGGGCAACACCATCTGTGGCAAGGTCCACATAACCACAGATACGTGGACCAGCAAGCACGGGTTATATCTCCCTAACTGCACACTGGGCAAATGTAGTGTCGGCTGGGCCTGAGGCAGATAGCAGTTTGGCGCATGTCCTTCCGCCACAGAGGATTGCAGTGCATTTCTCTTTGCTTCCTGTTGCCTCCTCCTCCTACTCAGCTTCTTCCTTCTCCTCTACCACCTCCTCATCCGGTCAGCGTAACACCCTCACCACCAACTTCAGCACAGCCAGGGGGAAACGACAGCAGGCTCTTTTAAAACTCATATGTTTGGGGGGAAAACTCCACAGTGCGCAGTTGCTGTGGACAGGCATGGAACGACAGATCAACTGTCAAGCCAGGGCACAGTTTTGGAGGAGGATGAGGAGGAGGAGGAACCGTGTTCACAGCAGGGTGGCACCCAACGCAGCTCGTGGGCATCACTGGAGCGTGGCTGGGGGGATACGGAGAACACAGATACACCTCCCACAGAGAACAGCTTGTCCTTGCCTCTGGGCAGCTTGGCACACATGAGCGACTACATGCTGCAGTGCCTGTACAACGACTGCTAAGTTGCCCACATTCTAACTTGTGCTGATTTCTGGGTGGCCACCCTGCTGGATCCCCATTACAAGGACAACGTGCCGTCCTTAATTCCATCACTGGAGCGTGATCGTAAGATGCGCAATTACAAGCGCACGCTGGTAGACGCGCTGCTGAGGGCATTCCAAAATGACACCGGGGGCTCAATGGAAGCACAAGGTGAAGGCAGAGGAAGAGGTCACCAACGCAGCTGGGGCACCACCAGCACCTCAGAAGGCAGGGTTAGCATGGCCGAAATGTGGAAAAGCTTTGTCAGCACGCCACAACAAGCAGCACCACCATCTGATATGCAACGTCTTAGCAGGAGGCAGCATTTTCAGCAACATGGTGGAACAGTACATATGCACAGGCCTACACGTACTGACTGATGGGTCTGCCCCATTCAACTTCTGGGTCTCCAAATTGGGGACATGGCCTGAGCTTGCCCTTTATGCCTTGGAGGTGCTGGCCTGCCCTGCAGCCAGTGTATTGTCTGAACGTGTGTTTTGGACAAGCTCACCTTTATTAAGATGAACCAGGCATGGATCCCACCAGACTTCTCTGTACCTTGTTCAGAATAGACATTTATACCGGCCTCACCCAGTCATTGTTATACTCAAGTGCACTTATTCTTTGTTTTCTGTTGTTATATCTCCCCATATTTTGGGGGCTACCCCAATTTAAAAAACCAAAAACAAATAAAAAAACAGTGTTGGCTACCTCCTCCAGCGCCGCTTCCACCTACACCGCCACGGTCACCGCCTCCTCAACCTATGGGTCACTTAGTATAAACTGAAAGAGAATACCCTGCACTCCAACCCCTTTCTCAAATGGATAATTCTGTTGATCCTCCTGGCAGCCATGCTTTAGATTTAGATTCATGTTCTTCCAAAGCTAAAATCAAAGATTCCATCTAGTGCTATTTTATGGCTCAGCTGTATTTTTAATTTGTATGTATTTTATGTTATTTTAAGTTATTTCCCTATCCACATTTGCTTGCAGGGCACTTGTCCTACTCGTACCCACATTTTACTTCCTTTTGCAGCCCTCTAGCCCTTTCCATGACTTTTTTAGAGGCATTTTAATGGCAAAAGTTCGTGTCCCTATTGACTTCAATGGGGTCCGTGTTCAGGGCCAAGTTCGAGCATGGACCCGGACATTTTTTTCGAAGTTCGGCCGATCCTGACGAACCCAAACATCCAGGTGTCCGCTCAACTCTAGTAATTAGTCGAAGAAAAAAAAGAAGACAAAAACAAGCAATAAACCAGCTGCTTCTCTACACTTGGCCTGTGACACATTGCTGCATTGACATTAGGAAACAAAGTAGCAAGGTCAAAACATTTGATCTAGAACACAATTTTCATGCATCACCAGAGTTATGCATTGTAATATAGTGCAGGGTTTAAACAAAATCATAAATCTTTCTCACAAAGTAAGATTTTAATTCAGAAGGTTTGGAAGGAAATGTTTTTAGTTATGAAGTAAATGTTTATTACTGGGAGGTAAGTTTAATGTTTCCTCTGATGGAGTTAAGTCCCTCTAGTACTATACTGGATAGTTGTCCATCCTTTTCAACCTCTTTAGTGATGTTAACCAGCAGGTATAGCAAAGGCATTTCCCTTGTCAATACTTCATATAACTCCCTTATGATATCATAAATGAGAAATGTGTGGAAGTTAAACAGGTATGGAACCTGAGATATATAGTGAGCAAATCAAAGAGGTCACTCACAACATCAACAAGAAAAAACAACAGTTGTTCTGCAATCTCTATTTCCATGATTATGATGCTTCTTTTTTGGAGTCAAGTTCCATGGTTGCACTATTTTTCTATTTTGTTTTCCCCAGTAAAATGATACTCATCAGCTGGAGGAAAACAACTAACATCAAATCAAGGTAGCGTCAAAGGTGGGGAAAGTACGCCTTCTGACTCCCAACTCTTTAACAATGTGCATAACTCAACAGTATGTGTTCTCTATGGTGCAGGGTAAAACACTGAATGGCACCTTGCAGGCACCTGTTAATGCTGATAGCATAGTAGCATGTTAAGCCAGGGCTATTTGGTATCAAATTCATAAATGTCATATATTACCCAAATTTATCCTTAAACCTAGAACAAAATCTAAAAAGGAATAAACATTGATGGATATTAAAGAAGGATTTAATCATAAAACATTTTAGGGTCAACCCAATATGCACCTATAATCAACCCCAAAATGGTGCCTCCAAATTGCAGATAAATTCAGATAACATTGATGGCTCCGATGTGTCTCCAAATACGTTCGCAATTCAGAAATCCTAGCTGATTCCATGCCGATATCAACGAAAACCGAATGCAGCAAAAACATGTCAGAAACAAACTGAACCAAAGTGGTAGCCTCAGACATCCCCATTATATCCTATGGGAGCATTTGCACAAAGAAAAATAGACAGAATCAGCAAAATATAACTGGATCGAAACAGAAAGAAAACTTAAGATAAATGCACATATATGCAGCAAAATGATTCTTTTCAAAGGTTTAAAACTAGAGTTGAGTGGACACCTCGATGTTCGGGTTCGGCAGGTTCGGCCGAACTTCGAAAAAATGTCCGGGTCCGTGCTCGAACTTGACCCCGAACTTGACCCCGAACCCGAACCCCATTGAAGTAAATGGGGACACGAACTTTTGGCTACTAAAATGCCTCTAAAAAAGACATGGAAAGGGCTAGAGGGCTGCAAAAGGAAGTAAAATGTGGGTAAGAGTAGGACAAGTGCCCTGCAAGCAAATGTGGATAGGGAAATAAGTTATTTCCCTATCCACATTTGCTTGCAGGGCACTTGTCCTACCACATTTTACTTCCTTTTCTAGAAAAATTTCTAGTTTTCTGAACTTTTGGCCACTAAAATGCCTCTAAAAAAGTAATGGAAAGAGCAAACTTTACCCTGAACCCGAACCTCCTAGGGTAATGAGGGGGGGACCTAGTGTCGTCCCCCCGGTCCCCACCGCTTGCCGGCGGGTGGGGACCCTAATAATAATAATGAGGGGGGGACCTAGTTTGAGGGCTGTGGGCAATAAGCTAACCTGTAAAAAAAAACTATTTTATACTTACCATTTGATGTCTTCTTTTTTCTTTCTTCTTTTTTCTTTCTTCAGCCCCAAAAAAGGCCAAATAAAAAACCATAATACGCGCCGCAAAAAAAAACGAGCACAGAAAACAAATTATCCACAGGTGTAAATAATCCATATTCTTTTTTCTTTTTTCAGCCCCAAAAAATGCCAAATAAAAAACCATAATACGTGCCGCAACTGTTAAAAAAAAACAAAAAAAAACTTGAGCACTAAAAAAAAATAATCCACTGATTTTGGTCCGGGGTACAAAAATCATAATGTTCGGTACAAACCCGAACTTTGCGGTTCGGGTTCGCTCAACACTATTTAAAACTACACGCAGCCAATAACTGACAAGAACAGAGTAGAACCTGTTAGATAACCACACATGAATACAAATTAGTACAATGCTCAATTGAACACATTGGGATTCCAGCTGCACCATTTGTGTGAAAAGCAAAATGTGTTCAATGTAAACATGCAAAGGAGCACAAAAGTTCAGTTTTGAAGAAAATACAGCATTAATTACAAAATTGTCCAACTTTTACCATCAGGTAATTGGGACCACAGCTAGAAGATGAGAAATATCCTTTGAAATTGGATAACCAATCATGTAAAAACAGCCGGAATGCAGGAGAGACAAATGTTGTTGTTAATAAAAAGCTCTAGCAAGTATCCATCGAGGGAGTGGCCATTGATACAAATATGCCAGCAAGTTCATATTGTACATACATAGATATGTTGAAATGTTCAGCACAAAACCTCCAATTGCATAGTATTTTTCTGATACTTCAATAAGGTTTTAATATGTGTGATCAATTACTAAACAAGCAAGGTAGAATGCATATGCTGCATATACATCTGTGGAACAAATGGGCAGCATCTTCCTGAGTGTGATGTTGAAGATCAGCCAGACACATTGGAGCTGTCCATGGACAGGTTGATAGTAGAGAATCAGCATGTGCAAATGATTCGACAAGCCAAATATCAGACAGACGTCTTGGAGGAGATATGTACAATTCAGAGATTTAGCTCAGGTTCTGCAAGGTTCTGATAGGGTTCTGAGGAAGCCCAAGTGATGGGTAAAATGCGTAGACCAGGCACTGCTCAGTGGGGTTTGAGACTTTTGTGGATTACCTGCCAGTCAGGATTGTTTGGACTTTATTCAACAACTTATGTGTAAGATGTTTTATTCACTTTTATTAAAACTGTTATTTGCTGAAACTATCTTCTTATTACTTGGAGGTTACAAGGAGACAATGACCAAGGAAGAAGATTAATAACCAGTATCTTATTTTATCTACATGAGCTGGAATGTGAGTGTTATACTCATTAAGTGTGTACTTCCTTCTGTATATTACTTTCAAAGTATAGCAACGGGCTGCATGCACAATTTGGATATGTACCTAGTCACTTTTTATAGCACTTCAGCACACTGTCACTGTTTTTGTTGTGATTTTAATTGTAAATAGTGTATTGTTATATATGTATATGAAAAATGAAAAAAAGACTTCTGGAATTTCTCATTATTTAGCTTTGCCCTTGTTTAAAAGGGGTGATATATGCATCACTAAGAGAGAAAGCATTGCTAGTTTAAACCTGTCATAACTAGTTAACCTTAGTATGAAAAGATATAACTTAGGTATAATAGTTTAAGAACACCTTTAACAATATATATATATACATATATAGAGATAGATAGATAGATACATATATAAATCATATTTATTTTCATTACATTTACTATGCTTGCTATCTACTTATTTGGTATATTCCTTCGAAGGTATCATGGGATATTGATCAGTCGATTTGAAGTCCGCTGTTTTAACAGCATTCCAGCATAGGATCTGGGAATACTGGAGGCAACACAGTTCTAGCGGTATACATATTGCACTATTTGTATTGTTTTCTTTTCTCTTCTCATGTGCCTTTATGCATAATACATTGTGAGAACATCTGTCAATTTATGCAAAAAGGTTGTATACTGATCCCTTTTCGTATACAATATCCAAATAAGTGCAAGCTCTGAGCTGGTCTCCAGCCTGATGCAATATACAGATAAGTGCAAGCTCTGTGCTACAGTTTCCCGTCTTGATATTGTCATCTCCACAAGGGCAAGTCCAGTTTTTTCATCTACAGTCTGCTGTAGTTTCTATTTAAAGGTAGACATTGTTATTCATTTGCCTTGCAATTTTTCTATGCTACTGTTGCTATATCAGCCTGTTTCTGTGCTCAACCTTACAGGAGTTGAAACACTCCTCCTGGTGTGGGTTCCTTGATTGCACACACCATACACCATTATTTGCTTGTTCCAAGGACAATACACCCATAAATCAGTCTTCTGGGGGCTACTAAGTTGAATAGTTCTAAATTTGATATAGCTGGATAGAAGTGTAGATTGTATTTTTTATAAATTACAGCATCTAGGGAGGGCTGGTTTAGAGCCAGATAAAAGCAAAGAAAATGTAAAAAAAAAAATATATATGGGACATATGTTCAGACAAAATAATTAATTAAGTTGATTATGTATATACAGATTATAAAAAACAAATAAATGGCAAATAATTAAAACCCATGTACAAGTTAAACATTAAAATACTTATAGAGCATAATGTTTAAGGAGTGTGAGTTGTGGGTAATGGAAATGCTAACAATCATACATAATATTCTATCAAATTATTCTATCCAAGTTGACATGCATTCTGCTTTTATGACACTGTAAGTATGCTACCTAGCACATTTAATAAGGTTGTGACTCTTCTCGTTAGGTATTTTTAATAATGCCTCCAGTGAGAAATCACTTAACTAATTTAGATTTTGTGTTTGACACTTGTTACCTGCTCTCTTCAATTAAAACCACAATTGTTTTATTAGAATGAGGTCTAGAGACTGATGTTCAAGGACATTGATTTTATGTTCACTTAACATTGCTTCTGGATGTGCAGCTTTGAATCATTATTATTAACCAATTTTTTTATCTTTCTATGTTCTTGTATTACTTTGAATTTTTGTTAACTAAAGCAATAGTTCACTTTGTACATCTGTTTTAATATAATACGCTGTTATTTGTCTTTCATTTAGAAATCTTTTGGCTTGCTATAACCAAGTATATGCATTTACTGCATTTACTTTATTGACATGATATACCAGGTTTATGCTTTTACTATTCATTGGTATCATATACTAAGTTCATGCATTTACTGCATATTGGCACAATATACC
This sequence comes from Pelodytes ibericus, assembly GCA_036172795.1. Taxonomy (NCBI): domain Eukaryota; kingdom Metazoa; phylum Chordata; class Amphibia; order Anura; family Pelodytidae; genus Pelodytes; species Pelodytes ibericus. The sequence continues at coordinate 114,406,444 of CM069861.1, read as the reverse complement.
AAGTTTATTTATTTACAGCTTGTTGACATGCTATTCAAAGTGTATGCACTTACTGCTCACTGGCATGATATAAAAAGTGTTTCATGTACTGTTCATTGGCATCCTTTAAAAAGTGTATGCATTTACTGCTCATTGGCATTATATAAAAAGTGTATGCATTTACTGCTCATTGGCATGTGATACAAAGTATATGCATTTACTGCTCATTGGCATGATATGCAAAGTTTATGCATTTACTGCTCATTGGCATTATATAAAATGTTTATGTATTTACTGCTCATTGGCATGTGATACAAAGTGTATGCAGTTACTGCTCGTTGGCATGATATACAAAGTTTATGCATTTACTGTTCATTGGCATTATATGCAAAGTTGTTTTATGCATTTCAATTATGCATTCACTGCTCAATGGCATCATGTACATGATTTAGATATTTATATTGGTATAAAGCCTTTTCTATAAAGTTACTGTTCATTGGCATCAAATAAATCTTTTATATGTATTTTTTTGCTCATTTAAATGTATTTATTGTTTATATTATATATATACCTATTGCCCAAGCATGTGAACTTCTTTCCTCCACTTCTATTAAATCTGCCATGGCAGGCTGGAGCTAAGTATTTCAGGGTTACGGAGCATCATGTGACCTTTTTTGGCTCCACCCCTGCTTTCCGGGACCCTTAATGTTTTAAATTAATTTAAATTTTTCCTTAAAATATGCCCTGTCTACCATATAAACAATCCAATGAAAGCAAGCAAAGTGACATCATTATTCCTAGCTATGCATTCTGTAGGAATAATTTAAATCACCTCACTTTTAGCTTATTGCTCACACAGTAATTTCAAAAGTTCTTATTACCTCAGACCAAAAGGGTGGGGTGCCTCTGCTAAATAATAAAGCCAATAGGTGTGTGGGATTCTTGATTTTAAACACTTTGCCATTCTTCTGAGGTTTGTAAAATCATTCTCCTGTTCTATTTTTCACTTGAATCGCATACTTTGTCACTCAAGCTCTCTCAGTCCCTGTGTGTGTCCCCATAACTGACATCACCACAAGAACAGCACAGAGTAGGAGACTGCAAAGGTCCTAAGCCCCACCTCGTCCTCCAGTAGCCATGGCTGCCACTGCTGCTTTTCTTTGTGAGTGCTTTACTCTTATTGATAATGCTGCCACTGAGCTCAGATATGCACATTTTAGAGTGGCCTTTTATTGTGGCTAGCCTAAGGCACACCTCTGCAATAATCATGCTGTCTAATTTTACATAACAGATGCTGTGCAAGAAAACTCTTATCAGGCTTAGTCTTAATAAATATGGTTCATCATGCTTGGCCTGTCACAGTCCTGAAGAACACAGTGCAGGTTGTTACATAAACTGCATCACAACTCCCATCATGCTCAGACTTTGTCTAACAAAATAAACATTATTTTTCAAAATATTTCACATCCTCATCATGCTCAACTAGTCACAGTCATGCAGAACATGCTTTTCCAGTCACAGTCCTGCAGAACACAGTGTAGGTTTTTACACAAAAAGTTATGTTCGTGACAACTCCCATCATGCTCAGCCATTGTTCTTCAGGATTGTGACTAGTCACAGTCCTGCAGAACACAGTGCAGGTGTGTAACCCGTTCATGACAATGCCTGTACATGTATGGGCTCCCAATGCAATGCAATGGTGACAATGCCCGAACATGTACGGGCTGCGTTGAAAATAGCGCAGTCGCTTCATTTTTGCCGTGATTTATGCTATTTTCAGGTTTGCTGGATGCTCCACGAGTGAGATTATTATCTAGTCTTAAGTAACCTAAACCTATGCTCTGTATGTCATTACTGTTTCATACTCCATAACGCAGTTATTTTATGATTGCTTACTACCAGAGCTTTTATAGAATGAGCAATATGTAACTGCCATTCATATGACTGAGGACTAGTACCTAGTCTTAAAAATATAATTGCTGCACTATTTATGGTTTAATGCCTTTCAAATGCTCCTTTCATTAATGCTTAATTCCAGGGCTCTTCTTTATGAAAATGTCAAAGATTTTACTCAAAAGAGGTAATATGTTTCATAGTAAATAGCTGCCAACTAACAGATGATGATGATGATTATTGGCAGTTTTTGTTATAATCTTAAAATCTCATGTCACACTTTAATTATAACAAATAATTAAGATGTATTTCAGAAGTTAAAATATGTTTTCTATCTGTCATAGAGGGAGAGACATGAATATTAAAAACATGGATTCTAAAACAATAATGCCTGATTCGAGATACAGAGAGTTTGATTGAGATAGGCCTTACTCAAACTCTGGGTCATTAAAGAAAGGTCAAGCTGGGTGGAGATTAATTACATTTCAAATAAGGAAGAAAAGACTGAGAAAGAAGGAAGTTAAGTAAAGGAAAGGAACCATAGCCAAGGTTAATGCTCAGAAGATATGCACATCAAGGTCACATCCATGGTTTTGGTATAATTGGTATAAATAGATTCAAAAGATACAGGAGTAGAGTTGAGCGAACCCGAACCGCAAAGTTCGGGTTCGTACCGAACATTACGATTTTTGGACCCCGGACCCGAACACGGACATTCCACTGTATGTCCAGGTTGGAGTTCGGGGTTCGGCGTTTCATATCGCCTTAAATTTAAAATTACTAGTGACTGGACAGCTATTGCTGCCCAGTCACTAGTAAAATAAGCATGACCCCCCCCCCCCCCCCCGGTCCCCACCGATTACCTGCGGCTCGTATTATGGTTTTTTATTTGCCCTTTTTTGGGGCTAAAGAAAAGAAGAAAGAAAAAAAGAAGACCTCAAATGGTAAGTATGAAATGGTTAGTTTATTGCCCACCCCCCTCACTATTATTAGGGTGAGGTCGGTAGGTAGGCATTTTTTTTATTGGGGGGGAAGTGACAAGGGGCTGGGCACCCCTAGTGCCCACCCGCCGCTCATGGGTGGGGACCGGGGAGGGGACACTAGGTCCCCCCCTCATTATTATTTTAGGGTCCCCACCCTCCGGCAATGGGTGGGGACCGGGGGGACATTAGGTCCCCCCTAACACTAGTATGTTCGGGTTCGGGGTCAAGTTCGACCCCGAACCCGGACTTTTTTTCCTAGTTCGGCTGAACCCGGTTGTCCGCTCAACTCTATACAGGAGGAGTAGAACCTGAGAGGAGAGCTAGAATCAGACAGAATTAACTGTGCCATAGATGAGTTCACCTGTTCCCCCATGGATCTCTCCCATTCTCTGCGTTTTGTGTCTTTTCCGTGCCATGCGTGTTTTTTTATTTGATATGTTTTAGATATATATATAAATAAGCGAAGCACCAATTGAGAACAAGGTTATTTCGCTATTTTTTCTGAAGAATTGACAAACTTTTGACGTATGGCTTTATGTATGTTATAGTATGTCTTTTTGTATTTCTAAAGAAAAACAAAATAAATAAAGAATAAAGATCAAGGTCACATCCATGGTTTAGATGTAAGGAGTGACACAGACAGCATGTTGATCTAAGAGTTTCTGCGCAAACTTGTCCAATGAAAGTGATGAATTAGGTTCACAGCATTACAGGTCTGATGTTGAGAACACCTGTAAACGAGTTTCAAAAACAATTTCAATTATTGAAATTTACAGATGTATTTTTTAATACTGCACACATTTTACCCAATATGCTTTGGTTGACTTTACATGAAACATGTCTTTCTTTGAAACTCCAGTTACAGTTTTCTGTAGATTTCTGAGAGCTTGAAAAATATGGACTGTTTCATGTTATACACGAAGCAATACACTATTGTTGTGATTTTAGCTAATGCTACAGTACTGCTACAAAAAACAAATCTGGATCCTTAGAGTTGAACAAAAGGAAAACATTATTATATAACATAAAGATGATAAGTGACTAGAGTAGACTGAGAATGTGACATAAAAAATTGAAATGCCCATAGAATATAATGGGGAAGAATGCCTTTAGACTATATTGGAAGGGAGAATAGAAATTCATTCTTATTAAAATCTTAAGATATGTCTTAAGATATGTCACCTAGATCTCTGGCACAAATACTCCTCTACTACAGTCACAGGTTTTGAGAGTCAGATTAAGCTGAATTATAGCTGTGTTCCATGGAATGACAGATGAATGGCAGTAGTGAATGAATGTCCATAGGATTTTTTGTTTTTCAGACAAAACCCTGCAACATTTGATCTATTATATAGATCTTTGCACACATGCGGCCTAGTTGCAGGTTATAAGAGTCAGAATAAATGGAATTATTACCGTTTTCCACGGATTGACATGTGAATGGCAGTATTGGGTGCATGCCTATACAATATAATAATAGAAAAACAAAACCCTAAGATATCTCATATAGATATACAAATCTTTGTAACACTTACTACCCTAGAACAGTTCTAGGAGTCAGATTAGGTGGAATTATAGCTATTTTTGAGGAAATGCCAGTATTGAGTGAATGTCTATCTTAATTATAAAACAGAAAATGGTTTGTATGTTTATCTGAATTGCTAAAAACTCTAGAAAGGTGACCTCTCGAATCATACTGGAGTTTTGAGTTAATTAAGTTTTAAGGTGATCCATATGGACATTGGGGATGGGCAACATAGAACAATGACAGAAAATGATATTTCTATCCTGCATACTTTTTATTTTAAAGGTTTCAAAGTTTCTAAGGGTGGTATTTATAGATCAATGCAACTATTTGTAACTCTCTACATTGTTCATTTCCCAAGTAAGTTAATTCAGTTTTGCGTAGGAACGTGACTTGCATAACAATAATTGCAAACTGCTACAGGACGGAGCAACAAGACTGCTGAGGAAACAGAGGTGCAACTTGCTGAATAGATGAATGAGCATGGTACAAGCAGAGTTTCTCGGTGGAGGAAATATTTGTCAACTTAATCAGGTAAATGGGCTTCAAATGTTTCATTATGTTCGGGTTTTTGTAGCCAACATTACCATATCCAGAAGAATCCTTCTGGATTTGAAGGTGCGTAAAATAAGCCTTTTTCCTTTGAGGCATAATGTTGGATCTGCTTCTCTACCTCTGCCCACCAATTTAATGGCTTCTCACATTTCCAATTCTGTGCCACTACTATCTTCATTGCTAGAAACATTTGGAACCAGGTGTAAACTAAACATTAATGCACCCTGAGTCTGCATTACTAAGAAGGGAGCACAGAGATATTAGCGTGTATCCACACCTCCCAGTCCAAATGCAATCTCAATAAAAGAGACAGAGGCAGGTTTGTGCTTTTCCAGCCAAAGGGATTCAGAGTAGAGGAGAGGGGACACTTCCACCTGGAAACTACATGTGGAATTTCTTTTGAGAACGTTGTAGTTGGACACATAGCTAGCTGGCCCAGGATGGACTGGATGATCGGGCACCCCCTCACTTGCCAGGAAAGATAATATAATTGCAGTAGGAAAGGCAAGATATTGGTGTGTGTGATGAGGCTGGAGTATGGATGACTGGGTTTATGCTTTGGCATTAGGTGTGTATTCATGGCTGTGGAAACATAAGCATCCAAAGCATGTGTATTGAGACATTTTCGCCATGAAAACCATATAATTTTGGCTACCCAATATGCGCCAATCACACCCAAGCACGCTACAAATTCTGTTAACATAGGGGACATTTTCCAATTTCAATTTTGATTTTAGCTTAATGTGGATAAGTGCAAGATTATGCACCTTGGGTGCAAAAACCCAAAAAGCAGAAAATAGAATATTTTAGTCCTTACCACAACATCTCAGGAAAGGGATATAGGAGTAATAATTGCAGAGGACTTAAAAAGTAGGTAGACACTAGACCATGTAATAGAACAGCAGTAAATGCTAGCAGAATGCTTGGTTGCATAGGGAGAGTTATTAGCAGTAGAAAGAGGGAAGTTCTCGTGCCATTGTACAGAGCACTGGTGAGATCTCACTTGGAGTATTGTACACAGTACTGGAGACCGTATCGCCAGAAGGATGTTGATACTTTGAAGAAAGTTCAGAGAAGGGCTACCAAACTGGTTCATACTTTGAAGGATGAAATTTACCAGGAATGATTAAAGCATCTTAACATGTATAGCTTGGAGGAAACATGTAACATGGGGGATATTATAGAAGCATTTAAATACATAAAGGCAATCGACACAGTAGAAGAGGATAGTATATTTAAAAGAAGAAACACTACCACAACTAGAGGACATAGTCTTAACTTGGAGGGGCAAAGATTTAAAAGTAATATCAGGAATTATTACTTTACTGAGAGGGTAGTGGATGTAAGGAATAGCCTTCCAGCAGAAGTGGTAGAAGTAAGCACAGTGAAGGTTTAAGCATGCGTAGGATAGACACAAGGCTATCCTAGATATAAGATAGGGAACCAGCGACTTATAAAAGTATTTAGGAAATTGGGCAGACTAGATGAACCCAATGGTTCTTATTTGCCAACACATTCTATGTTTCTATATTTCTAGACAGCTACCTTTTCAAAATTTACAATGTGCCTATCATACACATGACTTACTGTGTAATGATGTCTACCTCTGATGTCCTTGCTAGCACACAATTCAACTCCTGCAGTGATCTTGAGAAAATTGGATTCACTGATTGCCTACCAGTTATGTGTGTCCCACTTGTTCACGTCTTCACTCTTCTCCTGACGATGTATTCACTCTTCTCTTCCCATTAACAGTGCTGATTGTGTAATTACCTCTAACTGAACCATTTACATACCACCCACTGATATAAGTAACTAAAGCTACCATTGTACTCCTCCACCCGTGGACCCCTGCAAAAGGAAGCAAGGGTTAAACAAAACATGTCCTGGGTCAGTTAAGTAAGTTAAGTCTAAATAGATACATGCGGGTTTACTAACTGCTGTGTCTCACATGCGAGACACAGCAGTTTCTGTGCATGCTCACAGCCAATCAGAGTGGGGGCTTGTCCCGCTCTGACAGACAAAAGGGTCTCCCCTGCTGATCCCATGCAAAAATGAGGGTCTCTCTCTGCACTAGCAGAGAGAGCCGGTTGCTGACCAGACAGCTACCTGCTTGCTATGGATGCATAGCAGCTGTCGGTTAGAGGATAAACTGACGTGTACTATCGAATATACATGCCAGTTTATCCTCATACTAGGGACAACTAACTTTTCACTTGTGCTTCTATACTAGAAGCGCAAGTGAAAAATAAAGTTTAGTGTCCCTTTAAGAACAATATCATATAGATTGGCAGATTTCTTTATTTATATTTATATATATAATTGAGAATACAATAAAAATAGTTGGAAGCAATAACCTTTTGTCTTTTAAAATATGTTACTGAATATAAAAAAATATAGACAATCTAAAAAAACAACTTAATAATCCATTATAATAAAAGCGGAGTAAATAAAGTTAAATGTATATGGTTGCAATAAGTAAATAAAATGACATACCCTCCTGGTTGTTTACAGGTTAATCTCTCTTTCTTGTCTTAATGCAGTTGCATCAGCATAGTCTCCTCAGTCTTTGTCAACTAACTAATAATTGGCATTTATATAACCTTACTGGGCAGGAAAAATACCATATAATACATTAATACAGGAAACTATGGTTTACTTTGGGGTAAATCTTGGTCAGTCAAGAAAAAAATCAATTAACCGTTATTCTTGATTTCTTGGCAAACAGAGAAGGCCATGATAATCAATGGTAAACCAGTCTTAGCCACGGTTCTATGGACCTGGTTTGGGCTGCTTGTTGGATGTTGTTCTTGTCAATGCAGTCAGATATAGCTTATCGCCATTCTCCCAATACTGTCATTCCGTAGAACACAGCTAAAATCACCTAATCTTCTAACGTGTGAGTGTACTGCTTTACATTTGAAAAATCTGTGTTAAAATTAGATTTAAAAAAAGTTTTAGGTTTTGTTTATTATCTTTTATTTATAAAGACTGAACAAAAAACAATGCCGTGCCCCAGCTCTGCAAATAAAATATATATTTAGCTTTAATTAGAGTGTAAGGATATAGGCCATAACAATTTAAATGTTGTAACCACTAATATGCTGTCGATTTCAAGTAGCTTTGAAGTGTTTTTCAATAGCTCAGAACCATCTTGTGTGATCTGATTTAATTAAAGATGCCAACATTTTCAATCCTTTTGTTCCCCTGAAGCACAAGAGAGATAGCCTGATGCTGTCCAGAGGGAACACTAAATGTCAAATTGACAAAGCATCTTCTTTTTCATTTTTTTTATTTTTTTTGTGACATTCAAGATTTGCTGTCTCATCACTTGTACGTGACAAGGAACAGGATCTGCAAAGGAAATCACCAACTTAGTACCATGTCAGCACTATCATTCTGACAATGGCAATGTTAAGATTTGCTGCTCAAAAACAGTTTGCCATGTAACAGCAGAAGATGATAATGTGAATAAACGTTAGCTATACTGTGGGCTTCAGGTCAGCTGTCATAAACGTATGTTGTGATTATCATGTCATACTGTCACTTCATACTCTCTAGTGAATTTCTACATTGAATTGTGACTATTCTTTTCTCAGTTGCCTGTTTTTCAACGTATCATCATTTTTTTTATTTTATCGATTACATTTTGAAATGCTCATGCTATTGGTCATTTCAGTTACAGAAAAAAACAAATGAAATTCTTGTCCTGTAAATACAGAAAAATAGTGGTGTTTATTTTCTCTATATTGTATTTTAGATTTTGCCTGCCTATTTATATTAATTGATAATGTGATTGTGGTACCAGTTGGAATATGGTTGTAGATTAAAAGCAACATTGTGTGTTATTTTAGGTCAGAACTGAGATAATAAAATGTAAAAGGATTATGCCCTACAATTTTCAATACCGATATGATGTTTCCCTTGTAGGTTATAGTAATATACAAATGCCAACATGTGCATTCAAATTATGTCATGCTGGTTATTATGTTAGGGTGCGTTCAATCCATTTCTCAAAATGTCCACTGGTCCAGTGATCAAGCAAATAAAAACGCCCATAATCATCAAGGTTTTATGTATTGTTTGCCATAGTATTTCATATTGGTTGAATTACCTAGTATAGTGGGAGAAATGGAAATAAAAGTGATTTCAAGCATAGATAGAAAATTAAAACTGCCACATTTAAAGGGTCACCTAATTTACCCTTTTGTCTTTGACTAATATGCTGAATCATCCTATAAATCTTCAGCATGTTCTGTGCTCTCTAGTCTATTCCAGCACCTACATCTTGTGTTACGCCTGAGCAGCTTTGCCTCCCCCTGTTCTCACTGTCTAGCTACTCCCTCCTAATACAGGTTGTTTTCATTCACATTTCTATTCACAAATACTCATTAAAACAGCAGATTTATTAAATGATTTCTCCTAAATCTTCTTTAGTTTTCTCAACAAAAACTATGGGTTTTCTTTTGAACTGTAGTAGAATGTTTAGTTGAAGTTCCATTAGTAAGCAATATTTTTAAAGCTTTAAATGCTAACATTTGAAATTTGAGACGTGTTACCTAACTAGTGAACAACTGTGGGTAAAATATTAATTTACAAAATGGAGAGGATAAGGATGTCACATGGTTTGGTGCAATAAACCTCTGCACTTAGGGAGTGAGGGACTGCACTCAATGCAAAAAGAGGTTTACAGCAAAAAAATAAAAATAAATTTATTTTATGGCTGCCCTGCTTTATCAAACAGGATTATAACTCTGTCCCCTTGTGATGTAATAGTTACATTACCCTCCCATTCAATGCAAGTCTATAATTAGAATTCAGACTTATAGACTGTGCTATAAAGTCTCTGAACGGAGGCACCCAAAACCACTATGTTTCACAAAATGGCGGCACCCAGTCATATTTGTTTAGTTATATATTTTATTAAGTACAGTCACATAAGGGAAAAAAAGGCATATCTGAAATTAACAACACAAAATTTTAAAAAAAGAAAAACCTTTTTCTTTTTTTGGTGGGAGTGTTCCTTTAAGTGTAAAATATATAGGTTCCAATATGAAAATTACACCTCATAATGTACAGAAAAAAACACCTTGCACTATATTTACACAAATTTATAAATGATAGCCAAATGGACGCTTTTCCTCCTTTTTTTCTGCATAAGATGCTGGCCAGCCTTTGCCTATGATAAAGTGCCAACCAGTATGAAATGTGTAAGGCTTGCTCTTCTGGTTGTAGCTGTTCTTCTGTTCCCCTGATACAAGAAATGAAAGCACTTTAATACATTATTGTTGGATTGTGTGGGCTTTTTCTCCGCTGAATTTTCTTCGCTGCTTCATACAAAAGTATACCTCGGTTTTTGTATTTCCAAACAATTGCACTTGCTATATGTGACCTTTTCAGGTATTTCATATAGTCTCAGAAAGGCTTTTTTAGCTGGCATTTGTAATTGTTGGTATATATTTGTATGTTTTCTTGTGTGAATTTGAGGTGTCATTTGCATACAGAAACCTATATACTCTACGAAGTATATAAGTAGTATATAGATACTCTACGAACTGCCTTAGGAGAGTGGACTTCCTAGACCTGGCACAAAGAACCGGGGTGCCCATGCTGACCCTGTCTTTAGATGCCGAAAAGTCCTTCGACAGGGTCAGCTGGGCATTCATGTAAAGGGCTCTCCTGGCCTGTGGGATTAAAGGCAGATTCTTAAAAGAAATGATGCTTCTCTATAAAGAGCCCACGGCAAGGGTGATGGGACAAGGCTTCAAATCAGAATGGTTTGCAATTAACAACGGAGTCCGTCAGGGGTGCCCTCTATCCCCGCTTCTATACTTAATAACAATTGAAATATTAGCAATAGCCATTAGGCAAAATCAACAGATTACAATGTTAAAAACAACAAAGAATAACTACAAAATTAACCTGTACGCTGACGACATACTGCTGACCCTTCAAAACCCAAATACTTCAATGCAAGCCTTAATGATGGAAATAAATCAATACTCAAAATACTCAGGATATAAATGAAATCTGGATAAATCAGTCTCTCTGGCAAGTAACATCCCACAGGCGGCTAAGACCCTCTTAGCGGGAAAATTCGGCTTTACATGGGCAAACACTTCAATAACTTATTTGGGGGTCAAGATAAGCCCAGATCCTTGAGAAATAGCTGAAATTAACGTTCTTCCTTTGCTAAAACAGACTAATAAACAACTAACAAAAATGAAAACCCCTGGGGCTGTCTTGGTGGGGGGGAATAAATGTCTTGAAGTCATATGTGCTACCAAGATGGACCCACCTATTTAGGATGATCACACTTGGAATACCAACTGCATGGCTGGACTTACTCCAAAGATCCATAAACAACTTCATCTGGCAAGGGAAAAGGGCAAGAATAACCCATAAGTGCCTAAAAAGAAGTCCAAGCCAAGGAGGAATAGGTGCCCCCGACATACAAGAATATTACACAGACTGTAAAAATGCAATTAAAACAAGTAAACAAAGAGAGAAGAAGAAGAAAAGGAAAGAAAAAAAAAGAAATCAGTGATCTTTGTCGACTTGTCCAAAAAGGATCACTGTAAAATAAATTGTCTGATGGCCTATATAAAAAGAAAAAAGAAACCTATATATTTTACTCTTAAGGTATTCACCATATAACAAAAATACATTTACAAATAGAGAGTAGGTGGTTTCATTATTTAAAAGCACACCCAGTGGCCAGGTTTAGTTACTATGAGAAAGGGTGTATATTAAATATAATGATTATTATTATTAATATTTTGTTATTATGCTCAGTGTTTTTGTTCTATCTTAGCCCAAGTTCCTTTAAGTAGATTTGAACTGGAATGCCATGAATAGATTCCAAATTACTCTATTCAATGACCTAACTAAATTAACCTCATCACTGAATAGCATAGACTGCAATAGAATATTTTGAGTTAAAACCCCTGTTAAAGGGACATCCCCACCCAAAAAATTAAAAGGCTTAATTTTTTTATTTTGTATTGTTGATTTCAGATATGACTTTTGTTTTTCTTATGTGACTGTATTTAATAAAATATGTAACTAAACTGGGCGCTGCCATTTTGTGAAATTTAGTGTTTTTGGGTGCCACCCCCTAATGACTTTACAGCACAAATGTCTCACTTTGGGGCTGGGGTCTATAAGTCAGAATTCTGATCATAGACTTGCATTGAATGGGAGGGTAATGTAACTAAAAGGGGTGGCGTTATGATCCTGTTTGATCAGGTTAATCTCCTCTCTTTGTATTGGAAGGCAGTTAAAAAAAGAAAGTTGTACACAGCCACCTAGTCCTGCCCACTATGATACACAAGAGCCAGTAAGAGAGCAGGGGAGTATCTTATGACATTATCATTTAGGCTTTGGCCACAGTTTTAAAGTGAGACTGGCTGGAAGATTTTGGACGATGTTGCATCATGGAAAATATTTACAAAATGGAGCCAGGAGATAAACACTGTATTTTTATTTTTCCTTTTATATGGTATTAATTCAATCATATAAAAAAAACAGTGGCATTTGATTTAAATATGTGTTTGTTTTAAATGACCAGATTATCTAGTTACATATTATGTAAGTGGTAGTGTCCATTTAAGTGTCAACTCATAAAATTAAGTATCATTGAATAGAGCCCAATGTCAATAGGGAGGAGCATATTCAGCAACTGTCATAGTCCTACATATGCTTCTCTCTGTTTCCCGCTGTGGAGCCTCAGAAGAATCACCAAATATTCAGTTTGAGCCCTCTGTATGATTAACTGAAATTAGCATGCTTTATAGATAACAGTACTTCGCCGTGACAAAGTCGTTTTTTACACTTTGAAGGCTAAATAAGATGAGGTATACAAGTATTGTTATTCCTTATGTAATACATCTTGAAACAATTAAACGCAGCACTTTTTTCTTTTCTTTATATTTTTAGGCTTTTTATATTCTGTGCTCATTACATCAGGAAAATTAGTTTTTGATATAAATCACACAAATTACACTTAATGTTGCATTACAATTACATTTAAGGCTGCTATTTAATCTTAGTACTTATATATTATTTAATCAGTAGGATTTGAAAAAGTATGGCATTTCATTATTTTTAATGGCCAATAACACATACAATTATTAATCATTTCTCATTTTGAGAATTTAAGTTTTAATGTCAGAATATTTTAAAACATGATATTTTTGTTTCTATTTATGTAGCATTCGGTGAAGTTTTAATGTCTGAGGTGTACATTTCAACCCATGCTGAGCGGTGTATTAAAAGTAAATGATTACCTTAAGGAAACTCGTAAGTGTGCTTCTGTTAGTGGTTCTCATAAATCAGTAAATTATAGCCTTTAACTTTATCCACACATGAAATAAATGTGCAACTTGTGCTCCAGCCAAGAGAGAGTGGAATGACATTATTTGAACTGGGAAATATACCTATGAGAGAAATTATTTCTGGATTCAATGTTCTTGTAGCTTTGCATTCTGCAGGACCCTGGGGGGAAATACTTACTATACATCACACCAGCATCAGATCTTTGGCTCAGTTCCACTGGCTCTGATATTCTCTATAATATTTATTTAAAAGGTTTCTGGTAATACAATTCAACTATAATGTACCCTACTTTCGCAGAAGAAGAGTGAGATTAGAGATGTGCCTCAAAATATTACCTATTGAAGTCTATCCATTTATGTTTAGATGAACATGAAATGGAATTGGAAATAATAGGGAACCAATCCAAACTTAAAATTCAGTGGCCCTTATAGCAGGGGCATCACTAGAGTTGGTGTCACCCGGTCCAGAAACTTATGGTGTCACCGCCCTGGATTTCCTCCAATACAATGCCAAACAGATTCCTTAGTAATGCCAGTTAGATTGCCTATTAACTATGCCACACACAGGAGCCCCATAACTATGCCACACACTGGAGCCTCATAAATTATGCCACACCAGAGCCCCATAAATTATGCAACACCAGAGCCCCATAAATTATGCCACACCAGAGCCCCACTATTTATGCCTCACCTCTGCCCAATTAATTATGCCACACACACAGGTGCCCCATAATTATGCCACACAAATGAGTCCCTTAATTACGCCACACATAAGAGTCCCTTAATTATGCCACACATGGGCCCAATAAATATGCCACACACAAGCGCCCCATAATTATGCACACATGGGACCGCCATTAATTATGCAACACACAGGAGCCCCACAAGGTGACAATTGTACAATTATAGATACCAGTAATATTGTGCCACTCAGAGCCCAGTAATATTGTGCCAGTCAGACACCAGTACTATTGTGCCATTCAGATACCAGTAATATTGTGTCACTCAGAGCCCAGTAATATTGTGCCAGTCAGATACCAGGAATATTGTCTTATTCAGAGCCCAGTAATATTGTGCCAGTCAGATACCAGTAATATTGTGCCATTCAGAGCCCAGTAATATTGTGCCAGTCAGATACCAGTAATATTGTGCCAGTCAGAGCCCAGTAATATTGTGCCATTCAGATACCAGTAATATTGTGCCAGTCAGAGCCCAGTAATATTGTGCCATTCAGAGCCCAGTAATATTGTGCCATTCAGATACCAGTAATATTGTGCCAGTCAGAGCCCAGTAATATTGTGCCAGTCACAGCCCAGTAATATTGTGCCAGTCAGATATCAGTAATAGTGTGCCAGTCAGATGCCAGTAATATTGTGCCAGTCAGAGCCCAGTAATAGTGTGCCAGTCAGAGCCCAGTAATATTGTGCCAGTCAGAGCCCAGTAATATTGTGCCAGTCAGATACCAGTAATATTGTGCCAGTCAGAGCCCAGTAATATTGTGCCATTCAGAGCCCAGTAATATTGTGCCAGTCAGAGCCCAGTAATATTGTGCCAGTCAGATGCCAGTAATAGTGTGCCAGTCAGAGACCAGTAATATTGTGCCAGTCAGAGCCCAGTAATATTGTGCAATTCAGATAACAGTAATATTGTGCCAGTCAGATTCCAGTAATAGTGTGCCAGTCAGAGCCCAGTAATAGTGTGCCAGTCAGAGCCCAGTAATAGTGTGCCAGTCAGAGCCCAGGAATATTTTGCCAGTCAGATACCAGGAATATGCTGCCATTCAGATACCAGTAATATTGTGCCAGTCAGATACCAGTAATATTGTGCCAGTCAGAGCCCAGAAATATTGTGCCAGTCAGATGCCAGTAATAGTGTGCCAGTCAGAGCCCAGTAATAGTGTGCCAGTCAGAGCCCAGTAATATTATGCCATTCAGAGCCCATTAATATTGTGCCAGTCAGAGACCAGTAATATTGTGCCATTCAGAGCCCAGTAATATTGTGCCAGTCAGATACCTGTAATATTGTGCCAGTCAGAGCCCAGTAATATTGTGCCATTCAGATACCAGTAATATTGTGTCAGTCAGATTCCAGTAATAGTGTGCCAGTCAGAGCCCAGTAATATTGTGCCAGTCAGAGCCCAGGAATATTGTGCCAGTCAGATACCAGTAATATTGTGCCAGTCAGAGCCCAGGAATATTGTGCCATTCATATACCAGTAATATTGTGCCAGTCAGAGCCCAGTAATATTGTGCCATTCAGAGCCCAGTAATATTGTCCCAGTCAGAGCCCAGTAATGTTGTGCCAGTCAGATACCAGGAATATTGTGCTATTCCAGTGCTCGTTTTCAACCACCCTCCTCCCCCCTTCCCCATCACTTACCGAATGGCTGCTGCTCCATGTCCCCGGACGGATGTCTCCTCCGTGCAGTCTTCCCTCCTGCACGGAGGAGGGAAACACAGTCACCGGATGTGACGTAACGTCACATCTGGTCGCTGTGATTTTTTTTTCTTTTTTCCAGCGGACGAATCCAGCGGATTAAGCAGCATGGTGCAGGGGGGTGCCGGAGGTGTCACCTGGTGCGGTCCGCACCCCCCTCGGGACGCCACTAGCTTATAGCCCACATGCTACACAATGAGTGTCACTTTAAAGTATATTAAACTTATTCAGCTATTTGGTATTTTGGATTTGTCACAGAGGTAAAAACTGTTTTTGTGCAGAGGTATATCTCAGGGCAGTGTGTGAGACATATCCTTGTCTACATACTGAGGGCATATATTGCCCTATACATAAGTATAAATCACGGCAGTGTATGAGATATAACCTTGTGTACATACTGGGTGGATATACTGATGTACCCTAGCACCCAAATTGCACTCACAGGACTTGCCCCAGCACCCAGGACTTACCCCAGAACCCATATTGCACTCAAAGGGCTTGCCCCAGCACCCATAATGCACTAACAAGACTTGTCCCACAGGGGCATTTCCAGAGTCTGTTTTCGGGAGGGACACTGCCCATTAGGGTTGCCACCTTTTCTTCAAAAAAATACCGGCCTTGGTACCGTCTCCATAGACTTAACATTGGCCTGATGCCAATTTTTTACCGGCCTGCCGGTAAAATACCGGCCAGGTGGCAACCCTACTGCCCATGTCTGTCTATCTTTTTCTCTCTCCCCATGTGTGTATTCTCTCTCTCATCTCCCCTCTCATGTGTAGTGTTAATTAGTAAAAAAAAAAAAAAAAATAAGCAACACATGCTGCTTTATTTGTATAATCACAATAGTAATCCAAGTGTTTATGATATTTTTGCTGTGAATTTCTGCTTATTTAATGGGTTAGCTTTTCTTAAGGTTTAAATGTATATATAAATCCCAACAAAGAGTAATATCAGAAACCCTGCAAATTCTGATTTCTACTTCTTCAAAAATCTTCTTACTTCCAGGTTCCAAAATGACAGTAACATATAAACAGTATGATCTATTTGCAGGCTAATCACTTTAAACCAGATGCTATTTGGTTGGCCGTCAATCTTAAACATTTGCATGTTCTTTGCACAGGCAACTACTATGTATCTTTTTTGTGACTGCAAAATGTCTAGCAGATGGGCACAAATATGACAGTACATCATATTTTCAGTCAAAAGAAGAGCCTGGATGTAAAGAAGAATTCTGGAGCAAAGTTCTTAAAGTGGAACAATTAGTAGTAATTAAGTAATTATAGCCCTTCTTTTAGAACTTTGTTCCAGAATTGATCCTTATAAATAACCCGTATTATGTCTCGCAGGTGCCAGGTATTACACAGCTCAAAATTATGTTATTCCAATGAAAACATTGCTAAACATAAAAATATTATGTAAGACTGTGCTAAAAATTGGTAGAATTCCTTATTCACTTTATGCTAGTAAGTGCAATGCTAGCTGTAGGGATTACAATAATTTACTTTTAATTTAATAAATTACTTTTATTATTACTTTATCTTGAACAAGTTACATTGTGTTATTTTCCAGAAAGTTTATGAACAGGTCACTGTAGAGTTTTTTTTATGTAACATAATAATAACCCCTTTAAAATGGTGTATTTCTAACGTATACAAATGCAACATTTCTAGTCTCTTCATAAGATCTCCCACTCCTCTTATAGATGTTGTAGCCCTCTTTTGCACTTACTCTAGTTCTATTATGTCCTTTTTAAAGACCGGAGCCCAGAATTGCACTCCATATCCAAGTTGAGATCTTACCACTGACTTGTAAAGAGGCAAGATGATATGCCAATATTGGATTGGGCTTTGAAGCTGCTGACAGTGAACACTGTTGCTAAGGGTTTTATTCATGCAAGAGGGAATTAACAGGGGAATGAGAAGCTTAAGGCCAAAGTAGCTGAGTTGGATATATTCTCCAAACTATGTTGTCTGAAATTATTCCTAAATCATTCTCATTGGTAATTTTTCACCAGAGAGACTCCATTTAAAGGTTTCATGAAAGAGGGAATTGCAAACTTAGCACTATTTTGGCCTACGTTTTGCAATTCTCTCTTTCATGAATAAAGCCTTATATGTTGGATTGGTATTATTTATCGAAAAAGGGGGTGGTAGGTGCGCTCTGTAAACCTCACCAAAAGAAAAAGCAAAAAGCAAAAAAAGGGAATATCAATAATTGCCTGAAAGGATGTTCTTAAGTAGATATTGATGTCATGGTATTCATCAGTTTACATATGTAAGAGAGAAAAAGAACAAAAAACAAAGCACAATACTGCTACAAATAAAAATAGTGATGTGTACAGGATATGTCTTTACACTCACAAAACTTTCAGATAGACAGGCTCATCTGTTGTAGGTAGTCACACCTTCTCCCTCTTCCTCCAGTGTATGACGTTGATCAGTCGGAAAAAGATACAGACGGGAGGTATAAATTATAAATGTAAACAATTTTAATATAAAAGAAACAATAGTACCTTACATGTACTATACTGGAACAACAGCTCCACAATGTCTTCCAGGGTGTAAAATAACACATAAAATAAGTAAATCAAATAAAAGTCCAAAGTCAGCCAGAGGTGGCTAGTCCTGATGAGTACAGCACACGAACGCGTTTCGCCTAAGTCAAAGGCTTCCTCCTGGCGTGTCTTGGTATTATTTATCCTAAGTTGTATAACTTTACATTTGTCTACATTAAACCAAAATTGCATAGTTTTAGTCCTATTAACTTAGTTTGTATTTAGTTATTGTTTTTGTTTTGGTCACTGAAAACGAGCAGTTGACGAAAACTATGACTAAAATGTTTAGTCAACGATATAACACTTTTATATTCCCAAGCTTGAAAAGGTCCCTAATGTTTTTTTTCTCCTCTAACAAAAAAGGGAAATAAGCCTTTCCTAACTAATCTAAAAATATAACGCTAGATTAAGCTAATCTAATATTTTAAATATAAGACACATGTCGTCTGACAAAAAAATATAATAATAGAAAAGTGTCACTATAGTTTTAACAGTATGGCCCCTGAGGACCCCACTCCAAGAGTCCATACAAGTTATGTTAATTAATATTAATTTATCTAATCGATAATAGTGCAATATAGTAAATTCCTATTTAACTGTTCAAAGCATTGGGTTTAATAATTCAAAAGTAATCTCTGATAAGTTTCAAAACCTATTTTTGGATAGATTGTGCAACTTCATTATAGTTTTATTTGTTCGTTGGAGAATGTAAGTGAGTTTGGACTAATTTGTTTCTTGAAATGTTCGGTGTCAGCCAAAATGAATATGAGGTCAGTAGTCTCTGATGATCAATTGTGATGTCAAACACAGGAGCATATTAAAGTATGAATGTTTGGTCAATATACAATATATCAGTGCCAACCAAATTCCTGTAGATATAGTGCAACTAAGAATAAGATCACGCAAGCAATGTGCAATTTAACATGTTATTTATTTGTTATTCTCAGTTTCAAACATTATTATGATGAAACAAGTTTTCTTTGAGGTACCGATGGGTGTATTTGTAGTGCTGGTAGTTGCAGGTTGGACACTGAGCCAGAAGAATGATGTCAGATACCCTTTATTATAGTTCTTGTCTAGAACAATGCATTGGCCCTCCTTACTTTATTTGCAGAAGATCATAAACATAGCTTCATATTGTCTAAAGTCCACCATTTCAGATTCTTCTTCTTGGGGTTTTGATAAAGTACTGTCTAAATGAAAACGTACATTACATTAACGTTTATTTATATAGCAGCAAAAACATTAGCGTTCTTCCTTTTTCTTGCACCCTGTAAATGCACTTTTCAGGTTTGTGTTGCATTTGTCATTTCATTATATATTTTTTGGTTTTTCATTTATATGCATATCAGCTGACTTATTAAATGTACTAGCATTTACCCATTAGAGAGAAAAAAATAACAGCCACCACCGTAATATTTTATCTTTTAGATTAACTTTCAAAACCAATATTATATGAAATCAATCAAAACACTAAACTTCAGCAAGGTACATTTTGCTAAACTAAGGTCATTGCTATTGCTTCATCAAATGTGATAAAGTCCTCAGTGGAAAAACCATGGAAGTAAAATTGACTTTTTTTTCAAACTAAGCTTGCATGAATTTGTTAACAAGCGTACACCCTTGAGAAGCAAATGCAAAATGCATAAACTAAATCCAATATGGCCAAGTAAACTAGTAAATTAACAAATAAAAAGAAAGTGTAAGGCATTTATATAAGTCAGGCTGGGCAGCGAGAGCAGTTTTAGTATAGGTACTTGGACTAATCATCTAATTTCCCTTTGAATACACATAAATTATGCATTATGCTGGGCAGCATGTAAATGTTATACGTGCCATTTAAATATAGACTTAACTTTTATACCTAAATTTAATACAGGAATAAAGTGTTCACATGGAGAGTAATAATAACAAGCAGGGGACTGCCAGGAGCCCCAAATTCCACCTCCCCATTCCATTTCTGGTGGGATGGCAAGTCATTTATCATATGTAAAGTGGGGGAGGAAGATTAGGCTGTTAACCCCTGCAACAAGAGTTAACAGACTAATCGTACCATTGCAAAAGAGGTCACATATGCTATTCTGAAACTGGCAAATTGTGAATATCAACACTGCATTCTCTTTAAACTCAAAGGTGAAGTTCTGAAACTAGACCTTTAACATGGACCACCTTACATACAGATAAAAAACACAAGCTACCAGCCTCTCATTATATATATATAGTACTTGAACTGTTTATTTTGCACATTTGTATCCTGTAGCAATATATATTTTTTCTACATATTGTAAATTATTTTCTGTTTCTCATGTTGCCGTTCTTGTTTAATGCAATATTTATCACCCACAGGGTTTGTGAGCCCCAGCTGTTGGCGCAAGTTGATTTAATTACTTTTAATTATGTAGCTTTGAACTGTAAGGAGCTATGTTCACTCTGTTATGCCTTACTACAGGTGGGTGTGCAAACTGAAGAGTGGGACGTGTTTTTAATTATGTTAATTAAATATGTATGTATACGCGTTAAGTGTGGTTATACTTTGCAAAATGGCACGTTCTGGTGAGATTCTACAACTGAAATGTACTTTATATGATTTTAATCGATGGACATGAATAAAGGGGACAATTATCTCTAATTTTGCACAGCTATCTTTGTAAGAAGGGCTGGCATTTTCTGGTTCTCCATCTTCCTCATAACTACCTTTCTCCTGTATTTTTTAATGGATGTGGACCCTGGTCTTGCCCTGTTCTGTCTAAATCAAATGTTGTATTTCTGGTTTGTGATTGGAGCATCAATGTTTCATATAATGACCAGGTTTCTAACTGGTTAATATACATTGGATTTCCAGTTTTACTCTTGTATTCACCATTACATCATTTAGTGGACATTAGGTAGTCATTGCATTGTGATTTGGCTACATTCACTGCAGTTTGTCATTTTTGTATTTGCTTCCATTTGGTTTATTAGACATCAGATTCATACAGCCTTGGAAATTGTGAATCTGAAGAACAAAGATGATGCCAGACCAAACAACGTTCTGCTACTTATTCGTTCTTTAGTGAATCAACCAAATGTATGCTTCACTATTTATAAAGTATGTGTGTGCAAAACATACATCACATCTTATTAATGACTGTAACTTGCCAGCATGATATATAAAAGATGGGCTCAGTCATACTTTTAAAGTTTCTAAAATAAATATAACAATCTCCCGGCAGCCAGCACAACAACTGAATATTTTGACATATCTGATTACTGTATTTTGTGCCTGTGATTAACCTCACTGCAGCAATCTGTACCAGCTGGAGTCCTGGCTCTGGTGTATTCTGGGAGAACAACCAATAAGAAGATACAATAATCAATTTGAAAGGCACAATGCAAAATGCTAATTAGTGATCCTTTGCTTTGGAATGTATAATTCTCAGGTGCAAAGCCGAGATTTCTTTCGCATAAATCTTTCCTGACATAATTGTCATCAGAAATTTCATCTTGTGTGTAATGTGGGTTTTGTTTTCTACCAGAAAAATTGATTTTGTTATGACCTGTATATTTTGTGTCACAAAACAACAAGAGATTTAGTCTTGTTGGTATTTAAAGGGACTGTATGACCAAAACATTGTTTTTACTTTGAATGTGAAGAATAAAAAAAAATGAAAATAATTTATACATTGTGTTGGCAAAATTGCAAGCAAATGCCTAAATTAGGAGAAAAATGTGTTTTTCACAGTATACTTTTTAAAATATGTTATGTAAGCGCAGACTGTGATGTCAGAAAGTAGTTTCTATCTAAAAAAAAAAAATAAGGAAAAGTATCTGTAGAGGGAAAAGTAATAAAAGAAGTAACAATTGTTTTATTAGGCAGATTAAAACAGGCAGGAGGTTTAAATATGATTAATATGCAAACTACAGACATAGGAGCCCTCTTGAAGCCATGACAATTCACCGGTTTTACTATTTACAGTTACTGCATTCAGAATTGATGTTTCTTGCCTTACACTACCTCAGAAAAACGTTTTGTTTCCTGCAAGATTTACTGAACACGGGTTGCCAGTTGGGTACCTGTGAGAAAAACAACTCACTCAGTTTTTAATATGATTATTGTATTTAGAATGAAAAGAGTTGATTTTTACAAAAATAGATATATCTGTAAAAATGTGAGCATTGATACAGACAATGAGTAATGTCTTAGGTATACTCAGGAAAGAGGCCAGCATGTTGAATCTAATTCCAATGATCACAAGTATAAAAAAACAATTCAGACACTGAATATAGGATTAATGGCACTATGGCAGTGTGCCAAATGCTATATGAGAACCATTATTTATCAAGTAACTTAAAGATAGCTGTACAAGATGGAAACACAATAGTGTAAAAAATCAGACCACTGGGATTTACAGGGAGAGGCAATAGTAATAAAAACAGAGAGGTCCCATTTTTATAAATAACTACATTCTCAGATACAGCACTGTATGCAGTTCCCAAGATCATGTTTACAGAATGACATAAATAAATTAGATGGTGTGAAAAAATTACTAAAAATATGTTGCAGAAACTAAGTAATAAACCTATAACAAGTACATTGTTATTTTGCTTTTGTTGCACTGTAAAGAGAGTTGGTTTCTTGTAGGTAATCCCAGGAAATATTTGTCAACTGAAATAAGACATTTCTTGTGCTCCCAATTTGTGGTTTGAATGTTGTTGCCATAGATGTAGGTAATTAATATTAAAATACAATAGTCCTAGTACTTTGAATGAATTATATTGTGAGAAAAATGAAAAATAAAGCAAAGACAAAAATATAAAGTAGAATGAGAAAAATATAGGGAGAAAATTCAGATAACCATAATGTAAATCATGTTGCATGTTCTATGTAAGTATGGAATCATAATGGAAATTATATGAAAGTAAAAATGAATGTATTTTGTAATTTTTTAACTTTGATAATAAAAAAAAATAGTCCATCTGATAAATATATGCACAGGTGCAATTCCTGGGGCGAGGTACTGAAAATGGAATATCCAGAGAAGAAGTATGATCCAGTCTGAGTCCAGGGACTGTAGAAAGCGTCATGGTCAGGAACCAAGTCAGAGTCAAATACATGTGCATAAACATAGATTTCCTCAATTAACTCTTTTCTGTGTTTACTGATGTCCTTTTGCTGACTTTGGTTTTAAGATTGGAATCCTGTCACCATGATACCAAGCATGTTTTAAATTGTATATTGCTAATATTACCTGGTGTAAGGCTTACTCTTGGGTCACTCTAGATGTGTCCTCACTGTACTCCTGTATCCCTTACCGGGTAGGTCTATCTGCGATCATCTTGATAGATACAGCGAGTACCGTGTGGACTTGAAATCCTTTATACTACAATCCATTTTTAAGTCATAACTTCTTTTAAGTCATAACTTCTTTTAAGTCATAACTTCATGTTTGATTCTGATTTTTTTTTTTCAACAGTGTAGGATGGCAATGGGCACTAGATTTATGGCATTCTTTGCTAACCTATGACCTTTGGGTTGGTGGGAGTGGTGCCACATGTTTGGAGAGCTTTTGGATTGGAAGTTTGTCTCACACTGTCATGCTACAACCCATGTGCATGCTCATCAAGGCTGTATCCAGTTTTTTCTGCTTTCCTTTCTTGGTTAGGATGTATGCTCGCTCTTGACTCTTCCTTGTTTACCTGTCCTATGCCCTTTCAGAGGGGTATCCCCGTCCTGTGCCATTTTAGAGCAAATCCCCATCCTGTGCAGTCTTCCCTGAGCCCTGTTTTCCATTGTTAATGCTTTATCCTTGTTTTTGCTTGGTTTCTTGCCTTTTCATCTGGTTCTGATCAATTCCTTGCTACCTTGTTGCGCTCCTTCTATATATATAAAAAAAATGCCCACACGTGTATTCTGTTTCTTTCATTGCCCAGTCTGTACTGCTACAGGTTTGTCCTTTATTTTCATGTCTGTTTTAGCATAGTTAGTAGTTATTATATAGGCAGGGATAGCATTAGGAACTTGCTGATGTGACGTTTCCTTTTTGGTTGTGATATTGTGTGCCCAGTATTGTATAGCCCCACTGTAGTACAGTGCAGTGACAATATTATTTTGCATACCATCTCTGGTCACCCATCCCATACCATTCAAGGGATTCACACAGGTCAGTTCTTTTATATATGGAAGAACTGCACAAACTTGGATGATTTTCTACATGAGTCATGCTTTCTGACAGGTAGTCTCACTGAAGATGGATACTCTTATCACATCCTCAAAAAAACTTTTTTAATGGAAAACGTTTTTCATACCAAAATGCCTAACTGTCCAGCTCGGAGACCCATTCCATGGGCACAAGAAACCAAGATACCCCTTATTTCAACACTACATGCAGCCATCAGTTCATTGGAGATATTATTCTCAATTGCTTACCCATTCTGTTGAATTATAAAGGTTTATACAGGATGTTGTTAAACAGGGCTTTAATGTGGTGTTGTTTCCCAATTTCTTCAAGTCAGAGACTTGAGGGGCTCATGTCACTTGGTTACATCAAGTAAGTTGGACGCCCTTGCTGATGTAGTCAGGCTTTACAGGTGGGTATCTTTCATCAGTTACGCAGCAAGAATTTCCTAATAAGCCATAAATCAACTGCAAAACACAAAATGTCATGTATCTTCTCACATGGAGTACATGCCATAAACAATATGTAGTAAAACCCTCATGTAAACTAAAGTGCTGCATTAGACACCATTAGAATCACCTGTGATTCACCTTTAGATACCCTTATTGGTACTTATTTTTTGGAGTGTAACAACGCCAATGTTAGTGCAACAGCATATTGAAAGATACATTTTACCACCTAGACATAGAAACCTTTGTGACATTTTAAGTTCCAAGATCTCTTATTTCCGCACTTGTAAACCTTTAGGTTTAAATGCCAGGTTTGATGTGTCCCATTTTGTCTAAGGGCTTTCAATTATTGAGCGAGATAGCTCAGTGGGCTGATGTATCATCAGTAGAAACCCTTGAAGGCCACAGCTTAAATTCCCAGCAGGGTTCACTCAGCCCTTCCTCCTTCTGAGGTAGATAAAATGAGTACCATTAAATTGGTACTCATATTATTTAATACAATCTGTGTACAACAAGAAATTACACAACATGACATGTCGATCTTTGGCAACAATCATATAGATATCTAACATCATTTACTACTTAAGATCTAGCAATTGATATGTTTAATTATGTAAAACATGTATGAACTCTATATTATCTAATAGTGTTTAGATATATATAAAAAGAGATATTAAATATTAGACATGTGCATTCGTTTTCGGACGAATGCATTTTCGGCCGAAAATAGCATTTTCGTCCATTCGTCCGAAAAACGAATAACGAAAATACTAAACTAACGAAAGCCGAATGAACGAATGGTTAATAAACGAAAATCATTCGTCCATTCGTCCATTTGTGCTATTGGCATTCTATAAACCGAAATAGAGTCGGTTTATAGAATACCAATAGCATTACATACATTCCATAAACCGACATAATGAACGACTTTCGGTTTATGGAATGCATGTAATGCTATTGCTATTCTATAAACCGAAATAGAGTCCCCATTCATATGAATAGGTCAATTGACCTATTCGTATGAATGGGGACTCTAGTTCGGTTTATATAAAGCCAATAGTATTACATGTATTCCATAAGCCGAAAATCTATAAACCGAACGACATTCGGTTTATAGACTTTCGGTTTATAGAATACATGTAATGCTATTGCGATTCTATAAACCGAAAGTCTATAAACCGAACGACGTTTAGTTCTAGTTCGGTTTATTGAAAGCCAATAGTATTACATGTATTCCATAAGCCGAAAGTCTATAAACCGAACGACGTTCGGTTTATAGACTTTCGGCTTATAGAATACATGTAATCATATTGCTATTCTATAAACCAAAAGTCTATAAACCGAACGTCATTTGGTTTATAGACTTTCGGCTTATGGAATACATCTGAACGAAACAAAAATAATGAACGAATTTCGTCTGAAACGAATGCAGTAATGAACGAAATTCGTTTAATCCGAATGGACGAAAACGAAACGAAAATTTTAGTTTTGCACGTCTAGTAAATATCGATGACATGACATTTTTACTGATGCTTACAAAACCTGTATATATCTAGTAATCTCTACTTTAACTTATCAATTAACCTACAACTGGATCCAGTTTCTAAGGATGTGGTGGTTTTGGGAGTATCCATGACTTGTAAGATCCCAAGGTTCAGGCTTCATATTTTTTATTTTTTTCCTTGACACTCAGACACCTACACACGTTTGTACTTGAGTCATATTACAGTTTAATGGGTCATCCTTGTGTCTATAATATCAATTGTTTATAATTTATAAATATTATTCATGCTTTTTTAACATTTAAAACAAATAATCTTGAAACACACAAGACACACGAAACACCAAAACACACAACAAAAGAAGAAAGAAAAAGGAGAAAAGAGAAGAAAAGAAAAAAAAACAACATGCCAGCCCCGCCTCCCCCGCCGCAATCACAACCCGCTAATCCGAAAGAGTCGGCCTCGTGGCCTCCCACAAAGCCCAGATCTCTTGAAATTTCATCTCAAGTCCCCTCGAGAGATGAAAAGCCCTCTCGGCCGTAAACTGGAAATCAACCTGTTTACTAATGTCAGTCCATTTGGGGAGGTCTTGACTCCTCCAGAGTCGGGCCAATAAGAGCTTTACTGCCATAAGTAAATTTATTGCAAAAATCTGTTTTGATGATCTACCTGCTCCCAAATTCATATGGAATAAGAAGGTTTCAGGCGTTAATAAGATGTCTCTTTGAAACACCGCATTTAATATCTGTGAGACTTGACTTAATAGGGGTCAGAAGATGACACGACCACCAAATATGGCGGTGAGTACCCTCCCCTCTACCACATCTCCAGCAGAGATTTATAGAGTCCGGGAAAAATTTATTAAGACGGGATGGAACAAAATACCATCAAAAGAGTACCTTATAAAATGATTCCTGTAAATTAATACCGTGTAAGGCACCTCTGGTATTATGACATGACTGATTCCAGATTTCCATAGGGAAAGAGACCCCCAGGTCTAGTTCCCAGTAATTTATAGGATTAGGTTTATCATTTAACGATGAATCCTCCAGGAGGGACCATAATCTGGATATCGCCCCCGACCTCTTGCAGAGGTGAAGGGGCTCATCCAGAGGAGATGTCTCCACCAGAGGATTAACATCTAAATAGGTTTTAATGTAATTAAATAGCTGCGAGCTCGGTAGATTCGATGCCTCATGCAGGGTATCAAAGGGCGCAATTCTCCCACCCAACATTATATCAGAGATGTCCAGCAGACCTGAAAGTGACCACTGGGTAATATTCAAGTCGGGAATAGTGATAGTGAGGGCCCCCAGGAGAGCCAGGCTGGTAAGACCCTGTACCTCGGCAAACAGCTTCTTGAACTTAAACATGCCTCTGACCACATCAATAATTATAGGATTGAGGATTTTCAATTTGTTAAAATTAAGGTTTTTTATCCCAAAAAAATAATAAGGGTTTTGACCCGAGCATTCAGAAGTTTCAATCTGACTCCATACCGTATCTTGGGGAGACTTATGTTTCCAGGCCAGAAAATTTGTAAACAAACAGATTTCTTGGAGTTTATAAATATTTGGAAAGCCGAGTCCCCCCATGCTAAGACTACGTTTTAAGTGTGAATTGGCAATTCTTGGTTTTTTAGAGTCCCACACATAAGATGAGAATAATAATGTAAGTTGTTTTAGGCAAGCGGTGGGGGCCCGCATAGGTATTGCCCTCATCAAAAACAGAACCTTTGGGACTACATATGCCTTAAGAATATTAAGTCGTCCCATCCATGAGGGCTCTATACACTTCCAGCGCCGGAAAAGATCTCTAAGGTCTTGAAGAAGGGTTTCATAATTAAGAAATAATGTCTGTCTGGGGTCCAAAACAATCTTGATTCCCAGATAATCCAATGTTTTACTATGCCACTCAATGCCCCCTACCTTTGAAAGTTCGTCAAGCTGGGAGGTTGAGAGAGAGCTCATGAGGACCTGGGTCTTGGCTAGGTTGATTTTATAATTAGAGTAGGAAGAATATTGGTCGATCAAGGAAAGGATCTGTGGTATAGATGTTTCTGGAGATGACAGAGATAGGAGCACATCATCTGCATAAAGAGAGATTTTGTGCTCCCGGTTACCTACCCGAATACCCTTAACCTGGATCGCCCTCCTTATTAGTGCGGCAAGGGGCTCAATACTGAGGGCATACAGAAGAGGCGCAAGAGGGCATCCCTGCCTGGTGCCGTTATTGATATTAAAATAGTCAGAGCCCAAAGATGGACCTGAAATCCTAGCGTTCGGTGCAGAGTAAAGATCAATAGCGCTATCTCTAAAAGACCCAGATAGTCCGAAGGCCTCAAGGGTTTCTGACAAAAAGCGCCAGTCTACCCTATCGAATGCCTTCTCTGCATCGAGGGCGAGGAAAACTACAGGGATATGTTCAGATCTTATCTGATGCAGGAGGTTCAAGACTCTACTGGTGCTGTCATCCCCTGATCGATTGTGTATAAACCCCGTCTGGTCCGGGTGTACAAGGTCGGGGATAATACCTCCGAGTCTCGCTGTCAGGATCCCGGAGAAGAGCTTGACATCAAGGTTTATCAACAATATGGGCCTGCAGCTAGGGATAAGGGAAGGATCTTTGCCGTTCTTAAGAATTGGAGTAATAGAAGCCTCCAACATCTCGGGGGGGAATGTACCTAGTAGGGCTGATTCCCTAAATACTCTAAGTAATAGGGGTATAATATCTGATTGAAGCGTAAGATAAAAAGATGACGAAAGTCCATCAGGACCCGCGGCCTTACCTTTCTTAATGGTTTATAAAGCCATTGTCAGTTCAGTTTCCGAAATAGGTTGATTCAATGATGTCAATCTCTCCTCCGAGACCCTGGGAAGGCCCAGACTACGCAAAAAAACCCTGATCTGAGATACAGATCGCCCCGTTGGTGGAAGGTTATACAGAGACTTGTAGTATTGACCAAATTCAGCACTAATCTGGCGGGGGGTGATGTGTGTCTTACCATCAAAGCAGATCTTATTAATTCTGGATTGATGATTCCAGAACTTGATCTGCTTTTTGAGTGTTTTGCCAGGTCTACCGTTATTAAGATACCACTTAGTTTTTAATCTAGATATTGCCTTTTTAAATTGATCTTCTAGTTTCAACTTGATTGCCTGTTGGACCTTGGTAATAGAGCTGGCAATATCTAAAGTAGGGCACTGTTTATTGTGATTTTCAAGCTTAGCAAGTTCCATGTAGAGGTCCGAAATTGGTTTACCTCGTGCTTTGTTGGCAATAGAGCCCATTTTAATCAAAAACCCATGCATATAACACTTGAACGAGCACCATAGTGTCTGGTCTCTAACCTCGCAATTATCGTTAATGTTAATAAAATATTGGGCTGAGGCACGTAATTCAAGTTTATTAGCCTCCGATGCCAGAATAGATTAGTTCAGGCGCCATTTAGATCTTATTCAATATTCAACATTATCTCTAATGTCGAGAAAAATGGGGGCGTGGTCGGACCAAGTGATACTACCTATGCGGGCTCCCACACAGCTATCCAGATGAGCGCAGCGCATAAGAAAAAAATCAATCCTAGAATAAGAAAACATCAACAGCAACAAAGGTAGAGGGGGAGAAGGAAAAGAGAAAAAAAAGGGGGGGAAGGGGGAGGGGAAAATCCCGCTCATCCCTATCTCTTCCCCGTTCCCTGTTAAATCAGTTATTTCATCTTGCGCTCAGCCCGGAATTGTTCATATGGGTATTACAATGAGACTATTAAACTTTGGGGATCAAACCCCAATTTAGCATATATTCTCTAGCCTCTGCCTGATGCTCGCAGAAGTAAGAGTTGCCCTGGTACAGAATTATCAATTTTGTAGGGAACCCCCATTTATATTGGATAGCTTTTGTACGGAGAATAGTAGTAAGGGAGCTAAATTCCCTCCTTTGGATTCTAGTGTCCTGGGATATGTCCGCGTATAGGGATATCATAGAGTATTTAGGATCATGAGTTGGATTCGATCTGTTTTGCTTTAATAGAAGATCCTTAACCCTAGTGTTATGGAAACATACAATCACGTCCCTAGGGACATCCTGGGAGAGATTTAACGGTCTGGGAAGTCTGTGAATCCTCTAAAACGGGAGGATCCCGATTATCTCAGGATTCAGGTGCTGCTTCAAAAAATCGATAAGGTAAGTTTCCAAATCAGCATTTTAAATAGATTCTGTTATTCCTCAAAATTTTCAGTTTCATCTCTTTGAACGATCTTCCAGATCTGTGACCTTTTGCTTCAGGAACTTAACCTCTTTTTTAAGCTGAAGATTATCTTGCTGAATCTGACTCAGGCCTTCTTGTAAAAGATTGATTTGAGATGACTGGGTTACCAGAGTCAGGTAAAGTTGTGAAATTTCTGATTTAATTTCTGCAAGATTTTTATCTGAGTCAATTTTAATCCTTTCATATAGGTTTTCAAGGGCAGAGCTAAATGAGCTATGGGAAGTTGATGGCATTGAGGAGCTATCCAATAAACTTTCCTCTGCTGATGAATTTGAAACTGATTTGGTTACTGACTCTGAGGGATTGATCGAAGATTTGGGGGAATAGAAAGTATTAATTCCCATAGTTTTCTTAGGTTTTTGTCCCTCTTGGGGGCCATTATAGAGAGAGAAAGGAGAAGGGAAAAAAAAGGGAAAACCTGACTATGTTTTAGGGCTACCCAAGCTGCTTTGTTGTATCAGAAAAACAGCTTATTGTCAGGTCCTTCTGAGAAGGAGCTTCAATGATAAAGTAAGCCCAATACAGTGTATATATTTGATATACTCAACACAGTCCTCCCAATTATTGAAAAATCTGCTGATATGTGATGTGATTCCCACAATCAACCAGTACAATAGTCAAACAAAATTTAGGAGTCCGTACAAATCCACTGAGCTCAGGTTTAGGCACACAAGAGTCACAGCAGTCAGGCATATAGAGGTTTAGTGGATATAGAGGTTTAGTGGACACGGCAGTATTTAACCCCTTAGTGACATGACTTTTTTGGCTTGTCCGACGCTTGGTGACATGGGCTGTTTTAACATTTCTGAGCAGTTTGTGTTTTGCTGTAATTTATTTCTGTCTCATTTAGTGTACCCGCACAAACTATATATCGTTTTTATCGTCATAAGAAGGGCTTTCTTTTGATACCATTATTTTGATAATAGCATATAATTTGATGTAAAAAAAAAAATTTTTATGACTTTTATTTGAAAAATCGTATACTCATGTACAAGAGACAACAAAAAAACACTGCTAAAAAGTTTCTAATATATGTCTTGAGTTCAGAAATAGCCCATGTTTTTATGTTTTTGTGCTTTTTTGTTCATGTTACAGGGCCAGAACTATAAGTGGTGCAAAGCTATTTTAAAATCCTTTCTTTCAAAATTAGCTATAGTGACATTGTAACACTGATTTCTGTACTAAATCCATGAATGACCCCCAACATGTACATATTTTTGAAAACTAGACAACTCAGGGCATTTAACTTGGGGTATTTTGACACATTTCATGTAGCCATTTTACCACCAATCTATGCCAAAGTTTGCAGCAAAAAATCTTTTTTTTTAATTTTTCACATATATTGCAATTTAGGTAAACATTACCTTAAAATGTGAAGGGGTATTTCCAAATAACACCTCAATATGTGTTCAGCAACATCTCCTGAGTACAGGGATACCACCCATGCATAGGTTTGTTGGTTTGTTTTGGGGCTAAAAGGCCACATTTAGGGGGTGCGCATTTTGGTTTTCCAACTTGGAATTCTGACATGCAGAAAACTTGTGCCCATGTCCCATTTGGGACATTTTTGAAGCCAGAAAGTGTATTCTACCCCACAAAACCATATATTTTTTTAAACTAGACACCCTAGGGTATTTCAAATGGTAGTATTTTAACACTTTCCATGCACTAATTATACTACCAGCCTATGTCAATGTTTTGGGTAGTAATTTTTTTTCACATACATTGTACTTTGGGCATGAATTCACAGATCCAGTTATATGTCAGTGCCAAACAACACCTCAATATGTGTTCAGCAACATCTCCTGAGTACAGGGATACCACCCATGTATAGGTTGGTTAGGTTATTTGGGGGTTAAAAGGCCACATTTGAGAGGTGCGCTTTTTGGTTTTCCAACTTGGAATTCTGACGTGCAGAAAACCTGCGCCCATGTCCCATTTGGGACATTTTTGAAGCCAAAAAGTGTATTCTATCCCACAAAACCATATATTTTTGAAAACTAGACACCCTAGGGTATTTCAAATGGTAGTATTTTAACACTTTCCATGCACTAATTATACTACCAGCCTATGTCAATGTTATGGATAGTAATTTTTTTTCACATACATAGTACTTTGGGCATGAATTCACAGATCCTGTTATATGTCAGTGCCAAACAACACCTCAATATGTGTTCAGCAACATCTCCTGAGTACAGGGATACCACCCATGTATAGGTTGGTTAGGTTATTTGGGGGTTAAAAGGCCACATTTGAGAGGTGCGCTTTTTGGTTTTCCAACTTGGAATTCTGACGTGCAGAAAACCTGCGCCCATGTCCCATTTGGGACATTTTTGAAGCCAAAAAGTGTATTCTACCCCACAAAACCATATATTTTTGAAAACTAGACACCCTAGGGTATTTCAAATGGTAGTATTTTAACAATTTTCATGCACTAATTCTACCACCAGCCTATGTCAATGTTATGGATAGTAATTTGTTTTTCACATTCATTGTACATCGGGCATGAATTCACAGATCCTATTATGTGTCAGTGCCAAACAACACCTTAATATGTGTTCAGCAACATCTCCTGAGTACAGGGATACCACCCATGTGTAGGTTAGTTAGATTATTTGGGGGCTAAAAGGCCACGTTTAGGGGGGGGTGCATTTCCAACTTGGAATTTTGACATGTAGTCAGCCTGCGCCCATGTTCCATTTGGGACACTTTTGAAGCCTGTCAAAGTATTTTACCCCATAAAACCATATATTTTAGAAAACTAGACATCCTAGGGTATTTAAAATTGTGGTATTTTAACACTTTCCAAGTGCTAATTCTACCACCAACCTATGTCAAAGGGCTGGGATGTCATTTTTTCCCCACACACATTGTAGTTCAGGCAGGAATTTTCAGATTCTGGTATTTGCCACTGCCAACCAACACCTCAATATGTGTTCAGCAACATCTCCTGAGTACAGGGATACCCCCCATGCATAGGTTTGTTGGTTTGTATTGGGTCTAAAATTCCACATTTAGGGGGTGCGCAATTCCAACCTGGAATTTTGACATGTAGTCAGCCTGCGCCCATGTTCCATTTGGAACATTTTTGAAGCCGTCCAATGAATTTTACCCCATCAAACCATATATTTTTGGAAAATAGACATCCTAAGGTATTTCAAATGGTGGTATTTTAATACTGTATAGGTACTAATTCTACCACCAGCCTTTGTAAAAGTTTGTGGTAGTACTTTTTTGGGAGTTTTTTTTCCACATGCATTGTACTTCAGGCATGAATTCACAGATTCTGGTATATGTCACTGCCAAACAACAACCCAATATGTGTTCAGCAACATCTCCCGAGTACAGGGATAGCACCCATGCATAGGTTTGTTGGATTGTTTTTGGCTAGAAGGCAACATTTGTGAGATGCGCATCTCAAAATTCCAACTTGGAATTTTGACATGTAGTCAACCTGCGTCCGTGTCCTTTATGGGATATATCTTTGAAGCCAGCCAATGAAATTTACCCCCACCAAACCATATATTTTTTTATCGGTAGACCCCCATCACTAATTGTGGCAAGGGCTCAGCAGCCACCGATACATCGCTAGATGATGTATCAGAAAGCTGAATAGGGTCAAAATCGAACCCTGAGTCCGCGGCCTCAGAATCAGTGCATAAGCAGTGATCTCGAGCAAAGAAGGGGTTAATAGCTCTTAGAAGAGCCTATCTAGTACTGTAATACATTACAGTACAAAGAAATTAATCCATAAAACAGTGCAGACAGCAAAACATACTGTTGCTGTGCAAGATTACTGCTTACACAGTGATGAATGGCAGGGAAGGGGTTAATACACAGTGAAAGACTTTCATAAAACCTGCCAATTTTATAAAATGTTATTTTATATCACTAATACTGATCTGTCTCTTTCCGTCACAAAAATGTAAGTGAGGAGAGGGAGGCAGATCAATATTTGTGAATATTGATCCGATTAATTTTGATCTGACCAGCTTAATTGAGAAATCACCAAACCGCCTTTGCCACTAATTCGCTGTTACTGATCGCTATGCGCTCAGGCAGCTTAAAAAAAAAAATCTCAAATATTTTTACTTTACATGTAATCCCCTAGCGGGTATGTGTAAAAAAAAAAAAAAAAATATGCAGACAGATAAAAATTGCTTTGGCGTCAATATCATTGCGTAAGCAGTGATCGACGGCAAATAAGGGGTTAATAACTCTTAGAAGAGCCTTTTTAGTACTGTAATAAATTACAGTACAAAAAAAATTAACCCCTAAAAAATGCACAAACAGCAAAAATAAATGCGCTGATGTGCACGATCACTGCTTATGCAAGATCAGTGGCAGGGAAGGGGTTAAACACAGGGAATTGCTTTAATAAAAAAATTTTTATTGTTTTATTATTTGTGTGTTGTGTATTTATTGTTTTTTTTAACTTTTACTTACTTTTATAACTTTGATCTGTCTCTCTCCCTCACTAAAAAAAATGTGAGGAGAGGGAGGCAGATCATAACTGGTCAGATCAATATAGAGTTAATATTGATCTGACCAGTCAGTGGGGATGTTCAGGAGAGCATCCCCACTGCCTGTCAGTGTGCCTGGCAGTCACTGATTGCCTCTGTGAAGAGGCAATCGTGTGACAGCCAGAGAGCACAGGAAGCAGGTACTTCCTGCCTCCTGTGCTCTTGCCCTTAGAAGGGCAGCGCCATCTTGGTCACTTAGTGACCAAGATCGTGCATTTTTTTTTTGTGTTTCTGATTGCCTCGACTTGCGAGGCAATCAGAAACACTTTCTGAGCATAGGAAGCGAAAAATTCGCTTCCTATGCTCGTTTTTTAAATGCCCGCGTTTTAAAGGCACTGTGCCTTTAAAACCAGCATTTCGATCGCTCTCCGGAGCGATCGAAATGCCGCCGGGCATTTTTTTTAGCATTGTACGATGCTTCCACACGGAAGCATCGTTACAATGCCCTTAGAGCACTGAAAGCGGAAAAACTCTGCTTTCAGTGCTCGTTTTGACACAGGACGGACTAGGTCCGTCCTGTGTCACTAACGCCTCGGCACACAGGACGGACCTAGTCCGTCCTGTGTCGCCAAGGGGTTAATTGAATATAGCGAGGTTTGACCACTTCGCTTGCATCAGGAGTTTCCCACTATTACTGAGCTCAGAAGTGCCTCTAGTATACCCCTATGTAGAGGTTCAATAGGTTTTCGCAACAATGACACCGCAATCAATTAAATATAGCAGGATTTAACCAGTTGGCTCCAGTATACCCCCATATAGAGGCTCAATAGGTTTTCGCAGCAGCGACACAGCAGTGTTTAATTAAGTATAGTGAGTTTGATGACTTGGCTTGCGTCAGGAGTTTCCCACTATTAATGAACTCAAGAATGCCCCCAGTCCACCCCCATATAGAGGTTCAATAGGTTTTCACAGCAGTGACAAAACAATTAATTAAATATAGCAGGGTTTGACCACTTGGCTTACATCAGTAGTTTCCCACTATTGCTAAGCTCCAGAGTACCTCCAGTATACCCCTATATAACGGTTCAATAGATTTTAGCAGCAATGACACAGTAGTTTGATTAAGTATAGCGAGGTTTAACCACTTGGCTTGCATCAGAAGTTTCCCACTATTACTGAGCCAAAAAGTGCCTCCAATATACCCCATATAGAGGTTCACTAGGTTTCCACAGCAGTGACACAGCAGTGTTTAATTAAATATAACGAGGTTTGACCACTTGGCGTGCATCAGTAGTTTCCCTCTGTTACTGAACTAAAAAAGTGCCTCCAATATACCCCCATATAGAGGTTCAATAGGTTTTTGACACAGGTTTGACCTAGGTTTATTTCCTGCAGAATGAGATTGTTCCAGCACTAAACCTCTGTCAGGCTTATAATGGCAATGGCTACACATGTAGGTCATTCAGGTTTTTAACACCACACAACAGTGTTTAACTTAATATAGCAAGATTTGACAACTTAGCTTGCGTCAGGAGATCCAAGATACTTGTCCCCACATATAATGCCTTCAGACGACACTCTCAGCGGCTTAGAGGCAAAGAGCTGAGTAGAGCTGAGTAATGCTTCAGCTGCTTCCTAGATGCTGGATCAGGTTCACGTGTGTTCAGGCATCCAGCCTTAGAGAAGGTTTACCGCGTGGAAACGACGATGAGAGGCAGTAGACCTCCATCAAGACTCGGTGCACCACGCTGAGATGCCGATAGACGCCCGCCGGACCCAAGTCACACCCCCCTGCGTCACACGTCACGCAGCATCGCCAGCATCGCCACACCCCATATTTTTGCTTTTAACGTTGTTGCTATATTTATTATGTATATAATATTCAAAGATGGGTTGGTATTATATATATACCATTTACACTATAACACATCAGATATTAGACAAAACATCACACAATATTTTTACCTTTTACAAGGTATCATGTACAATAGTGCAGACAAACAAATGGCATTCCGGTATCCTGTTCTGGTATACAGATTGGATCTTGTTTTTTTAGATTTTGGTTCATGTACCAAGGTGAGGTTTGAAATGTTTGTTTAATTTTTCTTTTTAGGTCCAGAGACAGTGAATTGTATAAGCTCCCATCTTTAAAAAAAAAAAAAAAAAACCCTATTCCTCCAGTCTTATTTAGTTGGGTGTTGAGCCAAGTCATATAAAAGATATAAAATAGTTTTTCTTTGAAGATTGTTATGGACGACTTATCCCTGTTTTTCCAGAATTGTAAAATGGTTTTGTTTATTACAGCGGAGATGATTCTTGTAAAGGGGGCATGTTTGATGGGTAAGCTAGAATAGCCAAATATTGCAAATTCTATTATTATAGTGATTCTATGCACTTCATGCTACATGTCAAGTTTTCTTCTGATCATTCTTTCTATGTTGTTGTTGCAAGACTGCATTTATCCATACATTCAGAATTAATGTATAAATCAATGAAACTATTATTTGATTAATTATGTTTATTATCACATATATTTAATGTGTTTATTTTGTATGTCATTTTGTGTGGATACTTTCATATAATTTTCATTGCATTTAACATTTACTTTCTTTACAGGTTTTGTATTTGTTTTCATATTTATACAATGGTTTTAGTTCAGTATGGTGTTATAATTATTTGGGCTTTTTGGTGTGCTTACGTTCTACTTAATTGGATTAATTTTACATGTATGGTTAGTTATGTAACCTTTAAATACAAGTATTCCTGGTTTTTTTGTGGCATATGCTTATGTGCTGACAAAAAGTTTTAGATGGAACGTGGGGGGGGGGGGGGGGGCTGGTTTTATTTGTTCTTTGGATCATTTATCATTTCTATGAAGCAATACATTTTTTTTTACACTGAAGACTTTTGCAGCAGATGAGTGGTCCTTTTGTAGACACTGCCTTATTTATTTTATCTTTATATGTTTCCTTCCTTACATATTTCTTAAATACACAGTCAATTATAAAGCTATAATATGTAGTGCGATAATTAAGTCACAGTTGATTGCAACTATCCCTGTTTTCTCACTGCATTTAGTACCATTAAGTACAACTTTACACCACATCTCTCTAGTGATGTCATCAGACATTGTGTTGCACTGTTAAGAGATGCTACTGTGTACAAGAGAAAGGTCACTTGGAGTCGACACAATGTTTTCAATTCCAGAAGCACAGGACGTGACTAAATGAAACAAAACTTTATATCCTCAGTGTCTATATAATCAGTGCTGCAGTAAACATGCAGAGTGATCACTGGGGAGAACTTGAGCCAAATATTAAAAATGTGATTTATGCAGAATTCCTGCATCAAGTCACACTGGAATAAAAAGTCTGTGCACTGTACAAGCAATAATCTTCATCTTGCACCAAAGTGAGTTTGGGGACTAGACTGTCCCTTTAAGGGCTAATCTCTAATAATATTATTCACGAGAATCATTTAATATTAGCCTATTATCCTTCGGTTTGTCTGTAAACATGTTTTACATTTATGTGTACTGATTTACAGTTGCATTTTGTCCTTGAAGTTTCCCACTTTATTTATCAGCATTAAATTTGGATTCTAGGTTTTATAACCTTGCCTTGTTATATGTGATCTCCAAACAGAGAGAAATTATTTATAGCTCATAGCTCAATATTCTCTACAGGGTAATATTAAAAACATCCCCTATTTAAGGGGATGTATTATATAATAATATATAATACAATATCCAAAATGTATTTATCAGTACTCTCCATGTGGAGCACTTTGTTTAGACTCCCTGAGATCTTTCAAATTATATTTAGTAGCATCATATTTACTTCCTATTTATCGATGGTACATTTAGTTCTTCAAGATTACAAAAATAGACACCTATTACATGACAAAACCCATAAGCCCCTAAATACCATGTTCTTAATTTCCTTCCGTAATGCCCTGGACAACCACAAAAGTGGTCACTCCTTTTGTAAGCATCTCAATAGTGTAGTGATAGAGAATGTGTCTGGTTAGAAAGTATTACCACAACTATAACAAACACTGACATTCCTGAGAATAAACTGCCCAGCAATTTTTTTAAAAAGCACAATACATCTATAGGAATCAACATGTTTTCTTCTGTTATTGTAGATTATAGAAGCTATTCACACAAAAGTTAGGTGCAGGTGAGCTGAGGTACATTTCATGCATTATGCAGGGACAAATCTGGTGAGTTTCACCTGCTAGAAGCAGGACCTGTGCGGGCCAACCCTGTGGCCTCTACACCCTGTCATCACCCCCACAGTCAATCTGGTAAGGACTATGTATGATACAAACTATTATTTGTGCATGTAATTGCTTTTACAGAAAGAAAAATACAAACATTTTGAAAATAACTTGTCAATATTCTAGGCACAGTTTACATATACAGTATAAACTGGGGTTCATATAGCTAAA
This sequence comes from Pelodytes ibericus, assembly GCA_036172795.1. Lineage (NCBI taxonomy): Eukaryota > Metazoa > Chordata > Amphibia > Anura > Pelodytidae > Pelodytes > Pelodytes ibericus. The sequence goes on along the minus strand of CM069861.1, from coordinate 114,366,895 downwards.
GGAACACTACCACTTACATCAGATGTCCCTAGATTATCTGTGCAGTTAAAACACAAACATATATAAGCCATATGCCACTGTTTGTTTTCTTCTATGCTTGAATTAATTGCATATAAAAGTAAAAATAAAATTAGGTGTTTATCTCCAGCATACATTTTGAGAATTGTACCCATGATGCAACATTCTCCAAAATCTTCCAGCCAGTCTCACAACTGTGGCCAAAGTCTGCATGATGATGTCATAAGATACACCCCTGCTATCTGACTGGCTCCTGTGTATCATAGTGGGCAGAACCATGTGGCTGAGTAAATCTTTTTTTAAATGGCTTCCAACAAAAAGAGAGATTGACCCGATCAAACAGGATCATAACTCAACCCCTTGTAATGTAATAGTTACATTACCCTCCCATTCAATGCAAGTCTATGATCAGAATTCTGACTTATAGCCTGCATTCTGTGTCCCCAGCCCTGAAGTGAGATGCTAGTGCTGTAAAGTCTATGGAGGGTAGCACCCAAAAACACTATATTTCACAAAATGGTGGCAGCCAGTCACACTTGTTTAGTAAAATATTTTATAAAATAAACTCACATAACAAAAACAAAAGACATATCTGAAATCAACAATGCAAAATAATAAAACAAAAAATGTTCCTTTTTTGGTGGGAGTGTCCCTTTAACAAACACCTTATTTGATACACATCCTAGAAATGTGCGTTATCTCATTGTGCGCAAACACAGACACCAATAAAGAAATGCAATGTCACAAATAAGATATAAATACAGATATTCATCAGGGTCACCAAACAAGCTCCAGACCTTGCTACCAGACGGTGCCATGTGTTTATTTACAGCGCCGTATTTATTCCACATTGAATGACAACATAATGACTGGAAGTATATTATTACCGTATTTGCTCGATTATAAGACAAGGTTTTTTTCAGAGCAAATGCTCTGAAAAATCCCCCTCGTCTTATAATCGAGGTCTCTTATAATCTGACCTCAAATTAAGGTCAGATTATAAGACATGGATCCAGGTCCCCAGCAGAGCTGCACGGGAACCTGCATCCCCCTCTCTAGCAGCAGAGGATGTCTGCGCAACGAGCGCAGACTCCCCTGCTTCCGCCCTGCACGACCGTAGGGCTTCTGTGAAGAAGCCGGGTACTTCCGCTTTCGTCACAGAAGTCCCGGCGAGCGTGCCGGGCGGCAGCAGGGGAGGTCTGCGCTCATCGCGCAGACTTCCTCTGCTGCCCCACTAGCCACCAGGGACAATCGGGCATCCCCCGGCTGCCCCCACTAGCCACCAGGGATTGAAGTACAGGTAAGGGGGGGGGGGCAGAGAGACAGGGGGAGGGAGGGGGGCAACAGAGAGACAGGGGGAGGGAGGGAGGGGGGCAGAGAGACAGGGGGAGGGGGGCAGAGAGACAGGGGGGACAGAGCAGGAAGGGGGGGAGAGACAGAGGAAGGGGGGCAGAGAGAAACATGTGGGGGGAAGAGACAGGTGAGTGGGGAGTGAGACAAAGCTGGGGGCAAGGGAAAGAGAGAGGCAGCATTGGCACATAAAAAGAAATAAACACAAGAAATGCATTTTTTTTTATATAATATTTTATTAAAAAAGCAATTTACATGTGAATATATACAAGTTTAACTTTTTTCCTATAGGGTAGTCTAATATAAAGGAATATCCAAACTTTGGGGGGTCGTCTTATAATCAGGGTCGTCTTATAATCGAGCAAATACGGTATACTAGCTGAGTTGCAAGTGCCATGCACTAGATATCTGCTGCTGGACAGAGATTTAAAAGGCAAGTAGCTGGGAGTTATAGTTCTATGTGCCCATTGGCTGCCAGTGGTTTTAGAGGGACAGAGGGAGACAAACCAGGATCAGCCAACTGAATGGGCCAAATTAATGAATAGTTAAATCTTAAAATATTGAAGAAGTGCTCGACTCAACTTACCTTGGTGAATAGCTCCCTATGTCAACGTATTTAACAAAGTAAGTTACAACATAGGCCTGAGTATTGCTGTGGATGTGACCTGATTACAGTTTTCTAAAACATACTGCTGATGTACAAATTAGATTATGCAGACATAGTGGAAACTATTTGTATTTACATTTCAAAAATCTGGCTGCTTGTTGTTGAAGAGAGAGTGATTATTAAATAAACATTCTCCAACTGGACAAAATGTGTCAGCGCAATGCTTCAAGGCTCTTTTCGCAGTCCACTTAATTTTAATTTCCTTGCCTTAGTATTATATTTTAAATCAAGATCAGTGTTAAAAGACTCCCATGACACACATTTGTGTATTGGTATGTATTTATTCAAAAAATAAGGAAGGCAATATTTTTCCATTCGTAAGGAGTTAGGCACAGGCAGTGGAAAAGCACAGCATTGTGGTTGGGGAGAAAACAAAAGTCTTAAAAGCTTCAGCTAATCTGCATTTTTTTTCACCTACCCCTAGAAATGAGAAATCTGGAATGTTAATACAGTCGTACCGCTCTCTACCAGTATCAGCATTAGTGATCTTATCGGGACTTTGTCAACCTAAAAATCGCTTGTAATTTGAATTTAGCGAATAAAAATGGTGAAAAAATATCAATACATTGTATTAGCATAAATGCATGCAAATACCTAAAAAAAGATAAATATTTGTTTTAAATGTCTGTGTTGTCTTCTGCTTATAACATCACCATCACCTTGTGGCTTGATATGGCAAATTACATATTTACCATTGAAAATATGTTTATTACACATTTTAAAATGGCTGCCACACACGGAGAAGCTGTTGTTGTGTCTGTGTGGAGAACTGTAGCTGTTCCGATCATCGGGGCATGTATTTGCCTAGAAATAACTGATAACTTAAAACCCGACTGTGGGGTAGAATAACGGCCACAGCACTTTATTTAAGTAGTCATTGCATTACATTTATAACATTCCACAACATATTCCAGTATTACACAATGACTAACATGACACTTTACATAACCTCAGAAAAACCAACCAACCATGCACAAGTATTCAGGTGGCTGCCGAATGACTTCTGTGTTCTGGGCATATATCAATGCCCCCTCATATCCTGAGATGCGAGGTACCATTTTCCCCTCGAACCTCCCACCAGAGTCTTGTTCCTCCATTAACCCTCCTGGATAATCAGCAAGCTTCCGCCACAAGCCCATCATCCTGGATGGGCATCCACCCCACAAAGAACAGTGGCCTTTTCTATCCCCTCCTGCAATGCCAGATTGAAGAAATCCAACCCCAGCTTGTTCCGATGGACCCCGTTCGTTCTAAACAAACCCCCAATTTTTTCTTCCACATTGAAGTGCAGCACCCCCACCCCATCCTGTTTTCACATAAAACAAGCCATCAATTTATTGACTTTTCCCCATCTGCAGTTCAGGGCTGCCGGGTCACCCACCTGGGGAATCATTTCAGACCACACAATCCTAACCCTGGGTACAAGATCGAGCAAAGAATGTCCGGCTGCATGATCTGGACCAGCTGCCTTCTGGGGCACTACCCCTAAGTCATCCCCCCCCCCCCCCATGAATCAGGATGACCCAAACTCACTCTTCACCCCACAGTCAACAGAACATTGACCCCACAGTCAACAGAACATTGTCCCACAACATACTCCGCACACCGAACCCCTTCAAACAAACCCGTTCAGGAGGAAAGCCCAGCCAAATCATATTGTCACGAACTGCAGCTTTCCTCCTGGCCCAGTATATGTACAAATGGCCAATGATCCATGCTTCCAAACATGAGCCTATAATGAAAACACAAGCATCAACAGACCATGGACCACCATCAACAGAACCAAATAATGCTTGAAAGGTGAGTTATTTTGTTTTGTTTTTTGTATTAGAAAACTGTTTTATTTGTCATTTTTTTTGTTTTTGATTTTTACAGGTACCACTTTACAATAATCTGTGAGGGCGAACATAGGATTTAAACCTTCCGGACTCCCAACGTCCGATTTTATTGACCAAGGAGTCCCTTAGGCCCATACCTGATGCCTTCATGGCAGCCCTAATCCAGAATGAATGGATGCTGAAATCCAGAGCTGGAGCACCCAATTGACCCAACCCATCCTCATCACCCGGAGAAACTGGAAGCGAGACAAACTTGATGAGTGCACCAAGAGGCATTGAGACCCCTGCACCCGGGGCGCCAAACATTCCCTGGTGCAGCGTCTGGTACAGCCACATCAGTTTTTGGAGGACCAAAGCCATTTCAGCAGTTTACAGAGCCTGCAAACCACGTCAGCCACCAAGATACCACCTGCACGGACCCTACAGGGGCTGACCAATTCCGAGCTATGATAAGCTCTGAAAAAGGCCATAAATAATGCTGCGCTGAACAACAAACGTTCGTAGTCAGAAACACAAATGCCCCGGAGCGCGGCAACCAGCATTGCAATTGACACTGGGTGCCTAGCCGCTTACCCTTATAGAATCCCTTAAGTGCCTGTTTGACTATGAAGTGTTTACAGACATCCACCTGCCCCAGCAATTTAAAAAGGAAGGACATCACCAACACTGCCTTGTCCAACCTGGAAGGGGACGCCCCTATTGAGAAAAGCTGCATTAAAAACCAGAGCAGGGCATTGAGCTCCCCACCAGAGCCTTCCAGTCTCGCCACACCCTCTCATAAGCTGCCCAAGGGGCAACCGAGGATTTTACAAATCCTCAAAGCACTCTATCCCGACCTTCCACATCACCAGCAGGCACTCCTGCCCCATCTCATCTGCTTCCAGAGCCTCTTTCCAAAACTGTTCCCACGGGAATCGAAAAAGAGCATCTGCTCTCATCCTGCCCAGGTACATGCTTGGCATGAAACAAAACATTAAGTTCCATGCAAAGCAGCACAAAACACCGCAAGAGCTGCACCACCGGGGCAGAGGCAGCAGATAGGTTGTTCACCAAAGCCCACACTGCCCGATGCGTCTGTATCTAGCTCCGGTTCATCTTCCGGCACCACCGCGGACTGGTACACCACTTTACCATTGAACCATTCCAGGAAGACCAGCCACACCATCAGGTCTGCCTGCATATCCTTGGTCACCCAAATAAAGTGGTGCCCCGCAGCCGTGGCCCGAGACAATGACCGAATGAACACCCTACCCACCGGAACAATCTGGCAGGCAAAGTTCAGTCCCCCAATAAATGATTGTAGTTGCCTCAAGGTGACCTTTTTGGCCTGCCAGATCAACTGCACTGCGGACCAAAGAGCCACCAGTTTGGACCCTCCGTCTTATCCACCACAAGGGGGACTCTAAAACTACGGATGACATCTTCCACATCAGGTGCGGTCTGTTCCCCTGCCGGCAACTTCCACACCGGGAGGCCGGAGTTCCACACTCGATGGAGCTTACCCCGTATTCGGCCACACTTGCTGCGGTCCGGGTGAAAGGGATGCGGTGGACCACCACCGATGCAGCTAAACTGGACCCTGGGGCATTGTATCGCTGGGGCTGAGGCACCGAAGAGACCGGATGGTCCTGGAAGGACTTTCCCTTGCAGGGGCTGCCGCCCCCGTCGCAGGCCCTGTCCCTGCCAGATGTCCCTGGAGCCAGCCTGGACCTTGAAGCAGTGCAGCATCTTGGATCTCCGCCAGCATCCTGTCGATCTCAGCCTCCATTTTCCTGGAGAAGAGAGGGGAGAGAAGCCACAACAGGTCTGGGGGCTACAAGTCTACTGTAGAGGGTGGGATAGCAGTACATTGCACTAATTAACACATACAAATAAATACTGCAAGTAGCTAAGGGCAATGAGTGTTGCAGTCCATAACTGCAGTATATATCAATATCTGTGTAATTAATCCTTTCAGTAGTAGATCTGTAAATCTGTGGTAGCAAATGTACATAGGTATATATATGTAGATAACAATTTGTACAGACCTTTACAGATTTGTGTATAGATGCAGCTGTTCAATAATATAAGATTTTAATTGCATTAATCAATGTAATTTTTTTTTTTTTAAAACCTTTGAGAACTGTATTTGAGCCACATTTTGACAAATAATTGATCAAAGCAGGATTGAATGAATGAACATATTTCTTGGATAATTTCGGCATGCACATCATTCACTGGACTGCACATGATGTGTAAATGTGACCTTAGTGACACTGTAACAGATTGACAGCCAAAAGCTCTTAGTAATGCAGTCAGTCTGTGTCCATCTGTCACTTACATTGCATATTTCATCAATGATGTGACCTTGTGTGAGACATACAACACATTGTCAGAAAACTTGTTGCAATCAAACCATTACTACCAGTAGTGATAATATTCAGCTTGCAAGTGCTTCACTCACGTCTTCATCATTAGGCACAAGGTGGAGCAGATGCTGTCAGGCAGTCATAATTAGCTTAAGATTTAAGCCGGTGTCAAGCAGCCACAAGTCTGACTGGTGACAGCCGATGCGAAAAGTATTTTACTGACCTGTTCAATGCAAACACAGTCTGGCAATTGTATACTCTATATACTCACTTGCTCCTAATGCCCTGTCATCATCTGCATATGAACTCTGATTGGGGGATGCCTGTGGTTGTACTTGTGTAAAATATTATGTAAAAGTGGATTCTTCCAATCAGGGCAATATATAACTAATTCTGGTACTATCCATAATAAAATCTCTGCAATGAGAATAAATAGAACCAGTACTGGGCATTAATTCATACCACTTGTCCAAATTTCTCTGTATATAAATTTAATTTGCAGGCAACTCAATATATAAACTGCACACGGTACTAGAACTATGTCTTGTATCGTTATTATCCAGAAATTAAATTATGTGGGAGGGAATATAAAGTAAAGCTAATGTATTCTACTTAGTGTTAAAATAAACCTCACAAAAAGAGGAAATTTATAATAGCTACAAGCATTCTCATTTACTTTTTAATTTTATACTTGGCTGAGCATTTGTTTCATGTGGGAAAATATTTAATGGTGAGCAATATATATTGTTCTTTGTGGTCTTTTATAAAATATAACAATATTTCGAGAAGGGTATTTACAAGACCAGAAAGCAAACCGATAAAGGGCCTTTTAAGTCAGCAGGATTCTTATAAAAACATGTATTTTATTTGTGGTATCCAAATGTTAAAAACAGGCAAAATAAGAAAATTCGCAGATATTGGCCCTTAAGTGTAACACCCTGGCATTTGTGTAAACATTAAGCAAATGGCATAAAAAATAGTATCACAAAATATTAAATATACACCTGTGAGCCATAGCATTATGACCACTTATCTAATATTGTGTAGGTGGTATCTGTCACCAAAACATTTGCAGCAGATGCTTTAAGTCCTGCAAGTTGTGCGGTGGGGCTTCAATGGATCAGACCTTTGTCCAGCACATCCCACAGATGATTTCCTGAACCATTTTTGCTTTGTGGCAGGGTTCTCATATTGACAAGACCATTCTTACTAAAGTAATAAATACATAATAAAGCACACATTTCACTTTTTTCTTCATAGTTTTTGCAATATATACGCTAAAAACATATTTTCCACAGGCTTTTTTTCCTGCATATTTCTCCTCCCACATTGACATTCCTAGCACCAACTGAGATCAGAAGACATGCCTAAATATGCATGAAGAAAGAGGCATGGGGACATTAGGTTTTACTGCTCTATGTCTGACTAAACTTGCGTACCCCTTCAGTCTTCATTTTCCAGGTCTCTTCTAGTCCTTCCTCTTTAGGCTCTACCTCTGCCATCTCTGTCCCCAAGCAGCTAGTTAGTGTCATTTTTGCCCCAAACAGCTTGTCAGCAACATCTTTTTCCCAAACAGGTTAACGGTGCCACATCTGCCTCCAACTAAAATCTGGTGAGTTAATATGTGTGACTTTTGTATAGGTTTCACAAATTCAGAGCATGTTAGGCGGTGATCGGCACATACTGGGTAGCCAAAGATCTATGGTTTTCATAGCTAAATCGGTTAAATTGGTGAGGGGTACTTTGCCCAGCCTCAGGCCCCCATATTAAAGGAGAAGGATATTTCTAAAGGGGTATTATGCGCAGCCCCTGGCCCAGTAATAATTTGGTCTTGGACAAAATGCCCAGCCGTGTCCCCAATATTCATTAGGGTAACATTTGGGAGGCCCTAATATTCAAAAAGGGGCACAGTAATAGAAACATAGAAACATAGAATGTGTCGGCAGATAAGAACCATTCGGTCCATCTAGTCTGCCCAACTGACTAATCTGCCTAATCTGTATGGTAATGTCACATGTCACATTGAAATGGGCAGATCTTCACTGTGTGATATCTCCTGAGCATCATATTAATCCAAGCTTTTTAAGCCACAGTCGGAGAACTAGGGAGTCCTCAGAGAGATTTCTCAATATTTGGAACACCCAGTGTGGTTAGATCCCATATTTCTTGTTATAATGACTGCACATTTTTTGGGGTGAAGAAGGGGAGTGAGCTGGGGTTTGGGGGAGGATACTGTGGGGGGGGGGGGGGGTTCCTTAGTGCTATCCCACTTTTATTTTACACTAATTTCACTATGTATTATTTGACTTTATGGTTATAATTCTGTTGTATGACTTTATTTTTATAAAAATCTTTTTAAAAAAATATAATAGAAATTTCAATTTTCAAATGTCAAATCAATACATATTCAACAGTATTTTAAATGGATTGGGGAGATAAATTTGTTTATCAAAATGTGGTTACCAATAATACCAAATACCACTTTACACAAGGCCTTTTAAGTAAGTAAGATCACTGTTCTTTGCAAATTTATTTTGGTAGTTATCCTAGTAGTGACAGATAATTGGAACTTCATAGATTTAGAACTTGAGAAATTAACACTATACATTTGTTTGTTGAGTTCTACTCCATATATAGCAAAAATACAGCCTTTAACCTGTTCCTTGGGAGAATAAACACACTATATTACATTATATTAAAACAAATGAAAAAAAAAGTAACTTGTATGTTACTTTACATTATTTTTACTGTATTTTATGTTGTTTGATCTTCAGATCTGCCTGCAGCAACCCAGAACCAAGTATTCCCCCACCCCTGTATTCCCTTTCAGTTTTTAAATTCACAACATATTTCGTGTATTGGTCCCATGCCTTTTCCCCCTTTACCTTCTCATCTGCAACCCCTTAAAATCTTCAGTAAACTGTGAATTATATATATTAAAAAAAAAAGCTACTACAAAATACATATAGCATTTTTGCATAACTTATTACTTAAAAACTGCTCTTCAAATGTGAGTATCTGTTTTTTATTATTACTATCATGGAAATAGCATGCCTTGTTGCCTTATTTTAGTTACACCAGTACAATTTATTTTTTTAAAAAGACAAAACATCCACGTGTAATATTGATACTGGGTCCTGGGCTCTAGCAAAAATAATATATCTATGTATAAATTGTCACACATCTTACCTACAGTGCACACAAAATTAGAATCCTGACCATTCCGTCACATCACTCCCACAGTCTGGAAATCATTGTTCTATGTGTATATATGAATTTTTGTAAATAATCTCACAACTTATTATTACTATTATTATAATTATTATTATAAAATAAGCAGTTTATATTTTTACAAATAGACTCTATAATAATTTATTGTCATTGAAATAAATCTAATTACTGATACTGATATAAATATATATCAGTCTTTGCCAATGAACAAACTTACTGGCGGTATTACATATATAGACTAACTGAGTGCAAAGTAAAAGTTCACACTCCTGGCTTTATGCAATATTACAATATTTATTAGGACAGAGGGATAGAAGAAGCTATAGACAAAAAAGGAGTTAAAAAAAACTAGAAAGTAAGCAACATATAATATAATATTACATTCTACATTTACATACTGCAAATACCAAACTGCAATTTATATATATAAGTTAGTATATACTGTTACCAAACTAGTACATTGGTTAAATGGAAGTAACAACTTAACAGTGTAGCAAGCATGCAGACACGTGAAACAATTACCAGTGAACCATGTGCTTCACGAAGACTCAGAGAGACTCTAAGGTGTGGTATTCATGAGTGTAGTAAGAGTAAGAGAGTGATGTTACCTTCAAGATACCCCGTGTGTAAGAGAACTTGCAAGAAGGTTTACCAGATCTTTCTTCAAGAGAGACCCCACCTTCTTTGTTGTACACTCCCCGCTCCACAGCCAGTCTTCTAGTAGCATTTCCAGAAACCATATTGACTGGGGGAAGGGAAATGTATAGGCAGGGGCTGGAGGTGACAACTGGTTAACAGGATTTGCCATGTGCTCTAGAGAGTGTAGACTCCATTAATGCCTGAGGCTAGATTGCAGAAGCTTACACAATCTTCTGATCATATTAGAACACTGTATCAGAACAGTTAATTGCCACACAGCGGATTGAGTTGCCAATCCTACCTCCGTTTTTACAGTCATTAATGAATTGTGTTTCATTATTAAATAGATTGAGGCGATATTTTGAAAAAGCAAAGCAAAAAAAAAAACAATCTTTTATTCAGCATTTTTCTGGATTGGAAAAATAAATAACTAACTAAGTTTTCAGTATTATCATGGTGACATGCTATGTAAGGTGGCAAACAGACTTGATTAGGTGTGGTTCATAAAATATTAGCAATTTCTAACTATATTAACATTTTATCTCTTTTATTTAAGAGATATAAATGGAAAGAATTGGCAAGGTTCTGCTTTTCCCTGCATTTTTTATATTGTTCGGTGTTCAAAGAACAATTATATATCATTAATTATTGAAGTGCTCATAAGCTTATAAATTTCATGCTTTTGTACCAAAAATACTTTAAAAGAAGATGAGTGATTAACTCACTTCAATGCAATCTATTTTAGGGATTATCATGCATTTCCTAAAGCCTACAAAATGTATTTCTGCTTTTACTTGTGCATACAGTTTGTCACTGTTCATTGTTATCCTTTCTGCAATCAGTCAAAGGAAATGAATTGTTTGTGGTTCAAAATATTATTTACAAAAATTAAACTAGTAAAGTGGTAGATAAAATGTGCAAAAAGGAGACAAACAAAAACCTAAAATGACCCTGGGGAGTCATATTATCTATCTATTAAACTCACTTTAAAATCAATGAGTCCAAATAGACCGGCAGTTCTGAAAAAAGTAACAAACACTTCTCCACTGTGACTAGAAAATTGTAAAAACAAGAAAAAAACAGAGCCCACAGTGTAGAACACTTTAAATTGTGGAAAATATATAACATGAGATCTAGGAGTGAAAAAAACACTATGAATTCAAAAATCAAAACACTGGAATGGAGTGAAAAACATATGTATAAATATACACACACAAAATGTGTATAAAAAACACGATGAATGCCACAAAGTGATGTGCAAAAAAAAAAACTATACATTTCCACCCTAATCACAATAAAATCTATGTACACACACAAACTAGTATATAGATTTAGATAAAGCACACAAAATAATCAATAGCGTTTCATTTAGCAGCAATAAAACTACTATGACTACAGAGAGAGCCGGCTGTGTATCAATACCATGCCATCTCAGACCCATAGTCTTCGATCAGTGTGTGCACCAGCACTGGAACTCCAATGGGGCTGCCACTCAAACTTACAATGCTACTTACTGCGCAGAATAGCAGACTGTCAAGCATAAAGCTGAATTAAAGTTGGACTTTTACTTAAAAAAAATACCAGCTACGCTATTGCCTCCATAGACTAAACATTGGCCTCAATGTTTTTATCATCCTACCAGTAATATATCAACCCGCAAACTGCCAACTGGTGGGTAACCCTAGCATGCACATATGCTGAAAGGGGCATAATTGACACTTGCCAGACTGTCTCTGTTAGAAGGCTCTGATGTGCCAGGAAATTCTTGAATCATAAAAGTCCTGAGTTTTATGCCGTCCTAGAGTCTTTTAGATACACTAAAATCAGGATGGAATAGAACATCCTAGCGTCATGAAGGGGTTAATTTAAATTGTCTTAATTATAACTGATAATATAGGTGCCTTCTAAAGGCAGGTTGTCTGTGGTCTTGTGAAAGAACTATCTTTATAATATCAGATTCTTTCCACCGACCTAAAGCTATGACCAGATTAATTGTTACTGAACGAGTGAAAACATTTACACAAATATCCACTTACTTGTTCAAACACTGAAATCAAATAATGAATTTGATTTTATAAACTCATTTTAAATGTATAATGCAAAAATACCATCTAAATGTTTGTTCCTATCAGACTGAACAGGTAATGGATCACAATGTTATTTCTAAAACTCCCTTTTCCAACTAAGTTTGAAATTGACAATTATATTCGCCACATTAAAGCAGGGAGATAGAAAACCAATTTATTGCTAGGAGTAGAAGATATCAAACTAGAACACCATCAGTATAAAAATAATTCCTTTAATAAAAGAATATATTGAAACTCCAAAATCAACAATGAAGTGTCAGAATGACATGAAACTCTGCAAATCTCAAATGTTACAAAAGCAAAAATGAGAAAAGGAAATCTGATATTTATCTATTTAATGAACAGATATTTATTACGTGGAATGAGAAGAGCAGCTTCCCCATAAATTCTTTGTGTAACAATCCAGTTCGTTTTAATATACTTTCATACAAATTAAATAATGCCCAAAAATAAGTGGAGCTTATTAATGTGTCATTTATTTTGTTGCCATTATCATTCAAGGGGCCCATTGCACACCAATACAATTACAGAATAAGTAGATCTAGTTTTTTTTTACTGAAAGTGTGAAATAGCATTTGTAATAAACCCTTCTTTTATAAAAATGTGTAAGCTACGAAGTAATTAATTTCAATTAGATCTATGTTTATTACCGTATTTGCTTGAATATAAGACGACCCTTTGTTATAAGACGACCCCCCCAAACTTTGGATATTCCTTTAGGAAAAAAACTAAAAGCCTTAATATAAGACTATTCTATAGGAAAAAGTTTAACTTGTATATATTCACATCTTAATTGCTTAATATTTAATAAAAATTATGATATTAAACAAATGCATTTCCTTTTATGTGCCAATGCTGCCTCTCTCTCCCCCTCCCCCCAGCTTTGTCTCTCTCCCCCCCCCCCCCCCTTCGTTGTCTCTCTCTCTCCCCCCAGTGGTATCTCTTTCCCACGTTGTCTCTCCCTCCCCCCCCAAATTCTCTCTCCCCCCCCCCCTTGTCTCACTCTCCCCTCCCTCCCCTTGTCTTTCTCTGCCCTCCCTCCCTCCTCTTGTCTTTCTTTCCCCTCCCTCCCCTTGTCTTTCTCTCCCCTCCCTCCCTCCTCTTGTCTTTCTTTCCCCTCCCTCCTCTTGTCTTTCTCTCCGCTGCTGCCCGGCACTTCCGCCAGGACTTCTATGATGAAGCCGGAAGGACCCGTCTTCATCATAGAAGTCCCAGCGGTCATGCCGGGCGGCAGTGTAGGATGTCTGTGCGCATTGCGCAGACATCCACCGGCTGTTAGCAAGGGGGATCCAGGTCCCCTGCAGCTCTGCGGGGGACCTGGATCCAAGTCTTATAATCTGACCTCGATTTGAGGTCAGAATATAAGACGACTTTTAATATAAGGAAATGCTAAATACTTTTGTTTAATACGTGTACTTATGTATGGAATAGCCTTCCAGCAGAAGTAGTAGAGGTAAACACAGTCAATGATTTTAAGCATGCATGGGATAGACACAAGGCTATCCTAGCTATAAGACTGGGAACTGGGGACTAATGAAAGTATTTAGAAAAATTGTGCAGACTAGATGGACCGAATGGTTCTTATCTGCCAACACATTCTATGTTTCTATGTTTATATAATGTGATAGTCATGGTCAGTGAATAGCGTGCAAAACGAAAAGTATTACAATTTGACATAGGGGGCTATTTACTTTAAAGTAAGTAGAGTTTAGGTGTGATGAACATTTAAGCTCATCAATTTATCTATACATTGTGCAGGGACAATCCTAGTAAGCTTCCCCTACTTAGCAAACACACCAGGTTTGTTCCTGAACAATTTATATCTAAACTGATGAAATGAAATGTTCATCTCACCTAAACTCCCCTCATTTCACCTTAACTTCCTTGTAACTCATCTTTTATTGAATAGACCCCACAGAGACAATGGCGTGTATTCATTCAAGATTAAATTGATACCTATGCTACTGGATAACAGCTCTCCTCACTGTTCTGCAAAGTAGCCAAATTATGCCTGAACCATGATAGGGTGGCCACATGTTCTTGAAAACAATTGCGAACTTGCTACTGTCTCCATAGACTTAACACTGGCTTTAAGCCATATTTTTGGATAAAGGTATATTATGCTTAATTGGTTGAACATACCACAAAATAGAAATAGATTAATGCAAACCTCTCTGTGTGTATAAAAAAATTTATTGGGGGATTGAGTAGGTCTCTACTGCAGTATCATTAAGCCATGTAGGAAATATGAAAAAAGAAAGTAATAAAACTTAAGAATGCAATGTGTTTTTTTACTATAATTGTTGTTATCATCCTTTAACCCCTTGAGGACATGAATGTTTTTGGAATGTTGTACAGTTTAGGGCACAAGCTGTATTTACACTTCTGCTGTGTTTGTGTTTAGCTGTATTTTTCCTCTTTCTCATTTAAAGTATCCACAAATATAATATACCGTTTTCAATGGCATAAAAAGGGCTTTCTTTTGATACCATTATTTTCATCATACGATATAATTTAATATAAAGAAATATATAAAATATGATATAAAAAAATGAAAAAACGTTTACTTTCACATGATTTTTTTTTAAATGTCTCCAAATGCAAATAAAAAAGACTACTACATTGATTCTAATAATTGTCCTGAATTTTAGAAATACCCATTGTTTACATGTTTTTCCTTTTGTTATAGGGCAATAACTTAAATCAGTTTTTCTCCTACAGTGACCTTTTGACCCCAACCCTAATCACCCCAACACTAGCACTAACCCTAAATGCTAACCCTAACCCTAAATTATAACCCTAACCCTAGATGCTAACTCTAGCATTCTTTATGTTTATAATCAGTGCAATTTTGCTGACTGCCTGTAGAGGCAGGCTAGCAACAGTAAAGTGCAACAAAAGTGATAATGATAATTTCCATCGTGCTTGCCGGCTCCAGAGTAGCACCACGTTGGAGGGACATGCTCCCTTTCGATATAGCGCCCGCTATCACTCTGAGTGATCGTGGTACCCCAGTGGGCCTAATTTTGGTGTTGCTTAACGCCTCGACATTAAGGCATTATAGCAATACTGCTTGAGCGGCGGATATGTTCATCGATCACATCCACCACTAATTTTAACGGAGGACGTTCAGTGAGTTCATTAGGTGCTCAATGTACAAAAAATGCATGATGGCATGGAACGTCCTGGCGTCCACAACGGGTTAAACTAAAAAAAAGTGCTTAGGCAGGATGCTGAACCAATGAAGAAATCACAAGGTGATGTCATTCACAGTTCAAACAATGTTCAAATGATCGCTTTTATTTATAAAAAAAACTTCTCTTTCTGCAGGACAATACATACAATGGTTTATGTATATGGCTAGGCACTTTATTATGTCTAGTGCTGATTTCTTCAGTCAGATTTTTTGCTCTTCCGCCTTTTTATTTTGGCGTAATCAGAGCATTGCAGTTTTACTCTGGCGCAAAACATTTTATACATAGTTGTAGACCATAATTATGGTGCAATTGCACTATATTTCTGTGGGAAAATCCTTTATGTGAGGAAGGCAGTTATAACTACCATAAGGCTCTGTCCAAACCCTGTCTGGGCACATGGAAAAGGACAGAAAAACAATATTTCTAAATTGCTAAATGAGAATCATTGTGAATGAAACATTTTGTAGTTGACATACTTGATTATCAATGGAATCATAATTCTCAGTCCACAAATTATCATATAGAGTAGTAAAGTCCGTCATAAAATATAGTCAGATGCAGAATGAATTGCTTATGCCAAGCAACCAGCACACTAGTAATCAGTCTATAGCTGTCATCTCCATTATGTACTATCATAATGACACAATGCCACTGATATATGGCATCTTAGATAAACAGCTCCACCTGCTGACTAATAATATTATATATTACTTACAAATACAATATCAAGTCCAATAGATTCTCAGTAAATATAAGGCTATGCTTTAAAATGTGTATAAATATAAATGCATTGCAGAAAGCTTAATAGATTTTAAAATTTGTTATTTCTGAGGGAGGCAAAGAAAGTAATGTTGCTGAAAATCAATATATGACTACAGTGATTGCATATTAATGTGGTAGCTGTTTCTTTATTCTAGTTTTTGATGTAGTCTCCAGAGGAATTCCTTCTGTCATGGACAATACTAGGAAAAAGACATGATGAATACATTTTTAGATGTCAATGGATAAAAACCATGTCATCTATTTTACATTTAATTACACCACAGTATCCCTGTCTGGTTCCATACCTGCCAAATGTCCCCATTCAGGAAGGACAGTCCTTATTTTCAGTCCCTCTTTCTTCTGCTGTACCTATTTTTAAGTGCTCGGAATAGTTGGTGTGCGTGAGTGTATCACAGAGCTCCAGAGCAATAAAACTCTCAATATAGAGTGTTAAAACTGCAGTAGATGAGTTTATATATAATATTTTGTAATTAAAATACTTTGTTGATTCTAAATAACTTAGTTAATGACATAAATAAAATGTCCCGTAATGTCGAACCTTCAGAGTACTCCCACAAAAACAAAACTGTTAATCACTGGCTATCTGAAATGTTGGGAGATATGTGGTTCTGAGCGGCATCCTTCTCTTAGTGGCGGCTTCCAAATAAAATAGTACACATACATTTGCAATCCGCAGTCCCCATGTTGGACACCCATACCTTAATTGTTTTAAATGGGGCTTCTGTTAAAGGTGATTAACCCCTTCAGGACAATGGTTTTCTTTGTTTTGATGTCCGTACTGGACAATAGCTTTTTTTCTACTTTAGCTATGTGTGCATTTAAATTAAAGTGTAAGCTTGCTATTTTAACTAATATATGATTTATTGTCTTTGTAACCCCTTAGTGACAGAGTGCTATGTTGCATTTGATGTGTCTTGAAGACCAGAATTCCATTATTTTTGTCATATGTTTACTGAACTGTGAATTTCTTTCTTTGTGTTCAGTCCACCCACACAAATTATATATCATTTTTTAAAGGACGGATAGGGCTTTCATTTGATACTATTATTTTCATCATATGATATCATTTACTAGTAAAAAATATATAAAATATGATGAAAATATGCTATAAACATTTTTATTTCTAACTTTGACCTAATTTTTTTTTTTACACAATTACAAATGGTCAAAAAGACCCCGTCTATATATTTATAATATTTGTCCTGAGTTTAGTAATACCAATGTTTCCTTGTTTGTCTATGTTTTATTTCAAGTAATAGGGCAATAAACAATATTAGTGTTTTTTTTTGTTTTCTAATCATTTTCTTCTACAATGACTTTTTAACCCCAACCCTAAATTTACCTCAACTCTAAATTTACCCTAACCCTAAATCTACCCCCACCCCTTAATCTAACCCTTGTAATCATCCGAACCCCCCTGTAACCCTAATTATAACCCTATTTATGACCCTAACCCTAGATCTAGGTACAGTAGATCTAGGGTTAGCTTTTTCCATTTATTTATTTATTTTATTTATTTATTTATTTAATTCATTTTCTATTTTTAACTGTAATATACTTAACTGCCTCTAGGGGCAGTCAAGTAGCGGTTTCAGAGCGACGGAAGAAGCGCAACACTACATGTAAACGGAGGACGTATATATACCATGCTTTTCAGGACGTATATATACGTCCATATGCGTTAAGGGGTTAAGGAAAGATAGGACTTTCTTTTGCAACCATTTTTTTTTTTAAGATTTAAACCTTTGTGTAATGTATACAATTTAATAAAGAGTGTAAAATTGGTTTAAAAAATGTTTTTGTGGGTTTTTTATAAAAAAAATTTCTGGGGTACAGTATATTTCTCTCCTCTCTTTCTGACACAAGATAAAAATGTATCGGGGGAGAGAGAGGGATGATTCTGACAGTCAGTGTTCTTACTGCACTGATTGTCATTTAATGAATGTTTTGCATGTATTACGTATGATCAATGTGATTAATTTTCACAGTGATCACATAAATAAATGCAAAAAATAATGGTTGATCCTGGTCGCCCTAACTGGTAAGGCAACCAGGATCAACTTTCCCTATCTCTCCCCCCAAATTTGGGGGAGGATGGCAATGGATTGTGATTAGGGTTGCAACCTTTTCCTCAAAAAAATACCAGCCATGTGTGGGCCTACAAAAGGGAGGAGCCACGAGGGGTGGAGCCACAAAGGGGGCAAATTATCACTGAACTGATATATATTATTTGTATATCATGCCAGTGAGAAGCTTGTGTGTATATATATAAAATATATGTATTTATTTGTATATCATATACACACACACAAGCTGTCTCTCACACACACAGACAAGCAGTCTATCACACACAAAGACAAGTTTCTCATTCACAGTCTCTCTTCCTCACACACAAATGAGTATGCCAGTATTTTTCCCTCAGTATGCCAGTATTTTGCCCTCAATATGCCAGTATTTTGCCCCTCAGTATGCCAGTATTTTTCCCCTCAATATGCCATTCCTTTGCCATTTAATATTACAGTATTTTGCCCCTCAATATGCCATTCTTTTCCCATTTTAATATGCCAGGATTTTGTCACTCTATTGCCACTTAATATGCCAGGATATTTCCATTTAATATGCCGGGATATTGCCAATTAATATGCCAGGATATAGCCACTTAATATGCCAGGATATTGCCACTTAAAATGCCAGGATATTGCCACTTTATATGCCAGGATATTGCCACTTTATTTGCCAGGATATTGCCAATTAATATGCCAGGAATTTGCCAATTAATATGCCAGAATATTGCCAGTCAGTATGCTCGTTATGCCACCCTCCACCCCCCTCTCCCATCCAGTACTTCCTTCCTTGCTGCTGTCTCCCGGTGCAGATCCGTGGCTGCGGGGGAAGCGTTGTGCACTCCCCTCCAGCCGCGCGGCTTCAATAAAGTTTGTTTAAACCTTTTTTTTCAACAAACTTTATTGAAGCCGTGCGGCTGGAGGGGAGCGCACAATGCTTCCCTCGCAGCCACTGACCTGCACCGGGAGACAGCAGCAAGGAGGCAAGTACTGGCTGGGGAAGGGGGGAGGAAAATACCGAGCCTTGCGTTGCCGGTATATTAGATATACCGGCCCCAAGACCCCAAATACTGGCTGTGCCGGTAAATTACTGGCCAGGTGGCAACCCTAATTGTGATTAGCCATTTACAGCTATCACAATCCTCACTGCAATGCCCTGCCTCAGCTATTGCAGGTAAGACAGCCCATTTTCTGGGTGTTTCATACTTGCCTCAATCAGAGACAATATGAAACACCCTCACCCTATTTGCATACAGGAAAGCCGGAAATAGAGTGAATCACGGCAAAAACTTTGTGATTGCTCTATTTTAAACACAACATTATACGATTATTGGGAGCCTGTACATGTAAGGGTATTGTTGTTAATAGAAGTCAATAACTATTACCATTAATAAAACAGTTACCTGGATATCTACATAATCATCAATGAAAAGAAAGTGTGCCACAACATACAAATATTGTACACATAATTTAAGGAGATTGTCAGGGCTGATCCTAGGGTCACGGGCGCCTGTGTTCAGGTTTTCTTTTGGCGCCCAAAGGTGGGCGTGGTTATATTATGAACTCCTCCCCTTTAGACATGTCTGTTCCAGGCATGCCCATTTTATTGTTGGGGAGAGGGGGAGGAAAGTACAAACTTTATTTTGATGTAAAGGACCAACACAAACTTTTATTTTAAATAAAGATAAATATTTTGCCATAATACTGTGTAGTGGTTTTATTTATTTCTATGATGCTCAGCCAGCAACATGGGAGACTTTTTGCTGGCTAGCAGAATTAATTTTAACTACCGTTCCCATGATGCCCAACCAGCCAAAGTCTGGCTGAGCATCACTGGAAAAGAAGTATACAAGGAGTGATAAATAATATTCCACCATGTTCACCATGTCAGTCACTCACGTGTCTCTCTCTCTTTCCCCATAACCATGTGTCTTTCTCTCTGTCTCCCCATACCCTCATGTCTTTCTCTCTCTCTCCCCATACCCACATGTCTGTCTCGCTCTTCCCATAACCACATGTTTGTCTCTCTCTCCACTCATACCCACATCTCATTTTCTCTCTCTCCACTCATACCCCATGCCTGTCTCTTTCCCACATACCCACATGTCTGTCTCGCTCTTCCCATAACCACATGTTTGTCTCTCTCTCCACTCATACCCACATCTCATTTTCTCTCTCTCCACTCATACCCCATGCCTGTCTCTTTCTCTCCACTCATACCCAATGTCTGTCTCTCTCTCCACTCATACCCCATGTCTGTCTCTCTCTCTCTCCTCTCATATCCTCTCTCTCTCCATTCATATCCCATGTATGTCTCTCTCCACTCACATCTCATGTCTTTCTCTCTCTCCACTCATACCCCATGTTTGTCTTTCTCTCTCCACTCATACCCAATGTCTGTCTGTCTCTCTCTCTCCACTCATACCCCATGTCTGTCTCTCTCCACTCCTACCCCGTCTGTCTCTCTCTATCCACTCATACCCCATGTCTGTCTCGCTCTTCCCATACCCACATATTTATCTCTCTCCACTCATACCCACATATTTATCTCTCTCCACTCATATCCACATGTCTTTTTCTCTCTCTCCAATTATACCGAATGTCTGTCTCTCTCCACTTATACCCAATGTCTATCTCTCTCTCCACCAATACCCAATGTCTGTCTCTCTCTCCACTCATACCCCATGTCTGTCTCTCTCTCTCTCTCCACTCATACCCCATGTATGTCTTTCTCTCTCCACTCCTACCCCTCTCTCTCTTTCCACTCAAACCCAATGTCTGTCTCTCTCTCTCTCTCTCCACTCATACCCCATGTCTGTCTCTCTCTCTTCACTCCTGCCCCGTCTGTCTATGAATTTTATAGAAAATCTACTATCCCTGTCAGGAACTGACTGTGCCTGGACTTGAACCCTGACTTTCATGTTCCTAGCTCTCTTTCTTACCAGTTCACCTCCTGTTAGTCACAATTTAGTATCTTTTCTAGTAATCATGAATCTACAAGCCCTTTTATAATTACCAACTCTCCTCAGCTATGTCTGGTCATGTGCTGAACCTTTACCTATAAAAGCCACTTTCACTAGACCTTTGCCAGATTATTGTGGTTCCTGCCTGCATCATAATCAAGCTTGTTACTGATCTCTATTTACCTGTTACTAATTTTGGACTGTCTGACTACTCTGCCTTCTCCTACCTACTGACCTTGGTTTGCCTGACTGTGCTTTTACTCTTTGTTCCAGCCTCTCAGCTCTGTTAAAGATCAGGTTGTCACTCAAAGCTCAGGGGCTCAACCACCTGGGTAACGAGTGGCTGCTTCTTGTAGAAGACTTTGCTGATCTAGCTGCTAGACTCCAAAACCTGCAAACATCAGTATCATTACAATTCCACTGTCAGAGTTTTCAAGCATTGGCCTATTTACTAAATTGGTTGTTGAAGAATTAGAAAATACTACATCACAACTTGGATTGAACAAATAAATCGTCCTTCTCTGAACAAGAGGCTCTAAAAGAATTAACCCAAAATAAAGAGATTGAAATAAAAAATATCCAATAAATGGGCAATATAGTAATTATGAACAACTCTGACTACATAGACATGTGTATGATACACCTTGCAGATAAATAAGGTTATATTAAACTAGCAAAAGACCCAACATCAGACTATTCAGTCACTTTAAGATCGATTTTAAATAATGCTTTATCGAAATGTATAATCACAAAAGAAGACTTCAAGTTTATGAACATTCAATTGCCAACTGCAGGAACTTTCTACTGTCTCCCTAAAGTCTGAAAAACCTATCCCATCCACCTGGTAGACCAGTTATCTCAGGCAATGACTCTGTCATGCAAAATATCAGTATTTTTATGGATAGGATTTTACGTACAATAGTAGAATCGACACCTTAATATGTTCGAGATTCCTCTCTACCTCTCACACTAGTCAGAGATTAAAGGACGTCAAATTACCAACTGAATCTCATCTCACCAGTCTAGATGTGGAGGCTTTATATAATAACATACCACATAATGTGGGTATAAAAGTGTGCATTTACTGGTTGAGTAAATAGTATCGAGAAGACCAGTGTCAAATCTTAGTCTAATTTTTTAATTTATTCTAACCCATAATTTTTTCATCTTCAACAGCATATAGAATAAACAAATTTGGGGGACAGCGATGGGGACACAATTTATTACAATTCTATAGGCCTAAAACTCACTTTTTAGACTTACTCATATCACGAGACAATGAAGGCAATATATCAACAGACCTGTGTCATAAACCAGCATCCACTAATAGTTTACTATTGTGGTCAAGCTATCATTGTGTAGAAGTATACCATCAGGACAATATCTCCAGCCAAACAAAACTGCTCCATCTTGGAATTATTCCAAAGAGAAACAGACAAATTGAGAATCATGTTTAAAGCCAGAGGGTATCCACTGAGATGGCTAAAAAAAATGCATATCAGCAAACTCTCTGTTACTCTCAGACCACCCTTCCAGGAGAAAAAAACTGTAAAACTTTAATCAGATCTCATTAGATGCATCTGCACCTTCAATTGTGGTTGGGAACACACAAATTCTATTTTAATTCTATTTAATTACATCAGAACCCCTACTAGGAGGAGTGATAGCAAAAACTACTTCAGTGACAGCGCGTTGGGGGAAAACCTTGAGGGATTTGCTGGTACATAGTCTATTCTCTACTGAACGGGGACACACCAGGCTGACCCCAACAAAGGGTGCTACAGATAATTGCAAGGCCTGTAACTATATTTCTCCATCTAGAACATTCAGAAGTACATCCAGGCAAAATCCATATACCATCAATATCTTCCTAAACTGTAGTAGTACATGTTTGGTATATCTGATTAATTGCGACTGTGGATTGCAATATTTTGGAAAAACACTAAGAGAATTCCGATGTCGCACATTGGAACATATCAATTCCATCTCTGACAAATTTGAAACCCTAGTAGCCCGACATGTTAAGACACAATTTTAACTCCAATTGCCTGCAGTTCATAGCTATCGACCAATGTATGGGAACTGTCAGAAAGGGAGACAGAAATCATAGACTTCGGCAGTTGGAATCTAAGTGGATTTATAACCAGATGGTCTGAAAGAGGGCTTTAACTATTCATCATTTTATAGTCTCCCACTCAATTTCCATGTATGGAATAACATTTCCTTGTACCAGTTTGGATTCCCACGTCCATTCATAAAAAAAAACATTTTTTTGATTTATTCTTTAATTTTCTTTAATGAACAGTATGTGCATATTCCTGTATGTGCATACTCCAATTAAGCATTTATCTATGCTTTGTTTTGCTAATGAATTAATACCATTTGAATGGGACATAGAAGCTACCTCATATTCTGCCATAGGATGCCAAGGGATTAATATTAATACTAAATAAATTAATAAACAACAAATTGTAAAACTTCTCAATAGTGCAACCTTGTTGTATATATTGTATTTCCTCTTTCAGGATCGCCTAGCCTACGTTGAACCATCCTGTCCATATACATGTAGATTAAATAGGATGGGTGCAAGGTGTTTGCATATATATTTATATACATTTAGACATGACAGGATGGGTGCAAAGCTGCATTTCTCCAACAATAAATTCCTATGTGTGTCTTGCTATAATAAACTGTATCTGCCAAGCTGTGTGATGTATGTTAGTGTGTATGCTTTTGCTGTATATATCTGTGACGTATGTTAGTGTGCATGCTTGTGCTGTATGTATGTGTGATGTAAGTATGTGTGATGTATGTTAGTGTGTAAACCTGTGCTGCATGTATGTGTGATGTATGTTAGTGTGTATACTTGTGCTGTATGTATGTGTGATGTATGTTAGTGTGTATACTTGTGCTGTATGTTAGTCTGATGTATGTTAGTGTATATACGTATGCTGTATGTTAGTGTGTATACTTGTGCTGTATGTATGTGTGATATATGTTAGTGTGCATACTTGTGCTTTATGTATGTCCGATGTATGTTAGTGTATAAATGTGTGCTGTATGTATATGTGATGTATGTTAGTGTGTTTACTTGTGCTGTGTCATGTATGTTAGTGTGCATACTTGTGCTGTGTGTATGTGTGTGGGTGTGTGAGGTTTCCTTTACTGAACATACGTCCTTTCTGTATTTAATATAAAGTGCTGTTGGCACTTTGAGGTCAGGTTGGTTGCATGCAGAAACTTGGGTACTCGTGTTCAAAAAGGATTGCCGTCACTGGTTTAGCCCACTGAATTATCATTCTCTGATGAATAATGATTATAAAATGTTTAAAGAAAATAATCCCTTTGTATTGTTCATGTTTTTTGAGTAGGCCATCTGTGAACGTGATCGTTCTGCCCATTAATTCATTATGAAAAACAGGGATTTCCCTGACTCCTCTCATACCCTTATGTCCCTGTCTATGGAGACAGTACCAAGGCCGGTATTTTTCTGAAGAAAAGGTGGCAACACTAAATAAGATAAAAGGACAAGCTACACAACCCTCCTGTCCCCTACTAAAATCCAATGACTAGACAGATATAATTGAACGAAATGACATTTGATTAGCTGCCGCAGATACAGGTGACGGATCTTATTTCCAGATCCACCCTCTGCATTCTGATTTGCTCACCACCACATCCGAAATGCTACTGAAGCAAGAGCATTTCTCACTATTGGTTCGCCTCTGATGAAGCCATGTTAGGTGTAACGTGTGTTGGGGGAGGGAATTGATTTGGAGTATGCATAATACATAGTTATATATGATAATTGTTTTACCCTCCCCCTTTTTGGGAGATACAGAACAATACTGTGTACATGGTTTTATCTTTTGTTTTCCAGGGACAGCTTGAAAAGGTACTCTGACCACCACATTCTCAAGTATATTAGGCTGTTCTGTGTGGCCATTCTTGATTTATACCAGCACATGGATCTGGAGCCTCTGATTTGAAGGAACCATTTAATTCCTAGGCAGGTGAGATTGTTAGCAGTACCGCATCAGCTAGGACCCGGAACAAATATGTCAACAGTATGTTCAGTGTCACAACTGTTCATGTCACCTGGGTTCGTGAGTGTGATGCAAATTGTTCAATGACAATGCCATCAATGATAATGAATCAAATAAAAACATTAGATGAGAATGACAGATTTGGCAACCTACTACTTGTGTCTGTATGCTCTTCATCACTTTGTTATCTTTAAGTAGTTTATCTACCATCAGCCTGACCATGGACAGCTCCTGATGTGCCTGGCTAATCTTCAACATCTGAATACACCACTCTCAGGAAGATGCTGTCCTCTTGTTCCACAGATGGATTTACAAGACTGGAGATTGATTTGCATTAATGTGTTATATTTTTGTTATCATGCATCATGTGCCTTTTACCTTAGCTCTTTGAATTGTTATTAATCATACTTATTAAAACCTTATTGAGCTATCTGAACATGTACTTTGCAATTGTAGCTATTGTAAAGAATATCTGAAAACATCAATTCATGTAGTGTACGTCCAGCCTCTTGAGATCCATGAGTAGTTGCTGGAACCATGAGGTTTAGGGAAGCAACTCACTGAGATTAGATGGGAGTCGCTGTGCCACACCTGTCTTTTTCATCTTCTTCAGCACCTGTCTTGATTTTTCGCATGCGTGACTTGTTTTGGTTTAACATAACCATTTTCCTTTTTTATACGCAGATCCACTCAGTTAACCATGGCAGTAATTTTAAGGAACAAAACTCCCAATAATGCACCTGTTAATGATTAGCGCTCCTCATAAGATCACTTGTAGTGCGCTGATTAACATGCTTTTCCAGCGTTTTTCATGGTGTCCTTAAAGGATGCGGTAATCTCATTGTGTTCATAGGGCATTTTGTTTACGGGTACGGTAAAACTCCATTACAAGTATAGGAGGTTTTTGTAATGCGTGTGGTCATTTTTAACGGGTGCTATAATTTTACAGGTGCAGTAGTTTTTGCAACTGATTGTAGCACATATTACCGATAACAGTGCTTTTTTCATTAACGTGGGCCCTAAAATCCAGGCCATTGAAAAAAAGTAAGCTACAGCTGTTTACTATTTATATGCATATATTATATATAAGGCTATGAAATGACATATTTACATAAACCATATTACTAAACTCTAAGCGTTGTTAAAATCTTATAAAAGGAGCTCTTTCTTGTCTTCTTGCATTTCATGTTGCTATTATAAGTTACCTAGATCAATCGCCACACTTCTATTTCAATTGTAAGTCACTCTCCTCCGGCTTTTACTAACCTCCAATACATTGTTCTCTATTATTCATAAATAAGAAAGTTATGGGATTTACCCTGTTGTTGAAAAAGGGCATAACAATCTAATTATATCTCCAGGTCAAAGTAAGTTGAACAGCAGACATTTCCATATTTATCTGAAAATCATTAAATGAGAAAGAAGAAGATTGCTAACCTTTTATAAAAACTAAACAAACTGTATTTTAACCTTTCCTTGACATTTTCTTTGTTGGTTCAAACTAACTTTTATAAACTAACTGATATGTCTGTTGAATTCTATGCACTTGACTGCAGTTTCTGGCACAGCTATTAGTACAGTGAATATGGCACCATTGAGAACCTCAATTCATTAGTTTTAATGTAATTTGTATTTTTTTTTAATTACATTTAAAAGGGCTGTGTAAAATTGTAGTGATCTCTGTTTATTTATTTTTAAATAGTTAAAACACTAGTGTGGTATTAGTCGTGGAAAGATTATTGGCTAACTGAGAGTTTGATTGCAAGCTTGCATGACCAAGTTGCTAGGCCCCTTCCTCAGGCATAAATGAGGCTAAAACAAACTTCCTAATAACAAACCATAGTAAACACCTTTAAAAAAAAAAGAGGGCAAGAAAAACACAAAGTATTAAAGAATTTTCCCACCAGAAAATCAGACAGTTTTACAGAGATCCAACAGTTAAGTCAGTCCGGTCAGAGCATCTCTGATCCCTTCACTCCCTGGTTAGGGGGGCCATAAAATCATTAGGCACTTGCCAGATTCATGAAAGTGTCAAATGTTTGCAGTTTAAAATAAGTCCAGAATCCAGGGCTTGTACAACTATTATTAATTAGTAAGATTATATCTGGACATAAATTCACTGCCTCTATTAAGGCCAGTGATTAAGGACTTAAACTGGCATATTAATTTGACCTCCCATATTTTTCTCTTCCTCTGGGTGCTAAATAATCTCATCAATACCAAAAATGTCATATACTGGATACTGTGTGCATGTTGGCAGAAATGTTCTTCAACAGGTGTATCTGTTTTATTCTGATTTATAGTACGTTTAGAGTACATTACCAGTGCTCGTGCAGACTGACCAAATTAAACAGGGGTAGCTTGGTCCATCTTTTAATGCTTTCCTCGAGGAAGATTGAAGCACTTAGGCATATTATTTATCCGTACTCAGCCATCCTGAAAAGGTAAACACCTACCTATTTTAGGCTGCATCCTTATTTTAAGACATTAACTGGGGGGGGGGGGGGGGGGGGAGTGCAGCTTACAATCAGGTCTATACGGTAATTGTTATGTATGAATCTTTTAAATGGTTCATTCTGTGTTTTCAGCTTAGATGAATAACATCAGAAGAGCATAGTACTATTTACTCTCTCTGTTGGACAATTATTGAGCTAAATTCAGATGGCGAAATAATCTTTTATTATACTTTGTTTCACAGATAGTGTTTGTGACAGAACCCTCTACTTCCTTGATTTTAGCCCGGAATCCCCCAATATCTCCAGCCACCCAAACCACTAGTCCAGATGTAGTGTAAGATGAAGAATAATGGACAACATTTATTGTGAAACACACAGGGTCACATACAATCATAATCGAAACACAGCGAATAGAAACAGAGAACAAAAGGGTAATACTCCCCTAAGCACACTCTCCAGGGATTTCTCAAAACCTTAATAGAATATGTAGTAAAAAGAGAAGTGGCATCCAAAACAACTTAGAACACTTACAGTGGCTTCCCAGTCTGGGATCTGTAGTGGGTCTCAAACAGGACAACATGGACTGAAACATAACTCTAATGGAGGAATGCATTTTAAAATAATCACAATATAGCATATAGAGTTCAGTAATAGTACAGCAGATTTACATAAATTCAACAAGTTGGATTAAAGTGACCTGTATGCATACATTCTCTACAAATGGATATAATCACTTGACAGTCGCATGCGTGGAATAGACACAAGGCTATCCTAGCTATAAGACCGGGAACGGGGTACTAATAAAAGTATCAAAAAATTAGGAAGACTAGATGGACCGAATGGTTCTTATCTGCCGACACATTCTATGTTTCTATGTTTCTATCAGTGAAAAGCTAGTATTGAGGGAGAAAGCAATAACCAATCAGTGACGGAATGACCAATTCAAAAGCTTGCCACAGTCATGAGCCTGGTTCCTGGACTGTGAGAGTCTTACCCAGCCCCTACCTATTCTCTGATGGAAAACGTAATAGATTTTCTGACTACAATCTGACGAATGCCTTCTGAGCCATATTTTACAATGCCAAATGTTCATGGTTTTCAGTTTGTTGCTCTCAATCTACCCATAGTTCAGTCCTGTTTTGCCCATATTTCACCCTTATGTGTCAATAATTGCATTTCAACTTTACACCACTGAAAATTGTTTCAATTGAAGGGCATTTGTAATCATTCTCCCAGCATATACATGAATAATAACCACCACATAGAAACATGCCAGCTGGCATTTATGGGAGGACTGCATCGCCTATCATTCTCAGCCAGCTTGCATTTATATGGGGGACTGGAATGCTTTGATGACATGACTGACATTATGATGTGGCATGCCACTAACTTATAATGCTATTTTAGACACTAGGATCTCTAATAATGCAACACATTGTATAATTGCACTTACAAACTGGCACATCAGGAGAAATAACAGCAAATCCTCAGACACTAGGAAAACAAGAATTTGGACAGTATAATGGACATTTGGTCTAGGCAAGACTGTTGAATTTTACATTACCTCCTGAGGAAGCAGGGATTCTGTGGGACAACTGAAACTTGCTGCTGGACAGTGTTTGCTAGTGTCTGAGGATTTGCTGTTATTTCTCCTGATATGTGAGCTTTGCACACCTGTTTATAAGTGCAATTATTCTTTCTTATACACATATGTCAGTGGTACTGTGCAATTGTTTTTGTCTGTTTTTAAATTTTTTAGAACTTGAAGATTAAAAGATGTTTAATGAGTGGGTTTGAACAGGGCCGATTCTGGGTGGGTGCACGGGGTGCACCGCGCCCAGGCACAAGATTCCAGAGGCACTGCTTTAGGGAGTTCTCTCCCGAGGTGGGGTCTGCAAGTGAGCGCCTGCTGTAACCGCACCAAGGGGTGAGCACAGTGCGACTGGGGCAAGCTCCGCCCCATCACGCTGTGTAACCGCCCCATCATGTCAGCTGACATCCGGCACTCTGAAATAGCTGTCGGACAGTGTTCTGCCTCTGCAGGGATGAGAGGCGGAACACTGAAACATCCTCCTCCCTGCAAGTAAAGGTAAATGTGCAGTGAGGGGGACAAGCAGCCTATTTTTTTTGGGGGGGGGGGTAAAAAAAATGTAAGCGTGTGTAAGGCTGTCTAAGAGTGTGTGAGTGTGTGTGTAAGTGTATCTGTGTGTGTATGTGTGACTCTGTGTAAGGTTGTCTGTGTATGAGTCTAAGAATGGGTGTATTTCTGTGTAAGTGACTGTGTGTAAGGGTGTGTATTTCTGTGTGTGTATGTAAGTGTGACTGTGTGTGTAAGGGTGTCTGTGTATGTATATGTGTAAGTGTGACCGTTAGTGTCACACAAGCATATTTTTTCCCTCAGTAAAAATAAATAAAATGTAAGCGTGTGACTGTGTGTAAGGCTGTCTAAGAGTGTGTGAGTGTGTGTGTAAGTGTATCTGTGTGTCTGTAAGTGTGTGTATGTGTGTAAGTGTGACTGTGTGTAAGGGTGTGTATAACAGTGTGTGGGTGTGTATTTCTGTGTGTGTATGTAAGTGTGACTGTGTGTGTAAGGGGGTCTGTGTAAGTGTGACTTTTAGTGTATTTATGTGTGACCCTGTGTAGCTGTGTAAATGTGGTTGAGTAAGTGTGACTGTATGGCTCTCTATGTCGATATAGCTCCTCACCAAGGGCGCTAGAGACCCTAGGTACACCTCTGCAAACAGCTGCCCAGGTGCTTCTTAGCTGCCACCAGAGCCGGCTCTGCAGCCCTCAGACCTCATTCAGCGATTCCTGCTCTTTCCGTGCTCAGTCATGACTCAGAGCGTTGGAACATGATGCTCTGTGTCATCACTATGCGCAGGGAGATCGGGCAGCGCTGATTGAGTTCTGAGATGAGGTCAGGAGGGCACACGGCAAGAGACAATAATATGGAGGTAGGAGATTTAGGAGAGATCACATAGGGGGTGTGGGGGCGAGAGATACACATCTGGGAGACAGATACATGGGGGTATGAGGAGTGGTGTATAGAAGGAGAGACAGACATGCAGAAAAAAAGACTTCCATGGGGAACAGAAAGACAGATACAGAGAAAGACATGGGGAATGAGGGAAGAAAGCGAGATATATACATAGTGATATGTAGAGAGAGACATGAGGTATGAGGAGAGAAATATTTATACATGGGGATATGGGAAGAGACAGAGAAGGGGGTATGGGAGAGACAGGTGTGGGGGAGAGACAGACATGAGGGTGTGTAGGAGAAAGACAGACATGATGGTATAGGGGAGAGAGATAGACATGAGGTTATGGGAGAGAGAGAGGGGGACATACATGAGGGTATGGGAGAGAGAGAGACAGACATGAGGGTACAGGAGAGAGAGAGAGACAGACATGAGGGTACGGGGAGAGAGAGAGAGAGAGAGACATGAGGGTACGGGGCAGAGAGAGACAGACATGAGGGTACAGGGCAGAGAGAGAGAGAGACAGACATGGAGGTATGGGGAGAGAGAGAGACACGTGAGTGACTGACATGGTGAGCATGGGGGGATTTTATATATTACTCCTTGTTTACTTCTTTTCCATCATGGGAACGGTAGTTAAAACACACTAGCTAGCCAGTCATAAATCTCCCATGTTGCTGGCTGTGCATCATAGAAATGGTATTATCCTGCTGACATAATTAAAAGCAATACACAATAAAAAATACATTTAAAAAAACTGCACCTAGGCGCCCGTGACCCTAGGATCGGCCCTGGGTTTGAAGCCTGAGTCTGTGAGTGCAATCATATTAGCAAGCACAATCTGAACTTTTTTTTCCACACTGTGCAACACTATGTATGTGTTTTGATGTCTTTTATATAACCTACACTATAGTGTTCTATTTTTTCCCTTCATGTACATGCGCTCCGTTTCTAGAATATTGTTTTTTGTATAAGTGCTGGAGGAGCACTTTGTCGGGTGCAGCAGTATCGTGAGAAGAGTATTGTTTATCGTTTTCACACGTGGTGTGTTTTCATCTTTGCGTGCAACACATTATATGATGACATCACTAGGGAAACAGAAAATCACATTCAAATTCTTACTGCCTGTTGCTGGGAAAAAAAAACCCTAAGAAGCCTGAATCAGAGAAACTGAAAACAGGTCGTCCTGAACACCTGCAAATGTGAAATTCCATCTAAGTGTAAGATCTTCATTTTTTAAGTAATATAAATTGTAAAATATGAATTTTAAAGTTCTTTGAAAGTATTTTAACCCCTTTGCGACAATGGATGTGTCAGGCACGTCCTGCCGGGAACTCCGTTGTCGAGGCAATAGCCAGCACTGAAATTTATTTTCTGGGGCACCCACGATCGCCCCACAGAGCGATCGTGGGAGCCATACTGACGGAGCAGCATGCTCCGTCAATATGACTATGCCCTCTGGTGGTCTGAGCTTCGGAAGTGAAAGTAACTTCACTTCCGTTGCTCTGAATATGCTACTTGACTGCCCCTAGTGGTAGTTAAGCAGCATAGCAATGTAAAAAAATAAAAATAAATATTTAATTAAATAAAAACTTGTTATATAGTTAGATTGGCCTATAGGGTTAAAATTAAATAATTTTGGGGGGCGTGTCCTGACCGGAGCCGAGACTGGAAGCGTGGTAGAGGAGCTCCCGGGTGACAGGGGAGAAAGAACTGAATCCAGACGGCAACAGAACGTATACAACATCTTCTCACCTTGAATAAGATGTCGCAACAACGCCCAACCCGCAAACAAGAGAAACTACTGAAGTTTATGACGCCAAAAGAAAATAAAAGGACGAACAAACTTACCATTTCAGAAATCCAAGATGGCGCCCAGGCAGATCCTGAGGATGAAGAAGGCTATGAAGGAGATGATGCGGCCTCCACGTCGTCTACTCCCTATTCAGTGACTGCAGAGGAAATAAAAACAATGTTTTCCACACTGAGAACGCAGATCAAGGGAGATATATCAGATCTTACTATTGAATTTGCTAGAGAGCTGAGGGAGCTGGGAGATAGAACGACCAAAGTAGAAACGAAAATGGATGACCTGGTGGATCACCAAAATGGCCTCTCAGATCGACAATCACACCTAATGGAAGAAGTCAAAGCACTGAGAGAGAAGGTATGTGACTTGGAGGACAGATCCAGCAGAAACAATATGCGCCTGAGAGGTATCCCAGAAGAAGTCCAGCCAGCACAGCTAGAAGAGTGGGTGCAAGGCCTATTTACCAAATTAGTGCCTGACAGCCTCAGCTCAGAAGCACTCATAGACAGAATCCATAGACTCCCTAAACCTCAGCATCTATCACCAGCAATCCCACGGGACGTTATAATCAGATTTCATTATTATCACTTCAAGGAGATGATCATGAGAGTCAGCCGCAACATGACATCGCTACCTGACCCTTATGCTTCTGTGAAAATTTTTGCGGACCTTTCCCCACAAACATTACAAAAACGGAGACTTTTCCAACCCATCACTACAGCTCTTAGGGCATCGGAGATCAGATACAAGTGGGGTTTTCCTGTAAAATTGGCTGTATCCAGGCAAGGAACCACCACGATTTTCCGAACCCCGGAAGAGGGAGCAATGTACCTCAAAAGATGGAATATCACACTGGCAGAACAAGAAGTGCAAGAGAAAAGACAGAGATTAACCAAAGACTGGTCGAGAATCCCTGGTTCCCCGAAGACACAGAGAAGATAGCAAAAAGTAAAACTCCGGGAAGTGGAACTTATATCTTGTCTAAACAAGGAGTGTGACCTAGCACCACTTTGACAGACTTCGGCATAGTTCGCTGTAAAAGTTTAAGAGAAGATACAACCTGCCAAGTGTTCGACAACTTTGGGTGGAATAGTAAAGAAAATTGGCACAGACTATATTCTATGATGCATAAATGTCTAAACTAAGAATATAATATTTTCCATAACTATACCCCCAGATTTTTCAAGTTTTATCAAAAGAACAATAGGCAGGAATGTTATCAGAGATAATACGTTCATTTATGTTAAGTTAAAGTTCTGTAGAATGTTAAATTGTTTACCCCCGTAACCCGAGCCTACCCCTAGGCAGTCGAGAATCACTTCGAAGAGGAAGCTAGATCTAGCTTTAACACCTCCCATTCATCTGGAGATGACATTAGTGCTTCTGAATCTATATCAATGGTATTATACGTTAGTAACAGCACTATTTTTTCTTGGGTCCAAAACAGACCCTTACTTATTTTCTTTCATTTTTTCCCCTACCCCTCCCACTAAATCTCTATATTTGTATGTATTATTTAATTTTTTCTTTTATTTAACATTTTTTTATTTCCTTAATTCCGAGAAGACTTGGGTGTCAAGCAGTAAAAACAAAGAGCTCCAGATCATCCAGCATACATCCGTGAACCTACAAAGCACCAAACCTGAGAAAGAAAGACTACTACAAAAAAAACAGAAAATATTGAAAACTTCACAACGCAAGAAAAAGGCTCCCGTAAGTACAAACCACACCGCAACCTCCAAATTACAATTACACACACACCCAGATAAGCTACTACCCATTAAATTTAATGTCAATGAAATTCCTAAGCATTAATGCAAAAGGACTCAATACACCCCATAAGAGAAGGTTACTCTTTCAGGAAGCCAAGAAAGCAAAAGCGCAAATTATATGTGTGCAAGAGACTCACAGGAGACTCACAGGAAAAATACCGAATATGTTATCAAATCAATACACAACAGTTTACCATTCTACATCCCCCCATAAAAAGGCAGGTGTGTCACTGTGGTTCCACAATTCCCTCGCCCTTTCACTGCAAAAATTAACAACAGATCCAAAAGGGAGACTCCTGATAGCTGAAGTGATTATCAACAATCTCCAATATACTATAGTAAATATTTATGCCCCAAATACGAATTCAGAAATTTTTGTAAGAAAAGTATTAAACCAGTTAGTTTCCACTCCGAAGGCGTCGGTGGTGGTATGTGGAGATTTCAACACAATAGCCGATCCATTTATGGACTCCTCAACAACCCCCTCAACAAAATACTTAAAGTCACTACAAACAAAAAGCCAAACATTCAGAACAGCCATCCGAGATAACAAATTATATGATGTATGGAGAATACAAAATGAACAGACTAAAGACTACACCTTTTATTCTCAAGTCCATTCCTCATATTCCAGAATCGATTATTTCCTAACAGATAAAAATACTTTGCAAAGAGTTCAGGAATGTGTAATCGGTCAGATCCAGTGGTCGGACCATGCTCCCATATACTTAACGCTAATGGAGAAATTCCAATATAAAGGTCAGAACTCGTGGCGCATAAATGACTTTCTCCTTAATGACCAGTCAATACTTAGGAAAACTAAAGAGATAATGGAAGAATATTTTAAACTAAATGACTTACCAGAAATGTCCCCAACAGTTGTCTGGGAGGCGCACAAGGCAGTTGTAAGAGGTCACTTGATCGAAGCAGCTGTTCATGAAAAAAAAAAAAGGGAGAAGGAATTAAATGACCACATGGTGAACCTTAAGAAATTGGAATCTATACATAAAATAAACCCCAATCCACAGGTGTATACAAGTATTAAAGATATAAAACACCAAATATCTACCATACAATTACATCATACACAAAGACAGATTCAGAGACTAAAGCAAAATTTTTACAATAATAGCAACAAAGCGACTAAATTAATGGCTAAAAGACTGAAAAAAGAAGAAGCAAAAAAAGCAATTCCCTACA
Source organism: Pelodytes ibericus (assembly GCA_036172795.1). Classification (NCBI taxonomy): domain Eukaryota; kingdom Metazoa; phylum Chordata; class Amphibia; order Anura; family Pelodytidae; genus Pelodytes; species Pelodytes ibericus. The sequence goes on along the minus strand of CM069861.1, from coordinate 114,331,447 downwards.
TGATTTCCCAACAAGGCAACAAAGTTCAAAACCCAGCAGATATTCCAAATGTTTTTGCATCGTATTATGAAACATTATATAACTTGAAAAACGACCCCATAACACCTCAACCGACCCCAAACAAGATAGACAAATTCCTAAGCACAATAAACCTCCCCTCAATAGACCCTGCACATAAACAAAAACTCACAGCCCCCATCACTGAATTAGAAATAGCGGAAATTATCAAATCACTCCCAAAAAATAAAGCACCTGGGCCAGATGGTTTTTCGAATAAATATTATCACATTTTTACTGAACAATTAACCCCGCATTTAGTAAATACATATAATTCCTGCAGCTCCCAAGGCAAATTCCCACCTTCTATGTTGATGGCCCATATTATTACCATTCCAAAACCAGGAAAACCAGCTAATGTATGCCCCAATTTCCGCCCGATATCTTTATTAAATACCGATGTGAAAATGTATGCAAAAATACTAGCAAATCGCATGAAAACTATTTTACCATCACTTCTACATTACGACCAGGTGGGGTTTGTTAAAGGCAGACAAGGGACAGATAATACTAGAAAAATAATTGACTTAATGTCATTAATTAAAAAGAAAAACATTCCGAGCCTGATCCTAGCAATAGATGCCGAAAAGGCCTTTGATCGTCTGCACTGGATGTATTTGGAAAAAGTATTATTAAAATTCCAATTCCCATGCAAATTTATTAAAGCAATTTTAGCTTTATATTCTACTCCATCAGCGAAAGTAACATATGCAGGATTCCAATCAATACCATTACAAATTTCAAACGGATCGAGACAAGGCTGCCCCCTGTCCCCCCTGTTGTATGTACTAGCCCTAGAACCCCTGGCTGAAGTTATAAGAGCAAACAATTCGATTAAAGGCATCCCCTACACCCCCAAAAAAGAAGTAAAACTAGGTCTGTTCGCAGATGATATAATAGTGACATTATCAAACCCATTAGAATCTCTTCCACATTTACAATCTACACTAAAAAATTTCGGAGAAGTGTCATACCACAAAGTTAATGAATCCAAAACACAAGCCCTACCAATATGCATCCCTTATAAATTAGTTTCAAAATTGAAGAGCACCTACACATTCGAATGGAGAACTGACAATATATCTTACCTAGGTATACAAATAACTAGGGACCACAAAAAACTCTTAGATACTAACCTACTAAAATTATGGAAAGGGATACAGCAGGATCTGGATTCCTGGTCAAAGCTCTACTTGACATGGTTAGGAAGGATCGCAGCCATAAAAATGTCAGTCATGCCCAAATTGCTTTATCTGTTCAGAGCCCTTCCAATTTCTATCCCCCACAAAATCATAGCCAACATACAATCAGATATTATGAAATTCGTAAACGCCAACAAACCATCCCGTATAGCTACCAAATGGATCAATTTGCCGACCACCGTAGGAGGTCTGGGGCTTCCGTCAGTATTAAAATATTATCAAGCAGCCAGAATGAGTCAAAACATTTTAGCCCACAGCCCACCGAACGAAATAGCATGGGTTGATATTGAAGACACACAAGTATTTCCTCACCGTATTGCAGAAACCCTGCACTCCACAGCTGAAAGCAAACACCGGACCAGTGTATGGATGCCGAGCTAAATCAACTCGAGGTTAATTTGGAACACCTATGCAAAAAAAATCCCTGAACTAACAAAACTAACAAAATCTTCTCACATTAAGTGTCTGGAATTATTAATACCTGATCTAAGCCTCGATCCGTGGGTCACAGCAGGTATTGTCCAACTACAGGACCTGATGTACAAAGATGCATTAAAATCATTTGAAGATCTTAAATTACAGTTCCTCCTAACAGCCTCACAATTCCATAAATACATGCAAATCCGACAGGTCTTCAGTAAAATTTCCCATACCCTCACAGAGGCACCCCAAAATCCACACACAATTACAACCGCATGCCAGAAAGGATCCCAAGCAAGAAAAACCCTTGCACTCTGTTATAAATCATTAGAGGACATCTATCTGGTTAATGAATTACCTTTCGTAGCAGCTTGGGAGAAAGACCTTCAACATAATCTCTCTCCAACAGCTTGGAAACAAGCAATAAACTTCCCAAAAACAATATCACACAATGCAAATCATATTGAAACGACTAAAAAAATTTTGTATAGGTGGTACATGGTTCCCACAAGAATATCTAAGATATTCCCATCAGCCTCGGACTTATGCTGGAGGGAATGCAATACTTCAGGCTCCATGCTTCATATATGGTGGGAGTGCTCGGTGATACGACCATTCTGGGACAGAATTTATGACCTCATAACAAACTCTTTGCATGTCAAACTAAAACGCAATCCCGAAGTAGCAATTCTGAATATTCTACCAGTTAGTCTTAAGAAAACACAAAAAATTATTTTGGGGCATATCCTATTAGCAAGCAAATCATTGATTGCCAGAAACTGGAAAAAAGTCCAAGCACCTTCACACCAAGAAGTAATTAATTTGATAGAACACAATTTGCAAATGGAGCGAATGTTTTACACCTCGAACAACCAATCACAACTGTATGAAGAAATAATAACTTTATGGAAGAAATATCCTACGGGAAAAGGAAAAAATACACACAAAGAAATTGGAAACTCAAATTCTGCTTGACTCCCTGGTCTCTCCCTCAAGTACTTCGCACAACCTACCCCCTTTCCCTCCCCAAATCTATAACCCCTATTATTTTAATGTTCTAATTATTTTTTTTCTTTTTCCATAATTTATTTTATGTTTAAGATTGAGATGTTATTTTATTAAATGTTTGTTCAGGAAGAAAAAATTGGCAAAAGATATATTCAATAGATCACAAAAGAACTGTGAAGTTTGTTCCCTCCGAGCAATTTGTACAAACAAATGTGAAATACTGAGAAGTTCTGTAAGTAGCAATACTGACGATGTTGATGATTTATGAGTGATCAATATGATGTTATTTTATATCTGCCAAAATAAAAATCTTTATGATTAAAAAAAAAAATTAAATAATTTTTAGCATAAGGGATAGGGTTAAAATTAAATTAAAATTAAAACATATTAAGGATAGCATAAGGGTTAGAGTTGGGGTTAAATTTAGTGTTAGGGTTACATTTTGGGTTCGGGTTGCGGTCAAAAGGTCAATAAAGGAAAAAAACTAAAAACACTATTTTTGTTTTTTGCCACATAACTCGCAAAAAAATACCGAAAAATATAGAAACATGCATATTTCTGAACTCGGGAAAACATTTAGAAACTATTTAGATGGGGTCTTTTTTAATGATTGTATTTGTGTAAATTATATTTTAGGTCAAAGTTAGAAAAAGTGTTTTTTTTAAATTTTTCATCATATTTTATGATTTTTTTGTAGTAAATTATAAGATATGATGAACATAATGCTATCTAATGAAAGCCCTTTTTATGACGATAAAAACAACATATAATTTGTGTTGGTACAGTATGTGAGAAAGAAGAAAATTGCAGATAACCACAAACACCCCAGAAATGTCAAAACAGCCATTGTCACCAATGAAAAGTCAATGTGAAAATGTCTTGTCACTAAGGCGTTTATATACATTAGAATTTGGAGGAGGCATTTTGTGAAAGAAGGATTTTCCCAGAGGGATAAGCCGGCTCCACTCGTGGCTGTAAAAAGTCCTCTTGTGTGTACCGGGTTAAGGGTGCTTCGTCAGGCTATAGAGGCAGCAATATCACAATCAAGAAGAGAACAAAGACGCATGCATTCCTTGTTCCGGTGAAAAATTATGCATAATGTATCAGATAAGGATCCAACAAAATATAATAAAATATAACAGGAATACAAATGTGGAAAAGAAAGGGGGAATGGACTCGCCATACGCGTTTCGCGTGAATGCCTTAGTAATAGGCATTTTGTGCACTAGATAGTCCCTTAAAGGTGTTTGTATATTAAATATAAGAACATCATGTCATATTGTCAAATTTTTTTAAGTCCAGTGAGATGAAACTTGTCAGATTGTGGAGTGTGTAATTCTTTTGTTGTTTAATTTACAATCTTAAACAATTGCAATTTACATAAATTAATACATTTTTACAAACTCCAGTGAAGCTAAGTATATGATTAAATTAATACTTGCAATAAAAAAAATGAAAAGCAAAACATACATCCCAATCAACATTGATTATGGAGACCTATGTGACTCTAGCATCTGTTATAATATAGCATCTTTATCTAGTAATATATATACATAATAATTTTTTTATTTTTTTTACTGATACGTGTAAATTGAACTAACTTCACCTGAAATTGCTTAATTGTACCAATTTTTCTATTTTGAATTGTAAAGTAAAGACCTATCAATTATAGTCGTTTCTATAGAACATCAAACTGTACAGGAAAGGTTAAGTCAATTACATTGTGTTTGTTTCTGCCCATTTAAGTGTCATAAACACAAAACCTATAAGTAAATTAAAGCATTCAGGCTCTTCCGCTTTAGACTGATCTTCAATGGTATACATAACATTTACAGCAAGCTTGTTGCAATAAGTGGGAAAGTGAACAAAAATGTGTCTCCAATGGCACAGATATCTATAAAAAAAGCTTCCATTGGTCTTCACACTTAGCAGTCTCCCTCATTAGCAGGGATCGGCAATGTTTCAGCTATTTCACACTGTTTCTGAGTCATTCGTTAAACTTATATTTACTAAAAGAAAAAAATGATTTTCATTACTGAAAACTTCAGAATAATTAAATGTTCCTTTCAACATAGTAAGTTGAAGTATTATTCCTGTGTGGCTCTTTAATTTATTTATTAAAAAAACAGCTTTACTCCAGTTTGTGCTTTTGTCACAAAAGTTTGTCCATGGAGGTTATGTACAACCACGTCTCTGCTACTCAAAGAGACAAGCTTTACATAATATGGTTGACTGTTCAAACAATGTTTTGTTCCAACATGCCAACTGGCTGAAGGACAGAACAGAAGTGACTGAAATATATTTAATAATGAAATCATTTTCGTGATACATTATTTACCTAGTTCAGTGACTAAGCTTGTCATCCACTGGGTCAGCCTGGCATTAGATAACATGAATTTGACTGGTTATATTTTGAACAGGAAATGCAAATTGTATTCTGCTTTCATCTGACTTAATGTGTAATGTCTTCATTTGAAACTTAAAAAGAGAAAACGTAAGCTTGCCAAAGCAACTAAATTAGTAAGTTTTATAACTTGGTTATTTTGACATCCCAGTGCTCAGAGGAAAATAATATACAACAATTAACCTTTCAAGTAGAAAAATGGGGGGTAGGGGACTGCTAGCCACAGGAAAGGTTATATTGTAGGTACAGGTGCAACTAAAGTACTGCTTATACGCTCTCTCCCAAAGGGCATATATATGGAACAACAAAATATACAAAAAAAGCAGACATGCACACTGAAAGTATAAATAAATATACATTTTATTGAGAATATCTTAATATACTGACGATGAAAATAAATGTATATAGGAGATGGAGAAAAATAATAAACAGAGAGTAGTAGAAAAAAACAGGGTGGCAAAAAAAACTGTTTGAGAATAAAAAATGGCTTGAAAAAAATAGACAAAAGTAATCAAAAAATACACATAGACAAAAGCATCAGAAAATTGGCAAAAAATGAGATAAATGGAAAAGTGTGGTAGTGGGAGGCTCAGGGAGTGACTGCAAATAAATGCCTGAATAGCTGGCTTACCACATATAGAGAAAAATAGGGGGGAAATGAAAAAAGTACATAAAGGTGTGGAAGAACAGGGGTTAATCCACAATCAGTGCCTCATGCAATGGAAATAACGAATGGACCTGCATCACATCAGGATTGGACAAAACCAGTATGTAATCAAAAATAGAGAAAAAAATAGAGCCGAGTATATGGGTCAAAAATTGAAAGAGAAAAAAATATATGAAAAACAGTGATATAAGAGGAGCAAAACAAAATGAGAGAAAAAAAATAGGAAAAAAACTAAAAGAGTCACAAACAATCTCTCTACATACCCCGCCGCCCGCCCACCCTCTATCTCCCCCACACACTGTCTCCCTTTTATTAAGCATCATTACTCTACCATTGAGTTGTTTTTGTCCCCCCTCGTCCCCTTTACCCTGCCTATATTTACACAGCCCCCTCATCTTTATTTTCTCTTTCCCTCCATATACCCCTCTCACCCCCTCCTTCCCTTCCCTTCATCTTATCCTATACAGACTACTATCTACACTTTCCTCTTTTAACACTCCTTTCTTCCCCCCCCTCTCCCTTTACTTTCATTCATTATTTCCCTTTACCCATTCATCCCTTATTTCCCCTCCATTTCCCTTCACCCCTGTTTTTTCATTCTTTTTCTATTATTCCTTATTATTTTCTATATTTCATATTTTATTATTTTTGTTTATATTTTTCACATATTTAGTTTTTTTACACACACCATCTTTTTCCCTATCACACCACATACACCTCGTTAGTGCTAGTGGTTCTCTGCAACACCCCCCAGCACTGGGAAAAAAAACGTAGTGGCAACTTTTCCTTTTCAGCTGTACAGATCCCCACATAACAGAGGATCGCGTCTCAGCTCAACCTATGGCCACGCCCCCGGGGCGTACATTCAAAGCGCCCGTCATCTCACTCAATATGACGTCACCCCCAGACACGAGCATTTAAAGGCCAGTTCATACGATCACTCTGGCATGGCCATTTGAAGGAGACTCCCTCTCCGGGCGTCGCCCGTGCCATACACCCCAGACCTCTGCTGTTAACCATTTATGGACCTCACCCTGCATCCTGACCCAACATCCTTTAAGACTCTCATGGCCTTCCATTCACCCTGTACCTAAACGGAGGATTCCTCCACTAAACTGGGTGAGGCAATTGCCTAGGTCCAGCCTAGTGCTTTGACCTATCTTGTCATTATTTTTTTTCATTTAACATTTTTCTCAGTTTGTGACTCTTTTTGTTTTTTTCCTATTTTTTTCACACTTATTGTGGATTAAGCCCTGTTCTTCCACACCTTTATGTACTTTTTGCATTTTCCCCCCTATTATTCTCTATATGTGGTAAGCCAGCTATTCAGGCATTTATTTGCAGTCACTCCCTGAGCCTCCACTACCACACTTTTCCATTTATCTTATTTTTTGCCAATTTTCTGATGCTTTTGTCTATGTCTATTTTTTTCAAGCCTGTTTTTTTCTACTACTCTGTTTATTATTTTTCTCCATCTCCTATATACATTTATTTTCATCGTCAGTATATTAATATGTTCTCAATAAAATGTATATTTATTTATACTTTCAGTGCGCATGTATGCTTTTTTTTTTTTTTTGTATATTTAAACTTTTAAGAGCTCTAAAATTATAAAGAATATCTATTTATGACAGAATAATCCAACTACTTAGACTATAGATACAAGAAAATAAGAATAATATATAACCAATATTTAACCAATTTAACTAGCATATCGCAGCTACAATTGAGCAAAGACTGTAGGCAGCCTCAAGTGCCTGTGAGGGAAAATGAGTGTGTAAATATCAGGCATAGAGAAAAACTAGTTGATACCCCCATAAAAAATATAAGGGTCAACTTACTATACACCGATATGTTTCAAAATGGATTCGGGTAAGGTATTTATTTTTTTCACAAATCTCCGAAATGCAGCCACTCTATATCCTAGAATATGTGTCTGAATCAGGCATATGGACTGGTACATTATCACTATGAACATGCTCAGAATTCAATTAACATAATAAAAATGTCAATTCTCCTTATTTTAGTTGGAGAATTCAACAGTAAAGCCCTCTAAAGCACACTACACATTATATTAAAGTGGCTTTTTCACATGGACATGCTTACATATGTGCCATAATATCATTTCTGATATAAATATCCATCATTACAATATTTGATCAAAGGATGATATTTGTACATACATGGAACTATGGCCATGTCAAAAAAACTCATCAAAAAAGTGTTAAGGAGAATAATACATGTGCAGCAAAAACACCAGTGTGTTACCACAATGAAAAGGAAGTTGTAGCCATGTATCAAGATGTATTTATATCAATATGCACTGTTATACACAAGCACATACCCTCATATCTGGAAAAACAAGGACATATACATTTCTGAATTTATTAGCACACATAAACATGGGTCAGAATGCTGCAATACACACCCCAGTCCACCTGTGTGACTATCAACTCCTCAAGAACGTTAGGCTTTCCCATGTGGCCATCCTAGATTTATACCAGCAGATAAGACATGATCTATTGCCTTTGACTGGAAGGAACTATTCAGTACCTGGGTTGGTGAGATTGTTAGCACTACTGCATCATGTAGACTGCACTCATGTTGGGCTGAAGACCTCATCGCACAAATTATATTTAAACTAAGAATAGGCAGGTCGTCTGTAATGATGTTCAACAGTGCAGCATAAGTGTAAAGTTAGGGCATCCTGGCTATTGTCATGATGCAGCCATACTACAGGAGTGATACATCAGTACCAAGTTTGACAACAATGAAATGCCTGATGAAAGTACATTATACTAATAGTACGTCACTATAGTAATATCCATTTCATATGTACCCATTACACTAATCAATGTCTCTTGCCATGTCTTACAGGTGACAAGGGATATGAATGGTCACCTTGGCTCATGGCCCAGCTGAGGAACCCACAGACCACACCAGAAGACAGGTACAACAGTGCCCGTGTTCCAACAAGGTCTGAAATTGAATGCATGTTTGGTGTATTAAAATTGAACATCATCATCTCCTGTTATATTCTACATAACATTGCACTGCGGCACTGTTTGCCTACAGCAGGGGGCGGTGATGTGGCTGCTGAGCAGGAAATATTTCCTAAAGTGGCTGTGGATGGTAATCAGAGGGGTCCAGATGTGAGGACATGGCTAATAATCACGCACATTACTATAACTTATGTCTAACATGTTCTGTACACCCATCCTACAGCTAACAGTTGTGTATTTACAATGTACCCTTCATTCACAGAACACAGCGTGGAACAATATTTGCCTCTGGTGTCCCTTCGGGTACACATTACAAATTGCACATAAAGTATGTGAAGATTTATTATTCAAACTAGTGCTTGTTTGGAGAGGATACAGTTCAGTTCTTCATCACAAGAGTGATATTTGTGACAGGGGGTGCATGTAATGACAGGACATTTTTCTAATATGACATACACTATAAGGACAGAAGTATTGGGACACCTTACCAATCCACCAACAGGGACTTTTAAGATATTGCATTCTAAATACATAGACATTAATATGTAGTTGGACCCAGTGTTGTATTTACCGCGGATGCCTAGGGCAGCAAATTTGGGGGGCAGCAGCGCACCCAAGCACTGAAAAAAAAAACTAAGAAAAAAACGAACGGCCAGCCTGTTCATGACAATCGAGCTACCCAAGCAATTTTTTCTTGGGGGGGCGGAGTGATGACGGGTCACGTGACCCCGGCGTTCTGACATCAGACATGCGCCGGGTCACGTGACATATCCACACTCACCGTGGGAGCTGAACAGGCAGCATGGTGTCCTACTAGCCACCACAGATCAGATCAGGGTAAGTCCTGGGGTGAGGGAGCATATAATGGGGGTAATGGAGGCATATAATGGGGGTAATGGAGGTATATAATGGGGACAATGGAGGTATGTAATGGGGGTGATGGGGCATGTAATGTTGGTGATGGGGCATGTAATGGGGGTTATGGGGCATGTAATGGGGGTGATGCAGGCATGTAATGAGGGCGATGCAGGCATGTAATGGGGGTGACGGGGTTAATGGAGCCATATAATGGGGTGATGGGGGCATGTAATGTCGGCAATGGAGGCATGTAATGGGGGTGATGCAGGCATGTAATGAGGGCGATGCAGGCATGTAATGGGGGTGATGGGATTAATTGAGGCATATAATGGGGGTGATGGGATTAATTGAGGCATGTAATGGGGTGATGTATGTTATGGGGCATGTCGTGCGTGTGCAGCGTTGGTAGGGGGGTGACCAAATTTTGTCTGCCTAAGGCAGCACAAAACCAAGATACACCACTGGTTGGACCCCCTTTGCAGCTAAAACAACTTCCACTTATGCAGGATGTTGTGCCCATCTATCCAGTAGAGCATTTGTGAGGTCAGGCTATCTCTATTCCAGTTCATACCAACGGTGCTCTGTGCAGGCCAGTCAAGTTCTTCCACACTAAATTCATCTAACCATGTCTTTATGGACCTTACATTGTGCACTGGGCCACAGTCATGCAGGAATAAAAAATGGCCTTCCCCAAACTATTCCCACAAAGTTGGAAGCATAGCATTGTCCAGAATGTCTTATTATGCTGAAGCATTAATATTTTCCTTCACTGAAAGTAAGAGGCCTAGTTTAACATCTGAAAACAGCCCCACACCATTATCCCTCCTCCACCAAAACTTACACTTTGCACAATGCAGTCAGTCCAGTAACGTTCAGCTCGACTCCACCAATCCCATACTCGCCCAACAGACTGCCAAACAGTGAAGATTCCACAGAACACACGTAAACTGCTCCAGAGTTCAGAGTCACACCACTCTATCCAACGCTTGGTATTGTACTTGGTAATGTGAGGCTTGCATGTGAGCATGAAGCTGCTCAGCCATGGAAACCCATTCAATGAAGCTCCAACCACACAATTGTTGTGCTGATATTAATGACAGTGGAAGTTAGGAACTTGTCAGCAATGGAATCCGCAGAGCATTGCGACTTTAACCGTAGCACCCAGCTCTGTGACTTTGAAGTTGCTGCTATTCTTAAACAGTTTCTGTGATAAGAAGGCTAGGCAGCCTGATGTTAATTCTCATTTTGTAAGGGATTAGATATCTCCTCAGCCCAAGTGCTTAGGAATAGAGTGTCAGCTTCCTTCACAACCCCCTGGACATCAACCCAAACATAGCGATCCCCAGAAGGAGACACAGCTACCGAGGTTTGTCACAAGCAAGAAGAACAGTTTATTGTAAACATGACAGCACATTTATACAGTAACATCTTGATAACAGGGGAGATTGAACAATATACTTAAAGGGATAAACTTTCACACAATGGATAATACAATTAAACCTGGCACCAGTCTGGGAGGTGGACCAATGAGGATACACAAACACACAATCACAGTTTAACACACCTTTCCCTGCTGGCTTCCAGAGTCACGGTGTTTCGTGACAGTTCCCCTTTTCAATAATACCACTTACATTTGACTATGGAATATCTAGCAGTGCTTATATACTACTTATCAATAGCAATCCTATTGAGATGTATCTGCTGGATGGGTCAGTGTTCAAACTAACCTAGCTAAATCTGTATGAATTGCACATATATCATCTAAGATATGTGTACGATATGTGACTTGTTGAATTATTTGCAGGTGCTGGTTCTGTTTCATAACAGTGGATTCTCAACCATAACTCTGACCATGATGTGTCTGGTTGATCTTCAACATCTGGATAACACACACTCTGGAAGATGAAGGTGGGTCCCTGGCTCGCTGCACCTAGAGGGATACCAGCCTTACCACACTGATGGGGCCAATGAAGGCCAAAAAAGTATGTCTGTGGTTGCTAGATTCCTCATGCAGCGGAGACCTGCCAGGTCATTTGGATCTAGACTGCACTTACGTACCTACCACTGGTGCAGGGGACGCAGCTGTGACTGGGCCCGTCACTCCAGGGGCCCGGCCGCCCTGCGACCCCTGCACACACAAAAAATTTAAAAAAGAAAATGTGCGGGCAAACGGGGCTGTGACGTTTCCGGTGGCTGTGGCGAAATGCCAGGATGGATGCAGACTAGCGGCTCGGTGTGAGACAATCACATGGGCAGTGGAGGCCTGGCTGTATTTCCTGCACGGAGCGTGCGTGCAGGAAACATTGCGGAGGAGACGGCCGACGAGCATCATACAGGTAAGTACGGGGGGGGGAATAACACTGGCAAATAACTGGCAAATGGGCACATAATGGGCACATAACAGGCAAATGGGCACATAACGGGCAAATGGGCTGTTACAGAACTACATTTCCCCTGGATATCTACAGTTACTGTTGTTAAATTTGAACACTTTGTTTCACACGAACAGACTTGTATATCAGAACTCTGGCACATCGTTCGTGAGATCGGAGCGCAATGCATACATCTTGTGCGCTCAGACCTGAGCTATCTGGCGAATGGTCACATGACCTATTTTCATCTTAAAATGTCAAAGGTATATGTTTTTATGTTATTTTCTTTTATGGGTGTAAAATGCAGTAGTTCCATGTGCTTGGAGATAATTAGATTATTGAAGCGCACTACCCTAAAGGATTTACTGGAAAGCAGAGGGGGGAACGCAAGTAACCGTCCTAAGAGGGAGCTAATTGCCGAACTGATGGAGCTGGACCAGAGCATTAGCATGGAAGAGACCCAAGCGATGACTAGTGATGCTAAGACCAGGATGGTTCGTGAAAGGCTTGCACTCTTTGGACCAAACCCCTCCATGGAGCTGGTTCATCAGACTCTGGCTCAGATCGTCATGGAAATCCAAGCCGCTAGAGCCCATGAGCTCAGTGTGTTGACTGCTCAGCACAGTCCTGCAACGACCGGTTCCAGTATCCAAGTGGAGCTTACGGACCAAAGAAAGATTCCGTTCGCGGCATTCAAGCTGTTCGTAGACACGGAGATGGGAATTGACAAATTTTTAGCCGACTTTGAGAGGCAATGTGCGCTACATGAAATCCCCAGCCTTGTATCCTAGCCGGGAAACTAGCAGGGCGGGCTATGGAAGCTTTTCGTACCCTTAGCACAGAGAAGGTAGCCCAATACACGGTGGTTAAAGACACGCTACTGAAGTGATACGCGGTAACTATCGTATTGCAGGCAGTTCTGCAGCACGAAAAAAAAAACGAATGACACTCATACCGAATGGGCATACAGAATGCGGAGGTCTGCCGCACATTGGATTAACGGGTGCCGGGCAGTCACTGCAGCCGAGGTTTTGGAATTGTTTTTTCTGGAACATTTATAAGATGGATTAGATCAAAATGACTGAGAATGGCTGAAGGACAGACGACCTTAACGAAGCAGCGAGACTGGCCGACGAGCACCATGACTCCCAGCTGCAGAAGTTCACTAACCCCCAAACGGTGATTCGTGCCGACCCTAGAGACAATCACAGGACAACACCACAAACAGAACTTCGCACACCCATACCAGCAGGTCCTACCCAATATACGGGACCCCCCAGCCACTACTCCCAAAACCGCCCACGTCCAACCTGCTTCAAGTGCAAGCAGCCCGGGTATATGATCACCAGTTGCCCCTCAACAACCATCCGTTGCCCCGGAGTTATGGCTCGTCCCCATCCGGACCCACCAGGCCAGCTCGAGCCCTTTGTATCGACCAAGAGATTCCTATGGAGGAGTACCTCGGACCTTTGCATGAAGCTGACCCTGTGTATGCTGCAGTTGACCACAGAAAACACCACCGGCAAGAGGTATTGCTGGATGGCCACACAGCACAGGGACTGAGAGACACAGGGGCCACCATCACCTTATTACAGAGCCGTTTAGTCCCCGAGCATAAATGCTCTGGAAGCACCGTGGCAGTCCGGGTACCTGGAGGGGATGTATATAAACTGCCTACGGCCAAAAGTGCATCTGGACTGGGGTGCTGGTAAAGGACTTGTGAATGTAGGAATTATGGACAACTTGCCCGCTGAAGTTCTACTGGGCAATGACCTAGGTCCCATGACCTCAGCCTGTGCTCCTTCGTACAACACTGAGGCGCACCCTGTCACCACCAGGTCGCAAGCAGGAGACAGCAAGATACTTCACCAGTGCATGAGACCAAGGTAAGAGCAACCCCGACTGTAGTTAGCCCCCATCCTCCTGTACCCTGGGATACCCCTGCATCCTTTGAGGCAAATGACCACAATGGATCAGACCCTCCAGAAGTATAGGGAACGGGCAGACACGGGAGTAGGGGGGTTAGACCACAAGACTTTTGTGTGGGAACAAGGTAGATTATATAGGCTTACTGAGAAGAAGGGCCACCGTAGGAGACAGCTAGTCATACCTCACAAATATAGACGAGAAATTCTCCGGGTGGGACACGGCATCCCTTTAGCTGGTCATTTAGCCGTGACTCGTACCCTCCACCGCATCACCCACGCCAGGGGTACATGTGGATGTGAGAACTTTTTGCAATACTTGCGATGCGTGTCAGCGGGTAGGTAGGAGAGGGGACCACCCCAAGGCACACCTCGTCAACATGCCCATTATAGAGGAGCCATTCAGCCGGGTGGCCGTTGACTTAGTGAGGCCACTGGCTATCCCCAGTCCATCCAGGAAGAGATACATTCTTACCGTGGTGGACTATGCCACTCATTTCCCGGAAGCAGTGGCCCTCTCTTACATCCAGGCCGACACCATAGCTAATGAGTTGGTTCAGGTGTTCTCCCGAGTGGGATTTCCCAGGGAAATCCTATCGGACAGAGGCACTCAATTCACGGCTGAACTAATGCAGCCGTTATGGCATGTCTGCAAAATAAAGTCCCTGCTCAGCTCCCCTTACCACCCGCAGACTAATGGGCTCTGTGAGAGGTTCAATGGAATCCTTAAACAAATGTTGAAGACTTTTACCCAAGAATATAGAGACTGGGAATGGTTCCTTCCGCACCTCCTGTTCGCTTATCGGGAGGTGCCCCAGGAAACGACAGGGTTGTCTCCATTCGAGCTGCTATACGGGGTCCCCTGAACCTGATCCGGGAGCACTAGGAAGGAGAGACCGAAAATTCCGGGGTCCCCATCGTACCATACGTGCAGGAGCTTCGGGACCGGATGGAGCGGTTGGCCCGGTCGGTCCAGGCTAACCTCCAGGCGGCCCAGAGGCGACAGAAAGTATGGTATGACAGGGGGGCCCGGAAAAGGAGTTTTTATGTAGGACAGAAAGTCATGGTTCTCAAACCCATCAAGGCAGACAAACTGCAAGCAGCATGGCAGGGACCCTACCAAGTAGTAGAAAGACGCGGGGACACTATATATGTGATAGCCAGCTGCCACAATGAGAGCATACAGAAAACCTTCCATGTCAACATGCTCAAAGAATATCTCGAACGACAGGAAGACATGGCAGCTATCTGTAGCCCTGCTCACGACGGCCCCAATCACCTTCCTATACCCGACCTTGTAAGCCAGGGATCCTCTTCGGATATAGTCGAACAGGTACAGATAGGGGACAGACTCAGATTAGCAGAGAGGAAGCAGTTGTGCAACCATTTACAAGATAAACGGGCAACCTTTTCCCAAAAAACAGGTTACATCAATTTAGCTACCCACCCAGTAGACACCCCAGGTCAGCAACCCCTAAGACATGCCCCCTATCGTATCCCCAAAGCTGTACGGGCCGAGATGAAGAAGGAGATAGACGAAATTCTCCCTGAAAAAATT
Source organism: Pelodytes ibericus (assembly GCA_036172795.1). Lineage (NCBI taxonomy): Eukaryota > Metazoa > Chordata > Amphibia > Anura > Pelodytidae > Pelodytes > Pelodytes ibericus. Next base: position 114,315,974 of record CM069861.1, on the reverse strand, counting down.
GACTCCTTATCTCTATGGACAAGAATTCACCCTGGACACAGACCACAACCCATTGGTGTGGCTAAACTGGGTCGCAGGCGATAATGGCAGATTACTACGCTGGAGTCTAGCCCTAGAACCATTCAACTTCACCATCGCCTACTGACCCGGAAAGCAAAGTGGCAACGCCGATGGGTTATCCAGACAGACCGACTTCAGCTCTGGACAGTCTTAGTCTGCTCCGAAAGGAGTCAGACAGTGTCTGCCAGAGTGTTCCACAAAAAGGGAGCCATGTTACAGAACTACCTTCCCCTGGATATCTACAGTTACTGTTGTTACATTTGAACACTTTGTTTCACACGAACAGACTTGTATATCAGAACTCTGGCACATCGTTCGTGAGATCGGAGCGCAATGCATACATCTTGTGCGCTCAGACCTGAGCTATCTGGCGAATGGTCACATGACCTTTTTTCATCTTAAAATGTCAAAGGTATATGTTTTTATGTTTTTATGTTATTTCCTTTTATGGGTGTAAAATGCAGTAGTTCCATATGCTTGTAGATAATTAGGTTATTGTAACCGTTAAAGCCAATTATCTCCAAGCTGGCAGGGACCTTTTCAAATGTTGCACTGTGTGTCCATTGGATAGAATATGTTATTATCCTGTGTACCTTCAGGGGGGAGGGGGCTGTCCCTTGGTTTGTAAGGCAGTATAAATTTTCCCACCGGGAGCCATTAAAGGTGTGTTCGTGTTACCCTCAAATCACAGCCTCGACTCGTTTGGTAGGGAAGAGTATCCTAGTGGTGCCATAGCTAGTGGGATGTTACCACACTTGCAGGTTTTTGCCAATTGAAACAGCGTTCGTCTCTCTGGATTCGGGAACCAGGGTATCCAAAGCGCTCCAACTTCCAGCAAGCCTGGAACAACCGTAACATGGGCAAATAACTGGCAAATGGGCACATAACTGACAAATGGGCAAATAACTGGCAAATGGGCACATAACTGGTAAATGGGCAAATAACAGGCAAATGGGCACATAACTGGCAAATGGGCACATAACAGGCAAATGGCACATAAATTACAAATGGGCAAATAACAGGCAAATGGGCAAAATAACACTAGCAAATGGGCAAAATAACACTGGCAAATGGGCAAAATATGGCTATAGATGTTATAGATAATATGCTATATTGTGCTATAGATAATACAAAGCACTATTTTTCTGATTGTTTTTGCATATATTTATATATCCCTGCCTGAGACCTGTTCCCAAAACGAAGAGTCTTCAATTTCAAGAAACGTGTCTGCATATAAGTATTTTTGCATTTTTTATATATATTTTGTTTTTATTTCTATACACTTATTACTTCTAGCGCTCCAGTTTTATATTTATTTATAATATAGTGAAGGAGTTTAAGCATGCATGGGATAGGCAAAAAGCTACCCTAGATATAAGATAAGGTTGAGGACTAATGAAAGTATTACTTTACAGAGAGGGTAGTGGATGCATGTAATAGTTTTCCAGCAGGAGTGGTAGAGGTTAATACAGTAAAGGGGTTTAAGCATGCATGTGATAGGTATAAGGCTATTCTAGATATAAGACAAGGCCAGTGACTAATAAAAGTATTACATTACTGAGAGGGTAGTGGATGTATGGAATAGTCTTCCAGCAGACGTGGTAAAGGTTAATACTGTGAAGGAGTTTAAGCATGCATGGGATAGGTATAAGGCTATCCTAGATATAAGACAAGGCCAGGGACTAATAAAAGTATTACGTTACTGAGAGGGTAGTGGATGTATGGAATAGTCTTCCAGTAGAAGTGGTAAAGGTTATTACAGTGAAGGAGTTTCAGCATGCATGGGATAGGTATAAGGCTATTCTAGATATACGACAAGGCCAGGGACTAATAAAAGTATTTCATTACTGAGAGGGTAGTGGATGCATGTAATAGTTTCCAGCAGGAGTGGTAGAGGTTAATACAGTAAAGGGGTTTAAGCATGCATGGGATAGGTATAAGGCTATTCTAGATATAAGACAAGGCCAGGGACTAATAAAAGTATTACGTTACTGAGAGGGTAGTGGATGTATGGAATAGTCTTCCAGCAGAAGTGGTAAAGGTTAATACAGTGAAGGAGTTTAAGCATGCATGGGATAGGTATAAGGCTACCCTAGATATAAGATAAGGCCAGGGACTAATGAAAGTATTACTTTACTGAAAGGGTAGTGGATGTATGGAATAGTCTTCCAGAAGAAGAGGTAAAGGTTAATACAGTGAAGGAGTTTAAGCATGCACGGGATAGGTATATGGCTATCCTAGATATAAGACAAGGCCAGGCACAAAGCGGAACAGTTGGGAGCCATGTAAGTGGCATTTCTGGGGTGGAGTTGCATGGTGGGGTCAGGGGGCCCCAAAGCAATTTTTGCACCGGGGCCCTGTGGTTTCTAGTTACTCCTCTGGTGGGACCAGCCTGATTAGCTAAAGGAGAGGTTTCCTCTGTAATGGTGAAAGCAAGCAAAAATAACGTGATTCCTCACTGAAGTAGAGTACATACTATAGGGCTAGCTATTTCAGCTTTTTTTCCGTTTTCACTGAGAGGGATCACACTTCTTTGTTTGTCTCTAAAAGACAGAAGATTTTGACATCTACTATTTTTGTTGTCATGCAGCATGTGCATTCTGCCTTAGTTCTTTATTTTGTAATTGATCATTCATATCAAAACCTTATTGAGATATCTGAACATCAACCTTGCAATTGTACCTTTTGTGAAGAACAGTTCAACATACATACCTGCTGCTGTGTTTGTATCAGTGGGCTCTTCAGATCCACGAGTTGCTGCTAGAACCAGAAGGTTGCATAGCACCAGCTCTTACTCATCAAGCTTGGATAGGGGGTATTGCTGTGCCACACCTGTTGGTCTTGCCTTTTTCATCTTCTTCAGTACAAGTGTCCTGATATATGAGTATCTGCAATATGACAGCAGGGCATGATGAGTTACATGTGTCATCATGCAGACATGTGGCATTTGTAACAAATGTATGATGTGAACTATTGTGATGTATCTTAAATTTTCTTAATAACCGATCTTGAACTTTCCTCCATTTTGACTATGTTGACATGCTTGGTTATCCCACTGAAAAGGGTATTTCTCATCTTCTTGCTGGTGTTTCTGGCTTTGGACCCAATTAAAAATAAACAATGGACAGCGCTAAAATAAATGTAAAAATATTTACAAACACAGTGGTTTATTAGTAAAGATATATCTTTCAATTCACATTTAGGTATAGAATATATATATATATCTATATATATATATATATATATAGATATATATATATAAACAATAGGCATACAAGAAAAAAATGTATACATAGAAAAGACCAATAAATATGAATATACGCCCCCTATAAAAAAAATGTAAACATGTTATATTCTTTGAGAGAAACCAACACGTACATATATATTTGATGAATATAGTGTAAAGACTCCCTTAAATTTATTAATCTAATTGGATTAAATAATAGAACTAAATAAATAAATATATACATTTTTAAACCCGGCCGTAAAAGGAACCTTAATAGCAGTAAGATAAACTGCCTCGTCTATCCTTACTACCTTATTTTTTGTTATTTTGTATGTCTATTCTTTATGGGGTTTTGTAAATATGTGTTATTTATACTTAAATGTGAATTAAAATATAAATCTTTACTAATAAACCATTGTGTTTGTAATTATGTTTTAAAAAAATAGCGCTGTCCATGGTATTTTGTTTCTATTTTCATCACAAGATCTTTATTCTTTTGAAGTGTATATCACAGGATTGTACTGTTGTTCTATATATGGTCTGGGATTTAACTGAAGGATTTGTTGCTTGACTGATTATTTTATACATTCATTAGTGAAAGTTGGTAAGGTTTATTCAGTTTAATTAATGTTTCACTTTTTTGGTGGTTTTGATAAGCGCTGTACATTTTATTGTTTACTTTTATGGCCCCAATTACCTGATGGTAACAGACAATTCCATATTTAATGCTGTATTTTTCTCAAAAGTAAAGTTTTTTCACATGTTTGCACTTTTGCATTGAACACATTTTTCTATTCACACAAATAGTGCAGCTGGAATTCCAAGATGTCCTTCAGCTAAGCATTGTATCATTCAGTATTCATGTGGTTATCTCACAGCTTGTACTCTGTTCTTAGCAGTTTTTGGCTGCATGTAGTTTTCAACCTTTAAAAGCATAATTTTGTTGCAAATATGTGTATTTCCATTTTCTTCTTTTAATTTTGATTTGGTTATATTTCTGATTGTCTATTTTTTGTGTGTTTGAATGCTCTCATAGGATGCAATGAGGATTTTGACACTATTACTTTGGTTCCATGTCTTTCAGACATGTTTCGGCTGCATTCAGATTCGGAGGATATAGGTGTGGAATCAGCAATGATTTCTGAATTTCTGAATTGCACACATATTCGGAGGCACATTGGGGCTACGTTGGTAACTTAACATTCGGGTACCAATGTACTACCGATGTGCCCCAAATCCGTCCCCCAATTCGGAGGAACCATTTTGGTGCTAATTATTGTTGCTCATTTGGTCAACCCTTAGCCGGGACTAAAATTATGATCAGAAGTTTAATATATTGGAGTGAGAGCTAATAGAGGTAATGGACAGTTGAGCTAAAAATATATTTTTAATATTAATTATAAAATGTACATATACTAATAAAATATATCTAATTTGAAATCAATGAAACATAAAATAACTTAACAATAATTCAACAACAGTTAATGCCATTGCAGTCTACTTACCTCTGAAGAAGCTATATTTGTCAAAATGTGTCATAATTTCTGTGCAATTATAGAACTTGCTCTGTTGTTCCACAGTTTGGTATTCTGATGAATGCCTTATAATGTACTGTATAGTTCAATGATTTTATGTTAGATATATTTTATTATGGATCTTTCCTGTTAACTGCCCTCCATTCTTTTCTGTTATTTGCCCGCAAGGAAATTCATTACAGAGATGGGTTATAGGAACACTACTGAAATGTTAATGATACAAGAACTGATGGACTTTAACCATTTTAATAATAGTTAGAATATAAGAAAGAGATTTAAATGGTTCTTGTCAGGGTTCTACACTAACCTTCTAAATCATGCATTTAAAAGTCATCATTTATGTGCTTATATACCTCTTTCCTCTACTAGAGGCCGCCTTACCTTACTTTGCTTGTATTTCTTCCCCTCTGTTTGGTGTCAGGTGAGCTCTCTAACTTTTGCAACACACCCCTGTTAAATAGCTGTAGTTTAATGCAAACAAGACTTTTGCATTGAAGTTGGATGCCTGACTTCTGAGAGCTGCTGCTTCTGTTCCCAATCCTCTGCTTAAAGCTCATTTGAATTGTGACCCTGCCCAGGAAATGAGAAACTTAACCTGGGCGGCTCAACCAGCCTGGCAAATGTTTTTCAGCATCTCCTGAGACCCTCTGACTACAGCAAGATTTATTCAGCTAAATTGCTCCCTTAAAGACTCTCCTGCTTATCCTTCTCCCTCTCTAGGGTGTTAATCCTGTTTAGCTACCCTTCTCAGACCTCACCCTCTCTTGGTTGTTCCTGTTTAGCTATCCTTCTCAGACCTAACCCTCTCTCGGGTGTTCCTGTTTAGCTATCCTTCTCAGACCTAACCCTCTCTTGGGTGTTCCTGTTTAGCTATCCTTCTCAGACCTCACCATCTCTCAGGTGCAGAGGCGTCACTGGGGGGGGGGGGCTACTGGGGCTGAAGCCCCGGATCTCCCCTCCATAGCCCAGAATGGAGACTCTGACCACACCACCTCGCGCTCGGCTCCACCTCCTCGTGGTCGACCCCGCCTCCTGCATGCTGCAATCTGTATGCTGAACAGCACCAGACTCTGCCCCCTCACGATCAGCTCCGCCCCTAGTGCTTAACTCTGCCCCCTCACGCTTTGCACGTGAGTGTTTGTCAGAGTGTGAGTGGCAAAGTTATGAGTGTGCATGTGTATGTATGTAAGTAGCAGAGTGTGAGTGGCAGAGTTATTAGTGTGCATGTGTATGTATGTGAGTGGCAGAGTTATTAGTGTGCATGTGTATGTATGTGAGTGGCAGAATGTAAGTGGGTGTGAGTGGCAGAGTTATGAGTGTGCATGTGTATGTATGTGAGTTGCAGAGTGTAAGTAAGTGTATGTGTGTGAGTGTGGCAGAGTGTGTTTGGAAGAGAGTGTGTGTGAGTGAGTGTAAGCATGAGTGGAAGAGTTATGAGTGTGTATGTGTGTGAGTGGCAGAATGTAAGTGTGTGTAAGTGGCAGAGTGTGAGTGTTTGGAAGAGTGTAAGCGTGAGTTATGAGTGTGCGTGTATGTGTGTGGCAGAGTGTAAGTGTGCCATGGCCATGGGTGGGGACTGGGGGGGGACACTAGGTCCCTCATTCTTATTAGGGTCCCCACCAGCCGGCCATGGGTGGGGACCGGGGGTGGACACTAGTCCCCCCCTCATTATTTTTAGGGTCCCCACCCGCCGGCCATGGGTGGGGACCGGGGGGGACACTAGGTCCCCCCCTCATTCTTTTTAGGGTCCCCACCCGCCAGCCATGGGTGGGGACCGGGGGGGACACTAGGTCCCCCCCTCATTCTTATTAGGGTCCTCTCTATAAACTCGATTTCGGTTTATAGAAAGCCAATAGCATTACATGGCTATTGGGTTTCTATAAACCGAAATAGAGTCCCCATTCATACGAATAGGTCAATTGACCTATTTGTATGAATGGGGACACTCTTACCCACATTTTACTTCATTTTACAGCCCTCTAGCCCTTTCCAGGACTTTTTTAGAGGCATTTTAGTGGCCAAAAGTTTGTGTCCCCATTGACTTCAATGGGGTTCGGGGTCAAGTTCGGGGTCAAGTTTGAGCACGGACCAGGACATTTTTTCGAAGTTCGGCCGAACCTGCCGAACCCGAACATCCAGGTGTCCGCTCAACTCTAATAGTGATTCATCTTTATATATAGTCTTTATATTGATGCCAATAAAAGCCCATACACATGTCATTAAACATTCCATGTACCTGGTTATAGTATTAAACCCATACATTATGAGTGAATGTGCTGCTCATTATATTATGGGCTTTACTCATGAAAGAGAGAATTGCAGGGAAGTGAGATGGGAATTTCAAACTAAAGGCTAGCAAAGTTGGAAAAATGCTCGCATTCAGTTGAATTCCCATCTCAATTTCCTGCACTTCTCTCTTTTATGAGCTTGGTAGAAGGAGCACACCTTCATACCTCAGCCTATTTTCCCCAGGTTTTTGACCCCTTTTTATTAAAAAAAAATATATATATATATATATATTTGTGATGTGCGTGTGAGAGTTGCAGGTTTACACACGTGTCTGCTTGGTAGAATGTCTGTGTGGGAAAGGCCATCTGTGTGTATAAGGGTGTCTGTGTGTAAGGTTGTCTGGATTTGTGTGTGTGAGTGTAAGGTTGTCTATGTAAGGGTATCTATGTGGGGGGGGGGGGTCAGGGGGGTTGTCTATGTGTGTGATATCCCCTATATTATGGAATATTATGAGACTGGTAAATGTTGTATGCAATGTACACAAATTTTTGTATGCTCAGTTATTTTGAAATCATGGGAATTTGCTCACATACAAGTGTGTGTGTGTGATGTAAGTTGGTGTGTGTAAGTGGGATTGTGTGTCTCTGTGAGTAAGTGTGTGTGTGTGTAAGTGTGACTGTGCAAGTGTGAATGTGTGTGTATGTGTGGCTGCATGTGTGTGTATTTGTGGCTGTTTATTTTTGTGTATAAGTGTAGCTTTGAGTAATATGAGTTTTTTGTGTGCTGCGAGTCTTATTGCGTATTGTGGTACAGTAATGTGCAGCATGAGTGTGTGATACATTCACACACTGCACATTACTGTGAGTTTTATTGCTGTAGAGTCTGTGTTATATTCACACATTGCACATTACACATACACACACATACAGACAGATACACACATACAGTCAGTCACAGGCAGACATACAGTCAGTCACACACACAGTCAGTCACAGACAGACAGACACACATACAGTTTGTCACAGACAGACACACACATACAGTCAGTCAGTCAGTCACAGACAGACACACACATACAGTCAGTCACAGACACTCACACATACATTCGGTCACAGTCAGACATACAGTCAGTCACACACACATACAGTGGGTCACATAAACACACAGTCACACACACACACACATGCAGTCAGTCATACACACACACACACTCTGTCAGTCACATACACTTACACACAAGTCAGCAATTTTGTTGTTGTTTACGATATAAAAAAGTGCATCTATCAATATATCCCCCTCCTGGCTGCATTACCTCATTCTAGCCTGGTCTGTGTCCTGCTGTTGTTTCAAGCCCTGCTGAGCACACTCAGCGCTCGGACACTATAGTACGGTGCATGTGGGGATGGAGTAGGAAGACTGTGCAGCCGGTGCACACACTGCTCCCCCGCGCTCCGCTGGATTAATAAACTGATCCCAGCTGCGAGGGCACCATGCAGGGACAACAATAAATGGGCGCCAGGTATAATTTCCTGGTGCCCGGGATTTGTTGAGCCCTGATATATACCCATATATACCTATTGTTCATTGGCATCAATTATATCAGTCTGTATGCCGCCTAAGCATGTGAGCTTATTTACTCCACTTCTATCAAATCTATCAAAGGCTCCAGCCCCAGATCTTTTGGAGATCTAGCAACGCCCCTGATCAGGTGTTCCTGTTTAGCTACCCTTCTCAGATCTAACCCTCTCTCGGGTGTTCCTATTTAGCTACCCTTCTCAGTCCTCACCATCTCTTGGGTGTTCCTGTTTAGCTACCCTCCTGAGGCCTCACCCTTACCTCAGGACTCACCCCTTGTTTAACTCTCTCTACTCCTACCTTTGCTATGTCTACAGTCCCGGCTAAAGCTCTTTGTTCATACTGCAGTTCCTACTCAAACTCTTTTCCTATTCTGCAGTTCTTTGCTAAAGTTCCCTTTTGTCTCTCCTTCAGTCCTTATTTCAATCCCTATCTCTTTGTTTCTTTCTCTGTTCTCAACCTGCACAATATATAACATGCAACCAGACACCTCCTCTATCCCTGCACTGAAACTCCTACCTGACCTGGTAAAGGCCCTGACAGAATGCAAAAGCCATACTATGGAGTGCGCAGGGTTAACCTCAGTGCTAAAGTTGCTGGCTGAATGTTTGTTGTGAATATGCAAGTCTGTGATGTGTGTCATGGAGAACACTGTTAATAATGCTTGTGAGAAAAACCCCAAGACAGTCATTATCTAATAAACTAAAAGAAACGTTTTAAACGTGAACCCCTCACTGATGAGGACATGAAGAATAGGAATATTGACAATTCGTGTTTCTATTGTAAAAAAAAAAAAGGCCACAGAATTTAGTTTTGAAGGGACTTGCAGCGTGATCCCCAGTGTCAAATGAGACCACTTTCAGGGGCCTCGGTCTCACATGTTCAATGTAGCGACGCTCAAGCTGAGTGTCAGCTACATTTTACTGAAGCCCTGCATGCCCGCGCATGACGTTACAAAGTAACCACAGGGTCTGTAGTTGGGCCACTACCTACACGGTGTGCACACTTATGCAAACACATTATTTTATTTTTATATTTTTTCTTCCCTCTACCTTAAAGATTTCAGTTTGTTTTTCAATTGAGTTGTACAGTTTATAGGTCACATTAAAGGTGGAAAAAGTTCTGAAATTATTTATCTTTGTCTCATTTTTTTACAGCACAGAAACCTGACATTTTAACAGGGATGTGTAGACTTTTTATATCCACTGTATGTCTCCCTAGCTACCAAAACACTCTGGTGCTTAACGACCAAAGCTGCATCCTGCTGGGTTAAGCACACTATATAAAAACTTTATTTTGTGCTAGGACCTACCAAAATTGGAGTTCTTTGGCGTTGTGGTGGACTAACCATAAAATGGCCATATAACAAGAAAAAATCTCAAATTGTTATCTCAGGTGTTTTTAAGTAGCATTAATGAAAACTTTAACTTTAAGAGAGCATTAATATTTTTATTAGTGGTATTGCAGAAGGTCATGTTGGTAAAGTATGTCTCTTTGCTGATGATACAAGATTTGCAGCAGGGTTGATGTTCATGGAGGGATGAGCCATAAGGCAAATGATTTAGCTAAACTAGAAAAATGGTCAGAGTTGTGGCAACTGACATTTAATGTGGACAAGTACAAGATTATGCACCTTGGGGGTAAAACCCCAAAAGCAGAATATAGAATATTTGGTACAGTCCTAACCTCAACATCTGAGGAAAGGAATTTAGGAGTAATAATTTCAGAGGACGTAAAGGTAGATGGGCAATGTGATAGAGCAGAAGGAAATGCTAGCAGAATGCTTGGTTGCATAGGGAGAGGTATTAGCAGTAGAAAGAGGGAAGTGCTCATACCATTGTACAGAGCACTGGTGAGACCTCACTTGGAGTATTGTACTCAGTACTGGAGACCATATCTCCAGAAGGATATTGATACTTTGGAGAGAGTTCAGAGAAGGGCTACTAAACTGGTTCATGGGTTGAAGGATAAAACTTCCCAGGAAAGGTTAAAGCATCTTAACATGTATAGCTTGGAGGAAAGACATAACAGGGGGGATATGATAGAAACCTTTAAATACATAAAGGGAATCAACACAGTAAAGGAAGAGAGTAGAATTTAAAAGAAGAAAAACTACCACAACTAGTCTTACATAAGAGGGGTAATGATTTAAAAGTACTATCAGGAAGTATTACTTTACTAAGAGAGTAGTGGATGTATGGAAAAGCCTTCCAGCGGAAGTGGTAGAGGTAAACACAGTCAAGGATTTTAAGTTTGCGTCAGATAGGCACAAAGCTATCCTAGATATACGATAGGGAACTGGGGACTAATAAAAGTATTTCGAAAATTGGGAAAACTAGATGGACCGAATGGTTCTTATCTGCCGACACATTCTATATTTCTATGTTTGTAACCTGTTTATTCATTGTGTGCCGATCGCTGTTTGTACTTTATATGACTACTGGTTATTTTCACAGTACCCCTTATTATATATACTTTCTCAGGTGAGTGCTCCCCTTTTTAGATTTTCTTTACATATAATGAAAAATGAATTGTACTGCCATATTTCAGTCATTGCATAAAATGACCTTTAAATCTATTGGATATGAGCTGACACTTCAATAAGCTCAACCACATTACAGATACAACTTTAGATGGACAGTATGAATCAAAAAGAAAGACAGATTACATTAGTGTAAATCAGCTGCTTATCCCACAGAGTCAATATTACAAGAGTTTAATGAACCAGAAACCTAGATGGGCACAATTATTGGATTTTCTCTTCCCTCTAATGGGTAGTGTAAAGTAAAAGTAAGTGTGGTTTATGCTTTATTCATTTCTGTTTTAGAAATGTATAAATCTTCATGGCATAGTCACGTATTATGTTTTCTGCTGTCTAGAATCACTTTAGAGAATAGATTAAAACTAACTACGAAATTACATTTTCAGCATAGTTTGTGGTATTATATTTATAATACTGAAAACAGCTTATATATCCAACGCTACAACACATATAATTACTATTTGTTTTCGTTTTAATTTATTTTTATACATATTTTTTTTAATTGAAGTTATTATATATACATATTTCACCGAAATAATAACAAATAATATAGGTAGACTAATATAAGGTAAGCAACTGTCTAACCACGTCCCATTAACACTGCTAAAACTAAACTTAATGTCGCATTTCCTATATAGCAATTTGGTTCATGTCATTCCACTATTAGGAGGAAACGAGTCAGAGGGTAGAGGGCCCAAAGTTAACAAGTGAAGTTTCAATACTCATCTAGAAATCAAGTACATTGTCTATTAGTTATGAAAAAGACGCCTTCCTATTAACGACTGGAGTCAACCACCCGTGATGGAACAGTGCCCTCTAGTGTCCACAGCCAGTTTATAGCATCAAATGGAAAACAATAAACCACAGCATAGGAGAAAGTAAATTAGGAAGAATAAGAAAAGGGGGAAGAGAGATGAGGTAGAGGAAAGAAGAATAAGGAAATATCGAGGATATTAAATGGAAAAGAAGGCAATCCAAGAAAGGGGAAAACCTGCAGTCACATGGAAGTGTAGCAAACAAGGTGGGCCTTGTGTGTGGTCCAAGCAAAAATACTCCTGGGTTGTGGGGCACTCCCTGGGGGGATATCATACTATCTACACAAGAAAAAAAAAACAAACATTCAGTATGGACAGCTTTCCTCTTCAGAGATCCCAGCTCTTGAGAGCCACTCAAACTGATGGCTCTCAGTCTGAGCTCTGAAAAAATTGTGTTGCTGGTCAAAGGGGAGCCGAGTCCCAATGTTATTATATACAAAGTCCCGGTTAGCTTGAGCTCATGTCCCGTTGATCATCGGCTAGTCGGATCTAGTGTACCCAATAGTCTCTGCTCGTGGAGCTGGTCCTGTACTTGTTGCTGCGGGATCTGTGGGATATCTAGAGTGTGCAGGAATGTTTCAGTCTCTACTGCATCTTCTTCTCTTTTTTTTATTTAATTTTATATATTATTTAATACAATCTGTGTATAACAAGAAATTACACAAAATGACATGACATGTCGATCTTTCTCTACTGCATCTTCAATTGTCAACTGTTTATGGTCCTTAGAGACACACAGGGGTTGAGGTAGGCCACATTCATATATTATGCCCAAGGTACGGAGAAGGTCCGTTAGGGGGGGTCATCGACTTCCTCCTCAGCACTATAGATTATTTATAATAATTTGTCCTTGGCACCCTTGGAGTTAGCATGCACCTTTGAACCTTTAAACAGGATGACGAGCAACACAAGATCAGATATGTGCCAGGTAAGCCCATAGCTTTTTGTCCAAAGTTTAGAGAATATAATCTATGCAAGTGGAGAATAAATTCCCTTTGAAATATACTGCAGCAAGGTTTTTTCTGATTAAGTTTCCGATTTTTGGGCATGCCAATAGGTCAGAAGACCCTGTGTGCAATCTATGGGAGCATTTACCCATTACACTGCTTTTGAATGAACTGTATTAACAATTGTTATTTACTGTAACGAGATCCAGGCTACCCTACTGGTACCTAGCCATACAGGATTTCTCTTGCCTCAGGGCTGGCAGGACAGATGTTGTTGTCCCATACCAGAACCATGAATCTCAGCTGAGTGGGGGTAGTGATCACTAGAATGCACACCTGTCTGTATCTGGTAATAACAAACAATGAGGAACATATCTCAAACATTGAAAAAAGAAAATTGGTAACTACTCCACCAAAACACTTAATTTTAGAAGGGCCAGCTTTGACAGGGCATCTATTTAACACGCAGACTCGGATGGGTTGTTTTCTAGACAAAATACAGAAGACAACTGGAATACCTTTAAGCTCACATTACAAAGTTACACATAGCAATATTTACCTTAGGGAACAAATACAAAATAAGCAAATCAAAACCAAGGTGGCTTTCCAGTAACATAGGATAGTAAATACAAAATAAACAAATGGCATTCAAACATTATAAAAGCAAAGGATAAGCAGCATTATTTATAGCGTACAAAGGTGCTGACAAATGTAATAAAAACTGGAAATGAGAAAGTGATTGCTAAGGAGAGTAAAACTAACCCCCCAAAAAATGTAAATATGGAAATGTGAAAAAGATGAAGGCAGAAAATGCAGGCTTTTGTTTTTTGCAATAGGAAATTTGGTTATTGAGGACAGTGACAAAGCAGATATTTTATATACTTTTGTGTTCTTCTGTTTATACCAATGAATAACTGATGGCTGAAACTCTGCTGGCTCACGGAACCAATACAGAAAAGGTGGGATTGGCTGACACAGGAAAAAGTGCTCATGCAATTAATCACTGTTAAGATAGACAAGGGCCCCAGGGCCCTTGATTTTTCTTCTTTGTAAAAAGATTTAGACAAAGTGGGGAAACAACTGGCAATTGAGGTTCAAAGTTACGCATTATGGAAAAAATAATAACGCAAAATATACTTTAAATGTTTTCTCCCTGGGAAAAGGTACTAATGATAAGGATTTAGGAATATTTGTAGACAACAGACATGGCAACAGTGCACAATGTCACTCAGCAGCTACAAGGGACAATAAGATATTTGGTATGTATAAAAAGGGGTATTGATTCACGGGAGGATGATATTATCATAAATCTTTACAAGTCAATGGTAAGACCTCACCTTGAATATGCAAAAAGTGATTTGGTAGGGTGATTTGGTGACTTTCCAGGGAGATGTATTCCGTGTTCTTAAACATACAAAATAGAAAACAACACACAAACTATATAGTGTAGTAAGTTAGGGTTGTATATGGAGGGTATGGTGTAACTCCAAAATTTGCACACACACTTCCTCCAAAAGCAAACAGCATTTAAAGGTGCTCTTTTCATCCTGGTGGCAAGATGTCTTCACAATCACCAAAATATTACAACCCTCTCTGGGAATTGAAAAGGGGAAAGAAAATCCATGCGAACCCTGTGACTTTCTGTGGTGTAATATATGAACTGACTGTAAACATTATTGATTACAAAATAGCAAACCATGGGCCGTTGTATTTTTAGTTGTACACACCTAAAACTCTTTACGCATTAGGATTTTATGTTTTGGAAGCGCATATGTTATGCAAAATGTAAAATGATTTTAGCTTTTTATGGCACTAAAAATGTTTCTGTTTACTTCTTCAAATTACTTTGAGTTTTTTCCAGAAAAAAAAAGGATTGACTGTAATGTTAGTTGTGAAGCTCATTAGCTGTCTCCAGATTCTTGTTTCCTATGATTGCGTGTTTACCGGCATTAGACACTGTCTCTTGAGACAAGGTCACGAATGATAGCTAAAAATGTACTTCTGTTTATGACTGAAATAGATGCCTCTGCAGCTCACTCTTGTAAGAAATTCATGAAGAAATATGAGAACTGGCTGGAATCTGAGCATTCATGGAAAGGTTATTTCGCAGCTTAAAGGGTCTGGACCCTGAATAAACTGTTCAGTGCTTGCATTCTGACAGGTATGTGTGTGTGGAATTTGCAACTTGTAGCAGTATGTGAAACTTTTTTTTAGATAACGGATCATTTTGGATAACGGATGTATAGATAAGGGATACTCAACCTATAGTAGATATGGATAGATAATCAAAATGTAGGCATATTGGGGAAGAATGAGATAATAACGGTTGAATAAAAAATGCATTATTATTATTGTTTTTTTGCTCTTTGCCGGGTGACATGTCTGCATTACACAACTGTCATCTTTGTACATCAGCAGTGGAGGACTAAGGGGGGGCGGGGGGCGGTCCGCCTTGGGTGTCACTCATTGGATTAATGCCACTGGCTTTGGTACCCAGGGTCTAATAGAGTCTATAGGACCCTGGGTACCCCAGCCAAAGATACCCCTCCAATGCGCCCTGATGGACATGGAGGTGGTAACTGCATCTCCACCTTGCGGTCCATAATTCTGTAACAAACGAACCTACGTTTATCCAATGCTGTACAGAGCACTGTGCGTAATCCCCTCCCTCTCTCCTCGACCCTGCTAGTGACGTCATGTGCAAGGGTCAGAGGGAGGGAAGACATAGGGACAGCATGAGGAGCAGTCCCGTCTGCACAGGTAAAGAAAAAATATATATCTCTGTGTTTGTAAGTAGCTCTGTGTGTATGTGTGAGTATGCATGTGTAATTGCGAGTTGAATGGATTAGACAATGGCTGAGTGACAGGTAGTCAATGGAGTATATTCAATGCAAGGTCTTGTTACTAGTGGGGTACCTCAAGTATCTGTACTTGGACCCATTCTCTTTAATATTTTTATTTGTGATATTGCAGAAGGTCTTGTTGGTAAAGTATGTATCTTTGCTGATGATACAAATACTTGCAGCAGGGTTGATGTTCATGGAGAGATAAGCCAAATGGCAAATTATTTAGCTAAACTAGAAAAACACAGTCAAGAATTTTAAGCAATGCGTGGGATAGGCATAAGGCTATCCTAGATATAAGATAGGGAACTGGGGACTAATAAAAGTATTTTGAAAATTGGATAAATCAAAGAAGAAATGGAGCAATCGGTGCACATCTCCAGGTGTGGTGAATGAGTAGCAAACGTAGGCAGACTTGGCTAAAATCTTCAAAGTTTATTTAATCCAATGTTAATAGGCACATATGAGGAACAAACAAAGTCTTGTTTTGTTTTTGTAAATCAGTGTACAAAGTCTTGTTTTGGATCTATTTTGAAAATTGGACAGACTAGATGGACCGAATGGTTCTTATCTGCCGACACATTCTGTGTTTTTATGTTTCTATGAGTATGCATGTCTAAGTGTCAGACTTGGTGCATCTGTGTGAGTCTGTTTGTGTAAGTATGAGTATTCGTGTGTAAGTGTCAGTATGCATGTGTAAGTGCGAGTATGCATGTCCAAGTGTCAGACTGTGTATATAAGTGTGACTGTGTGAGTCTGTGTGTGTAAGTGTGACTGTGTGTGAAAGTGTGCATCTGTGTGTGTAAGTGTGACTGGGTGTGAAAGTGTGCATCTGTGTGTGTAAGTGTGACTGGGTGTGAAAGTGTGCATCTGTGTGTGTAAGTGTGAGTCTGTGTGACTGTGTGTGAGTCTGTGTAAGTGGGTGACTGTATGTGTAAGTGTATAAGTGTGAGTGTGCATGTGTAAGTGTCAGACTGTGTGAAAGTGTGCATCTGTGTGTGTGTGTCTGTATGTGACTGTGTGTGTAAGTGTGAATCTGTGTGTGTAAATTCCAATGTATATAGATATCAAAATAATTTACAAACATACATAAGTAGGGGAACAACAATTTACAGTACTATATAATTCCCATAGCCTTCCCTCCCCTATCCCACCTCCCAAAAAAAATATACAAGCATTCATGAATAGGGGATCAGCAATTTACAGTAGTATTTAATTCACCTAACACTCCCTCCCTTCCTCCCCTTTCCCACCTCCCATAAACATTTGTGCAATAAGTATTTTTGAAAGCATAAAAAAAAATGTGTGGGTGTTTTTTACATTTTAAGATTGGGGAGGGGAGCCTAATACAGGATCCGTGGCAGGTGCCAAATGCCCTAGGTACACCCCTGTACATCAGACAGTGTTTAAAAGAGTGGTGGCTGAAAATAACAAGTGGGATATGAAGGATGACTTAAATGTATGCAACAAGTGGTGAAATACGTAGGTACAGCATAAGGAGAATTAGGTGAATTACAGGGACATGCGAGCACTGAAAAGAATAATGGAGACACAGGTAGTGTTTGTGGAGTAACATATAAAAGTCTGTGGAATTTGAAACCCAGTGAAAAGTAGGGCTGCGACAGGCTTGTGATTGGCTGACATAATTAACCAATCCAGTGCCTCTTATTGTCTTTTGAAATACCAGCCCTCCCAGGCTTTGATCTCATTCTGTTTCTGCTCTCCACTGAGAGTAGATGACATAAAGTACAAGAGATAGGCTTATTTTGTTATTTTTTGCCGGCATGGATTTTTATAGAAGGATTTTTTTAAATCGATGGCCCCTTTCCATGTGCCAAAGATGAGGATCCAGGGTGTCGCTGATCACCACTGGAACCTGGATACAGGTATATTTCTTCCCTAATTGGCACCCTTTCTATGTGACAGGGTGGCCAGTGGTTTTCACTACTCACCCCATTGCACTCAAATAGTTTTTTCCCCCACAGATTTTGGGGGCATTTGTGATAATCCCTCCCTAGCTGGGCAAGGTAGGGGGAGGGGGGTAGGTAGGGATTATATTTGATTTATTTATTGGGTGGGGGAAGGATATTTTTATTTAACCAAAGCTTGGTGTATAAATTTGGGGTTAATAGGGGCCATAACTGTTTGTGACATCACCTGTAAAGATATGCAAATTAAATACTTTTCAATGGGAAATATGTAATTTACACAATGTGGTGTCATAAGCTGGAGACTCCACAAACACATTTAAAACATATGTTTCTCTTATGTTATGCATTTGCATGTAATTTTGCTAAAACAATTTATAGATTTTTTTGATTTTTTTTATACTTTACAGTCACAGTATGAGTCCCTTTAAAACGTGGCACTTCGTTAACACAAATGAGTATTCTAAATTTTTCATTTTAGGAATTGAAGTTTTTTCATTCGCATATATCACAGGAGTGCACCTCCAACTCTGATAGCTAATTTACTTCTCCCCTCCAGCTGAACCCGTATTCTGTGACATCAGAAGCACTGGCTACCGGTCACTGAAATTCTGACCCAGCACTTTACTGTAAAAGCATATTAGATAGAGTGTCAAGTGAAAAACGGTGATATCGCAAGGAAACAAAATGTCAAATCAATGTTCAGTCTTTAATTTCTGACAGTTATTGAGGAACACTATTATAAAAGACATAAAAAAATAGAAAGAAAGTGTTCATTTTCTAATTTATTTGTCTTAAGTGGTCTCAACACTGTTTCTTTCTGTCATCATATAACAAAATCATGTATTTTCTCACAGAGAAGGAATCAATGGCAACAGACAATAAGCTAGACAAGCACAAACAAGTCTAAACGACTAATGTTTTTAATAGTAAAGAAACATAATATATAGACCATGGCAAATGTTATATGAAGAAATATAATATAACATTTCTAATTACTGTATTTGCATTTCGTGACTAACTCTAGATGAAAATTCTTGCAATTAGGCTGGACTTAAGAACAAAAGGTTTTGGCCTTGTCGATCTCATAGCTATAGCTACATTTTCTGTGTCAAACTGAGGCCACTCAAAGGGACTTGCAGCGGGATCTGTACACAGCTCATTGCGGGGAGCCACGATGAGCTATTAGATCTCAAACTTTTATAGCCGAGATCCACTTTCGAAAAGGGTCATTTTCGTTATCCACTTGACTTTCAGATGCCAAAAATTGGCATTTCAAGGCACTTAGCTTTAGATGCATAAAATTGACATGTGATGACAATCAGCTTTACATGCATAAACTTGACATATAATGGCAATTAGCTTAAGATGCATAAAACTGACACATCATGGCAATCAGCTGTAGATGCATAAAATTGGCATATCATGATAAACAGTTTTAGATGCATAAAATTGACATGTGATGACAATCAGCTTTAGATGCGTAAACTTTGATTTCATAACAATCAGCTTTAGAGGCATAAAATTGGTGCCTCCCAGACTCGGGCAGATAGGCTGAAAGAATCAGAAGCACTGCATCCCACTCTTTCATCCAGGCACCTCGTGTAATTCCACCTGTAATGCACGGCAAATTAAGCACCTTTCTCAGAAATCGGTGTGGACATACTCCATTGTATTAGAGACGCAGGCAGGCTCATAGATGTGGTGGATAGAGCGATACCCAAAATCAGTTGGCTACACACCAGTGGGTTGTGACCCACACTTTGGGAAACCCTGACCCAGTGCGTTATTCCATACACCAGAGAGAAAAGATGACTAAGGAATGTTATCTAACTGCGTATTTAATATTCACATCCTTCCTGATCTTAGTCTAACATACAACAGTTTAAAACAAAATGTATTGATTTATAAAAATGTCAGATATTTAACTAATGTAAGCAATGTTCATCTAAAATGAATAACCATACTGGACCCTTTTAAACACTGACTAATGAACAAAATGACAGTTTTATAATGCAGACATGACATATTACCTTGCAAAGAGCGTAAAAACACTGTAATAACCTTGAATGCATTTTATGTTTGTTTTTTCCTTGCATTAGGATAATCACAGTTAAAAATACATTACACAATAATTTAATGTAGTTTAGCTGCAAAAATTACATATGCAACACAATTGAAATGCTTTACTTTCAAGCACAATGAATAGTTTGAATTAAAATGTTCAACAACTTAATTACATTTATATTTCATCCACTGATATAAAACAAAAGGCACATTTACTGTGTAATGTAAATTACATTTCATCGTTAATTCTATCTCCGTTTCCAAGGGAGAAATCATAGTTGTTCTGCATTTCAGGTTCTCAAATGCAAAACAGTTGTCGAACAATCACTATAAGAAATATATTATAGCAATCTTCCCTGTAATCATTTGCAAATCCTAATGAAAGTACAAAAGCTGGGTAGATGCAGTGGGTGGCTGGCAACGTTTGGCCACGGGAGCGAAACATATTTAGTGGCCTATATTGCATTTTCATCAGCCCACCAGTTATCATCAGAGGGTACCATTTTTTTAAGAATAGGTGAACTATTTGTTTATTTATTTAATTTTTCCCCGGGCCAAAAATCGTGGATCATCGCTGGACTTCGCCTTTGGGTGCCAGGCGTCCAACTGTGGCCCTCCAGCTGTTTACTACATCTACCATAATTCCTTGTCATTCTAGAACACTGGTAAGGAATTATGGGCTTTGTAGTTCTGCAGCACAGGGAGAGCTGCAATTACGCACATACTCATCAGGGCGTTTTGAACTGAAAAGTGGTGCACCCCAGCCCATTGAGCTAGAGTAGAGGGCAGTCCGTGGGGCAATTGTCCCTCACCCTTCCCCTGATCATCACTTCATTTTGCTTGATAATTGATTTAGGGATAAACAACCAAGAAAACAGACTAGCTTAATGGCAAAGAGGCTGATAGAGAATGGAATGCATATAATGTTTTTAGGAATTTTACTTGACTGGAGACATGTATTTTAAATAGTGTGTCCAAGCTTTTAAATTTGTGGGACATGCAAGCGGTCATTGTGTGTCTTAGTTTTGGTATAAAAAGTCTCCAGACAAGATGTTTAACACCTGATCTTAAAGCAGCCATGACAGTCAAGCGCTACATCCAGCTGGAAGTCAGCCTTAACATTAAATAATGCTTATTTAACATAAAGTGAACATTCATACTGTTAATAGCGGGGTGGATTTAATAAAAAATAAAATGTTAATGAGTGAAGATCTTTCTTATTCATAAAATGACTCATGGCTGGGGGGCGTGTCCTAGCCGTCAACCGATCTGGCAGCATTGTGAGTGAGCTCCTGAGAGAACCGGGGGAAAAGCTCTCAAACTAGCCGATTCGCCGACTAAAGCTCACAAAACCGGATCCGTCAGCATGTCCTCCCAGCGGAGCACACGGAATCAGGAGAAAATGTTGAAATACCTGACCCCAAAAGAACGAAAAATAGCGTCTAAACTCACCAAAGCCGACATTCAAGATGGCGCCTGCACGGAGCCAGAAGAAGAAGGGAACTCTGATGTAGAAGATGCGGCCTCTTTATCTCCAACGCAAAGCCAGGTACCTGTGGAGGATATAAAAAAGATGATCTGTAACCTTAGAGCAGACATCAAAAATGACTTTAAAAGCATGTCATTGGAATTAATAAAAGAATTAAAAGACTTAGGAGAAAGGACCAACCACATTGAACATAAAATGGATGATGTGATTGACTCACACAATGGTCTTGCAGCCCAGCACTCTGAACTCAAAGGTGTAGTAGCACAACTGAGGAGCAAGTTGGGGGAGCTTGAAGACCGGTCACGCCGGAATAATGTCCGAATCAGGGGCATCCCAGAAGAAGTGCCCCCAGCAAATTTGAAGGACTGGGTTCAGGCCTACTTCACCGAAGTGCTCCCAGGCTCAACCACAGCTGACATGCTAATAGATCGCATCCACAGATTGCCGAAACCTAAGCATCTCAAACAAGAAGTTCCTAGAGACACTATTTTAAGGCTGCATTACTACCACTTCAAGGAAGAGATCCTACGGGCTAGCAGACAAACAGAAGCCCTAACAGCCCCATTTACAAACATAAAGCTATCTCCAGGAACGCTGCAAATGAGACGCAATTTCCAACAAATCACAAAGTCCCTTCGTGAAGCTGAGATTAAATATAAATGGGGTTTCCCAGTGAAGCTGATCATCTCCCGAAATGGAAGTACCTCTATACTAGACTCACCAGAAGAAGGCATTAAACTTCTTAAAGAATGGGATATCCAAATCGTGGAAACCACCATACAGTGGAAGAAGCACCCCGCGAAGATAAGGAGAGAATGGTCCCGTATACCAGCAACGCAGCCAAACACTGCATAGGCGAAATAACTCTTTTAGCAACATGTGGTGGGAAAGAATGAACCTGACGGAGTCACTCCTCTCGATTTACCTACCTACTTACTTAGACCCTCTGGAATGTCAGTTTCAGTTTCAGAAGAACACCTTTACAAGCACCCGCTGCACTTACCTTTGTCTATTATGTTCAGCCAGGATTCCGGGTCCATCTAATGGAGACAATGTTTTTACCTGTTAATCTATCTCGACTCGGTTCGCATTTAATAACTTTTTCAATGTTTTCAGGAAATTCTAAGTCATGATTGAAATCCCTATTAGGCTCAGGAAATAGGAAGATAGCTGTAAAGATTACACCCACCACACACCCATTTATAAAGAAAATACCTCCCCCCGGTTCTCTTTTTTGTACTCCCCTGTTGACCCAAATTAGTGTACAGCTCATAGATCAAAATCACTCTGATCTCCCAGAAAACACCCCCTGCTCATCTGGGAATGAGACCAGTGCTAAAAGATGCAACCAGTTTTTTGCTTATAATGTTAGTAGAAGCACGAGTATCTATTTATCCATCTAGGATAAATAAATTGTACGTACATTCTTGGAATGTAACTATGTTTGTTTTTTCTCTCCATTTCTGTCTCTCTCTTTCCTATCTTCCCCTCTCTCTTCTTCCCCCCCTAAAAACTCAAGATCCCCAAAATGATGAATGCACCACAACCAAAGACAGCAATAAGAAACACAAGAAGTTTTTCAGAAACCAAGATTCCTGCAAATACGGAACCCAGAAGGAAATGCATAATCCTCAAACAAACCGTAACAAAGAGAAGCAGTGAGTACCCAACTACCCCACATGATCAGCCCCAATGTCCAACACCACACTCTCAGCATCCATTTCAAGTAGACCAAGCATGACCCTAGTCTTTCTAACTTTAAATGTGAAGGGATTAAATAGCCCTCACAAAAGGAAACTTCTTATGCAAGAAGCAAAACAAACTAAGGCTAAGATAATTTGTGTGCAGGAGACACACTTTGCCAGAAACAAAATACCTTCGTGCATAACAAAAAACTTTCCACAGGCGTATCATGCAACAACCCACAGTAAGAAAGCAGGAGTCTCTATATGGCTGCATAAGTCATTAGCTACAGACAATATTTCGATCAAGAAAGACCCGAAAGGCAGGTATATCATACTCACCATTTCGATAAATAATAACCCATACACTATCGCAAACATATACGCACCGAACTCAAATACTCAACAGTACCTATGCAAAATGATCTAACTGATAACAAACACGAAGCAAGGCTCTACAGTCATATGTGGTGACTTTAACCTAATTACTGACCCACTCTTAGACTCAACTAACAATTCGTCCTCCAAACATGTAAAGCGAATGACAGTACTGGGATCTTCCTTTCAACGTTCTCTAATGGAAACACAATTATATGATACTTGGAGAACACTCCATCCACAAACTAAAGATTACACCTTTTTCTCCCAAGTACATAATTCATATTCACGTCTAGACTATTTTCTAACAGACAAACTCACTCTACAAAACGTCACAGCCTGTGAAATAGGGGTAATACAATGGTCGGATCACGCTCCGGTCACTCTAACTCTAGAAACACTACACCCCTTCCGGGGATCAGGTGTATGGCGCATTAACGATTTTCAACTAGCACACAACAACACGAAGAATCAGGTTAAAGAGCATCTGGAGGAATTTTTCTCTTTAAATAATACACAAGAACTAGCTCCAGAAATAATATGGGAAGCCCATAAATCGGTAATAAGAGGACGTTTAATTTCAATGGCGGCCTATGACAAAAAAACAAAGAGCTAAAAAGCTGACACAATTATTAGTAGATCTCAAATGTTTATCGCAAACGCATAAATTAACTCCGACCAAGCAAATAACAAAAAAAATCCAAGCAGTAAAGTTAGAGATCTCGTCTATACAATTAGCCCAAACCCACTTACAACTATTAAAATTAAAACAAGCATTCTATACGAACAGTAATAAAGCTGGCAAATTATTGGCTAATAGAATAAAAAAACAAGAAGCTAAAAAAGCAATCCGAGCCATCATAAACCAACAAAAAGAAAAAGTAATGAACCCCACAGAATTCCCTGATATATTTGCAGATTATTACAAAACATTATATAATCTGAAAGATGATAACAGCACTTTCCAAACCCAAAAACAGCAAATTGACTCCTTCCTAAGCAAAGTGTACTTACCAGTGATAGATAACAAATATATATCAGCATTAGCAGCGCCAATCTCCCTAGAAGAAATTTATACGGCCATAACAACCTTGCCCTCACACAAAGCTCCAGGCCCGGATGGATTTTCCAACTCCTACTATAAAAATTTTAAAGACACTATTGCCCCATATCTAGTAGACACCTTTAATTCCTGTAAACAAAAAGGAGAATTCCCAAAATCAATGTTGACTGCACATATCACAACCATTCCGAAGCCAAATAAATCCACGTTATATTGTCCCAACTATAGGCCAATCTCCTTACTAAACACAGATGTAAAATTATATGCAAAAATACTAGCAAACCGAATTAAAGGTATACTCCCCCAATTATTACATTATGATCAAGTTGGATTTGTCAGTGGTCGCCAAGCGTCTGATAACACTAGGAAAATTAACAATGTAATTTCGTATGCCCACTCCAAAAAAAAACCCAGCCTACTATTAGCAATTGACGCGGAAAAGGCATTTGACCGCCTTCACTGGGAATACCTTAGAGCAGTATTAAATAAATTCAAATTTCCCTCGGAGTATATAGAAGCTATTATGGCTTTATACTCAGTCCCTTCCGCCAAAGTATCATATGCAGGTTTCCTTTCCGCCCCATTTAACATTTCCAATGGATCAAGACAAGGCTGCCCACTATCACCAATACTCTATGTATTAGCATTAGAACCTCTAGCTCAAGCTATAAGATCCCACCCAGACATCCATGGTTTCCCATATGCCAATAATGAAGAAATCAAATTAGGGCTCTTTGCAGATGATATTTTTCTCACCATAACAGATCCAGAAACATCCCTTCCACACCTACACACACTGCTACAAGAATTTGGCCAGATATCATACCACAAAGTAAATACAACAAAAACACAAGCATTAGCTATTAACATCCCAGCCCACGACATCCTTAATTTGAAATCCACCTACCCGTATGACTGGAGAAAAGATAATATCCAATATTTAGGTGTCTCCCTCACAAAAAACCCAAACGACCTAGTCAAACATAACTTAATTAAAGTCTGGAACAAGTGTAGACAAGACATGCAAATATGGGACAAAGTTTTCCTTTCTTGGTTAGGAAGAACCGCAGTAATAAAGATGAACGTGTTACCAAAGCTGCTATATATATTTAGAACATTAGCGATACATATCCCTCCTACCACCCTAAACATACAATCAAAAATTCAAGCATTTATACATAGTCATAAAAGAACTAGAATTGCAAACAAATGGCTGATTTTACCAAATATCAAAGGAGGTTTGGGAATCCCGTCTCTACCACATTATTACAAAGCAGCAAACATGTCCCAAACGATTCTAATGCACTCACCACCAGGAACCATCGCCTGGGTAGACATGGAAGGTAGCCAATTCCCCCAACATAGAGTATGTGATTTTTTTTATATGAAGAATCAAAAGAACATTCAGTTCAACTCCCTCCTTCCTAGCACCGTCCTATCATTCAGGATATGGAATGAATATGCAGTTCAACTTCCAAACCTAAAACAAATAACACAAGCTACTCCATTACGAATGTTAGAACTATTAATTCCACACCTTTCCTTAAAAATATGGGAGACAGCAGGAATCATGCACATAGGGTTGTTGGCAGAGGGCCAAGCTGTAAAATCATTTACTAAATTACAAGAAGAATTTGCCATTCCCCAACAGGACTACTATAAACTGCTTCAAATAAGGCATGTAATCCACCCATTTGTCAAGAATTTTTCTAATCATACGGAATCTCCACAGGACATTCTGCAAACATGTATACCACACCCCAAGAAGACAAAATTGCTATCTCTTTGCTACCACATCCTCATTACAAACTCACTGCCAGACAAACTTCCCTTCATGTCAGCATGGGAAAATGAGCTTCAGATAACTATTTCAGCAGAAGACTGGAAACAAGCTATCAGAAATCCGAAAATAATATCGCATAACACAAACCATATAGAACTATCCAGAAAGATTCTGTATCAATGGTACTTAGTGCCGACAAGATTGGCCAGAATATATCCTTCCACCTCAAATTTATGCTGGAGAGCATGTAGATCACATGGCAACATGTCCCATATATGGTGGTCCTGCCCTATAATTACTCTATTCTGGGACAAAGTCTTTGACATTATATTCCAAACTACGGACATAAAGCTTCCACAAATACCAGAAGTCGCATTACTTCATATATTTCCAAATACTGTGCCAAAACTGAAAAGAATCATGATGGGACTGATACTTATTTCAGCCAAAACCCTCCTAGTACGAAACTGGAAATCTAGTAAAGTACCATCCATCTCTGAACTCCGCAATTTAATCACACATAACCTCCAAATGGAAAAACTACACTACTTAAATACAAACTCTATGCACAAATATGAATCTCTACGTGCCTTGTGGCTTCAACTAGATAGCCCATCTAAATCAAATAAAGATCAACAACTACCACCATAACCCCCCCCCCCCCCCCCTAATTTCTAATCTTCTCCCCCTTTGGCGCATCTGTAGCCACACCTCTCTTCTTTAAATTTACTTTTATTTTTTCAGTATCCCGTCTAAAATGACAATATTAACGATGCTAATACTCTTAAATTCTAAATGTTATTATTATTGAAAGTTATAAGATGTTATATATTTAACATGGTGCATAACAATGTTATTGGTATAAATAACTAAGCAGACAGATTTTGAGCAGTAAAGTTAATGCCTGATGAACAGGATACCATTTTCTTGGTTTTGGAAAAGTTTAAACTGTAACACTCCCGGCACAGTAAAGGGTACAGCCAGATGTCAATTTTTCCAACAGAAGACAGAAACCAAGAAGATGATTGAATGTTGTATGTAACAATTGCATAAATTTGTTCCAATAGCGCATTATTATAAGTGTTAAGCTCTCTCAGAAATGCCATGTATGTTTAATTGAGATGTCATATCAAATAAAATATTATTATCAAAAAAAAAAAATGACTCATGGCTTTAAAATAAGCCAGCACTGCAATTGTTACAGCTGTTTTCACTGAAAATGTGTGTGACATCTGTATGCTGTGTGCAATCTGGGTGCAGGACAAGTCCTGTGAGTGCAATCTAGGTGCTCTGGCAAGACCTGTGGGTGCAATCTTGGTGCTCTGGCAAGATTTGTGGGTGCAATACCTGTGTGTACAAGCTGGGTGTTGTGACAAGTCCTGTGGGTGCAGTTTGGGTGCTGCATGGTGGTGCTGTGGCATGTTATGTGGGTTCAATCAGGTTCTGTGGATGCAATGGTAAGGAGTGTGGGGGCAAGAATGAAAGGAGGGTAGGAGAAATGAAGTTGAGGGAGGGCAGAGGGAAGAAATAATAACAAGGAATGCATTTTTTAAAAACAGTTTTACAATATGCTAATTGTACCTTACTACTTACCTTCTGTGACTGGTATTGAGGTGTGCCGCAGGAGTGGGTCACACAGGGCACTTGAACACCTGAGGTTGGCCCTGATAGGCAACAACTATTTATTAATACCAAGTTGAAAGTACATTTTATGTATGCTATTCCATTCAATGTTTATTAACCCTTTGAGTCACTGATCATCACTTGGTACCAACATGTTAAATAGATGATCCTAAAAGTCAAAAAGGTTTGTGTGCTATTATTCAAGGATGTCCTCATTTTCCCAGTGTTTTGCTCATCTGTCTGTGCTTCTGTGTTTTGAAGAAACAGGACTTCAAGATTCTTTATATTGAAAGTAGACAGAGAAGTCTGTGAGAGTTAAGCACATAGGGAGGATGAAATATCTGATACAACTATAAAGCGTTGGTTAGCGCTGCCCTGTTGCTTTGTTGTGCCTGTAGAGATTTTTATATATTATAGATCATTTTATGACCGTTTAAGATCTTAAATTCACTAAGAATTTTTACCACACCTTTCATCTATTTTTACTTGTCCATTAAAGCCTAAAATATAGATTACATTTCTTACTTATAAATATATATGTGTGTATATATATATATATATATATATACACACACACACACCTTGCGTACTATGCTGCCATCTAGCGGTGACTGCATTTTCCTTTCTACAAGGCAACAAAGAATAATAGACAAAATTGAGGCAATACTACAAGGAATATAAATGAAATTATATTAAAGTAAGATTGTTTTTTTAAATATTGCCATTAAATATTAATTCACAAAAAATTGTGAATTATTATCTTTAATCAAAAGAAGTGCTAATTATCAGCTAAAGATATATTAAATCAGTAATACATTTAGCTTGCAGTACATGTACTCTATAGAGAGACTGAGTTCTAAGAGACTATAGAACTCTTCTTATGCAGAACGTGTTGTGCTACACATATCACAATGCACATATTGTGCACAGATGTCTATTTATGGGCATGATTATGCAGGGTTCCTGGAAACATTTGCATTCAATCTTATATAAGCACCCCTCAGCAGTTAATTTGTCTGTATATAAATGAGCTGCTTAACAAAAACATATATGAAAAAAAACAACAAAGTAGGACAGATATAATTTATATTCATGTTATATTCACTCTCTGTTTGCCCTTCACCCATATAGATTAAGGACTTGCTTATATTAACCATGGTAAAAACCTTGGTAATGTCAGAGAACAGGGATATCACATTATTTTTCTGGACAAATTATGACTGTAGGCCGCAAGTATACAGCGTAAATGCTGCATTATGTACCTAAATTCCAACCAAACCAATAATAAAGACGGTACTTATAACAGTCAGTGTTGCCAAACTAAACTCAAAACCTGTCAGTTAAAATAAATTTGACTATGTGAGTAATAACCATACTTCTGATTGCTTCATTTAAACCCACCAATACATATCCTATCTTCACTGCATCTGGGAGTTCAAGTAAGATTACAGCATTTAGAAAAGTAGGAAAGAGACCATGTGGAAAAGAAGTGCAAACATATGATAGAAGTATAGTAGCGGGGTTGAAAGTATATAGACAAGCCCGCCATCAGGAGGTGACGGGCGATACTGGCTCCCCTTTGTTAAGTCGGTCCGCAGAACGCTTCCCTCACAGCCGCGGACCGGCTAAACAGAGCAGAGCACCGAGAGACAAAGCAGCAAGGAGGTAAGTACTGGGGAAGGGGGGTGGGGGGAGGGTGGAACATAACGAGAATAACGCTGACATATTAAATTTTAAAAGAATGGCATATTGAGGGGGAAAATACTGGCATATTAAATAACAAAAGAATGGCATATTGAATGGCAAAATAGTGGCAATTGAATGGCAAAATACTGACATATTAAATGGCAAAAGAATGGCATATTAAAGGGCAAAATACTAACATATTAAATGGCAAAAGAATGGCATACTGAAGGGCAAAATACTGGCATATTAAATGGCATATTGAGGGGCAAAATATTGGCACATTAAATGGAAAAGGAATGGCATATTGAATGGCTAAATACTGGCATACTGAGTGGCAAAATACTGACTTATTGATTGGAAAAATATTACTGGCATATTGACCAACTGCTCCCAACCACCCTCCAGAAGCTAAGGGGATCACAGCAAGTCCATACTGCGCAACTGCCCCTATTTTGGAAGGACAGTCCCTATATTTTCGACCCAAATCCCTCCAAATGTCCTTTTTCTATCACTGATGTCATTCTTTTATAGGAGCTTAGAATGTTTGGTGCGTATGAGTGTATCACAGAGCTCAAATGCAGTAAAACTCACAATAAAAAATGTATTTAAATTGCCGTAAATATGTTTATAGTTTGTGTACATAAAACAGTTTATTCTTATCCTAAATGACTTACCAGATTTCATAAATTACTATGAATCTGCTTAAAATTTCTGGAATTGCCCCGCCCACAGTAAAACTTTTATCCACTTCCACTTCTCCAAAGTGTCCCTTTCTGGCTGATATGCAAGTCTAACACTTGTTTATGTACCACTCACCTGGATTTAGAGGAGTAGGATTTTGATTATAAAGCTTTTTGATAATATTAGAAGTTTATTATTTGTTGATAGTATACACACAATGAATATATAATTAGGATCAAATCCAGTCCTCTCAGTTGTATGATCGGTATTAGGTGTATCTCTGTTTTTTGATAAACAATCTAAATGTAAGTGAGCTTGGATATGCTTTTCCCTTAATGCAAGGGTTATTGAGACAGCATATATTATTTTCAACAATTAGTGGCAAGTTTCAGTATAACAAAGCCTCTTTCATATTGCAAGGTCCATATAAAATGATTTGCCAAGATTGGTGTGGAAGAACTTTACTGGTATACGCCATCATACATGTGAGTTACATTACATTTGAAGGACCAAAGCAGCCCACCCTTGCAAAATCCTGCCTTAAATGCAGTCAGTCACAGGATGTAAAGGGGGCAAAGTCTATCTGGGCATGAGTTATGCAACGTTGCGTGATGTCACAAGACATTGAGCCTCAGGGTCCCCAGTATAGATTACAAAAGACAGAAAGACTGTTCCTAGTTGCGGTAGAGGTGCTCCAGACGTCGGCAAAAAGTACCAGAACCAGGTAAGTGTGCAAAAACTTAAGATATTAAGTACAAAATGAAAAGAATATAATATATAACTGGATACAAAACAAGGAACACTCGGTGAGGAAAAAACAATGAATAGCCTACGCGTTTCGCGCCTAACCTGGCGCTGCGTCAAGCCCTGGTACTTTTTGCCGATGTCTGGAGCACCTCAACCGCAACTAGGAACAGTCTTTCTGTCTTTTGTATGCTGTGTTCGGCAGGAGCGCCGTGAGGAGTGACCCACGCCGGCATCCGAAAGTATGTTCTAGCCGCCTGCTTCTACTTTCCCCAGTATAGATAACAGAGGTCTAAATCTCATTTTCTCCTATTAGACTGTGTATTGTTGCCTGTGCACAGTGCAATGCATTGAGACAGACCCAAATTTGACGGTAGGGACTCAAAAAAAGAGGACTGTCCTGGCAAATTCGGGAATGTTGGCAACTATGCCCCCACCGAAGCACATACTTTTAAAAAGCAGATTTCCATTGTCTACATACATTTCATGCAACCATTTTGCCACCAGTGTTTAATAAAAGTTTATTTTAGCAAATGTTGCAATGTTGCTTAGGATTTCTTGCACCGGTTTTAGAGTTCCAAAGAAAACTGCCAAAATGTATCCATATACATCAGCTTTCCTTGCTTTGTATAGCTTTCTCAGTATATTTTGGCAATAACTGAGATTTAATGCAGGCAGGCACACTGCATTTTCAAGAAAGAGACAGGACAAGAAAAGGAGAAAATCGTGGGGAAAATGAGCAAAAACATAGATGCATAAGAAGGGTGCATGGTAAAATGAGTGTAGTAGAGAGATTATGCAGGGTCAGTGAGGGGTGAAAAGATTAGGGAAGAAGAAAGGAGTAAAAAAAAAAAATAGGATGATGCAATAATGAAATATCAAAGCAGGATGCTTTTTTCAAGTGGTTTCTGGGGAAGTGAATGCAGTGTAGGATTAGGATTTTGCAGATCCTGAAGATATTCTAAACTACTATTGACACCTCCTGGGGTCAACACATTACTCCCTCTCTAATTTATGGAAACCTGGGCTCTGCAGACACTTTGAAGAATCCTGATGATGGCCTTTATATATCATGCGGTCACTCCAGAAAAGTTTAAATGCCCCAGAAATCACCCAGACGTTGCAACACTGCACGTAACCAGCGCTCACTGGTTACATTTAATCAGCATGCCAAGGGAACACTGCTGACGTCTAACAGCAGGTAGTCTACAATTCATAGAGGCATCAAGCATTAGGAAGAGAAATATGGGTTATTCGTCTAAAGATTCGAATGGTTTAAGGTCTACAATTTTGTAAACGTACTGTGCAATATTTTAATGATTACTGTGATACATTTGGTCAGACATTGAAACACGATGAACTTCACTCGCCGTTCCAGGTTTAATTTAGGCACGGATTTTGGCTACCAGCAAAGGGCATAGGATTATGTGCTCCATGCTAGAAATCCTTTCTCCCGTTAGTGTAAGGTGTCAGCGGTCTCTTGTGTTTAGAACTCTACATTTGGAAAGCTTCTGTACGGTGATACCGTTGCTACAGTAACCAACCAGTAATGGCTTCCCAGGCTCTAGCATCTCGTCTTTTCGCTTCCCCACAACAGAATAAAGTAGAAGAGAATGAGGAAAACCGGCCAGGGATTGTATTAGGACAGAGAGGAGGACGCGAGGTACAAGTTACCGGCTCGGCAGAGCTGAATGCTGTCCCAGACACGGCCCGAGTATGCTTCCGCCTGATAAGTAGCAAAGGAGCTGCGGCCGAGGCCAAGAACAGCGTACAGAGAAGGCTGGAATACATAGAGCAATGTCTACGGCAAATAGGGATCACGGTGAGGAGAGGGAATAGTGCTGGGTTTAACTGTAAAATAATCTCACCAGCAGGGGAGGGCTGGCAACTTAAAAAAAAATCATTGAATGGCCCATTTTGCAATTTCACCAGCCTACCCGTTATCATCAGAGATAGATACAGAATTAGCGACAGATAAGGTACAGAGATTGATAGCATACCTCCGAACTTCTGCCCCCAGCGAATCAGGGAGGTATCGGAATCTTATGTCAGGGACCTACAGGGTAGTTGCAAACATCGGCCATGTTTCAAGGGACATATATTTATTCCACATGCTTCAGAAAAAAGTATGCAAAGTGCAGCCCCATAGTATGTAGGATGTATATACGCACAGACAGAATACAATTAATCATGGTAGGTTCTATGAGATATCCACCATGATTAATTAATTGGATTGTGTTTGCGCGTATATGCATCCTACATACTTGCCGGGCTGCACTTTGCATGCTCTGTCTGCTGCATGTGGAACAAAGATGTGTCCCTGAAAACATGGCCGATGTTGGCAACTATGACAGAGTCCAAAAGTGTGATCGGTGGCCAGGAACTAAAAGTGACGTTTTGGTGCTTGTGTCGTCTGGGATGCAAACACCATGCGTCACGAAGGGTTTAACACCTTCTATTGCAACCACACATAGACCCACGATGATTCAATTCAAAAGGGTGTAGTCACTGTTTTCATGCTTGGTCCCATCCTGTATTGATTTCAAAGTCCATACTGGGTATTAGAACAGCCAGGCCCAATACAATAAAATCACTACATAGGAAAAGGCCAGTAGAAAGAATATCTTATTCTTTACCATTAACATTATGTAAAGTGTTTCGGTTTCTCCTGCTTACTAAACCGGTGAAATAATGACTTTGTTTTACATGCTGTGTTGACGGTACTGTTGCATCTTAACTGTTTTTCTCTCATAGGAAGAAAATATATCCACAACTAAAGAAATTCAAAGAATGTCAAACACCTATCAAATGGAAGCAGAGGTATGGAAATGACTCAACTCCCAGGCTGGTGGAGGAAAGGTATCTGGCTTGGGCCCTTTTAAAAGAATACATTTTAGTAAAACCGTTTAAAAAGGAGTATCCAAGTTATTTTTTAAATTGCAGGTCTATATTGGGCTACATTTATTCTTTTACTTACAGTAACTTTAAATAAAAGCCTCTGTAATAAAAAATATATATTATTTTGCAATAAGAGCAGTTTACATAAAATGTGTTTAAAACACATGTACACATTTATATAGCTAATAGTAATTCAGGTTGGCAGTACCTTGCTGTCAGATGGGCTGTATATTAGACACCCCTGGCTTAATTACTCAAGAATTAGATATATAGCTTTTGCTTTTTCAAGCAGACCATCTACCTATCAGCATCATTTACAAAACTACTTGTAAAAAAGACATGTTACCTGATACATTTTGATAAAGAAGCTTGTGTTAATACTTGTGTTAATATTTAACATAAAATAGTCTAAAACCCCATTGAATAATGACATAAATATGATATGTTAATACCCCTGCCGCACCCCTCTGGTCCCCCCCAACCCAAGAAACTGGAAATAGCCCTTGGACTGACGTGACCCCATATAACTATACACCTGGCTGAATTAATGATGTATGATTGCGGTTTTGTCTGTGGACAGTAGACTGAAGAATTGGATGGCACTGTATAACATATTATCCTTTAGGGAGCCGTACTTGTTGACTTTTTCTTCTTCTGGACATACTTTTCTATATCTCTCTCTGGTCTCTTTCCTTTATCCTCACCTTTTCCTTTCCCTACCGGAGGGGAGGTGCTATGGGGGAGTGAGACGTGAGGAGATTGCATGGAAGTCTGCCCTTGGAGATAAGGGACAACAGGACGGCTCTGCATTCAATTCAGTATGATTGTCTTAATGTGTATTACCTACTATATCACACCTTTTTTTTGAGTACCGTTTGTGTCATAAAAGTGAAATGTTTTATATATGAAATTATTATTGTACAACGGCTTAAAATCTATAATCTGATAAAAGAAAATTTAACATAAAATACAGTGGCACTTAGCAACATTATTTCTCAGCACTATTTACAGAGAAAGTTAGTGATGTCTATACAAAATAAGATAAGAAAAATCATAGGGAGACCAAAGAACACGTAGATGGTGACAGTCTATTCACTAAAAGGAAAGTTTAGGTGAGATTATTTTCCATATTCAGCTGAGCTCTTTGTGCAGGGTGAAACTTTGTGAGCTTCTCCTACTAGATGCATAGTTGAATCAGTGAGATATGTTCATCTCCCATTTTAAAAACCACACAAAAGCATCTTCCCCACCACATTTTTTCTTTTCTAGCATATTAGAATCTGCTGCATGATGGCTGCTACCATAATAACACTACAGAAGTTGGGGAGGCAATTTCATACAATGTAGAGTATCTAGGAACTATCTAGCATTTTTCTCAGACATACATTACCATGAATTGAATAGATTTCAGTTTAAAAATAGGAGACTGTTCAATAGGAAAATCCATAATATTATGAAATGCCACTATGAATATGACCAATCCACTCTTAAAATCATAGTTCCTCATAAAAATTTTTATATATATATATAAATATATAAAATTTGTTTTTAAGTAGTAAAAGCAAAAGTTAAAAGCCTGGTGCCACTAATTACAAGTAAAACCAGCTTGTATCTTTTGCAGATTTACTCTGAGCTCTGCCTCTCAGCTGAGGCAAAGCTTGTCTGATGCTGGTTCACACTGATGCGGCCAATCAGCATGGGGTGGTCGCCTGCGTGTATGATTGGGATCAACAGTCTCTGTCTGCCAATGCCACCACTATTAGAAGCACAAATGAAGACAAAAAATAATTGTGGAAGTTTAAAGTCCTCATTGCAGTATGCAGCAAAAAAAAAAAGCAAGCTGCTGAACTGACATTCAAGATAACTCAACAATTAATATTAAGGATTGTGCCAAGCAGAGTCCCATTGGTTTTCAATAGGGTAATCAAGGTTTTCAGCTAAACGTAATTGGAATTCATCACCAACTCAGCAGCAGAAAGTTTGCACCAGCTGGGGTTGGCAATTTATGCCATTGGAAGGAGAAGGGCTTCCGTATTTAAGGTGCCTATTAAGTTGCTACACATTTGTTACACTGGTTTTTCTTTCCAGGTTTGTGTTGTATTTAGTGATTTTGGAAAATTGCAGAACATTTGTAACCTGCTTGTGGAGAAACTGGAGAGTTCTGTTACCATTTGCCCCCCTCAGTTCTACCATTCTCAGCAGTGCCTGGAAAAGCTAAGGTAATTGAAAATACACTAACCTAAGAGTTAGAATTGGCAGGGGGAAAATGGTGTCCCATTTATTTATTTATTATGCAATCTATTTTATACCGCACAAGAGCAATTTGATTGTAGAACAAAATCAGCATCTCCCAATATAATATGCTGGTACGGTTATGGAATCAAATTACTCTTGTGCACAAAAACAAAAAAGGCCCCCCTCCTTGTTTGTCTTGATTACAGTAGCCCGTTTTCATAAACGTATTGATGACTGGATTATGGGTTTCCATTTAAAGAAGATTACAATTGTTGTAGTATGTCCCAATAAAAACACGTCAAAAACTTTAAACATTAGTCTGGTCAAGTAAGAAGAAAAAGTGAATCTGCAGTGCTACATTTTTCCTAATCCATACTCTAAATCAGGGGTGGGGGACCTACAGGGTTGTACCTGTAGAATGTTCCAACTTAAATTAAAAATTGTCTAACACTAAAGAATGTATATTTAAAAAAAAAAAAGCTAGAACTGCAATAAAACAATGAAATAAAACAAACATAGGTGCTTAAGCATTAATGACAATTTAAACATGTATGTACACACTCAAAAAACGTGAATTCACTGCTCAATGTATAATCGTTAGTAAGATGAAAAATTATTCTCACCTGAAATTAACCTCTTTTTTTAGATTTTTAAAATGTACTTGTTTAAGAGGGTTCCTATACATTTTGGCTTTTGTGTGACCAAAACACACACACACACATTTAAAAATAATGGTCCAATAAAAGAAATTTCTTACATTCAAATTTGAATCACTTTTTCTAGACGTGAAGTTTGCCTTCGTGCAGTTAGTAACGCAAGGTGCAAAGCACAGGAGGTCTGTCGTCTGGTTGGCCAGTCACTTGGAAGGGCTTTAATCATCAAAGAGGAAGAATCGAGGGAATGGGAAGATCAAACAGAGGCCTACTGTGCATCCCCATCTATGCAACATAAAATCAAGAGTGCCACAATTTACGTGGCTTCCAAAGTATTTGCCACTTTTGAAATAAAGGCAAAAGAAAAAAACAAAAAACATTGCTGATGTATATAAAACTAAATAAAAAGACAATTTTGTATTTTATTGTTTTCTTTACAAACACTGTACCATGTCAAAATGTATATGGAATTAAATTAAACCTTTTATTGATAGACCATTTGTCAGTGTTCACTTATTTTAGTTAATTTGTCCTTGCTGAAAGTGTACCCATCATGCAAGAAAACTAAATTGATACATGTCTGGATCGATATATTGTGCAAAGAAAATGGCGTTTATAAGATTTTGTTTTTTTTTTAGTTTAAAAAAAAAAAAAAAAAAAAATCAAAGTTCCATTAGTTAGATGCCCCCATTAAAAGCTAGGTAATGCAAAATTGGTGCATTATATATGCATACAATGTAATTCAGTCATGGGGATATTTTTCTTTTAACCACTGTTGCATGATGTATTTTGTACCATCGTATTTAATGAAATAATTCTTTAGTTCTGGGTGTTGTACCTAAAGAGGAAAAAAGTTTAAAAACGAGCAATCAAGTAGGAGGTTATGTGCATACTGGGGAATATCACAGGCAATGAAAAAAGGTTATTAAACCTAAAGTATGGCTACCAATTATGTGAGACTTTATGGGATAATAATTAAAGTTAAAATCATAACAAAAAAAGATTATGTGCAAGCAATATAAAAAGTTAAAACCAAGAAGAGCATATTGGTCAAAACAAGTTATATATGCTTTTTTGCTGTAAAAACTTAGCCATGTGGAATACACAAATATGAGAAATCTCAGTGTGCTTAAATCTCTGCAGTTTGGCTAGCCAAAATAAAGTACATCACTTAACCATGTGGAATATTTGGGTGTAGACATTCCCTTTAAGACTTTAAATATTTTTTAAAAAAAAACACACACACACACACACCCCCCTTAGGTTATTACAATATTGCATCCGAATGGGAGAATTTTTTAAACTCCACTACTATTGGCCTTAATATTGAAATGTCTCTTTACTGAGTAGACCCCCTATGTCTTGAATATAACAAGTTCAAACAATGTGATTAATACCTCTAATCCATTGATAATTGTGATCTCTTCTTCTGGAATATAGGAAGTGGACTTTCCATACTTATTAGCTCTGTTAATTAGTATTCTGTAATGAGGAGATTTCTGAATAGCCTAAGAGAGAGCGAGAAGCGGATTACCATGCGATAAGTTTGTCTAGTACTTACAGAAGAACTTGATTTGTGAGAGAGTTTAGAAATAAATAAATGGATCACACATGCACAACAAACCACCACCACACAAGATTATGTTCCATAGCCAAAACACAGGGGCTTCTAGAGTCAATGCACTAGTCCCAGACATCACCAGATAAAACTGAAGCCACTAGGGTACTTTATAATGTTTGTATAGTGATTGCATCTTCATAGATGCTCCTACAAAAAAAAAAAAAAAAAAAGTTTGGTGTTCCACCCCAAAGTAATTTAAAAAAACCTCAAACCAGTTGATCTGTAGTATACATCTTTTTCAGCCACTGTTCTGGTGCTTTAGCCTCCAAGTCCCAACCGATTATCACTCCAGAATAACCATATCGTCGATGCACAATTACTTGGCCAACTCGGAATTGTACAGTTTCTAGCTTTGGACTGCGAATTTGTTTTGACTCTGTTACACACAGATAAAGATTTCAGTTACATAGTAGTTTAGGACTTGGTTCTTAAGAGGATTCTGAAGACAAAAACAGAGGTCACAAAAAGACATGATGATTTTTACACAAAGTTCTCTTTCAATGTTTTGGAATAGCACTATAGCATATCCCCCTATAAATATTCACTGACATTTTCTGTGCAACACCTTGTACTAGAATAATATTCACAGAAACCATTCAAGTTGCATACAAATGATAGCTTTTTAGAGAAATAAAAACACCAATATATGTTGAACATTAGATTTTTAAAATACCTGCAAAATAGATGTGGATTTCATCTTCAGAATCCTTATGTTCACCACCGTCATAGTACACTTTCCTAAAATATATATTTTTATATATCAATTCTAGCTTATCTTTTAGTATTAATACTATAAAAACTTTTCAGAAAAAAAAAAAAAAAAAAAAGGATATATGAATGTCTGGTTCCAGGTGCTAATCATCACAAGCTATAAAACATTACGAAAAGGGTTAACAATAAAAATAATAGGCAAGCCAGTGAACACTTAAGCCAAAAGCTTGGCAGGTTTGACCTAAAGGCAGATGCTTGCTTTACATGCAGGGTACACAGCAGTTAACTTTGCCCACAGATTCCTACTTTAGCATAATGGCCCAGCCCATCCACTTTAAAAAAGGTTTTAACATTTTTCAAAAATTGGTCTTTATAAATAGCCTACAATGGATAACCATCTTAAGTGCACTTTCATCCCTGCTGCAAATTCTTAAAGGCTATGAACAATAAGGGCCATGTATAACATCGCCTGTACTCTTAAGCTCTTCAATAAAACGTCAATTGAGCCTTTTCCCCCCCATACAGTTTAGAGAGTGGGAAAATAACCACTGCTTACAAAGTTCTCTAATCTAATCATGTACTTTTTTATACACAAACATAAAAATGTAAGAACAGGCCTGCAAAATAACCACTTTACCCAAAATTGTTTCATGCTTACCCTAATTTTCTTTTCCTGGTTATTATCCATGGCAGCAGTGACATATAGGTTACTCTGCTCTGTGGGTAGGCAGGACAAAATCAACTACCGTATTTATCGGCGTATAACACGCACTTTTTCTCCCTGAAAATAGGGGGAAAAAATAAATAAAAATCTATAACTTACCTCGTTCCTGCTCTGAAGCTGCGTGGCTGTGAAGGAAGCGTTGTGAGCTTCCCTCCAGCCGCGCGGTCAATAAAGTGTGTTTTTTTTTTAAACAAACTTTATTGTTCCGCGCGGCTGGAGGGAAGCTCACAACGCTTCCCTCACAGCCACGCAGCTTCAGAGCACCGGGGGACAGAGCAGGAACGAGGTAAGTGCTGGGGTCTGGGGAAGGGGGGGGGAGGAGGGTGGCATAACAAGCATACTAAGGGGCAATATCCTGGCATATTAAATGGCATATTGGGGGCAATATCCTGGCATATTAAAATGGCATATTGGGGGCAATATCCTGGCATATTAAAATGGCATATTGGGGGCAATATCCTGGCATATTAAAATGGCATATTGGGAGCAATATCCTGGCATATTAAATGGCATATTGGGCTTCAAAGTTCTTTATTTGAAATGTAAGTTTTTTTTCCTGAAATTTCCTTCTTAAAATTAGGTGCGTGTTATAAGCCGATAAATACGGTAGAAGTACTGCAAAAAATATTTAATAAGAAACTAGAGAATGAACTGGTAAAATTAGTCTCTTCTGCAGTAGGGACATTCAAGCAATAGTGCTGAATGAAAATTCTCCCAGAACACCAGTTACCAGCCTTATACACAGTCTCCAAACTACACCATTCTCAGCCATCCAAGAAGTGGAAAGGGCCCTAGAGATAGCAATGAGAGATGGCCACAACAATCCACCTTCCGTCACTCACGAAGCTTCCCGTGGCCTTGCGTCAAAAGATTGCCTAGAAGACTTCATCCAGTCCAAAGTGCTTTCAATGTATGACCAAAGGCAACACAATGTATCCAGATGGTGCCATCAGAACTCATCAGGAGAGGAAGGATCCTGAAGAAAGGACACTCCTGGTTAAGGTGAATCAAGGAAACCAAAAAGGACAAAGAACAAATTGATCCTGAAATGAAACAAATAGTATAAAGAAATTCCACCAAGAAAGCTTATAATTCCTAACACCTTTTGACTGAAGCCAAAGCCAACAAAAGGAGAGGGTTTTCAGTGTCAAAAGCCAAAGGGATCCAAGATAAATAGTTCCAGATCCACACATATAAGAGCATAGGTGCAGAAGCTCTAAGACGCCCCCCAAGTCTCCAATATACAGAAAAAAATTATATAGGAGCACTCAGTGTGAAGGCGATGTTTCAACCCTTAGTGGGGGGGGGTTTCCAAGGCTTGAAAAAAACCCTGCTAAGGGTTGAAACATCGTCGAGCGTGTGAATAAAAGCCAAAGGGAAACATCTTCCACAGGCCTCAAGGGTGGGTTGTCTGATGGGCAAGAATGAGCTCCAATCTTAAAAACAGTCTTAAGGAAATGGATTACCAGGGGATGAAATGTTCTATAATAAAATCGAGGAACATGAGGATTGAATGCCTAAGTCATGTTATATAGGGATGGCATTCTGGCAATCTGGTGAAATAATTCCACAGACAGTTTCCATTTCGTGGACATGATGCTGGTACAGGTCACGAAGTCCACCAGGCTGTTTTCTGGCCCAGGGAGATAAATTGAGAATAGATTTTCTACAGGTTTCCAAGCCCAGATAACAATAGGAACAATTTCCCTGAACAATGATGCAAGCTGCTGCACAATTGTTGTCAGTGTGAATCTTTATCCAGTGTCCCTGCAGAGAAGACAGGAAATAGATGCAGTTCCCTGGAAATTGCCTCTGTTTCAGGATTTATACATGGTATGATGGGGACCATGAAAATGTCCTTCCAAATGTGCTTCTTAACCCCAATAGTTTGCATTGGTGGTAACAGTCCTCTGTGTGATATCCAAAAAGCCCATCTGAGATGATGCATCTGCAACCATCAGATTTGTTACGATTATAATCTTGGAAGAAAAATTATTTTCTCCAGATTGTTTTGGACAAACTAAAGTTGACCAGAAAGGGGGGGGGGGGGGGATTGTGGAAAAAAAAAATATGCCACTGGGCCCAACATACCAAGTTGATAATAGAGCCAGAACTCCCAGTAGAGACATGAACACCCAGGGACCCTTACCAAGGACACCTTCCTGACCAGACTTGCTTGTCGTTAGCTGAATAGGGAAACCATGGCCTTGGATGCGTCGAATGCTGCATTGAGATACACCATATTTTATATTGGAATAAGTTGACTCTTGGCAATGTCAATTTACCATCATCCAGATCTTAGAACTAACAGATCCCTGTCCCTGTGAGATGAGAA
This sequence comes from Pelodytes ibericus, assembly GCA_036172795.1. Taxonomy (NCBI): domain Eukaryota; kingdom Metazoa; phylum Chordata; class Amphibia; order Anura; family Pelodytidae; genus Pelodytes; species Pelodytes ibericus. The sequence continues at coordinate 114,273,901 of CM069861.1, read as the reverse complement.
AATCCATGGTAAAGGTGCCAAAATGAGGATGACATCCAGATAGTGGTAGATGGCCAGACCTTCTTGTCCTAACTCTGCAATGCAAACAACCAAGACATTGGTAAAGATCAATGAGGCTGAGCAGAGACCAAATGGGAGAGTTTGGAACTGAAGTGCTTTGCCCTGACAGCAAACCACATATACTGCTGATCTTGTTCCACAATGGGGATGTGGAATTAATCCCTTATGTTCGGTCAAATGTAAAGTATGGCTGAAGTGACTCCCTTTTGAACTTTCAGACACGCAGGATCTTGTTCAGTCTGGAAAGATTGAGGACCAGTCTCCTAAAACCTGAAACATGCCTGACAAAGAATAGAGGAGAGAATACACCCATGAAACAGCTGGGTTAATCTACCAGAACAATTACTTTATCCTGCAGAAGGGAGTTGATAGTAAAATCGTCGAGTATCTTTTGTTTTAATGGATTTTCTAGAATTCTTGTTCTCATAAACATAGGATGGGAGAGGAATTACTGAGTGATTAAATAGGAGTTTCACCACTAGTACATTTGAAGCTGAAACGATGTGTGGAATGTGCATGCACTCCACTGCTGAGAAATTGGAATGCACATTTTCCAGGGCTGATTTTGCACTCCACAACAGAGAAACACCAGAAGAAAAAAAAAAAAAAAAAAAAAAAATAGAAGCTAATCCACAAAAAACAGGGCAAGATGTAAAAAGGCAATATATGCTGGAATGGATCTTCAGCCCGAACACAAACAGCAGCAAAATACACATCTACACACAGGTACCTCATCTCCTGTACAGGTAGAGGAACTGGTTCATAGATAAAATCATCCTGAGAGATATACTGGGTTTCAGGAGGAAAGAGACTGAACATGTCCTGGAAGATAAGCGAGAATAAAAAATAAAAAAATAAAAAAAATTGTATATATGCATGAAAACAGACCATGTCCTGAGGACCTAAAAAAAAACAAAAAAGACTGGAGAGGGGAGATGAAAGATATGTATAGGTTTAGTTTATTCTATCCTGCCTACTCACAGGACCTACTCATATTTTACCGATACCATGGCCACAAGTGAAGATAAGAGCTTTGTGAAAGCTACTGGCACTCAGTCCTTAATGTATGCTGTTCTCAACAGAAAAACCATTACAAAAAAATAAATATTGCAAGTTGAAAAATAAAATAATGCATTTAATGTAACGTTAATGGCTATACACGGGACATACTTTGATAGAAAAATGTTCTTAAGCCTTTCTGTCCATGCTTCCATGCTCAAACATGACTTGAAGAAACTTCTCCACATCTGGTTAACTCTATAAAAAAAGTTTACATGTCAGTCTTTGTTTGAAAGGTTTACATCGTAGTTCTAGTGAACTACATTCACCCGTTACGTAGGAAGGGTTCTCATTTATATTCATTGTACTTTCACCCGAGAACTGCTCTTACATACTACAAAATAACTGTGCATTTTTTCTTAGTCCTGAATTAAAATGAATAATTTAATCTCTAGGACTCTAAAGGTTTCTTTAAAAGACACATAAAAAAAGAATTAAGTATTCAGGACATTGTATTGAAAACACAACCTTTCTGGTACTTGTTCAACAATATCCACTCCATACCACTGGGAAATGAGGTATTGTACAGGAAGTGCAGACATCAGCAGGCAAATCTGTAGAATCTGGGGTCTGCTTAGAGGCATTTCTAGACTTCTGAACAGATGCCTGGAACCTGGCATTAAAAATAAAAAGCATTAGCCAACAAAATATACACATTCAGTCCATTCATTTTAAAACCATACAGTACAGTAGAGTTTAAATACTCTAAAGGGGTGTTGTTTATGACTTCCCCACATCTTAATAACATTCCAAAGGGTTATTTAATTTCTAGCAGAGGCTTGAATATATAATTTGGGGTTCAACCAGTAAATTCAGATATTCTCTGGTTTTCAAGTATGTCCCAGTGATGCTACTTTTTTTTTTTAAAAGGGACTTTGCCATCTAAACATAGTTTATACAGTGATTAGAGAGAATCAAATATAATTAAATAAATTCTATACATTGTGTTATTAGAACTGCATCTCATGGGCCATCTGTTTATTGCATTACTTTGCAGCTTAAAAAGCAAAATACACATTTCTCATTGAAAATTATTTGCAGATCAAGCTTTTGGTGATGCCATAGATACATTCTATAGATCATTTTTCATATTTTTTTTTATTCTGTACATTGATGGCATAAGCAATGTTCAATATAGCTTATAGTGGAACTACAATGCTGTACCTTTGGGGCGCTTAACAGGAGAATCCGGTGATTGAAGTGGTCTTCTCCTAGCCTGGAACTATTATATGGTTGAGTCTCAGGTAAGATGGACTGAGTATCCTGCAGTACCACCAGCTTCCAGGGATCTTGGAGAGTAAACCAGTCAAAGGGAATATGAAATAATTAGCTTTATGTACTCTGCATACTGGCAATATAAATAGTCAAAACAGTGCAAGAGCTGCTAAGGACAACAGGCAGAAAAGCATTTTTCTATTGTCTTTTGCACAGTGTGACTCCTATTATCTTAGGAAAGAAGCTCTTGAAGTAAGATCCAGTTACATTTTAAAAATTACCAGTATGCAGAGTGCATAAGCTAATTTTTTTGTATTCAACTGAACTTTGGATGGATGGAACTTATACAAAAAACAAATTCAGGTGCAAGAATTCAAAAAAGCAAGATACCATAAACACAACTATAACCAAAATGTAATAAATAAAATGTAGTTCAAATCTGCATTTTTTATAACTATATTAAATTAAGTGGAGAAAAAAAAAACCCTCAGCAATACAGGTATTAAACCTCTGTCCACATTAACTCAGTCATGGTTTTAAAGCCAAAATATATAGCCATAAAATATGTTTAGAGACAAGACCACTCTTTTTAAAATCAGCTAGCTTATAAAATATGCAGCAACAGTTTAAACACTGCCTAGTCAAAAGCATTCTCCAGTGAGATCATTCTATGTGCAGAGGTAGAATTCTTGAAATCTGTAGATTTGCAGCAACTCACTCTTTTATATCTTTTACACAATCCGCCAGGAATGCCTGGTGCATGTGTTTAGTTCCAAATACAGTCAAACAAGGGATGTTAATCTGCAATTAGGATTCAGCTAGTAAATAAATATATAAAAATGAAGACAGGTCAACCTTGGAGTATGCATTTTTTTTAGACGCATTGGAATAAAACAGGAAGGTGTTCACTGGTTTTCTGATGGGGTGATCAGGCCCTGGATTGTTTAAGGTAATACACAACATTCTTAAGGGGGTTTTAAAGTAACCATTTAATTCAGTATACATTACCCACCAACAGAGGAATGGAGATTGTTGACTGTTCTAACTGCTCAAGGATAATTCCAAAAGGTTGGTGTGAGAAAAGGGATACACACAGTGAATCAAATAACCATTAGGGTTGCATGCCGCCCTGCAGTAGGTAGAACTCATATGTGACCAGAAGGAAATCAATTAACTAATCAATGTGGTTCTCCAACAGCTTGTAATGCTAAGGCAGAAACCCTAAAAAAAACACACACTTTTACTTTGCAGAACACATAATGAAATAGATTCACACATTTCCTAAATTTACCTTAATGCACTTTAATTGAATTCCACTTTGATTTTGCAGCTATATTTAAGCATAGGATATATTTGTGAGTAAATAGACTAGATCAAGAGGCATACCTATCCACACTCTGCATTTGATCAATACATCACTTTCCCTTGGTCTTTTCATGATCAGCACTGATTGGTTGGAGCCATCCAGCTGACACTAAGCCAAGCAATAGAATAGGGAAAGCTCTAAATAACTCATCAAAGGTTCAGGGAAAGCTTTTATCTATGTGTGATAATGGATACCTTTTTTGTGCAAGTAGAACCATTGTATTTAATTAATTTTCTTTTTAAATATGATTCTAATTATTAAATGGTATATCCTATTTACATTTAATGTATGTGCAAAATAAATCATTAGTTACCTCTGCTGCTGTCTGCCATTTTGGCTGCTAAACAAATTTTATATTTCTGATTTAATTTTTTTTTAAATGCACACTTCCAAAAAAAACTGGTGAAGAATGCTAGTCCCATTATAATTAAGCTTGTACAAAAGTCAAAGTATACATAAGAAATTAACACTTGAAACAAGTAAAGATCCAAACAAAACAATAAAGTCCTTTTTTATTATATGAGCCCAAAGAAGCCTTTCTTCTCTCAATTTCTGAATTGCTACCATTTTCTTACGATTAACCAAAAAACATCAAAACTTCACGGCCTTCTCCAAGCAAACTAATTTTCACACTGTTTTATTACTTGTATGCAAGCAGCCATTCCCCTCACCCACACTTTCAGAATTGCTACCATTTTTCTGCTATTAAACGCAATAGATGATTCCTTAACTCCTCCTACTACTGATTCCATGCATGCATATGTATATTTGGACATTTGTATGTTATGTTTGGCCATTGCTGTACACATAACTTTTATGTGTTTCCCTGCAGAATGTATAATTCATATGTGTTCAGGGGAAATCAAAGTATTTGATCCACAGGTGACCTGGCAACCTTATCTGCCTAACTGGTAGAAAAAAAAACTACAGATGTGGTATGCATGTATATGTATGTACATTGCAACTATAGTTATCATTTGGAATGTTTTACTTTCTATAAACATTTAAAATGTTGCCTTTTCCCCTCCCAGGCTCCTGTCAGATGCTGAGAGCTGAACTGGAGTGAAAAGAAGCTGCAAACTTGATGTTTAAGTAAATGACACATATTTATAATACAGAGTTACATATTTCAATGAATGCATATATATTTTTCTTCACAAATAATGTCATTTTCTAGTCATAGGCCCTTTAAAACTACCGTATTTGCTCTAATATAGGAAAATATAGCAAATGCTCTGAGTTCATCTTATAGTCTGACCTCAAATCCATGACCTCAAATCGCATTGTGCGCACACATTACATTAACATTTATTTGTACAGTGCCACCAATTCTCGTAGCGCTTGGTACAGAGCATAGAAGGGAACTACATACTAAGTTAGACAAACTAGTACAAACTGGTACATGAGGAAGAGAACCCTGCTCGTAAGCTTACATCTTCCGCTGTTGCCCGGCACATCCGTCGGCACTTCTATGACGGAAGCAGGGAGGTCGGGTGACCTTTCGGCTTCATCATAGAAGTCCCGGCAGAAGTGCCGGGCAGCAGCACAGGATGTCTGCGCATATCGTGCAGACATCCTCCGGCTGCCCCCACTACCCACTAGGCTGCTGCCCGGCACTTCCGTCTATTATCATAATAGACGGGCAGCATGGTGGATGTCTACACGTATCATACAGGCTGCCCCCACTAGCCACCAGGGAGAGAGTCAAAGTTGGGGGGGGGGGGGGGGAGAGAGGCAACTGAGGGGGGACGGGGGGGAGAGAGAGGCTACATTGGGGGCATGGAGAGCGAGTCAACGTTGTGGGGAGAGAGCCATTGTTGTAGGGGAGGGAGGGGGGAGAGAGCCAGCGTTTGGGGGAGAGAACCAGCATTGGGCGAGGGAGGGGGGAGAGCTAGCTTTGGGCAAGTCTGGTGGGGGTGGGGGGAGAGGGAGCATTGGGCAAGTCTGGAGGGTAGGGGCAGCATTGACACATAAAAGGAAATAAAAACAAGAAAAATAATTTTTGTTAAATATGAAAAAGCAATTTACATGTGAATATATACAAGTTAAACTTTTTGATATAGGGTAGTCTTATATTCAGGCATTTAGTTGCTTAAGAGTGTGCTGCGGCGGATGCACCTTATGTGCTAGCCGCATATCTAGCACGGGGCAGCTGCACTGTAAATTTCTGGGGTTTGTGTGCTCCGAACAGAGAGTGCACACAAACCCCAGAAATACATCGTATACTTTTCGTGCTTGTTGAATTGGCAACAGAGTGAGTGACTCTGTAGCCGAATTCGTAGCCGGCGTCGCCTTTCGTATGTAACTCGTGTATTTCCAGGGGGTTTGTGTGCTCGCTGTTCTCAGCACACAAACCCCCAGAAATACACGAGTGACGTCGAGCCTCAGGGTGACAGGCCTGCTCCGGGCTGGCAGCACGCTTGTCACTCAGGGGTACGATACACCCTTGATGCTGATCATTTTGTGTGTGTGTTTATAATAATTTGGCAATTTCAGCAGCACCCCTTGTTATAAATGCTAACTTAGGAGAGTGGTTTTCCTTCTACGTGTTTATTTCATTTGGAATCTATTTGGTGAAGCCCTAATCAGGTTTTTGGTTAGGGCTTCACCAAAGCTCCATGAATGGCATCCAAAGACACGAAAGAAATATATCAATTTGCAGGAGTAGTTTTTCCGATGTAAAACAGGGTCCTGGTAAGTATATGAATTGAAGAAATGAATCTCTCATATAAGCAAATGTACCCACAAAAATTGAAGTACACATACATAATACATATCCCAGTCTGTGGTATAATTAAATACAATGTGTAGCATTAACTTCAGATGATTTTGTCCTAATTATTACTAGAACTTATGTATGAAAGGAAAGGATTTATACTTCTGATCTGGTGAGTGCATCTATACCAAATGAAAATAACTAGTTTAATTACATATGTTACAGTATTTAGAGTTCCAGTATCACAGTATGTCTAATATAGCAAAGTTAGTGCTTACTTCATTAATTGTTAGTGCTGCCATAAGGAAGGTGCAGTCAGTAATGTAATACAGAACTTGTGGCAGCCTTTTATCCTGAACTCAGCAGGCATTACCACCATCTGACAGTTGTAGGCCTGGCAGCAAAAAAACTCCATAATAGCTCCGTCTTCAAGCATATGGAAGTGAACACCACACTGGAGTCCTTGATCAAGCAGTGTCACCCCCACTGACAAAAAATATACCTCTAAATGGACGTAAATGTGGGGGTGAGAGGAACAGCTTCATATGGCAATGAAGAAAGTGCTGGTTCATTCTACAGTACTGGATGACATGGTGAGGACCGGCACAGTGGACCGGCAGGCCAGTAAGAATTGGGGTTGAGGCCAATGTTAAGTCTATGGAGGCAACAGAATGGCTGGTATTTTTGTAAATATAAAGAAGCAAGACTCCCACCTCATAATAATGTGCAATCCTCCCCCCCTTAACTTAAAGTTCATGATGGTATGCAGCCCTTAATTTGTGGTTTTATTCTATAAGTCAAGCATGACTAATTTGTTTTGTATATGTTAGGATAGCCTTTATGGTAGGCTAAGATAAGTAGAAAACCACCACCAGAGCTGGTTTTAGGGGTCATAAAATGTACTGGGGCATATTGTGTCCAAAATAAATATATATTTAGATTGCCCAGATTGTATCCTTTTGTTTGGTACTAAACATCCCCAGTGGAATGTATTCCTCTCAAGCGAAACAAGAATGGCTACTTTCCACGGAGTTAACCCCTTCGAGACAACGTGCAAGGCATGTCACTCACATCTTTCCATTTGTGACAAATGACGTGCCTGGCCCGCAATGCTTTAAAAAGTGCAAAGAAAGCAACCAGTGCTCGTTTTCTTTACTCCTTCGCTGTTGTTCCAATGCCTCTCCAATCTAATAAATGTAATACAATTGTGAGACCCATGGGCTTTTTATAAGTCATTACTTGCATGTTAACACCTTCCCTGCCATTGATCACTGCATTAGCAGTGATTCTGCACAGCATCACATTCTTTGCTGCCTGTTAATTTTTTTACTGTAATTTAAAGTATAACAAAGGCTCTGCTAAGAGCTATTATCCAATTCAGCTTAAGCATTGATCTAGCCACAGAAGCACTTTTTTGGTATCCGCGTATCATGCTAGTGGGCCGTTAAGCTGACAAACCTATGCATGGGTGGTATCACTTTACTCAGAAGACGTTGCTGAACACATATTGGTGTGCTGTTTGGCAGTCACACATACTAGAATCTGGGAATTCATGCCTGAAATACAATGTGTAAAAAATAAAAATTCTACCCAAAAGTTTGACAGCACCTGGTGGTAGAATTAGTGCATGGAAAGTGTTATACCAGTATTTGAAATACCCTAGGGTGTCTAGTTTTCAAAAATATAAGGTTTGATGGGGGGAAAATACATTATCCGGCTTGACATTTACAAAATTCCAAGCTGAAAAAAAACAAAACATGGTATCTAAAGAAAGCCTTTCTTGTCCAGATAAAAATAATATAGAAGTTGTGTGGGTACAGCAAACGACAAAGAAAATTACTGTAAATGACACATTTTAGGAAACCTATTGTGTTTTCAGGTAAAAAGCCATCCTGGTGTCATTAACCCCTTCACTCCCACACTCCCCACCGTCTCAGCCAGGCCAATATCCTGCGTTCATGACACTTACCTGTAGCTTTTGTTCATCCCCAAGATACACACTACATCCACCAATAAGGCTGCTCATGTATTTATCTGCCCACCCATGGTGCTTCAAGCATCCCAAAATGCCTAGCAATAGCCAAGCGTTGAAGGTTGTTGACATTGTTAATTGATTACAGGCAGATGCATTTATCTTCTTAAGTACCTATGTTTTAAGGCTTTGCAAACACACACATATATATATGGTTTTTTTTTTTTTTTTTAAATCCATGACAGGTTCACTTTCAGACCACAAACTTCATTGGTATCCAAATTAACAGGATCCTCTTTCTCCGACATTATCCCTCATGATTCCCAACCTCATAGCAACACAACATTCTAAATGGATTGGCCAGTGTAAGAAAGGCCCTTGGATATGTGTTTGTAGATACTGAAAATAAGTCACTTTCTGTTTTGGACACAGGATATATTTTTGCAGTTTATTGCAAAACCATTCACATAACTAACTATACATACATGCCACAGCATCTTCACAGTTGTCCTGTGCATTTGGCGTTTATGAGGCAAGATATAAGATACACATGTACATTAATGGATGTGTGTTTACACAATTAAGTGGGCTACAGCCAACATTAGAAGAATCCAACGTGGCTTTGATGAAGGGAAAAAAAAAACCACTATTCTATGACTGAAATATGTTAATGTCTACATCATGCAACCCTTTTATTAATTTTTAATCATATTAGCGTGCAACTATAATCTTTGATATAGGTCTATTTACATTAATTTAAGGTTATAATTCAAGTATATACACCCTGATATTTCTGACCCATTTTTTTGTAATTTACCGGAACTGCCTATGATGATGATCATTCGATAGTTTTGTTGGCTTGAAATGTAATAACTTTGACCACGTCTGTATACATTCATTTTAAAGATATTTAAGAGTGTTTAGTCCCTCTTATTTCTAATAAGGAAAACCTTAACTGTACAAGTGTCATGTGTACAAATATGACCACGTGTATATTGCGATACAAAGACACAAGTGGGAATATGTTTTCAAAAGTCCTAAATCAACACACATTATTATCCAAGGTATTATCTACATGGTATTTTTGGAGTGCTAGCTCACAGTAACATCTTCAGTACACACTTGGAAATGTAATGTCTAAATCCTGGTAAAATACGGTACATCACTTAACATAAACGAAAATAAATTTTATTTGTATTTATTTGGAAAAGATATTCTGTTAACAGCCTCCAAATAAAACTATAGAATCATGCAATTTAGTAAGTGATCAAGGGTAAACATAAAACCTATAAAAAGTTAAAACATGTTAGTATGCAAACTTTAAGTGTATTTTTATTTAAAGCCAGGTTAAATGATGATGGTTTCAATGTCCAATGACTGCCAGTGATTTAAGAGAGTGATTTAATCTTTGTAGACATAAATTTGACCATTGTTCTCTGGTTGTAAAGCCAAACTTTTATCTTAATTTTTCAGATCATAAGTCACAAAAATACTTTCTATTAATCAGAGATACTATATTTAAAATGACATATGGGAGCATAAATAATTCCAGTGCTTGCTGCAAATAGGGCAGATCAATAATATTTCAATAACAATCCTTTAAACCAGTTTTGGAATGTACAATTTTCTTTCATTTTAGATAATTTTATGAGGCCATTTTCCTCAATTCAGTTTGAGGTCTACAGAGATCATATTATGCAACAGAATATCAAATAAATATTTGATTTTGTTTCCACAGCAGTACATTTCAATACATTCAGCTAATTTGCAGAACTAATTTTATTATACAGACATTTTACAGAGATCATAAAAATAACAAAAAGGCACACAAATTAAAATTATATTTTGCTTTATATTCTATTTACTGTTGCAGGTGCTGTACAATCACCAATGAGGAGAATAAAAAAAAAAGGATAAAAATAACACAATAGTGTGTATACATTGCCTGTTTGTCAGGACTACATGAAAATTGCTGTGGCATTCCATTCATGGAGAGTTACATAACCAACTTTAAAATCAAAGAACTTGCAGACATTAAGTTATTTTTCAAACTCAAAAAAAAAAAAAAAAAAGCCATGTAAAATATTCCATACCCGATTATAAACATGTAATGTGTGTAAACCTATGTGTAAATTGTACATTCATATATACACATTAAATATGAACACATTTGTATGCAATTTACCATATTTGGAAGGAAAAGGAGCATACCTACAAATAAGGTTGATATGAATAGTCCCTAAAAAGTCATTCTCTCTGGCCCTTAGAGAACAAGTACTTGCACTGCAATACTAATTATCTTACACCACCAGTGTGCATCTAAGTGGCCATTTTTTCCATAGGAATAATTTAGCTTTAGCTAAATATACATTTTAATGCTCCTTAAACTAGATGGCACAGGAAGGCAGCAGATGATGGTATAAAAGTGAAAAAATGTATGCAGAACTTAATATGATTTTCTATTAACAAACTAAACATCCCAAAAGAAGGCAATCTTTCCATAGCAATTATAAGTATTGCTAAACATCACATTGAATACTCAGACAAAATAAAAACAAAAAACCCGGAGTATTTTTTTATACTGCTTCACTTAAATTTTAAAGTATTAATAGGACTTTAATGTATATATATATATATATATATATATACTAAAATGTCTTTAAGAACCTGCCACTGCATTTACTATTTTATTAACAAAAGTACCAAAAAACTGTTTAAGTGAGCACAAGTTACAATACCTTAAAGACCAATATACAGGTTTTTGTATTTTTTTTGTTATATACACAAAGATTGTGCGCAGTTCTGACAGTCAGAAATTGTAAGCGTTAACTGAATTCAGTCTCAGTCTTTGGCACAATAATCTGATTTAGTGATTGGTATAATAATCAAGGTCTGAAAAATTAGACATGAATAAAATATTTCCAATATGGATATAAGTATCTATAAATATACATATATATTGGCATATATGTATGTAGTATAGTTCAATGCCTATGTATTAGAATACAAGCATGGGATTAACCATTACTAATAAAATTATAGATTTTTTTTCTCCAGGTCAGATAAAACTTTGCATCCTCACTGGGAACATAAATCCCAGTGAATTACTATGTGCCATTTTGGCACCATATACAATGTACCCTCATTCAATTGCAGTTCAAAGCCATGAAACCATGCAGCTTCCAAGATTTGGTTCTGCGTTCCATTGTCCCTGTGAGTTAAGCACTGCCAAACTATGACCTATTAATCTTGAAATGTATGCATCTAATTCACAGGTAATAAATAGCAAATATTTAAGATAATTAAAAAAAAAAAATCTATGAATGGTGTTTAATTGTTTTTCCCTACTAAGGAAGTATATCCAATCCATTGTAGCAGCACTGGAGCAAGGTAGATGTGTCTCCTTTAAAGTACTAGGTATAGCTGCTTTCAAACATTAGCAAAGTTCTCTACCAGCCAATCAAATTCGCTTTTGCTTTTTCAGTCAGTTTCCGTACCCTTCCTCTGCTGGAAGTTCCAAATGTCAATGAGGTGTCTTCAAAAAGCAACTGCCTTTGCTCCTCTTCAGAGTCCTCCTCATTGTAAAATGCAGTCCTTTTACCCTGATTTCTAGTTCTCATTTGTGATTCAGACTGGTCCTCATCCGAAGATGCAACGTGCATTTCCTCTACTGGTTCGTCAGGCTTTTTACATTTGCTTCTTGTTTGTATTTTTATACTTGAAAGTTGTAAAGGTTCTGCTTCAGCAGGTGGCTGTGGTGGTGTGGTGTCCTCAGATGGCGCAACCTTTATCTTTGGTTTTCTGCCCCTTCGTTTTTTTGGTACCTCTGTCTCAATCTTAACGTTTGGTTCTGCAGAAGAGTTACAAGTGGAGGAAGCAAGTTGATCCTCAACTTTTCTCATAGTTTCCAGAGTAGTTTGAGACGTGGTTTGTAGTAAACTCTGCTGCTCCTCATTTCTAGGATATTTTGGCTTTCTTCCTCTCTTCTTGGGAACCACAGGTACCACCGGCACTACAGTGTTAGTGTCATTGTTGTTGTTCAGAATTATCTTGGGTTTACGGCCTGGTCGACCTTTTACAACGGTTTTGATGGGTTGGTTACTGTGTCCATTTACTTGAATGCTTTCTGGTGGCATTACTGGAGGTTTTTTCTCGGCTACAAGACATTAAAAAAAAAACACATAAGGTTAGACTTATCAGACATTTAAAAACAAAGTGTATAGATCACTTTCAATCATTTGTTAGAATCTACATTTACAGTAAAAAATAATGTTTAGGTGAGGACTAAGACTAAGCAGCTCTAAATTAGAAAGAAAATAGGTTTACCCTGTGGCATGCAAAGTGCCGCTTTAATCCTACGTTTCAATGGTTTATCTTTCTCCGTGCTTTCTTTGGGAGTGCTTTTGTTCTGTTGACTTGTACTTGGTTGACTGGGGCTAGATGTTAAAGATTGACTCTTGGGATGTTTTGCAGAGTTCTCCATCACTAGAAGAAAACATATGGCTAGTTAATGCTTGCTAGGAACACAAACCTGAAAGGCATACAGAACAACATAAAAAATTTAAAAAAATCATGCAATGAATATCTCAATATTTGATATCCAATAAACATAGTTAGAATAGACACAGAGCGTTCAATGCTCAAAAAGCTGCTCAACTAAGGTTATTTTTTAGTTCTTTTATTATAAAGAAGTGTTCAAACTTTTGCTACCTTCTCTTTAATCTGATAGAGAGACTAAAGCCCCCAAAAGTGATCACTTATGATGAAAGGGAATTTCTCCATGTTTAAATATAATTTCGAATGGTATTTCTGCAAAGTACCACTCAAAAGATATTCCTTATTCTTTGCTCAAAAAAACCCCAAAGAAAAATAATTTTGTGAATCCGCCGACGGTCCTGTGATATTCAGACACTCCTAGTCTGTGTCAATCTATTAAAATGGAGGGAGGAATGTATTTGTGAATGGTAATGCAAATGAATGTGCACTTGTGAATTCAAATTTGAACATTCCGAAGGATTTGCAATGGGGCAGGAGTGAATGTGAACCTTCATATGAACTAGGAAATAGGATACTGTAGTAGAAGCAGACAATGAGACAGACAAGATACAGGCTCTGTATTAGAAGGAGCACAGAAAAAGTGCTGAACATTAATGGGCAAGTTGTTTCAGTATATTAGACTACGACAAAAAGGTAAGCACATTTTTATTTTTAAGTTTTAAATGGTGTTCATGTACTTTCTTCCTCCCTTTCACTCAAATTATAAAATATATAAAGCAGACTTACCAGATTTTCCTGGCACTGTAGGATTATTAGGCTTTGTGGCCTGTGTTTTAAGTGCTGAAGATGTAGATGGCTGCTCAGCAGCAACTGGATACACATGACGCCTGTAACTCCGGGTACGAGTGACTGGATTGGCCTCTGCCAACTTGCCGTTCACTTGAGTAGCTGACACTTTATGAGCCATTGTACGATGAGGTGTGGAAGCAGAAGACGCAGCTGCATTCTCTGGTTTTGGTTGGTGTCTTATGTACCGCCTCTTTCTCTCAGGACTAGGAACGTAAATATAATGGGAAAATTATTGTTCTTATTACTATCCACATAGAGCAAGAGAGATTTTTTTAATGGATTTTACTCCAGGAATTTCTACACACAATACCCACATACTAAATACTTCTAGATAAGGAAATTCACAATCTACAAAGTTTCCTCCCATGCCGATATAAGTTCAAATACCAAGAGAAACAGAGACCATTACACACTGAGAATCTGTAATTTCGCAACAGCCAAGTGGATGGATGGATGGATGGAGAGAGAGGAAGAGAGGAAGAGAGGGAGAGAGAGAGGAGTGTAAACTTTAACAAATTAAATATTTATTAGCCTCTTTCTAGATGTACGGTGTTGAACTCAGAAAGGAACTCCAGTGGTCTCTCTTGCATTATTTATACGTGAGTTAGAATGACTATAAATATTAAGATTTAGTAAGATATTAAATAAATATCTTACTTTTGAAGTTTGCACTCCTACTCCCCCTCTCTCACATTTTTCCATGTACCTTAATACATATACAGTTTATATATTCATAGTAGATCTGGAGGTACACGCATAAACCAGAGTCTATATAACAATCATAATTTTTAGACTTAGTAGCACTTGTCCCATTATTTGCTTCTATATCAGTCTCTCTACCTATTGTTTGCAAAGATCAAGTTTGTGTAGAGGTATTTTTATGGGAACCATATTTTACCATTTACTAATAAACATAACTATGCTCTTGTAATGGAGAAAGAAAAACAAGTACAAGGCAAAAAAAAGATTAGCATTCATGCTGCAGATCCAGTAGCAGAGCTTTAATCAGGGAAAACATGAAAACAAAAAATTAATGCAATAAATTACTGAACTTTGAAGAAGTAGAAATCAGACTTAAGCGATAGTTAATTTTGCACCAAAAATAAATACAGGTTTTAAGTGGCCGTATCAGGAAACATTGGTTGTACCCTAACATTTCCCGTTTGGCAAGATCAGTGGGATATGACAAATTTCTGTTCCGTTTACAAGATCTCGAACAAGATGTGTATTTAAAGTTTAGCTAATTAGAAGCTGTAAAAGCCACTGAGCATGCAATTACCTAGATGCAGGACTGCTGCTAGATGAGCTGTCTCTGTTCCTTTTCTTTCTGCGTTTGGTTATGGTGTTTCGCTTGTGAAATCTTAAAGCAGACCTAAAGTCTGATAAAATAGTGCTTACACGCTCCTCAAAGAAAGCAGACAGCCGTAAACTCATGCTGTAAATCTTGGGCAAAAAAAAGAGGAAAACAAAAACAGTTATTTGACTTATTATAAATGTAATTTTCTCATCACAATCAATACTAATTCACAAAAGGTTGGAGTTGGACTGAGATATACTTTGGAGAGATAAAAGATTTTGTGGCTTTTTAAAAAAAACTTACAAAATGTACCTGCTACAGGTAGAGGTACTCTGAGAACCATTACAACTATGGTCCCCCAAGAGTTCGACACTAGCTAAATGTCAGTTTCCCTGAGTTACTCAGGAACAACTTGGGTCACACAAAATTCCCTACATTTGACCTCATGAGCAATCTTCATTGAATTCAATGGGCACTAAATTAAACAAGTTCCATATCTTGCAAGGTGCACGTTTCCTCAGAGTTTTACCAAAGCTAAAAGGCAGGGAGTTTTATGTACAGTATTTAAGTTACCAGGGTCGCCCAGCTCTTCTCCCAAAATAGGCAATTTATAATGCAAAATAAGTTTATTGTGTAAACCAGAGTCAGCAGAATACAAATCATCAAGTGGTAACCATGGGGCGAGTTGTATTCATCTGACTGTCTGGTTTACAGAATAAATCTATTTTGGATAATAAGTTGCCTACTATTTTGGGAGACGAGCTGGCAGACCCTAATAACTTACATAATGTCTGCGGCAGGAACACCAATCAGCCCTCTGTTATCTTGTGCCGGGCACCGTACCCAGTTATATCGATGAGTGGGATAGCGTCGTCATTTTTGTTTTATGTACAGGCCAAAATTGAAACAGAAACCTTAACCAAGCATTTAATAGAAATAAGCAAGGACCAAGGCTTGTCGATTGATGTGCAATTCATATAGACATATAAGAAACTGATTAAACATCAAGTATGTGAACGCTGTATCACTGATTGTGTAGTTGGACACACACATCTGGAATCAAATGCAATACCAGTGTGTGTGAGTGTACACGTGAGGAGTATTTTTCCATCTACAAAACTGCTGTTCTTGCTTTTATAGTGGAAAAGCCAAGCATGATTACTATAGAAAATAGTATTTGGCACCTTTGATCTTTTGCTTGGTGTGTAAGACTTGGAGTTGCTGAAAATGAGTCTAACATCCTTGCACAGCTCCATGGGGGATTCATAGTTTCCAGCTTCCAAGGTTTCTCTCACTGTCCCAAAATCCATGGGGGTATCAATAATGTCTCTGTAGTCCTACAAAAGGAAAAAAAGTATTGACATATAAAAGAAGCTGTGCATTGTTCTTTAGGAAAGAGAGGGAATATAGTCTGGCATGCAGGAGAGGACTGGCAACTCGTGGCCAAGGGGGCAAAAACAATTGGTTGCATTGGTGCTCCTTCAGCTCACTTGATAGACACATTTAGACATGCAAGGCAGATTTTCTGACCAATAATCCTTAGAGATTGATAGGCAGACAAGGCAACTGGATAGAAAGTGCAAAAGTGTTAGACTGGGGCAGAGTGGTGCAGCCACAGCCCATTAAACAAGATTTCAAAGCAGCCTCGGGGCTAAACATGGTCAAGATGTAGGGCTAACGTATGTGGTATATATCAATATTTTTAAGGACTAAAGAAAGAATGATACACTTTCAATTCATAGCTACCATCCATCATAGACTTTAAGAGTGTCATCGGATGGAGATCACACCATCAGCAGCAAAATGCAGAGCAAGCAAACACCGGGAAAAATCACGAAAAAGGTCCAGATAGAAAATATCAACATTGGACAAGTAAAATTCAGAGGCACAGAAAGGAGAACACGGACACAGGATTTACATACTCATGTGCTTACAATCATTAAAAAACAGCTGGGTAATAATAATGGAGGTGAACACAGGTGCAGAATGAAAATACTACAATGTATCCACCCACAGTGCTACAATTCAAATTACCTGTGAGAATAAGGAGGAAGCAGAACATGATACAAATACAACAAATAGTAAACAATTGTAACAAATACGTAATTTGAATTGTAGCACTGAGTGAATATATTGTAGTCTGTGGGGAGTGTTTTCTCTCTGCAGCTCTCGGTCTTGCGTCTAAGACAGTTCACAGCGATGAACGGTCAGACTTGAAGATCAACGTGGTTTGTTGACCCTAATAAATCAAACCCCCCCCCCCCCCCCCCAACCAAAACACCAACACTAACACTACCCCTGAACCCCAATACTAACATTAACTCCCAAAAATCCCAACACTAACATTAACCCCCCTGACCCCAATATGAACATTAACCCCCCGGTCCCAATACTAACACTACCCTCCCCGAACCACAATACCTAAACCCCTGAACCCTAATATAACCCCTCTGTACCCTAATTCTAACAATCCTCCCCCCCCCCCCCCCCCGAACCACAATGCTACCATCCCCGAATACTAACATTAACCCCTAATAATACTCACTTACAGCGATCTCGCAAAGAACTGTCCCGCGAAGAAAGGTCCGCCAATGAATTGGCCATCGCGCGAGAGGGGACGGTGAAGTGGCAGCAATGAATCGTTCCATCCCCCTCTGTGTTCACCTCCATGCTTTACCCAGCTGCTTTTTTACAATGTGACTTTTTTTTTTATCACACTTTCTATGTCAGTGTGGTAGTCTCTTGTTTGGGCTGCTTATAACTAGGTACGAGTGTGCACAACAAGTGTTTAAATCATGTATCAGTGTTCTCTTTTTGTGCCTCTGAATTTTACCTGTCCAAGGATTTTAATACATTTTATATTTTCTACCTTTCTTGCTGGATTTTACTGGTGTCGGTTGGCACTTGCTCTGCATTTTAAAACAAATATACCTTTTTTTCTGTTCTATCTATAGACTTAAAAAAATATTTTCTTATACAAATCTGCATGCTATAGAATTATAACTAGGTTGGTTAATGTCTCTATTTTCACTTGGAGTCTTATATTATAGAAAAGTCCAAAATTCATATTTTTTTTTATGGAAGGTACAACCCCATAATCAAAACATGCCTAGGTACTATTTGTTTTGAGAGGGTTGCTTTGTTTTTATGGGAGGAATTAATGGACTATAGAAATCAGTTCAATAAATGTGTTGCATAGTAGTTTTTTTTCAGTAGATTTACCTCCTGAATCTGATCTGGAGCACAAGGTTTTCTATTGCACATTGTCCTCCATTATTCACCATGTTGTTCTACCAAGTCCTACCTAAACTGACCCACAGTTCTTTTTGTAGCATATTAGATAAGATATCTAAACATGAGGTCAAAGAGTCTGGCATAAAGAGAGACATTGGCCAGAGGTTGTGGATCAATGTTAACTGTGCCCATTCTCTACCATTGATTTTTCTAAATACTCTACCAATGCCTGTTATATGAAAGCTTTGTGAATATGATGCTTGAGAAGTAAATCCAGTCCAAATAGAGCTTTTGATTGGGATAATAGAAAGACAAAAAGCACTTACAGAATACTCAAGGAGGTCCACTGGCTGCCGAAAAGGTTCAGAATCTTCGCATTGAAAAATTAAATTTAACAACTCTTGACATTGAGTCTTCCAGGATAGTAGATCATAGGACTGGACTCTACTCCGAAGCTTACGCCTTGGTTGATATTCCTGAAAATGACAGATAAACAGCTACATTTGATGGAATGCTGAACGTCATCTGCAACACCCACTGAGTTAAGCAGTACACCTAATTTAACAGCACAGATATTTAAAAAAAAAAAAAAATCATATTTACAAAAAAGACAGAGTTTCAAGATTTGGAAAGCACAATCAAGATCACGCTTTACCTTTCTTTTTCTTATAGAGGTCCCAGGCACATCTGTGTCTTTTTCTTCTTCCTTTTAGGTAAAAATGCATGGTTAAATGTGTAAATACATCCCCCATTATTTCCAACAGGCTACACATATTTACATTTGTATTTATTAGGACTTGATTTTCAGAGTATCTGTGTTTTACTGAGGTGAAATACTGAATATGCACAAAACAGTTAATCTGCTTTGCATATATTTAAAACATGTTTGTATTTACCTCTTCAGAGTCGGACAGAAGCTTTTTCTTCATACTGTTGTACAGTGGAATTATATCGTAAGAACACTGGTCCCTACAAAAACAAATTCATTGAAACAAGTCACACTATTAAAAAAGATCCCACTATTCTTTAACAAAAAGTTACACAAAATATTATGAACACACCAGTATCATCACATATTTATCTTTTAATAGTGACTATTCAGATTATATAAAATGGTGGTTAATATGGTCTATGGCTTTTACCTGCTATTTATTTTAAAGACTACCCATCATGCAAAACTGACATGCTATCACTCAACAGAAAATTAAATAAATTGGTATTAAATGCACAGATTTTTTTTGTATTTAGAGTTTGAACTGTACCACAAAATGGAATTGAGGTAAACACAACAAAAGAAGGCTGCCAGAATAGATGTGCACACATCTGCTTGCCCTCCAATTATTATGTCATCTCTCACATGATGTCTGCATCATCATGCAAGGCTGAACATGATTTTGTCAGGATTCTTGGTGGATGCAAAATAAAACTACAGGTAGGTCTACCATTTAAGATATGTATTAGCTGGAGATTTTGGCATATATATGTATATGTGAAAACAGGTTTACCTTTAAAGAAAGACTTAAAAACAAGTTATTCTATCAGATTTCAGTGTCTTATAATATAGCACTCATTATGATCACAGTTTTAAATTAATAATTAAGACATACTTAAAGTAAAAGGTAATTTAAAGCTAGAACTTTCTACGGATTATAGCAACTTGTGTAGAACAAAACCTATGTTGGACAAATGTGTGCAACTTGCCAAGTATAAGGTGACTTTTTTATGAATATGTTCTTTTCTCTTCCTAGACCCAGAATATTCTACACAAAAGCCAACACTCTGATTTAAACTTACTTTATAAAATGCAGTAAAACATCCGTGACAAATTTTGCAGATTTCACAATTGGACTACCAGGCTCATTAAAAGTCCGGGTATTATGCTCTATATACCGCACCTCCCACATTAGCGAAGAAAGTCGCCTGCAGATAAAAATAATTAAATACAAAATGTTGTTTTAAAAAAATCGATCAGTGAATAAGAAAAAGGCAAATATTTTTTATATTCAAAATCTGTTACAACTAACCACAAAACACACCTATAAAATCTGTTTTCTAGACGTTCCTTGATTGTACCAAGATCAGTTGGGTATGCCACCACTGTGCTGTATAGTGGGTAAGCTTGAAGATCCACAGGAGCAACAAATGCAGAAACAATATCTAAAACAAGGAAGAAAATCCATTGTTGACAAAACAACAAAGACACGTCCATTTGAGTTTGGTGGGTCTTTCCATACAACATTATGAAATGATTTGATATTACCAAGTGTAATGAGCTGGTTTATCCCTGCAATAATTCTCTCACATTCTTCTTCTCTGCTCCTACATCCCCACTCTCCATCTAAGGATCTGTACAGCAATGACCGTACTTCATTTTCAGTCAATGGGACGCTATTGCCCAGTTCATCTGGAAATACGGCTAAGAGACAAAACACTTGATTAGGAATAAAACCAAAATCAAATGAATACACATTTAAAAAAGACAAACTTACAAGAGATTAGGATGGTGTTATGGGCTGCTAAACCTCTGCAGAAAGATTAATGCTAAAATGTTTGGCTAAAGCGATTTTGTGCCTCCAGTTATGTCCAATGTATCTTTTCAACTTGGAGTGTGCACTATATATTTATATGCTCAAACTGTCACAATTAAACAGTTATAACATGGATTACAAAAAGCCACTATCTGGATAGATACCACAACAAATAAATCATTTTACCTTTCTCTTTAATTCTACATTAAAATTAACATTTTACACACATGCACTTCATGCTACATAGCTAGAAGACAGTATTAATGTTAATATTTACTATCATATCTGATACCAACATGGTTTTAAACCATGTCTGTGAATCATTAACTGCTTTTTGTATCTATATTAACAGACTATCAATATATTCTTGCTACAAAACAATAATTTCCCAAATGACAATAAAGGTTTGCAATTACCTAATTTTTGCATAATTGTGATGTGTAGTGTAAATGTCTGGGTACCTTATTATGGTAAAACATAATTTCCCAATAATGAATCTCCATTAATTTTCGTCAATTCAGAGGGCATTAGGGGGGAAAAGTGAATTTCCTCTATTGTCATTTGAAAAATGCCTTATAACAATACAAAATCAAACAAGAAAAATGAAACCCCTGTTCCCCACTCACATGTTTGTAACTCTTTAGAATACGAACCATTATTGGGTATGTGTTCCATATCCCAAGGGCTCATCTTCTCAGTATCCCCATTGTCCCAACTAAAATATAGAAGTTGAATGTTACAGATCTTTTATTAAGGAAAATACTTTTTTCTACTTGCATATAAATGTATGCTTAGTGTAAAAAATGTACAATGACTGGCAGGTTAGAAGCACATAAGAAGAAAAAGAAAAAAACGTTATGTTTAGCAACATACAGGCTTTCAACTGTACATTACTGTAAATGTATTGATAATGGGCATGGGGAAGTAGAGTTGCCAGGAACAGATGGATCTTCAAAGTCCAAGTCAAAACTCTAGGAAGAAAGTGTCCATAATGTTCTATTTCAGTAGGCTATAGAAATTGTATCTACACCCACATTTTGTTACGAGTCTCAATTAGATCAACAGTATAAGGATGTAAATGGCTTGTAATGGTGAAAACATAATACTTGCCAGACATTGTAACATTGAAAAAGGCTGTCTGGATAGTCCTGTTGCAGAGGTTCCTGACTTTCA
Source organism: Pelodytes ibericus (assembly GCA_036172795.1). NCBI lineage: Eukaryota > Metazoa > Chordata > Amphibia > Anura > Pelodytidae > Pelodytes > Pelodytes ibericus. The sequence continues at coordinate 114,251,935 of CM069861.1, read as the reverse complement.
ATCGTACCAAACCACCAGGCATCATCAATCACAGACCGGAACCGATCACCTATAGTAAATGGACAATCATCAATACCCTCAAAAACAGCTCCTTACTTAGGTGTTAGCTATGGTAGCGAATATAAAATTCATGCAGAAATTCCTTTACATACCAATGCTCCACTGCCTACGTCTTGCTTCATCAAACTGCTGGCGGAGAACCAGGAAGTCAATCACATCTGGCATGTCATGGTACCTAAAATAAAAAATATCCAGAGAGATGAGATGTTTTCCTACACTTTAGAAGCAAAGGAGAACCAATTTTATACTTTGTTATAGATCATTTAATATTTATATCCAATCTAAAAACAAATACTAAGATTCCAGGCTCAGCCTTGTGCAAATAGCAGTGGTAACACTGTAGCAAGACAATGTTTTTCTCTTTCATAAAACAAGCACCATTCATCCCAAGTAATGTAATGCCAACACATAGGAGAATAACTGTCAATCTATGACACAACTTTACTATGCAATGTGAACACTTATGTCATATCTACGGGAGGTTTATGAAAAACAAGTCACAATGCTGCACTAAAAAGAAACCTAGCTGGATGCAAAAGGGCTAAACATTTCTAAATCCACATGGTACCTGTGCAGGTTTAACAAAGAAAAATATTTACTCAATGCGGATATTTAGTTATACAGAACACATGTAGACCTAGACGAGTCACATCTACAACAGTATATCTTGGCTTGTAAATTAATTATACTAAATGTACTTTTAATTTACAAATGTGCATTTCATTTACATATAGATAATGTATAAACAATCCGTTTACCGTCACTTGTCCCACTCTGCAATAAATCTTGTTCCATTAGTTCAGCTATCATTGTACTAGACGTAATATGGTGTATAAAAATAAAAAAAAGTCAAGAATCATCTTCTGCTGGCTCTTTTTGCAATCATTATTTTGAAATCCTTTTTGTGGAAGTCTCCTTATGAAGTTTACAGCTAGTCCCATCCCAGCACCTTCAGGGAGCCAAAACTATGGAGAGGCATGCGCTTTGGTGCTTTTTGTTAAATTGGTCATGCTCACGGCTACATCCATTATTTTAAATGAAGAAAGTAATGAGCAAGTACAATTGTGCACCAGAAGACAGCTGTACATTCAGAATTTTTAAATGTGATTAAATGGGTGGGGCATGTTTTATAGGGGCTCAATTATGGAAAAAGTATGTATAATTGAGTACACTTAGTGCAACACCCTGAACCAAATACAAAGGGGGGAAAAAAAGAATTTTCAGAGTGGACCACTTCAGTCATATTTTAAAAAGAAACTCATTAAAAATAATCCTTGAGTGGAATGACAAGAAAAATTACACATCCGCAAACCCCCACTCTTACAACTCCTTTTATTGACCAGATTCAGTCAACTCCCCCACATGTTGACATACTGTGTGCTACTGTTGACTTACCAACCACGCATATGCAAACAATGGTTTTCCCAAGGACAGAGATAGTAGGGAGCATGATGTCCTTTCTATATCCAGGCAAAGTATCCCTTATTGGAAAATATTAAGACATGCTATATACCAAGGTATAATATGGTTTAACTAATTTTATTGTACTAGTGTGCTTTTCTATATAGTATATGGTTTATATCCAATAAGTCATAATATTTTACAATCCATTCATCAATAGGATAGGATCCTGCACTAACATTTCCATCCACCACCTAAATGTCCACATGTACATTGTAATTTAGATCATATACGATTCTGAAATTAGCTTCCGTTATAATGTACCTACTGCGCAATACAACTTATTACAACTTAAAATGTCAAAATAGATTGATTGGTTTCTCACTTCATTGTAAATGCTCCTCCTGTGAGTTTACCAGTGTCTGGATCGAGGAATGCAAGCTTGAGGCAGCAGAGAGTGGGCAGTCCCACTTCATACTTGATACCAACTATCTTCATGAGTTCTTGCTCCTATTAAAGAAAATGATTAACAAAGTCACAATGGCAAGCAAATGAAAGGCTCTTTATTTAAGATTAGATTCCTTCATGGTTACTCAATTATATATCTGTTAAGGATACTGCATGATTAAGTAATCAAAGTGTTTACTTATTAATGTGTTTCAAATTCTGAAGTTGGCCAAGTTGGATATAAGCATATGAAGAACAATAATGAGATGAGCTTCAAAGTAGGTTTATTTAACCAGTATGGGTGGGAGGTGGGGAATTTACCCTTAGTTCCATTTTGTGCCAAGGCTGTTTTTTGGCATTAATTCGATAGATTTTGTTCTTCTTTGCCATTTCAACATAAGCTTCGTGACCTTGTCGGAAATAATATACCTAGAGACAACAAATCAAAGCAGTGAATTTCAAATTTATAATTAGTAATATAGAAGTATTATATAAGTTATAAAAACATTCCCACAGAAAAGCAGTTTCATTACAAGAAAATAAGCACTGAAATGTCAACATACCTCATCACCCATTTGCGGTACAAATGGACATCGTCTAGGGACAGTGTCTGTAATCCACGCAGACGGCAGCCATTCTTCCAAAGTCAAGCCTTGTTCTGACATCTCTCCAACTGGAAGCCTCTGATAAAATAAAAAAAGTTAATTTTTAGGAATACTAAAGCATAATAAGCTTTAAGGTAGATAAACAATTATTTAGGTAGAAGGCAGATACAACTCCACACAGTTCTTAAAGGACAACGGTAGGCAAAAAAAAGTTCTGTTTACTCTAAATACATTTTAAATAGAAATGCTTTATTGACAGCATACAAATAAAGTGCCTTATTGTGCCTTCTTTTTGTACTGCATCGTCAGGGGGTGGAAATTTTCAGTCAGATCTTATTTCACATGAATGCTGCATCTGAGCCAAGATTCTAAACATGTCTGTCTCCTTACAGTACTACCCAATCAAAAAAGGCTTAATATAGGGTACTTTATTGGTATGTATTTGTATTGTCTAAATTAGTGAGTTTTTATTTTAAAAATCTTTCAATTATACATAACATTTTTTTACTGACCGTTATCCTTTTAAGCACATAGCGCAGGATTCTAACAGACATGGCCCAAATGACCATGCAGACAGAATAGAAATTCCTAGGAACAGAAGCCCATCGTGCCCCCCTGAACCTGTAAGGGGGTTTCCCTGTCAGAAGAGGCCACATTAATGGTCTGAAAAAAAGTATATTATGTTTAACTGAAGGAATAGGCATTTTAAATAGAAATACTTTAATGCAAGAACATAAATAAAGCATCTTATTGAGCCCTCTTTGTTGCATAGTACTATCAGGGAGCTGACATCTTGGGTCCGATCTTCCTTCATCGGACTCCGGATTCTAAACATGTCTGTACCCTGATAGAGCTATACAAGCAGAGAGGGCTCAATAAGGTGCTTTATTTATTATCTTTAATTAAAGCATTTCTATATAAACAAGTTTACACTTGATGCAATCCTTCAGTTAAACAACTAACACTTGGACAGCTGTCCTTTAAGTGGCCCCAGACAGAGTAAATTTAACAGATGCTCAAAGTGAGCATCTGTTACACCTAATAAAAAAAAAAAAATCAAGCCTTTTTACAGTGTTCCTGGCCCCAATCATTCTGTGATCAGGGCTAGGAACACAAAATAGCCATTTGGTACTTTTGTATCAAGGCACCAAACAAACTGTGTTCATTAAAGGATTAATTGTGATATAAGTTTATATTTTATTTTCAAAATATTTTGCAATATGTATTGGGTGTTTACTTTTAATTTACTGGAGTTCATTAATATTCCAACTAGATACAGTAACTCATATACTTAGACGTTGGCCTGGCAATAATATTGCTAACGACACCTATCAAGTGACATAAAACCAGACAACAGACATACAAACATGTGAACCAATTATAAACTGTATTATCCAATCTAAAGAATTTTTAAAACTGCGATTATAGAACTTTCATAGAAGTATTTTACACTAAGCACACATAAATAACAACTGAACGACTATTGACTCTGCTACAAACAAGAACCCAGGAGTGATTCATTTCAGTCAGAAAGCAGCTCTAGTTTTACCTTTTGCTTCCGCTCTTTAATCTTTTTTTTTGGTGAAGCTGATGGTCCGTCTTTATCCTCATTTCCTTTCTTCCTTTCTTTTCTACTTTGCTTTTGTTTAAACTTCTCTGTCCCTTCTTCATCCTCAGAGCTACTTTCCACCTTCTTAGGTTTATGTTTGGGTGTTTTCTTTGGTGGTTGGAGATTGATACCAGCATCTGCTGTCCAGTCAGAGTAATCACTTGAATAATCACTGAAAGAAATTGAATATATTCTAGAAAAATGTACAGGATTTGACAAATGTAGATAAAACATATCAAATATATAGTTCCATGTTAGGAACTATTAATATTCTACCGTAAAATCTAGCAGTGCAGGATTTCTGATCTTCTAGCACAGACTGCTTTTTTGAATACAGATGCAAATCCTGGGCATCTTGCAAAGGTTCCTATCCTCCCTCTGCTTTTGTTTGCTTGCAATAGGATCAGTGCAAATGCACTGGTCAACGGTTCTTGAATATGTGCAGTAACAGCTTCTTTGATAAGCTAATAAACACCTTCCAGTGACTGGAGGGGTAGAACAGTTGTGCAATGAACATCCACATGCACCTCTATGGGAGACCACTGAGTTGACTTTCAAAACTTTTACAGGTTGAGTGTCCCTTATCCAAAATGATTGGGACCAGAAGTATTTTGGGTAACTGATCATGTCTGAAAATGGCACATTTTCATCAATAAGATATATGAAACCCTCACCACTCATGAGATACAGTAGTATCAATGCAATAGTGTATAGAGCAAATAAATCACTTAATGTGGTACAGATGTGATGCATCGTTGGGTACGTGTCACATCAGGCCTGCACACGTGCCATTGTATTACCCTTTGTAGGGGAATCTGAGCATGCATGGAAAGGCTATATCACAGCTTAAGGGGGCTGATCACTACATAGGCTGTTCGGCGCTTGCATCCCAACAGGTATGGGTGTAAACTGCAACCTGTGGCCAAAAAAAAATGATCATTTTGGAAAATAGATTTTTTGATAAGGGATACTTAACCGATATCAATAAAAAAAAATACACATTTCATTTTATATAAACGTTAAAATACCACTAAAGTTATCCTTTAATAAATCAACCCGTTGTCTTTTTTTACGCTAGAGAAACTCTGGAGCAGAAAGCAGTGTAAAAGAAGAAAAATCGCTGAACAACTAACCATTGCTCTAGTGAAAATAAAAGGAAGTAGACGTTCAGGCAAAGCATTGGAAAATTTATTTTAACCTCATTACTGCAATCATACCAGGTATCAACCAACAGCACTTATGTGGACAATTTATTTTACAAACAAGCTATTTATTAGTACTGCACCAAAAATAGAAACTGGAGAAAAGAAAAAAAGACATAACAAAAATTAGAATCAAAACCATAAGAAAAAAATATCCAGATTGTAGACCATGGCTTACCTGGAACTACTACCATCACTGTTCCATTCAGGCTTTCCCCCTTCTTCTGAGGTTGCCCCACTGGCAGCAACTGCTTCACTTTCAGCATCTACCTCCTAATAGATAACACAATACGGTTGGTTTGTTGCATACAAATTCTCTAGAGATCCAACACATGCACAAAAGAAATCATTTCTCCACTCACTTTGCCATAAGAGTCAAAATAACCTCTGCTTTTAAAAGAAAATGTTTAGTTAGTAAAATCATCCAGATTAAACATTTTTCAGTATCTTACATCTGAGGAGCTGTTCTCATTTTCCAGTTCTTCAGTTGGCCCCGCCGTCTCCTCCAGCGTAGCTCGGGTGCAATAGTTGTGCTGACTGGAATTCTGCTTTTTAGAATCTCCAGTGTCTAATAGCAATTCATTGGTCTGGTTCTAAAAATAAATAAATAATCAGGTCAAGACATAAGTTCATCTGTATCCAACCCCCTTAGAATGAGCAGTTTATCTAACCAGCATTTAAGGATATGTTCCAGGCTTATTCAAAGGACAACTGTCAGCATAAAATAAACTTCTGTTTAGTTAAAAGATTAAACTTGATGCAGTCATTTTGCATAGAAATGCTTTAAAGAACGAATACAAATCAAAGTACCATTTTCGGCACTCGTTGCCATGTATAATGCTACAAGGGAGCAGACATCTTGGTTCAGATTTTCAATTGACCCAAGATTCTAAACAACATGTATGAAATGTAATATAAGATAAAGGTTTATACATCAATCGTTGTTGGATATGAGGCAACAGGTTTTAAATTAACTTGGCATTCAAAAATATTTCTCTTTAAAAATAAACTTTTTGCATTTCAGTAATGAAATCCACATATGGGTCAAACATTAAATCTTAGCCATCCTCAACTGCACAACAATTTGGGATGGAAGCACCTTTATTTTCAAACTCAGAGGGAACTATAAAATAAGCAAAGAAACATCTCGATATGTTTTCACCAAGATCAAGGTCACTGCTGTGCATCCCTACTTTACCTGTAATGACTTATTTGGCAGTATTTTATTTCTGTTTACATCTAGGATATCTGTCCAATCAACAAAGTAACATATAGAATAAACATTTCATTTTTGTGGTTAGTTGGAGAATTTACTTGAGAGATGATTCTGTTTCATCACTTACATACATCTTACAATGCAAGAGACTCTTCACAGTACACAAGTACAATATACAAGTGAATCATTACAGCACAAAAAACTAGATTGAAAATCAAGCCAACTCATTGCACACAATCCAACAACCCTACATTTAAGGTCTCTGGACTACAAAAGTAAGTACAGTACATGTTTTCCGCCAGTACCAGGGGGGAGAAGGCTTTCCACTCCCAAAAGAAAATAAATTCTTATTATTTCAGTGCAAAACTCTCCCTTGATGTCAAAGATGCAATTACCCATCCACTATATACTCTTAGCCATCACACCACACTGACAATCATTATGTAGTGTAACAGCAATTTGATATAGGTGGTACTGGAGGAAAAAGGCAGCAATATTGATGCTTAGTATAAGTGCAGCCAGTTTAAAGAAGGCTTAGTTCTCTTAAATTTAAAGGAAACAGATGTCAAAATGTACTAAAAAAAATACACACTTGTGTAAAGATAAGTCTGTGGAACTTTAAAATAGATTTATAAATGTGTATGAATTAAATGTATACATTTTCTCTATTAAATTTAAAAAGACCACTAAACAGTGTAAACTAATAAGTCAGACATTTTCATCTAAAGATGACAAGGTATTCTAATTTCCAAAAGATTAGAAACTATAGCTATCGTTCTGCACTCGCCTAATACCTGTGATTTTGTCAGAAAATACATATATAAAGCTACATTACCTGCCTGACGCTTGCATATTTTTATTTGGATAATAAGTACATTTTTAGAGTGAAATGCTTTTTAACTCAAAACTTTTTTTTTTTTTTTAATCTTCAGCTTCATTACATTACCTTTGAGTAAGAGGGTATTTTATTCTCTTGTGCAGTATGGTTGGAGAGGGTCTTTTTCTTCTCCTCAGCTTTGTACAGCCAAATTTCCTCTTCTCCTTTTGCAGTTCTCCATTCTTCCTGTTTGCTGGAAATACAATTTTATGAAATTATGTAATCTCCCTGTATATTTTTTTTATGCACTTACATAACATACAGTTTATGTTTGCATTTCAGGGTAGAAAACCATAAATTGAGCTTCAAAGATCGAGCACTAGATTTTAGTGCTTGCAGCATAAAAGCCCTCTAATACAACAGGTGCCATTTCAATTAAATACACGCGTTGTCCGCTGGGCCACCTAACAAATATAAAAAGATTCAAGAAGTCTGCCATTATAGCCCGATAAGCACTAATTAACACAAAATATACACATAAGACATCCACTAACTATTTTGAAAAGAAAAAAAACAATACTTATAAAATCAAATGATTTTTTTATTTATATATATATATATATATATATATATATATATATATATATATATATGTGTGTGTGTGTGTGTGTGTGTGTGTATATATGTGTGTGTGTGTGTGTATATATATGTGTGTGTGTGTGTGTATATATATGTGTGTGTGTGTGTGTATATATGTGTGTGTGTGTGTGTGTGTGTGTGTGTGTGTGTGTGTATATATATGTGTGTGTGTGTGTGTGTGTGTGTGTGTGTGTGTGTGTGTATATATATGTGTGTGTGTGTATATATATGTGTGTGTGTGTATATATATGTGTGTGTGTGTGTGTGTGTGTGTATATGCATGGGTGCAGTTTTTTTGTTCTGTAATTTTTAGTAAGGTTTGAGGGAACATCATGGTGCAGCTTTGTATCTAGGGCATTGGCTTAGAGGGATTAATTACAAAAAAAAAAAACCGCACCAAATGCATTAGAGATATGTTGTCAAGGCTTGACAAATAGACCAGTTAAGGAGCCAGTCTATTTATTTTAGGAGCCAGGGGTAAGGCAATTCCATGCTATCAGTTCTAAATAAAAAAAAATACATTTCTATTGAAAGTTAAATATGTAAATAAAAATATAATTAAAAGAATCAGTGTTCAGATGAGAGAATCTGCTTATATTTTGCACTTCTCTGTCTTACCTGGACACCCCTTGACACAGCTCTGGGACAACAACTCTTCGACTCCACGCCACAAGGTCCCTCTCAGTAGCCATTTCACTTCTTGGGGCATTGCTATGCATCTGACGTACGCCTTCTATTTGTCCACTACGTCTTAATCCGATATTTGGTGGTGAATGTACTTCTGAAATGGAGCTCACCGAGGCTGGGGGAGGGGGGGTGAAATGAAATCCATATTTTGAAAGAAAATACTATATCAGGCCTACACTGCAGAATACAAAACACAAATCCATTTCAGTGCATGTAACAGATTAAAATTGGTCACTCTATGAAACAAATCTCTAAAATATTTGCATTTACACAAAATATATGGAATGTGCAGCCGTATAATTTTTCTGTTAATCATAAGCATCTATTAGTATTTTTATTAACAGTTCAATTCTTTAGTGTCCCTTTAAATGCTCTCTAAAATAGGTGGTCACAGGTTGAGTCTTAAGCACCCCTTTACAATATTTATTGAGGATTAGGGAAAACGACTACTTAAGTAACAGTAAGGGAAGAGAACTACAGAAGACCAGAGGAGCCATGTATTTAATATGTTTCTGACTTGTTTTCTCGAGTAAACAAGTGAGAAAAATATTAATACATGGCCTCTCTGGGCTTCTGTAGTGAACATATCAGAAGATGCCTGTAAAAAGGAATTTATGCAAAGCAACATGAGATTAAATGAAGTGTAATAAGGCTATTGTTATGTTAGACAGAGTTCATTGACCACAGAAGCATGAAATTAGCGTCTTTATAAGATCATATAACTCCAATGTGACTTGTAATAAATAGCGTAATTAAATACAACAGGTGGTAGTTCTAAGTCTTCTAGCAAAAACAGCTCTCATTCCGGTCTTGCATCATACATGAGAGATCAAAGCATAAGATTATTTACCTAAAATTAGATGGTCATATATACACAACAGATATTCTGCATCCAGATCAGGTCAAGTGTTAAAATGTTAGCATATACAATATGGCATTACCTTACAGAAAAGGTTTTACCCCAATACAAAACACGAGACAAATTGCTAGTTATAGAACAATTACTTTGGGCACAGAGCTAAAAACTACAATGTCCCCATGGTTTCCACCCCCCTTACTTTCACTCCCTAACAGTATCATCCTCCTCCCCCTCTATTACCTTTACCTCAACTTGAAATGTTATACTTTGAAAAATGTAATGAACTCCAAGTAACAAAAAAAACTAAACACAAATATGGCTGTTGAAACAGATGTGCTTGGTCCTGATTGGTAACATCAGCCTCTCGTAATGTTAATTGCGACATTGTCTGAGGCAGACACCACCACACGGTCTTGCACACGTCTGAGTAACAATACAAGTTACATATTGGCTGGCATTCTTTTCATCATGAACATATAAATAAATGTAGAAGAAGTGCCATACCTTTTGTACCAATGGAGTAGTTGGCTGGATATATAACCAAAAGTATAGAACGAACAAAAAACAAATAATCCTGTGCCTACCACAAGTTCTATGTATATACAAATTACTACAAATTATACATTTTGCATGTAGGAATATAAATTAAGTTAAATAACACAGCTCCCCTAAAAATAGCATTATTCAACCAGAACACCAGAAAGTTATTATGAAGGAAAAGGTCACTTATCCTGTTGATCTACTTTCTTCTAGAGGTATATAAAATTACAGTGCCCACCTGAAAGGGGCCATATGTTATCTGAAGTTTTGTGTCTGACAAGTTAATTTTAATCTGTTCTGCCATACTTGCTTGATTATAGTAACTGCTTTTTTTCAGGAAAAAAAACACGCACACACAAAACTCCAAAAACTTCTGTACAGCAACTTCACCTTTTAAATCGGGTCACCTTTTGAATCAGACCTCAGATACAGATTGTAGCTCCTCGGAAGAAGGAAACGTTGGTCTCATTTTCTGTTGAGTACCCTTGTCTGTTCGGTATGTGGATAAAATATCCACTACAGGTGCATTGGTAGTAGTTTTTGGAGGATTTGGAGTTGCATTGTTGTTTTAGGCCTATACACATTGGTTTGTTTTGATGTATATTTTAAAATATATTTTTAGGTTTTCATTTCCTTGGGTGCTTATTCTTGTACTTTTATATGATTAATGTCAAGTAATTTAGATTGAGGGGAGGAATGTCTCATAATATTTGACCAAATAAGGTATAAATGGAGAGCTCGTCAATATTTAGGTTAGCTTATTCAAAATAAAGTCATAAACTAACAGTAAGGTGGAATGAAGAAGCATTCACAGTAAAAGCTAAGAGAGAAAAAAATGTAAAACATTAAAAACCGGATGAATTATTGTGCATGTTATACAAGATGTGGGCATTCAGACTTGTCATATTTTTGATGTTTTATGACACTTTACATTGTTCTTCTCACCTCTGTTCATTCTGCTACCAATACCCGTGTCAACATTTAGTCTCTGGTCTTGCTCTTGCTGCAGTCTTTGTATCAAACTGTCCAAGGGACTCGCTTCATTGTTTGCTTGCTGACTGAGAACTTGATTTAATCCTGTGTGAATAATGAGATACATTGAGATACATTATTAAATAGATAATCATTCCTTTGATTGTTAAAACAACTGCATCAGCCTCCAATGTTATACTAATGTGTAATTTAAGACAGACAACCCAAAAACATTTTTGTGAATTTAAAATTGCATGCTGTGTAAACAAATCCTACTCATTTGACTTATTTTACACTTGCACGTTTTAGCTCTAATAGCACTTTTTGTTGACATTAATGGATTAAAAGTAAACCTTTAAAACTACTTTACACACACACACCCCTATAATATATATATATATATATATATATATATATATATATATATATATATATATATATATATATATACACACACACACACACACACTACACACCTATAAAAATTTATTTATATATATATATATATATATATAATTTTATAGGTGTGTAGTGTGTGTGTGTATATATATATATATATATATATATATATATATATATATATATATATATATATATACACACACACACACACACACACACACACACACACATATACATACACACACATATCTCATAAGCAATAGAAAGAATCATTAAAAATTATGTTTACACATCATAAAGTGGCTTTTTAGTTGGTTAGAATTCATTCTATGCAATGTTTTATGGTAATTTATAAAGTTTAATTTGGAGGTAATTTCCATTTCCACAGTTACCTCTTGTTAAATTAGAATTATAATTTTATGCTCCATGAAAACCTTTCAAATAAAACGGTCTTTAAATGTACCTGAAGAAGTTACTCCCATTTGAGGAATAAGCTGCTCGTCCCGGCAGTTTTCACGTCCTGGAACAAGCCGCTGATATCGTGGTGGATGAGGGTTGCCATCCACGTCCACTAAGAAAGGAGGCGGCATGAGATGTGGCGCCTGCTGTGTTTGCTCATCCAGGACATAGCTATTAGAGTCACGAATAAGAGGCCTATAGTCGCTGTGAAAAAACATCTGATCTGAAATCTGTAAAAGCAAAGAAATACAGAAAATTGTGAATGTAGGACATGGAGAAATAAAATGTGAAGGTAGTACATTCTCCTCAACCTACAAGACGCAAATGAATCCTTTTCATAGTGACAGGAAGAGACTACATTCCCATTTCCTGATTTAACAGCTATTGAATCTTTTAAAGATGACACCACTTGGTGCAGACTACATAAAACTAAACAAACAGGTGACTTGAGACATTCGTGCCACATTACAATTGATAACCTATTGGCAGAATATGTAGACTGGAAAAAGATAGATTGCAGTACACCTTCACTGAAATCTAGAGTAACCATATTTGAGGAGGCAGCGTGCACGGAGGCGGGGCGTGGCACCTACAATAAGAGGCGGGGCGTGGCACCTACAATAAGAGGCGGGGCGTGGCACCTACAATAAGAGGCGGGGCGTGGCACCTACAATAAGAGGCGGGGCGTGGCACCTACAATAAGAGGCGAGGCGGGGCACCTACAATAAGAGGCGGGGCACCTACAATAAGAGGCGGGGCACCTACAATAAGAGGCGTGGCACCTACAATAAGAGGCGGGGCGTGGCACCTACAATAAGAGGCGGGGCGTGGCACCTACAATAAGAGGCGGGGCGTGGCACCTACAATAAGAGGCGGGGCGTGGCACCTACAATAAGAGGCGGGCTGTGCACCTACAATAAGAGGCGGGCTGTGCACCTACAATAAGAGGCGGGCTGTGCACCTACAATAAGAGGCGGGCTGTGCACCTACAATAAGAGGCGGGCTGTGCACCTACAATAAGAGGCGGGCTGTGCACCTACAATAAGAGGCGGGCTGTGCACCTACAATAAGAGGCGGGCTGTGCACCTACAATAAGAGGCGGTGGCTAGCTGGGGTAAAAGTAAAAACAAGTAAATGTGTTCAAAAGTGAAACAACTGGAAAGCAATGCAATGGAAAGATAATTTGTCCAAAACCCATTCAAGTAGCCTAATTCATTAACATTAGAGGAGTATTGGAGGGTGCTAGCTTTGTACTTTACAAGGTGTTCCATTTTGTATGTGGAACAGACGAAACAAATGTTATTGGTATTATTATTAGGCAAAACCATAGGAAAGAAAATGTTGGCATTACTATATGTACCTATGCACTCCAGGGATTCACTGGTACCCAAAACAGATGCTATACAAATGTTGCTGATTTACAACTACTATGACCCTCAGCAAATTTATGGTTGTGGGGAAAACTACTATGTTTAGGTTTCATTGTAAGAAAGGCACTGGCAGCTTGTAATGCATATCTACAAAGTTCTATAAAAAAATAGCTAAACATATAATTGAGTGCTCCTTCACATGAATGTGCTTAAAATGGATTTGCAGCCCGTTATTCTATTATTGCCACTTACGTACGATGCAATGCTTTACAAATCAGTGCCTCGAGGCAGTAGTTTTATTAATGTTGCTTTTCCGCATGCTCTGTGGCATCACAATGCTGATGGAATTTTGTAAACACAGAGGCTAAGAAGCCCTAATTTCCAACGGTTTAAAATGCCTTTATCTTATAATGGCAGTAGGGTTTGCATAAAAATTTAGCAAATCTATAAAACAGCAATTTGGATCACATACATAAAATGGTGTGCAATCTTTCAATTAAACATAACCATTTTTTTTGCCTACAGTTATTCTTTAAGCTTTCTAAGCTCATGCACTTGTATTGCTAAACTGCTACAGAAATAGAATGGCCTACTGCAAGTTAGTGCCAATGTGTAACACTAATTCCCAACAACATTGTTGGTATGGTTAACCCCTCTAGGTGGCAGAAGCACAATTTCATCCATGAAAGGGGTAAAACGTATGATCATCTGCGATTGTTCAATTTAATTAAATTTTTACCGTCTTGACACAAGTTAACATACCTTATCATATTTGCTACTAGAGCCAAAACCAAATATCAGAAGATGTCCATGGGAGTCTGTGCAAGCAAAGTGCTGACCATCAGGAGAACACTTGCAATCAAATACTGCTCCATGCCCTTGACCTTCAATCTGAAATCCAAAACATAAGTATTCTGTGTTTTCGCAATAGAATAGTTTGACTTATTTAGATTACTATGCAAGAGAGCCAGCAACTACAACAAGTTACACATAGTTTTTGTGCTTTGAAACTTATGACGTGCAATTACAGGAAAGAAAACTTGGGCAAAGTTGTAAAAAAAAAAAAAAAAAGGGATTCAACCTTAAAGAGAGATTAAAATCATTTTTTTAATTCTAATGAGGCATAAGGTCACCAGTAGTGCACCATGCAAAATATATTATACCCTAGTGTTTGCAAAAGCAAAGATTGGAGGACTTCCATGTCATGGAACAGTGTTCCGGTGAAGATCACACTATGGTGGGTGTGTGCAGGCGCCTTTCACATCGTACCCACACAATCAATGAAGATCACACTCTATGGTGGATGTGTGTAAGCGCCTGTCACATGGTAGCCACACAATCAGTGAAGATCACACTAAATGGTTGGTGTGTGCAAGTGCCGGTCACATGGTAGCCACACAATCAGTGAAGAGGAGATGAATATCTGCATCAGGGATAGCACACAAATCAGTACCAGACGTCCAAATTAAATTAAAATCACTTAGCTCAATGTGCTGGAACAATGAATTTACCTATGAATTGTCAGTATATTCTGCCTCAACCATCTACCACCACAGCACCACCCGACGGTCACTATCCGCTTGCTCCCTCCAAGTCATTGTCATTAACAATTGTGTTTTGCCGTCACATTCATTACTTCTTCAATGTCATTCATCTTGTTTTATAATCCTAGCTTACATGATTGTCATGCTGACACATCACACCAACTGACTCACTTAAAACAGCTCAGTGAAGAGGCAGCTTCAAAAAACTATTTCCAAATCTCCAAATCTTTGTTTTTTCAGATATCTTTAGAAATGGAGGTAGACATTGCCTTTACAAAATCCTTTGGGGTTTTAATGTTCACAGCAAAACAGTCAGTCATTCTTAAAGCACATTCAGTTACCTGCAAGTGAATGTGAAACTTGTAGAAATTAAGTTGTGCTTAAACACAACTACACAAAACAAATAGTAATAAATAAATAGTACTCCAAGAGCATGACTGAAAAAACTATGTAAACTGGAAGTTGCAAGAAACATTAAACTACACCATATTTACTTAACATTACATAGATTTCAGTTATAGGTTTTCTATAGACAGCAGTATCACGTTATTAATCCAAAGACAATCAGTCAAAACAAGCAGAAGTGTAAAATAAGGGGAATGGTTAAAAACAATAAAGCCTTTCATATTTATACCAAGTTACTTACCATGTTAAAGTAAGATCGAATCTTAACGCCCCGTGCCAGATCCCAGACTATGACATTTCCATCATGGCCAGCAGAAAACAGCACCCTTGGATCAAAGGGGTGAGACTCTAGGACAAAAACCTCATCCTCATGACCCTGTAATAAAAAGGCATTTTATTTTAAAGTCGACTCTTGTAAGTCAAAACATGGTTATGCTTAAAATCTCACAAAAGTTTTAAAACAAGATTAAAAGATTCCTTGTTAAAAGAAAACTCACACCATTAAAATAACTGAAAAGATTATTGAAAATAAAATCGTGTTAGTATCTTCTGTGTTCAATGTGTTTTCTATTGCATACTAGTTAAAGTTTCAGTTTTTCATTAAAAACAAATGAATCGTACAAAAAAAAAAAAAAAACCCAAAAAAACTGTAAAATGAACATTTTCAAATGGTGTCAAACAAACTTTCAAAAAAAAAAAAAAAAAAAAAAAAAATGTAAAAAACTATCTCCCATCTCCCAGCAGTGAGACCGCAACTTTTTTTGGTTTAACAGGGCAGTCTCTCGTATATAAAATATTGTGTGTGTGTGTGTATATATGTGTGTGTGTGTATATATATATATATTTTTTTTTTTTTTTTGTTTTTTTTTTAATGCACTTCATTGGTCCAGAGAGACTCACAAACAGAAGAGTCAAAATGTGAGGAAAGAAAAGAACATTTATACGGGTGATACAAATTTAATCCATTTATTACCATAAGGATATGAATGAGTTGTCCAGTGTAGGAGTTCCAGACTTTTAACGTCATGTTATTGACAGCTGTAATTACAGAGGTGTCATGGCGGTCCCATGCCACCATTGTTACTTTTAACTTTGTGATCTTGTCTTCCACTCCCTGAGTGTTGTGCCTAGAAGTAGAACAAAAACAACATTGAAACACATGATGCAAAAATACATGTCCTGGCAAAGCTTAAAAATTATAAAAACAAATTAAATCTGTTACTTTTGCGAAAGACAAATATTCTAAAAAAAAAGATACCTAAGCAGTCCATCTGTTTTGCTATTAAAACAACTACCAGATGATTTAATACGGTTTCCTGTCTTTGGTGTGGTATATGTAAACTAGTTAATTCCCGCATTGAGGAATATGTGATAATTTCTGAATAGAGAGTATAGGTCTATGTCACAGCTGCCATTTTAGAGAGCTTTAGTTGACACTTTACCCTGTTGGTCGAGTCGCCATGTCTAATAAAATGCTCCTCCACTCCCTTTTCTTGAATTGCCAGATGCGAGCAGTCCCATCACGGCTTCCACTTACAAACCTTTGGAAGTAACAGAAAACATTAAATTAAAAGATGGTCATTATCATATCGTTATTAAGAATAAGGGTAAAAAAAAATATTACAACATTCAGCTTATGATTAAAGGGACATTATCACCGTACTTTATAGTCCAATTCAATGAAGACTAAATTGTAGTAAAACATTTATTTATATATCTTAAGGCATACACATTGTGTCAATGAGTTTTCCACACTTCTGACACATTGCTCAAAAAGCTGTGCATGTTTATCCTGTACACTATTATACCTTCTACATGCAAGTAAAAATTACTACACATGAAACCACAGGGTGTATACACTAAAGAACTGTATATGCCAAGAGAGCGTAAGGTGTATTTAAAGTGAAATGCAAGTATCAAAGTTGGATTTTGGTCGTACAAGATAAGTTTGCCTTAATATTTACCTGCTACTGGTGTTTGAAAACTGGATGCTGTCCACCTTATCCTACAAAACAAAACGCATATTTCAATCATTTAAAGAATCCAATGTAGAACTAGTTTTATTGCCATAACAGGAGCAGAAGTGTTAAAGCTGTATCTTTAACACTTCTGCATGGATGGGATTTAGTAACTAAAACCAGTTGTAATCTTTCTGAAATGTTACATTTTTATTATTAAAAATAAACTAAATGTTTCATAATTAATTGGAAACAGTTTATGGGGTTTGGTTTACAGAACTAGTAATTGTACCTGCTTGGTTTATTAACATGGTCAAACTTTGTACCCTGGCAGTTTAGAGTGCCGACCAAGTGGACTACCTTGTCTTAAAATGAATGACCTATAGTCTACAGACCTACACCTCAACAAGAGCATCCACCTTTATGGATGAAAATTAATTCATTGGCAGTTTTGCTGTGATTTGTAAGTAGTAGCTTCAACAGGAGGTTTGAGAACAGACCCAGTGAATAACAAATCCAGATTTGCCACACAAAATACAACCCTTCAGGGGTAAAACACCTAACATAAGAATGTCAAATTACATCATTTTGTAGCAAATGTAGTGACTCATCAGCCCAATAAGATGGGTTGATTTACATTTTTGTTTGCTTAGAAAACAAATTATTACAACCACTGTAACCAATTATCCATTTTAAAAGGCCAGAAACATAGAATGTGTCAGCAGATAAGAACCATTTCGGTTCATCTAGCCTGCCTAATTTTCTAAATACCAGCATAAATAGTGTTCAGATTATTTCACCTAAACGCATATATTTCGGCACTTTTGCTTCCAAACAATAGACCAGTTTTTTTTTTTTTTTTCCGTTTTCAGGCATGAATACTCACTGTATGAAACTCAAGTTCAGAAATTTTTTCGGGTTGGCCTGACCCAAAATAGTAAACTCTAATGATGTGATCAGTGCTCCCTGTTGCCAAAAACATTCCACCTAAAGAGAAAATACACATAAATCACAAAAGTGCAGCTTTTCCCAAGCTCGGCTTAGCAAAAAGAAGTTTCTTTGTTGTATTGTCCTGTAAGAAGCAAGTGCAGTGAGTGGGAAGAGGAAGAACAGTAGTGCACTGAATGCTAAACACTAGCTTTAGCTTCTAAGCAATTTACAGTCTTGAAATGTTGTGGGTGACTATCAGCAGCTGAATATAAGGTTTTATCCGAATGCATCCTTTCACTTCACCAACACAGGGTTTGACAGGATATTTACTGTGTTAGCAACAGAGTACAAAACTTTATTGTACTCTGAACTTGAAGTAAAACACAAGGGAATTTTAGTGGTACTTACCAGAGCTGAAAGAGGAACAGATCATTTGTACTCCAGGCCGTGGTCGTTCAGTGTACTTTGTGGGTCGTGGACTACAGAAACACAAGGTACAATCAGAAAAAGGATTAGCAACAGATACCTAAAAATGCTTTAGAAGATTCTGTTAACCCTAAATTAAATCTACATGCTTCAAGATCACATGCCTGATTTGGTCACTTACTGCAACTAACAGTTTCCACATGCAAATGGCTACCTCTCCACCAATTTCACCTAAAAAGAAAATGCCCCCTGGTGCAGACGAGCACTACAGCTGAGAGAGCGAAGGTGGCAGACTGATAGCACATCTGCTGGGCGGAAATGGCAATTATCTTGTAAAGTGCATGCCATTTCTTACCAAAGGGGAGCACAATGTAAAATGAACTTGCTATGATCGAGGGTTTTCTTTTATTTACAGTGACAACAAAAATTCTCATATTCATATATTGGTGAAGTTATAGATTTGAACACTGCTCACAAGATGCCTCAATGTGCCATAAACAGCTACAGATCCATTAGTGGAAATGAAAACATTTCAGCAAATAAAGCGCAAGCTGCACATTGCAGAGCAAGTAAACAAGATTGGAACTTTCTTGGATATATTACAGAACATATCTAATGGCAAAATGAAATGAACCATACACAAAACACTTCCTGTTCATGTGCAGTATTACTAGAAGGATGATTATCACATACATGTGAGCTGATGGGGGTCCCGTCATACTATTCAAATAATGGAGAGAAATGTAGGGTCTGCTCAAACTGTCTACTACAGGGCTTGACAAATGTTTTAGGAGCCAGCTAAAATATCTAGGAGCCAGACAACAGCACATAAACACACGCAGTCACAGACACACATAGTCAGTCACATATATACACACACACACACACACACACACAGACACATCATCACATATACATACAGAATAAAGGATCATTTATTCTAATTTGGAGTACCAAGGTGAGAGTCCTCTCCGTGCACCCTCCACTTCTGAGTGTGAAACCCGGTACACCTTGTTTATCTACATATACATACACACACACACACACACACACACACACACACCCATCCAGTCAGACACATATATACACACACACCCATCCAGTCAGATACATATATACACACACACCCATCCAGTCAGATACATATATACACACACACCCATCCAGTCAGACACATATATACACACACACCCATCCAGTCAGACACATATATACACACACACCCATCCAGTCAGACACATATATACACACACACCCATCCAGTCAGACACATATATACACACACACCCATCCAGTCAGACACATATATACACACACACCCATCCAGTCAGTCAGACACATATATACACACACACCCATCCAGTCAGTCAGACACATATATACACACACACCCATCCAGTCAGTCAGACACATATATACACACACACCCATCCAGTCAGACAGACACATATATACACACACACCCAGTCAGTCAGACACATATATAAACCCACACCCAGTCAGTCAGACACATATATAAACCCACACCCAGTCAGACACATATATAAACCCACACCCAGTCAGACACATATATAAACCCACACCCAGTCAGACACATATATACACATACACACCCAGTCAGACACATATATACACATACACACCCAGTCAGACACATATATACACACACACACCCAGTCAGACACATATATACACATACACACCCAGTCAGACACATATATACACACACACCCAGTCAGACACACATACATACATACATACATACATACATACATACATATATATATATATATATTATGTGTGTGTCTGACTGGGTTATATATATATATATATATATATATATATATATATATATATATATATATATATATACACATACATACATACATACATACACACACACAGTCAGACACATATATATATATACACACACACACACACACACACACACACACACACAGTCAGACACATATATACACACAAACACATCCATTCACACACATATATATATATATATACACACACAAACACATTTAGACACATATATACACACACACACACACACACACACACAAACACATCCAGACACATATATACACACAAACGGCAGAAGGTTTTTTTTAAAGGGGGGAAAAAAAAATGTTCACCTATCAATGTCCCCCCTCCCTGCTATAACACCACAATGGGGGGCATTCCAGCCTCAATAAAGGGAGGGGGGAGGGGCGTTCCAGCCTGGTGGCAGAGAGCAGCTTTCCTGCTGAGCTCCCCGATCAGCACTATATTTGTGCACGAGGGGGGAGTCTGTGCAGCCGGTGCACTCACTCTGCTCCCTCGCGCACCGCTGCTGGATTAAAGAGAAGGGGGAAAACGATCATATTGTCGAGGGCACCACGCGGAGCTCACGATACCGGGGCGCCAGGTCTCATTTCCTGGTCGCCATGGCGACCTGGCGCCCGGGGTTTGTCGAGCCCTGGTCTACTAGTTGGGGAAAGGGAACACAGATGCTTCAGTTCTGAAGATTGCAATTCCACATAACAGGTAACTGCACAAACAGGTGCAGATCCTGCCACATGTACTTCATTTTACCAAATATTCTTGCCTTTTCCTTTATTATGAGAGAAGCATTTGGAAAATGTATTCTTTTCTTATAAGATCTAATAGCCAGCGACAAAAGCAATTATATTAAACAAACACCCAAATGTGTGCCACAGAAGCCTGTAAATCACAGATGGATAATTAGCATGCAAAAAACTTGCTGATATTCCACTGCAATATCAAAGGAGAGACTGCAGTGAAGAGAAAAAAACAGTTCCACTTATCAGCACAGCAGGGTCGTTTCAAGGTTTATTCCTAAATATGCATAAGGATATTGTGGAAAATGACACCATATTGTGAGAACACCAATGGCTGAACAAAGGCTCTACTTACAAAATGAACCAAGCTAAGCTCAAAATCAGTACTGCATGACTCGCACCTTAGGGTGAACGATAAATTCATAGGAAGCCGTATTTGTATTTTGGAATGGAACATGACCACGGTGTCTTTTGAGTTTCTGAATTGTGCAAATAGAAGACTAAATCCTGCATTAAAACAGATGGGTACAGATTGTCTGCCAATAAGAGATCTCAGTTCATCAGGATAGGTTTATGTGTGGATGAATTTGATCAATACAGACAATAAGGAGATTATTTTTTTTATACCCTTAAAAAAAAAAAAAAAAAAAAGTAATACTAGACAGTTCATTCAAACCGCAATGGTAATTTATTGGGCACTGGGGCGGCAATAGTTTCTTTTATAATTTTCAAGAGTTTGAACTTTTAATGTTTTATAATTTTAGAAGTAGAATACCGTTTTGTTCTTTTTAACCTCTCATTTCTTGTGCGATTTGAGGATATACTGTAAACCTTGCTACAGTTTGTTTTGTCCAATTTTATTTTTGTGTCATTAAAACAGATTACACAAAAAAAAAAAAACTATTGTGTTTATTATTGAGTTCCAGTGAAGTATAAACCTTTACACATTTATTAGAAAGCTATTCCAGGTATCTGCCGCTATTTCTAAAAAAATTGACAGCCATTTCTATCAGCATATTTCCACTCATACATTTGTCTTTTATTGTTTTAATTTAGAATGCCTGCACATTGCCTTTACACTCAAATAATGGGGAAGGAGGGCAAATCTGATTTACATACAATGCCTATGTAGGGATAACATTTTGCACTTTATAAAATGCATATTTTCTAGGTTCCTTATTAGGATAGTTGTGATATCATAGGCCAGTACCATGTAATTCCCAAAATAACTACCTGTCATAAATATAGAATTTAAATATTAAAAAAATACAATGTTACTAAATCAAATTTACATTTTAAGTATTTAAGCAGAATAAATTCATCATCATAAATGACTGTTTCTAGTGCCGCATGTCTACATTTGAAACGGTTCAGTTGCAATCTAAACATCCTCTAGATTGTAAGCTTGCAAGCAGGGTTCTCTACCTCATGTACCAGTCTGTTCTAGTTTGTTTACCTTAGTATGTAGTTTCCTTCTATGCTCTGTACCTTGCGCTACGTAAATTGTTGGCACTTTATAACTAAACGTTAATGTAATGTAATTGTTTATATTGTGAATACTGTTAATGTATTAAACAAATCACCAAAAATAATCTATAGTTTGCAGTAGCAGACTTGTAAGGAAAAGGCATAAATTAAGAGAAAAAGTACATTAGACACATAAAGGAGTGCATAGATTTTGCAGGTTGTTAGTTTGGGATGTAAGATCGAAAAAAAAAAAAAAAAAAAACTAAGGTCAAGTCTAAACAAAAAAAATGTTTTAGAGCATGCTGCAATATTTTTGCAGCTTTACGTATGCATCGTTTTTGAATAAGTTAGACTATAATAAAACGCATGCTCCTGAACCTATTCTGCCATCTTTTGCATGCCCAGACATTTCCCCTATGAATAATGAAAACATTAGACATCTGTAACCACTAACGTTCCATGCATTTTCATAGCACATGCAGCAGTTCCCATGCCTTGCCATAGAACTGAACAAGGATTCCTAATGCGCATGTGTGCAATTCCGTGCCCTGGTATCCCAATGCATTTTTATGGAGATCCTCTTAATGGCTCCTTGGAAGGCCTTCCCGCAGATTTTACTGTGGAGGTTCAATTTTCAGCACAAAACATGAAAAGGTTTTGTTTTCAAGGCTTGCATTTCAATATGCATGAAACAAATTAATAACAAATGCATATTTCAGGTGCTTTTATTATAAAGTTAAAGTGGTCCCTAAACTATGTAAAAACAGACCTTGACATGAGCGGTCACCTACCTTTCCTCTGACCTCTTCACTCCCTTATGTGTCTCATGTACTTCATTCCCTCTAGATTGTAAGCTTGCAAGCAGGGCTCTCTACCTCATGTAGTCTGTTCTACAGTGGCATTTGGTCAAAATCAATCACAGTAAAGTAAATGTTACAACTTACTTTATTTTCAGGGTGCCAGCATCCCAAAGCCAGAAACAAATGGTCCCATCTGCCCCAGTAGAAGAAAGGTATCTCTTGGATCCACTACACAATGGAGAAAACTGCAAGATACAGGAGAGCAGAACTAAGAATCAAGTTGCTCTAAAAACTCCATACCCAAGGGTTTAATTACTTTGGCGCTTACTCACTTCAAGCAGATACCAAAGTCCCACTAGACCTGCCTCTCAAACAAAGGTTTCCTGTACGCCAAACTCATGGGAAAATGTTACCACACTACATTTAAGGTTAAAAATATACTAAAACAGGTCTTTTGCTTTTTTTTTTTTTTTTAAACTTACACACACATCTCTTCCTAGAATTGTAATAATGTTACTACAATTATTATTACTGGTAAATTACAAATCTGTAATCTATATAAACATTTCAGACAAGATAAAAGCGAGCATGTCTTTACAAGTAAACGGAATAGTTATGTTGATCCCAGCATAAAATTCTCGTAGGTAATTTCTCTGTTAAATAAACCTTCCCACAGATTTCCTCAAATTTTACACTAGTCTAAGACCCCTGAAAATGTCTGCCTCATAAAATGCATCTTCTGGATCTTTCCTTTACAGGACTTATTGTGTTCTACATACTCCACAGAAGCATACTTGAAGTCATTGAACATTGCAATGCATTCTCCTTTGAAAAAACAACAAAATTGTAAATAAATTCCTCATTCAATAAATCACAATGTAGAGTTTCTTAGTTTGTGGAACATCAGAAAATGAGTTAGATGATGGTGCTAACAAGACCGTAAAAAGATAGTAAGCCCTATTTTTTTTTCAGTGAAAAAAGGTCACACCATTTCCACCATGAAAAAAAGTCCAATTTGAATGGTGCACAAATTGAACACCATTAAAAAAGTATTCGTCCCTCAACTTTGCAAAAGCCAAGATTATGGGCACTTCCATGACAAAGAGCTATGCTTCATGACAGCAGAGAGAGACTGACAACTCTCTCTGGTGTGTGCACGCTTCAAACATGCACAACACAACCAATCGGTGGGGAAGGTCATCTCCTCCCATGCTGGAGGAGTGGGCAGCGTCACTGATGCATACCAGTTGCGAACCCTCTCCGCAACATGGCAGCCTCAAAGTAAGCATTTTACTTCAAAGAGAAGTCAAATTGCTTTTGAACGATGCTTCGGAAACCATAATTAATTTGATTAGAATATGTTCTAGAGGGTTTGGTCCCCTCTAACTTTTCAACCTTTTAGGAGTAATACAAAAAAAGTTTTATAATCAAGGAGACGGAGAAATAAGTCCCTAAACATAGAACTAATGCAACCCTACACACAGGGAACAGTGCCCCAACCTATGGTCATAACATACTGAACTAGCTATTAATAAGGTGGAGAACACTACACATGAACTTACAAGCCCACATAAAATATATTTTAAGAAATAAACAATCCCATTAATTAACCAGGACATTATTAATTACGTAGGCCATGTTACTCTTGTCAATGACCGCAGAGCTTAGCCAATACCTGTAGTGATGTTATGGATCCGCTGTGCCCTTGTAGAATGGCTAGTGGTGCACACGTTCTCAAACACCACACTCTGATCATCTTGTCACAACTTCCAGCAGCTATCATAGTATTTTCATAATTCACAGCCATGTCGGAGATTTCAGCAGCATGTCCTCTTAATGTTGCAAGAAGGCGACCATCATCAGTAGCCCATATTTTTACAAGACAGTCATCAGAACCCTTGAATACATGAAATTATTTTATTTGTGATCACAGTGGATATATCTTTTAAACAATTACACTTACTGATGTATTAAAGAATATTCACAAAGCTAAGAAAAATGAAGAGTAAAAAAGGATAGCTAAACACAAGCAAAGTCCATAAATGATGTCTATTTATAATCTTCACTGAAAAAGTAGTCTAAGCTAAAAAAAAAATAAAAAAAATAATGGTGCTGTTCCTGCAAGTATAAGTTATAACACATCCTGTACATTCACAGAGCCCTATGAGCCCAAATCATTCCACATCTGTGGCATCTGAGTCAGGATTGACCCTCAAACTTTGGTTATTTGATTGATGCTATAGATGATTTCAATTAACGCACCAACCTAAATCTTTATGCTCCCACCTTCATAGGTCAGCTTCCTCTCAGCTAAAAGTTTTAGCTTATCTTATATGATGGCATTACAGGTATTTCTATAAATTAATTTTAGTAGGAAAAACACATATTTAAAGTAGAAGGAGCCAAGCGGCTGGTTTCCAACTGTTTATCGCAAAGTCTTCAGACACTTGCCAGATAGTAAAAATAAAGGAGGCATGCAGAGTATTATGCATGTATATACAACTAAGAAATCAGCTGGGACAATACTACACGGTATGTAAAAGTAGTAGCCAAATAACAGCAATAGTTTAGAAACATAGAACGTGTCGGCAGATAAGAACCATTTGGTCCATCTAGTCTGCCCAATTTTCTAAATACTTTTATTAGTCCCCAGTTCCCAATCTTATATCTAGGATAGCCATGCTTATGCAAGTTGTAGCTCAGCAACAGGCATGTTTCCCAAAGCAAATCTCTGCGAGTAGAATAAGTTTCACTGACTCAAACTCTTTGTTTAGACCAGTAAAGTCTTAGGCAGTGTAATGCCTATATAATGTAACTAATAAGATCACAAGCAGAGGTTGGATGAAGTTAGTGTCCTAGTTTATAGATTCTACCCCACTTTACTAGAACATCTTCTAAACAAAATAGTACAGAAACAGAATTAAAAAAGTCAGTTTAATAATCGGGTCAAGTCATTATTTTTGAATGCTGCCATTACGGTCTCTTTAACATGGTGATAGAACACAAATTTGGGTTCAATACAATCACAGTTCAAGTTCATCCCACAATTATCTAAATCTATTCTACAATGATTTGGAAAGGCGATGTTTTAGTTCCCTTTACATTTCTGTTTTGGCGAAGATAATCCTTTACAAAAACTACAAAATAAATGTGTAGAAAATATATTTATTGGTTCTACTCTGTATATCTACATGAAGGAAAAATAAATAGTACACATAGCATTTACTTGAGGACACAAGTATAATTTTGAATTGAAATCTATTGTTGCCGGAACTAAAGATGGAAATCCCCATGAGGAGACGTGCTTCAGGGATTCACTTAAACACTTCAAAACAACAAGAAAAAAAAAAAGAAAAGGATTACAGAGCAAACCTGATCATTACTCATGATCATATGATGCACACTGCGAGCTAACATAGCTGATAAAATTAAACTAAAGTAAAGGGGAAAGGGAAATTATTATCGCAGCCTACAAATATAGAAGAAGTGTATATCTACCGTATTTGTCGCCTCATAAGACGCACCCAGTTTTTAGAGGAGGAAAACAAGTAAAAAACACCTCAATATGCCAGGCTTTTGCCCCTCACTGTGCCAGGCTTTTGCCCCTCACTGTGCCAGGCTTTTGCCCCTCACTGTGCCAGGATTTGCTCGTTTGTGCCACCCTCCTCCCCCCTTCCCTAGCACTTACCTCCATGCTGCTCTCCGTTGTTTCCTCCGTGATGTCTAACCTCCTGCACGGAGGAAGGAAGCTCCGGGCGCTTTTTTTTTTCTTCTTAACTTTATTGAAGTCGCGCAACGTCAATAAAGTTAAGAAGGGGAAAAAAAGCGCCCGGCGCTTCCTTCCTCCGTGCAGGAGGTTAGACATCACGGAGGAAACAACGGAGAGAACACAACGGAGAGCAGCATTGAGGCAAGTATTACATTCGCTCCATAATACGCACAGACATTCCCCCTCACTTTTGAGGAGGAAAAAAGTGCGTCTTATGAGGCGAAAAATACGGTACATAAGTGTATTCTACATTAATGTAAAACAACCATTACAGGTTTAGTAGTGTCAATATTAAGTATTCAGTATTATATGGTAAATAATATACAAAATATATTCAAATTTACCAAGATCTGAAGGTTATCTGCTAGGTAATAATAAGGGTAACAAATGGACTATACGGCAGAATGAAATTTCTTCCTTCACATTCAATACATAAAGTAGTCAATGTCAAATATCAAGTAATTATCTTGGAGTGGCGACATTGCTCTGTTTAAATTAGGCGTTTATTAAGGTGGGGGAGTGTTTTTAGTATATACACTGCACAGTTTGTACAGCTACATTCACAGTCATTACACTATGAATACATTGGATTGCAAAATTAAAACAGAACTGGCCTTTGCAGTGCCTTTAAAGAACACCTATTGTTCCACTGGTACATCAACCACAATGAGAATTTGACTCCTGTCCATTTAAGCAATAGTACATTATGCCATGAGGCATGCCTACAAGGCTTTCATACTGTAGGCATTGACAGTGGCCAGCCTGGGCACAGAAGCATAAAATCAATTGTCATTTAAAGTCACTTTAAATACCATAATTTTGCATAGTATAAATGTTTAGTCTTTTTGCAGCTACTTACGGTAAATATCCGTCTGCCAGTACGATCAAACGTCACACAATACACGGAAGAGAGGTGTCCTAAGATCCGCTTGTGCATTTTCATGTGCTGGTAGACTGCTGTCGGGACAAGGTTTTCACACTTGTACTTTCCATTCAGCTTTCTTGCGAAAATAGTGTTCGCTAGAAAAGGACATTAAAACAATTTGGGGGGATCAAAGCAAGTTAAAACAAGAGAAAAACCAACATTTAACACATTTAAAAAGCATCATAATTATTTAACATGTTACACACTGGGTGAGTTTTAAGCCATAACATGATACAGATGAAATGAGAGGTGAATTGTATACTTTATTACTGCTCAGTGTACAGCAGTATGCTAAAGTGCATGAGCAGAGCTTCTACCCATTTAATATAAGTTTGTATGCACTGCACATTGTACATCCCATGCAAATTGTTTACATGGATTCACAATTTTTCTCCCATGACACACACCACCCAAGGTCACATCTCGTGTGTGCACAGCGCTTACTCATGTTGCCATAGGGCTGCTTGCCGATGAACAACTGCTTTAATCTCTGTAGGAGTAAATAAGAAACCATACAGACTGGTGGCAAGCATGAAATATCTGAAAATATATATATTTTTAAACGGTCAAAAAGCTGCAAAAGTCTAAATAAAGATGATTACAAGAATGATTTATTTAACAGTTCTGCTTAAATTCCCACAATACTAACCTATTGAGGTTTTGAGAACACAACCAATTTATATAGTAAAAACTGACATTAGTGGTAAATTAAAAGGCAATTGCGATTCAATGGGTTATTTAGCTTACTGCACAGAGCTGAAGAAAAGAAGATCAAAGGGATAGGAAGTGCTCAAATCTTACTTGCATGCGGGCAACTAGCTATAGAACAAAGTTATTTTAAATATGTTAAATTAAATTGTACGTGCCATTATCTGAAAAATATAGGTGCCATTACAAACATTTAAAGCGGTGTGTGTTTAAGAAGAACATGAGTGATTTTAAATGTGTTTTTTTTACGATACATATTGCAGTATGTCCCTTGCAAAGGACACAAAAAGCACCATCTGAAACAAAGTTAGGAGTGTGAGAAATATCGTCTAATCACAAAATATTGTTTTGAGTTTTTTTTAACTTTCCTGGCAACATGCTTCAGTGGTGAACAGATGCACGCTGGAACGCAAATAGTCTCACTGGCGTAACACTCATGGTCGCAGGGGTTGCTACAGTGGCCAGGTCAGTCACTCTTAGTTGGCCCGAGTGACTCCTGCGGCCACTTGCATCAGTGAGAACTTGGAACATTGTACAATGGCTACTTGTATTAAATTTTTGTACCACATATGCATATGTCATGCAATAAACACCATGGGGGTATGCTTTTGCACTTCAAAAGATCACAGAGTATGAGGTTATTTTTCCTCTCTTCTGTTCTGGTATATTATATCCACAGGCCACAATGCACAAACACTAACTATATCATACACACAAAAAGCACCTCTCTTTAGAGGTCTGTTCTCATTTACAATAAAAGGTAGCACGAAAAAAGACACAAGGAATCACACTTAAGTGCAAAAAATATAGGCCATTTGCACATCATTGCTTGTGATGTGGGTTTATTTCTCTCCTAAAGCAGATTTTTTTTCTTTCCAAGATTTGAAAGAAACTCCTCTAGGAGATGAAACATTGCCAGAGGGCAATAAAACCCACATTACAAGGAGTGCTGTGCAGATTGTCTATTTTTGTGCTTATTTACAGCAGAGGCGTCACTAGGGTTGGTGTTATCTGGTACTAGGGTTGCCACCTGGTCGGTATTTAGGCCAATGTTAAGTCTATGGCAATAGTACCAAGGCCAGTATTTTTCTGAACAAAGGGTGGCAACCCTACCTGGTGTGGTAACTAAGGGTGTCACCCCTTGGATTCCCTCCAATACCATGCCAAACAGATTTCTTAGTAATGAAGATGGCCCATTAAATTTGCCACATACATCTCTCACTAGTTGCATTTATACTTATATGAATCTTTTAATATTATATTCAATTATTTTATATGTAATAAAAAGGTTATTGAAAAATTGCATTTACTGTTTTTATTCCCTTCCACTGCACCCGCATTGCACCTAAAGGATTTAACACAGCACCATACAGCACCTGCCATGCACCTATATTGCACCCACAGCACTTGGCTTGCACTCATGTTGCACCCACACAATTTGGCATGCCACAGTGTCAATTTGCCCAACAGAACATACCACAGTGTCACTTTGTCCCACATAACATGTTATTTTGCCCCACAGAACATGCCACAGCATCACTTCTCAAATTAAAATAAGCCAAACAGGTACCAATTAACAATTCACAGACACTATCATTAACATATGCGACAGCGAGTTTGCCCAATAATATGGCACAGCCAATTTGTCCATTAATGTGCCACCCTTCTCCCCCCTCTTCCCTTGCCATGTTAGACAGGACAGGTGTCCCCATCCCGCCCCCCCCACGCGGCTGGCCAAGTCACCCAGTACGGTGCGCACCCCCCTTGTGACGCCACTGATTTACAGTGAATTGTAGCAGTATATAGAAGTTTTGAGCATCAGTTTGAGAAAGAATATACACTACTATATTACATTGGTGGGACTAAATTGCTGAAACAGCGCACAGTATAGTGGAGATATTGGTTAATACTCAGGATAGACAATAGACAAACATGTTTTCTTATGTGGTTCCTTACCAATGCTGGGTGGACTTCCAAAATTTATGGGTGCCTCTGGAGGCCTTCCACAGTGTAAGGCTGCTAGAGCCGAACCTTTCCATACAACATTTTTGCAGTCTTTGGAATAAAGAAAAATGGTCAAAAACATACAACAATATTACCTCTTGGACATGACTAAAACAGAATTCCCTATAAGACAATAGTTAAAAGCTATAGCTTTTTGACCAAAGAATATGTTGGCTCAATCTTGCCCATTGCATTGTGGGACTTATTTATTCAATATTAGAAAGTGAATGTAGTTGACTGAAGAATTTGTGGATGACCTTAACTTAAAGACAGTGACCTCTAGAAAGAGAAGGAAAAAAAAAAAAGAAGAGTTCTGATTATTTAAAATCAGAAAATGCCAGCACGTGACATTCATGTCATGCAAGCACTGTATAATACGAACAAAAATACTTTTAATTTTGAAAATATAACATCTGCATCATTTAAATGAACTGAACTGTAATTCTGCAGTAAGCCATCACAGGAATAATAATTTTTCTTTGAGATTCATTTCATATATTTGCATGTGTTCTACTGGGGGATAGAAATTTCTCAAATGTTTGTGTTCCTTAGCCATTTTAGTTCTGTAAGAGTAGAACGAATATTCACGATTCCCAAGCACTTCAATGGTTATTGCTAATGTAATAGTCCTTCTCTCATCGATTGGCTAAATTAAATTGGTTAGGTAGATTTTTTTTTTCTTCTATCAAGAAAACTGTTTCAATGTTTTATTTTACTGTTATAGCAACAGAGATGTCCTGTTCTTTTCTCATACACCTACAGATGTGATTAACTTATTTCTGTGCAGGGTTTGGGAACGCATAAGCAATATCCCCAGTGTTCTACTTGGACATCTAACTTTAAGATCCCTAAAACATGGCTATGGAAAATAAGGCATTTTTAATAATTTGTTTAAAGATTTTTAATTGTAAAACAGGTCAGACATTCAACAGGTGTTCATACTTTTATTTGTTCGCAGTAGAGATTGTCGGCCAGCTCCCAATAGTGTCAGTACTCCAGGGACACTTTGAGGAATATCCTTCTCGAGAAGTGGTCCTACCCTTCGGCATATTTGCAGCAAATGATCTGGCGCCAAGTGTCTGTGATACTTTACCTATTAAAGTAAATATATGGAAAATAAATATATGGTTCAATCAATTTTATATGGTTTAATCACAAAACCTCACACAATTCATTTTCAAATAAGCATGTTCAAATTAGCTTCACTAATCACTATGAATTATTACACAGGATTGCAGAACAAATAATTTGAGGAAAATTATTGAAGAAAATATAATTTAACAGAAAGCTCTTTCAGTGTTTTCTGAAAGTATGTCAATATCACTCAAACATCCAGCTGTAGCATTCGATTGTACAGAGATACCGCCTAAAGCAAAACTAAATATTCAACAAGTGTTCAGAACAGCGATAGTGAGAAAATAATGAAATTACAGAATATTTATGATATGATATATTCCCTTCCCTTTTATTGCTCCAATCATTTTTTGCATCAGGACAAGTAGATTGGCTAAGGTTTTAGTCCCCCTTTTTATTTATTTATTTTTTTAACATTTCCGGTTAGTTTTTTTTAGGTGGTACGAAAAACTCTGTTAACATTTTGGTTTTACAAAGAACTCTTCGGATGTATCCTCACTGATAAAAAGTTATTCCTCACATTTTCAAAAGCCAGGTAAGATGTTCCATCAACAGGCCTTATTTAAACGTGCAAAAAAATAAAAAAAATCAGTCACCGAAGCTTGTAAGACTGATCATGCTCATCTAACCAAGCAGACAACATCATTGCAAAATGTCATAACTCACATCTAGAGGTAAGAACAGTGTTGAGTTGAAGAGCTTCATTCTCTATATGGGTGTTTGATTCACTTACCCTAGTGCAGGGCCTCCCACTGACAAATAATCATGCCTTATACTTTGGTAATTAGCACAGGCAACAATTCCTTCTACTATTTATTTAAACTGTGAACCAGTTCTTAGGCCACTACTAAGTCTATTGTTCATACAACATGGCATTTAATGAAATTACTTTTTTTGTTTTAAATAAAAATATACAACTGCAAAAATGAAAGAATACAAATCAAGAACCTAATTGAGCCATCTTACCTCTGTACAGCTCTATATGGGGGCAGACATCTTGGGTCAGATGATCTTTTATCCGACCCAAGATTCTAAATATGCCTGCCCCCTGATCTATACAAGCAGAGACCTCATTACAGAGCTGCATTTAGCGCGAGGCAAACAAGGCAAGTGCCTAGGGCGGCACTTGCCTTGTTTGCCTTTAGGGGCGGCACAAAACGAGAAAGAAAAAAAACATGCGCTTGACGGCAGAGGCGGTGAGGGGGATCTTCCGATGTGCTGCTGTTCGGCTCCCGTGCAGTGTGAAAGGGAAGTGCCGACAGGTCACGTGAGCAGTGAGCGCCAGATCACATGACCTCTCTGCACAAGCGCGGGGAAGCCGAACAGGCAGCATGGAGGAGACCATGCTGCCTGCCACTATCCACCAGGGAAAAACGTAAGTCCTAAAAATTGTCTGGGGGCTGCAGCTTATTAATAGCAAATAATACTGGCATATTATTGGGCAAATTGGCAGGGGCATATTAAATTGCAAATAATACTGGCATATTATTGAGCAAATTGGCCGGGGCATATTAAATGGCAAATACTGGCATAATATTGGGCAAATTGGCTGGGGCATATTAAATGGCAAATACTAGCATAATATTGGGCAAATTGGCTGAGGCATATTAAATGGCAAATAATATTGCATAATATTGGTCAAATTGGCAGGGGCATATTAATGGTAAAGAACACTGGCATATAATTGGGCAAATTGGCTGGGGAATATTAATGGCAAATACTGGCATATTGTTGGGCAAATTGGCTGGGCCATGTTAATGGCAAAACACTGGCATATTAATGGGCAGGCTGTGGCATATTTAATATTTAACCCCTTCCCGACCTTATGACGAGTTAACTCGTCATAAGAGCCGCAGCGTTAGCGACCTTATGACGAGTTAACTCGTCATGCAGTCTAGCCGGCGGTGCGCTTCGTGGGCACCGCCAGCTAGTCTGCAACGGGTCCAGGACTAAGCCTCGCACCCGAGGCAAAGCTCCTGGACCCGATCGGTCAGTTTCCGGGCATGTGATCGCGGTGATTTAGTCATCACCGCGATAACATGCAAATTAGATGGCAAAGTCAGTGTGTTCACACACTGACTTTGCCTCTAATTCACTCCCTGTGCTTCACATTCTTATAGTGAAGCACAGAGAGTGACCTGTAAGTAAAAATAAATTAATTATACACACATAGGTAAAAAAAAAAAAATTAACCCTTTCATTGCTGATCACAGTTTTTAACTGTGATCAGTTTCCTTCCACTTTATGGCCCTCATTTAGTTTTTTTTTTTTAACAGATTTTTTTATTTTTACAATTTATAAAGTTTTTTTGAATAAATAAAGGTAATTTTAATATATTTATTTAATAAAATTTAACCCCTGCATGCCTGTTGCATGATTTTTACTGATCTGACATCGCACTCTTCAGAGTTTTTTTCTGTCTTTTTTGTTATGGGGGGTTTGGGAACCAATATTTTTCTTTTTTATTAGTTAGTTAATTAGGGGGGATAAGTGGGTTAGTGTTGCACTAGTTATGTAGCTTATTATTGGGAAACTAATGGGGAAAAACTTTTTTTTCCTCAAAAATTTCCTCTTTTATATGTATTTTTTAATACTAAAATGTAAATCATTTTTATGTATAGGGTATCAAAAGAAAGCTCTAACTGTCCTCTAAAAAACAACATATAACTTGTATGGGTACGTTAAATGAGAGAGAGGAAATTTGTGTTTCAAAAACCGCGTATTAAAAATTGAAAAACGCTCTGGTCCTTGGCCCAGGAAAATCCCTGGTCCTTAAAGGGTTAAACTGACTGTTGCATATGTCAATAACAAAAGGACTGTTGCATGTTAATTGGTACCCGACAGTGGCTTATTTTAATTAGCAAAGTGATACTGTGGCATGTTCTGTGGGGCAAAGTAACATGTACTATGGGGTGCAATATGAATGCAAACTAAGTGTAATGGTTGCAATATAGGTGCTGTGGGTACCATACGTGCAAATTTTCAGTAACATTTTATGACATATACAAATAGTTGAATGTGATATGAAAGTAGTTGCATTTAATATTAAAAAGTTTACATTTACATACAGTTTATTTTTTACAAAGCGAAATTGGAGCGAGTAAGGTCCACTGCTAAAGACTGTGCTCAGGGCCCAATAGGGTCTTAAAACACCCCTGTGATGGAGGCATGTAATGGGTTTATGGGGGCATGTAAATGGGGTTATGGGGGCATGTAAATGGGGTTATGGGGGCATGTCCTTGGTGTGCAACGTGGGTTATGGGTCATGTCGTGGGTGTGCATCGTGGGTAAGGGGGGTGCCCAAATGTTGTCTTCCTAGGGCAGCACAAAACCAAGATACACCATTGCCTCAATAAGGGGATTTTATTTATATTTTCACTTTACAGCACTTATATTTAAAATGTAGATGAAAGCTTATTGTTGACATTTGTCCTTTAAAATGTCTACTTTTCTTAATATTGATTTGATTAGTTTTGGAAAACTATGCAACTATGCAAGTTTCCAAAACTGAGCTGTGCAATCCTCCTCACCTACGCATCCTAATAAAGGTGTGCCGGTGCCCCTCCATCTCCCAGGTTCTTTTGTAGAAGTTGATTACTAACCCCCATTGCCATTGCAAACCACGGTAACAATTTAAATGCTAAACTATTTTTACACTTCACACAAGATATTAATAGCTCAAAATAAGCATAGGTGTGGCTTGTGACTGTGGTTACAAATTGCTTCATTTTGCAATTGCTGCTGTGCAATGGTTTTAGTGGTGCTTATTTTAGAACTAGATGAATCCAGTGAATCAAGCCAATCCTGACCAAACTCAGAATCCCAATATGGATCCAATTGCACAAAAGGTTATAGATATCATGGTAGAAGTTAAAAAGTAATAATTCTCAAATAAAACAGTTTAGGAAAATATTTACTAAGCTATGAAACTCAGGATTTAAAACCTGTTAACTCTTCAGAACCACAGTGATGTTCAACAATCATCTCGCTAGCCTTTCACAGAGCGTAGCAAAATAAAAACTTAGTCTCTCAGACAGGAGGAGTGAGGACTTAGTGTGTCCTGCTGATTTTAGAACAGGCCGTCTCACAATTACCCCCTTTATTGTGAAACTATAAACAGGTAGTATGCATTAATTTCTGATCTGAATGTATCAGCCAGAGTGTCTGGTTTCCTTTACCTTTTGCTCATGTGCAAAGACACATTTTTTTTAACATAAGAATATCATGCTAACCAACAAAAAAATATATAAATAAGTTGCACTCCTAGTAATGAATTGTGAAGTAAAAGGCAGTCTACCATGTTATCGCGGAGAGAACTTCATGCTACCAAAGGATATATTTATATAACATTTTAGATTGCACCAACTAGGTAGAGACAAGAAAAAAAAACAACTTTAAAACAGAGTAAGTTTTTATAGTGCTGCTATAGCAAATGTGTAGGTGATTCATAAAAAAAATTACACATAAATAATCAAAGTAAAAGAACACTAACTAAGACTTATTCTTAAAGTTCTATGTGCAGAACCTGGTACATGTTGTATTAGGTTCTAGATTAGCAGTAGCAAATCAACATTCTTCACTTTCTTTGTTTTAAATACCAATAGTAAAGTGACTTAAGAAATAATATGCTTCTGCTCAGGCTCAAATATAGTGAAAGGTGTATAAAAACACCAGTGCCTAAATGTAATACATAGTAGACACAAAAAGAAACAGGCAAGCTTGGATCTGGTATGAATCACATCCCACTTCTGTGGTGTTTGTGTTTAGCTGTCATTTTCTACACATAATGAAAGATTGATCCAAAATCCGACAAGGACGCAAAATCGATATGTGGATCAAATCGGATAAGGGATACTCACCTTCCTAGCATCCGGCGGTGAAGATCCTTTGCTTCAGCCTCCCGCGCGCCATAAAGAGAAGCTAGCACTCGAGAAATGTAGTTCCCAGAGCGCTACAATGGGAGGTAGGGACTTCAGACGACAGAATGCTCATCTAAGCAGCACTGTGGAGCAGGTAAGTTCACCAGGTCCACTGCTACTCATAAAAGGTTTTAAATGGTTGTCTTCAATAACCCATTTCAATTAATGGTGTATTATAGTGATCTTATATGAATAGTATAAAAAAAATTACAGTTTACAAGTCACAGATCAGTAAAACTGTAAATCACATCACAGCTATGTTTAGGTTCCAGACACATTGGTAAAACAAAAGTATCCCCTGGATGTTGGGCAAAAGGAACATCCTCAGGACTACTTGAAAAGCAGAAAATATCTGAATGCACCTTTCCCGGTTAACTACTTTGTTAGTAATATTATTGTTCCCCATACCTCACCAAATTATGTAACTTCACATATGTAATATACTGCAATACTGCTGTAAGAAAGGATGTCATTTGTTTAACTAGGTTATCTAGGGAATTTGCAACCAGCTGCTCCCATCCTTTAATGAAAGATAAACAAGATTTCAGCAGTACGGGCCTCAAACTGCATGCTGCAGAAAGACTATGAAAGATATTACACAGACTAAAAAAGAAGGAGATGGAAGAGAAAGAAAAATAAAAATACTTTACCCTTCCACCTCTAAAATAAATAAAATAAAAAAAAAAGAAGACATTTCAAGTTCAATAAAATGTGTTACTTTTAAATCAGATCGATGTTGTGAAATATTAATTTAATGTCCCAAATATTCATTAAAAAAGGGAAAGTGAATAGATATCCATATCATAACAGACACATATCGGGTTTGCATTCAGATATGCCTCCTAGCCGATGCAGAGCTGATCTGGCTGGACGTGCGCCACCAGAGTTCTCATTTCTGTCTAGCTCGGTCCCCTCTATTGATTATATATAAAACAAGAAACTTGCTGCATTAGCAGTGACTGGCTGTTGGCGACCAAATCAACCCACATGCATATTGCACACTGAAAAAAATAAAAGGAGCCAGACAGCAACACATACACAATTACACACATATACAGAGGCAACCACATACACAAAGAGTCACAAACACACAAGCCAGCAGCCTTGCTGCTGCTGCTTTAATTCATTGCAGGGGAGCATATTATATACATAGATAGCACAGGTACTGAATATTTAACTAACAAGGAGATATTTTGGAAACAATATTAGAAAAGATAAAACTATCCAGTGTGCGTCAGGCATTATATTTTGTTGTGATACATAGTACATACAATTCCCTTGGCCCTTTATAAACCGTGTAAGCTGTAGCCATTTATTTACATTTCCCTTTCTCTTTTTATGGTTTTAATATCATTGCTATATCCATTTAACAGACAACCAGCCTAAACTAATGTCTCATTGTGAATACCCTCCATTATAACTGCATGGGAAAGAATTGTTCAGGGCCGATCCTAGGGTCATGGGCGCAGGGTTTTTTGGGCGCCCCCAGGTGCGCGTGGCTATATCATTAACTCCTCCCCTTTGTAAATATCCCATTTCAATTGGGGGGGTTGCAACGACAACAGAACAATCTTTATTTTGAAGGGCCAACACAAACTTTTCTTTTAAATAAAGATAAATATTTGCCCATATTACTGTGTATTGCTTTTAATTATTTCTGCATACTACCATTTTTATGATGCTCAGCCAGCAACATGGGAGACTCATGGCTGGCTAGCTAGTGTTTTATCTACCGTTCCCATGATGCCAAACCAGCCAAAGTTTGCCATTTGCATGGCTGAGTATTCATTGGAAAAGAAGTACACAAGGAGTAATATATAAAATTACCCCATGCTCACCATGTCAGTCACCCACGTGTCTCTCTCCCTCCCCTATCCCGTCATGTCTATCTCTCTCTCTCTCTCTCTCTCTCTCTCTCTCCCCTATCCAGTCATGTCCGTCTCTCTCTCTCCCCTACCCCGTCATGTCCGTCTCTCTCTCTCCCCTACCCCGTCATGTCCGTCTCTCTCTCTCCCCTACCCCGTCATGTCCGTCTCTCTCTCTCCCCTACCCCGTCATGTCCGTCTCTCTCTCTCCCCTACCCCGTCATGTCCGTCTCTCTCTCTCCCCTACCCAGTCATGTCCGTCTCTCTCTCTCCCCTACCCCGTCATGTCCGTCTCTCTCTCTCCCCTACCCAGTCATGTCCGTCTCTCTCTCTCCCCTACCCAGTCATGTCCGTCTCTCTCTCTCCCCTACCCCGTCATGTCCGTCTCTCTCTCTCCCCTACCCCGTCATGTCCGTCTCTCTCTCTCCCCTACCCCGTCATGTCCGTCTCTCTCTCTCCCCTACCCCGTCATGTCCGTCTCTCTCTCTCCCCTACCCCGTCATGTCCGTCTCTCTCTCTCCCCTACCCAGTCATGTCCGTCTCTCTCTCTCCCCTACCCCGTCATGTCCGTCTCTCTCTCTCCCCTACCCAGTCATGTCCGTCTCTCTCTCTCCCCTACCCCGTCATGTCCGTCTCTCTCTCTCCCCTACCCCGTCATGTCCGTCTCTCTCTCTCCCCTACCCCGTCATGTCCGTCTCTCTCTCCCCTACCCAGTCATGTCCGTCTCTCTCTCCCCTACCCAGTCATGTCCGTCTC
Source organism: Pelodytes ibericus (assembly GCA_036172795.1). Classification (NCBI taxonomy): domain Eukaryota; kingdom Metazoa; phylum Chordata; class Amphibia; order Anura; family Pelodytidae; genus Pelodytes; species Pelodytes ibericus. Next base: position 114,212,467 of record CM069861.1, on the reverse strand, counting down.
TCTCTCCCCTACCCAGTCATGTCCGTCTCTCTCTCCCCTACCCCGTCATGTCCGTCTCTCTCTCTCCCCTACCCCGTCATGTCCGTCTCTCTCTCTCCCCTACCCCGTCATGTCCGTCTCTCTCTCTCTCCCCTACCCCGTCATGTCCGTCTCTCTCTCCCCTACCCCGTCATGTCCGTCTCTCTCTCTCCCCTACCCCGTCATGTCCGTCTCTCTCTCTCCCCTACCCCGTCATGTCCGTCTCTCTCTCTCCCCTACCCCGTCATGTCCGTCTCTCTCTCTCCCCTACCCCGTCATGTCCGTCTCTCTCTCTCCCCTACCCCGTCATGTCCGTCTCTCTCTCCTCTATCCCGTCATGTCTGTCTCTCTCTCCTCTATTCCGTCATGTCTGTCTCTCTCTCCTCTATCCCGTCATGTCTGTCTCTCTCTCCTCTATCCCGTCATGTCTGTCTCTCTCTCCTCTATCCCGTCATGTCTACACAGGAATGCATTTTCTGATTCTTTTCTAGAAAAACATTTCTCGAACAGACTCACCCCCCTTTCATCTCAACGCCCAAAAATGGTTTTCGCCAACATTTTTGCGAGGTGGAGATGTGGTATGCCAAGGAAATCGAGACCAAGTCAAACTCAAATTTAGCCTATGGGAGGCTAAATTAAACTATCATTTTTTCTTCTAAGTCAAACTCAGTTGCAGAGTTTGGAGTTTGACGTAGAAGAAAAATGATTTCACAACCCATTGGCGATAATGGGTGGTTCATTTTTTGAGACATTTTTTTAGTCTAAGTCAAACTAGGCACCTGGGTCTGGAGTTCTCTCGACTCACCTACTTTAATGCTGGCAAGTCTCATTATTTGCTATGGGAGAAAATAAATTAACACTGCCAGGGGGTTTTTTTTTTGTTTTTTTTACATCAAACTCAATCGCCAAAATTGGCACCCAAGTTTGACTTGGAAAAGCCAGGAAACAAGGATGGAAAGTGTAAGGAACTCTTTCAGGTAGTGCTGACCATGATATAGGATGTCATCCTGTTTCAGATAAATATACGGTAGTATCTGGTTTTAAGCAAGTACTGGAAATATCAGTTATAGAAATTATATTAGTAACAAAGGGCAAACAAGGATGACACAACCTAACCAATATTCTACAACATTGCTATTAAACTTTGAATGTAAAGAACGTAATTCCAGAGAATTTCATTTTACTGATAAATGAATCCTAATGCTCCGTGCCAGTGTTTCATTAACATACCAACAAATTCCAGTGCTGTACAATGGGGAAAGCATACATTTGTGACTGTGAAACAGTCACTGTGGAGAGGCTTTCAGCCTACAGCTTACAACCTAAAGCTTTTGTGCAGTCACTGCACATTAATCTATGCATCAGTAAATAACTGCTTGCAATAAAACTAGAAGAAAGGAGACTTTGAACAGATTCCCACACATCTGCTGGACAACTTTACAAACTTAAATTGTTAAAAAAAAAAAAAAAGTTCAAGGATAGCAGAGAAAAACATGATACCATTAGCTTTACAGTTTGATTGCAAGCTTTCAAGACCAAGTTGTTAGGTCCAGTCTTAAACACTTTTGTGTTTGTCTTTGTGAATTATTTGGGGTATGCCCAGATGTGGGTTCCTGGCTAGCTGCAACTAGAGGGATACCAGCCTTACCACAATGACCAAGCCAAAATGTATGTCTGTGGTTGCTGTGTTCCTCATGCAGAGGAGACCTGCCAGGAGATTTGGATCTGGACTGCCCTTATGGGTGGGACCAGTCCGATATGCTAATGGAGAGGTTTCCTCTGTAATGGTGGAGCATAAAAAACGGTGATTCTTCTTTTGCCCATTCTCGCTGAGCAGGATCTCACTTCTTTGTTTGTCTCCAGTCTTAAAACTAGGCAAAAACTTAAATAAAAAAAGCACAGTTCAATGCTTAAAACACACACACACACACACACACACACACAGGTATTTTCGCATAAATTCTGTTCAGTCAGATCATATTATATAAATTTACTCCCTGGTTAAGTGGGGCCATTAAATCATTTTACACATGCCAGATCCATGAAAGTGTCAAATGTTTGCAGTTATACAGAAATAGGTTAACGGCAGTAATCCAGTGTTTGTAAAAAGATTATAAGTTTATAAGATTCTCTCTCTATTAAAGCCAGTGATTAAGGCAATAAACTAGCATATCAGTTTCAGCGCCCATAATTTTTTCTCCATCTAGGTGCAGAATATCCTATAAGTGCTGGATCCTTCACATCCTGCATGCTATGTCCAGGTTGGCACAAGTGCAGTTCAACAGGTGTATTTGTTTTTCATGATAAATAGTATGCCTGTGGGAATTAAACAGTTTGTGTAATGATTGGCCTGTTTCTCCATTGCTGTTGGGCACTTTACACATATGCCATATCTGAAATCGAAACAGGATATTTAAAATCTTATTAAAAAAAAAAAAAAAAGTATCAAAATAAGGCATCCATGGCAAATGTGTTCTATAGGTTTTATACATTGAGAACATGGTCAACATGTCTTCCCTGTCTACTATTAAAGGGACTATCTGGTGCCCAAAATCCATCTTCCAAATGTTAATGCATAATGAAGTACATTCAAAGTACTTTACAATGCATATTTTACATGTTGCATTGCTTAAAGGGACACTAAACGTTTTTTTCACTTGTACCCGTGAAGGAAGGAAGGAAGGAAGGAAGGAATGTCCCTTTAAAATACTTACGCATGTATTAATTTTTGAAATTAGAGCAATTTGCAAGAAACCAGGACTGCCCACACTAGCCACACTAGTAAAATTTAATTTCCCTTTTTTGTTTTTGCGTCAGGAACCAATGAGAATAATTCCATTAAAATTAATGGAATTTCCTGTGTCAGACAATGTGTTGCACTATTTAGGAAATCCCACCATGTAAGAGCAAGATTACTTAAATTCCATCTGCAGGAGGAAGTGACTAAATGAAACAAAACTGACACATGCTCTGTGCCAGATCATCAGTGCAGCAGTACGGGAGGGCTTGAATATTAAAAATGTGATTTATGCAGAATGCCTGCATCAAAACACACTGGGGAAAACCCCTGTGCAGTATACATACTTCAACTTCAACCAAAGCAAGTTTGAAGGACTAGACTATCCCTTTAAAAAAAAAAAAAAAACATTATCTACATACACACATTTTTTGTTAGTCAATGCATGAAAAAAAAAAAACATTTACTAATTAAGCAAGAGAAAGAAAAATTCAGATTTATGTACACAAATCAACACCTGTACAATATGTTACATTTACACAAACATGAATGCATGCACAAACATAAAACCTTGTCAAAACATATATAAATACCGTAAGTAAGAAGGGGGGGGGGGGGGGGACAAAGGACATGAAAAAGCAATAATTTACATAAATTTAGTTTAATACAATATGGAATGTAGTGGCAGCCAAATATCAAACATAAAAAAAAATGTGTTTTAAATATGTCTGTGGACACTTTGGTTTATGACATCATCTGTGGCTTGTAAAATACACCTCACATTGAAAATCAATTAATTTGCATACAGTTCCTTCAACCAGTAAGAAAAAATATATAAAAATGCCACCAATAACAATAGCATGTGAAATTTCAGATTAAATTGTTTGGCAGACCAAATGATCTGGACCAATAAAGGCGCTCTAAAACGCCATTAACATTCTTTATAGAACGCCTCAATATTTCTCAGTTATTAGATTTTGTTCAGTCATAAACATATTTAGACTGCTACGGACAATAAACAACAAACTAAAGCAAGTGTTTCGTTATTATTGGGCTACCAAATATTTGTAGACTCTAAGGGCCAAACAGACCAATCAAGGAGCCGGCTTAGTTATTTTTAGGAGCCAGAAAATGATTCTTCCCTAGAGTTCTAAGTAAAACAATTAGATAAGTTAGGAGCCAGCAGCACATATTTTAGGAGCCAACGCGCTCTGGCTCCTGGGATTTTTCAAGCCCTGACTTATACAATATCATTTGTAATTTGTATTAGTTCACATTCACAACATACCTATACAAATATCAAAATAGTGATCAAATCTCAAAAACAGGACATTTGTAAATTAATTAAAAACTTTTCAGAGACAAATTACAGTTTTCTGTTTTTCCCCCAGCTCCTCTCCCCAATGTTGTCTTATTTTAGAGTAATCTGTCACTTAGTTTGCCTTCATAATATACCAATGAAGTTTACCTTGTGTGGATCTGGTTTTTAATAAAACAATGATCTAGATAAAATGGCCAAGCTAACAAATATCTAAACAACGCAAGAAATATAATTCAAACAAACAAAATGTAGTTTTGGAGACTTCAAAAAGAGTTAAATATAATTTAAAATTATAATTCTTAAAAAAAGTTAACTAAATCTCAAATGTTTTAATAGCTACATTGTGTTACATCTGGAACACTTATAAAACCCATGTAGTACTGGGAAATGTTACCTGCATTTAAAACCAGTTAAGGAAACAAAAAGGCACTTTAAAAAAATGCATTGCCTTTTAAGCAGAAGAAATACATTGCATTTTCCCCCCTGACTGGCTCTCTGCTTCTTATTAGTTTAGAAGTCCATGTATTGCATTTCTGATGAAATGTTGTCTAATGCATTCATGTTTATGTGAATGCCTTCATATCTTGGAAAAGCTTGAGAACACTGCAGTACTTAAGAGATCAGGGTCGCAATTTTACCCTGGCACCATTAGATAAGAGGTGTAACAAGAAAGTACAGGTGTTTAATTGTGCACAGGACACATCACCCTAGCATAGTCAGAACTATTGCACAGGCCAAAAAATACAAAGATTACAGTGAATTAATTTCAAGGTATGATTTTATTCAAATTGAATCACAATTCAAATTGATAGTTTTTGATGCAATAGAATTCACATTTGTACTTAATGCATGTGATTTTTATTACAAATGACTGTTGTATTTGTTAACTACCTGCTGCAAATAATGACCTTATTATCAAGATCTGTGAAAATACATAGAGCAGTATGCATGGCCACAAAAGGTTTCTGGAAGCCAACATATGTATGTATACAGGAGAATACAACTGTCCATGGTAGTAACCCTTCAATGAGACTTTTCAGAATCAAATCTAACTGGATTACAATAGCAACAGCATGTATTACATTAAACTTATATTTATATTATATATCTCAAAAACACACAGTTTGTGAAATAACTTTTGATGCACAGCTTTAGTATTTTCCAAAATAAGTAAAAATTAAAGAATGGTATCAAAATACTAGTTACTTTATGGATGTCAATCAATGCTCAGTTTGCAGAATATGTATTTTGCAAGGCACTGTAGGGCACAAACTGTACACAAAGTGTAGTGAATTAACCGTCACCAATACAAGGAATACATACAAATCACATAAAAATTCTGCAGAACAAAATGTTCATGAAAAAGGAATAAAAAAAAAAAGCTAAATACTATTGTATATATCAATTAACTACGAACACACTTACAAAAAAATGGAAGTATTGTAAAGCATATTTGGGAATTTCTTCAAATCTTTTAAGTCTGTATCCTTCAGTCTAAAATACAACATCTTTGAAAGAGTAGAGGCAGGAATTAATTTTAAGCTTTGTCAAATCTGATTAGCACAAAACACATATTCCAAGAAATGTGCCTTGTAGAAGTGGGAAGCATGATTCACTTCTTGGTTTGGATCATAGGGACAAGACTAACTTCTAGCTATGTCAGTGTGTGATGACATCAATGTGTGATCACTGTGTAACAGACAAAAAAAACAGTATTGCAGACTAAGTAATAAGCAGCAGCAACTGGAAAAGAAGATTTGTGACCACTACTTGTTAGGCAGAACAGAACTGTCTTCTGTGTGTTCAAAATATAATTTGATATATGCGGCTAAAACTGACCACTTCCTGTTAAAATACTTTATTTCAAACAGTATCACATGCATTAGAATCTGTGGCTATTTGAGGGATATGCTGGCTGGGATTATACTTGAAGGAATTTATTAGGTCCACCTTTCCCATTTTCATCTGAGTTTCGCATTTTCTTTCCCTCTGTACCTGATATAGCAACAGTTAGCTAGATTATGGCCATGGCTCCTAAAATCCATACTGTTGCCTTTTAACTTTTGGTTATTTTACGTAGAATTTTATGCAAAAAAAAAGCTCCTTAAAAGCTAGTGAGGGAGCGCTTGCCTGCCTGCCTGGGCGAGTGAGGGAGCGCCTGCCTGGGCGAGTGAGGGAGCACCTGCCTGTCTGCCTGGGCGAGCCTCCGTTTATGGGCATGTAACGTGTCTGTATGTATGTTTGCGTGATTGTGTGTATGTGCTGTTGTCTGGCTTCTAGATTTTTTTTGTTGGTTTCTAAAACGTTTTCCCATCTCCCTTTTTGGCACACACACATACGGACAATAAACTATTTGGAGCATTTTAAAGAGACTACCATTGAATAACCTTTGTCTCTGCTTTTAAAATGTACTTTTAAAAAAATATATAAATATTCCTTAGAGAGATTAGTGTGACTACAGAATCGTATCAGGAAAGGACATTATAAAGGCTTAAATAGTGTTTTATACAAATACACTCTACAGATCTTTGAATATACTACAGAGATATTTACAGAGATCCTACTAAAGAAGGTATTATGGCAGCATGAAAATTGCTGAAAGAGTAACAATTTGTCATTAAACATGTATCAACAAGAATGTGGAAAAAATCATTATAAAGCATTAAGTTTCAAATGCAGATAGTAAAAAGATGCAACACAACTGCCACTGAATTACAATTAGTCTGAAGCATTTAGCACAAAATAGTAAAGTATCAAAATCAAAACTATACATTTCTACACTTTCACAGACAAGGTTACAACAAAAAGGTAAAAGGCGTGCTAAAATATTTTTGGGTTGATAAAGAAATGCAGAAAAAAAAAAAAAGACAAAACACCATTGGCCTACTGACCTGTAAAACCTCAAACAAGTGTACCAACTTACAAAGACGTATATATCAATAAATCACTGTTAAATCACAGACCACCACCTTTGGTAGAACAAGAAATATAGATATGTGGTTACCAGAGTAGTCCTGAGATCATGACACTGCTGAAAGCCAAGAACAACCCCAGAACTACCGTATTTGCTCGACCCACCCCCCCCCCCCCCCCCCAAACTAAGGATATTCCTTTAGGAAAAAACTAAAAGCCTGAAAATAAGACTACCCTAAAGGAAAAACCTTTCTTATTTACCTTTAATGTGCCAATGCTTACCCAATGCTCCCCCCCAACGGTGTCTGTCTCTCTCCCACACCCTCCCTCCCCTCAATGTTGTCTGTCTCTCTCCCCCACCCTCCCCCCAATATTGTCTGTCTCTCTCCCCCACCCTCCCCCCCAATGTAGCCTCCCTGGTGGCTAGTGGGGGCAGCCAGGGATGTCTGCACGATACGTGCAGACATCCTCCATGCTGCCCGGCACTTGCGACAGGACCGGGCTTCATCATAGAAGTCCCGGCGGTCGTGCCAAGCGGCAGCGGAGGATGTCTGCGCGCATTTCACGTTGAGATTGAGGTCAGATTATAAGACGACCTCGAATATAAGACGAGGGGTCTTTTTCAGAGCATTATTTTCATTATATTTGAGTAAATACGGTGACCATGTTGTGCACACATACTAGATCACTAACTATTTAAAATCTGAAATGTGCCTTTTATACACAGGACTTACCATGTAAATGATGTCTGCCCCTGATGTTCTTGCTTTCATGCAATTCATCTACTGCAGGGATCTTGGGAAAGCTGGATTCACCACTTGCCTGCTGGTTGTGCGTCTACCACTTTGTCGCGTCCTCACTCTTCCCATTAATTGTGTAATTACCCCTAACTGAACCATTCCCATAGCTTCCACAGATATAACTAAAGCTACAACTATACCCCACCCCCCTCCCCTCACCAATGGACATCTGCATATGTGATTGCAATTACATAACAGCTGTCGATGAAGAATACAAGTCATGTCAGCTCTATGCTGGCATTACATCCTTGGATATTCATACTAACAAACAACTGTTATGAAATCTGTACCCCTTCCCACATGAGTAGTGATAAAACATTTCACTTCCAAAAGGGCAAGATAGCGCACTTTGGAAACAGAAGGGTACCAAATTAGTACTCTTGTATGAATACATTTTATTCATTTTGTGAAAACAAAATTCCCAAAGAAAAAATAAAATTAAAAAAACAGTGCAGTATATGAAAACAACAGAGAACCTAAATGCAACACACCTTGGTGTGTGCATGTTGAATACCATCTCCATTAAAACAACGCTACATGTTCATCAACTATCTTGCTGTTGTGTCTATACTTTGCATACCCTGAGGGTCTCCATTAGAGCACATTTCACTGATTAGGGTCTGTTCAGGAGAGTGTGAGTGAGCCAATTTTACTTGGGCTTATAGGTTCTCCAGTGTTTTGATTTATGAAATATAGAAAACATAATGGTGCAGTATATCATTTTTACCATAAGGTTATTATTCCGAGAAGTTCTATATCCCTTGCTGTACAGGGTAACTAAGTGTCAGGTGTGGGATAGTGCACCATTTCACCCACTTTTTGAGATTGTATTTCTTTCCTAGTTAGTGAGACACTAGCAGATTTGGAGCTGCTTTCCACTCACTACAGGGCGCAGTACACTTACTTTCTTGTTGTATGTTATAAATAAATAAATCACAGACCAAATTTAAAAACCATTTAAAAAATTATGCATTTGCTTTGAATGCCCAATTACCAATAAATAAAACATTTCAATTCTCCAGTATACATGCTGTTTAGTTTACTGGACAAAGTCCCTTTGATATGCCAGTGGGCAAAATATTCTAAGGTTTTTTGTTTTTTTTTGAATAGCTACACATGTTGAAATAAAGTACTCAATGTAACAAGGCTGGAAAATCATATCCCACTGCATCCAATTACCACAAAGCAAAATGTCTGTAATTCATAAGAATACCTTACATGGGATCTGTAATTGAAACTCTATATAAAAGTTAAGTGAGAAGAAAATTACACTATTTTATGCAAATATTACCATGCACATGTGAAATTATATACATCCTCTGCAGCTAAAATCTTTCTTCCTGATGCAAAAGATTAGTAACTAGAAGCAGACATGTATGCAAGAAAAAAGGCACCACAACTAACTGATAAAAGGCTATTAAAGCTTTCAGGCTTCACAGTCCTACAAAAAGTGATTGCAGTAAAGTCTTGGTAGGAAAATTACTTTTTAATAGAGTAGAATCAGCCATTACCTAAGCTGTAGTTTTGTAAATGTATTTTAGAATATGTGCTTTTTAATCTGGTCTAGTCATGTAAATAAATCAAGTTTACAAAATAAGCTACTGGCATCAAATCCTACACTATAGTGCAAGAAGAGAATATTTCAAAGGTTTTTTTTTCCTTAACCCCTTCGAGTCATAGGACATGCCGAGCATCTCCATGTACAAGCTCCCCTTGCAGACATCGGACGTGCCTTGCATGTCCGGCTGTTCTGATCGCGATATGCCTAGAGGCATACTGCAATCATACTCAAACTGCCATGGCTGAGTGTCTCAGGACCAAGGCACTTCAGCCATGTCTGCAGAGGTCCCTCCATAATGTCCGATCTCTGCAACAGCCAATCACATTGATCGGATGTGTTTAGATATCAAAACATGTACCTGGCTTTGACAGCTTTAGTCTCTCACGGCCACACAGCAATCATAGGGCAGTGAGGGACCACTTACAGTTTGGGCAGTTTGCTCATGTCCCCCAAATATTTGTAGGCAACCTTAGGGCTAAGGCTAAAATGTCACTATTGTTAAAAAAAAGTGTGTATTACAAAAAGCAATACGTTACTTGTACTTATAGCCTTAAACTTGCACACACACAAACAAAATAAGTTTTCCTCAAGAACTTTGTAAAGGTTTTTACAAGAGATAGAATAAGTGTCTGTTTTTTAAATTGTTAACACTCCTGAGCTATGTTTCAAAGCTGTCTTGTACAGACTATATCTGCTCTAAGGGGTGCATGTTTAAAATCGATTACGAGGCAAAAGGTGATCATTGCTGAGTAGAAACCAGCATGAAGCACATGTAAACACAGGAGAAAATGCATTTTTATAAGGAAAACCAAATACAGTACACATGATAGATAAACAAAAAAGGGGAAAATATAGAAGAAATGGTTTTATACCTCACCAGTAAAAAGTTACAGCATAACGAATATTTTTGTTTTTATATTACATCATTTTGATTGCAACATATTAGAGACCTTAATTTGTTAATTAAATATACAAAATATAAAATACATACTAAATACAATACTACATTGATTTAAACTATTCTCATTTAGCAGTTTCAAAATAATTTTTTGCAAATAGTAAAAAATACTGAAATCCAAAAAACTCTAAAGCCATATTATTTGGGTATTTCAAAGCCAAACATTCCAAGTTCTCAGAGCCAAATAATTCTGTTAGGCATTGCCAGTTTGCAGCCTACCTGGACTGCTAGGATTTGCATATGTTGTCCCTATAACAGAGGCTTGCCACTAAACCATTAGACAACTAAATAATATTATTTAAAGGATTTAAAATCCAGTATCTATAATGCTTAAAATACAAACTGCAAGTATGCCAAACACCATATCAAAAGCTAGTAGAATAATAATCACAACATATTTACCATTATGCCATATGGAGCTCTAACAAGGTATTAAACCAAATTTGCAAATTAAGTAAAATATAAAAAAGTAAAAAAAAAAAAAGACAAGCAAGTCTAGAACATTTAGATTGATACCTGTCACAGCCTTGTTCTAGAAGTATGGCATCAATGACCACAATAAACTAGTAGCAGCATACACAGAGTAAATACAAATATAACAAATCAGATTCAAAATATTTTAAAACATCACAACAGTGTAGCTTCTACGTGGCATAAATATATCTATTTAATAATGTAATCTATTAAGTTCCCCTAAAGCAGTGGTGTTACAAATAAAATTACTTACAGCAGGCAAATGGTAAAGGGCTATTTTGCACCAGGAAAATTAAATAAATGATTGCTTGGCCCGATGAGCCCATTTCAGCTGAATAACCAGTTTGTGGCATGCTTGCAGTGATCTCAGTTGTGCCTGAGGCACGGTGTATGTGTGAATGTGTTTCCAAGAGGACGATTGCATGGAGCAGCAGCGCCCTCCCTCCTCTCTTCTGCTTCCAGGGCTCTCAGGCCCCTCCTCCATTCCTTCTCTGCACAATATCCATGACGTCTCTCTTTATTCCTCTACCACATCAAATTCATATTTTCGGGACTAACAAAATATAAATACACCTCCCTAAAAATAACAAATAAACCCTTTGGCACACATCAAATCAGTTTCCCCTCCCAACCCGAAACACCTATTGTATGGCTTATTGCTCGCACTATACAGCAGTGGCATCAACCAAAAATGCGGGAAATTCAATTTTATTCCACTGTGTGAAAATATAAGGTAATAAAAAACTTTTCCTCGGCAGTAGGAAAGACTCACCAAATTTTGGTAAGTCCTGGGGTGTTCTTTGCCCGTCCAGTCTACCCTGGTTGGCAGTAACTGTAATGGAAAGAGATGCACAGAGGGGTCTGTTATAATTTACACACCTCCTGGTCAAGTCACATCAAAAAGTACTCTTATATTTATATTCATTTTTAAATGAAATCCTGCATGCACCGTTACAGCTAGCGATGAGAGGTAACTGATCCCATGAACTTGCTCTCTCCGGATGTAGCCCGTTCTACACAGGGACCGACCCCAAACCTAGAGGTGGGTTGTCAGAACCTGGATAGGCTCAGCTGCAGACCCTAATAATAAATAAATGGCACCCACGCCCCCCCTGCAAAATGATGCTTTGATTGGAAGGGGGAGGAGCAGCTCAGGCACAGCCTTGGGATTTTTTTTCTCTTGCAAATGTCTTTTAACGAAATTATACGACAAAAGCTGGGGAAAGGGCTGCAGTATAATTTAGGGAACACTTATATTAGTAGCCAAACACCCCCTTTGCGCTGGGCTAACGTACAACCATCCCCCCACTACTCTTTGCTTCCCCATGCAGCTCACCTCCTTCTTCTCTACTTCTCGGATCAAGACCTGAAACGAAGATATAAAAGCATGGATCAGAGTATGATGGGGAACCCTATACATATCACAAGGGATGGGAGTTTAGACAGGACAGAATTGGGGCTAAAAACAAGGGGTCCCACCCCCTTTCTGCACATTATGTTGTACCTGTGCTGCTTCTTGGCAGGGTCCATCTTCTAGGAATCTGGCAATGAGGAAATAGAGCTCTGCAAAAACAGAGACAAACGATCAGACCACATATTATACCCCCTTACACATTTGAGCATCTGTATAGATTACATATTGTTTATTATAGATGGGGGGCAGGGATGATACCCATACCGGATTTGAGCTCGGTGCTGTGCTGGTTGTTGGAGGTGGACATGTTGGGGTGGTTGAGTATCCCTTGCTGGGTATAACTCCTCCTTAAGTTCCACTGCCGCCTCCTCCCGCTACCGCCGCCGGAGCGGATCCCCGGGCCCTGCCCCTGGAGCTGTCAGGGTCTGGAGCAGGAAGGAGAAAGAGAAGCCTCCGCTCTCCACCATGCAAAGCCAGGCGGAGGGAGGAGGAAACAACAAGCCGAACAGAGAGGTACTCTTACATATCCTTCCGCCTACCACTGGAGGAGAGAAGAAGAAAAAGTCCCTTCCATTCTATCAAACAATAATGTGCATAACTTTCATTTTTTTACAACGGAAAATCCTGGATTTTTTATTTTCATAAATCAGAGGGGAAAAGCAAAAGAGTTCACCTCCCATAATGTTTCCGAGAAGCCGTTTTTTATTCAATGCTGGTTAATTTGGAATTACACAAAAATGCATTTAGGCAAAGTATGGTGTACAAGGGAGTATTTGCAGAAAATATAGTGTACAATACATTGTCACATTAGGTTATCAAAATCACAAATTAAACTGTTTCTGACGATTTTATGTTTTGCCACAAGTTTTAAAATGTAAATAATAGGTCTAATATCTGTTTTTATTTTTGACATATAAATATTTAACTTGGGCCTCAATGAATTGGAACAAATCATTCGTTTTTTTAATATTTTTTTTTTCACTATGAGATGTATTTCAAATTTGTTGATCTCAATTTAATTATGACAAGACACGGTTTACTTGAGTTTATTTTAAAAATTGCTTATGAATGCCATCGAAAGATTTTGCCAGAACTGTATTCTGAATATCTGTATTAATTATGCCAGAAAATAAAAATCCATCTTATTTCAAGACCTTACTTCCATATTGTTGCTCAGAATCTAACTTTCAGTGGCAAAGCCTTGCAGAACTTCAGATGCACATGTAACAACACTTTACATAGGTTTTCATTTCAAGTAATAATTCAGTAGTAGGCACAACTAATTTAGTTCTTTACCAGCAGAAGTGGTAGAGGTAAACACAGTCAAGGATTTTAAGCATGCGTGGGATAGACACAAGGCTATCCTAGCTATAAGACAGGGAACGGGGGACTAATAAAAGTACTCCAAAAAAAAAAAAATTGGGCAGACTAGATGGACCGAATGGTTCTTATCTGCCGACACATTCTATGTTTCTATGTTCTCATATTCTATAATTCTGTCAACAGATTTATTAGAAAATTAGGTATATGAAAAATTACATTAAGATTTAAAGTGGTAGTACAGCCTTGTGTCAAGTAAATTCTGTGTAGGCAATTGTAGTGCCAATGAATGTGGTAACTAGTGTTGAGCGAACCTGGGCCGCACTATTCGGGTTCGTACCGGACATTAGGGTGTCCGTGCCACGAACCCGGACATTTCACTGGATGTCCGTGATGGAGTTCGACGATTTAATGGCGCATGTTGAAAGGCTGCAGGGCAGCCAATCAACAAGCGTTTAACTCGTTTGCCTTAGAAGCCATCACAGCCATGCCTACTAATGCCATGGCTGTGAATGGCCAGTGCAGCATGTGACCCAGCCTCTATATATATGCTGGAGTCACAAACACGCACATCACATGAGCTCTTCTTAGTGTAGGGAGAGGATGCTGCAGCTGTAAGGGACAGAGTAAAAAAACTTCTGTTGTGGAATCTTCAAACTACAGTGATTATGTGATGAACGTACCGTGGTTCAGAAGTGGAGCCCCAATTGCAGTAGTGACAGCCCTTGCCAGACACCACAGTACTGGAGGATTAGCGAGACTGCAGCAGTGACAACTGGCACGAGTGTCGGAAAAAGGGTAGTCGAGAGGAATCCAGGTAGTAGAGCCAGAGATAGAATAAACGGTAAAAAAGCCGGGTCAGGGAGTCCAGAGATCACAAAAACGAGGAGGAGAGCCAAGGTCAGGGAGCCAGAAAGCGGGAAGTCCAAACAATCAAGCCGGGTCAGGAGTCCAGAAGAAGCGAAGGTCAGCAAAACAATCCGGGTCAAACAACAATAGCAGGAAATATAACAAAACAGGAACAGGCAAGGTGAATACTCAAGCAATTTTAAAAAAGGCGCGCTGGTGTTTTAAAGGGCCATAGCCCCGCCCCCGTGACGTGTGAGACACGCGCCGTGCCGCTCGTTTCCATAGAGACGCTCGGGAGAGAAAAGCCACAGAGGTCTGACGCGCGCGCACTAGTAACCAATGCCGGGCACGCGCTGAGCGGGGAATCCGACGGCTGGGGATGTGAGTGTTGTTATGTCCCGATCGCGGGACCCGTCTGGCATCAGGTCTTGTAGGTGGATGACGGGGGGTAGCCCTGCGATCCTTACAGATTATTAAAATTACAGTGATTAATTTAGTGAGTGCTATACTACATATTTGTACCCTGCCCTGAGCCCAGTGCCACAGAGAGTGCAGTGCACTTGCAACTGCATGTGTGCCAGGCACATTACTTTAATCCTGTTCTGTTAGCTCAGTGGGCAACATCTAGCCATTTTTAAATACTGCAATTTGTTGGCGTTAAATAGTACATTTGCGTCCTGCGGTGTACTCCGTATCTGAGAGTCAAATAGAACAGTCCAATACTGTGCTTACAGCGCACTTTGAAAAATTCTAATTGTTTTGGGTGCTAAATAGTGCATTTGCCTCCTGCACTTCATATCTGAGAGTCAAATAGAACAGTCCAATACTGTGCTTACAGCACACTTTGAAAAATTCTAATTGTTTTGGGTGCTAAATAGTACATTTGCGTCTTGCGGTGTACTCCGTATCTGAGAGTCAAATAGAACAGTCCAATACTGTGCTTACAGCACACTTTGAAAAATTCTAATTGTTTTGGGTGCTAAATAGTACATTTGCGTCTTGCGGTGTACTCCGTATCTGAGAGTCAAACAGAACAGTTAAATACTGTGCTTACAGCGCACTTTTTGTGCGGTGCATTTCTTGCAGTCCAAAAAACAAAAATACAAAGAAAAATTCTTGACTATTGGCGGTTACATTGTCGCCTGACATAAACCATCTGTTACTTTGGTGGGTGACCGCAAAGAATGAGGAGAGCGTCAAATAAGGGACGTGGCCCTGGTCGTGGTGCTGCTGGTGTTGGTGAAGCTCCTGTTGCAAGTAGGGGATGTGGTCGATCTGTGCTAGCTACACGCACAAGTGAAACACCTTCCTCAGGTGCTAGTATGCGACAGAACCTTCAGCGTTATTTGGTAGGCCCAAATGCCATTCTTAGAATGGTGAGGCCAGAACAAGTACAGGCGATAGTAGATTGGGTGGCTGACAGTGCCTCCAGTTCCTACACATTGTCTCCCACCCGGTCCCCTGCTGAAAGCTCAGAGTTGACACCTGCCGCCCATTGCCATCTGTCTTTCACCTCACCCTCTTGCAAATCAGCCAAGCAGTCTGAGCCACAAGTCATGCAGAAGTCTCTTTTGTTTTTTGATGACTCTGCTGGCGTGGTCATCAAACCTAGCCTTGCCCCAGAAGTGGAAGAGATTGAGTGCACTGATGCACAACCACTTATGTGTCAGGATGTGGACATGCGAGGACCACCACAGCACGTCTCTGATGATGACGAAACACAGGTGCCAACTGCTGTGGCTTTCGGCAGTATGCAGACCGGCAAGGAGGGCAGGGTTGAGGAGTGGGTGGAAGATGGTGTGGAGGATGATGAGGTCCTAGACCCCACATGGAATCAAGGTCATGCAAGTGACGTGTCCAGTTTGGAGGAAGAGGCGGTGGTCGCAAAGAGACACCAGCGCAGCATAAGAGGGAGCAGGGTGCAAAACTGTAGCGGCCATCCCCTAGACAGTACGCCTGCTGCCCACCGCACCCAGGGGCCGATCACACCAAAGCCAGCTACAAGGAGTTCCCTGGCGTGGCAGTTCTTTAGACAATGTGCTGACGACAAGACACGAGTGGTTTGCAAGCTGTGCAATCAGAACCTGAAGCGAGGCATAAATGTGCTAAACCTGAGCACAACCTGCATGACCAGGCATCTACATGCAAAGCACGATCTGTAGTGTAGTAAGCACCTCAAAACCCAAGAAAGGTCTCAGGCTCCTCCTGCTTCCTCTTCTGCTGCTGTCTTGGCCTCTTCCTCCAGCTCTGGAGTCACAGTGGCACCTGCCACCGAGCAAATAGAGGAAGTGGCAGCAACGCCACAACGTCCGCCACCATCCCCAAGAATCTCCACACTGTCCCATGGAAGCGTTCAGCTGTCCATCTCCCAAACACTGGAGAGGAAGAGAAAGTATGGCCCTACCCACCCGCGAACACTGGCCCTGAATGCCAGCATTTCCAAATTCCTGGCCTTTGAAATGCTGTCATTCCGTCTGTTGGAGACGGACAGTTTTAAAAACCTGATGGAGGTGGCTGTCCCACAGTACGTGGTTCCTGGCGAGCCATCCCTTCCCTGCACAAGCAATTGGCGGACAAAATCAGGTGTGCACTGCGCAACGCCATCTGTGACAAGGTCCACATAACCACACATACGTGGACCAGTAAGCACGTAACTGTAAGTAACTGCAGTAAGTAAGTAACTGCACACTGGGCAAATGTAGTGTTGGCTGGGCCTGAGGCAGATAGCAGTTTGGCGCATGTCTTTCTGCCACAGAGGATTGCAGGGCATTTCTCTTTGCCTCCTGTTGCCTCTTCCTCCTACTCAGATTCTTCCTTCTCCTCTACTACCTCCTCATCTGGTCAGCGTAACACCTTCACCACCAACTTCAGCACAGCCAGGTGGAAACGACAGCAGGCTCTTTTAAAACTCATATGTTTGGGGGAAAAACCCCACAGCGCACATGTCAGGAACTGACCATGCCTGGACTTGAACTCTGACTTCCATGTTCCTAACCCTCTTTTTTACCAGTTCGCCAGCCTGTCTTTTACATTTTAGCGTATGTTCTAGTAACAATGAATATACAAAGCCTTATTATTATCATCAACTCTCCTCACCTGTGTCAAGTCATGTGCTCACTCTCAGCCTATAAAAGCCTCTTCCTGTGAATCTACCTTTGCCAGATTATTGTGATTCCTGCCACCAGTATATCAAGTTTCCTATTGATTATAACTTACCTGTTACCGATTTGGACTGTCTCACTACTCTGCTTTCTCCTACCCACTGACCTTGGCTTGCTTGACTCCGCTTATACTTTTTGTTCCAGCCTCACAGCTCTGCTAAAAGACCAGATTGTCACTCAAAGCTCAGGGGCTCAACCACCTGGGTAACGAGTGGCTACTTCTGGCAGAAGACCTTGCTGATCTGGCTACTGGACTCCAAACCTGTTAACATCAGTATCATTACAGCGCAGGAGCTGTGGACGGGCATGGAACAACAGATCAATGAGTGGTTGTTGCCACTGAGCCTCAAGCCGGCCTGGAGGTGTGCGATAATGGGCGAAATCTCGTAGCAGCTCTGGGCCTAGCCGGTTTGACGCACATCCCTTGCCTGGCGCATGTACTGAATATATATCAGAGATGCTACAAAAGTGCGGGCCGTCTGTGCGCACTTTAGGCGTTCTCACCCTGCTGCTGCTTGCCTGTCTGCGCTGCAGCGTAACTTAGGCCTTCCCGCTCATCGCCTCATATGCGACGTGCCCACAAGGTGGAACTCCACCTTGCACATGCTGGAGAGATTGTGCGAGCAGCAGCAGGCGATAGTGGAGTATCAGCTGCAGCACGCACGGGTCAGTCGCTCTGCGGAACAGCACCACTTCACCACCAATGAGTGGGCTTCCATGCGAGACCTGTGTGCCATTTTGCACTTTTTAGAGTACTCCACCAACATGGCCAGTGCCAATGATAATAATAATGGCTTATGATTAAGCGATGTGTGCGCAAAACGCCTACTACCCTCTCCTATGTATAGAAATTCCATCATATTGTTGTATAGCAGTGTCATTCATAATAAAACTATGGTAAATTTGTAGCATAAACTAATTGTTATAAAAAAATACAGATGGCCATTACATTCACCGGTGAAAACATTTTTTGGCTTCAAGGTTTGAAAATTTGTGCGCATAAGAATCGATGGCACATTAGATTTGCGTAAATACGGTAATTTGATGACTTGATTTTATACTGAGTTTGTCCCTCGACCCAATTGTGGTTGCTATATGACTTGCAAATCTGTATCCTGTAAATACTTGAACCAAGAAGACCAGATCTGTTCATCCTTTATTAGCATTAATACAATTACTCACTTTCATAGCAGTGGGGAAAATAGGTAATTTCCACTGACAAGAAAGAATGTAATTAATTAGCTGGTGGATGCAATAATAGCAGTCAGTAGCTCAAAACTGGTGCTACTTCTGGTAGAAAAGGGCAGAATTTTTAAATAGCTTTAAAATGGCTTTATTTTCTGATTAGCGTACAGAATCTTGATGCAATGTTTGTCCATTAGGCATGCAGAGGTGCAAGTATATGGTCATTGGGGTAAATTCAATGCCTCCATAAGTTAAAGTTTTTAAATCATACATTATTCCTGAAGGAATAAGGTGCGATGCAATGGGGGCTGCAGAAATATCGTGCTGGACAAATGTCCCTGGCAAATTACTGTGCATGAATAAATGTAGTTAAATATTCCCTAGCTCTACCTTGCCCAGGTAGGGGGGATGATCAAAAATGGTCCCAAAACCTGTTTAAGGATGCTCTTTGAAAGTGTCAGCAACACCCTGGATCCTCATCGTCACCCATGGAAAGGGACCATCCATTTAAAAAGAAATAAAAACTGCATCTGCAAAATAGAAAGAAAAAGCTGACTCTGATCGGAAGCCTCCCTCTCCCAACCCTACCAATGGGGTAATTTTCAAAACCCAAAATTTTTTTCTTTGCAGGTAAACCCTTTCAAAGTTGCTGGGAGTAATGTTAGTGTTCCCTAGAGCCAGCAGAAACGATATGGGTGGGATACTGGTGCTATAGCCCCAAATCTCTGCTGCATAGCCCCGAATTGAGACGACTGTCGTTGAGCAGAGCCGACACTTTAAGGGGCGGCTCTGCTCAAGGACAACAGTCTACATTCTGGCTATACTCAGGGCTGGCTCCATTCCAGATATACTCAGGGCCGGCCATTCCATCAGGCAACTGCCCCAGGCAACATCCTGACAGAACTTTGCTGCTCCATGCAAGGGCGGATCCAGAGTCTCAGGAGGGGCACTACACATATCCGTCTGTCTTTTCCTCTCCCCCATGTCTGTCTTCAATTGCCTTATCCATCGTTACACGCGAGGAGCACAAGGCAGCACTGTTTAACACACACAGAGCCAATGCTGCCTGTGTCTCCCCATCAGTGAGCCGCACTGCGCTACAAGGTGGGTGGACCTTCACCTCCACACCTGGTGCGGTCCACCCCCACTCCACTGGCTCTTCTGGGGGGGGGGGGGGGGGGGAGAGAAATTGCACCATTTCCCCCCACTGGTTCCATGCAGCATTTTTTTTTCTTTCTGCAGCCTCAGTCGGGGACAATGCAAAGTCCCAGACTGAGAGCTCTGATAGAAGGAGCTAATTGGGGCTGTTGACACCTCGGCGCTCCTCCAGCAGATAGGGTCATGGGCTCTGAAATTTTCAGGTGGTCAACAAACGTTTGTAGGTCTTCATATGAGTGGAAAGTCTTTTGCTCGCCACCATATTTGAGAGCCAAATGGAATGGAAAGCCCCAGGAGTATTTTTTTTACTTTGGCCGTCCTTAACCTGTCCGTCAAGGTTTTCCATTGCCTTCGCTCATATAGTGTGGACGGTTCCAGGTCCTGGAATAGCTGCAGACTGAAGTTCATAAAGATCGGCGCTGATTTCCTGCTTTTTTGCATAATTGCCTCTTTGGTGGCGTAATAATGGAAGCGAATCACTACGTCTCTAAGCCGGGAGCCTGGGGGTCCAGGAGCTTGCAGGGCTCTGTGCACTCTGTCCAGCTGGACTGCGTTGTAGGTAAGTCTTGAAGCATGGCTTGAAACATCTGTGTCAGGGCCTTTACCAGGTCAGGTAGGAGTTTAAGTGCAGGGATAGTGGAGGTGTCTGGTTGCATGTTAAATATAGTGCAAAGGGAGAACAGATAAAGAAACAGAGCTTGGTATTGGAATAAAGACTGAAGGAGAGACAAGAGGGAATTTATCAAAGAACTGCAGAATAGGAAAAGGGTATTAGTAGGAACTCCAGAAAAGAGCTATGGTAGGGACTGTAGACAAGGCAAAGGCAGGTGGTGAGGCCTTAGGTAATGGTGAGGCCTGAGAAGGGTAACTAAGCAGGAACACCCTGGAGAAGGTGACTAAGCAGGAACACCCTGGAGAGGGTGACTAATCAGGAACACCCTGGAGAGGGTGACTAAGCAGGAACACCCTGGAGAGGGTGACTAAGCAGGAACACCCTGAAGAGGGTGACTAAGCAGGAACACCCTGAAGAGGGTGAGTAAGCAGAAACACCCTGGAGAGGGTGACTAAGCAGGAACACCCTGGAGAGGGTGACTAAGCAGGAACACCCTAGAGAGGGTGACTAAGCAGGAACACCCTAGAGAGGGTGACTAAGCAGGAACACCCTGGAGAGGGTGACTAAGCAGGAACACCCTAGAGAGGGTGAGAAATAAGAAGGGTAGCTTAAAGGGAATAACTTAGCTGAAGAGATCTTGATGTACTCAGAGGGTCTCAGGAGCTGCTGAAAATCATCTACCGAGATGGTTGAGCCACTCAGGTTCAGATTCCCAGTTCCTGGACAAGGTCACAATACAAATGGGCTTTAAGGAGAGTATCAGGAACAGAAATCAGGCCTCCAACTTCAATGCAAAAGCACTGTTTGCCAGAAACTGCAGCTATTTAACCTGGGTGTGAGCAAAAGGTAACGAGCCCACCTGACACCAAACAGAGGGGAAGGAATACAAGCAAAGTAAGGTAGGGAGACCTCTAGAGGAGGCAGGAGGAATATAAACACATAAATAATGACTTTTAACCCCTTAAGGACAGATGACGTGCCGTGGACTTGCCGACAGGTGACCTGCCTGGCACGTCATGCACTAAATTGAGTAAAGAAAGCGACCAGCGGTCGCTTTCTTTACTCTATCGGTGTTGCTACAATGCCTCTATGTAGAGGCATTGTGCAACACCCCCCAAATGTGCAGGGGCGCGCTACGATCACTCCACGGAGTGATCGTAGCAGCCATTTAAAAATGGCTGCTCCCCTGCACACATGTGCTTAGAAAGCGAACGATCGTTCGCTTTCTAAGCATCTCCGGTGTTGTTAAAGTGCCTCGCCAGCGAGGCACTTAACAACACCATGATGCTCCCCAGAACCGATGGTGGTCGCTCTCCTGAGCGACCCCATCGGCTCAGTAGAAGGGAACGTTGCCTATACAGGCAGCGCTTCCCTTCTAATGGCAAGAGCATCGGAAGTGAAAGTATTTCACTTCCGATGCTCTAGGGGGAGCCAATCGATGCCGGCACAACAGATCTATGTGATCTGTGTGCAGGCATGTATGGTAAGTGCTCTGATGAGCACTTACTATACAGTCAAAGGCAATATTAGCAAATATTGCCTTTGACAAGTATTGATCTGCCTCCCTCACCTTACTAGTTTTAGTAAGGGAGAGAGACAGATCAGATAAAGTAAAAAAATAAAATAAAATAATAAAAAAAATATTTAATAAAAGCCATTTAACCCCTTCCCTGCCATTGATCGCTGTGTACGCAGTGATCATACACAGCAGCACATTTTTTGCTGTCTGTGCATTTTTTAGGGGTTCATTATTTTTACTGTAATTCATTACAGTATAAAAAAACTCTTTTAAGAGAGATTAACCCCTTTCTTGCTGTAGATCACTGCCTAAGCAGCGATCTGACGCAAATGCAGCAATCTTGCTGCAGAAGCATTTTTAATTTTTTTAAAACTTTTTTATTACACCCGTTACGTGTTAATTATACCCGCTAGGGGACTACGTTTAACGTAATTTTTTTTAAAATAAGAGCTATTAACCCCTTCCTTGCCGTATATCACTTCCTAAGCAGCACATATGGTCACTGCCTAAGCAGTGCATATGGTCACTGCCTAAGCAGCGCATATGGAGCAATCTAGTCGCAGAATGATTTTTCTTTGCTATCAGCATTTTTTTTGTCACACTCGCTAGGGGTTAATTATACCCACTAGGGGATTACGTGTATTCCTTTTGAAGCTGTCTGAACAGGTGTATAGCGATCAGTAACAGCCGATCAGTGGCAAAGGTGGTTTGGTGATTTCTCAGATGAGCATCACCATTCGTCTGGTTCGATCAATATTGGTAAATATTGTTCTGACCCATATGGATCTGCCTCCCTCTCCTCACTTGAGTTTTAGTGAGGGAAAGAGACAGATCTGTATAACATAATTTTTGAAATGTAATAAATTAAATAAAATGTAAAAAAATTGTCCCAAGGGCTTTTATAAAAGCCATACCCTTTGTATAGTGTAGTGTATTAACCCCTTCCCTGCCACTGATCACTGCACAGCAGAACATTTTTTCTTGTCTGTGCATTTTTAGGGGTTAATTTTTTTGTACAGTACTACAAAGGCTCTTATAAGAGCTATTAACCCCTTCCTTGCTCTACATGTTCAAATTCCAAGTTTGAAAATCAAAAAGCGCACCTCTCAAATGTAGCCTTTTAACCCCTAACAAAGCTGACAAAGCTATGCATGGGTGGTATCCCTGTGCTCGGGAGATGTTGCTGAACATATATTGTGGTATTGTTTGTCAGTGACACATACCGAAATATGTGAATTTGTGTCTAAAGTGCAATGTATGTGGGAAAAAATACACAATAAAATGACTACCACAAACTTTGACAAAGGCTGGTGGTAGAATTGGTTCATGGAAAGTGTTAAAATAACACCATTTAAAATAGCCTAGGGTGTCTACTTTTACAAAATATATACTTTTTGGGGTAAAATACACTGTCCTACTTAAAAAAAAAGTCCCAAATGAAAGATGGGCTCAGGCTGACTACACGTTAATATTCCAAGTTGAAAATGCGCACCTTCACAATGTGGCCCTTTAGCCCCCAAACAACCCAACAAACCTATGCATGGGTGGTATCCCTGTACTCAGGATATGTTGTTGAACACATATTGGGTTATTGTTTGGCAGTGACACATACCAAAATCTGTGAATTTATGTCTAAAATACAATATTTGTGAAAAAAAACCACACAAAAATTACTACCACAAACTTTGACAAAGGCTGGTGGTAGAATTAGTGCATGGAAAGTGTTAAAATACCACCATTTGAAATAGCGTAGGGTGTCTACTTTTAAAAAATATATGGGTTGATGGGGTAAAATACACTGGCTGGTTTCAAATATGTCCCAAATGGGACATGGGTGCAGGCGGTCTGCATGTCAAAATTTTAATTTGGAAAACCAAAAACTGCACCTACCAAATTTGGCCTTTTACTCCCCAAACAACCCAACAAACCTATGCATGGGTGGTATCCCTGTACTCAAGAGATGTTGCTGAACACTTATTGGGGTGTTTTTTGGCAGTGACACATACCCAAATCATCTGTGAATTCATGTCTGAAGTACAAGGTTTGTGAAAAAAAACCACAAAAAAATTACTACCACAAAGTTTGACAAAGGCTGGTGGTAGAATTAGTGCATGGAAAGTGTAAAAATACCACCATTTGAGATAGCCTAAGGTGTCTTCTTTTAAAAAATATATGGGTTGATGGGGTAAAATACACTAGCTGGCTTCAAATATGTCCCAAATGGGACATGGGTGCAGCCTGTCTGCATGTAAAAATTTCAAGTTGGAAAACAAAAAACTGCACCTCACAAATTTGGCATTTTAGCCCCCAAACAACCCAACAAACCTATGCATGGGTGGTATCCCTGTACTCAGGAGAAATAGTAGAATCTATTTAGCATGTTTTTTCGTTCGCTATTGTCGATGAGGAGAAGTTGTTTCAAATAAAAACAAAGAAATTTGTGTATTTTTTTTTTTTTTACCATATTTTATTATTTTTATTAATAATATGATAAGATATGATCAAAAAGATGGCATCCATAGAAAGCCCTTCTTGTCCCGATAAAAACAATATATAATATGTGTGGGTACAGCAAATGACAAAGAAGAAAATTACTGCTAAACACAAACAGCACAGAAATGTTAAAATAGCCATTGTCCAGAAAGGACAAAAATGTTTCAAAGGCTCTGTCCTTAAGGGGTTAAGGGGTTAAATGCATGAGTCAGAAGGTCATTGTTGAACCCTAACAATCTGTCACCGTGGAGGCCAGGGTTTTGATTCCCATAATCTCAGTGAGCCCTCGTAACCACACGTTGTTCCTCCTCGATCTGTTGCCGAGCTCTTTGAGTGACAGCTCCACTTGGGTGACCCTATGGTGGAGATCCAGAGTATCATCGGCAGTCTGATTGTAATCCGTGGTGAGGGTCGCCACTTGGTCAGCTTGAGTGTCCAGATCGGAACGTAAGGTGCGGATCTCCTTGTTAAGGGTAGACAGATTGGTAGATAGTTCGTCATGATGAAGCTTTGTAATTTTATATACATGTCTTCGAGGTCTTGCTTGGTTAGTGCCTGCGCCGCTGGAGGAGTGAGAGGCACCATTCTAGGTATCTGCGAGGCCTCTGCTGCAGTTTTGGCGGGAGTTCGCGTCTTTAAGATGGGGGCAAGTTCTGAGGGCTGTTGTTTCTGCCGACGACGTGTGGCTGATGGGGGGCCCATAAGAACTTACCTATAAAGGTGTGGTTGTAGGAGAGTAGCCAGCTAAATAAAGCAAAAGATCGCTAGCCTGCCGGGGAGCAGGAAACTCACGCAGCCATCTTGGAACCGGAAGCCCTGTCTCTCCAGGCTTAATTGCATAGAAGCAGGCTGTAAACCTGAATATCCAGGTGACACCCAGTGTGTCCCCAGCTACATCTATGTATTGCGCTATGGGAATATTTTATATAATGCACAAGGTGGTGCATGCTATTATCCCATCTGTTTTCATTTTAATAAAATATTTTTATGTATGTTACTGTTCAGCAATGTCACAGTACTAATGTAACATTATAGTGTTCGCCAAAACGCCTAAAAATCCACCAATTCTTCAAAAACAAATATAGATCTTGCTGTTGCTTCCATAGACTTCACATAGGTCCCATGCCATTTTATCACCAGCCTGCTGTTCATTTGTACTCCACAGTGCAAAGGTGGACTAGTAGGAGACACAGAAACAACTGGGCAGTAGCTGAGACAAGGTTGAGACTGAGTTATGACTAGACTGTTCTGGACTGGCAGGTGCTGCTCTGAGGCTGAACAAGGCAGTGGCTGAAAGCATGGACACCTGAAAGGGGGAGTAAGAGGAAGCAATTGCCTCACCTGAAAATTCCAACTAGCCCTCAGAAATAGCAGCAGAGATGCAAGAAACATTAGGTTTGCAAGAGTAGGTTAACTAAACATATAGAGCAGGATAAACACCTTGCAGGCAGGGTAATACAGCAAAAATTATTTTATTTAATTATGTACACCCCCTGCTGTCATATTGGTATGACACAGAAAGAAAGCAGAGCGCAGTGAGTATAGACACTTATAAATGCAATACTCGATATCTGCGTACACTTGCAAATGTGTGAAAATATTTGATCCCATAACCAAAACATACAATGATAAAATAATGAAATAGAATCTATATCAATACTGTCTCCACTCAAACATCAGTAAACAGCAAAAAAAAAAAAACATAAAAATGAACACAAGTAATAAAATATAATGGATGTATATAAACGTGATACAGCTTGACAGTGAAAAACACAGCAGTGATTAATAAACAATAACGATTAAAAAAACGTCAAACCAGTGAAAACTCTTACATGTACACCATTATCATTTACCAGACCTGAAAATAAAACCATTTAATATGGTGCAGTATGTCCACACTAGAATTGCATATGACTGGAACAAAAACTGTTTAGGTTAAATGGCACACTCAGGAGATAGGGAGGCGAGTCTAAATAGGAATCCAATATTGTCACTATTGGTCACATTTGAAGGGGCTAAATCCAGACCTATAATTATTTTTAATAATATTAACCCCTTAGTGACAAGACATTTTGACCTCGACTTTCCCTTTGTGACAAGGGCTGTTTTTACATTTCTGGGGTGTTTGTGTTTAGCTGTAATTTTCTTCTCTCTCACATACTGTAACCACACAAATTATATGTTGTTTTTATCATCATTAGAAGGGCTTTCATTAGATACCATTATGTTCATCATATCTTATCATTTACTACAAAATCATAAAATATGAGGAAATTTAAAAAAAAAAACACTTTTTTTAACTTTGACCTAAAATATAATTTACACAAATACAATCATTAAAAAACACCCCATCTAAATAGTTTGTAAATGTTGTCCCGAGTTCAGAAATATGCATGTTTCCATATTTTTCTGTATTTTGTTGCGAGTTATGGGGCAAAAAATAGTGTTTTTGATTTTTTCCTATATTGACCTTTTGACCCCAACCCGAACCCTAACTTTAAACCCAACTCTAACCCTTATGCTATCTCTTAATATATTTTAATTTTAACCCTATTCCTTATGCTAAAAATTGTTTAAACATTGCAATGTTGCTTGCTGTCTCTAGGGGCAGTCAAGCACCATATTCAGAGCGACGGAAGTGAATTTTCTTTCACTTCCGAAGCTCAGACCACAAGAGGGCATAGCCATATTGACAGAGCATGCTGCTCTGTCAATATGGTGCCCAAAATCGATCCGTGGTGCGATCGTGGGTGCCCCAGAGAGGAAATTTCGGTGCTGGCTATTGCCTCGACATCAAAGCAATAGACCAGCACCCTTAAAGCAGTTTTCGCGATTGCTGATCGTGAAAACCGCTTGTTTCACCGCAGGGCGTGCCTGACACGCCCATTGTCGGGAAGGGGTTAAAAAAGACCCCATCTAAATAGTTTATTTTTTTAGTAAATTAGTATTTTTTATTTGAAAGTTTTCAAAATAATAGGGGAGTACAGAAAGGAAGGGGGGAGGGCATAACGAAAAAACACATTCACGTTAAATGTTCCGGACGCAGTAGGAGGGTGAGACCCCCCTCGTCGGAATTACATGTAAGATAACTATGGGTCCCTAGAGGGTTCCATCTTCTAAGCCAGATATATATATAATATGTATGTAAGTATGTATGTATGTATGTGTATATATATATATATATATATATATATATATATATATATATATATATATATATAAATACATACATACATACATTCATTATATATATTCAGGGCCGCCATCAGGGGGTGACGGGCGATATACCCGTCACGGGCCCGGAAGCCCTTTGAAAAAGAAAATTAACTTTTTTTCCCCAAAAATCAAACAAACGGGACATCTGCCCAGGGCCCGCTAATTCCTGGGGGCCCATGGCAGCTGCCCCGTGGGCCCCCGCCAGGCCAACCCTTTAATGGGTCAGCTGCCCCAGATGGCACTTTGCTGCTCAGTGCAGCTTTCCTGGGGGAGCTTGATAGAAAGAGGTCTCAGCCTATCAGGTGAGACCTCTCAACTCTCCTGATTGGCTGACAGTTCAGAAGCCTCCCGTGATTGGCTGAGACCTCCTGCACAAGGAGCTCAAAGCACAGAGATGCAGAGAGGTAAGTTAGATAGACAGTGTGTGTGTGTATGTCAGTGTGAGTGAGTGTGTGTGTGTATGTCAGTGTGAGTGAGTGTGTGTGTGTATGTCAGTGTGAGTGAGTGTGTGTGTGTATGTCAGTTTGAGTGAGTGTGTGTGTGTATGTTAGTGTGAGTGAGGGTGTGTATGTCAGTGTGAGTGACTGAGTGTATGTCAGTGTAAGTGAGTGTGTATGTATGTCAGTGTAAGTGAGTGTGTATATCAGTGTGAGTGAGTGTGTGTCTATGTCGATGTGAGTGAGAGTGTGCGTGTATGTCAGTGTGAGAGTGTGTATATCAGTGTGAGTGAGTGTGTGTCTATGTCGGTGAGAGTGTGCGTGTATGTCAGTGTGAGTGAGTGTGTGTGTATGTCGGTGTGAGTGAGTGTGTGTGTATATCAGTGTGATGCGGACCCCAACTTTTAGTCACATATTAATTTATAAACTATCGGGGGGGGCGGGGTCCCTGAAATTTCTGATGGCGGCCCTGTATATATTTATTCTATGTGATATTTTGTGGTGCAAATCAGATTACACTTTGGGTTTATAATTGTAGGATTTTACTAAGTCATGACATAAAGTCATGATTTATAAAGACACGGAGACGAATATTTATGCTTAACTCTTTCCATTTATTCCCTCAGCAGCAAAATTTAGAATGAAGAAAAACATAGCAAAATTAATTTAACCAATCATAACACATATGTAGATCTCGCCCCTCCCCCTTATAAAGCCCTCAACTTGCACCAGCTCCTCCTCTTTCTTTGGTGGGACCGATAACTCTAAAAATGAACAGTTCCATCCAACATGAATGTACAACTTGTAGACGATTCAAAAACTTCTTCAAATCAACTCAGCGGAACGAAGATACCGAGTAGGGTAGATACGATCTTCATACTAAGAGCAAAGGAGAGGTAATAGAATAGGTTAAAAAAGTACTCAAATTCATTTGACATACTGTTAAATCGATGCATCAGTTACAAATAAACTCAGATGTATTAACATTGAGCAATCAACAATCATATTTAATTAGAAGCAGGGATGGGAAAAATGCATATATATATTAAATATATAATAAATAGGGTGGGTAAATATTCGTCTCCGTGTCTTTATAAATCATGACTTTATGTCATGACTTAGTAAAATCCTACAATTTATAAAGACACGGAGCCTCATATTTATGCAAGTTCAAAGCTGTTCCAATAAAGCCGATGTAAAATGTTTGACTGGTTTGAAATAAAACTCTTTAAATGTAGATTTCCTCGACCAGTCTGCAGCTTTCAGGATATCTTCCAATCTGCTGCCCGCTGCTATCGCATTTGATGCCATTTCCCCTCGGACAGAATGAGGGCCAAAGATAGTTGTATCCACGCCGGCTTCTCCAAGAATCCATTTGACACATCTAGCTAGAGTTCCAGTAGATACCGCATGATGAGGCTTACGAATGGCTAGAAACAGGTTAGAAGTACAGGAGTGACGGAAGGTTTCAGTTCTCTGCTCATATTCCCGTAAACAAGCCACTGGACACAGTTGTGGGTGATCCGGAAAAGAAGGGTAGAAGACTGACTTTATAGCAGTTTTTGTACGTCTTGTAATGTCAAATAACACTCCGTCTGGAGTAAAAGAACGTGCTGATGAATCCAAAGCAATTACATCAGACACACGTTTACAAGACACTAAGCAAAAAAGGACTACCATTTTTGCTGAAAGCTGTTTTAAAGATAAGTCTTCGTTCGGTTTCCAATTATTCAAGAGATCAAAAATCAATCGTACATCCCAGAGATTAGAGTATCTGGGCCTTGGAGGTCTGGCCAACCTTATGTCTTTTAAGAGTCGATATACCAAGGCATGTTTTCTGGCTGGATATCCTTCAAAACCTGAATGACCAGCTGAAATAGCCGAACGTAGCACATTTATAGATCTATAAGCCGAACCGGACTGAAATTTTGAAGTTAGGAATTCCAAAATTTTTGTTACAGGTGCTGATACGGGATCCAGG
This sequence comes from Pelodytes ibericus, assembly GCA_036172795.1. Taxonomy (NCBI): domain Eukaryota; kingdom Metazoa; phylum Chordata; class Amphibia; order Anura; family Pelodytidae; genus Pelodytes; species Pelodytes ibericus. The sequence continues at coordinate 114,182,339 of CM069861.1, read as the reverse complement.
TGTTGTTCCATGCTCCAGTTAGACCATGATTTCCATGCAGAGGTGTACAGCTGTCTAGTTCCTGGGGCCCAAGCTCCTGCCAGGAGATCTCTAGTTGCTTGTGGAACATCTGAGATACACCAGGGTCCCCTGAAAGTAGCCATGCTAGCAGTCTCAATTGTCCGGAAGTTACCAGAGGGTGAGCATTCCCTTCTGGATCCATTAAGAGGTCCGGAATTGATGGGAGGAGACGAGGAATGTCCATTGTCATTTCTAATATCGTGGGGAACCAAGGTTGTGCCTCCCACCATGGGGTGATTAGAACTAAGGACCCTTGACATTGTCATAAACGAACCAACGTACGTGCTATTAGGCAGAACAGTGGGAAAGCATAAGATCTGTGAGGAGGCCATTCTTGAAGGAAAGCGTCTGTCGCCACTGCCTCCGGAACCGGACGCCAACTGAAAAATCTAGGAAGTTGAGTGTTCAACCGGGATGCAAACAAATCCATGGCCATAGGACCCCATAGTTTCTCTAAGCGTTGGAACGTTAACCTGTGAAGGCGCCAATCGCTTGAGTCCTTCAGATATCGTGAACTCCAGTCTGCACCATAATTGGCCAAGCCTGGGATTTGGGTGGCTTGGATTGAAACGTTGTGAGCAAGGCAGAATTGCCAAAACTCCGTCGCTAGTTGTGAGAGCATTGGTGACCTCGTGCCCCCTAGGTGATTTATGTAGCGGACTGCTGATACATTGTCCATACAGAGGAAGATGGAACAATTGGACAACTCTCTCGCGAAGCTTTTGACAGCGAATGTTCCTGTATGGAAAATGGCCTGTATTGAGGCTGACAGAAGTCCGATGATTCTTGCCAAATGACGAATCGTGATTTTGGATCGTGTTAATGTCTTCTTGATTTCTCTCTTTATCAATTTCACTTTGATTTTGGGTAGGTGTAAGGATCCTTGGACCGAATCTATGTTGAAGCCCAAAAACTCGCTCGTCTGTGTGGGCTGAAGAAGGGATTTCTCTTGATTGATAAGGAAACCTAAGCTGTGAAGGAGGTCTATCGTCCAGGTCAGATGTAGTCGTAGTGTGTTTTCGTTCTGTGACATAATTAGAATGTCGTCTAGATAGATGATAAGTCTCACACACCTTTTTCGTAGATGAGCCATCACTGGTTTCATAAGCTTGGTGAAACACCATGGTGCGGATGACAGGCCAAAAGGGAGACATGTGAAACTTCACATTACATCTTGCCATAGGAAACATAGGAGTTTTTGGTGTTCTGGAGCTATTTGCACAGTCAAGTATTCGTCTTTGAGATCTAGTTTGGCCATCCAATCTCCTAGTAGTAGTAAATCTCTCAGACAATGAATACCTTCCATCTTGAAGTGATGGTAACGCACGAAGGTATTCAAGGGACGTAGGTTTATGACGTCACCTTTCTTGGGTACTAAGAATAGGTTGCTTACGAAAACCATAGTGTTGTCTTGGATAGGACAGATAGCATTTTTCTGTCTTAGGGATTGTACCTCTTGGTCTATCATATATTGATCCGATCTTGGAAAAATTATTGGTTGAGGACACCCCATTTGGACGGGAGGAGATATGAAGTCTATGAGGTAACCCTGTACTGTTCTGAGGACCCATGTGTCTGAAGTGATCGTGGCCCATGTGTGTGTGAAACATCTGAGGCGACCCCCCACTTCTGTCGGGAAAAAAGGGAGAGAATAATTTTGACTTACCATATCCACGTTTATGTTGTAGTGATCCTCTGATTCCTCTTGATTGCCAAGGCCTGCCTCGTTGTGGGAAAAACGTAGGGCTCTGGACCTTGAACTCTTGGGCAGGTTGCCTAGGCTGGACGGGACCTCAGGATCCACGGTATTGACCCCTAAAGGAGCGGCCGGCCAGACGGCCCCTAGTTCTGCCGGCCCCAGCGAAAACCTTCTGATTGAAGACCTTTCGCATATTTGATTGAGCTTTGTCTAAAGCAGTAAAGGTATGGACGAAAGTCCCTAATTCCTTTACAAAGGAATCACCGAATAATAGGCCGTTTGCCTTAGGACACGGCTCTGAAATGGCCATATTTATAAGTTTTGGCTCAATTTTTAGCAAAATAGCTTTCCTTCTCTCAGTGGCAATAGCAGAAATTGCATTCCCCAATAAGCAAATGGCTCGTTGAGCCCATCCTCTAAGGGTGGACGGATCCACTAGAGAATCATCCGCCATGGCGGCTTCGGATAATTTGAACATTTTTGTGATAGGACCACAAATAGGAGATATCCAGGATCTTGTCCTGGCAATTTTTGGTTGAGAAATCTAAACCCTTACAGGCTTTCCAGCCTGTTTTACTTAGGAATTGGGCAATCTTTGGGTCAACCTCAGGGGTAACGCAAACAGCATTGGGCACTGTAGGCCTTGGGCACTCGGCCCTTAATTTGCTTCTAGTGGTCTTATCCAGGGGCTTACGGACCCTGGCTGCTAAATAATCCGCTACATTGGCCACAGGGGTCCACTCCGAGGAACGAGGATGTCTCAGATCCTCTGGAGTGAAGAGAGGTTCGCCCTTAGGATCAATCAGTGTCGAAGGATCTGACACCGAGGGTGCCATACTTGAGGAACCACCTTCCTCTGGATCCAAGGGGTCTGCATATATCACTGGTGAGTCTTGATCCGATAAATCGGAACACTCTATTTCCCCTTCATAGTCAGACGTAGAGTCTGAATCTGACCAGGCTTTTGCCCGCTTCCATTTGCGCACCGATTTTGCCCGGTGGCAGGCTCTTTTGCGCGGTGACAGAGCGCCCTCCTCGACATGACGTGACATGTCCGTCCTTACATCTTTAGATATATGCTTGGTCTTGGCAGATGCCTTGCGACCACTATGATTCCCTTGATGTTCGTTTCCTTGAACATCAGGAACCTGAGACCTCTGAAGTACCACATTAATTGAGGATGCTAAGTTAGCAATTAATGCCCTAAAATCATTAGCATTCAATGGGTCAGATGTTTGACCTTGATTTATCAAAGGGGAAGAGGTAGGTTGTACAATCTGTGCCTGTAATGAGTTTTGAACTCCAGGCTTATCTGATTGTTTTGATAAAGACATTTTAGTCAGTAGAGAATATTGTAATGGGTAATACCACCAAGTACCACTATTACAATAGTAAAACCCACCTTACTGAATAAGAAAAGTACCCACTATGACAAGGTTGTCAATAAAGGGTAAAGTACAACTTTAATGAGGAGTAGAAACTCAGAAATAGTAAAAACCACTGAACCTGTAGAAGGAAAAACGGGCCAGTACACTTTCCAACCGTCCACCTGCTTGTACAAACGTGACAGAGGCAGGTGGGCGGTATTAGAGTTGTTTTGGCGCGAAAACGGAGCCTAAAATTGCGTCCATTCTGGCCATAAACGAAGTGAAAGTGGTAGTTCCTAAATGGCTGCCGCACTGCTACAGCACATGCGCGGCAGCTGAAGAGACATTCGAAAATCAGGAGAGGACGCTAGGGGCGCTAGTCACGATCGCCCAAAGCGTCTAGTGAAAGCGAAAGTAAAACTGACACAACCCGAATCGGCTGAGCAGAGTCTCCGTCGGTTATTCAAACAGAGAGAAGAAAAACGGGCTCTGACTCAGTCGAATCCAACGGGGACAAGAGGTTTGTTTCAGGAGGCTGAACAAACCTCAGACAATAATATCAGGACATAATTAATATATCTTACCTGTAAAGCTACAAAGACATAGAAAACCAGACATATGGTAACACAATCTTACTCTAATACCCAACAGGAATATCCAATCCATTTATAATCAATAAAATCATCAATTATATTTTGAAATAACACCATATATAAAAAGAGAATACTTATCTGCTGAGGGAGCAGCAAAGAAAGAGGAGGAGCTGGTGCAAGTTGAGGGCTTTATAAGGGGGAGGGGCAAGATTTGCATATGTGTTATGATTGGTTAAATTAATTTTGCTATGTTTTTCACTTCATTCTAAATTTTGCTGCTGAGGGAATAAATGGAAAGAGTTAAGCATAAATATGAGGCTCCGTGTCTTTATAAATTGTCTTTTCCTCCTAGTGACAAGGAAAGATTTTTGGATGAAAAGAAAGACAAGTTTGGATGAGTTTGGTGTGGAAGAACTTTACTGGCCCACACAGAGCCAGTACTTCAACCACATTGAAAAATGCAAAGTCATAAAAGTCCCTGTTGGTGTAATGGTTAGGTGTCCCAATACTTTTGTCCATATAGACATGTATGTGTGCAGCAGCCACTAACATGGATATGTATGTGGTTTTCGCTGGATGTTTTGGGCCTTTTTAATTGGGTGAAGTTGTATTATTGAAGATAACCTCATTTTCTATTTTACTGCATTTAATATTGTGTGGAATGCAATTTTAATTTTAAACTTTAGTATGATCCTGCCCTCTACTGGCCACCAGTTCTAACTTACTTGTCATTAATCTAATAATATTTAAATGCCCATTGCATGCTGAAGTGAAATACCTGAAATGACTTTTTATTTTGTGTAATGCCAGTAAAGTGAAAGAAAATCAAGAGTTTTAAGATGTATTAAACATTTTTGCTAAGACATTAAATTAACCTGTTTTATCATTGTTCCTGTCCAATAGTTATCATTCTGGGAGTGTGTTATCCCTGAGCAGGCTTTTTAACAATCAAGGCTATTTTTTAAATCTATTTAAAAGATACAGCATAATTATTTCTGACATCTTCACACCTCATGCCAGGGCATATAAATCATGGTCACAGGGATCACCACTACAATTGGGCCCACCACTATGATTACTGCACTGACAAGTGGTGTGGGGGAAAATCTGGTAGTATAGCAAGTGATGTGGGGACAAAGCTGGTACTGTGGAAAGTGGTTTTCGCCCGTCTGGCTTCAGTTCCTGTCCGAGAGGTTCGCTACGTTTGCAAAAATCGTAAGTTTTCGGCCGTCGCATTTTCGGCGCGGCCGTTTTACGTCACCCTATTATTTCGGTCGCACTCGTATGAACTTTCGGTTTATTCACACGAGTGCCGGCGTTCGGCTTTCGGCTGGTTTTCGCATAAGCATGTTACGTTGGTTTTCGTATGGGGCTATTTGGGATTTCGTATTATGCCCGTCATTTGACGAATACTTTTTACTTTTATGTTGCTACTTGTATAACCTAGGGCGACCTCTGGTGGCTGTTTTATTTTACTTACTTCTCTCTCAGTGCATTCTACGTCCCCTGGTGGTTATTTAAGTTATGGCATGTTGCACTAATAGCTTATAAATTTGGTTTTGATTGAAAGATGTATCATGCTGGTTATAGTTTTGTTGGGCAATTTGTTTAAATATGTTTTCAATTATTTACACTATGCTTTTACACTCGGTCACCTTTTGTTCATTCCTTTGCCGTATCTGGTCTATTATATGGTATAATTATGGTAGGCACCAAGGAGACCTCTGGTGCTCAGTGTCAGTTATAGGGACCTCTTGTATTCAGTATTCTGCACAGAGTACACCGGGTTCTGCTACCCACCACCTGTTTTCACTTGCATGGGTCAGTTCATATTTAAATATACCTTAAAGCATCCTTGCACTTTGGAGTATTCAGGTTCCTATACTGTTGAAATGTTATTTATAGGTATCTGATCATCCTGAGGGTCAGGGGCTCCTTCGTTTCACCCTCACAAGTTCATATTACTCTAGTAGGTTACTACGAGCTCACCTGGGTCACGTGTCCTACTTTCTGCAAATTTCACTACTAGTTAGTACTGCTGGTGGGTCTCAGATTGGCTGGGGTTTTAGGGGCACAATTTCTTTTTACCCATTCGAACGTCAATTACTCTTGTAGGTTACGTCAGATCTCCTATACACTTATTATCTACTATCTGGCGACGTACGTCACGTTTTCGACTACTTCTCCCTCTCTACCTACCCTTCAAGGTTTGTATGGATACTGGCATCCCAAAAATAGGACACACTAGGTAAATTTTCTTGCCTTCTACGCCTTACGTTAGTGGTCCCGCGAGGCCAACACCCATCCTCAATTCGGAGGTACGGCATCCCCTCGGGCCCATTCATAGCTAGCCGCCTCACTTAGTTGCATAGAGAGGGCCTCACTTGTCACTCCCATTCTGTCTTATGCCTTTCCAAGTCACAGAGAGGCCACCACCCCGCCATAATGCCAATGGCCACGTACCCCACTCGCGCCAATTCATAGATAGTGCCTCTCAAGGCCGCTTGGCCACTAGTAGGGCCTCACCTGTCACGTCGCTTAGTAATTCTTCGCCGCTTGGCATTAGTTACAATAGCCAGTTGGGTAGCCCCAGTTAACATACTATTTTATGTTGTAGCATGTCTCAAGTTCCTGAAGAAAGGGAAGATGTGTCCATCGCCAGTACACCAGCTAGATCGGTCACTCCATCGCTGGGTGACGACAACGCGAGCCCTGCATCACTCAGGGCATGGACTGTTCCGAGAATTACGGCTGAATTAAGGAGGAGGAATATTCCGTTCCCCGCTACAGCCAGGAAAGCTGAGTTGTACAGGCTATTAAATACCCAGACTGATAACTCTGGGGCAGGGGAAGGATCCAGCGGGAACCAGTCCTCAGATCTGCAGTCAGTTTTGTCATCAGTCCTGGTCTCTTTGGGTCGTATTGCGGACAGACTGGACAAAATGGACGCAGGTAGCCAGCAAAGGTCGCCTGCTGCTGCAGGGAGCCCAGTTGCTGCAGTATGCTTGGACCTCCTACCGGGTAATTTTCCAGCTAGTTCAAAAGACCCGCATATAATCACCCCAGCACACATGGTGCCTGCTAAAACCAGAAAGGACATCTTGGAAGGAAAGGATATCAATCTGGTATCACTTTTGATTGCCTCACAAGATGTCCTTGAGAATAAGACATATGCATATGGGGATGTGTCAGTGGTTCTCAAGTCCAGAGATCCCAGGTTGAATCAAAAGCTTTCTATTCCAGAATTTGTACTAGCTTTTGGTATATACAGAGACGTCCTATGCTCTGTATATCCAGATAGGAGGGAGGAATTGGACCTTTACCTCTACAAGCTGGTGGATTTGGGACTACCACCGTGCTTTTTCCGCAAGGGCAGCTGCCACTCTAGCACAATTCAATATTCAAGCCGATTGGGGTGTGCTTGATACTGAGCTGTTTTGCCAGCACTTTGCGGGCCTGAAAACCCCAGCTTGTGCCATTTGTTCGTCCAATTCCCACACGGCTAATTTATGTCCTAATTCCCCTGAGGTGAATGCTGTTTTTTCACCCGCTAATGTGGTACCCACAGGGAGGTCTGGCAGGGTGCTTAAAGATAAACTAGGCCGTGATATTGTATTCTTGGGCAAGTCACAGGTCTGTAACAATTTCAACGCCGGGTCTTGCGGTTACAATGCCTGCAGACTTCTGCATGTCTGTTCTAACTGTTTCAGGGCTCACGCCAAGGCTATGTGCCCCAATAAACTATTCCCTAAGCAGTATCAGACGTCTCTTCTTGTCCCCCTACTGAAAGAAGTTTTACGTAATCACCCATCACAACATCTCGTTGACTTTTTGGTGACTGGGTTTACAATGGGGTTTCACACGGGTATTGTTCACATGCCTACAGGAATCCTGGAGTGTAAAAACTTACAGACAGCCCTTGCAGCACCCGACACTATCGACTTACTCCTTCAGAAGGAGTTGGATCAAGGTTTCTTGTTAGGCCCTTTTGATTCCCCGCCGTTCTCGGTTTGGAGAACTAATCCCATAGGACTGGTCACTAACAAATCCTCACTTAAACAAAGGCTAATTCTCGACCTGTCAGCCCCCCATGCATCTCCTACGCCAAGTCTAAATTCATTAATACCATCCGAAGAATTCTCCCTCCAATATGCTAACATAGATAACGCGGTCACAGCCATCCTCTCAGCCGGGGTAGGGGCATGGCTGTGTAAAACAGATATTGTCAACGCTTTCAAATTACTCCCCATTCATCCATCCCTATGGCATTTGCATGGGGTTAAGTGGCGAGGCTCGTATTACTTTTTCACTCGTCTCACGTTTGGTTCAAAAAGCAGCCCCAGGATTTTTGATATTTTTGCGGAGACGCTGTGTTGGATGCTGCTTAACCTCTGTAAGTGCCCCACAGTTATCCATTACCTGGACGATTTCCTGACTGTAGAGAGTAACTCAGCACCTCCTACTAGCCTCCAGTCAATCACACGACTGTTTACACGATTAGGAGTTCCGGTATCACCGACTAAGACTGAAGGTCCCGATACTATAATTAATTTCTTAGGGGTAGTACTTGACTCCGTGAACATGCAGGCTAGCCTCCCCAGGGACAAGATTGAACGCATTCTGGCAGCCATCGATCTTTACTTGGGAGGTGGCTCATGTAATAGGATGGAATTGCAATCCCTGTTGGGTTCATTGAACTTCGCTATGAAAATTATTCCCCAGGGGAGAGCATTCATTTCCAGGTTGCTTCACCTATTTCCAATGTTTCAAACCGACGCATCCCGCATTACACTAGACATACATGCCACTGCTGACCTTCGTATGTGGAAGGAGTTTTCGTTAAGCTGGAACGGGAAAAGCATCTTTATCCCGGTTTGGTCGGAACATTCGGTATCACTCTGGACAGATGCAGCAGCCACTTCTGGATTTGCCGCTATTTGGGGCAACAGATGGATGTATGGTAAATGGCCGGGAGAGATTACAGAGATCCCCAGGTTTAAGGAAACTTCAGCTCTTTTTGAGCTGTATCCTATCGTGGCGGCAGCAGTTAAGTGGGGAGCAGGCTGGTCTGGGAATACGGTTCGTTGCTTCTCTGACAACATGGCTACATGCCACATTGTGAATAAGGGACGTTCCTCTTCCCTGGCCATCATGTGGTTCATGAGGACTCTCTCATGGCTGGCCACCAAACACAGTTTTCTTTTGTCTTGCATTCATGTGCCTGGTTTTCTCAATATTGCAGCTGATCACTTATCACGGTCTCGGTTTCATGAATTTCCGGGAAGCCCTACCAACAGCTGCCCTAATACCAACTCCGGTACCACAGTGGCAGGAGATGGTCTGGGACTAAAAAAGCTGCTATGTCATGGGCGGCAACTCTCACAGCTCAGTGTTTCTGCTAATACTAGGAAGGCATATGGTAGAGCGTTTGATGTATTTAATAAATTCTTGTTGGACTTTGATATTGTTGACCAGTTTTCCATGGAGACCATTATTGCTTTCATCTCCTTTTGTCACCTTCATCTAACATTATCATACAACACCATTAAATTGTATATCACAGGTATTCAACACCACATACTCACTTCTTGGCCTAACAAACAACGCTTTCTGTCCTCCTACCAAGTTAAAGCTATACTTAAAGGTATCAAAGACTCCACTCCTACACCCGCACCTGCTAGACTACCCATCCACGATCTATTATTCCAAGCACTGTCTAATCTACTAGACACCTCACCATTCGAAGGCCATACCAATCGTGTTATTAAAACAGCCATCTATCTAGCTTTTTACGGTTTTCTGCGGCCTAGAGAATTCACCACCACTAGCGTTAACTCACTCACCTTCATTACTAGATCCGATCTCATAAGGGTGCACGACCACTATCAGCTATCCCTACACCACACCAAAACTAGCGCCAAAGGTCAGACAGTAATTATACCCTATTACCCCACTAGTAATATCTGGTGTCCGGTGGAAGTTTTTGACACTCTTCTGGCTTTCTGTAATATGGCTCCAACACAGCCACTCCTGTCCTTGCACGGTTATATACTCACTACGAGCAAATTCATGATGTATGTTAGGATGTTGTTGATCCGGCTAGGTTTGAACCCAGCCAGCTATTCTGGACACTCCTTGCCGTTGAACGGAGCAGACGCAGGGTTGCAGAGCTCTGCACCCAACAAGCAATTAAACTTGATTTATTCATGGCTAACCTGAACAAAAAGGCAACTACTAGACAGCCAGACGTGGGGGTAGCCATGGGACGCAACTCCAAGAAGCGGGAGAAGCAGAAACATACTCCAAGTCCCGATATCTCGAAATTCCTGAGCAGGCCCCAAAAGCCTGTGTCGATTTTGCATGCGGCCCCACACACTGACTATACAGAGGGGTCTGACTCCTCGATGGAGGACCCAATGAGTCCCATGGGGACCCCCTTGTACTCGAAGACACAAGCTAGCAGTCTCGATGACGCTCCCTCAACAAAGGGAGACTTAAATAAACTGATCGGTGAACTGCAGAAGATCTGGAAACAAGATTTGGCGGGAGTCAGTGCTGACATCTCCTCGTTACAGGCCAAGGTGAATAAGCTAGAGGCCTCAACTGCAGACATGCAGAAAAGTCTCACAGAGCTGACAGCCACATCGGAAACTACGGATATCCTCACAAGACAGGTATGCGACCTGCAAAAACAGGTTTCCCTGTTGGACGCGAAGCTAAGATACACAAACATCAGAATCAGGTGTGCCGGAGGCTGTAGGGCCCACGGCTCTCCGGCTATTCGTTACAAAAATAAATGCCTTTCTTAGGTCTGACTCCCAGAAAGATTTTCAGCTGACTGATCAATACCGTATTAAAAAGGCCCAGCGGGCCCCTCCTGAAGCTCCCCGAGATGTGGTAGCGCGCCTAGGTATGCCAGCCGACAAGGTCGCTCTCTTAAGCATCAGCCGTAACAGTGGCCCCATTAAATTTGAAGAAGCAGAGATTCAGTTTTTCAACGATATCGCCCCAGCCATCATGTATTGGAGGCGTTCTATGCGCCCACTTACAAATCACCTGCGCAACCAGGGCATTAAGTACAGATGGGGACTCCCGAAGCTCCTGACAGTCTCCACAGAGGAGAAGATCCTCTCTATTGAAAGTCCAGCGGACATTGATCATTTTCTCCACGATTTGGGGCTTCCACCCTTACTACACACTTCCGAGAATAGCAACACGGACAACCCGGTCTCGACAGCTGAGTCGGCACAGACATAGGATATGAGCCTGCGTCCCTGACGAACACTTGCTGGATTCTCAGTTGGTGTACCTTTTTACAAACTATTTTTTATTACCTTTTTGCCTTTGGACTATCTTTGAAACTTTTATTGTTATGTTAGTTCAGTTTTTTATTGTGCCGTTCTACCTGCGGCCTTGCGTTGCATACTCCCATGCGGTTTTTATACATGCTAAAGGATCCCCCCTGGGGCACCAAGCCCACTCATTCTTGAGTCAGCGTTTACAAAAGTTGACCATGCAGCCTATTTCTCTTCGGGCAGGATGACCTTGTCCTGCCGGTATTCCCACACTAGGGGTACCCTATCCCACCCTGTCTTCTTCTTCCGCTGCTGTTCTTCACCCCTTCTCTTTTTCCCAGTTCTTCTTGTCTTTTAAATTCACTTTTCTTCTACTTAACTTGTAGTAATATGTTAACCAGATTTATTTTTGTGGATCTGTCATGGTAGACAAGCCATTTTATTTTTGATTGATACTCACTATATACTATATTATATACTAAGTTCAATCTCGGCCGATGAAAACGTCCCAGGATGACCTTGGTCACGATATAACACTATAAGGCGTCTGTTTTCTATATTTGATTTCATAGGACAGCTATTAGTAATGAGATATGTTAATCTTCGTTAATTTTTCATTAATTTTTCATTCCCGAAGTTTCAGTGGATGTTTAACGATCTTTATTTAAGTGCTATGATAGAATAGTAAGGAGTGAGTCTAACTAGTCCGCGGTATTCCACAAACTTATATGACTTACTTTGATTTTTTTTTCGTTTAAGTCAATAGGTTAACAGAATATAGATATTGTGACATATATATATTTGATTTATTAGCATCGCATATTGTATATTTTATATTATTCTGCACATACTGTATTCACTACATTGCTGCAGTGAAATTTTTTTGCTTTAAGGATATAATAGGTTAAAAAATAGAAAAGAGTCCGATGTAAATTGTTGATAATATAATATATGATTTAGCTGTGTGATGTAACAAATGATACTCATTAATTGTTTGTTTTTCTAATTCTGACTCAATAAAATTTTAATTAAAAAAAAAAAAAGCACCAAAAAAACACAGGACCATGTCTCTTTCAAACAACGGGAACCTGTGAAGAAAAAAACGATAGGCACTACTGCGTTTCGCCACATGCTGGCTTCTTCAAGGTGCATAATTGGGACAGGAAAATCTATCTCTTTATATCCATCGTTAACCATTTATGTAATTATCCTTAATACAATTTATTAACCCTTTAGATGGTAGGAAAAAAAAAAAAAACCTTAGAACACATAGGCATATATTAACTCTTTCGAGGATGCAAGGTCAGTAGAAACTTAAAGCTTATTGCTAAAGCAAACCTAAGTCTAATGGCCCCCAATTATACATTTTTTTTCATATTTAAAGTAATCCTTAATTTGTTTTAAACATTTTTCTTGATAGTAATGCTTTAAGATGGATTTAACCATTAAACCCTTTGCAACAGTGGACGTGTCAGTCACGTCCTGCCGGGAACTCTGTTCCCGACAATGGACGTGCCTGGCACGTCCTGTGGTGAAACAAGTGATTTTCGCAATCAACGATCACCGAAAACCACTTTAACGGTGCTGGTCTATTGCCTCAAGGCAATAGCCAGCACCGAAATTTCCTTTCTGGGGCAATAATAGTAAAATCTTGGAAGTAAGACACAGAGGCTCCTATTATGCTAGTTTAAAGCAGTGCAATAACGTTATCAGTAAAATGTTCGGGGGTACTGAAGTAAAACTCCCGGAAAGTAGTTTCCTGAGACCAATCAGCAGCCTTGAGAAGATCTTCCAATCGACAACCCAAGGCACATGCTTTAGAGGCCATGGTGCCCCTAACAGAATGAGGACCAAATACAGAAGTATCAATACCAGCTTCAGTTAACACCCACTTTACCCATCTGGCCAAGGAAGTAGTAGCAACCGGATGATGGGGATGTCGGAGAGCCAGGAATAATTCTGGATGAGAAGATGAAAATCCAACATGCGTATTTTGTATTCACGTAAGCAACGAACAGGACACAATAGAGAATCCCGTGGAAAACAATAATAGGAAACTGATGATAATATAAGTTTTTGTACGCCTGGAAATATTAAAAATAACACCGGCAGGCATGAATGAACGAGAAGTTACGTCCAGAGCTTTGACATCCGAGACTCTTTTACAAGAAATAAGGCAAAAAAGCATCACCAATTTTGCCGACAATTACCGCAGAGACAAGTCCGAATTATCAGGCCATCTCTCAAAAAGATGTAAGACAATATTAACATCCCATCAACATTCTTGTTATCTATTGCATTCCATAAACTCATCTGTCTGCCCACCATCTGAAATGCGTATTGTTTGAAGTGCTAAACCTCAACACAGCCCTAATTTAAAGACTGATTGTTGAAAGTGCCAAACAGGCTTCCATGATTTAAGATAACGTCATGTTTCATTTTTTTATTAGCCAAAGCAGGTATAATCTACAAATCTTTTATAATATGGCTTTCGCTTTTCCAAAGCAAACTGAACATCATTATTATTTTGTTGTTTCATTGAACCATGTTCAGCACAGGTATTATGTTGGGTAGTATGTTATGGTTGACTTTTTTTGTATTTTAACCTGGTTGGAACTCCGTACTTTGGCTCTTTAGATCACAAATTACCCCCCCCCCCCCCAACTTCTACCCCAGGCATGTTGGGACACCATGGGTGGAGCTTGGGAGGTAGATTGTCAGTGCCACATGCATGTGCGGTAGCACTGTCACTATAACTGGCAGCGCTACTGTGCATGCGCAGTATGTATTCTCCGGAGTGCTGGAAATGGGAGAATGAAATCAAGACTGTGGAATTGTGGTTCAGAATCGAGACTGTCCCGTGTAAAGCAGGACAGTGGGGAGGTCTTAATTGTTTTGAATGTATATATAATGATTGGGTACTATAACTTCTCACAAAGAGGTAAGTGAAATGTGTTTTTCAGGAAATGTGGGACTGATCTTGTTCTAAAATGCTATTTTTATACAATTATTGTGAAATAATGTCAAATTGATTTTTATTATAAAATTGTGTTTATACAATCTGTTCCATCAAGTCTTTTAAAACTTTTTTCAGCCTGCACATATTCATTGTTTTTGCACATTATCAAATTGTAAAGGATAATTGTACGGTAAACATTCTTTAATTTCTTTTGTATTTTACAATATCATGCCATTGACACACTCAAAGAAATACTTCTAGGGATAAAGTAAACTATTTGTTTTTAGTAAGTGGTGTTTATGCACAGGTGTCCCCTTTAAATGAGACCCCAATGAACAAAATATGTTGCTTTAAACAAATCCATACTTTCAGGGTTTCTATTTTTTCTTACAATTCTTTCCACGACTATTCATGATCACGGTGTAATTAACTGCTCACAATCTTTCAAACTTGGTTCAGCTTCCTGATTCTATGAAAACCAATAGCTTCCAATTATAAGCAATAGTTTGTAATGGGAAGCATCATTCTCTAAGGGACTAGGTACTTGTTAAGAGATTAACAGAAACCATTATGGTGTTTGGTATAAATAAAACCTCTCTGCAAAATGTAGTATTAACCACAGTATTTTCTGTTACCATTACATCAGCTAACAGTGACATAATACCGTGATATGACATTGAATTAATGTTTCCCTAGGGTGTGCCAAGGTGGTGGTTTATCCAATGACATTAAAAGGTAGTTGCAGAAAAACTGCAAAATCTGTAATTTTAGAGCTTTGGGTTGTGGGGATAATAGGACCAATCAAAATCTAGTTTACCCATTAGTTATTAGTAAGCAACTACCATTGTTTCCAGTTGCAGTATAGCATGCAGACCTTACTTTGACCAATAAGAGTGTTTGTGAAATTGGAATAGTCCATGTTACCTACAATGTTGGTATCAATGCACAAAAAAGGGGATGATTCCCACTTATTTAAGAAATTAGTTAACACTGTATACCCATTCAATACTGCACAGTAACATGTTTTTTTTTTCAGATGGAAGAAGAATGGGAAATCTAGAACACTTGAATATTGTTTTTCTTTGTATTATTATTTTTTGTAAGCTTCTCTAATTCAATAAACAAAAAATGATACCTGCTGCTGGGACAACAGGGATGTTACCAATGGTCCCTTAGCCCTTTGAGGGCCACGATGCAGGTGAGATATTGCAGAATAATGCATTGCTCACCATCTGGTACTTAATGGGTTAAATATGATTTGTAAAATAGAAAGAAGCAAAGATAATTTTGTTCCTGGATCCTAGTAATTCATTGGCTTCTTATTTGTGCCTTTTAAATGTTTCATAGATATGTGGGGTGGAGATATATGTGGAACATGCTGAGACCAAAAATGTTTAACTTTTAGGTTAGTCACTGGATTTTTTTTTTTCGTGTCTTCATTGTATCTCTGTTGATCAGTGCCAGTTCTTGTGTGTAATAATTACTTCAAATATATCAGTTGTATAAAATATGTTCAAATAAGAGGTATCTTCCTATTTGTGACATTTCATATTTTGATTGATTTTTAAAGAAAATTTAGGATAATTTAGCAAGGCACAGAATTTTGGGTTAAACTAGGATTAAAAAAAAATATTTGCGCTAAAGTTTTATTTGTGTGTGTTTATATTGTAATGCATTAAATCTATTTTATTATTTTAAGGTAATATTTGATTACCTCTCATGCCGTTGATAAGCCTCCATGCCTTTAACCATCTGAGCTCCATCATGGGAAATGCATAGTAGTGCACTGTATTCCCCTGTAAATGTCTCCTAAAAATAGTCCTAAAACAATAAACCATAAATAACTGTGTACATGTTGTGGAAACATTTTTACAAAAAGACACAGTTCTTTTCATATTTTACTAACCTATATTTATATGTATTCACCATTTTGTTGGTAAATATCTTTTTATGTGGGTGACTATCTTTTTGTTATTACAGCGAATTGCATTTCCTATGAGGCACAACCAGCATCTGGGGTAATGCAGTCCACAACAGTTTAACCCCCTCTGCGACATCGACAGTACCAGGAACACCCAGGTAGAAACTCAGTTGTCGGCACGTCTTGTGGTGGAATGAGCAGTGTTGGTAATTAGTATTTGCTTACACTTCTCAGGCGGTGTCAAGGTATTAAAACCAAAATTATCAGCTAAATTCAATTGTGATTGTTTCACGGAGCGAACGTGGGTGCCATATTGGAGAGCAGCATGCCACTTGGGAATTGATCAATGATCACTTCTGTTGCAGATGTTAGGCTGCCCCTAGGGGCAGTTGGCAATATTACACTACAAAAAGGCTAAATTATGGTTAGGATAAGGCTTAGAGTTACATTAGGGTTGGGGATAGGATTGGGGTGCAACGGTCAATGTAGGAGAAAAAGTAAAAAAAGCTACTTCCGGTTAGTGTCCTATAACTGCAAACAAACCGCACAAAATGTGAATATCGGCTATTTCTAAACTCAGGAAAAATATTAAAATCTATTAAGCGGGCTTTTTAATTTGCGTTTTGTAGGTGCATAAAAGATTTTCATGTAAAAGTTTATAATACATTTTGATATGATGAAAATAATGCTGTCTAAAGAAAACCCTTCTAATGCCAATAAAACAATATAACATTGGTGTGGGTGCAGTAAATTAGAAGGCAAAAAAAACAAAAAAACATGTCACCAACACACAAATAACTGATAGAGAGTGCTGTGCCAAAATAAATAAAAATAGTACAATTTTTTGTAGGGTTGTATTTAAAATATGTTAAAATCTGTGACATTGTGTAAATTCCACAACATGTTTACTACTCTTTTTTTATGCTATTGGTTAGGCTATATATTTATACACACACTTTTTTTTTTTAATTTCAGGGATACCTGTGATGCCATTTTCTTAGTATACTGTGTGTGTAATATATATGTGCATATTTATGTGTGTATAATCATACACTTTTGTAAATATGCATGTAGAAAATTATTGTATTACAAATATGTTCCCATTGAATTTTGTTTGAATCTTCATTGTATGTGCTAGGTACAAATAAACATGAAGCAGTTCTAAATGTAAAAAAAATAAATATATATTAACATCCCATAAAGATGAATACCTTGGCAAAGGCAGTCTTGCCAAACGAATCCCTTTCAAAAGGCAACACACCAGTAGCTGTTTAACAGCTGGAAAACCATTAAAACCATTGAAATGGCTGGCCGATAAATGTTGATGGTCCGGTAAGCATGCCCGCTTTCGAATAAGAAAGTAAGGAAACGTAAAATATGTGTTAGTTGCTGAAACGGGATCCACGTGTCGTTCCACGCACCAACCAGCCCATGTGTTCCAGGCATGATGGTATGCTTGACTGGTGCCTGGGGCCCAAGCGCCTTCCAGGAGAGCCAAAGTTTCTGCCGGAACATCTGAGACAAACCAGGGTCCCCGAAGACCAGCCCCGTCTAGTAAGTGATGAGGAACTCCTTGTGGATCGCAAAGTAGCTCCTGTCGAGCAGGAAAGAGTCGAGGAACCTCTATGGCCAGTTCGAGTAGCGTAGGGAACCACGGCTGCGTGTCCCACCAAGGAGCCACCAGCACTATAGTCAATTGGTTCCTGCGTACACACAACAACGTCCGAGCAATCAGACAGAATGGGGGAAACGCATAATGTCTGGCTTGAGGCCAAGTCTGAAAAAAAAGCATCGGTGGCCAATTGAGTCGACAATTATATCCGGAGCGGTGCCGAAAATGGCCCGCCCATTCCAAGCCTCCATGTTTTTAGTTTGAGATGGGATTAGAACTGACTTTTCCCAGTTGATGAGGAAACCTAAATCTTGCAGCAGGTCTATAGTCCAGGAGAGGTAAAGACGTAGTGTCTCTATGTCTTGAGACATGATCAACTAGTCGTCTAAATAAATTATTAAACGGACGCCTCTCCTGCACAGTGCACCGATTACTGGCTTTAGCAGCTTTGTAAAGCACCATGGGGCTGATGGCAAGCCGAATGGTAGGCAAGTAAATTGCCACCTCTGGTGATTCCAGGAGAACTGGAGAAAACTTTGATGTTCTTTTGCCATGGGGACAGTAAGGTAGGCATCCTGCAGGTCCAACTTGACCATCCAGTCCCCCAGCATTAAAGATCTCTTAAGCAGTGAATGCCTTCCATCCTGAAGTGTTGGTGCACTACAAAGATGTTCAAGGGTCGTAGGTTGATGACATGGCGAACCCCGCCATCTTTTTTGGGCACTAAAAACAAATTGCTGTGGAACCCGTGAGTGGGGACTGTTACCGGAGCAATGGCCCCTTTCTGTAAGAGATTCTGAATCTCCTGAGATATGAGGGACCGATCTTGGTCTGAAAAATGTATCATGGCTTTGGTGCCATGGACTGCGTTGGCAGACACATGAAATCTATCTGGTGCTCAGCCACAGTCTGGAGGACCCAAGGGTCTGACGTTAGGTGATTCCAAACATGGGTGAAAAACCGAAGTCTGCCACCTAGTTTTGCATGGGAAAAAGGATGAATTAGTACTGGACTCACCATATGGTCGACGGGACTGGTAAGAGCCTCTGGAACCTCTATTCTGCCAAGGCCTGCTCCGGTGTGGGAAGAATGCCGGAGGGGTTTGCTTGGCATCGAGGAATGATGGACAGGAATGTCCGGAACCTCTGGAACCACGAGATGGTCCTCTGTATCATCGGCCTGGCAGACGGCCCCGGAATCTGCTGGCCCCGCCAAAAACCTTACGGTTGAACTCCCTCTTCATATTGGCCTGGGCCTTGCCAAGAGCCGTGAAAGTATGGACAAATGACCCCAGATCTTTGACAAAATTGTCACCAAATAGCATGCCCTGTGCTTGAGGTCTTGGTTCTGAGGTCGCCTTATTAACCAGTTTAGGCTCAATTTTCAGAAGGATCTCGCCAGCTAGAGCCCTATTGGCATTGTATCCAGCCCCTCAGGGTGAGTGGATCGACAGGAGTGCCATCAGACAGAGCCGTCTCCACCATCTCAAAAATCTTAGTGGATGGACCCAACACATCCAGCACTTTATCCTGGCATATGCGCAGTGCAAAATCCAGGCCTTTCTAGTTCCCAATTCAGAGTAAGGGACAAGTTAAAATCATTTGTATTGAGATACCTTTGAAACGCCTCTGCCTCCAATTTCAGATTCCAGGGAATTAAGCATATTAAAGCAGGAGAGAGAGGACGTAATAAGGAAACTAAATGAATCAATAGAGAAACATACTGGGATTTTATGTTGGAGACTAGAAGCCCTAAGGGTTTAAATACTGAATGTGATGTATCTCGCTATCTTAAGTAACATCAGAATTACTATTTCTGTCAGTAATAAGGTCATCTATATTGATAGTTACTTCTATCCATCTCTATATATGTGTGGTACTTATTTATGGTTGATTGTTTTTAGCTTCCTACCTTTGAAATGGTCTATTTTTTATAGTTCCTGAATGTGAAGTTGTTAATCCATTATTCTAAAAGTACAGTGTACATGTAACCTGGGATACTATTGCAGCATGTAAATTTTATGTCTAATTGTCCAGTTAGATTGGTTAGTAATGCAGAGGTGATTCTGCATGACAGGACATTTGGGATAGCTTGGATATTGTATAATTACTATTTGGTAAAGTGTGGTCTTAATATTGAATTAATTTACTGCTTATTAATGTTAATTTTTAAAAATTCTTAGGGTATTATCTGATTGAGATATCCGTGAGAACGTTGGTCATTATAACTTTATAATAATGGGTGGTTTATGAGGAAGGGTTAAGTCAAAGACAGTGAATGTTGTTGTTAACCCCTTGGCGACACAGGAAGGACTAGGTCCGTCCTGTGTGGCGAAGCGTTAGTGACACAGGATGGACCTAGTCCGTCCTTTGTTAAAAGAAGCACTGAAAGCGATTTTTTTTTTGCTTTCAGTGCCTCAACTGTATTGCAACGATGTCTCCGTGTGGAGGTATCGTGTAATACAAAAAAAACCTGCCGGGCGATTTTCGATCACTCTCCAGAGCGATTCAAAAAGCCGGTTTTAAAGGCACACTGCCTTTAAAACACATGGCGCACCCGGCAGATTCAAAGAGCATAGTGTGACAAACCAGTTCCTGTCGGCATAGGTTTATCTGGGATCTTTGATACCGCACAGTCTTTCTCAGGAATACAAAGTAATCTCCAGAAGCAATGATAGGTTTTCCAAATGCACAGCTCTGTTTATTTAAGGTTGCAACAGGTCACAGATCACAACATTCTTTAGAACAAACTCTTTACAACCCTTGTCGACCTCTCCTTCCAGTTTTTTAAACACACTAGGCCCAGACCATCATTTTCCTGTCTGTTAAATAGCTCTCTCTAATCGACACAGGTGAGCTTAATCACCCTGCTTCTAGCAGCCAGGTCTAACACAAAACCCGGCCTGGACTTCGTATACTCACACTCCCTGAAAGTGGGATGGAAAACCGGCCCACCCTGCTCTTCTGGATCCTCGACCCCATGGACCCAAAACACACATTTTGCCATTAAAAGGTGCAAGAACCTTACAAATATTTCCCTGGGACTGTGTTTTCCCACTCTGAGGGGTAAAAACAATGCAATATTCTTGGTGCTAAATACACACTTTTTTGCACCATACCTTGCACTCTGTCACACATCCTCCCCTCCAGCTCAGACCCAGTGGGGTGAGCAACCATGGACATCAGTCCATGAACTCTGGAAAGGCCATCAGCGTTACCATGTTTAGTCCCAGCCCTATGTTCTATAGTAAAGTGGAATGGTTGAAGACTTAGAAACCATCTGGTCACCCTAGCATTCTTGTCTTTATTCTGGCTCATCCAAGTCAGAGGGGCATGATCAGTGACTAGCCTGAATTTTCAGCCCATGAGATAATATTTCAGACTGTCTAATGCCCATTTTATGGCAAGACACTCTTTCTCTACTATGGGATCATTTTTCTCTTGTGCATTTAGCTTTCTGCTCAAAAAAATTGGGTGCTCTGCACCCTGACTTTCTTGGGATAGTACTGCACCCAGTCCTACCTCAGACGCATCTGTCTGTACAATAAACTCCTTTGAAAAGTCTGGTGTTACCAGTACTGGCTGTGTACACAGAGCCTCTTTTTTTTTTCTTCCTGATCGGCTTCTGTGGACCACTTAACCATCACATGCGCCCTTGTTTTTGTGAGGTCAGTTAAGGGGCTTGCAATTGTTGCAAAATCGGGGATAAATCTCCTGTAGTAACCAATCATTCCTTTATTTATTTGTTTACAAATCTTTTTATTTAATATATTCAAACATTCTATAACAATTTCAATCATTCCTAAGAAAGGCCTGACCTGCTTCTTGGTAAGGGGCTGTGGCCAGCCCTTTATTGCTTCTACTTTTGCTGTCTGAGGTTTTACTAGCCCTCTCTCAATGGAGTAGTCTAGGTATTTGGCTTCCTCTAGTCCTATGGTACACTTTGTGGGATTAGCAGTTAAACCAGCAGAGCAGATAGAGTCAAGGACAGCCTGTACCTTTGGGAGATGGGATTCCCAGTCTGAGCTATGTATAACTACATCATCTAAATATGCTGCTGCATAACTGACATGGGGTTTCTTATCCATCAACCTCTGAAATGTGGCAGGAGCCCCATGTAACCCAAATGGCAATCCTGTATATTGGAACAGGCCCTCTGAAGTTGAAAACGCAGTTTTTTTCTTTTGCCAGGTCATTGAGGGTGACTTGCCAGTA
The DNA here is from genome assembly GCA_036172795.1 of Pelodytes ibericus. Lineage (NCBI taxonomy): Eukaryota > Metazoa > Chordata > Amphibia > Anura > Pelodytidae > Pelodytes > Pelodytes ibericus. Next base: position 114,160,619 of record CM069861.1, on the reverse strand, counting down.
ACCTTTCATTAGATCAAGGGTTGTAAGATACCTTGCTTTATCCAGACTTTCTATTAGCTCATCAACCCTTGGCATTGGGTATGTATCAAATTTAGAAATACTGTTTCATTTGCGGTAATCATTACAGAATCATACTGACCCATCAGGTTTTGGAACCAGTACAATAGGGATATTCCAGTCACTCTGCGATTCCTCAATAACACCAAGGTCTAGCATTTTTTAAATCTCTGTGCTTATAGCTTTTCTCTGAGCTTCAGGAACTCTATAAGATTTAAGATTCACCTTTTTCCCTGGTTCAGTAGTAATATTATGTTTAATAGCATTAGTTCTCCCGGGCATTACAGAGAACACATCTCTATATCTCCTGATGAAATCCCTGACCTCCCGTTTCTGATGGACAGATAGCGTTTCTGTAATATTGACTTCAGGTTCACTTACAGGGATGTTTGTGGGTTTTAACGTAACTAGAACCTCCCTGTCCTTCCACGGCTTTAATAAGTTAACATGGTATAGCTGCTCTGGTTTTCTTCTATCTATCTGCTTCACTTTATAATTAACCTTACCAACACGTTCAATCATCTCATGTGGCCCCTGCCAGGTGGCAAGGAATTTGTTCTCTGCAGTAGGGACCAGATGTAGTACTCTGTCCCCTGGACCCATTTTTATTATAGCAGTTTTTCTGTGCCTGTTGGGCTTTTTGTTTATGCTCTTTTACAATGGGCATAACAGCTGCCATTCTGTCTTGCATCTGAGCTACATACTCAATGACACTACGATATAGGGCTGTTTCTTGTTCCCAAGTTTCTTTAGCTATCAAGAAGCCCCCGAGGATGTCGCCCGTACAACAATTCAAAAGGCGAAAATCCAGTTGAGGCTTGTGGTACTTCTCTTATGGCAAACATAAGGGAAGGTAACAAATAGTCCCAATTTTTACCATCCTTTTCAATTACTCGCCTTAACATACTTTTAAGGGTTTTGTTAAAGCGTTCCACCAAACCGTCAGTCTGCGGATGATAAACTGAGGTTCTAAGGTGCTTAATTTGGAGCAATTTACACAACTCCTTTGTGACTCTGGACAACCTTGATCGGTAAGGATCTATTTTGGGATGCCTACTCTGCTAAACATAACCATAAGTTCTTTTGTAATTGTTTTTGCAGCTGTGTTACGTAGCGGTATTGCCTCTGGGTACCTGGTGGCAGAATCCAGGACCACCAATATATACTGGTGTCCTCTAGCAGATTTTATCAGTGGACCCACTAAGTCCATAGCAATCCTCTCAAAAGGAACTTCTATTATGGGCAATGGGACTAGTGGATTGTGATAACCCTTGAAAGGAGCTATACGTTGACACTCAGGGCAGGAGGTACAGTAATTTCTGATAGAGGCAAGCACATCTGGCCAATAAAACCATTGGAGGACCCTATCTTTTGTATTTCTATCCCTAGGTGCCCTCCTTAAACATGACTATGCCCCACGTTTAGCACAGTGTGTCTGAAAGACTGAGGAATCAATAACTGTTTCATTATATCAAGACCCTTCTTTTCAACCCGATAAATTAAATTATTCTGTGCCTCAAAGTAAGGGTAAGTAAGCATTTTCTCTCGTTCGGTCAGGGTACCATTAGAAACCTGGATATTGTTTCTGGCCCTAACTAGAGTGGGATCTTCCCATTGTGCTTTTCTGAAATTAACAGGGCTGACTTCTAACTCTGAAAAGTCTCCATCCTGATTTTGACTATTACCAGACTGCTCAGTGTTTTGATTTTGGTTATCCCCCACTAATACTGGAATAGGGGACAGTATTTTTGTTTCAGTACATGCCTCCTCCGCCTCTAATTCTAACTCAGAAAAAATGAAATACAGTATCAGAGCTACTGTTATTCCCTGTAGTTTCCCATAGCTCCATTAAGTGGGGGAAGTCTCTCCCTAATACTACTTCATGGGCTAACATGGTTATAACAACCACTCTATAGCTTATAGTTCCACAATGGCTTTCCATTTCAACCATAGCTGTTGGATATTCATGCTTGTCACCATGAACACAAATGATGCTGACTTTCTCCAACATGTCAGCCTTTATATCTGGTAAAAGGGACTTTGCTACCAGTGTAATCATACTTCCTGAGTCTAGTAATGCATGAGCCCTTTTCCCATTGACATTTATATAGCACATGTGTGGATTATCACAAGAATTAGCAATCCCAGAATCTACACATTTTAGCAAACATGAATATAGTCCCATATTGCATTCCATTGGCTCATCTGTTAAAGGGAAGTCTTTTGCAATATGCCCAAATGCAACGAAAACATTTTACACTATAATCTGCCACCCACTTGGTTCCCTTTTTAGGCGTTACAGTTCTAGTGGGAGATACCCGATTGTCCTCTGGATAGATATTCTGCTCCATAGTTCCCCTTGACCCTAGAACAGTTTTACCGGGTCCAGTGATATCCTGGTTCCTTATTCTCTGGGACCGCTCCTGCCGAAAAGGATGCTGAAATTCTCCTGCAGCAACATATCTTACAACAAGAGCCACCAACTGATCTGCTGTTTGGGGTTCACTTTGGCTCATCCATCATCGTAGGGTAGCAGGTAAGCACAATATAATTTGCAGAATTAGCTTCGGGTTGTAACCACTTCCGAGCAAGGTGTATCAGGTCAAACATCTGAGACCGAGCAGCTTTCTCTGGACAATAAGCCCATGCATGAAACTGCAGGGCCCGGACTGCAGCAGTCACGCCCAGGCGTGCCAGGATCTCAGCCTTTAATTTGCTGTAGTCACTTGCTTGTGCTGGCTCTAAGTCATAATAGGCCTTCTCGGGTTCCCCACTTAGGAATGGTGCTAGTAAGCTGGCCCATTCTGCCAGTGGCCATCTTTCTCTCTCAGCAGTATACTCAAACGCCAGAAGATATGCCTCAACATCGTCTGTGGGTGCCATCTTCTGAAGGTAGTAACTTGCCCGGATTCTCTTGGGTCCTTGGTGTATCTCATCAGGGTCCTGGTTCAGCCTTTTGGACAAGGCCTGGATCTCCTGTCGGCACCACCCTGGTAGCCTGCTGCTGTTCTTCTCTGAGCAGACGAGTGGCCTCGGCTTGGGCCAATGTGGCTTGTCTGATCACCGCATCAGAATTTTCTTTCTGGGAGAGAATCAGCTGTTGCAAAGCGTTAACAGTCTCTTGTTGTGTGGTAGTGGCCTGTTGCTGTGCTGCAGCAGCCTGCAGTAAAGCCTTCACCACTTCCTTCATCCTTAGACAATTCTTTGTTTTACTTTTGCAAATCCTTATACTTCTTCAGTGCAGTGCCCGCATCCTCCACCAAATGTGACAAACCTGTCGGCATAGGTTTATCTTGGATCTTTGATACCGCACAGTCTTTCTCAGGAATACAAAATAATCTCCAGAAGCGATGATAGGTTTTCCAAATGCACAGCTCTGTTTATTTAAGGTTGCAACAAGTCACAGATCACAACATTCTTTAGAACAAACTCTTCACAACCCTTGTCGACCTCTCCTTCCAGTTTTTTAAACACACTAGGCCCAGACCATAATTTTCCTGTCTGTTAAATAGCTCCCTCTAATTGACACAGCGAGCTTAATCACCCTGCTTCTAGCAGCCAGGTCTAACACAAAACCCGGCCTGGACTTTGTATACTCACACTCCCTGAAAGTGGGATGGAAAACCGGCCCACCCTGCTCTTCCGGATCCTCCACCCCAGTGACCCAAAACACACATTTTGCCATTAAAAGGTGCAAGAACCTTACAACTATTTAGCTGGGGCTGTGTATTCCCACTCTGAGGGGTAAAAACAACACAATATTCTTGGTGCTAAATACACACTTTTTTGCACCATACCTTACACTCTGTCACAATAGGAAGCGATTTACATTGCTTCCTATTGCTCTCTAAGTGTTGCTGACATGCCTCAGAGGTGGAGGATGTCAGCAACACTTAAAAAAATGGCAAAAATAAACTCCATGTGGCTTGCGTTTTGGTGAGAGAGAGAGACAGATCAGTATTGTGAAAGTGAGTTAGTTAGTTTTAATAAAATGTATTATTGTGAGACCCAAAGGCTTTAATCAAAGCCGTTTCCTGTGTTTTAACCCCTTCCCTGTCTTTGATCACTTGTAAACAGTGATCTTGCACAGCTGCACGTTTTTGCTTTCTGTGCATTTTTTAGGGGTGAAAAGAAATGTATGTGTGGAAGTGTGTGTGTCAATGTGTGGAAGTGTGTGTGTCAATGTGTATAAGTGTGTGTGTCAATGTGTATAAGTGTGTGTCAATGTGTGGAAGTGTGTGTGTCAATGTGTATAAGTGTGTGTGTCAATGTGTATAAGTGTGTGTCAATGTGTGTAAGTGTGTGTCAATGTGCATAAGTGTGTGTGTGTGTGTCAGTGTGTTTAAGTATATCTGTGCCAATGTGTATAAGTGTGTGTCAATGTGTATAGGTGTGTGTGTGTGTGTGTGTCAGTGTGTTTAAGTATATCTGTGCCAATGTGTATAAGTGTGTGTCAATGTGTATAGGTGTGTGTGTGTCAATGTGTATAAGTGTGTGTCAATGTGTATAGGTGTGTGTGTCAATGTGTATAGGTGTGTGTGTCAATGTGTATAAGTGTGTGTGTGTCAGTGTGTGTGCCAATGTGTATGTGTGTGTCAATGTGTATAAGTGTGTGTGTGTGTCAATGTGTATAAGTGTGTGTATAAGTGTATGTTAATGTGTATAAGTGTGTGTCAATGTGTATAAGTGTGTGTGTCAATGTGTATAGGTGTGTGTGTGTGTGTGTGTCAATATGTATAGGTGTGTGTGTCAATGTGTATAAGTGTGTGTGTGTCAGTGTGTTTAAGTATGTGTGTGCCAATTTGTATAAGTACGTGTGTGTCAATGTGTATAATTATGTGTGTGTGCCAATGTGTATAAGTATGTGTGTGTGCGTCGGTGTGTATAAGCATGTGTGTGTACGTGTGTACATGAGTGTCTGTGTAAGTGTATCCTGTGTGTAAGGATGGCTGTGTGTGTGTGACAGTGTGTATAAGGGTGTCTGTGTAAATGTATGTATGTGTGTAAGGTCACTAAGTGTGTAAGTGTGACTGTGTATATTTATGTGTGACTGTGTAAGTGTGCACTTGCCCAGGGCCGCTGGTTAACCGGGGGCCCCGCTGGCCGCAACATGGTCAGGCTGCCTGTGTTACATGGAGGGCAGCAGCAAGGTGAGTACATTGGAAGGTGGGAGAGGAGATAATGCTTTTATTTGGCAAACTAAAAGTGGCATATTGATGGGCATATTGACTCTGGCCTATTAATGGGCAAACTAACATTGGTATATAAATGGGAAAAAATGGCTGTGGCATATAAATGGACAAACTATGAATGGTATATTAATGGACAAACAGTGGCATTTTTTAATGGGCAAACAGTGGCATTTTTAATAGACAAACTGGCATTTTAATGGGCAAACTGGCTGTTGCGTATGTTAATGGCAATCTGACTGTGGCATGTTAATTGGTACCTGACTGTGGCTCGTTTTAATTGTCAAAGTCATGCTGTGGGGCTAAATAACATGTACAATGGGGAAAAGTGGTACTGTGGCATGTGCTAGAGACCCTAGGTAAACCTCTGCAAATGGGCTACCCATGTGCTGCTTTGCTGCCCCTCAGAGCCGGCTCTGCAGACCGGTGCCCTGTTTCCCCTCAGTCCCCCTGCAGTTTGTTCAGATTGTTTGGGGGGATGATCTTTTGGGGGACATTGTCTCCCAAACAAATCTTTTTTCTTAGCAGCACCGTGCTGCTAACCCTCAGTCCTTTTTGGGAAGGCAGCACTGGACCCCCACTGATTGCCCAGAATTTCTGAAATTCTGGGCACTCACTTTATTGATGGGCATCATCAAGAAGCCCTCAGTCCGCTCCTACTGGAGCACGAGTGCTATATGTAGTACCCCTATTTTCCCCCAGACAATGCATAGGCTGCATTATAAAACGCTCCTGCGTTATATGCATTTTAGTGATAACTTCCTGTGCCCCCCTAGGGAGCACCCCCAATTTGACAGGCTGTTTAAAATCCACCCCCTGATTACCCACCTCGCTGCCAGGTTTTCATAAGTTTATACACCTGGGAAGACTATATCTGTTGATGAATCCCTGATGAAATATAAGGGAAGGTTGGGATTCAAACAGTATATACCTTCCAAGCGCTCCAGGTATGGCATCAAGGTGTATAAACTTTGCGATAGTGAGAATGGGTACACTCAGGCCATCCGGGTAAACGAGGGAAAGGATTTCCACCTTGACCCTCCAGGTTGCCCAGAATATCTGGGAACCAGTGCCAAAATTGTTTGGGACCTTATACTCCCCCATATGAACAAAGGGTACCACTTGTACGTAGATAACTTCTACACAAGTGTACCTTTGTTCAAGCTACTGTACTGCTTTGATACAGTAGCATGCAGTACTGTACGCCAGAACCGCATAAGTTTCCCCAAAAATTTGTCACAAACCCGATAAAAAAGGGAGGAGACCTCAGCTCTGCGCCAAGAGGAGCTCTCGGCTGTTAAGTACTGAGACAAGAAAGATGTGTGTCTGCTCAGCACCATCCATGTTGAGAGGACTGTGGAGGTCGCTGTACATGGCAGAGCTGAGGTCAACAGAAAACCAGCGTGCATCAAGGCCTATAACAAGCATATGGGGGGGGGTGGGTTGATTTGGCAGATCAGCTGTTACAGCCCTACCTCATCATGCGTAAGACCAAGGCCTGGTACAAAAAAGTTCCTATTTATCTTATGCAAATTGCAACCCACAAATCTTTTTTGCTCTGCAAAAAAGCAAACCCTGAAATGAGACTGACCTTTTTCCAATTTCAGCTCCAGGTGATTTCGGGGATCTTGTACCACAATGCACCTGGTCCCCGGGCGGTGATGGGGGAAAGTAGGGTTGGGGCTACCCATTTCATTTTTAAAATCCCCCCATCTCCAAAAAAGCAGAACCCGCAGAGAAAGTGTAGAGGGGGCAACGAAAGAAGACCTCCTTCTACTAGCTTGATTGCCTTAGACAACCTGCACTCTGTATAGGTACATGCTATAAGCTGTACCACACAGTGGCCAACTTTGAAAAAAAAAATTGTGGCTTCTGCTCCAGTGGGTTTTAATTTTTTTTTTACTTGTACTGCTATTTTTTACCTGTACTGCTCCAGACTTTTACATTTTTCTGTTCCAAGTCAGCCTGTCCTTTAATTTGTGCTGTACCTTCCCAAAAATCCTGGCAAACCTATGCATGGGGGGCATAGATATACTCAGGGGGCCTTGCAGAAAACAACCTGGAGTGTTTTCTTGCAGAAACATATAGCAGGCTCTCCTAAGTTGCAGTCAAAAAGCAACGTGTGTGTAAAAACCAAGATTAAAAAATTACCACCACACATGTTCTCAAATTTTTTGGGGCTAAACACTTGCATCAGTGACATCAATGCACCCCATATGCAATACCTTGGGGTGTCAACTTTTCAAATACATACACTTTCATGGCGTAAAAAACTAAACTGGGGTATGCAAAAGGCCCCAAACTAAAGATAGACCTATTAGAACGAAAATTCGAATTCAATCAAAATGACCAAGTCCAGGAATTGTGCCTAAACCTTCCCAAAAATCCTGGCAAACCTATGCATGGGGGGCATAGATATACTCAGGGGGCATTGCAGAAAACAACCTGGAGTGTTTTCTTGCAGTAACTATAAGAGGCTCTCCTAAGTTGCAGTCAAAAAGCAATGTGTGTGAAAAAACCAAGATTAAAAAATTACCACCACACATGTTCTCAAATTTTTTGGGGCTAAACGCTTGCATCAGAGGCTTCAATTCACCCTATATGCATTACCTTGGGGTGTCAACTCTTCAAATAAATACATTTTCATTGCAAGAAAAGCTAAAGTGTCTAGTTTTCAAAAATATATGGTTTTGTGGGGTAAAATACACTGGCCTGCTTCAAATATGTCCCAAATGGGACATGGGCCCAGGTTGAGAGCATGTCAAAATTCCAAGTATGAAATTCAAAATGTGCACCTCCCAAATGTGGCCTTTTAGCCCCCAAATAACATAACCTACCTATACATGGGTGGTATCCCTGTACTCAGGAGATGTTGTTGAACTCATAATGAGGTGTTTTTTGCCACTGGCACCTAACTGGATCGGTGAATGCATGCCTGAAGTAAAATGTGTGTGAAAAAAACGACTTCTCAAAGGTTCAACTAAGGCTGGTGGTAGAATTAGTGTATGGAAAGTGTTAAAATACCACCATTTGAAATACCCAGTGGTGTCTAGTTTTCAAAAATATATGGTTTTGTGGGGTAAAATACACTGGCCGGCTTCAAATATGTCCCAAATGGGACATGGGCCCAGGTTGAGAGCATGTCAAAATTCCAAGTGTGAAATTCAAAGTGTGCACCTCCCAAATGTGGCCTTCTAGCCCCCAAATAACATAACCTACCTATACATGGATGGTATCCCTGTACTCAGGAGATGTTGCTGGAAACATATTGAGGTGTTATTTGGCAGTACCCCATCAAATTATCAGGAAATGTTTACCTGAAACATAATCTGTGTGAAAAATATATATATATTTTTTTTTTGCTGCAAAGTTTGGCAAAGGTTGGTGGTAAAATGGCTCCGTGAAAAGTGTAAAAAAAAACCCAAGTTAAATGCCCTGAGTCGTCTAGTTTTGAAAAATACGTACATTTGGGGGGTCATTCATGGATTTAGTACAGATATCAGTGTTACAGTGTCACTATCGATTTTTAAATTGAATTGCACTACTTATAGTTCTAGCCCTGTAACTTGAATAAAAAAGCACAAAAACATAAAACATGGGCTATTTCTGAACTCAGGACAAATATGAGAAACTATTTAGCAGTGTATTTTTGTTGTCTTTTGTAGATAAGTATGCAATTTTTAAAATAAAAGTCATAAAAAAATTTTTTTTAAATTTTTCACCATTTTTTTATTTTTTTTTTAATATAAAATTATATGCTACCATAAAAATAATGGCATCAAAAGAAAGCCCTTCTTATGCCGATAAAAACAATATATAGTTAGAGTTGAGCGGACACCTGGATGTTCGGGTTCGGCAGGTTCAGCCGAACTTCGAAAAAATGTCCGGGTCCATGCTCGAACTTGACCCCAAACCCCATCGAAGTCAATGGGGACACAAACTTTTGGCCACTAAAATGCCTCTAAAAAGTATTGGAAATGGCTAGAGGGCTGCAAAATAAAGTAAAATGTGGGTAAGAGTAGGACAAGTGTGGATAGGGAAATAACTTAAAATAACATAAAATACATACAAATTACAAATACAGCTGAGCCATAAAATAGCACTAGATGGAATCTTTAATTTTAGCTTTGGAAGAACATAAATCTAAATCTAAAGCATGGCTGCCAGGAGGATCAACAGAATTATCAATTTGAGAGAGGTTTGGAGTGCAGGGTATTCTCTTTCAGTTTATACTAAGTGACCCATAGGTTGAGGAGGCGGTGACCGTGGCGGTGTAGGTGGAAGCGGCGCTGGAGGAGGACGAGGAGGAGGAGGTAGCCAGAATTTTTCAAAGTGCGCTGTAAGCACAGTATTGGAATGTTCTATTATTATGCCACTCAATATGCCAGGATTATTATGCCACTCAATATGCCAGGATTATCCCACACAATATGCCAGGATTATGCCCCTCAAAATGCCAGGATTATGTCCCTCAATATGCAAGGATTATGCCTCTCAATATGCCAGGATTTAGCCACCCAATATGCCAGGATTATTATGCCCCTCAAAATGCCAGGATAATGCCGCTCTATATCCCAGGATTTTACCCCTCAATATGCCAGGATTATGCCCCTCAATATGCCAGGACTTAGCCACCCAATATTCCAGGATTATTATGCCACTCAATATGCCAGGATTTTCCCACCCAATATGCCAGGATTATTATGCCACTCAATATGCCAGGATTATGCCCCTCAATATGCCAGGATTATGCCTCTCAATATGCCAGGATTTAGCCACCCAATATGCCAGGATTATTATGCCTCTCAATGTACCAGGATTTAGCCACCCTTTTCCTCCCCCCCTTACTTACCTCCTCGCTGCTGCTCTGTCTCCCGGTGCTGCAGGTCCGTGGCTGTGAGGGAAGCGTTGTGCGTTCCCGTCCAGCCAATGTGCATTCAATAAAGTTTGTTTAAAAAAAAAGTTTCAACAAACTTTATTGAATCCGCATCGGCTGGAGGGGAGCGCACAACGCTTCCCTCACAGCCACGGACCTGCACCGGGAGACAGAGCAGCAGCGAGGAGGTAAGTAAGGGGGAAGGGGAGGATTTTTTTTTTTTACGGTTACGGCGCCCCCTGCTAAGTTGCGCCCTATGCGGCTGCCTAGGTCGCCTTACAGGTGGCGCCGGCCCTGCCGAACCCTGAACTCCAACACGAACATAAAGTGGAATGTCCGTGTTTGGGTCCGGGGTCCAAAAACCGTAATGTTCGGTACGAACCCGAACAGTGCGGTTCGGGTTCGCTCAACACTATATATAGTTTGTGTGGGTACACTAAATGAGAAAGAAAGAAATTACAGCAAAACACAAACACCTCAGAAATGTTAAAACAACTCATGTCACCAAGCGTCAGACAAGCCAAAAAACTCATGTCACTTAGGGGTTAATAGACATGTGCATTTGTTTTAGGATGAAAATAGCATTTTCGTCCATTTGTCCAAATAACGAAAAATGAAAAACGAAATCCGAATGAACGAATGCTAAATTCATTCGTCCATTCGGATGCTGACAGTCACTCTGATATTTCGAATTTGAATTTCGTCTCAATTTCAGCTTAAGTTATTGTATGTATTGCTAATAGCATTACATAAGCCGAAATAGAGGTGAAATAGAGTCGAAAAGTGTTGAATTAAGCCAAATTGACCTAACTGTTGAATTCCACAGAACAGAGTAATCAGACATTCAGTATTCATATCAGAGTTTTTATTCTGCATAACATTATGCTATGCAGAAGAAAACTGATCCTAAATGAATAATGACTGTCTTATGACTCTGATCTGTGGAATTTGTCAATTCGGCTTAATTTTGACACATGTCGAATAAAGTGAGTCTATTTCACTAAAATTCGAATTTAGTGATTGACCTACAAATTTGAATTTTAGTCAATAGACGCAATAGACTCAATTTCGACTACATTTCACTTAAATTTGACTCAATTTCGACTTTAGTTGTTGTATTGTAATGCTATTAGCATTACATACAACAGCCTAAAAGCCGAATTGAATGAATGGACGAATTCCACAGCTCAGACAAACTACTAGAATGAAAAAATCTATAACCTATATGTCTGTCTGTATTTGTCAAATCTGTATAATGTTTTACTAAGCATTTTGATAATTATGGATGTGAAATTTATAAACTTTTTTAAGGTGTAATATATTTTAAAAAGGTAAAGTTTTCATTTCATATCCATAATTATCAAAATACTTAGTAATACAATCTATGTTATATGTTTAATGCTTATATACACTGACTTTGCCACCAATTCACTACCTGTACTTCACATACTGATTGTGAAGTACAGAGAGAGAGATAATGGCAGCGAATGACACTAAAAGGGAAAAAAATGAATTTCCTGTTTAAAAAAAGTTAACCGTTCCTTTGCTGATCTGTTTTTTTTTTTTTTTTACTGTGATCAGTTTCCTTACAAGTTCATGGTCCTCATTTTGTTTTATTCTCATATTTTTTTTTGCAATCTTACTATATTACTTATATTCTTTTTATATATTAATTGAATTACAGTTAACCCCTGCAAGCCTGTGCTGGGATTCTGATTGCTCTGACCAGTTCATTATACTGGTCAAAGTTTTTTTCTGTACTTTTTTTGGGGGTCTATATTTTTATTAGCTAGTTAATTGGGCTAAGTGGGTCAGTGTTAGTGTTGTGTACAATATTATTGGGAAAATAGTTTTTTAAAAAAAAAACGTATCCCCTTTTATATGTATTTTTGAATACTTAATTTTAGATCATTTACATGTACATGGTATCCATCCAAAGAAAATGATAACATATAACTTGTATGGGTGCGTTAAACGAGAGAGAGGAAAACTAAGTTTAATCAACCACATATCAAAATGAAAAAAATCGCCTCTAGTCATCAGCCCAGGAAAATCCCTGGTTCTTTAAGGGTTCATGCATGCCTTAGGAGTATCCCTGACAGAATGGCGTAATATACCAGTAACATTCTCTACGATTTTCCATGGGACAGTACCGATTTTGAGTGTTTGTCACGCTGTTCCGCTGAGCTCTACATCTGCCCCGCTTTCCGGAAGAGATAAAATTTGTCAGAACAGCGGAAATAAAAACTGCAACACCATGTTCTTCATCTGTTCTCTGCAACAATGGAGACTGAATACTGCGCATGTGCAGTGCTGCCTGGTTGTGTGACAGCACGACCGCGCATTCGTGGTGGCACTGTCACTCTACCTCCCAGGGATATTGCCAAAGCATGTATGAACCATATATCTTAAGGGGTCACTAAAGGGTATACTCCACGAGAGAAATTGTAGTGAACTGAGACAGGAATTTCAAACTTAAGTCCAAAGTAGCCTTAATAAAGGTTACTGGCCCTTTAACCCCTTGCCGACAAAGGACGTGCCAGGCACGTCCTGGGAGAATCTCCCTTAATGACAAAGGACGTGCCTGGCACGTCCTGCAGTGAATGAAGCGGTTTTCGCGATCAACGATCGCGTAAACCGCTTTAACAGTGCTGGTCTATTGCCTCGACATCGAGGCAATAGCCAGCACCGATATTTCTATTTTGGGACCCCCACGATCGCCCCACGGAGCGATCGTGGGGAGCCATATTGACGGAGCATGCTGCTCCGTCAATATGGCTAAGTCCTCTGCCGGTCTGAGCTTCGGAAGTGAAAGTAACTTCACTTCCGTCGCTCTGAATATGCTACTTGACTACCCCTAGTGGTAGTTTAGTAGCATTGCAATGGAAAATAATTAAAATACATATTTAATTAAATAAAAATAGGTTATTTAGCTATATTAGCCTATAGGGTTAAAATTAAATATTTTTTAGCATAAGGGATAGGGTTAAAATTAAATTAAAGTTAAAAAATATTAAGGGATATAATAAGGATTAGAGTTGGGGTTAAATTTAGTGTTAGGGTTAAATTTTGGGTTCGGGTTGGGGTCAAAAGATCAATATAGGAAAAAAACAAAAAACACTATTTTTGGTTTTTGCCCCATAACTCGCAAAAAAATACCGAAAAATATGGAAACATGCATATTTTTGAACTCGGGACAACATTTAGAAACTATTTAGACGGGGTCTTTTTTAATGATTTTATTTGTGTAAATTATATTTTAGGTCAAAGTTAGAAAAAGTGGGTTTTTTTAAATTTTTCATCATATTTTATGATTATTTTTGTAGTAAATTATAAGATATGATGAACATAATGGTATCTAATGAAAGCCCTTCTTATGACGATAAAAACAACATATAATTTGTGTGGGTACTGTATGTGAGAAAGAAAAAAATTACAGCTAAACACAAACACCCTAGAAATGTCAAAACAGCCATTGTCACCAAGGGAAAGTCAAGGTGAAAATGTCTTGTCACTAAGGGGTTAAAGTCAACAAATAACTTGTGAAACTGTCAACTGTAAATATTATCGTATATACTCGAGTATAAGACGACCCGAATATAAGCCGAGGCACCTAATTTTACCACAAAGAACTGGGAAAAAATATTGACTCGAGTATAAGCCTAGGGTTGAAATGAGGCAGCTACTGGTAAATATTGCCCCGAATCTGCCATTTAATATTCCAGGATATTGCCCCCAATATGTCATTTAATATGCCAGGATATTGCCCCCAATATTCCATTTTAATATGCCAGGATTTTGCCCCCAATATGCCATGTAATATGCCAGGATATTGCCCCCAATATGCCATTTAATATGCCAGGATATTGCCCCCAATATGCCATGTAATATGCCAGGATATTGCCCCCAATATGCCAGGTAATATGCCAGGATATTGCCCCCAATATGCCATGTAATATGCCAGTATTTTGCCCCCAATATGCCATTTAATATGCCAGGATTTTGCCCCCAATATGCCATTTTAATATGCCAGGATTTAGCCCCCAATATGCCATGTAATATGCCAGGATATTGCCCCCAATATGCCATGTAATATGCCAGGATATTGCCCCCAATATGCCATGTAATATGCCAGGATATAGTATGCTCGTTATGCCACCCTCCTCCTCCCCTTCCCCAGTACTTACCTCGTTCCTGCTCCGTCTCCCGGTGCTCTGAAGGTGCGTGGCTGTGAGGGAAGCGTTGTGACCTCCCCTCCAGCAGCGCGGAACAATAAAGTTTGTTTAAAAAAAACACACTTTGTTGACCGCGCGGCTGGAGGGGAGCTCACAACGCTTCCCTCACAGCCACGCACCTTCAGAGCACCGGGAGACGGAGCAGGAACGAGGTAAGTTTTAGATAATTTTTTTCCCCCTACACCGATGTTGCGGTTACCCCGTGTAGCAGAGGGGTTTCAACCGCTGAAGGGTGTCCTTTTCCCGATCAGTGAGGAGGATTCTCAGCATCCAGTCGTATTTCAAGTGAAGAAGCACTTACAAGAGCTAGCGCAAATAGCTGTATAGCGGTTACCCCCAATAAGAGACAAGACTCTGGATTGAGGGTGAAATATAACTGCAGTTTAACGGCAGTTACTCTGCTTTTATATAGTGCTCCCCCTGCAAGGGAGACGCCCACAGACAAATAGGCATCAACCAATCAGACAATGGTTACATCCCACATATTCCCTCCCCTCTGCTTGGGAGATAATTGAATTTCTAACAGTATCTACTCAATTATCTCCAAACCTATACATTTTTATAACTTTATGATTTTGTGTCACACATGAATAAAACCATGAATAAAACTTATATCTGTATGAACCACACAACTTGGGAACATATTAACAATTAAAGGGCCAGAAACAGTTTTTCTCTTTAAGTGCAAGGCAAGATGGATGATGGGACATCATAGAATAAAACAAAGGGTAGAGGGTCCCAGCTAGCATGGACGTTGGCTGATACAACATAGATTTTTTTTATCAATGCAAAACAGAGGGATCTGTTACAACCGACTCGAGTATAAGCCGAGGGGGGCATTTTTCAGCACAAAAAAATGTGCTGAAAAACTCGGCTTATACTCGAGTATATACGGTATATAAACCACAGGTTTTTTTTTATTTAATAAGCAGCATATCAAATATTTTTTATACACTTTTATTAATATTATTTTAACCACACTTTTGGGTTTACATCTACACCACTAAAAGTTGACTTTCTATGTGTTTCTTTCTGGTTCATTTAAACAAAATGATGTCCATAAGCTTCTATATCCGAATTCCCCAACTAAATTTTGACAGCTCGTAGGTAAGGGATTACCGTATTTGCTTGAATATAAGACCGGCTGTCCGTCATAATAGATGGAAGAGTCGGGCAGAATGTATACGTGCAGACATCCCCCAGCAGCCCCCAGGGAGATTTGGGCAGCCAGGGGGATAGCTGCCCCCACTAGCCACCAGGGAGCAAGAAACAAGGGGAGGGGGAGGGATGGTGGGGCTGAGTCTAAAGTTTGGGGGTCGTCTTATATTCGAGCAAATACGGTAAATTCGGATGATTTCGACTCTTTCAACCGAATTTTCCAACCTTATACTATTGAAGTGAGGCCCTCCATTGCTGCATTCATTTCTTATTAAATTCGTATGAATGAACATTACACCTATGTTTATTCAATACATAGTAATAAGGTTGAGAAATTCGGAAGAATTAGAATTTTAACAGTTCAATAGCATAAAGTAGGGGATTAATGAAATTCAGATAAATTTGACTCTTTCAACCAAAGGTGAATTATTTCCCATTCGTGTGAATGAATATAACGAAATTAAAACAATGAACAAATTTCATCTGAAACGAATGCAGAAATGGCCAAAATTCATTTTGGACTAAATAATTAACATTTTCATCCTAATGGCCGAAAACAAAACAAAAATTTTCATTTTGCCCATCTCTAGTTTTTAAACGTTAACTGTGTGTGCTGTTTGAGTAGTTAATTGGTTACACGATTAGGTGACTGAAATTGATTTACTGGTTGTGGAACTGACTATATTAAGTGTCAGTCTATGCAGACATCACCTATGATTAACCGATTATAGTGTGGAACGCATAGGTGTCTTTTTATTCGTTCACTATCATCGGTTTTTTTTGTTCCCCCATGGTGCCTTCACCTGCTGGCAAGTAAAATATTTTGTATACATTTTGTGGCTTGCTCTGTATAGGAGTTTTAATCTGGTCTGAACTTGGGCCCGATAAAGGCATAAACCCAATCTGCTCAAGAAACTGACTATTTCATGCCAGCTTTCAGTGGATCAGACAGCAAAATCCTATGGATTTTTCTCACTCCTAAAGGACCAATCCTGTTTATTTCGATGTAATATGTCAGGTTTTTCTTAGAGAGAAATTAGATTCTGTTAGATTTTTATTAAGAAGACTTCAGCTACTTTTAGAATAGCCCCCAAATAAGCCAATATCCTCGCTATGCAAGTCCATGTGGAGGACTGAGCAGTGGCGTAGCGTGGGTTGTCAGCACCCGGGGCAAGGCAAGTAATTTGCGCCCCCTAACCCGTGGATTTTAGGGAATTTAACCCCTTCAGCGCCACGGGAGTGGGACCCTGAGGGTGTGGGCACCCTCAGGGTACTAAAGTGTCAGGAAAACCGCTTTGTTTTCCTGACACTATAGTGATCCTTTAAGAGTTTAAGGGGTTATTTTGGCCTGGGGAAGCCAAATGGTTATACACCTATGCTTTAAACCAGGAGTAGACATCCTTTGCCACTCCAGATGTTGTGGACTACACCTCCCATGATGCTTTGCAAGCCTTAATGGAGATGTAGTCAAAAAACAAAGGGGGTGTCAAAGGTTACCTACCCCTGCACTAAACCAAAAATATATAATACAGTTCCTACCCCATAAATATAATATTTAATGCTATGATATTTAATGCTCTCATCCAACCCCCTTCCCTCCACAGTTCCTAATAAATATATTACAAATATAATTCCCTCACCCCTGTAGCCCCACCTATTTACATTTCCTTCTACATACACACATATATATAGATTATTCATTAGGCCACAAATGTAAAAAATATAATCATTGCCTCATCTCAAATTTCCAAGTCAGATCTTTCCCATCCCCCCCCTCTTCCCCTAATACACTGCTGACCCCTCCCTCCCCTAATACACAGTTGACCCCCATCCCCTAATACATTACTGCCCCCCTTCTTCCCTTCCCCAATACATTACTGCCCCCTTCTTCCCTTCCCCAATACATTACTGCCCCCCTTCTTCCCTTCCCCAATACATTACTGCCCCCCTTCTTCCCTTCCCCAATACATTACTGCCCCCCTCCCCCATACATTACTTCCCCCCCTCCCCATACATTACTGACACCCCCCTCCCCTCCCCCATACATTAAATGACCCCCTCCCCTCCCCCATACATTAAATGACCCCCCTCCCCTCCCCCATACATTAAATGAACCCCCCTCCCCATACATTTAATAAACCCCCCTCCCCCATACATTTAATAAACCCCCCTCCCCTCCCCCATACATTAATGACCCCCCTCCCCTCCCCCATACATTAATGACCCCCCCTCCCCCTCTCCAATACATTAATGACCCCCCCTCCCCCTCTCCAATACATTAATGACCCCCCCTCCCCCTCTCCAATACATTAATGACCCCCCCCTCCCCCTCTCCAATACATTAATGACCCCCTCCTCAATACATAATACAATAGGTCCCCCAAGCCCCTTTATTCTTACCTTTACAAATTCCACTTCCAACAGCTCAGGGAAGAAAGGCCGCGATGCAGTTTCAGAAGAGCCTCCGCCGCGCAGCCGCCGGATGTGACGTCACGCCGTCATTTGCCGCTCACATCCGGCGGCTGACAGGAAGTATCGCGCGGTTGTGGCTGCGGCCGCATAGGGCTAGTGCGCCCCCCCAGATATTGCGCCCGGCCCCCCCTGCACCCCCCACGCTACGCCACTGGGACTGAGGCTATCATTTTGGCAGCCAAACTCCATTTTCAGCTTTGGAAATGTCAGCATGAAAATTGGCCACATTGGCAGTTTCCGAGTAACCGCAATTTGTGGGCTACTCTGATCACAACAGTGATCTGTACAGCAGAGCTACCCAAGTCAACCCTTAAATGTTCATGGACCTAATCACATAGTGATCATATTGCAGGGATACGGTAGCACAGAACAGAAATACAGGTATGCAGTGGTTATACGGAAAAAACCTCATGAATTGTGTTCTGTGCTCACGCACTAACTGAAGCTCCATCATCTTGTGCACTGCCTCTGCCTCTCTTCTTTATGGTCTGACTTCTAAATTACCATACACATTATCAAGCACTCCTAGTTTACAGACATTCTTCAGGTTTGAATTGCCCATAGCAGTCCCATTCATACATACATTCCAGCTAACATGATTGGCACATCAAGAGCTCAGTTCAGCAGCATGAAAGGGTTTTGCCCAAGTCTTTGTTTAATACTAATGCTAAGAGTGATCTCTTGAATGGTACATCATGCATCTAATAAAGATTAGGACACCGTATTCACGAGTGGTAGCCGTTAAAGTTTTGTGTCCATATGAGTGCCTCATTTGTGCATAGGGTTTGTATTATTGTTAATGGTTAAGCACATCTACACATTTTCAAATGCTTTCAAATGTTGTTCAGGAGGACACAGAATTATCTTGACAAAAGGTAACTGATAAAATAGAATTGAAAAACAAAACAAAAACGTGGTTTGCGGGTGAAATGCTTTTACTTTTCTGGATGCCTGTTCAATATTTGTACATCTATGTAAATCAGATTTGTAAGTGATGGAAAAATCAGGAGATAAGAGGGTCACATTTTCACTTCCATATCCTAGCCATGTGGTGGTGAGGTTAAAATCCATTAAGTATTTTTTAAATGCTGCAAGGTTTTTGATTTTTAAACAAAAAAATTAATCTATTTTCTTACATGACATGTCCACTATAGATGAATAAGCATACACTGCACAGGTAAAAAACATGGTGTCAGACAGATATTGTATATGTGATATTAGAATTTTTTTTTTTTTTTTTACAAATGGCTTTGTTCCTGAAAGAGAATTTCAAACTTAAGAGCAAAGTAGCAGAATGGCCCATAAGTTTGAAATTCCCTGTAATTCTCCCTTTAATGAATAAAGCTCTAAGCATTTTTAAACTTCTTGTTCATTCACTGAGTCTTAGTCCAAATTATAGGTTAGCCTCTTGAAGATTTAGTAAAGAATATAAAAATTCTAGTAATCTTAGTAAAGCAGTACTACAGCATTTCGCCTGGGTGCAAGTATTTACCTACATTTTAGACGGCATATAAGTTTATACTGTATATATTACTGCAAGGCCTAAAGGAGGATTCCTGCAGACCTTCCTATATTGCAAAATATAAGTTGTAACATGAATAAACTTAAGTACAGATATAATGCAGTTATATATTGAAGAGCATACATTATGATGCACTGCACTACAAACTTAAAAAAGTGTCTAATGTTTCTTTGTTAGACAGTTATGTGGTTTACAAAGGTTATTAAGTATTTCTAGGAACGTAAATAAAAGTTGTCCTACACTCATTTACCAGAAATGCATGCAAATACATCATTAGGACAAATAATTAAAAAAAAAAATGCATCTGTGGAGTCACCTGTGGCTTAATATGCATGCGACTACTTTTCAATGGAAGTATCATTTGCATACCAAGCCACAAACCGATGTCATAAGTAGGAGACACCACAGATATGTCTCTTAATTCGTGCAATTCTGCTAATACAATGGCAACAGATTTTTTATATTTTGTATACACTACATTTACAGTATAAACAATGTTTAGCTTGAACAAGTCTTTTTAAAGGCTAGGTGGTGCATGTGTGCATTTAAAATAAAGTTGTGATCATTGTGCACTACGGAGATTTTTGCAAATAAAGCAAACCTATAAAATACATACCGTAGCTTATTAATGTGAATGAATGAATCTCCAAAAATTAATAATAAACAATGACTAATATGTTCCCGGTGCAGTTGAAGTTGTAATAATGTGTACACGTTTAAAGGGTAACACCTTTTATTTTAACCATTTAAAATAACCAAACAAAAACAGTCTGCAGATGGTCACAACAATTTAGTTATCATCAAAACCACATAAACCGTTAAGTACAAAAGCACCACTGCTTATTGCTATAGAAAAAAGGCATGAAAAACCCAGATATGCACAATAAAAAACATCAGCATATGCACAAGACTTTCTTTTAAAAGCAAAAAAATATATATATGCAGTTCAGCCTCAAGCCCACTCACTAATTCTAAAACTTGATATTTGTAAAATGTGCAGACAATGGAAAAATAAGGACAATCAGCAAAGCATGATTATGAGAAGAAAAATGTTCATGTACATTATATATATGTAAAAGTTAAACTACCATAGTCCTAAAAAAATTAGCATTTACAAAATACTTGAGAAAAATATTTTTTTTCTTAAAGTTCTTCAAGAGGTACATAAAATCAACTCAAATTTTCCATGACCAATTCATTCTTTCTTGTCACCATCAGTTTTCTGTGCCTAAGGGATAGAAAGCATATAAAGAAATTAAAATCAAAATATAGCCATTTTCAGTTCTGCCTGCTCTGTAAACCCACTTTCCAGTATGTGATCGAAACTAGTAAAAATAATGCTTCTATACAATTGTGTCCCTAACCTACAATAAATAAAAACTACAATTTTAATGGACTAGGATTAGATATTTCAGAACCCCATAGAAGCCTTACCTGGCAACTTCCATTTCACACTGAAATAGCACCACACTACTAGCTTTCTATTCACTGCACACAAAAATGATCTACCGTACCCTTAACTTTCACTGTTTCAATCTGCCCTTTTATTGACAGTGTGCTGGGCAGGGCACCTCTGGATGTGGAAACATTAACAGTTGAGCGAGAGATGCGAATCTGTAATAACATTATGGGCAATAAAAAGAAGCATTATGAACATGCAATCAATGGTTGTAATATTTTATAAAATGAACACCACCACTGATTCACTATTTGGAATGTACCTCATCAGCTCTAGTTTCACCATTTTCAGATGGTGTAGTAGTACCTTCCTTTCCTGCTTCTTGTTTTTCTTCCTTCTTCCCTTTAGCACCTTTGTTTGCCTTTGTCCCTGGTTCCTTCTGAAAAGGATTTATGAAATAAGACATTTAGATAATTCTCAAGCTTCTATTTCTAGTAACATGTAGACTGTTCTAAGCAAGCATTAGCAAACGTTTTAAATGCAGGAAACCGCATCCGATTAATGGGATAATACAACTGAACGCATGTTCTTTACAGTCTGGATAAGGGATGCACACAATACCTTAAGAGCCACGTTAGTCCACAGGCTATCAGTTGCAGTGCAGTATTTCTGCCTAGGGCAGCAAACTGAAGTGTGCAACAGCAGAGCCAGCGCAACCATTGACCCTCTATGTGTAGGGAGCAATATGGTGCTGTGCAAAAGAATGTGGATCAGGCATTGTGGGCATGGATGTGGGTGCAATCTAGTATTGTGTAAAGGTAATGTGAGGACAGGGTGCAACTTGGAGAGAAAGTGGTGTCACCAATGAGGGTTTGGGGGTGCAATAATCTAGTGAGGCCTAGGACAGCACAAACCCTAGAAAATTAAAAAGTTTTGTGACGGTCAATTTTTGTGGCAGCCAGATGAATTAAAAAAAAAAAAAAATTTTAAAAAAAAGCACACTTTGACACGTGTCCTTTGACAAATGTTATAAAACCCCAGCCTTGTTTTACAGGCATATTTGTGACTAGTCTCATCAAAAAGTAGACCTTGTGAGGTTTTCACTCCACTAGCTAGTTCAAATTAATGACTTATAGCAATAGAGGATTACCTATCTAATGCTGGCTAAACCAGGAATGTTCCCCTTTCCTTGGTGTGTTTTTTATCGAATGCATAGATGAGAATTTATTTCTGCTGCGGATTTCTATTTTACTTAGACGATGGTATATGCAAGCATACACTGAATTGTAGACAAAACATAAATTACTTGTGTGAGCCTTCTTTAGTGATATTTACATCTGTATACTGATGGCAAGCATATCTCAAAATCCATAATTATCCCAAAGCTATAAAAATTACATTACACACAAATTATTTTGCAGTTTGGTCAGCATGATGTGTATTTATGTTTTATGTTTAATCCAAATCATTTAGGTGTGTTTTACAGAATACTTTAAAAGATAACATCTGTTATGCTATGTTATGTTAGTAACAGTTCCATTTACAAGTGCAGCATTCACGAATAGGTGCATGAAGCTAAAATGCTACTTCGACTGATTTGCAAGTACACCATGGACACTAAATGAAATCTCTGATATAAAAACTTTTTCGCCTTCTCAACTATGGCATATTATCGCAAGATACATATAATCGAACGCCCAAAGAATTAACAGAGAATTACAGCTGTAAATAAGAATTCCATGGTACATAATAGTTTTTCTAAAACAGTGTTTAGAGTCACTAAAACTTTAATAAAGAACAAAACAATAAGCAAAAACTTCTTACCTTGGCTGCAGGTTTTTTCGGTTTTGCTTCAGGTTTAGTTGGGACAGGTTTCTGAAATGAAAACAAAATCCACATGTGATGCAACTACAGACACAAAATGTAAGCCAATTAATGAGAAACAAACTGTGTGTCGTTGTGTGCCGAACTGTCTATGTGTGAGATTTTATGTCCTGTAAGATTTAGCAATTATATAATTGTTTTTATAGTCAAAAATAGGTCCCATACCTTCCCCCTGCTTGTCAGACGTAGCCTGCATACCTGGTGAGGTGCGTGTGCTCATAGCACATACAAAACGTAATTCTGTGCTCGATGGATAGCATGATAGTGGAGGCTCTTTAGATTCATAAAAATGGATTCCCTGCAAGTGTGCAAATAGCGCAAAGCCCTTTTGATGTTTTTTTTAGTGACTATATATAATATATGTTATATATCTATCTACATCTATATCATTTATATCTATATAAAAAAATTCTCCACCCTCTTCCTATCTCCCACTGGTGCACTCAATGGCTCTCTTCCCATGCAGCTAGTGCTGCAGGGGATTAAAATAAAATAATTCAATAATTAACAAACACAACACTTAAAAGATATTCCATTTTAAATATCTTTCATGACCACTTCCAATAATAACTCATTCACATCGGGCACTTACCGAAGACAATCTTGCAGATCTTCTTGTAGGCTAAAAATATATAAAAAGAAACGTGTTTAGATTTTATTCTAGGACATATTCTGCATTAGAGCAAATGTCTAATCTATGATTTTATAACCATAACATAGTGAGAGAGTTATAGATACATGTATAGATTAGACATAAAAATGATTACAGAATATCATTTTATATAGGTTATGTACGAGCAGTTCAAGGAATTGTATAACTCGGTTATCTTACTTCCCCCACCCCCCATTCCAACAATTCTGTTTTGTTCCCTCTTCAAATTCTGATTCCACAATATACTGTTTTACATGCTCTGCATATTTGACAACCCAGCTTCCTAAATACAAATCCCCATGATTCTTGGTCATGCGTTCATGTGACATCTAGTTTGTGGGCAACTTAAAAAGTTGTGAAAATAATGTTCATTTATAAACCGAACAAAATCCAAACCATTATGTAAACCTTGAAACTGGAGTGTATTACATACTGACCTCTTGTTTAGTTACTTTAGATGCATCCTTGGCCTCTGCACCTTCTGGAGACTGTAAAACAAATGTAAAAGTAAAATAAATAGAATATGGCACAGCATTAAGATCTTATAACATAAGGTTGAGAACTACAAATTTACAATAACCTTTTAATAAATATTTCAAAAATACAGTGCAAACCGAGATCAGATAAGAGTTGTGTTTCGTAGCGGTTGGATCCATAAATATATATATCCAATATGTCAAATAAAATAATGTATAATAAAAATTAAAAATGAATAGCTTCACTACACATGTATAATTAAAATTGATTGTAAAAATGTAATAAAAAATATTTATAAACAGAATTAAATACGAAAGTTTTTATTAAGAAAATGTAACAAAAAGAGAGAAAAAACCAAGATGTACTAATAAATTCACTGCAAACACTGACACTAAATTCCAAAAAGCTGAATAGAAATACAGTGTAAATTTAGAATAGATCAGAACATGCTCCGTTGTAGCAGCGCAGCTTAAAATTACAGAGGCAGTTCAAAACAAACTTAAAATAAAAGTTGAGGAATATACGTGTCTTTAGATTCACAGGGTGCCTGCTTTTCACAATTTATATACGAAAAGATTCAATATTCTCCTCTTTAAAGGACAACTGTAGTCATATTAATGGAATAACAGGTTTTCAATAAATAAAATAAATGCTAATAAATAAGAGAAAAAATAAAGAAGAATAACCCATCCCTTTCTTTGCTTCCTCAGCAGGTCTACCTGCATGGAGAGGAACTGAACTTGAGACGTATGTACAACAGGCTGTCAATGTGTGTAGCACTCATGTGGCAAAGCCATTTAACAACGCCAAGACCCTTCGACAAAGCTTGGCCTCATTTTAAACATATGCTTAGCGCACTACGCACAGTGACCGTATGCTGTACCAATCAAAGGGCGTTCTTTCACCATTTTGTGCTGCTGGGGAGACAAAAAGCCATTGTGACAATTAAACCAATGCTTTTCAGTAATTAAATGAAAAGCTATTTTTTTTTCCATTTCACCAATATGACAGTTGGCCATTAATTGATTATCCATTTAGATTGCTGGAGCAGTATGAATGCGTAACTACAATTTTAATGACACAAAAAGGAGCCAAAGGGCTAGCTTGACACCATGGGCATTATAGTTTAGCAGAAACCGAAATACTGCTTGAACACAGTATTCTAAAAATAAAGGGAAGGAGCGTGGATATTTTTCTCCCCATAGATATAAATAATAAAAATAAGGCATCTGGGTAAAGATAACAGAATATTTTTTGTTAATATTTATCTTAAGAATGTTTTGGTGTGTATTTCTGTCGCTTTAGAAAATAGATTTATTCAGAATACATTCTGTAAGTATGAATAATAATAAAAAAAAAAAATCACCTCAACACAAAAGTGTGTGTAAAAAAATGCAGGTAATACACAAGTGGGAAAGTGAGTAAAAATTCAAACCCACAGCTCAAAATGAGGTCTGCTGTGGTAACAAGCTATTCTCTTTGTAAATGCTGAAAAGTTACAGACCTACAGTCAAAAGAATATGGGAGAAAAAAAACCAATTACACATGGCTAGCTAGAAAAATCCAGCACCCCATGGCTATTGTTTTACATGTCTACATAAAGAGAAAAAAAAAGAAATGTTTTTTTTTTAAAGAAGTTTTTCCAGTATCTGGTAGTTTACTCAACTATTACTACTTACACAATATGCACCTTAACTAAAATGAAGGAAAATGCTAACAGTTTAGTGCTGAAGTTAATTATTATTTGGCTATAAAGAATCATACAATGCGCTTCTTAAAAAAAAAAAAAAGTAGAAATGTTTAAATACATAGAATATGTTTAATGTTAGTAGAAGAGTAGACTTAATCTCAATGTTCTGCAGTGCTTTCAATCAAGTGAAAATGACTTATTCATATTGCTGTCATGCTCAATGAACATGACCCTGTGTAGCAATATATTTAAATATAAGATTCTTAAACTCAAGCCACTGCACAAACTTGTTATTTAGGGCTAAAGTTTAGGTATTGCATTTATTTGGTAGATATTAACATTGTAACATCTGTTCATCATGTAGTATGTATCAATTGCCATTATTATGCTTACAGCCTTGCAAATTTATCTTTACATTTTTTTTTTATTCTCTCCTGCATTTTTTCAAATGTACACATTCAAATGGCTATCACAAATGCATCATTCCCTTTATTTGTGAATCCAAAAGGTTTAATAGGTGGTTATGAGTATATGAAAATATACGACATTACACAAAAGGACAAGTGTAAATAGCCTGTATCCTCATCCAAAATGTTGAGTGGAGAGTAAATAAAACAAAAAGAGCTTCACTTTTAGAGGACACCTTTGGGAGACAACCATATTTCAGAAGACAAACGTTCAGCAGATATGCTGCATTGATACAGAAATCGAAAAAAAAACGCCACCAGAACAAAATCTCAAACTCAGATGGTGACAGATGTAGGCTGTTTAACAAAAGAGGACATTTGTCCTCTCACATGTGGCAGCAGTTTTGCGCCAATGCTGGTCTCCCCAAGATTCTAGTTGGGTTATAAAACTCAAACTACATTTTAAATTACTTTCTTCCAATCCTATCAACAGATAACATCAAAAGTGTTTAGCTTTACTGGAACCTGCACATCTGGATTCCTGTAGATATTATAGAAAAATGGACTGACCTTGGGATGAACAGCTACATTGCAAGTGATTGTAAACTAAACTTATCCCGTGAAATTTATGAACACCTACTGTGCTTTATGATAGGATAATTAGTCTACTGCAAAACGGGAGGAAAGCAGATTTACTTTACGAATTTCAATTTCATCTTGTACACAATGGAATCGCTGGGATAGTACTACCAGTATCAGACAATTGAACCCTTTTGTCATCTAAACTTTATTGCTCCCTCCATCTTGATCGCACATTACTGAAGTTTACCAGAATAGACATTTATCACACTTTGATCTGGCAATACGCATTTGTGCTAGTTCGTGGCCCCTTTACAGAGCAGAAGGATTGCATGCAACTGAAGGCCCACCACTGCATGCATTCAGCGCTTTGGAAGTAAAGACACTAAACCAATGATGTATATAGCCGTTGACACATCTGTTATAAAGGACTACATTTCCCACGATTTTCATCTAGCCGAATACCAGGCAGAGAGGATCACGGATAATATAAAAGGCTAGAGTGCTGAAGGTTAGTGCCCCTAGTAGTTTTTTTTTTTTTTTTTTTAAGAAAAAGGACAACCCAGTTATTTCCATCCAGAAGCCCTCTGTTGTCCGACTTAAAATGGAACAAACATGGAAGATCGAGATGCAACCACCACCCACAAAGCTCTACAGGGATCGAATATTTTTGTCAATATGTGACAATCTGCAATACACAGGAGACGAAAAGTAACGCGCAGCTGTAAGAAATTGCCCCGGATTGACAGGTTTAAATCGGTAAGTACACAAAGACGAAGAGCACAGCGTTAAGAAGATAGTGAAGAAGCGGAGACAGTGCTGTAATGTCCTCCAGACAAAAGCAGTATTTGCTCGGCGGTACATAACTGTTTAGAACGTAGCTCACCTTTCTCTTAGGCATGATGAAACGGAGGTTGTGGCCTCGCCCTGGAGTTGCTGATCTCGACGAGGAGGGTGATGATGATGGTGATAGCCGTTGGGGGGAGGAAATGCAGTGACTAGCTTCACGACCGCTTTCCGCACAACTAGAATCTCCCCCTCTGCACATCCAATCCTGGCTCGCGCAGCTAATGTCCCGCTTCTATTGGACAAAAACAGTTTACAAATTCCAATAGTACCGCCCACCACCTTGCGCGAACTACCAACGGCTATACCGTGAATGGGCGTGGGTACGCACGAACCCGACACTAGTGATTTACTACGCACACACCCTCTAATCCAAGTACCGCCTTGAATATTAGTCGGGCCAATGGAAATGAAGCGCATGCCCTGCTTTCCTCAGTTCAAATCGGAGGCAGTGGGCGTTTACTAAATTACACTCGACCATTATCTGGGCAGTTAACACATCCGACCGTTGATATGTTGGGAACGTGGCGGTGGCTCCACCTTCCCGCGTCTTTGGTTGCTTATTTTTGAATTGTGTGTGGAACGCGGGATTCCCCCCAGTGGTGATTCTGGGCGCCATTTTAGAACATGAACGGAAGCCCGTTGAGCTAGCAAGCAAACCACTAATTTTTCTAACTTTCAAAATGACGGGTGAGGAGAGTAATTTACTACCGTTGAAGGTTAGCACCTTCCCAACTCGCTCCAGCTTTGTAGGGCAAGGCATTTCAGTATATTATATTAAACAGTTCCCAAAGCATCTGTTCTAGTAAAGATACTTTCTTAGTCAAGTACCCCACACCTGTGACCTATCCGTTACAATCCACAAGACGGATGGGTTCCTAATACTATATTGGTAAAATTAAACCAGTAACTAAAATACGTGGTAATTATGTATTGACGTTGCAGTTTTAGCATTTCAGTACATATTTATAACCTATTTTTATACATGTTTATAATGGCTGCACGCAACGATTTGCTTTACACCCCATATTTACGAAGTTAGGATTGTTTACATCAAATGTTTGAACTCTCAATACCTGGTAGAAATGCCCTGATTCAAATTCTTTTTTCCCCCTAGAAGATTAGAAAAAATAGTTTCTCCATTTTTATATCCTTCATCAAGTTTGAATCTGACTTTATAATACTATTAAATTGCAGTCTACAATATAAAATAGTTTTTCAATAGAGTGGAGAGTTACAAATCGTAAATGTGTAGAACTACAAATGAGCTGGAGACCCCAAATCATGGGTACTATAAGGGGTGATGTATGCAATGTGATTGTTGCAGTTTTGTTTACACATTTCTTCAGAGATGTTTTTTTATGAGCTGTAAGAGTACATACTTCCAGAATGTAGGTGGGAGGTTAGATAGTGGAGATTTTATAAATGGGTTATACACTATTGTGTGCAAATCAACCCCTAAATCCCTCTCAGTTTCTGTCCATTATGCATATTTAAAATTCCATAAGCCAATAGAGGACTTATCCATGGTCCTTTTGGGACATTCACTATAAAATACTGCTCATGGCACAGCAGCTGGATATGGACTTCATTTCCTAGAATGCTCCGGTAACGTGGCTAGCTGAGCATAATATATTGCGCAAAGCCATATGTCAGAATCCAATGAAAGTAAAATGACCATGTTTGAAAAACTGTCCGGTATTGTGGGAAAATTCCTGAACATAAATTAGGGTGTTTGCTTGCAGTATCATGTAACCGGTTGTCAAAAAGAAAGCTGGATCCTGCTGCATCTCTGAATTCTATCTTATACATAGGTGGATTCATGTATATTTCACATAAATGGAGCGGGCTCGTTCAAGAGCCATGAGTATTTCACTTAAACATACCTGGATTAATGTACTTTACTTACAGATGGTATCCATACTTTACATCATTATAGCCGGATCCCTGCATATTCCACATCTGTACAGCTGGTTCCATTCATATTTCAAGTCAATAAAGCCTGAAGACACAAGTAGGAAACCTGCAAGCAGCAGTCTTCATTACACTGTTGTGCCTACTGCATTTTTGTTTGTGTTCTTTACATAATCATATGTTACCTGGAAGTACATATTTACAGCTAGAGCCATTCATATTGTACAAAATACATGGATCTGGTTTTAAACACTTGAAATATGCATGGATCCCGCTATATACAGGGAATGCGGCTATAATGATGTAAAGTATGGATCATGTCTGTATGTAAAGTATATTAATGTGAAATATTCATGGCTCTTGAAGGATCCAGCTCTATTTAAGCAAAATATACATGGATGCAGCAGGTTCCAGCTTTTACACACTTCCCTTTTCATGTGCTCATTTTACGTCAAATGTCTGCAAGAAAACACCCTAATTTATGTTCCAGAATTCCCCCCAATACAGGACAAAATTTCAAACGTGTTCACGATATGAGTTTACCAAGGGAGTTCACCAACCTGCAATCAGCACTCCAATCATTCCATCATCATCCTCATTACACTGTTGTGCACACCACATTTTTGTTTGTGTTCTTTGCATAACCAAAAGTTACCTGTAAGTACCACTCATGGGCCACATATCCACTCCTTCTATCAGTATTCATCTCCACATCTGAGCTTACCACATACAATTTCTACCACTAACATGAATCCAAATATGACCATGCTCATGTTCTTGGTAACGCTTTTTTCACTTCAGTCATGTTCCCATCACTACCCCCATAAGCACACACCCCAAGCTGGAAAACAAATCCATATTCACCATGGCCTGCTCTGTTCCTTTAACTTACCTGCTGAGTGCTGGTGGTGAGTGTTCAAACCCTGCCTCCTACCCCCACCCGACAAAGTTATAAAACCTCCCAATCACAATACTAACAAGGAAATCTGCTATCCAACTTCCTATGTATTTTGCTACTTGCCCTTGCAAGTGATGTGGAGTCTAAACCTGGTCCATCAGCTGATTCGATTCCTAGTCTTCCTAATAAAAAAGGCCTCTTCTTTGCACACTACAATAAAAATGTTCAAGTATACCTTGTAGGGGCACAATTCCAAAATTATCCGAATTAGTCATATCAATGCCCTAGATTATGTAAATATGAATTGGCAAAGTGGTAAGGGTACTTCAATTTAAAAACATTTAAAATAAGAGGAAATTGGTTAAGAAAGAAAAACAGATGGGTAAAGATAGAGTTGGGAAGAAATAGGATCTAGAAATGAAGCGTAAGACGGGAAAGGGGGCTCTCCAGAGTGAGAGCTCAGACAGACACAAGAGAGTGCTGTGAAAAAATGGGCAGAGTTACCATGATATGTGGTTTCAAAGAGCCCGACACCTTCAAACAAGTGGGGGTTGGTGCCCTGGGAGAGGGGACAAGACAATGAAACATCTATAACCCAAGGGGATCTAATCACGGGGGCTCTCAGAGAAGCAATTTGTAAGACTTTAACAAAATACACATGAAAATACATTCAGGTCCATCTATAGCTATAAATCCAATCTTTATCATCTGGTAGATTGTGATACGCAAAGTGCTCCTTGTGTTTCTAACCTCAACGGTTTACCACTTCCAGAATGGGTAGTTGGCAGTGAATCAAGTTCGGCTAAAGTCTCCTCTTGGGGATTAGACATT
This sequence comes from Pelodytes ibericus, assembly GCA_036172795.1. Taxonomy (NCBI): domain Eukaryota; kingdom Metazoa; phylum Chordata; class Amphibia; order Anura; family Pelodytidae; genus Pelodytes; species Pelodytes ibericus. The sequence goes on along the minus strand of CM069861.1, from coordinate 114,129,533 downwards.
GGTGGCAGATGCAAGGCTTCCAAAAACTGGACATAATCTTCAATTCAGTTGCTTCTCAGAGTCTTGTTGTTAGCTGTCACCGATAATGTGTGGGTGGTATTCCCCATCGATATCTGACATCGTGCTGGCATAAATTAATCGTAAGTGGGGTCATCGATCAAAGCACATAAGTAAGTGAACTTGCCCAGTTTACGGCTCAGATTCAGGAGCGAAATCTCTTCAGCTATAGTCAGCTTAATTATTGCATCTCTTGGGACATCAGATGGTGCTTTCTGGGTCTTACGGATACGGGTGGGGTCGCTCAACAAATAATCTGCTTTTAGGGAATTGGATTGCAGTGAGGACAGAATTTTCAAAATCTAGGGCTGGAGCTTGGTGGGCCCAACCGATTCTGGTATACCTCTCACCCTTATAATTGTGCACCTCAGCATGGCATCCAGTATTGATACTTGGCGGGTCATTTTGTAAACTTATGTCAGGGTAGCGACCTGTGCTGTCGTTTGTGACTACTGCTACTGTAGCATGGTCGTTAATACGGTATATCAATACTGGCAACTTTGGTTTGCATGCAGGTAAGTTTTCGAATTAAGTTTGATCGCCTCTTTTTTCCATTGCTCACGAAATTTCTGTATTAGTCTATCAATCAGCCTTTGTCGCTGGGGTGTCCACAAGATCGCCTGCCCAGTGGGATTTTTCCCTTTTTATGGTTCAGTTGAACCTTCAGAAGACAAATCAACATCATCTCTCTAAAGGTGGCTCTTGCGGGTTTTGCTGGTCTCCCTTTTTGGACCGTCTCCCCATTACTTCCTCAGGGTCTGGGGTTTGTTCTTTGACCTGTTTGGCAGGGGTTGCCATAAAAAGTCAACTATGATGTGCCATCTCGTAAGGAGCTCCATCGAAACACGTCCGGTCAGATCAGCATCAGGCTCCAGGTCTTTTAATAAATGTATAAAATAAATAGTATGAGACCCAGCACTCGGTGTCAAAGAGAGTTTTAATAAGACAAAGGCGACGTTTCAACCCACTCGGGGTTTTTTTCAAGCCTAACAAAGGTGCTTAATTAACATGTATATATAGGACCCACAAGCAATCATTCAATTACAGTCTGTGGCAATTTGGGTGTAACCACATCTGACATGTTATCTATTAATGTGCAACAAGACAATAGAAAAACTTTGTGATTTAAAACAATGACATGTTATCTATTAATGTGCAACAAGACAATAGCAAAACTTTGTGATTTAAAACAATGACATATTATCTATTAATGTGCAACAAGACAATAGCAAAACTTTGTGATTTAAAACAGCAGTACATTATAACAAAGTTGATACACACTGTGAACACTACATAATAATGAATGCAGGCTCTAAATAATATATAACCCAATTTGTTATTAGTTTGTAAATATATGTGCAAGTCGTCTGTGCAATAAATATCCTAAAAGTTTTTTTTACAAATATAAAGTGCTGATATAGAGTGTCAAAAGTGCTAATATGTAAGACTGTTAGAATTAAATAAAAAGGAGTACAAATATGTAATAAATGCTTGAGGTAACTATATAACATGCATCACTCATTTTTAATCAGAACAATTTAATTACCCTATTTCAAAAAAATTATCAGCAATATAAAGACAATTATAATATAATTAGTGATACTTAGGATTATTTTAAAATTATTTTAATGTGTGATTAAAAACACCGCAATTGCGACAAACGAGATGCAAAGAGGCTGTTGTTTCTATCGGCTTCCATAATAATCAATTAGATGTTTCAATGTCACATGAATAGAAGCTCCGAAAAGACAAAGAAAAATATATATATATCTCTATATCTGTATATGGAAAAATCCCAGCCCAACCATTTATCCAAAGACATATAATATCAATCAGAATCTATGAATATCAATATCGACTGAGCTCAGATGGTCCAATAGCACGGAATATGGACACAAAACAATAAAAATATGAAAATTCGATGTTACATTTCAAAAAAAGTATGTATGTCTATAAATCCATGTAAATATATCAACTCCGGCTACACGGACCGCTGGGCTCAAGAAGATATCTTCCGGTAAGTGTCTAAAGGGTGGAAAAAAGGTAAAAAATTTTATTGTGAAGAACAGTGTATAAACGATATATTAGGGATCTATTTATTTCAAGATGTTAATATTTAGAAAGGGACCTCAATAATGTTATATAAAATATGTGATACCATCCTAAAGGTTACCCCCCTATAATGAAGATAGTTTGTTACCTAGTGTTAGTGGTGATCAAATCTCTAAGAGGGAATTGTCATTAAAGGAAAGGCGTCAGGTCCCATTCTTTATTGAGACCTTTAGGGTGGAGGCTTTCTAACTCATCTATCCACCAAGCCTCCCGTTGTTTTAACATTTTTTCCCTATCACCACCCCTTCGCAATTTTGGGATCCCTTCAATCATTTGGAATTTTAGGTCTGATAATAAATGTAATCTTCAAACCTTCCTACAAAATCTCAAGAATCTCCCATGGCACAGTTAAGCCTAATCTGAGATCTAGACATGCATACTTTCAGTCTGAGCTTTTGAAAGTTTGGAATTTACATGCATTTCTGCGTAAAGAGAGAGGAAAAGGGGTGCATCTCCCTTGGGTTATGGCTGACTTCACTCAAGGCCCAATATTTCAATGAAAATTTGAACAACAACATATCAAAGAAATATTGGAAAATCATAATTAACATACAACCCCCCCCCCCCAGCCACTCCCACCCCACCCCACCACTGTCAAAGTGGACAACCAAACCCTGCAACTCACCCTAAATGTAGCAAATGTAGCCTTTAACAATTATTTTATCTGATGTGCCACCACCCTGATTGCTAACTAACGACACGCATGCTGAAATAATAAATGCGGATCAGGCCCCACCAAATTTACAAAGACTCCTGTAACACAGAGGAGTTTTTCTTTTCCTTCTTTTAGTTCAACAGTAGTTAACATGGAATAGGAAAAGGGTTGAACTTGATGGATGCAAGTTTTTTTTTTTTTTAACCTAAACTACTATGTAACAAAGAAATACAATTTTAAGCCTGTGCCTGTTAGTGTCATCAATAAACGAAAAATGAAATATCAGTCTGGACCTGATCACACCCAGCAATGTTGCCGAAGCTCAGTGTGCCAGCAATTGCTAAACTTGTCGTAATCCTAAATCAATGAATCCTTGGTGACTGGATCCATACCAAAACTCTGGAAGACTACCTATCCATAAAAGTGGTGACAATACTTTGATCGATATCATTGCTTCCTATATTGTGAAAAAATCTTGGGAAAATGTGTTCACATGCAATAATGTGAGTATTATCAACAATCAAACTAATTAACCCCAGATCAATCAGACTTTTGTCCAAATCACTCAACAACAACTGCCCTCTTAAAAGTTTGCAATGATATCCTAGCTGGCATGGAACAAGGAGACCTAACTGGAGATATTTTCCTTGACTTTGCCAAGGCCTGCTAACCTGGCTCCGATCATATTTATTGATGTTGATCAAAATATGTGTCCATTTCTGACTGCACCTACCTCTCCTAGTCACGTGTGCTGTACCCCATGGCTTTATGCCTGGCCCCCTACTATTCACATTATTTAGAAATGCTCTGCCTAATGTCTTTAAAGCCTCAACTGTACATATGTACGAAACGGCAACACCAGGGCTTGACAAATTACCGTATTTATCGGCGTATAACACGCGCCGGCGTATAACACGCACCTAATTTTAAGAAGGAAATTTCAGGAAAAAAAACTTAAGAACTTAAATTAAGAACTTTGAAGCCCAATATGCCATTTTAATATGCCAGGATATTGCCCCCAATATGCCATTTAATATGCAGGATATTGCCCCCAATATGCCATTTAATATGCAGGATATTGCCCCTAATATGCCATTTTAATATGCCAGATATTGCCCCCAATATGCCATTTAATATGCAGGATATTGCACCCCAATATGCCATTTAATATGCAGGATATTGCCCCCAATATGCCATTTTAATATGCCAGATATTGCACCAATATGCCATTTAATATGCAGGATATTGCCCCCAATATGCCATTTATTATGCCAGGATATTGCCCCCAATATGCCATTTAATATGCCCCCAATATGCAGGATATTGCCCCCAATATGCCATTTTAATATGCCAGATATTGCCCCAATATGCCATTTAATATGCAGGATATTGCCCCCAATATGCCATTTATTATGCCAGGATATTGCCCCCAATATGCCATTTAATATGCCCCCAATATGCCAGGATATTGCCCCTTAGTATGCTCGTTATGCCACCCTCCTCCCCCCCCTTCCCCAGACCCCAGTGCTTACCTCGTTCCTGCTCTGTCCCCCGGTGCTCTGAAGCTGCGTGGCTGTGAGGGAAGCGTTGTGAGCTTCCCTTCAGCCGCGCGGTCAATAAAGTTTGTTTTAAAAAAAACACACTTTATTGACCGCGCGGCTGGAGGGAAGCTCACAACGCTTCCCTCGCAGCCACGCAGCTTCAGAGCACCGGGGGACAGAGCAGGAACGAGGTAAGTTTTAGATTTTTTTTTTTTCGGCGTATAACACGCACACACTATTTTCTCCCTATTTTCAGGGAGAAAAAGTGCGTGTTATACGCCGATAAATACGGTAAATTTAGTTTTAGGAGCGAGACAATGGCACATTCACGCAACCATACACACACAGAGCCGGTCAGTCACATTCATACAGTGACAGTCAGTTACATCCATACAGAGACAGTCAGTCACATCCATACACATACAGAGACAGTCACACACACAGAGGCATACATACATACACACTTAGCCACATACACGCATAAGCCATCAGGTTTTTTAAAAACGTAATATCAATGACTCCCCCCTCCCTGCTGTTTTACCTCACTGTACGGGAGGAAGGATTTCTGCTGCAGCCTGGTCCATGCCTGTCACGGGCACAGACTGTCTGCACGCTACTGTTGAGCGGTGGGATGTCACGTGACACCCGCCGATCCAACACTACAGCGCGAGGGGGTTGAGCAGGAAGCACACACTCCATTTACCCTTGCCCTGCAGAGCTAAAATACTTTTTTTTAAATCTCAGGACGAGGGGGCAAGGTACAGTTTCCTAGTCGTCATGGCAACCTGGCGCCCGGGCTTTGCTGTGCCCTGGGCTACACCAAACCATCTTGAGGCTTTGCTCCAAGACCAGTTCGCTGAGGTAAAAAAATAACAAACTTTTCTTAAAAGGACACTCCAACCAAAAAATTAAAAGGGTTTATTATTTTTTATTTCGCGTTGTTGATTTCAGATGTCTTTTGTTATGTGAGTTTATTTTATGAATTATTTTACTAAACAAGTGTGACTGGGTACATTTGGGTGCCACCCCCACAATGACTTTACAGCACTAGTATCTCACTCTCACAAAGGTTGTACACAGCCACCTAGTCCTACCCACTATGAAACACAGAAGACAGTAAGAGAGCAGGGGTGTATCTTTGTATCTTATGACATCATCATGCAGGCCACGGTTGTAAAGTGAAACTTGCTGGAAGATTGTGGAGACTTTTGCATCATGGGTAAAACTCTCAAAATGGATGCTGGAGACAGACACCTAATTTTATTTTTACTTTATAGGCAATTAATTCAAACATAAAGCATATGTCTTACATATGTGTTTTATTTAAATGCACAGATAATCGAGTTAGATCTTTTATGTACGTTTTAGTGTCCCTTTTAAACACTGACAAAACTCAATGCTCTAGAACAGTACCTAAATTTATACATTACAAAATCAAGTAACACACTGAATGCATGGCTAGACCCCCAATCTATCTTTTGGCCCTCACATTGAAAATTACTCTTAAAACTTTATACAAAACTAGGTGCCCTATACAGAAACCAATTCCACCTAAACCCAACAGTAAGGAAACATATTGTACAACAAATGATAATGCCAATCATTGAATATTGGGATATAGTGTATGCACCTGCACTGCATACCCATCATCATAAATTTACTACATGGTTTAACCCATTCTACCACTTTGTGCTACAATGTAATTACGTGATCCAAAATTGTGACATACTAAAAGTGTTAAAACTGGCTACCACTGGAATCCAGACGCACCCTCAACCGTTCTAGCCTTGTGTTTAAGAGCTTTTCTGGGAAGCTCTCACCCTACCTGAGAAGAATGATCTCACCTCCTATAACTTCTGATCCATTACCAGTATTTTTTCCACAATACAAAAAGAGTGTGGCTCGATTCTCATTATAACCACACTTATGGAATAACCTCTCGGACACCATTACATTTTGCCCCAATCTAAAGTCCCATAACCCCTTCCCGACGTTAGGACGTACTGTGCCGTCCCGATAGGACGGCATAGTACGTCCTGTACTAAACAGCTGATCGCGGCTCCCCGCGATGAGCTGTTTTCGGATCCCGCTGCAGGCACTTACAGCGGGATCCCACCTGTCAGATGAAGCCATTTTGAGTGGCCTCAGTCTGACAGGGAAAATGTAGCCGGTGCTCAAAGCGAGCACCGGCTACATTTTGCTAAATTGCGCTGTGCCCGAACTTCTGTGACGTCCGGAGGTGTCGCGATTTTTTGGCAGGGACCCTTAGGGTCTATTAAGACCCTGATCGGGTCTCTGCCAGAGTGTTCCTGGCTACCGACCACCTTTTGATCGGTGCCCAGGAACAAATCGTGACATTTTGGTGCTTGCGTCGTTTGGGACGCAAGCACCATGCGTCACAAAGGGCTTAAGGACACGCACTTTGAAATATTCTAGATCATGGCTTTTTTATTTTTGTTTTGTAAGTTATAAATACATCACCAATATCGCATATAATCCTAACATCATTTAAAGAAAACAGTAATAACTTCTAGACACAAAAGTATATCAAGAGATGCCAAGACAATTAAAACAATACTGACAGGATATAGATATCTGGCGTGACAGATTTGAACTTATTAACACCTTCCTGACAATGGACGTGCCATGGAGTTTACGCGATCAACGATGGTCTATTGCCTTGACATCGAGGCAGTAGCCAGCACCGAAATTTATTTTCTGGGACACCCACGATCGCCCCACAGAGCGATCGTGGAAGCCATACTGACGGAGCAATCAAAGAAAGGATCCAGCACTCAACCGATTAAAGTGAAGAGTTTTATTCAAAACACAGGCAACGTTTCAACCCTGGTGGGGTTTTTTTTAAGCCTAGCGTCAGGTGTAGATAACAAGCTTATATAGTGTGCACACAAGAAAAAAAGAGGGCGTGTGAATTCATCAATGATACAAGTAAATTCATTTGAGACAATTAAACAATTAATGTGTACAATCCAAATTTTTACAAATATATAATGTAATATAATCAAATGTGAATAATTCCATACAAAACAATTCTGGCAATTTGTATTGAATTTTCATGCCTCTCTAGAGGTTCTCACGTCCAGTAGATAATGCCGGATAAAGGTATTCTGAGATGACCACGTCGGTGCTCTGCAAATCTGATCAGAAGACACATGTGCAACAGCTGCCCAGGAAGTGGACAGAGCTCGGGTTGAATGGGCTCGTAGACTAAGAGGAACTGGAACCTGTTTAGACTCATAAGCCTTAGTAATGGCCGAGACCAGCCACCTAGAGATTGTCTTAGGAGATGCTTGTAGGCCCTTATTATGCCCTTGAGGGACGATAAAAAGCCTAGGGGATCTCCTCCAGCTGCCCATCCTGTTGAGGTAAACCAATTAAACAGCGAACCACATCCAAGGTGTGAGACAATCTTTCCTCCTCAGAAGAAGGAGATGGGAAGAAAGCAGGCAAAATAATCTCTTGGTTCATATGAAATGGTGAAACTACTTTGGGCCTGAACTCCGGGACTGTTCTCAGAACCACCTTATCCTGTTGGAAAGAGATGAAAGGTTCGTCTGATGAGAGAGCTGCCAATTCAGAGACTCTTCTACCTGAAGTCAAGGCGACCAGAAGAGAAGTTTTAAGCGTACGGAGCATAACTGGAATCTCAGTAATGGGTTCAAATGGGGAACCCTGTAATGCTGACAGGACAAGTGGCAAATCCCAAGGAGGAGAAAAGGATTTGATAGGAGGTCTGATCCGCATGACAGCCTTTATAAAACGAGATACATCGGAGTCTAAAGCCCATCTCACACCAGATAAAGCTGAAAGGGCTGAAATGTGAACTTTCAGAGTATTCAGGCTGAGACCCTTGCCCAGGGAGTCTTGCAGAAATCCCAGGAGATCTACAGCAGAGAAGGACCCCGGTGAAACACCTTTGTTAGACGCCCAGTCCGAGAAGACGTCCCAAATACGGTAATAGGCAGCCAAAGTATTCCTTTTCCTTGCCTGAAGCATAGTAGAAATCACCACATCTGAGAACCCTTTGTCTTGTAATCGCCTCCTTTCAGTCTCCATGTCATCAGCTGAAGGGATTGAGGAGCAGGATGGAACAGAGGACCCTGCGACAGCAAGTCTTCTCTCACAGGAAGATGAAGAGGGTCCTCCATGGAAAGGCTAAACAACAATGGGAACCAGGGTCTCCGTGGCCAATACGGGAGCACTGCAATCACCACCACACGTTCTCTCTGAATTCTCTGCAGGAGGGTGAAGATAAGGGGAATTGGGGGAAACACATACCCCATCCGGAAGTTCCAGGAACAGCTGAGGGCATCCCAACCTTCTGCTAGATGATGATTGTTCCTGGAGAAGAACCTCTGAACCTGTCTGTTCTGGAAGTTTGCCATCATGTCGATCTCCGGAAGACCCCATCTGTGAACCAACCTCTGGAAGGCCCATTCCGCTAAACACCATTCTCCCGGAAAGACCTTGTGTCTGCTCAGGAAATCCACCTTGATGTTCATTGAACCTGGAAGATAAATTGCACATATCCCCAGAAGGTGTTTTTGAGCCCATTTCATGAGAGGAAACATGATACTCATCATCCTGGGGCTGCGAGTACCTCCTTGGTGGTTTACGTATGCCACCACTGCAGTGTTGTCCACTTGTAGCTTCACCCATTGGTGTCGGATTCTTTACTTTAGGTGACGCAAGGCCTCGAAAACTGCCCTCAGTTCCAGGTAGTTGGAAGACTCTCCTCGAAGGGACACCGGCCATTCCCCCTGAAGGGATATCTGGTTCATATGGGCGCCCCATCCTGTTTGGCATGCATCCATGGTGACCACCAACCAAGGTATCTCTCCCAGGGGAAAACCTTTGGTCAGGTTTGCCTTTGAGAGCCACCATCTGAGAGCTTCCTTGACTTTGGATGTAAGAAGAATGGGCTGGCTCAAATCCCGATGCCTGAACTGGGTCAGGAAGGATCTCTGAGGGATTCGGATATGCCATTGAGCCCATCGGGTAAGGCCTATTGTAGATGAAAGGGAACCCAGGATGCTCATGTAAGCTCTCGCCGTGATCTTGCAAAGATGAAGAATTTTTTTCAACTTCTCTCTCAGTCGGTATATTCTGTCCTCTGATAGACGGACAACCCCCAGACTTGTATCGAACCGGGCTCCCAGATAAATCATCTGTTGACTGGGTTGGAGTTGACTTTTCTGGAAATTCAGAACCCAACCATGTTCCTCCAACATTGATCTGGCGATGTTTCGATGGGCAATCAAACATGGGTAAGTCTTTGCCAGTATCAAGATGTTGTCCAAGTAGTGGAAAATGAAGACACCCTTCTTCCTGATTTCTGCAATCAGGGAAATCAGGACTTTGGAGAACACCCTGGGTGCGGAGCTGAGGCCAAATGGAAGAGCCCTGAACTGCCAGTGTTTGTTGTACAGAGAGAAACTCAGGAACCTCTGATATACTTTGGCGATTGGGATGTGGAAATAAGCATCCTTGAGATCGATGGAAATTAGCCAATCGCCGGGAGATACTGCCTGGACAATGGAGGCTAAGGATTCCATCCTGAATCGTCTGGCACACAGAAAGGTATTGAGAATGGACAAATCCAGGATTGGCCTCCATGCATCCTCGCCTTTTGGAGCAAGAAAAAGCCTGGAGTAGAATCCCTGAAATTGTTCTTCTCTGGGAACCTGGCAGATCACCAATTGTTGGGACAGAGAATCTACGAATTCCAGAAGTGCCTTTCTTTTTCTTAAATTTTCTGGAAATGAGGACCTGAAGAATTTTCCAAAAGGAGGGGTCCCCACAAATTCTAGACAATAACCTCGGGAGACCACGTTGTGGACCCACCGATCCTTGATGGAGAGGCTCCAAGTCTCCGAAAAATGAAGCAGTCTTGCACCTATTCTTGGAGACTGAGCCTGGAAGCAGTCAGAATCTTTTATTCTGGTGGGAAGACGCCCCTCTGCCCATGCCACCTCTAAGGGAGGATTGACCGGCCTTCCATGGCTGGCTCTGAAAGGACTGTCTTCCCGGTCTGTATTGCATTGAGTCTCGGAAAGACCTCCTGTCAGCATTAGAGGATCTCCTGGTGTTCCTGTTGCATGGCAATAAGGCTTTACTGCCTTCTGCGGCTCTCTTGATGCACTCATCCAGCTGACGTCCAAAAAGCATGTCTCCCTGAAAAGGTAGTGAGCAGAGACTATTCTTGGAAGCGGTGTCTGCATCCCATGCCTTGAGCCAAAGTGCTCTACGGCCAGCAATGTTCAGGGCCATGGACCTAGCTATAGAGCGAACAAGGTCCACAGAGGCATCGGAGCAAAAATCCACAGGAAGACTAATGTCTTCCACAGCTCTGCTGAGACGTGATCTACTCACTCCATCCTTTATGTCAGCTTCTAGATCCTCCGACCATTGTTTAAGGGCCCTGGAGACAGAAGTTAAGGCGGCTGCTGGGTGCAGACTGGCTCCTGCTGCCACGTATGCCTTGCAAAGATTAGTATCAATCCTCTTCTCCATAGGTTCTCTCAAAGAGCCAGAGTCGTCCAGAGGCAAGGTGGTCTTCTTGGCCAGTCTGACTACTGCCTCGTCCACCTTGGGAGCTGAGATCCAAGAGGCAGAGTCATCTTTCTTGAATGGGTATAGCTTGGACCACTTACCATGAAAACTGACCCGTTTTCCAGACTTACCCCATTCATCATGAATAAGGGTCTTTATGGTCTCATAAAGGGGAAAAGCAGTTTCTTTCTTTTCGAGACTAGCAAAGTGCTTGCTACTAGAGGGTATTTCAACAGAAGATTCTTCCAAACTTAGAGTCTTTCTGACTGCCTCAATGAGAGCTTCGGTTTTCCTCTCATCAAACCCCCCTGAATATGTGAACTCATCATCCTCTCATGAGTCTGGGTATTCGGCAGGAAATTGACTCTTCTCGTAGGAGTCCACCATAGAGCTCTCACTGTCAAAGACCTCTCTCCTCCTAGGCCTAGAACGCCTGGTAGACTGAGTGGCTTCCTTATTACCTTCAGCCACTGCCTGTTTGATGATGGAAATCACATCAGCTGGATTAGCCACTGCAGGATGAGCTACTGGCGGGCCAGCTACCAGTGTCATGCAGGTTATGCAAAGCCTTTTCCCCTCTGCCGCCACTTCGTCACATGCATTGCACTTATTCAGTCTTGGTCTCCTGTCTGCAGGTGAAACCGGGGATCTCCTCGGAGACCTGAGGGAACTGACATAATAATATAATGACAGAAGGCACTCTTTTGATTCCAATTGAGGTAATATATATATATATATCCATTGAGAGGGAGAAAAAAAAAATTGTTTGACACACCTTGTACCTCTAGATTGTGACCTATTTCTTTTCTTGGCTGGTGAGGCCATGATGATATAAAACCTGAGCAGCTGGAAAAAGGTCGCCTGTTAGGGACTAATATCCAGATAAAACACCAAAAAAAAAGATTGCAAGACATCCAATGTAAATGAAACATAAGGATTTCCCCAAAAATTCTGAACCTACGAATTGCACAAAAAGGGAGAACCACAAGATCTGCAGAGACCAGAGCACTGTATAACTTGCAGGATAAGCAACTTCAGATTGCCTCCAGACTCAATTGAAGGGAGAGAAAAAAAAAGACATTTAAATAGGGGGAAAAAAAATTCCCAATCAGCTCAAAACAAAGGTCACATCCTGGCAAAGGCTGCCTGACCCGGAAGTACTCACTGTTTAGGCGCCAAAAAATGCAATACAACTCTGTCCAGCTCTGTAAGAGCCCCTCAGCTGCCAGGAAGCCTGGAACCTGTTCCCATCAGCAGAAATACGGCACCAACAAGGATTTATCCGACTTTGCAAGGTTCCCAGCTGCTACCCCAGGGTCACTGCAGCATGCACCCCCGGTCACTAAGAGGGTTTCTGCAGGGGGTCGCCCTTGGTGAGGCGCCGTGTACTGCAGCTTCTGGGAAAAGAGAGGTTGAACTCATCCCAGGAAAAGGAACTAACAAGTCCCAGGTATGTCAAAAAAGAAAAATCTTGGATAATGAAATATCACACAGAGAAAAACCAAGGGAGTGTGGACAGGAAAAGAACTGGGGTATTATGGTCATGTGGCCTCTTATAGGCTAAAAATGTGGTCCTGTCCAATGGGAGTGAGGGGAGGAGCTAACCCTAGAGTAGTGCTGCCATGGCCATGGCTGCGAAATAGTGGTTATTCCACTTAGTGTAATTCAATTGAGTATCTCATGCTGAATGTCAGCTTATTGCAAATTAGTAAGCTCGTTTCAGCAGTGGTGCAGCGCCCTGTAACAACAAAACAAACATAACCTTGTATAAATAACATAAATTTGGATTTTCGGCAGCAGAGAGAAAAGGTGAAAAAACAGATAATCAGTCCGGTAAAGATGGAGTTGCTGACCACATGCGGCTTAAATGTTCAAAAACCACTTCTGAATAAAAAAATAAGAGGCAAAGGGTTGGGCAGTTTGAAAACAGGAATGGTCATAGCAGACTGGGTCAAACATGAGAAAACCTTAAATAGTAAGGAATGCTAGCAAAAAGGCAGAAAAAATTACAGGGATAGATAAATGAGAACAGACAGACAGGTTTAAAATATCCCTCTCAAACCAAATCCTGCCTCCAGAATCAATTGGCAAAAAATTATATGTATAGCCCTTTAAGCCATACTAGCACACAATGAGCAGCAATGTATACACGGAAAAAAGATTGCGAAACTGTTTGGAAGCAGTCCTCTTGTCGCAAAACTACATGGATCCCAGTTTTTCCTTCCACGAAGAACCCCTAGGGTTTTTTTTTATGAAAGAGGAAATTACAGAGAATTAAGAAAGTAATTTCAAACTTATGGTCAAAAGAGCCAATTTGGAAAAATTCTCCAATTCAGGTGAAAAAGCCCCTTGTGTATTATTTTCCGGGTCTGTAGGATCAACCTTCTCGAAATGTCTGGTCTCTCCATAATCTATCACCCCATATAGTCATTGCATGTCTAGATCTTCTACTGTAAAGAAGATAGGCCCGTCTGCTTTTTTTTTTTTGGTAGCCTTGTACAGAGGTTTACCAGCAGATTCCCTTGAAAAGGCATGGATATAAAGTTCTGTTTAGATGAGATATCTGTTCCTCTGGATCGAAGCTATAATGCTCTGTGGGCCGCTGTTGCTAATGCCATAGATCTGGTGGTAATCTTGAATATATCAATAGATGCTTTTAAATAGAATTCCACTTTAATTCTGAGTGAGTCAGAAGATGATGATAACTAACTCCTCTGTCAATGTCATCTTCTAAATTTCTTATCCAAAGTCTTTGAGTCTTAGAAAGTGACAGCTGCGGGGGATGGCAAACTGTCCCTTGAGCCAGTAAGTTTGGAAAGATTGACATCTAGTCTACGGTCCATGGTGTCTCTCTGAGCAGCTGCACTATCCATGGGTAGAACGGTTTTGCTGGCCAAATGGATAATGGCTTTATACACATGAGGCACTGTCTCTCATCATTTAATGTCAAGAATCTGGACCGGGTATAAGCATTCTACTTTTCCTTTAATGGTGATCTTCCTCCCCATCTTATTCCATTCCAGAAAATCTTAATCCATGTATTCGTGTTTCTCCTCTTATACATTTAGTGTCATCCTGATTCTTCTCCAGATCTGACTGAGATATTTACTGCCTTCATATACAGGTATCTCTTTCTCAATCGGGTGGCAGCTTGAATCCTCTGGCATACTGCTAACCTAAACCATAGTTTAAAGACTGGTGTGGGGACTGTGGCTATTTCAAGGCAGTACAGGCATAAATACTTTCCTTCCATCACTTTACAGGAGAATCCGGTGCATGACGTAGGTGAATCTCTCCTTTTCCTGGGAGAATAATCCCTGGATAGAAGGAAGCCCAGGTTTATCATAAAAGCATTGTGTGACAAGCAGGCACCCTGCTATAGTCAACAGTACATGTACAATTTAACATCATACCATTAACCCCTTCCCACCTATAGGACCTCCTGTGCCGTCCTAATTTTCAGTACTTAAAAGCTTGTAGGACAACATACGGCATAGAACGTCTTGACTGTAACAGCTCGTCGCGGCTCATTCTGACATAAAAGATGAGCGCCTGCTACATTTTACTGTAACTCGCTATGCCCACACCTCCATGATCAGGCCCGCTTCCACAGCATCACGTGATGTTGCAAAGTCTTCTCATCGGGGACCCAAAGGGTCTTTAACCCCTAAAGGACTGTCCCTTTAGAAATGTTTTTGTCATTCTGGAAAAATGGCTATTTTAACATCTCTGCTAGGTTTGTGTTTAGCTGTAATTTTCTTCCTTGTCATTTGCTGTATATATCGATCAACGATCGCTCTGACGGTGCTGCTCTATTGCCTCAGTGTCGAAATTCCGGCTCTGGGGCACCCATGATCGCTCCACGGAGCGATCTTGGGCCCCATGCTTCTCCTGCAATATGGCTGTGCCCACTTGTGGTTAGAGCTTCGGAAGGGAAAAGAAATACACTTCTGACACTCTAAATCTGTTGCGTGACTGCCCCTAGAGTCAATGAATTTTTTTTTTTTTTTTTAATTTAGGGTTCGGATTGGGGTCAAAAGGTCAATTTGCCCTCGCAAAAAACTGCAGAAAAACATGGAAACAAGCATATTTCTGAACTCGGGATAACATTCAGAAACTATTTAGACGGGGTCTTTTAGGTCAGAGGAAAAGTGCTTTTTTATTTTTTCATCAAAATGTATGATTTTTTTTGTAGTAAATTATAAGATATGATGAACATAATGGTATCTAATGAAAGCCCTTCTTATGACGATAAAAACAACATATAGTTAGCGTGGGTACAGTATGTGAGAAAGAAGAAAATTACAGCTAAACACAAACACTCCAGAAAAGTAAAAACAACCTCACCTTGAATATGCAGTACAGTTCTGGGCACCAGTCCTTAAAAAGGGTATTAAGGAACTAGAAAAAGTGCAAAGGAGAGCTACAAAATTAATAAGGGGTTTGGAGGATCTTAGTTATGAAGAGAGACTTAAAAAATTAAATTTATATACGTTAGAAAAAAGGCGTCTCAGAGGGGATATGATAACATTATATAAATATTTGCAGGGCCAATATAAAGAGCTCTCCAGTGACCTGTTCATTAACAGAAAGGTACAAAGAACAAGAGGTCACCCCCTCAGACTGGAAGAGCAAAGATTTCATAGACAGCAAAGGAAGGGATTCTTTACGGTTAGGACAATAAAGTTATGGAACTCACTGCCAAGAGAGGTAGTGCTAGCAACCACAATAGATGCATTTAAAAATGGTTTGGATGTTTTTTTAGGAAAGCAGAACATACAGGGCTATTAATAATAGAATAAGCATTAATAAAAGAGCTTATTGATCCAAGGAGAAATCTGATTGCCTCTTGGAGTCAAGAAGGAATTTTTTCCCCCAGGAGGCAAAATTCGAAATAGCTTCCTTAGGGGTTTTTTGCCTTCTTTTGGATCAAAAGCTGTAATGATAGGTAGAAGGGTTGAACTTGATGGACTTGTGTCTTTTTTCAACCTAAATTACTATGTTACTATGTTACTATGTTACCAAGGGAAAGTCAAGGTCAAAAGGTTTTGTCACTTAGGGGTTAACACTAACTAATACTGTCTGTCTGTCTTCCTTAAAACAATGCAAGGGAGGCAGATCCAGATGAGTTAGATCAATATTTACCAATATTGATCTGACCACACAAATGGTGATACTCATCTGAGCAATTACCAAAATGACTTTTGCCACTGTCTGGCTGTTACTGATCGCTATACATATACTCGGACAGTTTAAAAAAATGTTTGTTACACATAATCCCCTAACAGTCATAACCAAAAATGTAACAAAATGCTTCTGCGGGCAGAACATTGCTTATGTAGTGATCTACGGTAAGGAAGGGGTTAACAATTCTTAAAATAGCTTTTTGTTATACTGTAATAAAGTACAGTAAAAATAAAATAATCCCCCCAAAAAATATTTGCACAGAAAGCAAAAAATGTGCTGCTGGGCAAGATCACTGCTTATGCAGTGATCAGTGGCAGGGAAGGGGTTAATACACAGGGAATGGCTTTTTTTTTATAAAAGCCCTTGAATCTCACAATTTTATTACATTTATTTTAACACTAACTAATACTGATCTGTCTCTCTCCCTTACAGCTAAACACAAAGACTCCAGAAATGTAAAAACAACCATTGTTACCAAGGGAAAGTCAAGGTCAAAAGGTCTTGTCACTAAGGGGTTAACACTAACTAATACTGTCTGTCTGTCTTCCTCACAACAATGCAAGTGAGGAGAGGGAGGCAGATCCAGATGGGTCAGATCAATATTTACAAATATTGTTCTGACCAGGCGAATGGTGATGCTCATCTGAGCAAACACCAAAGCGCCTTTGCCGCTGTTCAGCTGTTACTGATCGCTTTATGTGCTCAGACAGCTTACATTTTTTTTTACTTTACGCTTATGCAGTGATCAGTGGCAGGGAAGGGGTCTATTAACACACTGATCTGATGTGCCGACATCCAACAGTCCACGGAAGTGATTTTATGTTCACTTCTGTTGCTCTCGGGGGGAGAGCAACAGAAGTGAACATAAAATCACTTCCGTGGACCCCCCTGACCACCTTCCACAACCACACGAACTCGTGTTCGCTTGCCATTTTTAAACTTTGCCCTTTTTAATGCATGACTGCCAGGCATGTCCATTCTAACTAACTGCAATTTTATGCTGACGTGCCTGACTCGTCGTTTGTCATGAAAAGGTTAAAGACCCTGACCGGGTCTCTACCTGTATATCTCTGGCTCCCAAACACTCTGCGATGAGGGCCAGGAGCACAAAGACGCCGGTTTGGTCCTTAAGGGCCAAAACACCAACTGGTGTGAAGGGGTTAAGATACTCATGATATAGGTCATATTAGACAATCGTTCTGTTATCATATGCTCCATCTGTCACCAATATCACTCCTGTGATATATCCACTACCATCAAGCACCAACATATAAAATGATGGGTAAAGATATGGCAAATATGGAGGAATAAAACACATAAAATGATGGGGAAAGAGATGGCAGACATGGAGGAATAAAGCATATAAAAAGGGGGAAAATAGATAAAGAAATGTCATGGGATTAGGAATTTGGGTGTAATCTATTGCTGTGTGCTATAGTGTTGTATCTGATGCTGTGGGGTTATATTTTTGCTTTGATGTTGTGTCTGTTGCTGTGAAGTTTCGGCTAGAGCTCTGGATCTTTGTTTGCTGTGGTTTATATTTTGTGTCATTGTTTAATATCTGGTGTTGTGGATCTACATCTGGCACAGTGGATCTATATTTGGTGCAGTGAGGTTTTATCTAGTGTGGTGGGTTTATATCTAGTTCTTTGGTATTATATCAAATGCTGTGGATCTGAATTTGGTGCAGTGGATTTATATCTTGTGCCATGAGGCTATATCTATAGCTGGTGATGTGGCGTGTGTTTTGGGTGCAATCGAGTGCTGTGGCAACTACTGTAGGTGTAATCTGGTGCTGTGGCAAGTGAAATCTGGTGCTGTGGGTGCAAATGAGTGCTGTGGCAACTGCTGTGCATGCAGTCTGATGTTGTGGCAAGTGAAATCTGGCGCTGAGGGTGCAATTTGGTGCTGTAGCTAGTGCTGTGCATGCCACCTAGTGCCGCGGGTGGTATCAAGAGCTGTAGCAACTGCTGTGAGTGTAATCTGGTGCTGTAGCTGGTGCCATGCGTGCAATCTAGTCAACTGCGTTGCGTGGAGTCAAATGCTGTGGCAAGTGCCTTGATCTGTGTGTATGAATAATGTGGGGCATAGTGTTAACATAAAAGCAGATCGAAATTGGTCATAAGACAATGGCAGCTTGATCCTTCTATTAAGCTTTTGCATCAGGTTTATCAACCCTTTGCATGCCTGCACTGATAATGACTAAGCTCCTCCACTTCATGATAACTCAAAAAAGAGGAACCGTACACCAAGGATGACAGTAAAATTATGCCCCCCCTGAAAAAATGTCTGCAGATGCCCATGAGCTGTAGGATATTCCACATGGTTTGTCAACTAACAGTAAAGTGTGTGGTTATTAGCTGTGTCCTGACCTCTGGACCCCCCTGATCACTTTCCACAACCACATCAGGAAACATTTGTAAAACTTGGTGCTGATGTTTGACTCCCATAATATGGCTGCATAACACGAGCCAGGATGTCCTGACTTAATGCTCATAATGCGTTGGTAAGCATCACAAATGAGTGGTAATGCTTCCAGTTTCAATATAATTCCTTCCTGTGTAATGGGGTTCTTGGGGCAAACATTTTGCCATCCCTGCCACCATATAGAAGGCCAACTGGACCTTGTGCCGCTCTGCATCCTTCGTTGGGGAAATTGATGTACTCCTTAGCTCGGGAGACCATGGCCCGTAGCACTAAATCAAGGACCCGTGATCCTAATCTCCCTCCCACAAAATGTTAGGAAGGTATGCGAACTTGGAAGATGCAGCTCTGTCTGGTGGCTGGAGGTGGCTATTGCAGCAAGGAAGCAGAGCTTTGATGGAGGTACCCAGACGGAGTACCAGGGGGTTCCGTCAAATTCCTTCTACCTATCATTCCTGCTTTTAATAAAAAATAAGGCAAAAAAATCTAAGTAAGCTATTTAGAATTTTGCCACTCAAGTGGAAAAATTCCTTCTTGACTCAAAATAGCATATACAGACAACGAAATAAGAGAATACTCTCCATTAATAGATCACCACTCCAAGGACTCCACATGTTCAAAAAGCACATGTAGCTGGAAAAGAGAGGGATCTTATTCAACTCCAATAGGTAGAAACAGGACTGGCTTGTGTTTTATATTTGCATTGGTGGACATTTACATGTACAGGAACACAGAAAGAAGCTTGCCAGTGTGGTGATTGGAGGATGCATCTTAGATGTTTTCTTACCTTTTCAACTCGCTACTGTCAGACCCAGGGACTCTCTCCTACCTTGCCCGGTCCCCGCTTCCAAGAGCTCCTCCAGTCCTCCATATACGCTGTTGCGCAGTATTGTGACTGCAAGGTATTCTGCATCCTGGTCTGGAGTAACAGGCTAACCCTGCGCGGTAAACACAGTGATGCCTGTAATTTCTGTGAGGCTTGTCTTCACTCTGGAGCATGTTGCGTGTTTGGTGGATAGCAGAGGGGCTGGTAGAGAGGGTGGAAACGGCACACTCCCCCTCTCTATGCTCAAAGAAAAAAGGGTGACGGATCCCAGGTGTGATGGAGAGAGATAAATTCCCTGCACATCCTTTAGGTAATGCTTAAGGTGTGGTACTTTGTGCAGTCTTGAACTTTGTCTTTCCCTCAATGGATTATTCTGTTTGCTGTATCCCTTAACCTAGGCTGGTATTATCGCTTGTGATCCTACGCTGCCTGCATTGACCCCTGTACTGGTATTTTTGGTCTTTCCTGTGAATTCATCCTATTTTTATACCCTTCTTCCTGCAATATGTTCCCTACTTGAGCGTAACAAACTAGTAAGCCATCATGGAGCTGGCAGGGATTGCGTACACTAATCTTGCATTAACACAAAGGATTACCATATTTGCTTGAATATAAGTTGACCCTGATAGTAAGACGACTCCCAAACTTTGGATATTAATGTAGGAGAAAAAAGAAAACGCTTGAATATAAGACTACCCTATAGGAAAAAGGTTTTCCTTGTAAATATTCATTTAGATGTTTTTCATATTTAATAAAAACTGTTATTGAAACAAAATGCATTTCGTTTTTTTTTTTCACTTTATTTGCCAATATGCCCACTAGACGTAGCCGGTACACAATATTTAAGATGTTATGTCACCCACCTTCAAGAAGACTGGCTCCTGATGTTACCTTTTTTGAAATCGCCTACACCAATCATGTACAGAGAACAATCCGTATGTCTCCCTTTAAAGCAACTATGACTGGATGTTCCATCTTCGTCTTTTACAGCAAATCTTTCAATCCTTAAAAACTCACTCACCAAGGCACAAAGGGACCACAAGAAACATTCAGGTCAACACCGTCAGTCTGCACCAATATTCCACATAGATGACAAATTGTGACTCTCTTCAGCTCATTTCACGACAACGAGTCCGTCAAAGAAACTCAGTATTTCTTTGGTTGGGTCTAGAGCAGTTAAATTATAGTTAAAAAGTGGCACATTCACTTTACTTTCCATGTTTCTTAAAAAGACAACAGCCTCCGCCTCCTCTTCCTCCAATTACCATAATTGGGTCTGAAAAATACAAAGTGAAAGAGATTCTGGACTCCTGCATCCGATCCGGAAGATTTGAGTATTTAGTTCATTGGAAGGGCTATGGAACGAAAGAATGTACATAGGAACCTGTATCTAATATGCATGCTCTTGTCAAGATTCAAGCCTTTCACAGAATCCATCCAGCGGTTTTTAATCCCTACCACGCCCTGAGGTACCGTATAAGGGGGGAGACTGTCCGATCCAGGGACCCTCTCCTACTTTGCACAAGAGCTCCCCCAGCCTGCCGTTATTGCTATTGCATGGTAGTGCAAACGACAGGTAGGCCACATCCACATGGAATAACAGACCAACCCCGCGCAGTAAACTTGATGGTGCCTGTAAGATTTGGGGGGTGTCCTCATTCCACACTCCCCCTCTCTATGCTCAAAGAAGAAATGGTGAATTGTGAACCAACCTCAGCACATTTACCCCTGGACTGTTTTTTGAAAGCTCTTTTGCGTGATACCCTTGTTTTGACACTTCTGGTATTTTTGGTCTTTACTGTGAATTTATCCTATTCTGATACCCTTCTCCTTGCATTCCGCTCCCTACTCCAGCTTGACAGCTACATATGATTGGAAGACAACAAATAGCATTTTATGCAGAACTTTTTGTTTCCAACTAGTTGACAGAAGCTGCATCAAATCTGATCCTGTTAGCCAACAATCAACCAACATCCTCATATTTATTGGGACTGAGCATCAGGAGAACATACAATTTGACATTGTTCAATCACTTCTGTTTCCACTGACCCTGGCTCCGTCTCCACAAGCCACACATTGATTGGTCCCTTGGAACTGTTGGATTCCAGTCATTGTTTTGTTGCCTACAATCGGTTCCTGACTCTCCTACCCCTTGTATTTGTTGGATATCACGCTCGCTCACAAGTTTCCTTCCTACCTCTAATATTTGGATGTCTTTGATAAGAAGGGTGTCAACAAGCTTCCTCCCCACAGATCATATGAATGCCCAGTTGATCTGTTACCAGCAGCTGCCATTCCATTTGGACATATCTATCCTTTGAGAAACCATGAGGTCTCGGTCCTAAAGGACTATATTGATGAAAATCTACATAAAGGCTTTATTAGGCCCTCCACGTCCCTGGCTGGAGCAGGCATTTTTTTTAATATTCTAAAAAGGTGGCAGTCTCTACCTTGTATCAACTACAGAGACTTGAATACTATCAAGAGATGCTACCTTCTCCTTCTTTTACCTGAACTTATGGTTTGCCTCTAGTCTGCTTAATTTTTTACTAAATTGAACTTAAGTGGAGCACAAAACCTTGGCAGATTTATGGAGGGGTGAATTGAAAACAGCTTTTTGAGCCCTGTATGGCCATTTAGTATTTAGTTAAGCCTTTTGGCCTTTGTAATGCTCCCGCAACTTTTCAGCATTTTTTTAGTGATATCTTTCATGACTCCATAATGACCGTTTATCTGGATGATATACTGGAGTTTCTTTGGGTAGCTAGATGTCTATGTCCCCAACAGACTCCCTTGGTGTTATTTTTTTCTTCCGTCAATCCTAACATTATTTACAGACTGGGTACGCGCAATGGTAAGTGTGGCAAACCTAGCCACTTATTGCAGAATATTTAAAGGTTGTCTGAAATAGCTGTGTTACCCTGGTGTAAAAATGTATTCATGTTAATATATATTCTTACGTTAAAACCAGGTTCTGCTGTATTGAGGGATAATCCACTTAACAGGATTATCTAGTGGGAGTGCCCCTCCCGTACAGTGCATGGTGGGAGAAATGTCCTGTATTTGCACTTCCCAGGTAGTTCACTATTGTATAGCCCCTGTAAGGGGATTAAGGAAACCCCTTGCATGGGGAATTGGATAAATGCTGAAACTGTGAATAAACTAATCAGTTGACTCCCAGAACTGTGTTTCGTCCGGTTACTGGGGGATTTGGGATATTGCCTTACTTTCCAGCGCTTTATTTGGATTACCTTCTTTTACCAGCGGAGATATTGGGATTTAATATTGCAGCTCCGTTACAATTGGTGGCAGCGGCGGGATCCAACCTTACAGCCGAAAAGCGGTGTTCGTGTAATTGAAACTACCGAACAGGAAAGTGAATGGCAATTTGGATGCAACAAAGAACCGAACACAGAGGTGAATGGAGACAGACTTTACTGCATTAAAACGGCAGACGGTAAAGGAACTACTGGAAGCCAGGGGTAAGAAAGCCAGCAATAAGCCAAAAGCTGTGCTGATTGCTGAATTGATGGAGGGAGACAGAGCTTGCAGCGTTACACCCCCACCAGCCATGGAGGAAACCCCCTTCCAAAAGGAAATGAGGACCAGGATGGAATTTTTACCCCAGCCAGTACCACTGGAAATACTGACAGTACTGATGGCGGATGTGCAGGAGTATGTGATGGCACACGGACCGCAGGATGCTCCTCCCAGAGCAGAGTCTATTACTGCTTCAGTCATCAGCCAGGTAAAGCCTAAGATACCATACCATGCGTTTAAAATGTTCTGTGAAGAGAAAGACGAGATTGATGGGTATCTACAAGACTTTGAGAGGCTATGTGACTTGCATGATTTGGAGCAGGCAGTGTGGGTACCTTTACTGGCGGGCAAACTGTCAGGTCGGGCAGCAGAAGCCTATCGGGCTGTACCCAGGGAAGACAGCAAAGATTATGCCCGGGTGAAACAGGCTATACTGGAAAGATATGACATTACCCCAGAGGCATACCGGCGCAAGTTTCGAGGGTTGCACAAACCAGAGAAAGATTCCCACGCAGAGTGGGCCCACAAACTGGACCAAGCCTCCCAGGGGTGGATACAAGCCAGTCAAGCAACCACCATGGAGGAGTTACGGCAATTGCTGCTGTTAGAACAGTTTTTCAATGGCCTGTCCCCAGAGGCACAGGAATGGGTGAGAGATAGAAAACCCCTCACCCTAACAGAAGCTGCACGACTAGCCGACCAGCACTATGACGCCAGGAGGCATCACGGTAACCTCAACCGATGGTACCCTCGACCCACGGCTCAACCTCACACAGCTACCCCTACTGCACCTACAGCGACCTCCTTCCGGCCAACCCCGGGGGGGCACACTCCACCATCCAGATATAATGGCAGAGCAAATATCCAGTGCCATACGTGCAAACAATGGGGCCACATGGCGAGAGAGTGTACCCAGAACCGGAGCCGCCAAGCATGGAGCCAGGTACGGCACAACCCAGCACCAAGAGCAGCCACCCAGCAATACAGACAACAGGCAACACCATGGCCAGCTAGTAACCCTGGAAGTGAAAGATCCGAGAGGGGGAGAGATAGAAAACCCCTCACCCTAACAGAAGATGCACGACTAGCCGACCAGCACTATGACGCCAGGAGGCATCACGGTAACCTCAACCGAGGGTACCCTCGACCCACCGCTCAACCTCACACAGCTACCACTTCTGCACCTACAGTGACCCCATTCCGGCCAACCCCTGGGGGGCACACTCCACCATCCAGATATAATGGTAGAGCGAATATCCAGTGCCATACGTGCAAACAATGGGGCCACATGGCGAGAGAGTGTACCCAGAACCGGAGCCGCCAAGTATGGAGCCAGGTACGGCAGAACCCAGCACCAAGAACAGCTGCCCACCACTACCAAGCGGAGCCAGCAACACAGGAGATACTTTTTAATCAGACCGAAGAGCTCCTGGGGATACTACACGATGTGATGTCGGTACAAGCCACAGACAACAGGCAACACCATCGCCAGCTAGTAACTCTGGAAGGGAAAGAGGTCCAAGGGCTCCGGGATTCGGGAGCCACTCTGACTCTGGTAGATCCTCATTTGGTTCCAGGCTCCGCACACACCGGCGGATCTGTAGCAGTGCGAGTAGCAGGGGGAGTGGTATACAGATTACCCACCGCCAAAGTACATTTGAATTGGGGTGTTGGGGAGGGCATGGTAGAGGTGGGCCTGATGCAGAAACTGCCAGCGGATGTCGTATTGGGGAACGACCTGGGTCGAATGACTTCCGCCTTTATTCCTCAAGCTCCACTCCAAGAGGCCCACCCAGTAACCACAAGGCAACAGGCTCGCACCACGGCTCCAGCAACGCACTCTGAGGCTCAGACGCTTCAATGTTTGAATTGGGAGCAGTGCTGAGCCAAGTTGGAGCAGATGGCGGAGGACATCCCGTAGCTTACTTAAGCCGAAAGTTATTACCCCGTGAAATGAGCTACGCCGCCATTGAGAAAGAATACCTGGCCTTGGTGTGGGCCCTCAACAAGTTGCAGCCTTATTTATATGGACAACCTTTTTCCCTACTCACAGATCACAACCCGTTGGTGTGGCTGAACCGTGTGGCAGGGGACAATGCCAGGCTGCTGCGCTGGAGTTTGGCGCTGCAGCCTTTTGACTTTACTATTCATTACTGCCCAGGAAAGCAAAATGGTAACGCCGACGGGTTATCTAGACAGACTGACCTTGAGAAGTGATCTGTGAGTACTCCTCCGGACATCCCCAAGCCGATCCGTTGGGATCAGACTGTGTATGCCGGCTTGGTTCTGGGGGAGCATTGTGGCAAACCTAGCCACTTATTGCAGAATATTTAAAGGTTGTCTGAAATAGCTGTGTTACCCTGGTGTAAAAATGTATTCATGTTAATATATATTCTTACGTTAAAACCAGGTTCTGCTGTATTGAGGGATAATCCACTTAACAGGATTATCTAGTGGGAGTGCCCCTCCCGTACAGTGCATGGTGGGAGAAATGTCCTGTATTTGCACTTCCCAGGTAGTTCACTATTGTATAGCCCCTGTAAGGGGATTAAGGAAACCCCTTGCATGGGGAATTGGATAAATGCTGAAACTGTGAATAAACTAATCAGTTGACTCCCAGAACTGTGTTTCGTCCGGTTACTGGGGGATTTGGGATATTGCCTTACTTTCCAGCGCTTTATTTGGATTACCTTCTTTTACCAGCGGAGATATTGGGATTTAATATTGCAGCTCCGTTACAGTAAGGCTGATGCCTTATCAAGACTTTTTGATTCCTCAGACAAGCCTAAGAAGGAACCGGATACCATTCTCCAAACACATCACTTCTTGGCTACTCACTCCTCCTTCTTCTAAAGATCAAAATCACTTAAAGGTGCTTGATATACTTTGTGACAGGGCCTATTTTTTAAAGGCAACACATTTTTTAACCCCCCTGCTATGAGATTACAGGTCTTTGAGAACTTACACAATTCCCCACTGGCAGGACATGGGAGATTTCGGAAGACCTATGATTTAATTCTGAGATATGTTTGGTGGCCAGAACTCCACCTTGATGTAGAACATTATGTTCAATCATGTGGTATATGCACCCGAAAGAAGCATTTACACAAGAGACATGCTGGTTTGCTCCGGCCTCTTTCATTCCTTCACAACCCTGGGGGGAGATGTCCATTGACTTTATCATTGATTTACCCTTGCAACAAGACTGGACCACAATTTGGTAGTTGGGGACAGACTTACTAAAATGTCACATTTTATTCCCATCCAAGAACTCCCTTTGGTAGCTCAGACATCCTCATTGTTTATAAAGGAGATCTTCAGATTGCATTGTTTACCCAGGATCATTATTTCAGACAGAGGTACATAGCTTTCTTTCCATTTTTGGAAATATTTTTGTCTTGGCCTCGGCATTCAACGATCACTATCCACTGCCTTCCACCTCCAAACCAATGGCCGAACTGGACTCACCAACCAAATGTTGGCACAATAATTATATTGGTATATCTCATATCTCCTACCTCCAAGAAAACTGGGTATATGGTATATGGGTATAACCATATTTATAATTGAGCTGGAATGTCCTTCTTTTTTTTTGCCAACTATGTTTTCCACTCTGCCTTATATACAGATTCTTCTCAGTTAGAGTCCTGAGACTACAGATATTCTCCAGACACTTTGCCAAGGTTTTCGGATTCTTCAGGTGTATATATAAGACATGCACAACAAGCATTCATTAAACATGCAGATTCCCCTGCATACAACACTGGAGATAAAGTTTGGCTGTCCACTACTCACATCAGGATTCCAGACCCACTAAAAATTTGGACCCAAGTTCCTTCTATCATTTTCCATCTCCAAGATCATCTCTCCTGTGGCGGTGAAACCTGAACCTCCTTTTTATCTGAAACTACATCCAGACTTCCATGTGTCTAAAATCTTCAAGATCTAATACTTTTTCATCTAGAACACCTACTCCTATTCTGGTTGATGGAGAGGAGGCAAAGTAGAGAAGCTGTTGTGGAGACAGACGTCATAGAGGGATCCTTTAGTATCTAGTGCAATGGAGGGGATATGAGCCTGAGAAGAATTCCTGGGAACCCTAATTTAATCTCCACACCCCGGCCTTGAGGGCAGGTGCAGGTCTGTAGGTGTCGGTCTGAGGCCAGACTTGGACACAGAGTCAAACAAAGAATACAATACAAGAACCTGGATCAAGCATAGATCATAAACAAGGACAAAAGGAAAGAAAGGATACAGAAAGGACTGGATGAGCCTGCACACGTTTTGTAGAATGACAGTCGTGACTCACCTTAATAAAATTTAAAGGTGCCCCATCCAGTTGCGAGGCCCCACTACCTCTCTTCTGGTGGGGTCCTTCAACTGCATTTACATCAGGTTGGCAAACATACATTTGCTAACCACAAGATGGTGACGGGTGTCTCAACTGCGTCCCCAGGCAAACAGCTCTCTATTATACCCAGGAGAGAGGTTAGTAAGACACAGTTGGCTTTTGTGACTAGAGTCTCAAGCATTAGGGAGGCATGGTTACCTCAATCTGGCTCCAACAGCCCTATTTCATCCTCCTGGACTGATATGCCAGTGCTCAGTTGGTCTGGTTTCTTTTAAGAATTTGTTGTTGGGCTTTGTTGTTTGCTTTTTCAAGTTCTCACAATTTCTGACACTGCTTGGATCTTCGTCCCTGTCTGCCGCCTGCCCTGTGACCCTTGCCTTAAATTCCCATTTCACTGATTGCTGCCTGCCTCCTGAACCTGGACCATCTATCGACTATTTTTCCTATGTTCTTGTGCCATCTTTTCTTTTTTTTTTTTTTTGCAATTTCTTTTTTGTAAATCAGTTTTTATTAGTTTTTTTTTTCGGGTTCATAAACAATAAACAGTACATGGGGATGGGGTCAAAGGGAAAAAAAATAAACAGTATCAAGAGAGGTAGTGGGGCCTCGCAACTGGATGGGGCACCTTTAAATTGTATTAAGGTGGGTCACGACTGTCCTTCTACAAAACATGTGCAGGCTCATCCAGTAGTAAAACAAGTTTGTCCTCTAGAGGTGGGAAAACAAAAAGGATAGGGGAAAGAAGAAGCGGGGTCAGTGGATAGGGGGGCAGGTGCAGAAAAGGGTGGAGGGGTGAGAGTGGCAAGTTTAGGGGGGCACCCGGGGGGAGGGTTCGGCTGGACGTAATGTATAGTGAGTTAAATCTGGGGCACTGAGAGTGGGGATTGAGTTTGCGGGTCATCGACAAAATGTATCCAATAAAACTAAGTGGTGCAGTACTGTTCAGCTCTGTTTTCAGAGTGGGAAGTCAACTCTTCTAAAGCACGGGTTTGTTCAACTCAGCGTATCCATTCCGAACAGTCGGGGAGAGGGGTCTCTCCAGTGCAATGGAATCAGTGCCTTGGCATCGTTCAGTAAATGCCTGATGACTGATTTTTGATATGCCTGAATGGGACTGGGGATGTGGTGGAGGAGCATAGGGGCAGGAAGAAAGGGGGGGGGGGGGTGAGGTGTCCAAAAATTTATGGAGGTCTGTGTGGATTCTGGACCAAAATGTGGAGATAAGTGGGCATTCCCACCAAATGTGGATGATGGTGCCTGGGGCCGCACAACATCTCCAACACAGATCAGAGTGATTGGGGAATATGCTATGTAGCAGGACAGGGGTACGGTACCAGCCAGTTAGAAGCTTGTAGTTCATCTCCTGGATTCTGGCACTTTTGTGGTCGAGGGTCCAAATCTTGTCCCATTGTGGTCCGGTGAAGGTGGTGCGGAGTGCTGTTTCTCATTTACCCATAAATGAAGGGGTGATAGGATCAGGTGGATCTATGGGGAGGCTGTATAGAAATGAGATACCGTGTGGTGGAAGGGAGTCATTACTGCAAAGGTCCTCGAACTGGGTCAACTGCCTAGTGATATTACGTTTCTGTGGGATTTTCCGGAGGAAGTCGTTTAATTGGAGATATTCAAACCTGTCAAGTTTAAATTTTCAGCGCATTGACCCTGCCTATCCATGAGACATGTCTGGGCCCCACATTTTAAATCGCGTTTTATAGCTGCAAGGAGAGGTGGGAAGTTATGTTGGTAGAGCGTCAGAGGATCTTCAGTGAACCAGATCCCTAGATATTTTAAGTTGTGCCTACACCATGTAAAAGGGAACACCATAGACAGGTGGCGCTTGTGTTTCAGGGGGAGAGAGATATTAAGGATCTCAGATTTACTGTTGTTGATTTTGAAGTTAGTCAAGGCCCCATACTCCTTGAATTCCTTCATAAGGAGCGGGAGTGAGATGTGGGGTGACGTCAGGGGGAAAAGAAGGTCATCTGCGAATCCTAAAATTTTGTGGAGTGTTGTCCCCCCTGTCGACCCAGTGATGTCTTGGTTTTGTCCCACTGCTTCTAGGAAGGGCTCCAGGGACGTAACAAAAAGTATTGGGAATAGGGCGCATCCCTGTTTTGTGCCGTTGGATATTGTAAAAGGATCAGAGAGTGCACCATTAATTCTAATTCTAGACGAGGAGATGTTACCCAAGCCAAGATATGTGGGCCAAAGCCCATGCGTATGAGAACTTCTAGCATAAAGGTCCAGTCAAGACGGTCAAATGCCTTCTCTGGATCTGTAGACAACAGGATAGTATGGACTTTATGTGCTCTCGCGTGATAGATTAGGTCAATGGCATGGGTGGTGCAGTCCCTGGACTCGTGCCCCAGGACAAAGCCCGTCTGGTCTGGGAATATAAGGCCAGATAGGAAGGGGGTTGTGCGTGTGGCTAAGATTTTTGAGAAAAGTTTTAGATCAGTGTTAAGTAGAGAAATGGGTCTGTAGTTACTGCATTGGTCAGTGTCTTTCCCTTCTTTAAGTATAAGGGAGATGACAGCTGATAAAGTGTGGGGGTTAATAGCCTGGCCTTCTAGTATCGAGTTGAAGGCTGTCACCATGTGTGGGCCCAAGTCGGGTTGGAATTTTTTATAGTATGACATGTCCGTCATGGCCTGGACATTTCCCAGGTTTGGTTTGCTTATCAGCCCATGCTAGTTCCACAAGTGTTATTGGGCCTTCTATTGTAGCTGCTTCGTCGAACGAGATTTTACGCGTCAGGTGTTTGTCAAGGTAGTCCAGAATCCGCTGGAGTCGGAGTGACTTGCAGGTCAGGGCGGGTGAAGGGGGGTGCAGATTGTAAAGTGAAGTTTAGTACTGAACAAATTTCACAGCTATGTCAGCGGGCATCGTTCTTGGGGCACCCCGTGGGTCTCGAACTCTGGAGATTTAGGTAAGGGATCTCTTCTTCCGCAAGACTAAGGGAGGTACTTCCCTGGCTTATTACCATGTTCATGATATATAGCTTTCAGGCGAGTAAATTATCTGACCCCAGTTTGGTTTAGAATAGTGGCCAGGTCCTTGAGAAGGGTGTGAAAATCTGAGTAATTCAAATCGGTTTTGTGGGTTTGTTCCAAGGCTGCAATTTGTGTGTACAGTGCTTGTAATTTTAGTGCGTTTGCTTTTTTCCTTTCGGAACCTAATTTGATGAACAGGCCACGTATTACACATTTATGGGCTTCCCATACTGTTAACAAAGGAACTTCAGGGGTTATGTTGTCCTTAAAATAGTCTGTCAAGAGTGTCTTAGTAGTGTCAAGCGTCTGGGTGTCCGTGAGTAGGGAGTCATTCATGCGCCATGAGCATTGCGTAGGTAGAGTCATAGGGGAGGTCAGGGTCATATATATGGATAATGAAACAACAACAAAAAGAAGTGTGGATTTTGCAGAAAGAATCAACTATGCAGACTGGTATGCCAAAGTAAAAAATGTATATTTAATCCATGGTGAAAAGACACAGTTCAGGAACAAGTGAAATCAGCATTACGCGTTTCGTGCTTCAGCAGCACTTAACCCCTTCATGACCAGACTGTTTTTGGAATGTTGTGCGTTAGTGACCGAGGCTGTTTTAACACTGTTTTGTGTTTGTGTTTAGCTTTAATTTTCTTCTTTGTCGGTTGCTGTACCCACACATATTATATATTGTTTTTTTCAGGACAAGAAGGGCTTTCTTTTCATGACATTATTTTGTTCATATCATTTATTGTATTGTGAAAAAAATTGTAAAATATGGTAACAATTAAAAAAAAAAAAAAACTTTTCCTGACTTTTATTTGTAAATTCTTTTACTAAGCTCCAAAAGCTAATGAAAAAACCTGCTAAATATATTCGACTATAGGTCCTGAGTTCAGAAATACCCAATGTTTATATGGGTTTTTTTTTGCATGTTTTAGGTTAATAAATACAAGTAGCATATAGCTGTTTCAAAACCATTTTTTTTTTTAAATTAGCGTTAGTGACACTGTAACACCAATATCGGACATGAATCGCTGAATAACCCCCCACATGTACACATTTTTTATAAAGTAGACATCCATTCAACTTGGGGTAATTTGACACTTTTCACCCTGTCATTTTACCACCAATCTTTGACAAGTTTTGGCGTAGTAATTTTGTGTGTGTTTTATTTCCACACACTTTGAAACTTAGGTATGAATTTAAAGGGGCTGTTCTATTTTATTGCCAAACAAAACCCCAATATATGTTCAGCAACTTCCCCTGAGTATAGCGGTACCCCACATGTATAGGTTAGCTAGGTTTATGTGGCAGGTACAGGGCAAAATTTAGGATACGGTTATTGCAGCTTTAAAACGTGTATTTATTATGTAATGCTTGTGACTACATTTCCTATCATGCTCAGCCAGCCAAAAGCTACCGTAGCAGAATAGGAAATGTAGTCTATAGTAGGAAGCACCGATTTTTGCTATCCTGCGACTGCATGGATCAAATTTCCAGCTGCTGCGGGCCCCTATCTACTGCTGGGGGCCAATGCAAAGCACTGGCCCCACTAGCAGTCTTTTAAAAAAACATAACACGTCACTGGTCTTCTACGGAATAACTTCTTATTTTTATACAATTTATTATTATTATTTTTAATTTTTTTATTTATTTAATTTATTTTTACATTTTTTTATTTTTATTTAACTCTAACCTTAACCCTATAGTTATGGTTAGAACAAACCCTAATTCTAACTCTAGGATTAGGGTTTTGATGAACTCTAACCCAAGAGTTAGGATTAGCACAATAGAAAAAACAAAAATTAAAAATCTATTTTTTTTTTTTTATTAAAAAAATCCTTTGGGGGGGCTGGTTGTTACTGGGGGGGACCAGGGGGAGACTTACACTATATTTAGTCTCTCCCTGCCCCACGATCACCGTGGAGCAGGGAGAGACTATAGCTGTCAAAGCAGGCACCTGCTTTGACAGCTATTAATATCCGGCCGCTGTGATTGGCTTTCACAGTGCCCGGATGTTTCCGGGGGGTCCTCAACCGACATGGCTGAAGTGTCTCGGTATCGAGACACTCAGCCATGTCTTTGTTAGCGCGATCATGGTATGCCAGCGTGCATTCCGCGATCGGACCTGCATGACGGTCCTGGACCGTCATCGGTCACGAAGGGAGATTTCCCTATGACGGTCCAGGACCGTCATCGGTCGCAAAGGGGTTAATCATAAGCTTAGCTTAGCTTATGATTAAGTGCTGCTGAAGCATGAATGACGCAGCATAGTAAAAACGAGTTCACAGTGCTGCATATGTAAAGGGCAAGAGGTGTGCAAAAACCTGTGTCCTAAGAGCATGTACATAGTGTAGGGGCTAACCAAAGTTAGCTGGGTAGTAACTTGGTGGTAATGATCAGTGGGAGATGGGTGATATGAGGGTGGGTGGGGGGGGGGGGGGTGCCACGGCTTCTTTTAAGTACATAACTTCCAAACAGAAAATATAGCACAGGAGCATCAGGGCAGACAGTGATATGGCACCCTCTTTCTACCTTGCCTATATAGTCTTGATGGTCCTGGTGCCATTTCTAATTGTGGGCAGTTTACTTGAGCTAAAAGCATTGCTAAGATACACCAGAAAGACCAGTGAGATATCTATATAGGGACAAAATCATCACCTTGGGGAAACAAGTCCAGTATCATTTACATACATTTGTACTTTAAATATAAAATACCTATGTATTCAAGTAAGTGATGGAGTGAGCAAATATGATATGCGTATACATTTAAATATGCCTGTGGTGTCTCCTGCTTATTGCATAACCTTGTGGTTTGATATGCAAATTAAACAATTTCAGTGGGAAATGTGTATTTCACATATCAAGCCACAGATTGTATCTGTCACAAACCACTGAGACATAAAACTGCACTACGTGACCCTCTCCCTGATCTATATTCACTTCCCCGCTATGGTGCATCTGCGACCCGGCTAAGCTGCTATTACTCAGCCGAAGCCTTAGTCCTGGGTCACTCAATTTCCTATTGGTCGCTAGTTGAAAGGGACTATGTAGCTCGCGTGCTAATTGGCCACCACCATCTCCGAAATAACATCAGCAGGAGCCGAACCAACAATTCACACCATCAGCAAGGGAAGAAACAGAGCAAGCCTCCCTCATGTATTTCCCCAGTGTACTCCCCATCCCTCCACTAGTTCGCGCATAATCTTTCGGGTGAAGGGATAAAGGAGAGTGCCCCAAACAGGGTACATAAAGGTGGAAGCCCAGTAATTCGAGCGTATGCTCCCAGATAACAAAAAAGTTTGTCTGCATAAAATACCTGTTTATTCCCTCAATAAATGTTATTCCTTGCAACTTGAAAACTGGTAGCTGTGTCTACTGCTTTCACACCACTCCTTTGACAATATTCACTCACTGGGAACAGAACATCTGGACTACTCTCCGTGCTTGTTACAGTATCATGAAAAGGAAACATGACAGACTCATTTAAAACATATTGGGGGTTATGTATAAGTGTCGGGAGAGGTATAAAGAGGCGCAATCGCCATTTGTTTTGTAAAACAGTGCCTTTGTCAGGCTCCTGACTGAGGCCTACAGCCATATGTCAGGGACGGGTTCATAGCGCAGACATGGAGACAGAGGGCCTGGTGCTGGATAATTGCAATCCCCCAGTGGTTTGTGACCCCAGGTAAATGCAGCCACGTTCCCAGGCCCTGTGAGGCAGCTGTTGTATCCAGTGTAGCTTAAGGGAAAACTGACAGTATCCTACAAACATCCTTGAGCGAGCATGGAGAATAACAACAACAGGTTAGCAGAATGTTGAAGGGTAAAGCAGAGAGACGAGCAGAGCGAATACATAGAGAATGGAAACCAGATTAACAAAATACAGAGTGCAGGGCTACAGTAGAGACCCAGGAGTAAAGGCAGAACTAAAGCATACAAGGGCAGGGCAAATCATAAGACATCACTACAGAACTATGGATATATACAGAGATACATATTTACACAGAACAACATACAGAGGACAGAGTAAGGGCTAAAGGAACACCAGGGATGGAGTGAGAGGAGCCAAGATCCTCAGGTGCTTCAGGGAAAGAGGGCAAGGGAACATATACATACAAAAAACATGCAGGAACTGACCTAATAATCTGGTGATAATTAGTGTGGATTTAGTTAAATTATGGCCAAAAGCTTGCCGACCACACAATTAGGCAAGTCCCTATGCTATGAACTAATAATAAATAAGCAAAGGAATAAATAATAGAATCTAAAAGATGACATTGAATTGACACACAAACACATAAATTCCTGCAATGAGCACCAGTACAACCAAAAAGTAAGTAACCTGGGGATGCAGCGCAGACTCTCTGCTTGATAAATAGGCGCACACGCCAATAGCGCAAAACA
Organism: Pelodytes ibericus; assembly: GCA_036172795.1. Taxonomy (NCBI): domain Eukaryota; kingdom Metazoa; phylum Chordata; class Amphibia; order Anura; family Pelodytidae; genus Pelodytes; species Pelodytes ibericus. The sequence continues at coordinate 114,094,870 of CM069861.1, read as the reverse complement.
AATTCCACTATCTGTGTGTGCGCCACATTTATACATGACACCCATTGTTCTTTAATTTTATGCATCTGCATTCAATTTTGATAACCCAATCTTTAGCACTTTTTATTTTTTACATTCATGTTTAAGTATAAAAAGTAAATAAAATATATGTAGATATATAGATAGATAAATAGATAGATAGATCTATCTAATGGGTTGTAGCACATCATTTCCATGATGAAATGCTTAAAATCCCAAGTGCAGCAATACCAATATTTTCGTATTGTATGTGCTAATGTCTTCCAAACAATCTTGCTGCTAATAATGTGTTTGTTTAAATTTAAGATGTTATACAAATAAGTAACTAAAACCAATTGTTAATGTAATGCAAGAACTCTCTGGAAAATTGACTAAAGGTTGGCTTTGCCATTGAAAACCATGGAGCCTTTCAAACATTGCTTCCAGTGGTGTATAGAAAAGTTGAAATAGTGATGTGCCTTTCTTTCTTATACAAACAGATGCTTTCAAAAGGATTTCCTTTTACAATACAAAACAGTCACTTGATGTCACAATGCAGAAAGGCATAGTAAATAGGACATAGATGAAAAGAGTGCTGGGTGTGCTGTTTCTTTATTTAAAGTAAAGGACATTTCATATAAAAATCTCCCATTGCTGAGTGCATGATTCCTCCATACATTTTTACACTATAGATTACTGTATTTAGATTACATTTTCTAACCAGCAGTTATATTCCTTTTGCCAACACCAGTACTATATTTGAGCTACTGAAAAAGTATACACACCAACCAATAATATATGGCAAAAGTATTCACCACTTTCCATACATCAGTGCCATCTTTGCCCTCACCTCACTTATTACCCATATTACTTTCCACAGTACCTACTCCACGATGCTTACACATTTGGCAGATCCAGTTTGTGTCCAGCATTCAGGAAGCAGATGTGAGGTCATTACTTGCACTTTGCATGAGTCAGGCATAGCGCTCAGTGAAAGAGATTATCTCCACAGATGATCTCCACGCTCTCAGCAGCTAGCAGAGAAATGCGTGGTTGCCTGGTCGCCAGGGCCGGCCCTTTAATGAGGCAAAGTGGGGCAGCTGCCCCTGGCAGCACCCTGGCAGAGGCGGCACTTTGCTGCTCCATGCAGTGGACTTTCTTTTCTTTCTTTTTTTCCTGTGTCCAGGGGAGCTTGATTGAAGGAGGTCTCAGCCAATCAGGGGAGACTTCTCAAGGTAAGTTAAAAACTGACCGTGTGTGAGTGTGTGTGTTTGTTAGTGAGAGTGTGTATGTCAGTGTGAGTGTGTGTGTGTCTATGATAGTGTGAGTGTGTGTAGTGTAAGTGAGCATGTGTGTATGTCAGTGAGAGTGTGTGTGTGTCAGCAGTATTGACAATTGAAAAGTGAGCCAGATCGCCAAACGACCCCAAGGGCTGCCGAAAAAGTACCACTGTTGTATGATGCAGGGCTTACTTGTCAAATTATATTCATTTTTCTAAACTGATGCATTTGTTTCTGTAGCATAGTCATTATCACAATCACCTAACACGCAAAAAGTCCCTGTTTTGAAACTGGGTAGAAACAGTGTTTTGTCCTGGATCTAGACTCAACTTTGCATGTACAAAATTCTACATGGTTCCAGATCCCACCCACTTGTTAATTTCTTGCAATGTATTGGTGACAATGGCCTACATGTACGGGCTGCATTTATTTTTTGCATTTATTTATGTGATCACATTGATCGTATGTAATAAATGCAAAAAATACATTAAATGACAATCAGTGCTGTATGATCACTGTTTGTCAAATTCTTCCTAGTCTTCTCACTGATACATTTTATTTGAGAGAGAGAGAAGAGAAATATACTGTGTCCAGAAAAAAACTGTAATAAAAAAACAATTTTTTTTGTTTTGTTTTTTACCATTTTGACACTCTTTATTAAATTGTATATATTTCACAAAGGGTTAAATCTTTAAAAAAAATGGTTGAAAAAGAAAGCCCTATCTTTCCTTAAAAAAAACCCCAATATATTTAATGTGGGGATTCCTTAAAATAGCAAGCTTACATTTTAATTTAAACGCATACATAGCTAAAGTGGAAAAAAGCTATTGTCCAGAACGGACATCAAAACAAAGAAAACCATGAAGGATTTAATATAGTGGTTATCACATTCATCTTACACCTCAGTGGGCGATACCAGTTTTTTTTTTTGGGGGGGGGGGGGGGGGGATTTTGTCTCTTGCCAGACTTAGCTGTGTATCCACAAGATCCCCACTCTCACCTTTGTTACTGCAGTAGTAATCATATATGCCTCATACAATAGAGGTCTGTTGTTTGAAAACACTGTTTTGTTCTGGACTTTATTTCCTATCTAGAATCTACATGTTTCCAGATCCCACTCACTTGTTTATTTCTGCTGTGTGGTTATTACACATTTTCTCATCTAGACTGAGCTAAACATGACCAACATTCTGCATGGTTCCAGACTCAAAGCTTTCACATGTGTTAATGTAGTCTAATTTGCTATTGATACCAGGTTTGAAACTTGACAGAAACAGTGTTTTGCATGCACGGGATTCTGTATGGATTCAGGCCCCTCACTGGTACTTTAATTACTGTAGTATAGTGGAAATCACTTTATTGCCTCGCATACAAAAGGTACCCGTTTCGAACTGAAAAGCTGTTTGAGTCTGTGCATAAACAAGATTCTGCATGGTTCCAAAGAGCAAACCTCACCTCACCTGTTAAAATCTTACCATACACGTTAAATAAAACCTATATTTTATATGGAGGTTTATTGCATTGAAACACAAACAATGATTCAATGATGGTCATAAAAATAAAAAATAAATCTCTTTTTTTTTTTTTTTTAGAGATAGGTGGATTATTATATTTTTGCCCTTTTTCCTAATCAAAGGATGAAGAGTGAGGGCATCGCTTATTGTCATGGGACATTTCTACAGGTTTTTTTTTTTTTTTACAGGTCACCTTTGTGTTCCAGGGGGTGGGAAGTGATTTTCACTGCCCACTCTCATGACACTCAAAGGGTGTTTTTTTCAGGTAGGGGCATCGTATCGACTCGTTCCACCTACCTGGGAAAGGTAGAGGTGGGGTAGGCAGGATATTGTAATCATTTTATTTCAGTGGTCTGTGTTGCCATAGATTTGTGGAAAAATGTGCGGTATTATAACTTTGATGGATTCGTTATATAATGAGGACCTTTGAATCAACCCCATTATGTTAACTGAAGTGTGTATTTTAACCCCTTAGTGACATGACTTTTATGGCTTGTCCGATGCTTGGTGACATGGGCTTTTTTTAACATTTCTGAGGTGTTTGTGTTTTGCTGTAATTTATTTCTGTCTCATTTAGTGTACCCACACAAACTATATATCGTTTTTATCATCATTAGAAGGGCTTTCTTTTGATACCATTATTTTGATAATAGCATATAATTTGATGTAAAAAAAAATAATAAAATATGGCAAAAAAAGGAAATTTTTTTTATGACTTTTATTTGAAAAATCGTATACTCATGTACAAGAGACAACAAAAAAAACACTGCTAAATAGTTTCTAATATATGTCCTGAGTTCAGAAATAGACCATGTTTTATGTTTTTGTGCTTTTTATTCATGTTACAGGGCCAGAACTATAAGTAGTGCAAAGCTATTTTAAAATCCTTTTTTTCAAAATTAGCGATAGTGACATTGTAACACTGATATCTGTACTAAATCCATGAATGACCCCCCTACATGTACATATTTGCGAAAACTAGACCACTCAGGGCATTTAACTTGGGGTATTTTGACACATTTCATGTAGCCATCTTACCACCAATCTTTGCCAAAGTTGGCAGCAAAAAAATTTTTTTTTTTTGTTTTTCACATAGATTGCAATTTAGGTAAACATTACCTTAAAATGGGAAGGGGTATTTCCAAATAACACCTTAATATGTGTTCAGCAACATTTCCTGAGTACAGGGATACCACCCATGCATAGGTTTGTTGGTTTGTTTTGGGGCTAAAAGGCCACATTTTAACACTTTCCATGCACTAATTCTACCACCAGCCTATGTCAATGTTTTGGATAGTTTTTTTTTTTCACATACATTGTACTTCGGGCATGAATTCACAGATCCTATTATGTGTCAGTGCCAAACAACACCTCAATAAGTGTTCAGCAACATCTCCTGAGTACAGGGATACCACCCATGTGTAGGTTAGTTAGATTATTTGGGGGTTAAAAGACCACATTTGAGAGGTGCGCTTTTTGGTTTTTCAACTTGGAATTCTGACATGCAGAAAACCTGCGCCCATGTTCCATTTGGGACATTTTTGAAGCCAGAATTTGTATTTTACCCTACAAAACCATACATTTTTGCAAACTAGACACCCTAGGGTATTTCAAATGGTAGTATTTTAACACTTTCCATGCACTAATTCTACCACCAGCCTTTGTCAAATTTTAGGTTAGTAATTTTTTAATGTTTTGTTTCCACATACATTGTACTTCGAGCATGAATTCACAGATCCTGTTATGTGTCAGTGCAAAACAACACCTCAATATGTGTTCAGCAACATCTCCTGAGTCCACGCATGCATAGGTTTGTTGGGTTGTTTGGGGGCTAAAAGGCCACATTTAGGGCGGGGTGCATTTACAACTTGGAATTTTGACATGTAGTCAGCCTGCGTCCATGTTCCATTTGGGACACTTTTGAAGCCTGTCAAAGTATTTTACCCCATCAAACCATATATTTTGGAAAACTAGACATCCTAGGGTATTTAAAATTGTGGTATTTTAATACTGTATATGTACTAACACTTTCCAAGTACTAATTCTACCACCAACCTATGTCAAAGGGTTGGGATGTTATTTTATTCCCACACACATTGTAGTTCAGGCAATAATTTTCAGATTCTGGTATTTGCCACTGCCGACCAACACCTCAATATGTGTTCAGCAACATCTCCTGAGTACAGGGATACCACCCATGCATAGGTTTGTTTTGGGGCTAAAAGGCCACATTTAGGGGGTGCGCATTTCCAACCTGGAATTTTGACATGTAGTCAGCCTGTGCCCATGTTCCATTTGGAACATTTTTGAAGCCGTCCAATGTATTTTACCCCATCAAACCATATATTTTTGGAAAATAGACATCCTAAGATATTTCAAATGGTGGTATTTTAATACTGTATATGTACTAATTCTACCACCAGCCTTTGTAAAAGTTTGTGGTAGCACTTTTTTGGGAGTTTTTTTTCCACATGCATTGTACTTCAGGCATGAATTGACAGATTCTGGTATATGTCACTGCCAAACAACAACCCAATATGTGTTCAGCAACATCTCCCGAGTACAGGGATACCACCCATGCATAGGTTTGTTGGTTAGTTTTTTGGCTACAAGGCAACATTTGTGAGATGCGCATCTCAAAATTCCAACTTGGAATTTTGACATGTAGTCAACCTGCGTCCGTGTCCTATATGGGATATATCTTTGAATCAGCCAATGTAATTTACCCCCACCAAACCATATATTTTTTTAACGGTAGACCCACATCACTCCTTGTGGCAAGGGCTCAGCAGCCACCGATACATCACTAGATGATGTATCAGAAACCTGACCAGGGTCAAAATCGAACCCTGAGTCCGCGTCCTCTGAATTGGTGCCTAAGCAGTGATCTTGAGCAAAGAAGGGGTTAATAGCTCTTAGAAGAGCCTATCTAGTACTGTAATACATTACAGTACAAATAAATTAATCCATAAAACAGTGCAGACAGCAAAACATACTGTTGCTGTGCAAGATTTACTGCTTATACAGTGATGAATGGCAGGGAAGGGGTTAATACATAGAAACATAGAATGTGTCGGCAGATAAGAACCATTCGGTCCATCTAGTCTGCCCAATTTTTTTTTTTTTTTGAGTACTTTTATTAGTCCCCCGTTCCAGGTCTTGTAGCTAGGATAGCCTTGTGTCTATCCCACGCATGCTTAAAATCCTTGACTGTGTTTACCTCTACCACTTCTGCTGGCAGGCTATTCCATACATCCACTACCCTCTTAGTAAAGTAATACTTCCTGATATTACTTTTAAATCGTTGCCCCTCTAATTTAAGACTATGTCCTCTAGTTGTGGTAGTTTTTCTTCTTTTAAATATACTCTCTTCCTTTACTGTGTTGATTCCCTTTATGTATTTAAATGTTTCTATCATATCCCCCCTGTTACGTCTTTCCTCCAAGCTATACATGTTAAGATGCTTTAACCTTTCCTGGTAAGTTTTATCCTTCAACCCATGAACCAGTTTAGTAGCCCTTCTCTGAACTCTCTCCAAAGTATCAATATCCTTCTGGAGATACGGTCTCCAGTACTGCGTACAATACTCCAAGTGAGGTCTCACCAGTGCTCTGTACAAAGGCATGAGCACTTCCCTCTTCCTACTGCTAATACCTCTCCCTATGCAACCAAGCATTCTGCTAGCATTTCCTGCTGCTTTATTGCATTGCCTACCTACCTTCAAGTCCTCTGAAATTATTACTCCTAAATCCCTTTCCTCAGATGTTGAGGTTAGGACTGTACCAAATAGTCTATATTCTGCTTTTGAGTTTTTACGCCCAAGGTGCATAATCTTGCACTTGTCCACATTAAATGCCAGTTGCCACTGCTCTGACCATTTTTCTAGTTCATCTAAATCCAAAATACACAGTGAAAGACTTTCATAAAACCTGACAATTATTTTTTTTACTTCTATTTTATATTTTTTATGTTATTTTATATTACTAATCCTGATCTGTCTCTTTCCGTCACAAAAATGTAAGTGAGGAGAGGGAGGCAGATCAATATTTGTGAATATTGATCTGACCAATTTTGATCTGACCAGGGCGAATGGTGAGCTTATTTGAGCAATCACCAAACCGCCTTTGCCACTACTTCACTGTTACTGATCGCTATGCGCTCAGACAGCTTAAAAAAAAAATCTCAAATATTTTTACTTTACACGTAATCCCCTAGTGGGTATGTGTAAAAAATAAAAAAAATATGCAGACAGATAAAAATTGCTTTGGCGTCAATATCATTGCATAAGCAGTGATCGACGGTAAAGAAGGGGTTAATAACTCTTAGAAGAGCCTTTGTAGTAATGTAATAAATTACAGTACAAAAAAAATTAACCCCTAAAAAATGCACAAACAAGAAAAATAAATGCGCTGATGTGCACGATCACTGCTTACGCAAGATCAGTTGCAGGGAAGGGGTTAAATTGCTTTTATAATTTTTTTTTTGTTTTATTATTCGTGTGTTGTGTATTTATTATTTTTTTGTACTTTTACTTACTTTTATAACTTTGATCTGTCTCTCTCCCTCACTAAAAAAAAAATGAGAGGAGAGGGAGGCAGATCCTAACTGGTCAGGTCAATATAGGGTTAATATTGATCTGACCAGGCAGTGGGGTGCTCATCAGAGCATCCCCACTGCTTGTCAGTGTGCCTGCAGTCACAGATTGCCTCTGTAAAGAGGCAATTGTGTGACTGCAGCAAGAGCACAGGAAGCAGGTACTTCCTGCCTCCTGTGCTCTTGCCCTTAGAAGGGCAGCGCCATCTTGGTCACACAGGTACCAAGATTGTGCATTTTTTTGGAGTGTTACTGATTGCCTCGACTTGCGAGGCAATCAGAAACACTTACTGAGCATAGGAAGCGAAAGTACTGAGCAGAGGGTACATAAAATGAGAAGCAAGATGACTTACGGGGTAGAACTCATGGCAAACTGTCATTCTCCAGCAGATCAAGTCCTGAGTGTTGCATTCTCTCCAACCCCAGTCTTACTTTCAATCATTCCTGCTGATATTTAATTACCAAGTTCATTGTAAATAATCAGATTTTAAATAATCAGCTTAAAACGTCATTACTGTGGGGTGTTTTTTCCAGTACAATATTGCTTATTGTTGCGGATGTTCAGTACCTGGTCAGGTGAACCAAAAGCAATGGGTAAGAGTATATTTGTTTGCTCTCCTTCCCTGTTTGTCTGTATGTTATTTTGATTAATTTTGACTTTATATTAACCTTTCCTTGTGACCAGCTCTGTATTTTACTTTATAGTGGTACTGGACTTTCTTGTTTTATATGTATACACATTTTATTCTGTGATTTATAATAAACAACTTTTTATTTTTAGATTATATGCTTTGTTTCTGGAGTTTATTTGAAGCGCCGTCTTCCTTCTTTGTTAACATTGTGCTTCTTTTTTTGCAGTGGTGCAGATCACTGCAATCTCAAGACTAGCTGCTCAAACACTATTTGATAAAGATCCTCCCTCCATGGGATTGAGAGATTCCTCTCCCAATTGATTGTGCTGGGGCTTTGTTTTTTGTGTGGACAATACCCGGGTTAGTTTTATTTTGTATTATCCTTCCTCTTCTTTCCTTTGGTGGAAGGAGTTCCCTTAAATATACACATTTTTCACTATTTCACTTTGGAGCGCTGTGCATCTTTTTTTCTTTTTAAAACGTCATACATTTTCATGGAAAACGACATAAATAGCTCATTGGATATGTTTAAATTCATTCTGTGATATAATAAAGGGCTGTAATATCCCTTTAATCCATGACATGATACATACAGGGTAATTCTCCTCTCACATCGGAGCTGCTTTCACAGAAACCAGGAAAGAAAAATATTGTCTCAGAAATAAATTTCACACAAAAGTTGTGTCTACAGATATGCGCACTGCAAGGTTTATGTTATATGTGTCTGAGAAAAGTAACAAAGCGTTATATATGATCCATCCAGTAACAAAATAATGATCATCACAGTTTACAAATGCATTTTTAATTAACAGTTATGGCACAAGACATAATAAATACATAACCATCTAGTCATAATAAATAAAAACTTGCATCACACACCAAGTTAAAAAAAGAAATATCTATTTTTTTTCATAATTGAGATTAAAATGGATGTTTCACAAGGAACTATTGTTGAGTTTCACAACCTACACCAATAATAGATTTGCCATACAAGCCAACAGCATATCATCTATATGTCTGCTTGAGAGAACCAACTTTGGTGTGAGCCTCATTCATAATGTCTGTGTGACTTTCTAATCTTGTGGTGGGGATGAAAGTGATATACAACACTGAAATTCAATGAACTCCACAAGATATAATCGAAATAAAGACAAAGCAGTGAGCTCCTGTTCTGTCTGACTGAGAGAAACATTTAAGCTAATGTCACAAGATCACACTCACATGTAAAAGGCACGTATAACTGCACTAAATTTAAATAAAGTAATATAGAGGTGCATTGTGGTGACATCATATCCTGCCTGCGCTGCTCAAATTGCTAGATCAAGCGCTGGTCTACCTCATGTCTGCAACTGGGGGATGTGAATATTTAAGGTTGCAGGTATTCATGCCAATTAAGAACATTTTTACACACTGTAGTAAATATTTAACAGCAATTTTTCCATAAGTAAAGTTAAATTAATTACCCATCTAAAATAGTATAAAATCATTCACTATTTGAGCAGTGTTGTCCCTCTTTTGTATAATGGATTTGGATTATTTTGACTATTGTACTTCACCTTAAAATCACCATCATTATGGAACCCCAATCTTCATTGCCAACATCCCACTTGATTGTAGGAATATTCTTTAATACAAGTAAATAAAGTAATAGTTCAGAAACCTATAACATTAGCCTATTAAATAACATTATATTATAAATGCAACATCTCCAATAATATTTCATACTTAATAACAGAACCCCATTTGGGATCAGCAGAACTGATGACATCACACATTTTTTCTGGAAAACTGCATGTAATTTTATGGAAAGTTTGGTTTGTACAGTGTTTCAAATGTTACTCTGTTCAAGCTGAAAGTAGTATTTAAAGATTCCATTTTGTATGTATCTTTTAAGTAGGAGTAAAGTCAAAAGTATTTCCCCCTTTAAATATATGACCTCATGAAGATGACAATGCTTAATGTTTAAGAACAAAAGATCTATGAAATGTATCATATGAATGCTAAAGGACTTGGGTATCCCCACCTTTACCGACATTCCAAAATAACCCTGGGGAAGCAGGTGCTGTTGCATCTGCCTGAAGTAAATAAAAAATACTGCAGAGCAGGATGGGCAACGTTCTGCCTCCCTATGTTGGACAATAGACTATTCACCCATGAATAAATAGGGATTTAGAACCACCCAATACCTTATGTTTGCAGGTTGTCCCTCTTTTGGGTTACCCTGTTTCTGACCTTCATTTCTTTTCCTCGCTGATTTTTTTTCTCCAGGCTCTTGTTATATATGAGACAGCAAGATGGTAGTGTTTAACTGCATATTGAGGCACATGACAGCAATTAATGCTGACAATTTCTTTATATTTGTACTGCAGCCCTACTGTACATTTAAATGAGAAAGCGTTTATCCCAGTTGATAAGCCATAGTTCTTAGATCTGAATATAAGTTTATTTTCGCTCCATGACATTACACCTGACCCGTTAATCTCAGTTGATATCCGCATTGTAAAGTGTTTTTTTTATTTTATTTGTGCAATGTGCTGCTATCTGAACAGCTTCTATTGCAGGGCTTTTGATATCTAGTGATTTTAAGTGCATATCAGATAACAAAATGTTATAAATGATGTTGATAACTACACTATAATGTCAGTCTTTGAAGAGCACCTGGTACTGGTAAATATATAAGATGCACATATTATTGTGAAAACTAATGAACAGTGGTATTTCATGGTTCTTGCAAACTATATCTTCTAATGTTCCAAAACAATGCAGATTTTAAAAATATATTTTACATAGTAAAAATTCTGCCTAGGTCTGTAAGACAAATAATGTAGGAACCCTGAGGGTCTACAAAATAAAATAAGACTGATTAACATAATACAAATAGCCCATATTTCAATTTTTTTATGAATTTATATACTAAATATTGCACTGTATTGCAATGCAAATTCTACAATAAAACTTCTTCAATATCATCATCTAAATAACCAATAGCGTTGATGACTGGCCTCCCTGTTGCTGGTGGTGAGCGTTTTTTTCTGTTGTTGCCAGTGGAGAAAGCCTCATCTGTTCCTTTGAACTTATTATTTTTTTCCCAGGGAAGTTGGTTAGTGGAATTGGGGTCAGGCTTCATATTACCTGCAGTAAACCCAGCTGAGTCGGCTTTGGGAAGTGTAGTGCTAGAATTTCCGCCAAAAAGCTGCTCCATTAAATTTGACTTTTTAACTTTTTGCAGATTCAGTTTGGTATTGCTGATCATAAGTGGGTCTTCCAATATCTCAGTTTTTTGCTCAAACATACCAGATCTGCCTTTTCCAAAAGATGGGGCATAGTTACCAAAAGTAAAGTCACCAGTAGTATCAACAGTTTTCTCATGTCTGCGTATGGTGGCCTCTGTTTTTGAAGAAACGTCATTGCCATTATGCACTGGAAGCCCACTGAAGAGTTTTTCAGTTGGCTCAGAGAATCTGTAGGTTTTGTGCTTTTTCTCTTCTGTATCTAGTTTCGAGTATGAAACGGATTTTGGCGTCTGAGGAGGGGACATTGGCGCAGAATCAGAATTTTCTTTGTCAATTTCAAACATCTTTGCAAGCAGGAGCTCCTTTTTGCGTCGCTGTTCTTCAGTTGTGTTCTCCTCTTTCTCACTTTTATCTTTAATCAAGACATTTTCATTTCTTTCAAATTCGGCCTGCTCCCACTCTGCAAAGATGGAGGACAAAACAGATAAATAGAAAATGAAGTCATAAAATCAACATATTGATTTGACAAATGCTTGCTTCTTGTTCTAGTAGATCAAAGCAAATATGACATTACTACCAAGACCAATGGAAAGTCTCACAAAATGACATTAACATTTAATTACCATATCCCTTTTTCCTTGACCAGAATATGTTTACAGGAAAGCAGACATGGGCCCTTGTCAACAACAGTCTAAACTAGAACTCTTATAACAATTTCATGGAAAATCAAGTATTTTCAATAATCTTGTTCATAGCTCTCTTAAATGAAGCCGTTTCCTGATTAAGACTGCACTCACATTCTATCCTTTTAAGATAAAAAACATAGTGTGAGCGCAGGCAGGGTTTTAATGTGTACTGTATCAAAAAAGGGTTAATTATTACTTATTAAAAACAAATGAAAAATGTATATTAAGCATGGCTAAAAATGTGATATAAGAAAAAAACATCTGACATACCATCACGCAGCTTCCTAGCTTTATCTTCCAAAAATTTCTGCTCTCTATCCCGTCTCTCCTTTTCTGCTTGTTCTCTCCTTCTTTCTGTTCTTTCCTTTTCTTTTCTACACTTCTCAGTTTCCTCCTTCAGCAGTTTTTCGAGGTTATCTTGTTCCTTTGGAAAACATATTATGAATGGTGGTATTTGAAAAACTATTTAAAAGACAATATTTAATTATATCATTAACACATAGACTAGAAATAAAACATCCACATCCAAACATCTATTATCCATGCAATATTAAATTTTTATTCTGTGAAAATGAACCTTACATTTCATTTTAGTGCCATTACCGTCCCACTGCAAGTATGGCAGTGGGATATAAAATCCCTTTTATGAAGTTTTCATCCTTATCCTTTTTCCTTTTGAGAAAGAGTTGCTTATGTGAAAGCATAAGATTAGATGAAGAGTTTCTTATCTAGCCTTGCAAGATTTGTTACAGTGTGTATAGTATTGATGTATATTACCATTATCATAGCCTCCTGCTGGTTTGCCTCCATTTCATCAGTGGAAACTGGGTTGGGAGAAAGTGGTGGTGTTGGAGAAAACTCCGTTTCTGGGGAGTTGTAAGTGAGTACACGCGTTTTTATGCTTTGTTTGGTCACTGAAGAGACTAAAAAAAAAAACGACACAAAGAAAAAAAAAATCCATTAGCTACACAATTTGAAAAGTCAAAAATGACAACATTCAGAAAAAATGGGTATATTAACCACAGCACACTAAAAAATAAACATCTCAAAGGCCAATCTTTAAAATGCTGCTGATTATATTTATTTATTGTATTTGTGCAATTTTCTATCCAATATATACTGTTATTTTTTGCAAGGCCAAGCAAATAGAGTTCCATCAAAATTCATCTTACTTGCAGCATTTATTATGTTTGTTATACCATATCAGCTTTGACTTTTCTAATGGGAGGATACAACCCAACTGGTATATTAATAATCTAACTTATGAATTGCTTACTATCAACTTTTGCCTCTGATGAAGCCCTGTATTGTGGTGTAATGCATTGAGTTATAAACCACATCCCAGATGCAACACAAAAACATCATAGAGGTAAAATATTTGACATTGATGTTCTTCAGTCATTTGTGGATAAATATGCATTTTATTTCTGGATATGTTTTAATCTTTAGGAAAATATTTTTGTCTTTTTAAAAACATTTTATTCCTGCCTTGATTATCCTTATTTGTGGAACATGACTAATACCTAATCTCTTAAATGTAAGGATCCACACATTTCTGAATTTGTACAGCTTTTTGCTACTGTGATTGATCTGTTTGGCACATGGGATCTTCTCATTTTAACAATGTATTAAGGCTTACCTTTACTCCTAGGGGTGTCCTTCTTTGGTGAGGGCTTTGATAAACGGTAAGCGTATATGTTTTTTATTTCAAGTTCCCTCTCTTTCTCCTGTAAGAAAAGGTTAAAATAATAATAATAATAAAAAGTACACAATAGACAAATATTTATTTCATAATACCTTATATAAGAAAACATTATTGAAATAGATATGAAATCATCCGGCTTTCACCATTCTGTTTGGAGAAAAAAAAAATGTTGTGTAGGTTGTATAAGATCAGCTAATGCGACGTAAGTCTAGCAAATTTACAAACAGTTTAAATCAGTGGTCATAACTGTTTGTTTTATTGGGAAAAAAGAACATGGGAATTTCAGTTTTAAAAAATAAAAATAAAAAAAGTAATACTATTTGTGACCACAATATTAACAAACCGTTAACACACTATGAAATCACCTCTCCCGTGCAATGCGGTAAAGCAGCAGGGAGGGGAGGGGGGAGTCAGTAATAAAGGTACTTTTATTTTTCCCCCTTAAAAAAAAAAATGCAAAACTGAGAGCTTTTGTGTGTGTGTATGTATGCGGCTGCGTGTGTATGTAAGTGGCTGACTATGTGGCTATGTGTGTGTGTGTGTATGTATGTGGCTGACTGTGTCGCTCTGTGTGTGTGTATGTATGTGATGGACTGTGTGTGTGTATGGTTGCATGAATGTGCCGTTGTGTGGCTCCTATATTTTTTAGCTGGCTCTTAAAACTAAATAAAATTTGTCAAGCCCTGTCTTAGGCGATCATGGCATTTGAGGGCATGCTGAACAGTGGATATGTGGCTGACAGTGTTATCGCACATGCGCGGTAGGGCTGAGATGCTCTTCCCCAGACTCTTCCCACCGGTATACGGGGGACAAAGTTAAGAGTTATGCACTCAAGAGACTCCTTATTTCCATATATCCTTGCGCTACATATATTTAGAATCTATGCTACAATTATTGAAGAATACAAAATCGCAATAACGAGCATAAAATCATAGCACAAATAAAAGTATAATTACAAATGAACCCCAACTTAACAATAAACTTACGTTTAATTTTATAGTCAGCCTCTGGAGTTCTCCACGGAGCAACCTAGTCTCTTCTTGGGCATCATGGGATTTTTTTTTCTCAGTTTTCAGTTGTCTCTGAAAACTGTTCTGAGTTAATTCAATGTTTTTCTCTAGGTCCTGCAGATTTCAAAGAGAGATGGTCAGGTGATTAAAATGCTTAAATGTTGATAATGAAACACAGAAAATGTCCAATTTGTCTTTATATTTTCTTATTATATTATATAAGTCATTACAGATGTCGAAGGAGAGCATTTTTATTGTATGCATTTATATATAAATATATATATATATATATATATATATATATATAGCATACTCAAGGACTCTGGCTGGAGATTACCACCTATGCAAAATTTAAAGCTATGAAACTCCTATTTTGAAGCACATGCTTTTAAATGTACACACAACATATCAGATTATCAGCTTAATCATACTTTAGTCAATCTCTTATAAAAGGGTGTTTTAAACATTTGTACACAATGTCTTTTCACCTTCTAGTTCAAAGTTGGCACCATAAGCTTGCAGACCTCCTACCAGAAGTGATTTTTTTTTAATCTTTTTGTTTTAGCTCTGATACACAATCGGTTATTTTAAAGACTATTTGCAACGAAACAAAATGCATTGAGGAGAAGGTGGAGAATGTACCTTGACTCTCTTGTCCCGTTCATCCAACTGACTTTCTAGAAGGACCAGCTTTTTGGTAAGATCTTTACGTTTAGCGAGGTGACGGTTTTCAGATAGCTGTTTCAGTTCCTTTAAACTGGCATTTGCCCGATACAGCTCATCCTCTGTTTCTTTCAGTCTCTTTTCAGAGTTCCGCTCCTTCTCCTGGGATTTGCGTAATTGCTCTCTCAGTGTGCGCATCTCATTGTTATGGCGGGATAGAAGCTTGGAGATCTCACTCT
The DNA here is from genome assembly GCA_036172795.1 of Pelodytes ibericus. Taxonomy (NCBI): domain Eukaryota; kingdom Metazoa; phylum Chordata; class Amphibia; order Anura; family Pelodytidae; genus Pelodytes; species Pelodytes ibericus. The sequence continues at coordinate 114,079,318 of CM069861.1, read as the reverse complement.
CCGTGTCTTCAAACTTATTAAGTGCTTTCTGCTGCCTAAACTGCAGTTTCTTTAACGTCTTGTTTTCTTTTTGGAGCTCTTCCAGTTTAATCTGGAGCTCAGTGAGTTCATTTCCTAGCTCCTTTATTTTTAATAGGCGAGCAGAAAGCATTCTTTTGGATAGAAGATCAATGTCTTTTGGGTGAGACTCCTTATTTAGACTGTGGGAACGAAATCGATGACCCTTTTTGCCTGATGGAAATTTAGATTTCAAATCTACAAAATAAAATAAAAAAAATAAGTAAAATGCAAAGGAACAGAAGACCTCGACTTTTTGGAGTAGTCTACAAAATTGTTGCTCAGAAAGTGCAAAGAGAAATATATAATTGCTCTTTCTTGGTAAACAAGTGAATATTCCCCATTGGTGTACATTAGACAACACCAATTATTCTTGTACACACAAAAAAATTACTATTCTTCATCTATAGACAAGAAAATAAAGTTTAAATAATAAAAAATAAAAAGGAGGAAGATTGCAAAGATGAAAAGAGAGGAGATCTCAAACCAGTCCTCAAAACATCCAAAGGTTACAGTAAAACTGACCATACACTATGATGATATTGAATACAAAATTGAAGTATTGAGTGTATTCTGCTTAACCAGATGGAAAACCACTGTCACTGATAGAATAAGGCATAGAAAAGCAACCTCAATAAGTTTCTCTGTCATAGTCACGCTGAACAACTGTAACTATGATTTTTGGTCTTCCACTAAGACTGAAATGTTAGTCAGTTGCCATTGATTCATAGAATAGGCGTGCTACATCACAGGTTATAATAATTAAAGAAAATATATGCATCATAACTACCTTTCAAGTAAAACAAAGTTTGGCATGAGACGTTATTCATACTTTAACAAATAATTTGTAGACTGTTAACCGTGGAATATTATTTAAAATGGTTTGGAACAGTTAAGAATTGAGCAAATGCGCATTATCGCTGTAGTTGTCATAGGAAGCGTTTTATTTGCTAGTGTAAAAATTGTTGAAGGAGAATGTCTGTAGCGTTTTGATTTTGCCGGAAGAGAGGATGTGGGTTAATGGTATGTAGTGAAAACTGTCCAGGGTAAAATCCCAAAGTAGTCTGTTCTGATTGTCGGGTTCAAAGTATGAATTGTGTGAAAAGAGAGTAATATACTAGGGTACAACTAGGATGGAATTATCACATTCGCTTTCTTTTGTGATTCAATACATGCACCACAAAGAAAACTATTGTTACGTTAATAATTAAATCCATACATTTGCTGGTGATTTGGCTTTTATTCATTCATTTCTGGGTGAACGGTGCATTCAAGTGTCAGTATTGAAACAGATTACACTTCTCATAACATAATGCCCATGCAACACAACACATCAACTATACTGTACTAAAGTGCATCTGTGACCTTTGAACACCGAGTCATTCAATTTACCTAGAGAAACTGACTATATTCTGTGTTTATATTTTTCCATACACAGCTTTGGAGTTACTAGAGTTTATTTATTTTATCTCTGCAAAACAATGTCTTCTTGTGCATTTTCTGGTAATTGATGTATAATTATTTACTCACCTGCTGAGTTCACCTCCTTTCTTCTTACCTCACAACAAATTAAACAATAAAGATGGTGCTCTTGGTAAACTTAATTATTGTACTGAATAATTCTTATTTTTTTTTTTTTTTTTGACATTATTGAAAATAAATGTTTGAAATGCAATATCTTGTTTTAGTGTTCTCACTCTATAATATCTGTAAGTAATTAAAATGCAAACCTCTGTTGTGCACAGGTGTGGAAGACCTCATTTTTTGGTTCAATTTTTTGGCACGCGGTGACCTTGACTTAGAAATTGGTGTTGGGGACCGCTCAGAACCATAAGTTGTATTATCAAAATCATCAGAAAAATATGAGTCACTATTCTTATCCACATCAGAGGTTTTGTCATAGTCAGAGGCACGCCTGCTCCTTGTTCTTCCCCGTTCACCTGCGACTGGGTCTTGATTGTCCTTCATTTTGCTGGCTGCAGTTTTCTTAATAATAGGACTAACAGGTACTAATGAAAGACTCCTTCCGGTGTCATCATACTGAGAAATAGGGCTTCTAGCGCTCATGTCAGTATTTCATTTCTGCAGAACACACATAAAGATTCCAGTAAGCGTTATGTCTAATGAGAATTTTGAAACCTACAGCAAACCGCAGTTTAGAAATCATATGAACAAAATGTTGTGGCTTGAAATGCAAATTAACTGCTATTCAAATATGACATTGTGTCAATGTGTCAATTAGCAAATTGTTTAACAGATTTATTATCAGAATTATTTACAAAGAACATGATATCAGATATACAAATTATTAATAAAAGTGGGGAAAAAAATCAAATACATAAAATAGGGGTTTGTAATTAACACTCACACACAGGCCTCCACAGGCATTTAAAACCCTTTTCCCCCCTAATTTGGGCATTTATTTTCAATTTTGCTAACTCAATTTATAGATCATTTTCATTTGATTTATGTGAACAGCTACAAATACCATAAAGTGACCTGCATTAATTCACATAATCTGACTGTATGCTGTGCCCCCCACAGACTGACATGAGCTAATTTTAGGGACATTATGGGATACCAGGATACAGTGAAACTAGACTGCCTGCTCCTCCATACTGAACACTATAAAATGATATAAACATCAGACATCCCTTAGCACTAGATGGTCAGCAGCATAACAAGGCAGAATGGTGACTGGGAAGCGCACACTGTTTTTAGGGGTAAACAAAGTGCCCATAGAATTGATGTGGGGTTTCAAACGTCGCTGTTGCTCCCTCCTTACCACTATTAATGGTTGTTGCTCCCTCTTTACCACTATTAATGGTAGATATCTCTTTTGGCACCGCTCTCCGGATCCCCAGATTAAGTGGTGTCACCTGGCTCAAGCGCTCTCCTGCACTCCAGACGCTCGAGCTGTCACTCTGTTTACCGCGTTGCTATGCTGCGTTGCCAGGCCGGCTGTCACTCCAGAATGTTAGCCTATTTACACGCAGCTCCACGGTAACCGAGTAAGGCGGAGCCTATAACACAGCAATCACCTCCCCGGCACATGACCAGCGCGAGGCTACGGCCCAAGCAAGCCTCACTCTCATTGGAGGGCTGTAAGGTCCGGTGTGATTAGCTCAAGCCTTCGCTGCTGGTGTGCACACGCTTTCCCAGTTATCAGGCTACTCCGAGGAAGCTTCGCATTTGTTATGGCTCTGTTCGAAACTAACAGCGAGAAAGTTGCGATGGTACTTGGGTGTTTCTAACTAGTAATGTTAAGATCGATATGATGGTTTTAGTTGTATTTATGCGGGAAGAACTTGTGACGGCGGATTGTCCAAAAAAAAAACATCTGTTCAAGCCTGCTCCAAAGAGCTTGCAGTCTTTTTATGTGGTGCAACCTGCAAGATATACACCAGCGAGGATTGTTAATTCATGTTGTACTGTATTGATAGACTCTCAAAAACAGCTATTCGCTACAATTGAACTGATAAGTAAACACCAAACTTCAAGCACTGAACCAACATTGTTCATGACGGGCAATTTAGCATGCTCCCTAGATTGGGGACCGCAATTCCACAGACCAGTCTTTAATTCGTGGGGTCTAGGACACTTGAATATGGAGAATGAATATTGCAGATACACAGTAGTCAGTTTGAGTGATGTTCAAGACTGATTTTTGCAGTTACATTTAGTGACTATAATTTATAGTCACAAAAGATCCCATCCAATGTGTAACACCACATCGTGAGAAACGTAAGCTCCTTGAACATGTAGAACAATGTAACCTATAGTGACATGTGACGATGCCTAGGCATTAAGCATCACCAAAATTCAGTGCCTAGGGCGATCGCTCCATTGAGCAAATTATGTTTACCATATTGGAGAGAAACATGCTCCTTTAATATGGCTGCTGACCTCTTGTGGAAGAGCGTCCGAAGTGATGCAAACACTATGCGTTTCGCTCTGTACGTGAGCTTCTTCAAGATGCAGCTTGGAGAAGCTCACGTACAGAGCGAAACGCGTAGCGTATGTCATTACCGGAAGCAGGAGGAGCCTTAAGAAAAATCATACACGGAAGACGTAGAGCCTCTGCCCGAGATACAGAAGAACTGCGGAGAGGACAAGCACAACCTACCGATTTTAATTTAAGCTTTTATTATGTTTTTTTTTTGTTAAACCTTATATTATCTTTTTAATATTTGGATCCTCCTTCCCTCCTGTTTTCTCCTGCCGTCCCGACTCCAAAAATACTTAACACGCGGGAAATGTATTCTTATTTTCAATCTGCCTTGACACCCAGAGCCTGGATGAGTGGCTCTACACCACGTGAGTGGTAAATTTAAGGGGCGTTTTTTTAAATTTACATGTAATGGAGTCTGTGAAATAGGATAATCCACAAAGATAAGTCTCATTCATAATCATATTCACTTTACTTTTTTTTTTTACAATTTATTTAAGGTCGTGTATCTAGGGGGTACATCGCTAAAGAGGTAGTAGCACTATCACAAAGCACTTTGAAAGGCAAATACACACATCACTGCTTTTTACTGGTAGAAAACAAAAAAAACACTACCTTTGGTTATTGCCCTATAACTCACAAAAAAATACGTGTCAACGCTCCAGTTCTGCATTCTCATTTTCTGCATTTTATTGTACTAATTGTGTGTAGCTTGATTAAATTGGATTTTCAGGATATCTACCTCCCCTGTGTGTCTGCAGCTCTGCCTTAGAGACGCGTGTGCATCAACATGACAACCAGCACATTGAGCTGAGAGGATGCTCAGGGTGCTATCCTGGGGGGCATTGGATAAGTTGCTGGGTTTTTTTTGGACTGGTGCTTTTTTTTGCAATCACACTCACTTCCACCCCTCTACACCTCATAAGAGAGACCCTCACTTTTAAATTGTATCAGCAGAGGGGACCTTAACTAGGTTTTACAGCAGTAAAAGTTGAAATAATATATATATATATATGACATGGTTTATCAACTAGGGTTGCCACTTTTAAATTGGCCATGCTTTGGCCCCCGGCTGAGTGGCAACCCTAATGCCAATACATTGGGGAGGTGAAGGAGGGGACAAAGGGATTGTAGGGGGGGGACGCCACAGGGTTGGCCCGCACAGGGCGCTTCAGCACCTAAGGCCGGCCCTGGGCACACAGACATCCTTTCATGCTCCCGCTCGCACTCCCTGCACTTGTCCTGAGGTCAGAGAGTTGGTGAGGGCAGCACAAAATCAAAATACACCACTGACTATATTTACAAAGACTAATATACGAACATAGTAACTGCAGTTTAAATACACAGTATTTGGAATTTGATTGCTTAATGAAGCTGTGATAAATACCGATGTACTAAGGGGGTTCTAACACCTCTCTCCTGGGGATGGTCAGAGCATAAAAGCCATAACTAAAGGACTGATTTCCAGTCCTGCTATTCAATTGTATACAACATATGGGGTGTTTTAAAGCTGTAGCACAAAGCAATTAAGGCAAATTGACGGACCAGCCATTCTCACCCTTTCTTCTTTTCTTTTCCTTTTTGGGAGGTACTGCCTAAATAGGATAGTTGGGCATCTATTAAGAAGTTGCCCATATGAACTAACTCAGGCTCGCCCTCCCAGGTACTACCAATGACCCTCCTATGGGAAATAGGATCATTACCTTTTCTTTCTTATTACCGTATTTGCTTGAATATAAGACAAGGTTTTTTTTCCAGAGCAAATGCTCTGAAAAAGAACCATCCTCTTATATTCGAGGTCGTCCTATAGTCTGACCTCAAATTGAGGTCAGACTGTAAGACTGGGATCCAGGTCTCCCGCAGAGCTGCAGGGGACCTGGATGCCCCTCGCTAACAGCTGGTGGATGTCTGCACAATGCGCGCATTCATCCTCTGCTGCCGCCCGGCACATCCGTCGGGACTATGATGAAGTGCCGGGGTTCTGGCTAAAAACTGGAGCAAATTCTACTGCACAAGCGCAGTAGAATTCACTCATTGCGCACCACAGCACATGCGCACAATCATCCGTAACTTTGGCAGACGTTTACTATAGGGGTAGTCTTATATTCAGGCTTGTAGTTTTTTTTGCTAAAGGAATATCCAAAGTTTGGGGGGGTTGTCTTATAATCAGGGTCGTCTTATATTCAAGCAGATTTATTTATTTGATTTATTTTCCATTATTTATTTGACACTTGCACTGTTTATTTATATTGACTTTATTTGGTGACAACAATCTTTTTCTCAATACAAATACATGTTTTGTGGGAAAAGACACAAACAATAGTGTAATGTCTTTAAACACTTTCGAATCACCTAGACAACATTAAATATATTTCACTTTTAGAAAAATTTGCCATTTTTGTACATTATGTATTATGTGCATCTACTATATTTACTTTGGTCTAATTATTAACATATATCATTGGACAATACATGCACATTATTCTAACACGCTGCTCTTTTTCTTTTTGCTTGTGTAGTAAATAATGCCCTGCATATCCAGGGGGTGGCGCTCGCACTTCATCAAGTAACACCTTTCCATGGAATGAGAAGTATGAATGTGTGGAATCCCAATGAAATGCAAAAAGCTAGACCCTGTCATATTATTTTCCAATCATGTTGGTGGGGACTCCACCTATGGAAGTGGTCCCACAGAGATAGCCCACAGAGATGATTGATTACACTCCAAACACCAGAACCCACAGTCCTTTGCTGCAGCCCCTCCTCTCTTGGGGATGTGTCTGGGCGGAGCTCTGGGAAGCAGCTTGGTGCCTACGCTTTGGTCATCCTTATGTTTTAGTGCCTGAGTGTGTGCTGACTATTCCGGCAAAGGAGAGGGTATAACATCCCAGCACATACTTGCACAGACAGGGTTATTTAGGGTTTATCCCTAGGGTAGAGAACAGCAGCGGGCACACCTGCAGTAGGGTGAGCAGGTTCTCCTGTCCTTGCTTGGCTGGCACAGAGGGTGAGAATGATCATTAGGGTGTTTTTAGCATCTTCAACCAGCTCCGTGACGGTGAGTAATAATATTTATTTTTGCTTGCCATTCATACCCTTAGTTCCCATATGTTTCAGTGCACTGCAGTTTGTATTTAATGTCTGCATCATAATCATTGGGAGGAAACATCGTTAACCTGTTGTAGGGGCATGTGCTAATTAGGTCAGTTTACCACTGCATATGCTGTTGTAAGTAATAAATGATTGTCTCTAAATCTTTAAACCCTTTTAGTGTCGGGACACGGAGAAGTACTTTTTTTTTTTTTTGCATATCTATTCCCAGGCTTAGCGCTTAACCCCCTGAGTGCCAAATGAAGTCTCAGCAGAAGTAGTGTAATGATTCATTGACCGTTTGCATATTTGGGCAGGGTGTATTGATTTTTGTAGTTTAGTGAGCACTTCCTTGTTAAAACCCTAGATAGTTGTAATGAGGTAATGGCACTCAGACAGGTGGCATGCCGTATGAGTTAAGTTACACATTAACTGTACATGAACTTTGTGTAATATTTAGATTTCAAATCTGACTTTTATTTTTACAATTGCTTGTATACGAGGAAACTACAAATGATTTACATTTTTTTTTTTTTTACTTTGTTATTCCACATATAAAACGTTTTGGTTTTCTCAAAACTGAGGAACATATTGAGTACAGACTGAAACGTTGATTGTTTTTGTTCCTCACGAATAAACAACAATATTTAATAAGCCAAGCTTATTTTTGTAATTGTGTGTGTATATGTTGTAAAGCAATTGTTATATATGTTTAAATATATTATTTATAAGAAATGAAGCCCAGTAATGCATCTAGCCTTCTACTAGTGTTGACATAATAAGTGTACTAGTAGCCAATTTATATAGATTGTACAGGTTTTGGGGATAAGAAAATAGGACAGAATATTGTGCAAAGAAATTTTGTGTCAGAGGAACTGGAAATTATACAGGAGTCTGTAGTTATCTACCTCTATATTGCTAAGCATAGCATGGCTAGAGAGTTTCAGGTTTCATAACATACTCCACCCACTGATCAATTCTTGGGAAGTCCTATGTTCCCAGTCCCAACCTCTCTCGGTTATGGTCACCCAAGGGGGTGAATAATTTGTCTGTCATTTTATTTATTTATTTTATATATAGTAGAGTTTTGGAATTACATAAATTTCTTGTAGCTTCACATAATCCATTTACTACCATGTGTACCAATATATGATTATTTATTTGCTGAGCACACCTATCTATCTGTGAGTATTTCAGCATATTACCTTCTGGAGTTTAAACATTAAATAGTTTACTACCAAATTACTAAAAAGTTCTTCAGGCCGTGCACCACACTGTACTAGTTTATTGAATAAACCCCTATAGTTTTGCCATGTTGATCTTCATGATATGATATTTAAGAAGGTAACTATACAGAAAATCCTTCTGGCTTTTGCAAAGTTCAAGTTATATGCCCATACGCTATATATAGCGACCACATTACCCATTTTATTCAAGGATTCCTATGATAAATGCATAATGTATGGCAGCATACAATATAGACCCATCTGCATCCTTCATATCACCCAATACAGCCCTGAAATGTGCACTTTTCATAAGCATCTCTACAAAACTGCATGCTTTCTGTTGTTATATTAGATCACCAGGAAAGTGGTGATTTTAATGTAATCTTGCACTAAACTTTTACATATGTGTGAAACGGGGACAATATGGTCTCCTCCCTACTTTAAGCCATAGTGCAATCAGTTTTGCTTGCAGTGGGCATTTAAAGTGGCTAAAATGTACACTATAGAAAACTGTACTCTATACGTACACTATAAAAGTACCCCCCAACATTGTGAAGTATGCTATTTAATTGTGTATTTTAGTTTACACCAATAGAAGAAAAAAAAGTTGTTTCCCTTCTCATACTGACTTGGGAATAAACCTGTACCTTCATGTGCTGTTTAGATTCAGTTTCGCTTTCCTGCTTTTACTTTTTTATTGTTAACATTCATTTATGCATCAAAATATTCCTGTGCAAATACTATGGGAACTGAACACGGCACAATGTAATTGATACTGCTGTTTTTATTTACACATTTTTCCTTTGACCAGTTTGTGTTTCCCTTCAAATGCATTGCCATTTCTATGTGGATTTAATAAATGAGCTCAAAAACGGAATACAGTGGAGTGGGGGAGAAAGCAATATGTCCAAACAGGCATTTGCAAAAAAATGTAAATTGTTAGGAGTATTATCTGTCAAAACATTTTGAAAACGATTGGAAACCTGTTTAAAGTTATTTAATGGCAGACATACTGGTATCTCAGTGGTATGTAAATACATTTTGAAAGCGATTAGACTACATAATGTGATAGGAGCATGTGGAAGGCAGGGTATATTTAACAGATTTATTTGAATCCATTGAAAATATTTTGGTTTGGTGCACTTACAGCTAGGTTGAAACTTGAGCCACGATAAGAAAGAGGCTGTGAGTAATGGGAGTTGTACTTCAAGGCAAGCGCTGTTTGTTTTTGCCAGATAACTCCCATTATCTCTCATAAACTAGGTGTGCACATGTAAATTTGAGGAAGTGCTAATATAGAATTCCACAAATGTGTTAGGTATGTTTTATCAGGACACTGAATCAAGGCATACTGCTGCTTTAGGACAGCAGTATGTTTGGGATCACTTGGGTGAGCATCAAGAAGCAGAGCATGTTGTTGAGGGTTAGGAAAGGGTGATTAAGATGTGGATCCTTTGCTCATAATTTCTGGAGAGCAACATCTGTGTCTGACAGCTTGTAAAAGACTGGAAAAAACATTACTGGTTTTTGGTGGTGTGATCAGTCTGATATTCCAGAGAAATATATCCAGATGTATAAGGCAAATGTGTTACATCTCTTCTGAGATGCCCTTAAGTGTTCCAGTTCCCATACATAAAGCTTTGTTAATCCTCATATGTGCATTGTGCATGTATGGACAAATCTGGGGAGTTAGGAAGTATTGCACCAGATAAAATTAATACCTAAAATAGTATAGTGTGTAGTACCTAAAATACTACCACATATATGCAGTACAATTCTGGGCACCAGTCCTTAAAAAGGATATTAAGGAACTAGAAAAAGTGCTACAAAATTAATAAGGGGATTGGAGGATCTTGGTTATGAAGAGAGATTTTAAGATCTGAAGTTGGCTTTCATGCCCTGAAGCCCCTCACGAATTATTCCTCTGTTTGTGGTTCGTTCTCTGACAGATTGTCTGAATCCATATATGCCTATCAGCCAAGGACCTCTGTTATAGCAGCTTACACACCTGTTACAGATATGGAACTTTGAGGTTGTTACTGATTAATACACAGCACTGATTTAAGAGACTTATTTTGTTCTGTTTATTAGGTAGCTCTGCAAGGAGACAGCATTGTACTGGGCTTCGGTACCTTTATTTGTTTAACAGTTGTTCTCTGCTTAGTTTGTTCCTATTCTTGGCGTACTTGAGCCTATAATTATATCTTGTATATTTTTCTGTTCCTGGTGCCAGTGTACAGATATAGGGCATCCCACCTGACCTAGTATTGGACAGGTATGGGTTTTGGTCGCCTCTTGTGACTTGAGGGCCCCCTCTTTTTGATAGCACTATGATGCAGCCGGTGGTCTCTTCTACCAGGGGTTTATCCCTGTTTTCTCTCTCTGTGTCATCCCCCCTTTTTCTTGCTAGTACCTTTATCCCTTCCACCACCCTCTTTTCTCTCTCTCCGGCTGTCCCTCTCTTCGTATTCTCCTATTGTCTCCTTCTCCGTTTCCTAACCTCTCTCTCTTTTTATTTTTCATACACTTGAAACATTTTTGTATGCAGATTTCTACACTTTTGCGTATGTATTTTATCTTTATATCTATGCCTTTACAAATGTATATCAACTTGATTTTCCTTACATTATAAAATAAATATTGATTTCCGAAAAATATATGAAGTTGGCTCACCTATCTTTCATGTTTACCTTGACTTTTTTTTTTTTAAACAAAAAATATTTTTATTTTGCATAATTACTAAATAAAGTTCTATTTTTAAGAATTTAGTTAATTTCCCAATGATTCCTTTGATTTTGTGTGGTATTTGGTGTTCTAGAACAATAAATACATTTTTTTTTTAGTAAATACTAAATTAAATGATCTTGGGTGCAGACAGTCTTCTCTCGAGGGATTGTCAATCTGCTTTTCCAATAGACAGATGCTCTGTTTTATGGTATTATCAGTGCTTTTGCAAACGCTTACAAAGTAGCATATTGATTTATCATTAATACAAAATCACTGAATTTCAAAATGCAACGAGCAATGTCAAGTCTTGCTTACAGATTGATTCCAAATATTGTCATATATTGTAACAAACAGAATGGGCCTGAGGCAGACAAAAAAAAAACATTTATAGGCTAAAGTTAGAGCCACCAAACTTTTTCTATTAAGGTATATGTTAAGTTCAACAAACAGGTGGCAGCAAATGGATATACTTTTAAAGAGGGAGTACCCCCCCCCCCCCCCCCCATTTCTTTTTATATGTAAATGCATTTCTCCCGGTATTATATAATTTTTAAATAAAATATATCTCATAGTGTTTTGCTTCAAAATTGTAGGACCATGTATTTCTATCATGGTAGAGGAGATGGATGCCCTTCTGTTTATCTTTAATAAAGGCATGCTATTTCTGCAACTGGAAACTATAATGGTGCCTTAGATATTGATGGGAGACTTTTTAAAAAGCCATTATTTTCCATTGCTTTTGTCAGTGGGCCATTAGCACATGTATCTGTTACATCACTTTGAAGATCAGTCTTCTGGCTTTTAGCAGGTCTGAGACCTAAACATCTTTTTCCAGTAAATTATTACAGGGTTTCTTTCTTTCAGGGAACGTAGTTGGTTTGTAATCATATTCCAATTTTAAATGTTTGAATACATTTTCATGTGTAATCTTTGATTTAAATATATTTTTTAACTTTTATTTTATTCCTTTTTTTCTTAATACTAAACCCTTACATTCAATCTCATAGTAACCAGCATCAGCATCATGCAATCTCCTCACACCATAAAAAAAAAAACACTTTCAGATTCCATCATTTCTATCTACTTAGGGAAGCTTTTACACATGTAAATCGTGGAAGAGACCCGAAAATGATGAAAAACAGGAATACCAATATGGCATCCATTGCTCACTTGATCTCCATCTAATTTTGTTGAAATGTTTTTAGTGAACATTTTCTCTATACACTCCTTATGCATTATTTTTTCTTCATATCATTGACTTTCTTTTTCAATGCCTTTTTATTAAACGCACATTTAGTTATACCTTTTTAAACTTGCTGGGTTTGCCTGGGAAGTTTTGGACAAAAATGCTAATTACTGGGCCTCAGGTGCGAAATGCTCTTTCCCCATAGAATGGAGTGCTTAGCTCTTTGCCTACCTTTGGGTGGTCCTGTCGACATTCAGGACTAGACCTACTTAACCCATTTATGACATTAGTACGTACATGTACATCCTGCATCTTTAAGACAGCTGGAGCCGATCAATAATCACCTTGGTGATCAGATGGGGTTGCCATGATACCTCCATAAGGAGGCATCAAGCAACACTAATAAAACACCCTCCGTCACACACATGATCTTTCATTACAAAAAAAAAAACAATAGCTAGGGTTAGAGTAAAATTAGGGCCAGGGTTAAGTTGGTCTTCAGGGATGGGGTCACAAATATTCCCTAGGGGGAAATTGTTATGGGGAAAAATGCAATTTTAGGTTATTGCCCTATAACTTGCAAAAAGAAACTGAAAAACCTGTAAACATGGTATATTTCTAAATTCCGGAGAAAAATTAGAAACTATTTAAATGGGTTCTTTTTTCCATTCTTAGTAGTATAAAGATTGTTCAGGTCAAAGATAGAAAAGGTGTTTTTTTTTCCTAATTTTTCCTCATATTTTATGATTTTTAAAAAAGTAAATGATAAGATTTGATACAAATAATGGTATCTTAAAGAAGCCCCCCTAATGGCGATAAAAACAACATAAAATATACAGTGAGGGAAAAAAGTATTTGATCACCTGCTGCTTTTGAACGTTTGCCCACTGACAAAGAAGGGGTCAGTCTATAATTTTAATGGTGGGTGTATTTTAACAATGAGAGGCAGAATAACAAAAATAAAATCCATAAAAATGCATGTCAAAGTTCTAACTTGATTTGCATGTCAATGAGTGAAATAAGTATTTGATCCCCTATCAGTCAGCAAGATTTCTATCCACAGAAGCAATCAATCCGATTCCAAACTCTCCACCATGGCCAAGACCAAAGAGCTGTCCAGGGATGATGGGGACAAGATTGTAAACCTACACAAGGCTGAAATGGGCTACAAGTCGATCGCCAGGTTGGTGTGATTATTCACAAATGGAAGAAACACAAAATAACTGTCTCGTTAACGATCTCAAGGCAGCTGGGACCATAGACACCAACAAAACATTTTATCAATGGGAAAACGTTAAAAATCAGCAAGGGATCAAATACTTTTTTACCTCACTGTATATGAACATAAAACAAGAAAGAGCAACAGTACAACTGAACACGAACACCACAGAAGTGTAAAAACAGCCTGCATCATGAAAAATTTAATGAATCGGCAGCTTAAGCATTTCACTGAGCTTTCATAATTTTAGTAATTAAACCATGTACTATAAAATAGAACTACAAATATTGTGACATCTATTATAAGTGAAGGGACTAGTCCTAAAAACTCTCCCTCCACGCCATTACCTTGCTGTAAATCTACTCAACCAATTGACTATACATAAAATGCCTAAATTAAGAAACCTGGATTTGGCATATGTATTATACAGCATGTATAAATTGTTTTTTTTTTTTTTAAAGAATAATAGGACATCTGTTTGATCAACTGTGAGGAACTGCATAAAAACTAATGAGTCATTACATTTTTGTCAGAAAAAGGGCTTACATTTAAATTTTAATGTGGGTTAATCCAGATTTAATGCATGGTTGGCTCAGAGTTGATCCCTCATTCAAGACTTTGCCTCCCAAAACCCAGATGCACTTCTCCTTTTACACTTTGTGTACTCCAGTAGAATCTGGTTTGAACTTTTTTTTTTTTTTTTTTTTACCATTATTTTAGCTAGTTGGATGAGTTTATCTCTATTGGAAATGTTGTTTTATGGTGAACTCTGTGATTTTACCCATTAGTTTAAGCTTTTCATAAGAATACTGATTTCCAGAAAATGTGAATCATGACTTTGTGCTATATTGCAATTTATCCCCCCCAAATTTACCTATGCCCTTAAGGTGGTAACATGGTTGGCTAGGAGAATCAGTGGGAGAAGGAGTTATTCAAGTCCAACACTACAAGGAACCTTCTGTGTGTGCTTTTCTTGGTATCATAATCAATGAATTATACCATGACATTGCATGACTACACTTTAAGGACACTATGGAATACATATTGGGTAACTGATTCTGGTTGGGGTGTTTAAGAAACATATTGCTATGATGGCAGTGGGAATGGATCCAGTACAGTTCCTACATGAATGAAACCAGATCAGTTTAAAAGAAAATCTACTTAAAACTGCCTCTTGATATGTTCTATATATGTGTTACGTCCGTTTTCAAAATTGTACACTCGGATGATCTGCATGAATGCATGAAAAGAAAGTGGGTCTTGACCACTTCATTTTATTTTAGTGTCTGTAATGATGGTGCATCTCTGAGCAAAGCAAAGAATTCCAGATATGGCAGGAATATTTCTTAATACCGGGAACCTGATTTTGTGTTCATTCTGGGCACTGACATGAATGACTCGCTAACTGAATGAATATAGAAATCTATTTTAGCGGTTTTTAAGTTGAGCTACCCAAGAATTCATGTATTTAATATCTTTATGGCATCTATTGCTAGACTGTATATTTGACATAGCAGTATTCTTACATGAACCAATACCTTTTATTTTTGTGATATTTCCTATTATCCATACAGATAAAGAAGAGACAGCAGGAAATACTGCAGTTTATGGAAGCACACAGGATCGAATATCAAGAAGTGGACATTACTATGTTAGAGGAAAAGAGGCAGTGGATGTATAAAAACATTCCTAAGGACAAGTGGCCCGATCAAGGAAATCCTCTGCCTCCTCAAATATTTAATGGTGACATCTACTGTGGGGTGAGCTTTTCTATAACTGCTAACAAATAAGATATGCATGTTGTACTGTGCACTCGTGTTTTTTTTTTTTAATTTGTTTTATAATTCAAAATATCACATTGAACAAATAAGGTGCAACAAATTACATTTTCAAGAGTAGAGCACTTGTTTTAAATACAATATCTGGGCTGATTTCACACAATTGCCCCCTATATTCCTCCCTAATCTTCTCTTTGCTCTCCTTCTTCTTGCCTTGTCATAAATAAAGCCTATCTACTCTGTTTGGCTTCCACCATAGCATTTCCCTTTTACTTCACAATCAGAAATTCTCCATTATCTTTCTGTACTTCTTCACCTTTTGGTTTGTATCACTTGTCTGTAAGACTAAGGCCCCTCAATCCCTTTTGTATCATTACATACTTGCTTGTATGTCTGTTCTGTTTTACAATGCTGTGAAGTCTGCTGGCACTTTACAATAGAAAATAATAGATGGATACATATCTAATTAGTTCTTTAGTACTTTTTATATTTTTGTTCTGGTACGGCTTGCTATTAAGCAACACTTCAACATAGTGATTTTATGATGGGTAGTTATAGTAGAGAAGAGGCACCTAAAAATGCAAGATAATCAAACATTTTCTGTATCACTGAACTTTATGACTTTATATATTCATGGACAAAACTAAACACACAAGCTGTTGAATACATTATTTGTTAGGGGTTTTGTTTAGGTTCATTGTATAGTTTGCCACACAAAGTAGAACATTTTTCTTAAATTCTCTCCACATTACTTTTAAAACGTATTTCTTTCAATGTGACCAGTTATAGCCAAGCATTGCTGCTTTCTTGCAATACTAACTTTAATATTGCTATGGGAGCTATTGTTTTAGTCTGCTATTGCTAGGCTTTGAGAACACTATAGTAAATGTGCTATCAAGCACAAACCACAACTTGTTTTAACTACTTATGCTCAATATGTTGACTACAGATAAGTCATAATTCAGACAAGTGTAAGTATGTGATACTGATTCCAGCAGAAATTTCTCATATGGAAACAAGAAGTAGTTCTATTTCTTTCCGGGTACAAATATATAGAAAGTATTTTGTATGAAACTATTTTTTATTCAATGATAGAAAATGTCTAACACATCATATATGAAAATAGTCTTTAATTTTTGTACCAGCCTGATTGTTATCATATGTGTGAATTCCATTTTTTTTTTTTTTACTTGAAGATCTCCTCATATATATCTTATGCTTCTAACACAGAGGTATAAACTATATGTATATTGGTAAAGTGAAACATAGCATGTGTCTGCAGATAAGAACCATTTGGCCCATCTAGTCTGAATACTTTCGTTAGTCGCTAGCCTTAACTTATATGTAGGACAGCCTTATGCCTATACAATGCATGTTTAAAATCCTATATATATTAACCTATGTCAATCCTATGTATTAACCTATATCACTGGTGATGGAAGGCAATTTTATGCATCCACTACCCACTCTGTAAAGTAAAACGTCCTGATATTACTTTTAAGCCTATGTCCTTTTGTTGGGGGTTTTCTTCTTGAAAATATTCTCTGTACCTTTCCTGTTGATCCCCTTTATTTAAATGTTTTTATCACATCCCCCCTGTCTCGTCTTTCCTCCAAGCTATACATGTTAAAATCCTGATAATTATTTTTATAAATATCCTGCAATACATGAACCAGTTTAGTAGCCCTTCTCTGAACTCTCTCCAAAGTATCTAAATCCTTCTGGAGATACAGTCTCCAGTACTGCGTACAATAAAGGGGAAAAAAATCTTCTTTAAATTATGAAACATATATTTATAAAAGTAATACCTTTTCAGTAGATAAATATGACTCATATCAAATAATAAACCGCGTGATATACTGAATAAGTAGCCCAACACTAATACCCAATATGATCATATCACGCCTTTTTGATAAAAAAAAAAAAAATATTAAAAAGTGGCAGTCTGGACACTATAGAAGGAGAAAGCATTATCAGAAAAAGTGGACAGTGCTTAAGATGTTCAACCTATAATTTTTTTAGATGTTCAACCTACAATAATTTACCATAGTTTGCATTAATTTACCCACTACTAATGTGAGACTTGCTGGCCTATAGTTGTCTGACTCCTCCCTACTACCTTTCTAGTGGAATGCGCATGGCCTGTAGTTGTTCCTGAATGCAGTGCATGAGCCTTGCATTGTGGGAGTATGCAAGTGTACAACCCTTGTGTAACACTAGGCCAGTTGTGTGTGTGTGTGTGTGTGTGTTTTTTTTTTTTTTTTTTAATCATAATTTTTTATTTTGTGTAAAGGTAACACACAGGAAATCATATAATTTACAGAGGACAAAGATATAAAACTAATAAACAGAAAAAAGACATAAAATCAAAATAAACAAATTCACAGGTACACAAGCATCGTGCATGTTGTTTTTTAAGCTCGATTGTTAATAAACATGAAGGTTTGGGTTTGATGATGCAAAGGTCATCGGATCAGGTTGAATTCAGGACTCATTTATCTTGCCCGTAATGGGGGGTGGGTACACTAAGTCGTGAGCCTGAAGTAATCATCAAAAATCACTCACATTATCAGAGAAGTTTTTCAAAACAGTTGTAGGTCAGGGACATTCCAGAATATTCATACAATATGTATATAGGTATAGAGTGATGGACCATGGGGTTCTTTAGTCACAACGGACCCAGGTCTTCCTTGTTTTAGGTTCTTTCTAAACTTGTGTTGTGGTTTCATAAATTTAGTAAATCGGGGAGGGGGGTTGTCCTATTGCTAGGGGAAGCGTCTGGCCATAAATTCCATATTTTGTGAAAGGAAGGTAAGGTGTCATGAAGTTTAGCTGTGATGCGTTCCATGTTTTTAATGAACCATATCTTCTGGATGACCTGAGTCCTTGTGGGGGGAATAGCCTTCCATTGTTTAGCAATACACATCCTGCCCGCAGCGCATATACAAAGTAGTAATTTGAATTGGGACCTCTCCCTCTAGTGGCGGGTGATTCAGTAGGGCAGTGAGGGGGGTTAGTGTATAAGAAATACTGAGGATGGAGCATGTCAGACGTTCAATATATGACCACAATGTGGATATCAGGGGACATGACCACCACATATGTAGGTACGTCCCTCTGGTTCCACATCCCCGAAAACATAGGTCCGTTGTATTAGGAATTACCTTAGCTAGGGATACTGGTGTTTGGTACCATCTGCTCAGGGTCTTAAAAGCGTTTTCCTTAATTAGGATGCAAGTGGTTAAAGAGTGAGAGTTAAGGAATATTGTCGACCATTGGTCCGGGGTGATCTCGTGTCCTATGTCTATTTCCCATTGTGACTTGTATTTGGGCTCCGGGCTATTCTCTAGTGAGTCTAGTAGACCGTAAATCCTGGAAATAGCCCCTGAGAGAGAGATGTTATTCATACATTTCCTTTCATAAGCTGTAGGTTCGGGTGGAGGATGGCGTTTCAGGAAAGTGCGAATGAACTTGGTTATCTGATAATGGTGGAATCTTTCCCTGTCGGGTATATTGTATCTATCTTTCAGGTAAGCAAACGTACAGGGTTTATCATTTGTTATTAATTGGCCTACTCTCGTAAGTTTATTGGCAAACCACCAGGAGAATTCTGCGTAGGTAGTTTGGGAGCAGCTGCGAAATTGGGGGTTCCCTATCGTGGGTGTTAAATAGGAAAGGGGATGGATCAGCCCCTCAGAGATTCCGCTCTTCCTGCTTAAATGGTGTGAGTGTTGGACTGTAGCTGGGAGCTGTCGTAGTAAGGGTGGAGGTATGGTGATCCAGGGAATACTGTGTAGAAGAAATGGTTCAGATTCAGTTTTCTCAATGTCCACCCATCGGAATTTGCCCTTGGGTGCCATCCATTGTAAAATCTGTGCAAATTGGGCAGCCCTGTAGTAGGAGCGAAAATGTGGGGTGGATAGGCCCCCTCTGTATCTATGTTTATACAAAACGGTTTTTGATAGTCTATGGCGCTTATTACCCCATAAAAAATCCAGGGATGCTGATTGTAAAGCATTCATATCTTTAGTTACAATTGGAGTCGGGAGGGTACGAAATAGGTAAAGGATCTTTGGGAGGATGGTCATTTTTATAGAGTAGTTTCTGCCAATCCAGGAGATATTGTAGGTGGACCAGAGCTTGAGGTCTGATTTGAGTTTGGACAGTAACGGGGCGTAATTACAGTTGTAGATGGTAGCTAGGTTGTTAGGGATTTTCACCCCAAGGTAGGATATATAAGTGGGGCGCCACTGAAATTTAAAATTTTGGAATATAAGTTTAAGCATCTGTGGGGGGAGGTTAATATTGAGGGTTTCACATTTAGTTTCATTTATTTTGTATCCCGATAGGGAGGAGAAGTCTGCTATTACTCTATAGAGATTGGGGAGAGAAATTAGGGGGGATGAAATTGTTAGTAATATGTCATCAGCGAAGAGACTGACTTTATAGTCCTGATCTCCTGATTTAATTCCGGTTATATCTAGATTCTCCCTTATTGCTTGGGCGAGTGGTTCTATGCATAGAGCGAATAAAAGAGGGGAAAGGGGGCATCCTTGGCGTGTGCCATTTTTTTATATTAAAGCTGGAGGAGACGTGTCCCATACACGAGACCTTAGCTGTGGGAGCGTTGTATAGTGCCTGAATACCTTGTGCTATGGGGCCTAATATTCCAAATCTCTGTAGGGTTAACCACATGTAGTCCCAATCCACCCGGTCAAAGGCCTTTTCTGCATCAATTGCGAGCAACATAGATTGTGTCTGGGACTTGTGGGCTTTTTCAATCAGATTAATGGTTCTACGGATGTTGTCGGGGGCTCCTCTACGTGGGATGAAACCCACTTGATCCGGGTGGATTAGGGATTCGAGAACGTGGCCAAGCCTATTGGCAAGAACTTTGGAATAAAGACTGGGTTGTGAGTGAGAGCTTATGTACATTTTCGTATCTTACTAGTTCGTTGGTCAGGTCAATGCGTCTCTTCTCTCCTTGTTTTTTTAAATATGAAGCTTTGCTGATTATGACTCCCAGGATGACAGCTTTGTGGGCCAGCCACAATGTTGTCGGGGACATCTCAGGCGAAGTATTTTCGGTAAAATAGTTCGAGAGAGCTGTTTCGATATCTTGTCTGATAATCGGGTTTGAGAGAAGGGACTCGTTGAGTGACCAGGAGGGGGACTTACGAGCTAAGATCAGATTTTCCATCTTGATCTCTACCGGTGAATGATCTGACCATAACAGTTCATGTATGGTGGCTCCAGAAAGTTGTGGGAGTAGGCCCTGTGATAAGAGGATGTGGTCTATTTTTACATAGCTTGAATGGGGATGAGAATAAAATGTGTAGTCCCTGCTTTTGGGGTTAAGGGTTCTCCATCCATCAGAGACGTGTAGGTTATCATGGAAGGATTTAAGAAATCTAGTGTTGGGGTGAGGTCTGGGGGGGGGATAGGTTGGGGGTTTTATCTAGGTATGGGTCACACACCGCATTGAAGTCGCCTCCCAAAATCATTGGGATCTGTGGGGAGACCTCGAGGAGGGATGTTAGGTCGTCGTAAAATTTTTCGTCTACCGTACTAGGGGCGTATATGGATGCTATTGTAATCTGGGTCCCGTCTAAAGTGCCATTTAGTATTAGGTATCTGCCGTTTACGTCAGCCTTGATGGTGTGGAGAACAAAATCAATGTGGTTGCGAAAAAGAATCGAGACTCCGTTCTTTTTCTCTGGGCCGGTGGCGTGGTAATGAGTTCGGAATCTAGGGTCCCAGTATTTGGGGGCCTGGGTCTGCTTAAAATGGGTTTCTTGGAGGAGAACTATGTCTGCCTTTTTGCTTACATAATATCTGGCTGCTTTACGCCTTTTCATGGGTGAGTTTAGGCCTTGGGCATTATGGGATATTATTCTAATGGTCATTGGGGAAGGTAAAGGAAGTGGTCTTATGTGGGTCTGGACGATTGCTTTGGAGGGCTGTGGTAATGCACGGGAGTGATATATGGAGGATAAGGAGAATACATTTCGTTGCTCGGCCTGGCTGGGAGCAATTGTTATGATTCAAATACCTGAGTACAACAGCACGTATGCAAACAGAAAATGACAATAAAAATAAAACATACATATATATATACACATATAACAAAGTTAAACTGTGTTGTCCAGTTTGGCACAGAGCTCTGTGTCCAGTCTGGGCAGAAACGTACCGCGGCCGTCAAGGCACGTATGGCCCCGCTTGTACATTAGACATTCTCTCGGGGATGCCCGAGGGGGGGGGGGGGTAGCATGGAGGCCCAAGTGGCGTGAGGAGCCCTCGGCATCACCGCCAACTGGGGTTGGCCCTAGCAATTAGGAAAATTTTAGGGAACCAAAACGTTAAACAGGGGGACTAATTTCAGTGAGTTAGTATGGGACATAGAGTCGGTCTAGGTGGGGGTAACCCTGGGGGTTGATCTGTCTTCGCTTATTTATTCTTGTTCGTAGGACTATACCGTGTGCTGGCAATAGTTTTAAACAGTTTGAATAATATGCATATTTACCGTTGTCGATTTAGGTAGGGTAGTCTGTCTGTGTATCTTAAGTTTCTATGTATCTGGGGTATCTGACTTAGGTGTTATGTAGGTCGAGACGTTTAAAGGGTGTTCTTTTCTGATACTCCCGGGGTGAGGGGAGTAGCCCATGGGTAAAAAAAGCACAAATATGTACAAAAATGAACAAACAAGTATACTCATCACTTGGACCGTTCATTGTGGTGAGTCCTCTGGGATAGCTATATGTAGACAGAGGTTGGAGCAATTTGCGCAAAGGAGTGTGTATATAGTTCTTAAATGTCCTATTTCGTTGGCTTCCTTCTCGGTTCTGTCGGCGTTTCTCAGGTCGTGGCCTTGTCGATGTCGGAGGTGATGGGGTCTTGAACATGGCAGGTCGCGCTGCTGATTCGGGGTGTTCCGTATCTGGTTAGTCGTAATGGAAGCATTAAGCCACCGCAGGGAGTATTGATGGATCCGGTGGGGGGCTTGATCTCGCGGGAGGGTAATCTATTCTGTTCGGGTTGGGGTGTGTTGTCGTGTGCGTGGAGAGGATCCGCGAGATCCCAAGTGGGTGCTCCTATTTTGTGGAGCGGTTGAATGGAGCCCCAGGCGAGTGAGGAAGGTCGGGCCTTCAGCTGGATCCGAGATAGTGTAGAATATACCGTTTCTGCGTACTGACAGTTTGATTGGGTAGCCCCAGGAATATCTGATATTGTTGGCGATCAGAATGTCCACGACTGGTTTCATAGCTCTCCTTTTTTGCAAAGTGATGGGAGATAGATCTGTGTAGATGTGGGGTTTGATATTATTCACCTCTGGGGCACCATTTCTAGCTGCTTTGATAACTTCCTCTTTAGTCCCGAAGTAGTGCATTCTCAGCACAATGTCTCTGGGTCGTTCCCCTGGTCCTGGGCGAGGTCTGAGGGCCTTGTGGACTCTGTCCATCTGGAGCCGTTCGGCTTCCAAGTGGGGTAGGATATTATGGAAGTTTTCCTTTAGGAATTCGCGGGGATCTTCCACCGACTCGGGGATGTTCTTGATGCGGAGATTGTTTCGGCGAGACCTATTGTCTAGGTCTTCTTGGGCCGTCTTTAGTTGGTTAACTTCTTCCCTGAGTTGAGCTACTTCAGCTTCAATGGCAGTCACGGTGCCAGTGGTCTCTTCGTGCATGCGTTCGAGTGTGTCTGTGCGGTTTCCTATTGCGGTGACCTCGTGGGATAGCTCGTTTAGTCCCGTTCTTAGGTCTCTCTGGAGGTCCGCTTTCAGATCTTGCAGCATGATGGAGATCTGCTGTGTAAAGTGATGGAAATCCGCTTTCGTGCATGGAGAGCCATCTTGTGAGCTTGCCGCTTCATCCAGCATGTCGGGTTATGTTTCCCGCTCTTCGTCTGGCGTCAGTGGTGTCGCAGGCCTATTTTTCGGGAAGAAGCTTTGAAAGCCTTGCGAGGCTCTGTTGTTGGGCTTTTTATGTTTCCCTGGCTTGTTAGCTGGAGTTTTGGCTGGCATAGTCTCGGTTGCGAGGGCTTCTGTAGGCTTTTTTATCGATGTTGGCGGAGGTGCGCGACGGAGCTCACTCAAAATGCGGCCATCTCGTTTGCGCGCCAGACACGCCCCCGTGTGTGTGTGTTTTAATGCTCCATTGATTTAATGTGCAGATATGTAGATATCTAAAAACACAAACTACATGTATTTGTTTCTTTCGGTCTCTTTCTCTCCATTTTTTTTAAAATATTTATTTTTATGGATTTTTGAGGGATACAGAGTAAAAGAAAAATGGATACAAATATGGGGGAAGTGACAAAAGAATGTAACCGTAAAATAATTTTTAATAGTTAATAAAAAATAAAAAAACTGAGGCAGGACTTATTATATCGGCAATTATGTAAATACATAAGTGCTGTCTATTGATGTGTTACATATTGAAATATTGTCATAATTTTAAGTGCTGTCTATTGATGTGCAGGCCCTTCTTTCTATTAGTAAGGACTTTCTGTGGAAAGACTTGCAGCTTTTTCTTGTTTGCATACAAAAATCTTCCTCCCTACTGGTTGGTATTGTTGATAAATGAGTCACTAGTGGTTGGTTTACTGTTTTTTCCTATTCATATTTTTGTTTTTGTTTCAGTGTATCATGTAAAACTATAGCACTATATCCTTATATTTATCATTTTTAATACTTGTTTTTCTTTTAGTCCAGGAAGCTGTACTTTATGAAAACTAAAGTTTACAAAATAAAGTGTGATGCACTGTAATCAGAGTCTGCTCTGTAATCACATATGCAGGGAACAGGTTAAGATAATATGCCACATAGAGAGACGGCTGACTCATCCTTTCGCATCAACAAGAAAATCGAGCTAAGTGAGATTACCATATTTTCTGACACTAATTCTTTTGCTCAGCCCTTCACAATGCCGCCTGACAAATTATTTTAGCACCAGGCTGATTCAGCCAAATGTTGCAAATACATGCCCTGTACAGGAAATAATATTTCATTTCCCAATGCATTGGTGGTACACAGGCTAGTTGAATGGAATTTATATTGTATTAACCCATAAAGTGCCAAGAACTAAATGATCACTCAGAGTTGAAATTGAAGTACAGTTTGATATCCTTTATCCTTTAAAAGGACTAAAAGATGTACAGAAATAAACTAAACACTTTGTGAAAAACGGCAGGACAGACAATTAGTGCATCTCTGTCAGGGAGGGATTGCAAGGGGCAGAGGGGCAATTGCATCCAGGCTGCCACCTACCCGCTTTATTTATTTGTTACACCTGCTAGAGGTTAATTCTACCCGCTAGGGGATTACGTTTAACGTAAACTTTTTGTATAGCGATCAGTAACAGCGGTGATTGATTTGTAAATATTGATCTGACCCATGTAGATCTACCTCCCTCTCCTCACTTGAGTTTTAGTGAGGGAGAGGGACAGATCTATATGATGTAAGTTTTTTTTAATTGTAATAAATTGAATAAAATGTTACAAAATTGTGTGACCCAAGGGCTTTTATAAAAGCCATATACTTTTTATAGTGTACCCTGTGTATTAAACCCTTCCCTGCCACTGATCACTTGTCTGTGCATTTTTAGGGGTTACTTTTTTTGTACAGTACTACTAGGGTTGCCACCTTTTCCTTAAAAAAAATACCGGCCGGTGGGGGCGGAGCCAAAAAGGGTGGGGCCACAAAGGGTGGAGTCATTCAATGTTCCAACCAGATTAAGCTTCAGGCTCCTTGGTACAGGTACTGGGTGCCTGGAGCTCAAATATATATGAATATAATACATATATATACAAATGTACATGTTGCGGACATTATATGTGTAAACTGATATTTGATATGTGTAGTATATACTTGTAAATGGGTATAGTATGCAAAATATGTATACTGTATTATATATATGTAAATGGGTGTATTGAATAAATATGTGTAAATTTGTATAGAATATGTAAAATGGGTATATTGTATAATATATATGTAAGTAGTATATTGTATGTAATATATACATGTAAATTTGGTATTTTGTATAATGACTATGTAAGTAGTATATTGTATGTAATATATTTATGTATGTAAAATAAGCAAATTGTATAATATATATGTGTAAATTGGTGTATAACATGTAAAATAGGTATATTGTATAATACATAATTTGGTGTGTGTGTAAGTACTATATTGTAAATATGTATATTGTATATAATACACTGTTACTGTCATTCCATTGCATATTACAATCACAGAGAGATAATTATACACATTTCTGCATAACATTATGTACAATAAACATTCCATTAACCTGCATGTCATGTGTTGAATAAATGCAGGACATTATAAATAGATGTAACTGAGAGATCAAGCAATCCAATCTGAGGGAGAACTGGAAATGTAAAACTTTCTGTGCAGAAATGAAGCAGTAACTTGAATAGTGAAGAGAAGGACTTTAGTGCAGATACAGAAACAAGTGTAATAAACAGGTGATGGTGTGTATATATAAAATGTTCAGTGTGTAGGGTGCATGCTCTCACCCAGCACCAGGGTGAGATCATGCACCCTTCTGAACAATTTCTGGGTCTGCTCTGTTGCCAAGGTTCCTGTGTGTTTATATGTGGATTTCCCTTCTGGTTACACACCCAGACAGGGCTGCTTGCAGACACTGACAGCCAAGCCTACCTGATACTCAGGGGAGCTAGAATCTGGTCTCCATGGTACTGGCACCACACAGACCCCATGGAGCAGCCTCTGAGAAGAGCCCACCGGAGCCATACTGTTTTCAGCAGGTTTCTGTGATAAATGGACCACAGAATAGTAATACCAGCACAGCCTGACTGGGCATGGAGAATAACCGCTCAGAGCATGGAGCAGCCGCATACCTTATATTACAGTGTGTGATTGGTTAGATCGGGGGAGACACACCACTGCCAGCACCAACCATTGCAGCCAGTCTGGAGACATCCTACTCCTAACTAAATGTAAGTGCAGCATGCATTCATCCTAAATCCACCATCTAATCTCTATAGCGGCTATAGAGTTACACCGGCACCAGAAGCTGGATTACCGGCTGTGCCGGTAAAATACCGGCCGGGTGGCAACCCTAAGTACTACAAAGGCTTTTATAAGAGCTATTGATCCCTTCCTTGCTCTACAAGTTGGAAAATCAAAAAGTGCACCGCTCAAATGTGGCCTTTTAAACTCCAAACAAGCTGACAAACCTATGCATGGGTTACCTGTGCTTGGGAAATGTTGCTGAACACCTATTGGGGTGTAGTTTGGCAGTGACACATACCAAAATCTGTGAATATGTGTCTAAAATACAATGTATGTGGGAAACAAATACAATAAAATTACTACCACAAAATTTTACAAAGGCTGGTGGTAGAATTGGTGAATGGAAAGTTTTAAAATACCACCATTTGAAATAGCCTAGGGTGTCTACTTTTAAAAAATATATGGGTTGAAGGGGTAAAAATACACTGGTTGGCCTCAAAAATGTCCCAAATGAGACATGGGTGCAGGTTGTCCCAAATTCCAAGTTGGAAAACCAAAAACTTCACCTTCCAAATGTGGCCTTTTAACCCCCAAGCAACCCAACAAACCTATGCATGGGTGGTATCCCTGTACTCGGGAGAAATAGTAACATCTATTTAGCAAGTTTTTTTCATTCTCTTTTGTAGATGAGATGTTTCAAATAAGTCAGGAAACTGTGTGTGTGTGTGTGGGGGGGTTTACTATATTTTATTATTTTTTTATATTATACAGGGAGTGCAGAATTATTAGGCAAATGAGTATTTTGACCACATCATCCTCTTTATGCATGTTGTCTTACTCCAAGCTGTATAGGCTCGAAAGCCTACTACCAATTAAGCATATTAGGTGTTGTGCATCTCTGTAATGAGAAGGGGTGTGGTCTAATGACATCAACGCCCTATATCAGGTGTGCATAATTATTAGGCAACTTCCTTTCCTTTGGCAAAATGGGTCAAAAGAAGGACTTGACAGGCTCAGAAAAGTCAAAAATAGTGAGATATCTTGCAGAGGGATGCAGCACTCTTAAAATTGCAAAGCTTCTGAAGCGTGATCATCGAACAATCAAGCGTTTCATTCAAAATAGTCAACAGGGTCGCAAGAAGCGTGTGGAAAAACCAAGGCGCAAAATAACTGCCCATGAACTGAGAAAAGTCAAGCGTGCAGCTGCCACGATGCCACTTGCCACCAGTTTGGCCATATTTTAGAGCTGCAACATCACTGGAGTGCCCAAAAGCACAAGGTGTGCAATACTCAGAGACATGGCCAAGGTAAGAAAGGCTGAAAGACGACCACCACTGAACAAGACACACAAGCTGAAACGTCAAGACTGGGCCAAGAAATATCTCAAGACTGATTTTTCTAAGGTTTTATGGACTGATGAAATGAGAGTGAGTCTTGATGGGCCAGATGGATGGGCCCGTGGCTGGATTGGTAAAGGGCAGAGAGCTCCAGTCCGACTCAGACGCCAGCAAGGTGGAGGTGGAGTACTGGTTTGGGCTGGTATCATCAAAGATGAGCTTGTGGGGCCTTTTCGGGTTGAGGATGGAGTCAAGCTCAACTCCCAGTCCTACTGCCAGTTCCTGGAAGACACCTTCTTCAAGCAGTGGTACAGGAAGAAGTCTGCATCCTTCAAGAAAAACATGATTTTCATGCAGGACAATGCTCCATCACACGCGTCCAAGTACTCCACAGCGTGGCTGGCAAGAAAGGGTATAAAAGAAGAAAATCTAATGACATGGCCTCCTTGTTCACCTGATCTGAACCCCATTGAGAACCTGTGGTCCATCATCAAATGTGAGATTTACAAGGAGGGAAAACAGTACACCTCTCTGAACAGTGTCTGGGAGGCTGTGGTTGCTGCTGCACGCAATGTTGATAGTGAACAGATCAAAACACTGACAGAATCCATGGATGGCAGGCTTTTGAGTGTCCTTGCAAAGAAAGGTGGCTATATTGGTCACTGATTTGTTTTTGTTTTGTTTTTGAATGTCAGAAATGTATATTTGTGAATGTTGAGATGTTATATTGGTTTCACTGGTAAAAATAAATAATTGAAATGGGTATATATTTGCTTTTTGTTAAGTTGCCTAATAATTATGCACAGTAATAGTCACCTGCACACACAGATATCCCCCTTAAAATAGCTAAAACTAAAAACAAACTAAAAACTACTTCCAAAAATATTCAGCTTTGATATTAATGAGTTTTTTGGGTTCATTGAGAACATGGTTGTTGTTCAATAATAAAATGAATCCTCAAAAATACAACTTGCCTAATAATTCTGCACTCCCTGTAGGATATGATCAAAATGATTGCATCCAAAAAATGCCCTTCTTGTCCCGATAAAAACAATATATAATTTGTGTGAGTACAGCAAATTACAAAGAAGAAAATTACATCTAAACACAAACAACACAGAAATGTTAACATAGCCATTGTCCAGAATGGCCAAAATTGTTTCAAAGGGTCTGTCTTTAAGGGGTTAAAGTTTAATAGTTATAAAAAAAAAAAATGTATAAATGTGTATTAAAATTCAAATATCTATTTTTTAATATTGGGTTAATAGCTTCTACTCATCCTCACAGCTGTCCAGCTGTGATTGTGGGCAAACAACATTTTAAAGTGTTTTTTTTAAATAAAGAGTATTCCAAGTGCAAACTGTACATGAAAGGCGTGCAAAGATATATATTATTACATCAGTTATTGCACATTTTTTGCTTTCCCTGTGTACAGCTAAGTTTGCCAAACTAGCCACTTTTTTTGCTGGAAACGTATAACTTTAACGTTACACCCTACAGAATGTATGTTAAAGGACAACTGTAGCAAAAACATAAATAATGTTTAATTGAAAGATTGCATGGAGTTTAGAAATTTGAAATAGAAATGTTTTAATGAAAGAATATAAATAATGTACCATATTGAGCCCTCTTTTCATTGGATAGCTTTAATAGGGAGCTGTTGTTTAGAATCTTAGAACCGTTCTTTCTTCACCTAGATGAAGGAAGATCTGACCCAAGATTCTAAACATGTCGGCTCCCTGTTAGAGCTAAACAGAGCCAAGAGGGTTCAATAAGGTACATTATTTAAACTCTTTCATAAAAGCATTTCTATGCTAACTATCTACACGTGATGCAATATTTCAAATAAACATTAGTTTTGGTACAGTTGTCCTTTAAGGGAAAATCTATTAATAGAAAGAAAACTAGCAATTTAGAACTTCTTGTTGGGGCTTGTCTGTTTATCACTCCTGCTTTCTTACCCTACACTCTTAGCATAGATGTATTCTCCTCTGTCTCTTATATCTGACCTAAATGCTTGCTTGCTTTCAGACATGCACAGTTCACCACGATCTGCTCCCCTATTGTCAGTTTATCTCAATGTATAGGTCATCATTCTGTCTAGTGTCTAGTTTTTCCATTCATCAATGTAATATATAGATTGGAACACAATCATCCATTGAAACAGAAAGGAAGCATAAAACTGGGTGAGGACAGCAAACAAGGTGAGGTTGCCGAAGACAATTTAATATCAAAATTCACATACCAAGAGTGAGCACAACAACAAGACATAAGGTAGCTTTGCTGCATCAGCAAGGGCTCTCATAGACATATACATTTTAAATCAGACAATTTTCCAGATGTGCTGTCCAAGCTTTTTTGAAGAAGCACAAAGAAATGGGCAAAGCTAAGGACCTGCCTGCTTCTCTTTGGTTATATATTGTTCTAATGTAGAAGGCTAACAAATAGTAGCTGGGTATATGTATTATTAAACATTAGGTTCTATATTAATATTGACAGTAAGAAGAAAGAGACAACAAAGGCAATGCAAAAGATGATACCCTATTTGATGATACCCTATTTGGGGTCATTTTAAACCGTAAGTGTGGAAGATTAATTACCTGAATTACTAGACAAACTATACGTAGCCAATGTGTGTGTGTAATATATATGTATGTATATATGTGTGTGTATATAAACTTATAATTGAACTAACTTTGCGGATTTATATGAATACTGATTGCAGAGATCAATCCGTTGATTATTATGGTTATTGATCCACGTTCGAAAACTTAGCACCAGAATTGCTCAATATCCATATACGCTTTCTGATTGAGACAAATTATGTGACACAACATGAACTGCACAGCATTGCATAAGCGCTTTCCCAATAACTGGTTTTGTGTGAAATCTAAAGCACTCTGGGCAAAGTATACTTAAATAAATTATAGGTTATGAAAGGTTTTGTATTTATTATGACTTATCATGCAGCTAAATTGGTACTTTTGTATAAAACAGTTGAGCCTGTTTTTTTTTCCTGCTCAACCTGAAAAATGAACACAATGTTGGTGTGTGAAAAAGAGTGAGTAGAGAGGTTCACATAAATACATGCCTGGTTTTTACCCTTTACTGAACATACTTGGCATTCACATCCACGCCGACTTCACGGTCATCTTTCCTAACTGCTATAGGAGTTTGCATACACATTTCAATTCATAAATACTTTCCTTCCTACCATCTCACATCATTTACACACAAATACACCAGTAGGAGAGACAGTCACAGGTCACACTGTCTCGGTGCACAAAATAATTTCTCCAAGTAGAATATGAACCTTTTTTTTATATGTACTTCTAATAATCTCATAATCCAGGATATGGTCACTATTTAAGATCTTACTTTGGTGGGTGGGTAGTCCTTTAGCAGTATAAAATCCTTAATTGTGCATTCCTTCTAGGAAGGGGAGGGGGGATCATGAACCGTGCATACTGATGTCTTAACACAAGGCATACCCCATTCCAGTAAAGTTTCATTTAGCATAGTTTATGCTGGTGCATTATCAATGCCATACTTATGCTCATTATCACTAGAAATCATGGGCGTCCACAGGATTTTTTGGGTGAGTGGGTGCGGTGGGAAGGGGCAAAATATCCCCACATTTCCCCTCTAGTAGTAGCTTACCGAATAGCATGCAATAGCCACACTTCCCATTTACAATTTGCTATAGTCACACTACAATAATGATTAGTTAATATAGTGGTTGGCCACCACAACCCCATTCTATAACTACAATTCCTATGAAGTTCAGCTTGCAATATGGCTGGCTGAATATTATTGTAGATACAGTCAGTAAAAGTTAGTTTGTACTGTAATGTAAAATGAAAATGGGTTGGGTCCTTAACTTAATATTTGTTGGGTTTTTTTTTTCTTCAAATGAGCACTTCTCCTATAGTTTTACATTAAACATAATTTCCCTGAGTCCTCTAAAATCTGTGATTATTAGTGAGAAGGGGTATTCAGGAGGCAGGCTATCTCCCACTGTAGCAGTTTTTCATGTAGTGATCTAAGAAAGTGTTTTATTAGCCTTTTACTGGTTAATCAACCTCTGTGTGAACAGCAGCTACTATTTATAATTTATAGCCAGTTTTATGAAGCCCTTTTAATAGCCAATTATGACTGATATAGGTAAATGGAGGTGCCCAATGACCTCATAGATGTACAGCATCACTTAATGCTTCTTCTAGTACTTCCAATGGGAAAATACTGAGATTGCGCTGAATTGTGTGTACAGCTGTACACTCATTTGGTGGAGTTACAGTCCTCTAAGTTCTGGAACTCTGTAAATGAAAATGTATTATATTAAAAATTATATATAGGGTAACTATATAACGAGCATTTTTATTAGATGTATCTGATAACAGAAGGCTGGCCTCTGACTACAAGCCCTGTTTCTTTATGTTCTTGTGTTTGGTTTGCCAACACATATACTTGCTTCCTGTCTCTTCCCACCTCTTCCTACACAACAGATCTTTACACATTTTTTTTTCTCTCAACAGGATTACGATTGTTTTTTTGAGTCAAAGGAAAGCAATACGGTTTTCTCATTCTTAAGGTTGAAAACGAGGCCAGGGTCCAAGGTATGCAATTGTCAGCGAAAATAATATAATACTATGTATACTATCTACCTGTATATTCTCTGGCACAATATAATTCAATTTAATATATGTGAGAATTTGTCTGCTTGCATATATTTATTTTTTCCCCCTAAACCAGGGGCGTCCAAGTTTATTTTGCAAAGGGCCACTTCGCTAGAAATGTATGCGTGCGTGGGCCGCATTCATTCAGAGAATAATATATATAATTATATACGTGTGTGTGTGAGTGTGTGTGTGTATGTATATGTGTATATATATATATATATAAACACATACATACATATATATATATATATATATATATATATATATATATATGTATGTATGTGTTTATATATATATATATATATATATATATATATATATATATATATATATATATATATATATATATATATATATATATTTTACACTAATGTCTAGTGGTCACATTAACTACAAAAACACACATGCATACACAGTCACACTTACCCCCCCGTCCCACTCACACAGTCACAATTACCCCACACACACATTTATACACACATACTCACATACATACACTTATCCCACACACATACACATTTATACAGACACTCACAAACATACATACACTTAGCCCCCACACACTTCCACATTTATACACACACTCGCATACATACACTTACCCCACTCACACACATACACATTTATACACACACACTCACATACATACAGTTACCCCACACACACACACTCACATACATACATACACTTACCCCACACACATACACATTTATACACACACACTCACATACATACAATTACCCCACACCCACTTAACATGCACTCACATAGATACACATTTATACACATACTCGCATACATACACTTACCCCCCCACACACACTTATACACACACACTCACATACATACATACATACTTAACCCACACACACATTGATACACACACTCACATACATACATACATACATACATACATACATACATACATACATACACTTACCCCACACACTAATACACATTTATACACACACACACACACTTAACCCACACACACATTGATACACACACTCACATACATACACTTAACCCACACACACATTGATACACACACTCACATACATACATACATACATACACTTACCCCACACACTAATACACATTTATACACACACACACACACACACTTAACCCACACACACATTGATACACACACTCACATTCATACACTTAACCCACACACACATTGATACACACACTCACATACATACATACATACATACATACACTAATACACATTTATACACACACACACACTTAACCCACACACACATTGATACACACACTCACATACATACATACATACATACACTTAACCCACACACATTGATACACACACTCACATACATACATACATACATACATACATACACTTAACCCACACACACATTGATACACACACTCACATACATACATACATACATACATACACTTAACCCACACACACATTGATACACACACTCACATACATACATACATACATACATACACTTAACCCACATACATACATACATACATACATACACTTAACCCACACACACATTGATACACACACTCACATACATACATACATACACTTACCCCACACACGTGGCTGTGGAGGTTGTGGGCTCCCGGTGCGCTTCTTCCCTCCCTCTGACCCTTGCGCATGACCTCACGCGCAGGGTAGAGGAGGGGATTTGTGCACTGCACACCGCACGGGAAGCTGTATCGGGGAACGAAGTTCCCTACACAAAAGCGTGTAGGGAACGAAGTTCCCTACACAAAAGCGTGTAGGGAACTTTGTTCCCCGACACAGCTTCTCTTGTGGTGTGCAGTTCGAGGTGCGGCTACCGGAGCAGAGCTCAGGCGGGCCGCACCTCGATGCCCGGCGGGCCGCATTTGGACGCCTCTGCCCTAAACCAAGGTGTTCACATATGTGGAGTGGTAATGGGTTATCAAGTACACAATCAATCCTACAGAGCAAATGGCAAGCTTTGCATTATTTAGGTCACATTGTTTCTCTGTCTATGCACTCAAAATGTGTACAAAGGAGTTGATCAATCTGCCTAATCTTTTTTAGACACTGGAATTAAAGGAAAAAGAAGGTTTAAAATAAAAAAATATCTGCTATGTAAATGAGGCGTGTAGCTAGAGATACGAATGGGCTTATGCTCAGCATGTGCCCATTTATCCTCCTACTACGGGAAGTGAATTTTTCACTTATGCTTCTATGTTAGAAAAAGTTTTGTTATCCTTTAAAGAAGGGATATCCTTAAATGCATATGTTATTGTGTTGCTGTTGACCCATGATTTTGGCTGATGGTATCATGTTAGCAGTTGTCCACAACAGATAGTTTGTCAAAGAACACCAATAACAGTAGGGATGTGATTGGGCACACAAAGAAAATGGGCAGAGAGAAGGGGTTGAGAAAAAGAAAATTGGAGAGCAAGATTTGCTGACCTGTTGGTAAACATTATGCTTAGGTGCCTTGGGGTGTTATAAATTGTTTTATACTGTGAATGTAGAGAATAACATTTTTTTTAAAAATTATCTATAGATTTTTTTTTTTAGGAGATTTGAGAGCAGAATATATAAAGCGAATCTTTGATTTAATTATGTATGTGTTGTCTTGTGGTTATTATATATTGTGGTTTGACATGTGTATGAACAATGAGAAATTAGTCATTTGCTTTGAAGACCCAGAGGTGATGTCATAAACAGACATATTTTCCCCTTAATTCATGCTTTTGCTTCTAATTCTGCTAACTAATTTTTTTATTCTGTCCATTCATAGTATAAACAATGTTTAGGTGATGGAGTCCCTTTATATTGTATATTACTGCACTAAAACACATTTCTAATTGCCTGCCATTTTTTATTTGCGTTTTTTAGGTAACTGGTCACCTCTAAGACATATTTGTTTCTGTTATTTGTAATAAGTGTTTTTGGTGCATATAGGAAATAGTTGTGTAGGTATAATGTCAATGTTTGAACACATGATGAAAGTTAATAAAGTATCTAAAGATATGCGATTTGACATACAGTGTTTGTAATGCTGATTTCCAGCGTCCTAAAGTGACTGTTTCTTTCTCAACAGGAGGCAGAACTGTAGAAGAATTCATCAGTGATCGTTTGCAAATAAGCACAGGACATTTTGTTTTTTTGCACAATCCAGCATCCTCTTCACTCTGGTTGGAGTAAATGTTCTCATTGCCATTGCGAGCTTTCTCTAGGGTTCATGGACTTTGCCACCAATGGATGTATTTTTTTTTTTTTTATAATAAAGTTTGGTGCATAAAATGTCCATAGAGAATCACATTCCTATCAATCAGTGACACTGCAAATTGTTTTACCCTTGCTTGTTTCCATGTGGAGTTCCTTCATTTCTTTCAATATTTGTGTTTTTGCCCCTGACGGAATTTTTATTCTTCCTAGTTGAGGATAACACAATGCCTGAGATTTATGTGAAGATGCTCCTTTAGCTGAACTGCTGTTGTGCAGAAATGGTATTTTGTGACTTCATTATATAGCAATGAAGTAATAGATCAGAATAAAAATATGACCATATATGAACATAATGAAAATCATGACTCATGTAGTGGTTTTGTAACGGCTGAACATTTTTTATTTTGCTTTATTTATATATATTTTTTCCATGTTATAGGTATCTGGTTTTATATCAGTACAAGCATGCTAGACAACTGGTTACACTTTAAAACAGGTTTACAACATCACTGAATTCACATTCATCAAGCTCTTTAGTTGCTCAAGTTAGAGGAAGCAGTAAAGATCTGGATGTCCATTTTCTAGAATGGCCTGAAAGCAAATACAACTTTTTGTGGGGTGAACTTTGTACAGTCTTTGCTTACACTTTGGACAGAGTGTAAGGCAGTGTAAAAGAAAAGGAAGCTAATTTAATTGCTCCCTTTTGCTCTGTGTGTGTTGCTGACATGCCTAGCAAGTTGAGGCAGTCAGCAACACTAAAAAAAAATTAAATTTAGTCCCAGTTCTTCCGCCCCTGGAAGCATGGCCAATATGGTTTTGAAATAGCATTGCACGATTTATCCGTATTGCCCTGTAACCTGAATTTAAAAAAAGCATAAAAACATTGGGTATTTCTAAACTCAGGACAAATGTTAGAATATATTTAGCAGGATTATTTTGTTCGCTTTTGTAGATGAGTATATGATTTTTCAAATAAAAGTCAGAAAAAAAATTCACCATATTTTATTGTATATATATATATATATTTTTACATAAAATTATATGATATGATCAAAATAATGGCATTAAATGAAAGCCCTACTTATGCTGAAAAAAACAACATATAATTTGTGTGGTAACGCTAAATGAGAGGGAACAAAATTACAATTTAACACAAACACCTATGCAATGTTAAAACAGCCATTGTCACCAAGTGAAAGGCAAGGTTAAAAAGTCTTGTCACTAAGGGGTTAAATATGATTACTGCTTGTTTTGCCATGTTTATACAATACTGCCTATGATATTCCAAGTGCAATCTAAGTGCTGGAGAAAGTCCTGGGTTCTAGAGCAAGTCCTGTGACTGCAAATCAAGGACTGGAACATTTGTCAAGCAACTTATGCCCATTCTGATATTACTGGGAGCCTCACAGTACCTGAATCCCATCGGCCTACAATGTCTTAATCCGGCCCTGCAGGTCTGGAAGCAATTTCTTTATAATCTCTTCTTTTTATCGATCAGTCAATATTGTTCACACAATCTGCTTTTAAGTGGTTAAAAGTGTGTTGTTTGTTTGTTTTTTACTTCTAAGCATCCCTATAGGAATATCACCTACAAATATTGGAAAAAATACTAATGCTAAGTTCTAGAGAGCTATTCACTAAAAGGTAAGTCAGAGGGGGCCTCTGGAAGGAACTCTTCCATGGCATTTACAGTCCGATTGAGTTATGATGGAAATCTGTCCTCTAGGCACGTGTTATAACAGTGGTCCTGTGATGTTATCAGACACGTAGGGTTTAAATCCGGCACAGAATTACGAATAGACATTACAGAATTATGTATAGCCACATTCATCATCTCAGTCTGCTAGAAATAACAGATAAAATATAGATGCAGTAACTTACAACATAAGCTCTCACAGAAGGGTGCTTAGTTATAGTTTATTTGCAGTTTTCCTGAAAGCTACACTTGGGTGACAATTTTCTTTCAGTGAAATTGGAAGTTTTTCATTTTAGCATGTTTTATGTATCTTACTGAAAACCAGAGCAAATCAACACTTTGTCCTAAATACTACAGATTATTCAGTATTCATAGTTTCTTTCTATGCCATACAAGCATTTGTCTTGTCTTCATTATATCAGTCAGTTTTTTTTACTTCATATATGGTGGAATTGTTCTCAGTTTAGTGCATTTTAAATCAAAAGCATGATCCTGCCACTGGTATTTTCTGAACTACTCTCTGGGTTTATGAAGCATGACTTTTAAAATATGAACTTGAGACCCACGGCCTAAAGGTTATAGTGGTAAGCAGAAATAGCAAAGCTAAAGCCAGCAGGCTTAATGTCTTGAATTCTAATAGATTTTTTGAAATTCATGCTGCATTCTTATTTTGTAGTGTTTAAAAAGGTCGATTCCTGAAGGTATCAAAGAACCTAGGCCACAGATGACCAAAAAATATAATTGTTAGCTGTACTCTACCAGCTTGTGTCCTGAAAGCTAGGGCAACAAACTGGCCACAAGACTACCTCAGATTTCACCCACAAATAGGGTTGCCACTTCTTAAAATAAAAAAAAAATTACCGACCCTGCCATTCTTTTCATAGACTAAACAATAGCAGCAAGCCAATTTATTTTAATTGGTCTGCTAGTAAAATACCCTCTGGGTGGCAACACAACCCAGAAGACTTGCCTCAGCATACAGATTTCATCCACCGGACGTGCCCAGATTGCACCCACAGGACTTACCATGGCTGGCTTTCCTGATGTCTAGTGATGGGATGCTCCATGTCTGTGCAGTGCCCAGGTGCACAGACATCCTTTCAGACTGCCTCTTGCTCTCCCCATGCAGTCTGTGTGCCAGAAGGTCACAGGAACCCTGGTCCTCTGCCTTCGGCAGATAACACAAACATCATAATGCCTGCCTTCACCTGCCATTCAGATATATTGTTTTGGGTGACGTGTGATTACCAATCAAGAAAATAATTTGCATAGCCTTCATTTCTGAGGGTAGATGTCAGGGCCCGACTGACTGCAAGTCTTCCTGCCAGACACAAGAAGCCACGCAGCAGCAAACCGCAGCCAAAGGGAATCACAGAGAGAACCTGGAGACACAGCCAAAAAAGGGTCCCTGTTGGATCTAGAGCCCAAATACATAGATATTCCTAAGATTGTTCTGTACAGGGTGTTGGTGAACCTGGATGGAGTGACTTTGGGCAAAAAGCTGGACATGCTGCAAGAAAGTCTGAGTATCCCCTGGGCAGGCGGAAGGGTTTCAGCTGAACGCGAGCAGAAACCCCTGGAATTCACCCAGATCCAAGCCTATTATAAGCACTTGACGGCGATACAAGTATGGAGGGCAAAGTGACCCACGTTATACATAGCACTGAACATTAGGGGACGGAACATGAAGTCTGTGCTGAAATCGGCACAGACTTCACTCCTTGCATAATGCTCCTGGCCGATGTGCTCATGTTATACAGAGCATTTCCTGGAGTGCACCCACACAAGATCACCTCTGACCATCATAACCGATAGTCAGCTCAACCTGTGCTGTGGGCTAGATGTGGCCCATGGGAAGTTTGGAGAACCATGGTCTAGGACTCTAGGTATTAGAGCATAATGGCTTGTATGTGTTAGACCCAGACTGTGATGTTCCCAATGGTAGGAATTTAAATGTGTAAAATGGGTTTATGCTGAATGCAAAAGTCAGAATGCAAATCCACAGTAAATGTTTTCAATTCTACAATATTCAAACCATGGCAGCTGCTGCCAGGTGATCCCTTGCTGAGATTTGTTTAGTTTACGGAGTTAGAGGCCTATCCCCATTGTCACATGTTAAGACTATTGTTTGTAATCACAGTGGATGCAAAGGACATCTTGACATTTAAGTTTCTTGTTATGTAAAATGACTGCATTTTTACAATACCCTCTTCTTTTAGTTTTTGATACAATTAGAAAATAAAAGTTACAAACCGGATTTTGAAACACTGTGTTGCAATGTACGGTAATAAATGGCAAGCTGCAACATGAACAAATGATAAAAAGCCTATACATAATATTAAATCGTCGACAATACAAATTGCTTTTTATTAGCTACTGTGAGATACCAAGGCATTTGTGCATACTTTCAGCGCTTGCTTTTCCTTTAAGAAAAATGTGCCCTTAAACCAGCTAAACAGGTTCCCAGCAGAATGACAGGTTTCTAAACCTTACAATGGTTTCTTAGCAACCAGTAAATTATTTGTATACCTGTTTTCAACAATCTACCACCACTTTGACAACCTCAGGAAGAATTGACACAATCAAATAACTCCAATTTTGCCTCTATTACTACATGCGCCAATGTATAATGCAAACTCCTGATAAAAGTCTAGAGTTAGGACTCTGTCCTCTTCTCATTACTGGGTTGCTTTGGCACAATGAATGTGTGAGAGAAACAGGCACAGAAATTGCTTTGAAAAGCAGAAGAAACCTCTGGTAAATTGACAAATAAATAAAAACATTGCAAACATGAAGTATAAAAAGCTGTGATGGAAAAATCTCCAGTGTGTCTGTCTTTCCAACTCCACTCTTAATCTTTATTTTTTCAATTCCCTTGTTAAATCAACACAGTTGACTATTTAGGACCCCCACTGACTCTCCCAAGATCAATGCCAGCCATTAACCCCTTAGTGACATGACTTTTTTGGCTTGTCCGACGCTTGGTGACATGGGCTGTTTTAACATTTCTGAGGTGTTTGTGTTTTGCTGTAATTTATTTCTGTCTCATTTAGTGTACCCGCACAAACTATATATTGTTTTTATCGTTATAAGAAGGGCTTTCTTTTGATACCATTTTTTTGATAATAGCATATAATTTGATGTAAAAATATTTTTTTTATGACTTTTATTTGAAAAATCGTATACTCATGTACAAGAGAAAACAAAAAAACACTGCTAAATAGTTTCTAATATATGTCCTGAGTTCAGAAATAGCCCATGTTTTATGTTTTTGTGCTTTTTTATTCATGTTACAGGGCCAGAACTATAAGTAGTGCAAAGCTATTTTAAAATCCTTTTTTTCAAAATTAGCGATAGTGACATTGTAACACTGATTTCTGTACTAAATCCATGAATGACCCCCAACATGTACATATTTTTGAAAACTAGACAACTCAGGGCATTTAACTTGGAGTATTTTGACACATTTCATGTAGCCATTTTACCACCAATCTATGCCAAAGTTTGCAGCAAAAAATCTTTTTTTTTAATTTTTCACATATATTGCAATTTAGGTAAACATTACCTTAAAATGTGAAGGGGTATTTCCAAATAACACCTCAATATGTGTTCAGCAACATCTCCTGAGTACAGGGATAACACCCGTGCATAGGTTTGTTGATTTGTTTAGGGGATAAAAGGCCACATTTAGGGGGTGCACATTTTGGTTTTCCAACTTGGAATTCTGACATGCAGAAAACTTGTGCCCATGTCCCATTTGGGACATTTTTGAAGCCAGAAAGTGTATTCTACCCCCACAAAGCCATATATTTTTTAAAACTAGACACCCTAGGGCATTTCAAATGGTAGTATTTTAACACTTTCCATGCACTAATTCTACCACCAGCCTATGTCAATGTTATGGATAGAATTTTGTTTTCACATACATTGTACTTCGGGCATGAATTCACAGATCCTATTATATGTCAGTGCCAAACAACACCTTAATATGTGTTCAGCAACATCTCCTGGGTACAGGGATACCACCCATGTGTAGGTTAGTTAGATTATTTGGGGGTTAAAAGGCCACATTTGAGAGGTGCGCTTTTTGATTTTTCAACTTGGAATTCTGACATGCAGAAAACCTGCGCCCATGTTCCATTTGGGACATTTGTGAAGCCAGAATGTATATTTTATCCCACAAAACCATACATTTTAGCAAACTAGACACCCTAGGGTATTTCAAATGATAGTATTTTAACACTTTCCATGCACTAATTCTACCACCAGCCTTTGTCAAATGTTAGGTTAGTAATTTTTTAATGTTTTGTTTCCACGTACATTGTAATTCGAGCATGAATTCACAGATCCTGTTATGTGTCAGTGCAAAACAACACCCCAATATGTGTTCAGCAACATCTCATGAGTACAGGGATACCACCCATGCATAGGTTTGTTGGGTTGTTTGGGGGCTAAAAGGCCACGTTAAGGAGGGTGGGGGGGGTCTGAATTCCAACTTGGAATTTTGACATGTAGACAGCCTGCGTCCATGTTCCATTTGGGACACTTTTGAAGCCTGTCAAAGTATTTTACCCCATCAAACCATATATTTTGGGAAAACTAGACATCCTAGGGTATTTAAAATTGTGGTATTTTAACACTTTCCAAGTGCTAATTCTAGGGGGAAAATGACATCCCAACCCTTTGACATAGGTTATGTCAAAGGGTTGGGATGTCATTTTTCCCCTACACACATTGTAGTTCAGGCAGGAATTTTCAGATTCTGGAATTTGTCACTGCCAACCAACACTTCAATATGTGTTCAGCAACATCTCCTGAGTACAGGGATACCCCCCATGCATAGGTTTGTTGGTTTGTTTTGGGGCTAAAAGGCCACATTTAGGGGGTGCGCAATTCCAACCTGGAATTTTGACATGTAGTCAGCCTGCGCCCATGTTCCATTTAGAACATTTTTGAAGCCGTCCAATGAATTGTACCCCATCAAACCATATATTTTTGGAAAATAGACATCCTAAGGTATTTCAAATTGTGGTATTTTGATACTGTATAGGTACTAATTCTACCACCAGCCTTTGTAAAAGTTTGTGGTAGTACTTTTTTGGGAGTTTTTTTTCCACATGCATTGTACTTCAGGCATGAATTCACAGATTCTGGTATATGTCACTGCAAAACAACAACCCAATATGTGTTCAGCAACATCTCCCGAGTACAGGGATAGCACCCATGCATAGGTTTGTTGGTTTGTTTTTTGGCTAAAAGGCAACATTTGTGAGATGCGCATCTCAAAATTCCAACTTGGAATTTTGACATGATGTTCAACCTGCATCCGTGTCCTATATGGGATATATCTTTGAAGCCAGCCAATGTAATTTACCCCCACCAAACCATAAATTTTTTTATCGGTAGACCCCCATCACTCCTTGTGGCAAGGGCTCAGCAGCCACCGATACATCACTAGATGATGTATCAGAAAGCTGACCAGGGTCAAAATCGAACCCTGAGTCCGCGGCCTCAGAATCAGTGCGTAAGCAGTGATCTCGAGCAAAGAAGGGGTTAATAGCTCTTAGAAGAGCCTATCTAGTACTGTAATACATTACAGTACAAAGTAATTAATCCATAAAACAGTGCAGACAGCAAAACATACTGTTGCTGTCCAAGATTACTGCTTATACAGTGATGAATGGCAGGGAAGGGGTTAATACACAGTAAAAGACTTACATAAAACCTGACAATTTTATGAAATGTTATTTTATATCACTAATATTGACCTGTGTTTTTCCGTCACAAACATGTAAGTGAGGAGAGGGAGGCAGGTCAATTATGTGAATATTGATCCGACCAATTTTGATCTGACCAGGGCGAATGGTGAGCTTAATTGAGAAATCACCAAAGCGCCTTTGCCACTAATTCGCTGTTACTGATCGCTATGCGCTCAGGTAGCTTTAAAAAAAAAATCTAAAATATTTTTAGTTTACATCTATTCCCCTAGCGGGTATGTGTAAAAAAAAAAATGTAAAAAAATATGCAGACAGATAAAAATTGCTTTGGCTTCAATATCATTGCGTA
Source organism: Pelodytes ibericus (assembly GCA_036172795.1). Lineage (NCBI taxonomy): Eukaryota > Metazoa > Chordata > Amphibia > Anura > Pelodytidae > Pelodytes > Pelodytes ibericus. The sequence continues at coordinate 114,036,107 of CM069861.1, read as the reverse complement.
AGCAGTGATCAACGGCAAAGAAGGGGTTAATAACTCTTAGAAGAGCCTTTATAGTACTGTAATAAATTACAGTACAAAAAAATGAACCCCTAAAAAATGCACAAACAGCAAAAATAAATGCGCTGATGTGCACGATCACTGCTTTTTTTACTTTTACTTACTTTTATAACTTTGATCTGTCTCTCTCCCTCACTAAAAAAAATGTGAGGACAGGGAGGCAGATCATAACTGGTCAGATCAATATAGGGTTAATATTGATCTGACCAGTCAGTGGGGATGCTCATCAGAGTATCCCCACTGCTTGTCAGTGTGCCTGGCAGTCACTGATTGCCTCTGTGAACAGGCAATCGTGTGGCAGCCAGAGAGCACAGGAAGCAGGTACTTCCTGCCTCCTGTGCTCTTGCCCTTAGAAGGGCAGCGCCATCGTGCTTTCTTTTTTTTGTGTTCCTGATTGCCTCGACTTGCCTTCGCATAGGAAGCGAAAAATTGTCCGGAGCGATCGAAATGCCGACGGGCATTTTTTTTAGTATTGTACGATGCTTCCACACGGAAGCATCGTTACAATACCGTGTGAGCACTGAAAGCGGAAAAACTAGACCTAGTCCGTCCTATGTCGCCAAGGGGTTAAAGATCTCCCACCATATTTAATATTTGCAACAGGTTAAAGCTATACTTTCGCCAAGTGTAAACCTTTTCAAATTGTAGGACATAGGGTGAATACTGATTCATTAAAGTCCACTTTCTTCCAGGATACTATAGGGTCTACCCAATATAGCCTGAAAAGGATTTGGATCAGGCAAGTTAGCTGAATTACAGAAACCTCCGCCAACAGGTGGCACAGTATCCTTGATATTGGGGCCATTTGGAAACCAAAGCATTGGAAGTATTCAAATTGGGACAATATCACAATGAAAACGATAGATTTTCGGTTAACCAATAGGTTCCGATCACTCCCAATTGTAGCTGGATAATTAAAGTAAACCTATTTTAAAGCACAAAAATATTCATATATTATTTTTATATTTTAATGTTATATATTATGATAGTATATTTACATTAATGTAAGCATTTTTATACATTTTAAATTTTATGTTCATTTTTGTATGTATTTAATATTTCATTTTTTTATTATCTTTAATGATTTTTATCTTATTGCACTTTGGGCCATTTCAGGAGGATTTTGGCTATAGCCAAAGACCTCCCATTGACTTTTCTGACAGGAATTCAGCCATAGCCACAGACCTCCCATTGATTTCTCTGAGAGGAATTTGGCTATATTAGTAGTAGACAAGGTTCGCCTTAAATAACAGAAGTTATCCTCATCGATGTCTTTGGGAAGGACCAAGGCTACCACTTTGTTTTAGTGCATTTCGGCTGAGTTTGGTGTCAGAAGATATTGTGTGTTTATCTATGATGTCCGAATTGCAGAAATATTTGGAAGCATGTCGGGGCTACCTGAGTAGCTCACAATTCAGGTATTTTCTTGCCACCTTTGTGATCCGAATAGATCTGGACTTTGGAGGCATAATTTTAGAGCCAAAAATCGGCACATATTGAGTTGACCCTTGTTTTGCACTTTACACGCGTTTATGGCTCTTTGTTCACTAATCCTGTCATAAATTCCAGCACACAATGCTAAGTATTTTTATACTAGGTCACAGTAGTATCTATTAAATTCTATGTTACTTTTGGAGGATTGGAAAATTGTCTTATTTAGTGTCTGTCTATCCCTATTGCTTTGACTTGTGGCCACGGATCCTCTTTTGCCAATGCAGTTTGTCCTTGTTTGGTCTTTGATCCACTATTTTGAGACTGTATTGAGATGCTATTTTTTTTCTCTTGACATAAATGAAACCTTTGCACCAAGTCAAGCACTAGCTATTTGGCATCTTTGGCATCTGCGTTTGTAATTCTGATTAAAGTAATAGTTCTTTTATATGCAGTTGTTTCATTATTTTGTCCACCGCTTGTATTAAAGTTAATCAGTTTACTTCATCCACTGAGAGACCTGTGTTCAAGGAGAAAAAAGAATGCTTAAAGGCACCAGTTATCATTATTTAGAGATTTCCCTATCTAAAGTGCTCTAGATGCTTCTATAAATCCCTTGTTTCCTGAAAGAGAATATAAGAAATGCATAGTTTAAAAACAAATCTTTGTGTCTTCACAGTAATAGCATGCATTCACTCAGTGAGATTGATGTCATTACCAGCAATTCAGAAGTATACCTAAAATGAAAAGGACTCTATCAACCCAAGAATTGTTTGTACTGTGACCGTAGACAATAAAAAATAATGAAAAATTATATATACATTTTATCAGCAAAATTGCATGCAAATTAATAAATTCAGAGAAATATGTATGTTAACTGTGTCCTTAGTGCCTGCTGTTTATAACATCACTGTGGCATGGAAATTGTAATTTCCCATTGAAAATAGGTAATTTACATATCAAGCCACAGATGATGTCATAAAAAGGAGACACCACAGACATGTTTAAACGGTTTCTCTCTTCATTTTCCTCATTTGCTTGCAATTCTGATAATTTATTTAACCATTTTTATTCTTTAAAATCACAGTACAAACACTGTTTAGTTAAAGGAGTCCATTAAACCACCATTTCTGCCCACTTACTTACTTAAAGGGACAATCTAGTCCCCAAATTCCCTTCAGTGTAAGATGAAGATCACTGCTTGTATAGTGCACAAGCTTTTTCCCCATTGTGATTTGATGCAGGCATTCTGTATAAATCACATTTTTAATATTTGACTCAAGCCCTCCCCAGTGTTAACTCTGCATGTTTACTTCAGGTGCAGCAGCACTGATTGTATAACCACTGAGGATATAAAGTTTTGTTTCATAGTCACTTCATGTCCTCCTCAAATTGAGTTTACTGAGTGGCCTATGAGTGACCTTGCTCTTGTACACAGTAGGATCTCTTAACAGTGCCACACAGTGTCTGATGACATCACTAGAGAGACAGGATATTCCGTTCATTTGAATACAATTACTCTCATTGGTTGACTTTTACGCATCTATTGTGGGCAGTCCTTGTTTCTTGCAAACTGCTGTAATTCCACAATTTCTTCTAGCTGTAAGTATTTTATATTTTAAGCAATGCAGAATGTAATACATGCATTTTAAAGTGCGTTGAAAGCACATTAATATGCATTAATATTTGGAAGATGCCTTTTGGGCACTAGACAGTCCCTTTAATCGGTACTATCGCTTGATGTTTCATCTCGGGACCTGCACAGTGGTTACTGTTATTCTTTCAGGATAGTTCCCAAATCTCAGGTCTCTCATAAATAAGTTAGGACTGGTAAAAAAACAGATATTTAAAGGGACACTACCACTTACATTAGATGTAACTAGATAACCTGGTCATTTAAAACAAACACAAATAGTGTATAAATCATATGCCACTGTTTTTTTTTATATGATTGAATTAATTGCATTTAAAAGGAAAAATAAAATTAGTTCATTATCTCCTGCCTCCATTTCAGGAATATTTCCCATGATGCAACATCACCCAAAATCTTCCAGCCAGTCTCAATTTACAACTGTTGCCTAAGCCTGCATGATGATGTCATAAGATCTCTTACTGGCTCATGTGTATCATAGTGGGCAGGACTAGGTGGCTTTGTACAACTTTTTTTCCCCTGCCTTCCAGCACAAAGAGAGGAGATTAAGCTGATCAAACAGGATCATAACTCTGTACCCTTGTGATGTTATAGTTATATTACCCTCTCATTAAATGCAAGTCTATGATCAGAATTATGACTTATACTACATTCTGTGTCCCAAGCCCCAAAGTGAGAAATTTGTGCTAAAGACATATGTGAAATCAACAATACAAAATAAAAAAGTAAAACTTTTCATTTTTTGGTTGGAGTGTCCCTTTAATGGCAGTGTCCTTAAGTTACATGGAGCCCAAATAACTTTTATTGCAAGTTTATTCAACAATCCTGCGTTCACTCCCTCAGTGCTTACATTATAATTTTCCATGCGTAGGATACTATGAGAGATATTGTAAGGGTCACAATGAGTTGACATTGGTATTCTAGGCAATGTTTCACAGCAAAACTATGTGCCAATGTATCACTTTCTAATGTTTATAAACCAACTCTTGAGCCTCATTCTGACATCTCACTTTATTTTAAATGGAAAGAAACCTGTAATTTTTCTTGATTTTTCTTTGGGTATAATTTCACTTTTACACTGTGTGTAAAACAAATATAGCTCTTTCAACTTGCTCCTGGCCTAAAGCATGGATACCAACGGCGGATCCTTCTGATGACAGACGGGCGTACTTCAAACAGACAGCAAAGCCGAGAGGTCGATGGCCGCATGAATTTGGCATTTGACCAGCATGAAAAAGTATATGAAAATAACCTTGTATACTTTTTTGTGCAGTTCGAATCAATAACAGAGTGAGTGATGACAGAGTGATGCCGAATACATGCAGCCGTCTGCCCCTCATACATATTTTGTGTATTTTTGGGATTTGTGTGCTGTCTGTTCGGAGCACACAAACTACATCAACACAGGTCAGTACACCTAGCAAACTGTTGATGGATACACTTGTTTCCTTCCAAGACATTCATAAGCTTTTTGATAGCAGTGACTGAGAGGTGGGGAGGAAGTTAGTTGCCCAACATCGCATGTGCAATGCCCATTCCTATGCATCTCTAAGGGACCACCTAATTGAGGGACGACGTCCATGGACTGCATAGGAGAGTGTCATTATTGGAGGATAAATGCCCAAGAGAGCCTGAAAAGGTACACTTTCCAGGTTAAATATGGCAAAAAAGAAAAGGGGAAAGAACTGGAATATAGAAATGCATATTTTGTTTTAAAATGTCAAATTTAATATATATTTATTTGTCCCGTTTTCCAGTAACCAAGAAATAAAGTAGTAAATAATAAGATTGCCAACCCCATATGTTGCTTTTTCCCCCTATTAAAACATATAAATGGTATAGCAAAAAGTAGGCCATTTTTTGCATTTAATTTAATGGTCTTACAACATAATGGCATTAATTGTACTTGCATTATATCATTGGCAGACATGAAAACCTAACTTCCTCTGGGTTTGCAGTAATTAATACTAAGGCAGCACTTTCATATACCTCCCAAGCACCAAAGAACCCAGATCAGCAAATTTTCAACATTCCTCTTATACTTACATACAATTATATGAAGGCCATGTAACATTCTTAATATACTGACACAGTAATCTGAGGGGCATGTAACATTCCTCTAACTTAGGTGAAAAATAAAGTGACTGGTTTTAGAAAAGTGAATAAAATGCAGCCAACACTAGTGTACTTCCCTACCAAAAACAAAATATGACAATAATATTAATGAAAGTTTGCGCAAAAAAACGAATAAAATTAACATAACTAAGATAGGCCTGGGCATTGCATTAACTAGCATCGACCACCGGTGCATTTTTGGGAATTTGTCTTATAATGGTTTGAAGGGGGACACTGGATACCTAGTGCTACAGGATAATCCTTCACAGTCAAACTCATAATACTACGTAAATCCTTAGCAACATCACATAAACTGGTTTTCTTAAACTTAGGGCTTTAATTATGAATGAGAGAATTCAAGGTAATTTCAAACTTAGGGTAAAGTAGTATAAATGCCCTTCAATACTTTTACATTAACAATGTATCATTTAGGTTGTAAATTGGATTAACTTTAATTGTATAAATCCCTCCAGAACATATGCAGGGAAATAGTAAAAGAGAGGCAAAACAGTAACTATTACCAGTATATAACTTTATTGCTATTTGCAACATCTATTTTAAACAAGCGAGGAGTAAATGTGTTTTCATCCTTTGTTTATGTACAGTTTTGTAGTTCGTAGGCTGTGCTACCTAGCCTAAAGTTTTAAAAGACCACAATATTGAGCAACCAACCCGTGTCAAGATTTAACACGCCCACCTATTGTTCTTCCCCACCAGGAGCTAATGAAAGAGTTACCAGTTTGGAACATTATTGATTGTCTTTGCATTTTAACACTGTTTACTGTTGGCCTTGACAACTGATGCTACTTCACAAGGCAGAGTTCTGGGAACGTGCCTGGCTGCTCTAAAATCTTTTTTTGTTGTTGTCAAGTTGTTGATTTTCAAATGCTTTTCTGAGGTAAAAAGTAAAAATGGATGAGAGGCACTGGTGGCTAGCAGGAAAGGTTCAGGAGACATTACATCTCGAACATGAGGAAGATGCATCTGCAGAATTGGAAGCTTTTTTTATGCAACCAGAAATTCTTCAAATGATCAACAGCTTTCTCCAGGGTTAGTACAGGTTAAACGGTGTGTTTAGTACTAAGTGCCCCCTGTTTGTCTTGTAATAGTATATAATCTTGTATAGATAAACACAGGCCTCAGAATGTTTACTGCAGTGTGCTATGATGTCAGTTTGAACAAAACAGATTTATTTATTTTTGTTGCATTTAATTTTGGTTTATCTAATACATTGTATAAAAAAAGCTTCAGACTCGTCATTTAGAAACAATGTTTTGTAATTAAGATTAGAATGCATCATGGAATTGGGAGATAATAGAATAGGGTGACACATATCCTGACAGATTGTGTAAAACTAGCAAAATTAGTGCAATTTGTTTGGAACATTTAATTGGATAAAAATGATTTGTGACTGACTATTGTTTTGGTTTGCATGTTAGAAATGATATAACAGATGTCATGCAAAAGTTAGCAAGTATGTTACAGTGCAATACATAAATACACCTATCTTTTTAATCAGCTGTCAGTCAGAAACACCCTTTTGCTGTCTGTTCTTGGCATTTTTTTTCTCCATCTTTACCCTTCATAACTTTTTATTTCTCTTTAACCATTAACAATATAGTAGGTCCCCCATATTCTGGTGTGCCTCACACTGCACATAGTTCTCTGTACAATGCTTCACATGGACATGCTGCACATATTTCTTATCATGTCATTTCCTTCTTCATGGAGTTCAGAGCAAACCTGTTGGAATTGGGAGGACAGCAGCACTGTACATGCAACGATGCACACTCATGGACAGGATGAGCTTACACATCAATAAATAGGACCATGTGAGCCATTCAAAGTGAACTTGGAAGTGAAAATATGAGGCATTGACAGCTGGCCTGTCTTTCCAACTCCGCTGTTGATGCCTGATATTTGCACTTCACTTGTCACTTCTGTTTTAGAGTATTAGAGTATTAGTTACTAATGATTAGCATTCTCATACCTCCCCAACTTCTTACCTCTGCACTTTTCTTCTCATTGTAAACAATTTTCTGACATTTATGTGACAGCTGACAGGCCCTCTTCAATCTCTGTGCGAGATGTTGTGAGGCACCTTCCTTGTTTTCTGAAAGGAAAAAAATACATTGTGGAACTTACAGTATTCCCAGTGTCCTCTCTCTGGACATGTTATATTGTCCAGGAAGACTGGACAATATAACATTTAGTGCCAGGGCAATTGTCATACCCTTATGGCACACAAAGAGTTAATTTTATTTGGTGAGCCCCACATAGCAACCATTCCTTACTCATTATTAGCGTGGATTCTCTGCCACAGTCAGTACCACCATTAGGAAGTACATCCAGACTGGTGAGCCAGTACTCAATAGCTTTGGCCACCATACAGGCTCGGTCCTTGAATGGGCTTGAGCTTTAGTGCCACTTGACTGCAATCTTGCCTCCAGTAGCATGGGCAACCCTGCTGACTCTCTAACTGTGCTGGAGTCAGATTTTGTGGGACTAAACCCTGTTCAACTGGGCCGCCATCAGAAATTTCATGGCCCCTTACTGAAAAAAAATCTGGGCACCCAATGGTCCCTTCCCCCCTGGATAGTTTATCCATTAATATGCCACTGATAATTTGTCCATTAATAGCCCACTGATAATTTGTCCATTAATAGCCCACTGATAATTTGTCCATTAATAGCCCACTGATAATTTGTCCATTAATAGCCCACTGATAATGTGTCCATTAATAGCCACTGATAATTTTTCCATGAATAGCCCACTGATAATTTGTCCATTAATAGCCACTGATAATTTTTCCATGAATAGCCCACTGATAATTTGTCCAGTAATAGCCCACTGATAATATGTCTATTATTAGCCACTGACAGCCAATGACTACCAATACCCCCCCTCCTCTCCCATTCCCGAGTACTTACCTGGATGCTGCTCGTCCTCTGCAGTCTCCTCCGCAGGGTTTCTTCAGTACAGCCACCGGATATGACTTGCCGTTTCTGGATGGGAATCTGCTGGCTGCTACCCGATTGTGACTGTCTCCGTGTGAGACAGTCACACGGGCAGCGGGGGCCCAGGGGACAGCTTCTTTGGGCCCCCAGGAATGAATGGACTCTGGGCAGCTGCCCCGTTTGCCTATGCTTTTTTCTTTTTAAAGAGCCAGGGCCTGAGGTGTACCGCCCGTCACCCCCTGATGGCGGCCCTGCTCCTCAACCACTTTTAATCAGACAGAAGCCCACGATACATGCACCATTCAAAAGGGCATATTTAATCAGCGTAGAGGAGTGGCCTCCTCTTTAATGCACACTGGCATGATGTGTACAGAATTGGAAGTTGCACCAAGGATATTATCATGTGCTATGCTGGATGGGAGTTGCTGAGGTGCAAGCAAAGGGTAAATGGAAGAAAGGAGAAAAGTGTGGGAAGTAAAGGTTGGTAGTGCTGAGATTGGAGGGTGGTAGTATAATTCCAACAGCAAATGGGATTCAAATTGGAGGTGAGGAAGTTGTGCTGGGATGTGAGTGGCATTATTGGGAGATGCAAAAATGTGCTTAGTTTAAAGGTTCACTCCTATTTTGAAACTTTAATTATGCATTTTAGTGACGCATGAAGCATGCCCTTTTTTTTTTTGCATGTTCAAATATCCTCCAACATCATGCATATGATACATGCCATTTTACAACAATGTAGTGAATAATACCGATTTATGTTTTTATGGAACATAAACCATATTTTTGCCTAATTCCTCCCAACAGGTCTCTACTTGGGATGTGTAACTAGCGACAATATTTTATTGAGCTCATTTTTTTTAATTTGAAAGGGTCAGGGAGGGCTACAACAATCAGGTCACTTATAATCTTGGCCTTTTTTTTATCTGTCTGTTTTTTTGGTGCTAGAAAAAATACATGTATCAGATTTTATTATATATGTATATAAGGAATACATTTGAGTTTTTAAGTAACCAATTTAAGGAGTAGTAACTGAACCATGTGCGTCATATGATTTCCTGCATCAAATAAACTGTCTGTATTTATTTGGTTTAGCTGAAGGACTTCGCACGCTGTTTTTCTTTGTGGAAATTAAAGACAAAGCTAGCTCAAAATGGAAACTACATCTCAAGTCAGAACTACAGAGTTTGGAAAATATGACATGGAAAACACCTTTCCCTGCTCTCCTTTATTTCCTACGCTCAGAGGTATACACATGACTTGTAAAACTTATAGTATACACGTTAAACATTATAACCTGAAGTAACCAGCTTTCCGGAAACCTATTGCCAAGTCATGGAAAAATACAGATCAACCTGAATCTATAATGTAATATTGTGTTTTCTACAACCATTAGAGCCATCAATCTGATCAGTTGATGTGGCTACTCCCTTGCTATCAGTTCCACTAATAGAATGCCCCACTTTATCCCCTATGTAGCCTTAGCATATGCTGAAATGAAGAACTGGTGCTAAGAAAATATTTCATTATATAAATTTGATTTATTTAAATGGTATTTAAATGCCACTTACATGTGTTCAGTAAAATCTGTATTCTAAATATGTTTAATTTACTCACAACAATGTACTTGCTGTTTCTACTCTCAGCTCTCAGCATTAGGCTAGACTTAGGAGGAAAACCTTTTAAAGTGTTCCAAAAACAAAAAAAGCAAATAATGGGATATGATGCACACATGCACACACTGTACAGCACAATGTTGGGTCTTTAATAATACTGCTTCTGTTGATTAACACATTTGCTAGAAATACATATACCGTATTTCATTGTTACTAATACTGTATTTGATTCTCATTTAGACAAGTCATGATGTGGATCCTGCTTTGATGGAAAAGGAAATCTTCTGTGGAGAAATAAAGGAAAATCCAGTGGAGAGCCTGAAATCTCTCCTAAATGAACTCTGCATTCCCATCTTGCGAGCTCAGAAACACTGGGGGTCCTGCAGCCAGGAGAGTGTAACTCATTTCCTTTCAGGGCTTGAAAAATATGTTGCAGCCATTGAAGATGCCACAGCCAATTCTGAAAAGCAACAGATAATGGTAAGGATCAGCTGGCATGAACATATCTGGGGTTTCTTCATGCAAACAATGATTTAGTGTATTTTAAACTAATTTGAGGTTAGATAATGATAAAAGAGACCATTGTTTGAATTGCTTACATTATTTTCTTTCCCACTAACTTCATCCTTGATGTTTTTCTTCGGACCTTCACAGACTTTGCCACAGACATTGGTTTCTAGACATGTGCAAAACTAACATTTTTGTTTCGTTTTCGTCCATTCGGACAAAAATGTTATGTATTTCGTCTAAAACGAATTTCGTTCATTACTGCTTCGTTTCAGACGAAATTCTTTCATTATTTTCGTTTCGTTTCGTTTTATTCGTTCGTTTTATAGAATACGTGTAATACTATTGGCTTTCTATAAACCGAACGAGAGCCCCATTCATAAGAAATTCTTATGAATGGGGCTCTCGTTCGGTTCATAGAAAGGCAATACTACTACAAGTTTTCTATAAGCCGAAAGTCTATAAACCGAAGGTTCGGTTTATAGACTTTCGGCTTATGAAATACATATAATCCTATTGCTATTCTATAAACCGAACGTTCGGTTTATAGAATAGCAATAGGATTACATGTATTCCACAAACCGAAAGCCAAAAAACCGAACGTTCGGTTTATAGACTTTCGGCATTTGGAATGCATGTAATAGTACTAATGGCTTTCTCTAAACAGAGACAGAGTCTCGATTCATAATTTTTTATGAATGGAGACTCTGTCTCTGTGTAGAGAAAGCCAATAGTACTATTACATTCATTCCAAATGAAGAAAGTCTATAAACCGAACGTTCGGTTTATAGACTTTCGGCTTATGGAATACATATAATCCTATTGCTATTCTATAAACCGAACGTTCGGTTTATAGAATAGCAATAGGATTACATGTATTCCACAAACCGAAAGCTAAAAAACCGAACGTTCGGTTTATAGACTTTCGGCATTTGGAATGCATGTAATAGTACTAATGGCTTTCTCTACACAGAGACAGAGTCTCCATTCATAAAAAATTATGAATCGAGACTCTGTCTCTGTGTAGAGAAAGCCAATAGTACTATTACATTCATTCCAAATGACGAAAGTCTATAAACCGAACGTTCGGTTTATAGACTTTCGGCTTATGGAATACGTATAATCCTATTGCTATTCTATAAACCGAACGTTCGGTTTATAGAATAGCAATAGTATTACATGTATTCCATAAACCGAAAGCCAAAAAACCGAACGTTCAGTTTATAGACTTTCGGCATTTGGGATGCATGTAATAGTACTAATGGCTTTCTCTAAACAGAGATAGAGTCTCGATTCATAATTTTTTATGAATGGAGACTCTGTCTCTGTGTAGAGAAAGCCAATAGTACTATCACATTCATTCCAAATGACGAAAGTCTATAAACCGAACGTTCGGTTTATAGAATAGCAATAGGATTACATGTATTCCATAAGCCGAAAGTCAATGATTTAGTGTATTGTAAACTAATTTGAGGTTAGATAATGACAAAAGAGACCATTGTTTGAATTGCTTACATTATTTTCTTTCCCACTAACTTCATCCTTGATGTTGTTCTTCGGACCTTCACAGACTTTGCCACAGACATTGGTTTCTAGACATGTGCAAAACTAACATTTTCGTTTTGTTTTCGTCCATGGCTTTCTCTAAACAGAGACAGAGTCTCGATTCATAATTTTTTATGAATGGAGACTCTGTCTCTGTGTAGAGAAAGCCAATAGTACTATTACATTCATTCCAAATGACGAAAGTCTATAAACCGAACGTTCGGTTTATAGACTTTCGGCTTATGGAATACGTATAATCCTATTGCTATTCTATAAACCGAACGTTCGGTTTATAGAATAGCAATAGTATTACATGTATTCCATAAACCGAAAGCCAAAAAACCGAACGTTCAGTTTATAGACTTTCGGCATTTGGAATGCATGTAATAGTACTAATGGCTTTCTCTAAACAGAGACAGAGTCTCGATTCATAATTTTTTATGAATGGAGACTCTGTCTCTGTGTAGAGAAAGCCAATAGTACTATCACATTCATTCCAAATGACGAAAGTCTATAAACCGAACGTTCGGTTTATAGAATAGCAATAGGATTACATGTATTCCATAAGCCGAAAGTCAATGATTTAGTGTATTGTAAACTAATTTGAGGTTAGATAATGACAAAAGAGACCATTGTTTGAATTGCTTACATTATTTTCTTTCCCACTAACTTCATCCTTGATGTTGTTCTTCGGACCTTCACAGACTTTGCCACAGACATTGGTTTCTAGACATGTGCAAAACTAACATTTTCGTTTTGTTTTCGTCCATGGCTTTCTCTAAACAGAGACAGAGTCTCGATTCATAATTTTTTATGAATGGAGACTCTGTCTCTGTGTAGAGAAAGCCAATAGTACTATTACATTCATTCCAAATGACGAAAGTCTATAAACCGAACGTTCGGTTTATAGACTTTCGGCTTATGGAATACATATAATCCTATTGCTATTCTATAAACCGAACGTTCGGTTTATAGAATAGCAATAGGATTACATGTATTCCATAAGCCGAAAGTCTATAAACCGAACGTTCGGTTTATAGAGTTTCGGCTTATGAAATACATGTAATCCTATTTCTACAATGGGCTTTCTATAAACCGAACTAGAGTTCCCATTCATAAAAATTTATGAATGGGGACTCTGTTTCGGTTTATAGAAAGCTAAGAAGTTGAACGAATGGTTTAATATAAACGAAAATCATTCGTCCATTTGTGCTATAGTATTGGCATTACTATAAACCGAAATAGAGTCGGTTTATAGAATGCCAATAGACTTACATGCATTCCATAAACCGAAAGTCGTTCATTATGTCGGTTTATGGAATGTAGTGTACTATGCTACTGTATTCTATAAACCGACTCTATTTCGGCTTATAGAATGCCAATAGTACTACGAATGGATTTATTAACCATTCGTTCATTCGGCTTTCGTTAGCTTAGCATTTTCATTATTCGTTTTTCAAACGAATGAACGAAAATGCTATTTTCGGACGAAAATGCATTCGTCCGAAAACGAATGCACATGTCTATTGGTTTCCTTGTTCGGACACTTTGCGCATCCCTGCTTTTAGGGATGATATGATATTTAAGAAAGCAAGTTTTAATATGTTTTTTGGGATGACTACAGTCCTACTGATTTGTGCTGCTCTTAGCTTTGTTTTTCTTGAGTAGAATTTCTGTGACCTGTAATAAATAATTTGCAAATTTCCCATTATACTAGTAATAGTAACATAATTATTTTGCCACATAGTCTGTGGCAAACCCACCTTTAAAGCACCATTCATTCACTTTTGATCAATCTATCTCATGCAGATCTTGAGAAGACCACAAAACATTTTAAGCCCAGAATTCCTACAACAGAGAACAGCTATTTTGGATCCAGAAATTGTAGAAGAAAATGAAACACTGGTATCTGAGTGGATAAAAACAATTGACCACATTTTGATGGAAACTGGCGATGAAAGGTACAATGTAATGATGTTGGAATCTCGCACACTCTGTCTCTCTCTCTCACACACTCCGTCTCTCTCCCACACACATTCCATCTCTCTCTCTCACACACTCATTCTCTCTCTCTCTCTCGCACTCTGTCTCTTTTTCTCACATTCTGTCTCTCTCACACACACTCCATCTCTCTCTCACACTCAGTCTCTCTCTCTCACACACACACACATACACACACACACACACACACCAAGACACACATTCACACACTGACACACACACTCACACACATAGACTTACACGAACACCCTGACACACACACATTTACACACTGACATCCACACTCACACACATACACTTACACAAACACCCTGACACACACACTTACAAACAAACAAAAAAAATCTTATACTGTTGGTCCCCTTCCCTGCTTAGTTACCTTTATTTGCAGGGTGGAGGACGTTTCTGACGGTGTCTGCAACTGCCATCCTGTTTCTTCTCCCGGATGTCACCTGACATCCGGTGAGCAGACAATCTCATTGTGCGATGGGGGCGGAGCTTGCACCCGACAAGCTGTGTCAGTATGGCCAGGAGGTGTGGTCATCGCAGGCACTCACCTGTGGGCCGTATCTCGAGGAGGAGGTGCTAGGGAGAGAATTCCCTATAGCAGAACCTCTCCTCCAGATCGGCACTCACCCCTGCATTTTTTATCTCATATTAACAGTACAAACTATGTTATGAGAATACAGTCCCTTTAATGGATAGTTGCATGAGAGGGCTGGCAACTGTGGACCCAGGGGGCAAAGACAATTTAGCTGCCTTGGTGATACTTCAACAAGCCACCTGATATCATTGGAGATAGACACACATAAGGGTCTACTCAAAAAAAGAAAGAATTGCAGGGATCTCAATTCTCTGCAATTCTCTTTTTTTGAGTAGTCCATAAAGACATGAAAGTCTGACAAGCTGACAGATAAAGTACAGAGGTTGATAGACAGACAAGAAAATTGGATAGAAGGATCAAAAGTGTTGGTGACTGGGACATTTAACAGGGACAAGTTGTGCACCCCAGCCCATTGAGTGAGATTAGAGAGTAGCGTGGGGGGTAATTGCCATCCTGCCTTTCTTGTGAGCAGGGCCGGCGCCTCCTATAGGCGAGCTAGGCATTCACATAGGGCTCCAGCTTTGTGAGGGTGGCTGCTGCCTGCCGCCGGGATAGATGAATAATATTTTTTTATTTTGCACGTGGCCAGGGCCGGAATAAGGCATGGGCCTCGAAGCCCATGCCTTAATCCGGCCGAAGAAAAGAAGAAAGAAAACCTTGCCGCAGACGCAAGCACGCAGCATGGAGTCTGTGACAAGTCTCCATGCTGCCTGCTTCGTGTTCCCCGTCACTCTGAAAGCATCAGGTCACATGATCGACGTGGGTCATGTGACCTGCCGGCGATCACGTGACCTTCCAGGATGTGCATAGCGGGGAGGCGAGCACTGGAGACAGAGCAGCAGGAAGGTGAGTACTTGCGAGGGGGGAAACTTTTTTTTGATTTTGAACAACTAATTGTTGCATATTAATTGGGCCTATTCATTTGGGCATGTTAATTGGGGCATATTAATTGGGCCATATTATTGGGCATATTAAATGGGGCATATTATTGGGCCTGTTAATTTGGGCCATATTAATTGGGAATATTTATTGGGGAATATTGATTGGGCCTATTAATTGGGGCATATTAATTATGGCATATTAGTGGCATATTAATTGGGGCACATTTATTTGGCATATTAATTGGGGCATGTTAATTGTGACATATTATTGGACATATTAATTGGGGCATATTTATTAGGAATATTACTTGTGACATATTACGGAATTGGGCATATTAATTGGGGCATATTTATTTGGCATATTAATTGGGGCATATTAGTAGGCATATTAATTTTGGCATATTTTGGGGCATATTAATTGTGGAATATTATTGGGCATATTAATTATGGTATATTAGTGGCATATTAATTGGGGCTTATTTATTGAGCATACCGATAGTGGCATATTAATTGGGGTATATTATTGGGCATATCAATAGCAGCATATTACTTGGGGCATATTAATGGGAATATCAATAGTGGCATACTTGTGGGCATACTAATTGTGGCATAATATGGGGCATACCAATAGTGGCATATTTGTGGGCATACTAATTGCTGAATATTATTGGGCATACTAATTGTGGCATATTAATGGACATACTAATAGTGGCATATTAATGGGCAAATTGGCTGTAGCATATTAATGGGCAAACTAACTGTGGACTATTAAAGGGCATATTGGCTGTGGGTGGCATATTAATGGGCAAATAGTTACATATTAACCTGGTTGTGGGAATACATTGGCAAGACTGGTTGTAGATGTCAAGTCTGGGGGAGTATTAACAAATCTGAGGTGCAGATTGACAGGCCGGAGAGGCAGAATGGCAAGTCTGGGGTGCATTGTAAAGTCTGAGGGGCAGATTGGCAAATAAAAGGAAATTTAAAAAAAGGCACCAGGCATTTGGTGGGTGCAAGGGCAAAAAAAAGGCACCAGGCATAGGGAAGGGAAAAAAGAGACACCAGGCATAGGGAGGGGAAAAAAAGAGACACCAGGCATAGGAAGGGGGGAAAAAAGACACCAGGTTTTGGGGGGAAGATAGGATCACATTGCATGTGTAACTGTTTGTGAATGTGTGGCTGCATGTGAATGTGACATTGCATGTATTATTATGTCAGTTTTGCTTGTATAATAATAATGGTTGTTTGTTATGTTATAATTAAAACAAACAGTGTTTACACACACTACCACGTGAACCCAACTTAATTCCTAATGATGGTGTAACACATGAATTATATGTTTTATAGAGTGCGTGATATTACAACGTCTCCGCTAACTGAGCTGGAACGCTGGCACCGGAGACAGAAAATTTGGGGCGTGATAACAGAACAACTGCGAGGCAAAGAATGTAAAACTGTTATTGGCTTGTTGATTAGCGCTAAATCACGTCTGCTGAAAAAATGGAAAGTTGTGGATATCAGGTATTGAAATAGCTGGAGTGTATTTGCATATTTTTACATTAATTATTTTGTATTATTTATTTCTATACCAAAATATTCTGGGAAAATATACAAAATAAAGGTATATTGAATTTTTGGGTAAGTCGGAGAATACACACATGAGATCCATTATAAGAAGTAGGAAGAGAGGCTGAATTTGTGCCTCCTGTCTAAGTGATGATTTAATGTGACAGAATGATGTGACAGGATCACTCACAAACCTTTAGTCAGCTGGTATTTTATTAGGCCATGGAATGAAATACAATTTTATTTAAAGGGACACCCACCAAAAAATGAAAAGGGTTTATTTTTATTTTATTTTGCATTGTTGATTTCAGATATGTAATTTGTTTTATGTGAATTTATTTTATAAAATATTTTACTAAACAAGTGTGACTGGGTGCTGCTATTTTGTGAAAAATTGTGTTTTTGGGGGCCACTCCTAGTGACGTTACAGCACTAGTATCTCTCTTTGGGGGTGGGGACACAGAATGTAGTCTATAAGTCAGAATTCTGATCATAGACTTGCATTGAATGGGATGGTAATGTAACTATTACATCCATTACAAGGTACACAACCACTTAGTCCTGCCCACTAGTGATACACAGGAGCCAGTAAGAGAGCAGTGGTGTACCTTATGACATCATCATGCAGGCTCTGGCCACAATTGTAAAGTGAGACTAGCTGGAAGATTTTGGAGAATTTTGCATCATGGGTAAAATTCTTAAAATGGATGCTGGAGATAAACACCTAATTTTATTTTTAATTTTTATATGCAATTAAATCAAACATAGAAGATGAAAAACTGTGGCATATGTCTTATATATGTGTTTATTTTAAATGCACGGGTACTCTAGTTACATCTTATGTAAGTGGTAATGTCCCTTTAAGAGATCATGGAATGTTTGTAAGTTCGGCAGCTCAGAAAGTTGCTAGCTTAGTGTTATGATAGATAATTGGCCTGTTCTGTTGTTTCCATCAACTCATTAACACTGATAATTAAGCCATGCAGAATGTTATTTAATGCCTCATTTCATTCATTCAAACAGGCCGTTTCAAGGGATCCTCATTCAATGTATGGGAACTGTGTCATTTAACAGTTTCACATGGATATTAGTAATGAGATCAAGGGCAGAAACGTTGAGGGCAATAACTTTCACTATATATTACATCCTATGTTAACAATGTGACAGGTTTATGTATAAGGTGCTGTGTTATATTCATGCATATCTGTTCAGTCCTGTGCCCTACAAAGACATTAGCTGATAGTGGATTGCCACTATAGTAAATGGAACATATACTATAACAATCCCTGGGGGAAAGATTTGATAACGACGATACATGGCATTATCCATATTTTAATTTGAAATCTTTTATTAGCATTACAGATGCAACAAATGTTACCAAAGATCGGGTAAAATATCTGGAAGCTCTCTATCGTCATCTGGATGCTCTGGCTACTGGACATGACCCAGTTACTCTCATCAGCAGTGTTCTCCCAACCTTTTTTAATGGCATAAAACAAATAGAAACCATGTCACGCTTCTTTTCCAGGAATGGGTATCTTGGCCTACTGCTCACAAAGGTACAAGCTGCAAACTAGCAACACTAAGGATGGGAAGGCAACAGCTTTCTTGCTGTCACTGGATAATAACGCACATGGCCTGTCTGCTTTTTGGGATTAGTAATTAGCTGCAGTGTACAGTGTGCTGCTATATGTGTTGTTTATATTCTGTATATAATATTAACCTCTGGGTGACCAGACTATTTTTGCTGTGTCTTACCCTTGGGGACAGAGGCTATTTTAACACTTCTGCAGTGTTTGTGTTTAGCTGTAATTTTCCTCTATCTCATTTAATGTACCCACACATATTATATATTGTTTTTATTGGCATAAGAAGGCATTTCTTAAGATACCATTTTTTTTTTCATATCATATAATTTACTATAAAGATAAATTATAAAATATGATGAAAATGAAACTTTTGATAAATCTGAAAAATCTTTTATACAAGAAAAAGTTTCTAATATTTACAAATATGAATGTTTAAATGCAGCCATCCCATATGAAGCCCATGTTCACTACAGGCATCCTATTTGATGGCAGCATGCATTTGCAATCTATAATTCTATAATTTGCATTTATTTTCAGTATGTTTTACTACCTCCCACCTTACATGATTGACACCCAGACACACCACTAGGAGCGACCCATGGTCACTTGACAAGGTCTAAAGTATTATCTTTTTGGACAATGACTAAGGGATAGCTTTTTAAATGGTACTTTTCAGAATTACTTTTACGGTTTTGTAATGCACAATATGCAGACAGGATAAAAATAATGTACAAAGATTTGTAAAGCTGTTAAATTTATGTCCAGGTATCAAATCAGCTGGCTCAGAATTGCCGTGCATTTTTAAGAGAAAGCCTAGTTCTCAGCAATTCAGAAGACAAACTATGGGACAGAATAAAAGAACATGTAAGAGAACACAAAGAAGAAAGTAAAGGGGAGACTGTGAGAGGCGACAGCTCTTTGCACGATCAGTGAGTAAAATAATAGTAATCAGTTTATTATGGATAATTTTTACTCCCAATTTATAACCATGTTTACCATTTGCAATAACTTGCTCACAGTCCATGGTGACTACTCCAGATGTTTTTAACAAAGTCTACAGGAACACTACTGCTCAGAGATTTTTGGCTGTTAACACCAGTAGTGATCTCAATCCATTCATTTCCAGATGGAAATGCTGCATCGGCTATGTGAACTGAAATTTGGAGAACATTTCTCATTGTAATCCCTTGCTATTGTTTGTATGTGTGTTGTTGTAGGATCCAAGCTTGTCTGGCGTTGCACGCTTATTTTCAAGAGTCACTGCATCATCTACGGGAATGGCTCTTAGGAACACAAGGGATGCATCGGTATTCTTCTTTAAGCTCCATTTCCAGCAGCGTTGGGAAGCTCTCTTCTATACACACAGTGAAAACGAACAAGGCCAGTGTAAAGAAGCCACAATCAGTCACGTCCAGTTACGGTATTTATTTATATATACATTTATTTAAATCAGATAAAAGGCTTGCCAGCCATTTCCACAACCATGGGTCAATAGTATAGGTGAGATACAAAACATCATTATTATACGTATTTATAATTACAGAAGGAACAGATGAATTAGATTAAAGTTTGCCTACTGGAGCATAATGTTTGAACTGTGTGCAGAGCCATGCTGCAGCTCACGTAGCCTATTAACTCTCTTCACTCACATGTTGGGTGCACCACTGTCTCTTCTGATGACATCATTTTAAAGTTAATGCTTCATTAATGCATGTGACTGTTCTCTGCTTTTATAGGACTATAATCCCTCGTTAGTAAGTGGTTAGTGCTGAATGCACCTGTTCATGATCAGATACAATGTCATTCAGTCAATCATATTTATTTAATGGCATGGTTTATGAGTACAATGTAAGACAAACCTCTAATTGAAGCCTGAGCATTAGACAGCTGTCCCTATGTAGCTCACTGTACACCAGAGCAGAACAAGAGTTACAGAGATAATCATGCTAATATAACATTTTTATGAAATCCAACAAATATGTGTTATAGGTTAGTGTGACATCACTTACCTTTGCTCCAATGCTTGGATGAACTGAAAGCATAAAATAATAAAAAATAAAACACTAGTTATGGATATTCAGGTTGCATGTGATGCCCCAAACAGTTTTTTTTTTTTTTTTAATGCATGACTATTTTGGAAGTACGACAAAATGTGACTTTTCACACAGATTTTGCTATGAAAATTATTATTATGAATATGGCAATGTTAAAATATTACTGTAGTTATGTAATAACACTATATATATATGTATATATATATCCATCCTGTTATGTTCTTTGTTGACCATGTAATTATTAAAACTCCACACAGACTCACAGAGAGGGAATTAGATATAGTTCCAAAGAGTATTACAAGAGAGAATAAAAGGATTAGAAGAGCTTATATAGCTAAGAAACCCGCCTTCTTCTGCTGGTCACTCCTCCTATAGCCAATCTTTCAGAGACATTCACAGAGACCAAAGTGACAAGAAGAACATTGCATTGGGGGTAATAGGACTGGTTCACACTTATCATTGCTATGTGATCTGCACAGTATAAACTCCATTATTGCCTGAGGCAAGATTTGCTTATCTCAGTGTAGAGGCTTTGGGCATACTGTCTGCCTGACACAAAGGGCATTTTTTTGTCATTCAATCTCTGCATTGTCATCCTCCCTTTTTACAGAAGCGATTGTTTCAAACCCCTCAAATCCACCAAGGTTGCATTAACATAATCGTTTTTTTTTTTTTTTAAAGCATACTAGGTATATAAATGATCCTTAAAGACATTTCGTTAACCTCAACATTGTGTATACTTTAAATGTAGAAAATAAAACAATATAAAGAATGATCTATACATTATGTTAGCAAAAGTGCATGCAAATGCATAAATTAAGGTGCAAATGTATTTTAAATGTGTGTGTGGTGTCTACTGTTTATGACATCACCTTGTGGCTTGATATTCAAATTACACATTTTTCATTGAAAAGTAGTTCAATTCTAGTGAAGTTTCATACATCACTTACTTCCACTTTTAAGAGTGTTTTTCTCAAGATATAACCTCTGGGTTTAAATGGTGGAGAAACAGAAGATGATTAAAGAAGTGGTGCTGCTTTCTTTTGAATGAATTTATTATGAAATTGTTAGATTTCTACCGAGCGCCTTTTTAACAGATGTTCTGCACATGTGTGTTACATTTTGTAAGGCTATTTTCATGCACTTCATTGGACTTTTTTGCCTGGTGGAAGATATTAAAATCTACATAGGTCCTTGAGCAGCTCTGGTGGAAAGCATCCAGCTATGTACTGCACTCTAAAATAGAAAAGAAATGTAATAAGTATAAACATTACATTAACATTTATTTATACAGCGCCAACAATTTACGTAGCGCTAAACCTAGCAAAAACCTAGCATTATGAATATGGCCTTAACCCCTTAGTAACAAGACATTTTGACCTTGACTTTCCCTTGGTGACAAGGGCTGTTTTTACATTTCTGGGGTGTTTGTGTTTAGCTGTAATCTAAATTCTAAATTCTTCTTTCTCACATACTTTACCCACATAAATTATATATATTTTTTATCGTCATAAGAAGGGCTTTCATTAGATACCATAATGTTAATCATATCTTATAATGTAATTATAAAATATTGTTGATCGCGAAAACCACTCGTTTCACCACAGGACGTATCAGGCATGTCCATTGTCGGGAACAGAGTTCCTGGCTGGACGTGCCTGACACGTCCATTCTCGCGAAGGGGTTAAACAGACTGTATCACCGAACATTGTTTTTATAGTGCATGTATAGCATAAAAAATTATCAAAAATGATGGATATATTGCATTAGCAAAACTGCAAGCAAATGTCTAAATTAGGAGAAAAATGTGTCCAGTTTATGACATCAGCTGTGGTACGGTATGCAAATTACACAATTCCGGCTGAAAAGCAGTTCATTTGCATGCTGTCCCACAGGTGATGTCATAAGTAGGAGACTCCACAGACACATTTAGCACACATTTGTCTTCTGACTTAGGCATTTGCTTGCAGTTTTTATAAAACGGTGTATAGATCATTTTCAATCATTTTTTATGCTCTACATTCAGGGTAAAAACAATGTTTAGGTTACATAGTCCCTTTAAAGTAAAACAAAATCTAAATGTCCAATATTTTTCATGGTGGGATAACCCACTTATCCAAATGAATTAACTAACTAATAAAAAAAAAAATATATAGGTTCCCAAACTCCCCCAACAAAAACCCCCAGAAAAACAACAGTCCGATGTCAGAGCCATAAGAATCACAGAACAGGCATGCAGGGGTTAACTGTAATTAAATTAATATATTACAATAACATTTATTTATTAAGAAAACTTTAAAATTGCAAAAATAAAAAACAACTGTGATCAGCAAGGAAACCTTTTTTTTTTTAACAGGAAACTTTTATTTAGTTATTTATTTTTAACTTGCAGGTCCCTCTGTGTATTTCTGTGTAGGTGATCAGGCATCCCCTAGTCATTTTATTTTTATTTAGTGGATACATCGGTGCTTGGGATTAGACACACTCTGATCCTTATTTTGGGGTTTTGGATATTTTTTTCAACCCCACCACATGTATAAGAGCGTGGCAGGCTATTGGAGCATTTTTTTGTTCTTTTGGATGCCAGGGAAAATTTACTAGATTTACATTGAGACATCTTCCCTATCAAATAGATTTGGAATATTACCCACTTAGAAAAACATTTATCTGAATGCTGGCATAAAATAAATGTCTACTTCAGTATGGATCAGCTACGCTTTATATGTTTAGTTGCCATTTAAGACCATATATTGAGGGGTAACTGTACCACTGGTGTTATCACAAACAGAACAGGTCCTAGTAATGTGAGTCTGAGCAAATCTAGAAAACAAGCTATGAAATCTTTATCAAATTAATTCTTAATTTTAATATTTTTTTAGACCAACAACATGATTATCAAAACACCGGAGTTGCAATAACGGATGATGACACCATAATGTATAATTTAGAAGTTCTTCATATAAAACTAAAACAAATAGCAGACATCATGGAGAAGCTTCAAGAGGTAAATATATACTTTGTTTATCATTTTGTCACACATGTGCAGTGTATCTCTAATGAGGGCATCAAGGCCCTGGCCTGGCCATAATGTTTTAGAGCACAAATCTGGGTGCTGGGGCAAGTCCTGTGTGAAATTTGGGTGCTGTGGTTAGTCCTGTAAGTGAAGTCTGGGTGCTCGGGTAAGGCATGTGAATGGGATCTGGGTGCTGGACCAGGGAAATAATAATAAGAAATGCATTTTTCAATAAAAATGTTATTAGATATGTAAAAATAGCACAAACCAGAATACATCACTGCACATGTGGTGTGCGTTTATCCATTAATCCCCTAAAGGGTGATGTAAGGTGATGAAAAAATGTAGTCTTACTGTTATTTGATTGCTTATGAATTCTTATGCCCTGAGTAGAACATATAAGGGTCAACACAATATGAGACTCTAATCGGCCCCGAAATGGTGCCTCTGAATAGCGGAGAGATTCGGGGCTTTTCAGGACCAGAATTTCAAGCTAATCAGGTAACCCTGATGTGCCTCCTAACATGTCCGCAATTTGGACATCATGGCCGATTCCATGCCGATATCTGATTGGCTACATTTTGGATATATCTGTGTATATTGAGTGGACCCCACTGAGGATTATTTCAGTGATCATGGCTTTAGTTACCTATAAACATATATGTTTTATACTTGTAGTTCAAAATATTATCTGAGAATACAGAAGGTCTGAGGAAACCTGCTCAAGATGATCTCATTGAAGATGATGAGAGTGAATCAGGAAGTATCTGTGAAGTCGCAATCCATGAAGAGCCCAAGGAAACAGGTGTGGCTAAGGATGTTATCTAGTTTTATTTTTAATGTACTTTGTGAGTTGCATATAATTAGAGTGTTACAATAATTGTAAGAACTGTGTATATGCATATTTAACCCATTTAAATGGGATTATAACGTTCATTGTAAATCCCTTCTGGTTAGAGCAAAGCTTCCATCCTCCCACTACCATGCTTTTGTTTTAGCCTTGTTTACTTGTAGACCCACAAATATGTACAGAGACACAATTATGTTTATGTATGCATATCCATATCCAAATTATGTGTGCTTAATGTTCTGTTTAAAGTGGCTTAGCAATGTAGCAATGGCCCCTGTGTTGGGGAAGACAATATTGTCTCCCCCAATATCCATTTTTAAATATTGGAATCAATAGTGGTCAATTAGGGGGAGATGAGAAATATAAGGGATGCAGCATGTGTGACATCATATCCGAGTTCCCCCAATACCACTAGAGATGGCCATACAATTGCATTCAACCAGTAGAATCATGTGTGTAATGTCAAAAATTACAAAAAAAAACTATAGGACGGTTAATTCCCTTTCAATTTTTTAATGTAAAAGAAAAACATTGACTTATAAAACAATGTATTTTTTCCAGTACAAAACATGACATAGTGCTACATTTAAGTGACTTAGAGAGAAAAAACGTGACATTTTAATTATTTGTGCCTACTTCAAACCATTTGAAAACAATGTTGGCATAACATGTAGATAGGTGGGCATATTGCGCTGTTTGATCAGTTACGAGACATTTTACTTTTATTTAATCTGCTTTAGAACAATGATTACATATTTGATGCAGATTTCTTATTGATGATGGTATTTGAATACTCTTGTAAAAATATGTAATTTAGACAAGTTAAAATGTAGAGAAAACCCCTTCTCTTCCCCTGACCCGATGGGATTTTGCCGTGCCCCCGGATGCCGGCACGCGTTTGGGCCCGGCGCCCCTGGTGTCCCCATGGGAGCTCTCTCTTTCTTCTTCCTATCCTTACCTCAGTATGAATGCGACACATGGACTAAATTGAAAATAGCTAGTCAATACACACTGTCAAGTACCTCTTGCCCCCGTTTCCCACTTTTGATGACTAAAATTTGCCTTTACTATTATTTTTTTTTTCAACCCTTCCTTTGACTCTATACTTTTTTTTTTTTAATTTCCTTCTCTCTTTCCTCTCTCGTAAATAAGAAGGTTTGGGGGGCAGGGGGAGATTAAAGGAATATAGGATGTATATCATGGAGTACGATTTAGCGAATACTGTCACTAGATAAGTATATACTGTCTAGGTTCTCTTGCCTTTTTATTTCTCTATTTTTTATTTTTTTGAATATACTTTTTTCCTTTTTTTATTCTCTTTATTCCAATGTGTCATTGTGTCAATGTTATCTCTATAAAATAAAAAAATATTTTAAACAATATATAAATGTTTAGCGTCTTTAGATGCCCCAAATGAGCTAAAACCACAACAAGCACAAATGGCCAGACAGAATATCATCTCACCAGGCAAACTGCAGACTTTGCTTGAAGAAGATGAGGCACAGGTAGTGTATTTATTGTCTTTATATATTTTATAACCCAATAATCTTTGTTCAACCATTTTTCGTTAAATATTTTGTTTTTATAGTCTTTGTTTGTGATATAACAATGGGGATATATTTTCGTTGCGAAAGATTTAATATGTTTTTTCTGCTTTGGCTTATAATTTAAATGTCCTGTATCTCTATATAATATATTTCTTTATCAAACATTTTCCGTCATGTTTTTGTTCATTGCTTTATTTGATGAGCGAGTTCCCAAAATAAATGATACACTTGTGTTTTATTACTACAAGCAGTTTTTATCCTATATTGAACTTCTACACATTTAATTTTAAAGATATGAATTCTTGAAACTAAAAGGAATAGACTGCTACAGTCTCTAGGGTCTATTAAATAAAGAGAGAATTACAGGGAATTGAGATCGGGATTTCAAACTTAAGGCCAAAGTAGTCGGGTTGGAAAAATTCTCCCATTCAGCTGCATTAGAGAATTTTTCCAACTCCACTGTATTGGCCTAAAGTTTGAAATTCCCAGTTATGTTTTGGTACAGACCACTGGTTCGCAGATTTAGGGGACCATAAGTGTGTTTGTATAATTGTTTTCAGCCCCATCCTTGTTTAAAAGGTCTGCAATTAGTGGGTTCTTTTTGTGCTTTTAAGTTATTGCAAATCAAAAATCTAAAAAATCATAAGAATCTTTTTAAGTTCTGAAATATATTTAAAATAAATGATATGTTTCAACATATAGATTATTTTAAACAACAGCATCACACAATTATTATGCAATTAAAAATGTAAATAACAAACATTTTATACAAATTGAATAATGTTAATAGGATGTAAAATAAATTTATCGATAGTCGTGTGTGTATTTAGTGACATACACCACAGCCAATAAGAAGATCTACCGTAGCTTACTGACATCTTTAGGTTGCCATGGCATGACAAAGTACCTTCATTTTAAATTGTTTTCAATCTGTAAGTGCATTTACTTTCAGAGCTTAGAGAAGCAGCTTTCTTTCTATTTTGATATTTTTTCAGTCGTGGAAATGTTCAAATATTGATTGTGGTCTTTTCAACTTAATGAGAAGCAGACACAGTAGAACTTAAACCATTGAAGATATGCACCATCCAAACCATTTACAATTTAAATGTGCAGCAACCTTTAAAGTATTCAGAAACTTGTAATTATTTAATAATAACCTTATAACAGGGATGTCCGTGAGAAACACAATTTCCATTGCAATTTCCATTTTTACTATTTTCATTATCTATTGAAAATAACCAGATCACAATTCTTTCCAGAAAGGTCTGGTTCTCACTATGTTTTGGCATACATCTGTTATGTATCGTTGTTTTGTTACAGATCTCTGCAGGGGATTATTTGGTACCACCAGAGCTATCAGGGAAGTATGAGGATATTTTAATTGCAAACAATGAACTGTCTAATTTCCAAACTGAAGAGCAAATCCATGACTTTGAGGACGATACTGAATTATTGCTTTCAAATGAGGAAAAGCATATGCTTGGTGAGTCAACTGAAATCCAAACAATCATTATTGTAAGAGGTAGGGATAGACAAGACTTTAAAGGGAAACTCCCACCAAAAAAATGAAAAGGGTTTATTTTTTATTTTATTTTGTATTGTTGGTTTCAGATATGTTTTTTGTTTTTGTTATGTGATTTTATTTTATGAAATATTTTACTAAACAAGTGTGACCATTTTGTGAAATATAGTGTTTATGGGTGCCACACCCCAGTGACTTTACAGCACTAGGATCTCACTTTGGGGCTGCGGACACAGAATGAAGTCTATAAGTCAGAATTCTGATCATAGCCTTGCATTGAATGGGAGGGTAATGTAACTATTACATCACAAGGGGACAAAGTTATAATAGTGTTTTATCACATCAATCTCCTTTTCTTGGTGTTGGAAGGCAGGTAAAAAGTTGTACACAGTCACCTAGTCCTGCCCACTATGATACACAGGAGCAGGTAAGAGATCAGGGGTGTATTTTATGACATCATCATGCAGGCTTTGGCCACAGTTGTAAAGTGAGACTTGCTGGATGAGTTGTGAGAATGTTGCATAATGGGTAAAATTCTCAAAATGGATGCTGGAGACAGACCTAATTTTATTTTTACTTTTATATGCAATTAATTCAAACATAGAAGAAGAAAAAACAGTGCCGTATGTCTTATATATGTGTTTGTTTTAAATGCACAGGTAATCTAGTTACATCTTATGTAAGTTATAGTGTACCCTTTAAAATGGAATAACAAATTTGAAACAGTGGGAAGTGTTACTATGGTGTCTGCTGTGTGTCTCTTGATTTCTCCATTTGCGATAAATTTGCCAGATATAGTGCTTTGTTCATGAAAGAGTGAATTTCAGGAAATTGGGAAGGGAATTTCAAAATTAAGGCAAGAGTAACCTCCTTAATTCTCTCATAAAATGGCAAATCCTAACAAAAATATATATAAGCTTTATGAAACAGTTTACTGATCCAAAAATCACTAAATAAATCTTGGGCTTTATTCAAGAGCAAACTGCATGGAATTGATAAGGAGAATGCAAACATAAGGCTAAAGTAGCAGAGTTAGAAAACCTCTCGCATTCAGCTATACTTCAAACCCTGCTATTTTGGCCTTATGTGTGCATTAATTTACTACCAACTGGAATTTTGAAGGTGTGATCATTCTTATTACATGTTAGGATCTAATACTAGCATTACATATTTGGCACCAGGTTTTGTGATAATGTTGGTTATGGAATCTTGAAGAAACATACACAGCTATATGAAAGTGTTTATCTGCTTTTAGCAAATCTTTACAATGGGGAAGACATGGATGACGTGGAGACAACATTATCATCTATCCTGCTGGATAAAATAGAGCAGATAATTGATATGCTTCGACAATATATTGACACTGATGTACTAATGGACACAGAGAGGAGGTGAGTAACTGTTACACAGTCATGATTACGTAATTAATATGGAGGCATATGTTTGGTCATTACCCAAATTCAATTATTTATGTCTTTCACATAACTGTTCATGTGTTGTGTACCTCACACATTAATACATCATAACCATTAGTTATTCATCCATTTTAAACTTGAGAAGTCTCTGAATGTCTAGGGATTGGGTACCTGGTACTCTTTTTTTTATTTTATTTTTATTGAAACAACTAATTTTCTTCTTGACAAATTATGAGTTGTCAAGTCAAATCCATAACTATATGGGAATCTCTAACTGTAAATATATTGTTATACAATACACAGGTCTAGCAACACAACACTTTCCCAAAACCTATGGTATCTGGTGACCGACCTATTAACACAATACATTCCTGGACCTTTAGGACTCATGATGAATCCCTAGGATAACATTAATTGTTAATCTGCAATGTTTGTTTGGTAACATCATGGAAGATGCTCATTTGATAATAATGTTACGCTGTTGTATATGGTTTGTGGGAGAGAGTTTACACGTAACATGGCAGCTGCCCATCAACAGACTGTAGTGTTATTGTGGTATAGTGTTTTTTTCACCACAATAACCAGCATGTTATGTGCTGAGACTTACAAAATTGGTCTGTATCTTCCTAGGGATAACAACCCCATCGAAGAGGGATACTCTGAATTCTTAGTGATGAATCAGCAAGCAGAGACATATATTTCTGTGTATATTCGAGCTTTGTTTATCAGAACAATGCCTACCAAGGAAGCTCTTTCCATTCTTCAAAGGTAAATAAACAAAAAACGTCATCACTGTTAATATAGGTCTACCTGAGCTAAGCCCAACACTTAACTGCCAGTTCTTTGTGTTCCTTAGTATTATGTGATTCTTAAGTACAAACTCCATCCAATCTAGTCTCACGTGGCTTCATCAGAGAACTTACATTAGCGTTCAGTTGACCCCACTGATTTCAGCTATGGTATGTTAACCAAGGTGACGCGCATTGTTTGTTGTAGCTGTTGGGTATATATTACATTACATTAACATTTATTTATATAGCGCCAACAATTTACGTAGCGCTAGGTACAGAGCATAGAAGGGAACTACATACTAAGAACAGACTGGTACATGAGGTAGAGAACCCTGCTCACAAGCTTACAATCTAGAGGGAATGGGGTACATGAGACACATAAGGGATTGAAGAGGTCAGAGGGAGTTGTAGTAACAGTAGTGTGGATGAGTGGCACTAGGTGGGATAGGCCAAAGATGAATTGTGTGTGTTCCAGCTAGGTGGGATCAGCTAGAGGAAAAGTGACTGGTATACAGCTTTAACATGTACTAATTCTAGGTGTTGAGGTTCAATTTGCGATAGAACAGTTACATTAATTCATATAATTCCATATACAGCTTATAGTTTGACGGTAATGGTCTAGGGATTACAAATTTTAGGGATTAAAAGAAACTACCAACCTCTAGAAGATCATGAAATCTGTTATAATTCAGTTATTCATTATAAGGTCTAGGAATAGCTGGACAGTTGCAACTGAATGACCTGGGTACAAGGTATTATTGAGAAACTTGTACCACTCAAAAGCCATCTTCACCAGCTGAAGACTTGAGTGATGGTAGTTACAGTAACAACATCTGAAGAAATACTGTTTTTGAAGCCTCAGAGCCTTTTTAAAATGCAGAATGAAAGGCAATTGCTGGGAATATTTTACCATAGATATGATTGAAGAATTAAATTTGCACTTTGTTCCTAAATATCAACAAAATAAATACAAGAATTTGCTGTTTGTGCGTTGACTGTGTGTCAAATATAATTCTGATCTGAAAGCAATTTCATGTTTTCTTGCAAGGTTTTCTGTTGTGAGTCATCGTCAAGGGATAAAGCACATTCTCAATGAATGCTATCTGGCGGTGTTTGACCGGTTCTATGAAGAACTGAAGGACATTAAACAAGTTAATGAAACATTTAAGGTATCGTTTTAATTTCCAACAGTTATTATCACTTCCTCAGTGTGAAGAAAACACTGCTTTAAAATAAAAATGGGGCTTTTTTGATTGTTTAAGGGAAATTACATTTTTAATGAGTCAATGTGATGTAGAAGTCCTTTGAGTTGATGCTGTTACATCAATAATTTATTGATATTTTTCTGCATTATTGTGTTTTCACTGCAAATCTTATTTGGGATGAAGTATACAGATTTTGGAGTACTTTGCATTATTATCTTGGCATACACCACATTGCAGTAAAAAAATAGCAAGATTTGGATTTTGGTTGTGTGCAAAAAGGGTATAAAACCTAGGCCCAAAGGACCAAAAGGAAGCTGTGTGTGAAGCTGTTGGTAGAAATACTTACATCAATACAAAAAATAAAATAAATCTAATTAAATAAATTAAAATGAAGTATACTAGCTTATTAATTCCTGGATTGTTTTGAAATTGTTGTACTCTTTGTAGCAATGGCTATTTCTGGTGTGTTTGTGTTTATCTAAAATTTAAATTTTTCTCATTTAACCCCTTCGTGAAGCAAGGTGCTTGCGTCCCAGAAGACGCAAGCACCAAAATGCCACTTTTTGTTCCTGGTCACATTAGAGATGTCTATATTGCATTTTGCAGGATGACCCCGTTCTTCCTAAGAACATGCCACCTGCAGCGGGGGCAATAACCTGGTCACGAAAATTGCTATCAAACATTGAAAGTATAATGAAGGTGAGTAGACACCTGCTTTTAAAAAGACTGAGGCCTCACAAGTAAACTGCAGAACTCTAGGAGTGATGGAGCTAGACAAATACTTCAAATTGCCTATCATTCCAACTCATCTACTAATGCTTTATTTTTGTTATTCCCTGCTCAGTTCACCGCTTTTTACTGTTTAGTAGTAATAGACTACAATAGTCCTTAGGTACTAACCAATGAGCAATATAGAAACATAAACATTTACATAAAGAGTGAACTGTGCAGATCTCCATTTACCTTAAAACATACTAACCAGTTTCAATGTGACTTGGAAATGCCATTATTTTATGTATCCTCAGGACTTAAGCAATCCTACATATCCTTTAAAGAGTTTAGACCCTAAGGAAATATATATCTGCCCCAGTTTGTTTTTAACTGCTGTGGTTTTTCATCACATAACATACATTACACAACATGTTAATTTCAATGAAGCCGTATTCCACAGTATTACAAACTATTGTACACCACACAAAAAGGTTTTATTAGATGGTAAATATGTTCCTCCATGACTAACTTCCTGATAAAATAAAATGTTCTTTCCACTCTTGTCTCTAATCTATCTGTCTTCTATTGTACACTTATTATCCTTTTTCTGGGTCATTTTTTGATGATCACCGTGCACTAGAAGCTACATTAATGCTATGTTCCTATATTGTCCCCATACTAGCTATCTGTTGCTGTTTTCAAATATACACAGCCTTGATCCAAATAAATTATTAACATATATATATGTTGAAGGGCATTACACATGTATTTATGGAATGATAAAACTCCTTTACATATACAGTGGATATAAAAAGTCTACACACCCCTGTTAAAATGTCAGGTTTCTATGCTGTAAAAAAATGAGACAAAGATAAATCATTTCAGAACTTTTTCCACCTTTAATGTGACCTATAAACTGTACAACTCAATTGAAAAACAAACTGAAATCTTTTAGGTAGAGGGAAGAGAAAATATAAAAAATAAAATACTGTGGTTGCATAAGTGTGCACACCCTTAAACTAATACTTTGTTGAAGCACCTTTTGATTTTATTACAGCACTCTTTTTGGGTATGAGTCTATCAGCATGGCACATTTTGACTTAGCAGGATTTGCCCACTCTTCTTTGCAAAAACACTCCAAATCTGTCAGATTGCGAGGGCATCTCCTGTGCACAGCCCTCTTCAGATCACCCCACAGATTTTCAATCGGATTCAGGTCTGGGCTCTGGCTGGGCCATTCCAAAACTTTAATCTTCTTCTGGTGAAGCCATTCCTTTGTTGATTTGGATGAATGCTTTGGGTCGTTGTCATGCTGAAAGATGAAGTTCCTCTTCATGTTCAGCTTTCTAACAGAAGCCTGAAGCTTTTGTGCCAATATTGACTAGTATTTGGAACTGTTCATAATTCCCTCTATCTTAACTAAGGCCCCAGTTCCAGCTGAAGAAAAACAGCCCCAAAGCATGATGCTGCCACCACCATGCTTCTCTGTGGGTATGGTGTTCTTTTGGTGATGTGCAGTGTTGTTTTTGCGTCAAACATATCTTTTGGAATTTTGGCCAAAAAGTTCAACCTTCGTTTCATCAGACCATAACACCTTTTCCCACATGCTTTTGGAGACTTCAGATGTGTTTTTGCAAAATGTAGCCTGGCTTGGATGTTTTTCTTCGTAAGAAAAGGCTTTCGTCTTGCCACTCTACTCCATAGCCCAGACATATGAAGAATACGGGAGATTGTTGTCACATGTACCACACAGCCAGTACTTGCCAGATAGTCCTGCAGCTCCTTTAATGTTGCTGTAGGCCTCTTGGTAGCCTCCCAGACCAGTTTTCTTCTCGTCTTTTCATCAATTTTGGAGGGAGCTCCAGTTCTTGGTAATGTCACTGTTGTGCCATATTTTCTCCACTTGATTATGACTGTCTTCACTGTGTTCCATGGTATATCTAATGCCTTGGAAATTATTTTGTACCCTTCTCCTGACTGATACCTTTTAACAATGAGATCCCTCTGATGCTTTGGAAGCTCTCTGTGGACCATGGCTTTTGCTGTGGGATGCAACTAAGAAAATTTCAGGAAAGACCAACTAGAGCAGCTGAATTGTATTTGGGGTTAATCAGAGACACTTTAAATGATGGCAGGTGTATGCTGACTCCTATTTAACATGATTTGGAATGTGATTGCTTAATTCTTAACACAGCTACATCCCCAGTTATAAGAGGGTGTGCACACTTATGCAACCACATTATTTTATTTTTATATTTTTTCTTCCCTCTATCTAAAATATTTCAGTTTGTTTTTCAATTGAGTTATACAGTGTATAGGTCACATTAAAGGTGGAAAAAGTTCTGAAATGATTTATCTTTGTCTCATTTTTTTACAGCACAGAAACCTGACATTTTAACAGGGGTGTGTAGACTTTTTTAACCACTGTATAGTTACAATGCTTTTTAATACATCATGCTGTGTATTGTATTTTCAAGAATAAATTACATATTTATCTGTGGGACCACAGAAACTATAGATATTTTTTACAATTTTATAATTTCCAGCTAACTTCGTATTTACCTGGTGAAGTTTGGTTCTCTGCAAATTGCATGTAATTATTCTCATCACCATTCAGTTGAAAAAAGGTTAATGTTCCCAATCCTACACTATTTATCATGAGCTATCAGCAACCTGCTTAGGGTTATCCACGGCAAAATGTATAGAACATCATAACATTTTTCTTCACAACGGTAAGTTAATTAATGGTATGCAGTGTATAAAATTGTATAATCTCTTGCCCACTCTTGTTCCAGGCTTTCCGAAATGTACGAATTGTTACAATGTGCCTGACCTATTCTCAAACCGTAAAGCTGTACAATCGGATTGCTACCGCCTTGCTGAGTTATGAAGAATCATGGTATCAGAAATGGAGGGCGCAGGTCGACAAAAATCTGAGTGGTCTCAATTTTACATTACTGGTTCGAGACTCTGTTACTCAACAACTAATGGTCAACACTGACTGGAGGTAAGGAAAATCTTTAGCTGTTCCTGCAACTGCCCCTCAAGTTACTGGTAATGTATTGTAGGAAAAGGTATTGGTTATAATAAACTTTATATTTATACGGAATGTAAAATTCTATGAAGATATGCTGTACTCTGGAATAAATATTAATTAGCCTTTGTATTAAATTATGACAGAATAATTCATCTTATTGAAGAGACAAAATGGATGCTGAGACTTGGGATCCATGTTCCAGAAGCTGCTGTGGTGGCATTTCAGCAGGTACATATCTATTAGCCAATAAGAGAGATGTAGCTTGTCTGTTAGCAACATCATAATGTAAATTATTGCATTGCTTGCTTCTTGGTAAAATATTCTTTAATTCTATATGTCTGATAAAATTCTGTAATTCTATTGGCAAAGATACATTGTGCAGGGACAAATATGGTGAGTTTACCCTGCTAAGCAAACTCACCAGGTTTGTCCCTGCACAATGTGTAGCTAAATCTTTGAGATTAAATGTTCATCTCACCCGAACTCACCTTTTCGTGAATAGACCCCGTAGTGTACAGGAGAGAATTGTATTGACGGATTCTTACTATTACATTGAGGAAATCTCCTGTTGATATTTAAAATAAAACCATTGTGCCTTTATTTGTTTTCACATACTTACGTGTGCTGGGAAATTGGTCTAGTTGTTTAAACTTTAATTGAAGAAGGGGAGTAATTTGTTATGTTTATTAATGATTGGAACTGTTTCTAGTTATTTCCATCAAATGCTATGTATTGTGGCATCGTAAAAAGGTTAACAATATAGTTTTCATGACATCATTTGTTTTAAGGGAGAAAAATTCAAGATGTACAAGAGCGATCTGCAAGACATGGTTTCGGAATATGAAAAGCTTAAAAGGAAGATCCCTCAGAGCTTTGCTGTATTATTCAGCTCACAACTAGAGAGAGTAAACCACCATTTCCAGCCAGCATTGTCTACATTATCCTGGAATAGTGTCAATATAGAAGCCCTGCTTCATCAAGCCAATGCTGCTGTCAAACGGTACATATTGTGAACACAAAGGGGGTCATGGATAAATTTGCTCAGACATGCAGATAGCACCAAATAATGTATGTATAAAGCAGGCCCCCAAAAGATTTTGGGGTTCTTTGCTGTTTCTGCCAGTTATGTACTTTTTGGTTGTGCTGGCACTCATTGCGCCAGCATAGCCAATGCATAAAAAATCTGCCGATGTAAAGTGCCTGAATCTCCGCCAAATAGGTCCTTCTGCAACACAGAACACTCCCACATAACAAAAGGCGATTTCACCTTTATTTACTCTCCCAACACTTTACAGTGTGGGAGTTTTTATAGATAACCAACCCACTGTGTAACTTTTTAAAATACATAAGCAACCAGTAAAGTAGGTTTACTCAGATGTTTAGTACTTATTAAAAATGTATTATTCATCCCTACCTGATCAACGATAGCATTAGTTAAAGGAGAAAAAAAAAAAACATTCTTGTGTCAAATGGTGTTAAGCAATTTATCAGGAACAATCACAAAGTTTAACTAGCGTGTAGAATACAAAGGATTTATTTGTTTTTTGCTAGGAGTCTCTATTCTGTAAACAAGTATTTGTTGGTAACATTGTATGTGACCATGTAAAATTTTCTATGTATGAACACATTTTATATGTATATTTATTCATAGGTGTTTTTAAAAAATAAATCTCTAGATTTAGAGAAAAACTCCTGGTTTTGTCTTTCATATTAAAATGTTTTTCCTGCAATGCAATTGATCTAGAGATAGATAGATAGATAGATAGATAGATATATAGATAGATACATGGTCAATACATAGGTTACATGTCGAATTTTAATTAATATTTTTTACCTTTTGTGCTTAAACAGATTCCAAGCCATTTTTAGCAAAGTTATGGAACTAAAGAAGAATGTGATTGAGAAAACCCTGGAAAAAATATCATACTTTGACATATTTCCTGTGGACAAGATAACCGATGCACCAAAGGTATTGAAGGGGGATTTAATTTGGCTCCTTTCTATATGCAGAGTAGGAGTGTGTAGGTCTTGGATCTCCCTTTTGGTTTAGATTAGCATATGGTGAATATTGATAAAACACCAGAGTACTGTAAGACAACAATTTGTCCTTATTTATGTCAAGCTATAAATTCACAGCACTATAGAACATAGTAATTAAAGAAATAATTCAAGCCATATTGCTTCAAAAATAAAGTGTAATTACTAATATGCAGCTCTTGTTTTAATAATGAATAAAGGTGTAACGCTACAACTAACTTCTCTGTACCAGTAACTGTACGAAATGTGCCGATTAAACAAATATGTCATAGATATACCATGTTTAAATATATATAAACTGGAATATATAAACTGGTCTCAGTCCATTAGGGGAAATGGATCATAATAAAGATTATGTTATCCAGATGAGGGTTTTCAGCCTGGCGAAAAACATAATTTAAAGGCCCATGCTATAATATGCTGCCCTCCAGTTGTTTTAAAAACGAAATTCCTATGATGCTAAGTAACTCTTTTGGCTAAATTAGCACCATTGTGGTCCCCACAACATTATAGGGAATTGGATGGCAGCACTAGACAGTCACATATTGACCTGATCGAACCTAGTTGTAGCTCTTACCACAATAATATTTTTATATAATAAAATTAGAACATAAACTATCAATATCTGGTAAATGTTACTTTATATAGATAATATGATGTTACAACTCTTACATCATGTTTAAAACAGCATTGCCATTTTTTGGTGCGATTAATAGAATCAAAAGTTAAAGGTTTTTCTATCAGAAATGTAGTGCGATTGTGCCATAATTATTGTATACCCCTATGTATGAAATAGGTTGCTCCAAAACAAGAAAAAATGTATATAATTACTAAAGGGTTTACTCAAAAAAAACACAAATTTGTCCTCAAATGGATTTGAGTCAGACACTTTTCGCCAAATGTCACAAATAGTAAACTTAAGTTAAACACATACATATTTATATACAATTAAAATATATTAATATGATATATTATATTTGTATATTTACATTAATTTGAGTATTTTTTTTATTTTAAATCCATTGAGAGCAGACTGAAAAGAGATAGGAGTGTGCATTTTTGCTGGCGTGGATTTCTAAGAGATAGGGCCTTAAAATTAGCATCAAGGGTATCATAAATCACTGCTACACCATGGATACAGGTGTATTTCTTCCTTACAGTGCCAGGGGGTGGCACTGAAAGGGGTGCTCTTTTCAGATTTGGGGCCATTTTTGTTTGTGTCCCCCCACTTCACCTGGGCAAGGTAGAGGTGGGAAGATAGGTAGGCACTAACTTATTTATTTAATGTGCTAGGGGCATTTGGCCAGTCCCTTGGGGCATAGGGGTCTAAATATGTATTTTATATTGGCTATAGGAATAATGCTGGCATGTGGCCCTATTGGGGCCTGTTAAGACCTGCAGTGACTATGGTACTGCTGTCTTATATTCCTTTCCCACTAGCCAAGCATGAGTGATTATAGCTGCAGCCAGGAGTAGAGGAATACTGTAGATGAACGCAGTTTCCAAGACGTTTCTCCCCCGCAAATCTAATATCCCCCAAACATGAGCCCAGACTTCATGAAGGGTGAAACAGGAATAACGTTTTTATTCAAAACACAACTGGCTTTTATAAGGAATCCTCCTGCAAGAGGAATAACGGTTTTTATTCAAAACACACTGGCTTTTATGAGGAATCCTCCTGCAAGCAATACTGTAGGCAAAAAGCCCGAACACAGAAGAAAAGACCGCATAAAGTCTATTTTCTTCACAGGGCCATTATAATTTTATATTGGGGCACAATGCATGGCCTCATTATTTATTTAATTATTATATTTATTATCTTACTATTTAGGGAGATCTTGTACAAGCAATAGGATTAGAAAAGAGGGTTTAGGAAACAGACAAAAACCTATCTATATTGCATTGCTTGGTAAAATATGCCTTGGTTTTGTTGTAACATGAACTTTAGTAGAGTAGTATTGCAGTCAAAGTGGCAGGAATTGACTAATCACAAGTTACCGTATTTTTCGCCTCATAAGACGCACTTTTTTCCTCCTCAAAAGTGAGTGGAAATGTCTGTGCGTCTTATGAGGCGAATGTAATACTTACCTCCATGCTGCTCTCAGTTGTGTGCTCTCCGTTGCTTCCTCCGTGCAGTATAACCTCCTGCACGGAGAAAGGACGCTCCGGGCGCTTTTTTTTCTTCTTCTTAACTTTATTGATGTCGCGCAACGTCAATAGAGTTAAGAAGGGAAAAAAAAGCACCCGGATCTTCCTTCCTCCGTGCAGGAGGTTAGACTGCACGGAGGAAGCAACGGAGAGCACACAACGGAGAGCAGCATGGAGGTAAGTGCTAGGGAAGGGGGGAGGAGGGTGGCACAAACGAGCAAAGCCTGGCATAGTGAGGGGCAAAAGCCTGGCATTGTGAGGGGGAAAATCCTGGCACAGGAGGGGCAAAAGACTGGCATAGTGAGGGGCAAAAGCCTGGCATAATGAGTGGCTAAAGCCTGGCACAGTGAGGGGCAATATCCTGGCATAGTGAGGGGCAAAATCCTGGCATAGTGAGGGGCAAAAGCCTGGCATAATGAGTGGCAAAATCCTGGCACAGTGAGGGGCAAAATCCTGGCATAGTGAGGGGCAAAAGCCTGGCATAATGAGTGGCAAAATCCTGGCACAGTGAGGGGCAAAATCCTGGCATAGTGAGGGGCAAAAGCCTGGCATAGTGAGTGACTAAAGCCTAACATAGTGAGGGGCAAAATCCTGGCATAGTGGGGGGCATAATCCTGGCATATTGAATGGCTAAATCCTAGCATAGTGAGGGGAAAAATCCTGGCATATTGAATGGCTAAATCCTGGCATATTGAAGTTTTTTTTCTTGTTTTCCTCCTCTAAAAACTCTTATGGTCAGGTGCGTCTTATGAGGCGAAAAATGCGGTAATTTAATTATAGGAATAATAACCTCAGAGGTTTTTATGAAATTATTTTCCATGTTGCTTAAAAAAACTGTCTGTTTATAATTTCAGAGTCCTGAGGAATTTTTGCAGTTGCTGAAAGGTTCTGTGCTAGAGAGCAAAGCTATTTTAGAAGTTATGGCATCTACAATTAAAAGTGCATTTACTGATATCATTAAAACATTAAGCACTCTACAGGTATGATACCTATCTTACCCCTTATATCTATCAGTCATTTTTCCCTTGTGATTATGCTCTGCTCGGTGCAGGTAGTTTTTTAATTTATTACAGTCTTGCCTAGTACTGGTTCTTACCTTTGAAAATCACTCCATCGAGAAATGTACCTGCCCCTTACATAATTATCTACAGTAAACACCATAATGTTCCATTCTACATAACTGCGACACTCCATATCCAATCTTTATTTCCTATTGGCTGTAAGTATATCTAATGTGTTTTCTCCCCTATCATTTGTATGTTTTTTATTCCATTCTACAGTACTGCGGAATATGATGATATGTATATAGAAAAAAATATAATTTAACTATACCAACATCCTTCTGATTTTTTTTATTCTGTAAAATCAGGGGAGTTCTCTTTTTATTATTAGCATTGTTTGCTTGTAAAGTACCTTACCTGTTTTGAGATGTATGTCATAAGTTATTATAAAGCAGGAGCCAGGAGGTGTTTTGGTAAGAATTAATTTATAAAATTTGTGGGCCATGTATAAATTAGACATACACTGAAATACTGACAAATAGTGGGACTATCACTATGTGTGCCAATATATAACACAAACTATGGTAGCATATTGTGGATACATAACCAACTCTTTTCCTATGGAAGAATAGGTAAGGAAATAGCATTGCTAACACACCTCGTGAATTTTTTTTTTTTTTCAAAAGTAAATTACTTAACCCCTTCGTGATGGTAGGATGTTCTATGCTTTCCTAATTTACAGGTGTCCAAATGACAGTATAGAACATCCCTCTGCGATGAGCTGTACTTTGGATCCCACTGCAGTGAGCTCCTGCTACATTTTATTAAAATGTACCGAACTTCTAGGTTCGGGCATACCTCTGCAATGTTACGAGGTCTCACATGTTTTTTGGCAGGGACCAACATAGTCTTTTAAGACTCCGATCGGGTCTCTGCCACTCTGTACCTGGCTACCAATCACTTTGTGCTTTTGGTGCTTCTGTCTTTTAGGACAAGAGTACCATACATCATGAAGGGGTTAAGAGAAAATGATAAAGAAAACACAAAATATACAGAGAGAAGGTTCACTTGGGATCATTCCCCGCAGCTACAAGGATATGGTCTATCCCATATAAATCAGTACAGGTTTGGGAAAGATGTGCTCTATTGAATTATATGTCATGTGAGCATAACTTTCAGTATTTAAAAACATCTAAACACATTTGTCTAACACTGAGTGACTGAAAGAGTAGCTATAGCAGTGGCATTATAAATAGTTTTTTTAGGGGACATAATGGTAGTGACCCATTGACTGCCCTTTATGTAACTGACTTAGTAATTTAGAACAATAGTATGACATTTTAAATAAACAAATATTTCTACTAATTATTTCTTATAGTTTAAGAGTACAGTAAACTGTACTGTTGTGTAGCTATGTGATACACTCACACACAAACCAAACATGCTGAGCGTCTAGAAAATAGAAACACCATGGTACAAAAGAAAGAAAAAGGGATTTTATTTCAAATATAGACAATTTTTTATTTTTTTTTAGGATTCCACACAAGAAAAAAAAGTTATGCTGGCTTCTCTAAGGAATATAAAAAGAACTTCCAATTCCTGGATCCAGAAATCATCACATAACTCACAAGCAGCAACTGTATCATCTGTTACCTCCAGCAATGATTACTCTCAAGAAATCATTACGCCAGTTCTTGGTATGTTTTCAATCAACTTTCACAACCTCATACAATAAACTTTTCACTCACACAGTGTACTTGTTGTTAGTAAGAAAACTACATCAAAAGTTGTATTCTTTGTCTGTGTGTAACCACTCCCCATATGCTTTGTCAAAAAATAATTTTTAAAAAAGTACTGCACACAACCATTTGAACACATATCCATAATTAAAATGTGTGCTTCAAATAAAAAACAAGAAACAAACATAAACATGCCCAGAAGACATTGTGTAATTGAAAAGTTATGTTCCCAACCTTTTAACACAAAGCATAGATAAATAAAGTTTACTTTGTTGTGTTTTCAATTCCTGGGTACACTGGAATGCCACAGACCCACACAGAGATTTGTTACTTGTTTGTTTAGTTTATTTAGATTATATCTAAATTTCTATGGCTACTCACACAAAACACAAGCACTGAGATCATCTTGCATACTTGAATTCTGCAGTCATTGTTCGTGGGATTTAATCCCAACCATACATGTTATTGATCAAGTTAATAATACATATGATAATAGGTAGTAGTTTCTCTGCATTTTCTTAAAACAATATATGCTCTTTTTTTCAGAAGCACTTAATCATCAGCTCTACCAAGCTGTGTACATGTGCACCTACCGGTCCTTACTTGTCTTGGCCCAGCTTACAGGGTGTAACATGGGAAGCCTGAGTACTGAATTACTAGCTTTATTTAATCAAATCCAGAAAGACACTAAACATCTGCTGAATGCATCGGAATTAATAGGAACAAGTCCTTTGTCCTTTATAAAAGATTTGACTTCAAGATCACTTAATGAGGATTTAAGGTACAGTAATAATAAAATGAAAAGTGTACATGTTTTGTATCTGTTTCCATTTTTGTTTTGGGCAAAATAAGGTTCCATATAGTGTAAAGACATTATGAACAATTAACAGAATACAAAATTACTCATCCCTTACTTCCCCTCTAGTAGGAACAGTGAGAATGTTAAATATTTTGTGGGAGTTGGCACTGCAAAGTTAGATCCAAATGGTCTAATATAGGTTTAAACATCATTTCATGTGTTAATTATTTTCCTGATTTTCAGTGTTTTGGTTTGGTAACCTTTCAGAAATAGCAACACATATTAGTATGGAATCCAGGAAGTTGCTCCATAAAAGTTGCTTAATGCACAAAGTATTAATTTACTATAGATTGCATATGACCCAACAAAAAAATGCAACAGTACATAAATTCACTAGGTCATATCTACCATTTGCGTTACCAGGCACATACATACCCTGCAAGGTATTCAATTAATTAATTAACGATTAATTGACTTTACTCTGAACTTATACTGCAATGTAAGAGTTCTATGTATGTGGTGAAACATGGCTGAGCTATCAAACCTACCAGGTTCTTTCTTAATATTTACTGATAAAAGTGAATCTATTACACTTAATTAGGATGAATTATTCCTGAGCAAAGTCTCAGAATGCAATCTGTATTGATAACATCATATATTAAACACAACACAGTTCCAACAAGGAGCAAATCCTTAATCATAACACAACTGATGCAACAATGTAGCACTCACTACCTTGTGAGTATTTTGTCTAGGTGATCCCGCTGAGCAACTGACTTGAATGTGATGCAGACCATAAAATAAATGCACAGCACACCAAACTCCTCCTACATAAAAAAAACATGGTTTATTTGAATACATTCAACCTTCTGATGACTCCAATGAATATTACAGGAAGTGCAAAACAAACTGTGATGGAAGCAACGCATATGTCACAACGAAACACATTGTTTCCATCTAAGTTTGTTTTGCACTTTCTGTGATATTCATTAGGGTCATAAGAAGTTTGGATGTATTGAAATAAAAGCTTTTCACGCTAGAAGAGTGTAGTGTGCGTGCTTTTATGTTATGATAACATGTTGCCTGAAGTACACCATGTTACCACACAGTACCAACTTTCAGTCACTCTTTTGGCTTATCATATGCTTTTTTTGCCACACATTTTCCTGGAATCATGTTCCACTCATTAGTATTTGAAGACGCTGCCATTTAATCATATACATAGCATGGAGCCTACAATCTGGTCCCTGTTTCAATGGTATTATATGCAATAGAACCATTTCATTACAAGTCCATTTGTTCTCTCTCACAGGTTTAAGCTGATGCTGACATTTAAGATTCCACATATTATGATAGATCCACCTGTACAAACTGCTCAAGAAGCTCTCCAGGAAGCTGTAGTTTCCATTTACAGCATTGGGGAGGCCTTCAGCTGGTGGTCAGGAGAAACAAAAGGACAATCTTTCCACATGTCCATGACTGAGGATGAGATATTAAGGCATATTGAAAGCAATATATTGAAAGTCATGCTCGGTGAGTTCTATATGATTGAGTAAATTACCGTTAAATTACTCTATAATATCTGTCTGTGAAGATACCATCAAGTTACATAAACATGCTCTGTATTTTAAGTAAGTATTGAACATGTTCATGTATATGGTATAGAAGCTTAAACATCTGCCATAAGGATTCTTATCCCCTTTGTGTATCCATGCAAGACCTCATTGGCCTCACATAATCTTTCCACAGCTCAAGATTGCCCCCATATCTCTATGCACAGCATTAGGCATAGGGTGACCACATTTCATTTGTACCATCCAGGGACACTTTTTTTCACAAGTGCGTTATAATATATATTTCGAAGTGGCTGAACACTGTGGGAAGTGTAGTCTACACCAGCAGCTTTTACAGAGAAAGGTAGTTACAGTGAGACTGAGAGAGAATGAATCATTAATCAGCGATAAACTTTGTGTACCCCAGTTGATGGGAACTACATTTCCCATGATCCTCAGCCAAATGGCTGGATGGGAAACATGGCAA
This sequence comes from Pelodytes ibericus, assembly GCA_036172795.1. Lineage (NCBI taxonomy): Eukaryota > Metazoa > Chordata > Amphibia > Anura > Pelodytidae > Pelodytes > Pelodytes ibericus. The sequence goes on along the minus strand of CM069861.1, from coordinate 113,991,681 downwards.
ATGTTGTCCATAGCAGTTTACATACAGACTTATGGAGATTCATAGTGGCAGCTACAGATTCATAAGATAAATAGTTAGTACAATTTCCATTATTCTAAGCCAGCCATTTTTACTGAGGATCACCTGCTGAATTGGCAAATGCTAATATAACATTAGTTTTTTCAAGGGATAGCATTATTCACAAATGATTTAGAATACTCTGTCTGGTTATGGAGTCCATGATCATTTATAATTTAGAAAGATTTAATATGGTATAGTATCTCAATAACCATATTCGGGCAGGCTTTGACACCATAACTTGTACAGCAGAGAAGAATTCTCAAATTTAAATTCCATTCAACCCCTGCACCATGAAAATAGGGGGAAAACAATAAAACATGATTGTGGGAGTTAAATATATGGAAATAGATCACAAATAGGGTGTCAGTGGGCAGTGCTTAAAGGGACTTCTGACCTCATCTGTGGCTTTCATTGCAAAATGTGTAATTTTCATATCAAATATTCTCTCATTTTGTGCTTTTGCATGCAATTTTGCTAACAAAATGTGTCATTTATCATTTTGTATTCTCTACATTCACGCTAAAAGTAATGTTTAAGTTGATAGACTCCCTTTTAAAGCTAAAAATAAACTTTCAATCTGAATCCGAAAAATATTTCTGTAATACTAATTTAAATTCATATAATAAAATATGGTCATCTTGGTACCTAAAAATGTGTTAGTCTTAAATACCGTATTTGCTCGAATATAAGACAAGGTTTTTTTCAGAGCAAATGCTCTGAAAAAGACCCCTCGTCTTACATTCAAGGTCATCTTATAATCTGACCTCAAATCGGGGTCAGACTATAAGACTGCGATCCAGGTCCCCCGCAGAGCTAGACATCCTCTATTGACGCCCGGCACAACTGCCGGGACTTCTATGATGAAGCCGGGTCCTTCCAACTTCATCATAAAAGTCCTGGCGGAAGTGCTGGGCAGCAGCGGGGGATGTCTGCACGTATCGTGCAGACATCCTCCGGCTGCCCCCGCAAGCCACCAGGGACATTCGGGCAGCAGGGGGATGTCTGCACAATAGTGGAGACATCCTCCATGCTGCCTGACACTTCCGTCTATTATGACGGACCGGCTGTCTGTCTTAATAGACGGAAGTGTCGGGCAGCATGGAGGATGTCTGCACGTATCGTGCAGTCATCCCTCTGCTGCCCCCACTAGCCACCAGGGAGAGACGAGGTAAGGGGGGGGGGGGAGACAGAGACAAGGGGAGGGAGCGGGGAAAGAGACAGAGACAAGGGGAGGGAGGGGGGAAAGAGACAGAGACAAGGGGAGTGAGGAAAGAGACAGAGACAAGGGGTGGGGGGTAAGAGATAGAGACAAGGGGAGGAGGGTAAGATACAGAGACAAGGGGGAAAGAGACAGAGACAAGGGGAGGGAGGGGGAAGAGACAGAGACAAGGGGATGGAGACAAAGAGAGACACAAATGGAGGGGGAGAGAGAGACACACAAAGGCAGGGAGAGAGACACAAAGGGAGAGGAGAGAGAGAGAAAGGGAGGGTGGGGGAGAGAGATAACGCTGGGGGGAGAGACAGACAACACTAAGGGGGGAGAGAGACAACGCTGGGGGGAGGGGAAAGAGAGAGGCAGCATTGGCACATAAAAAATGCATTTTTTGATATCATAATTTTTATTAAAAAGCACTTTACTATACAAGTTGAACTTTTTTCCTATAGGGTAGTCTTATATTCAGGCTTTTAGTTTTTTTCCCCTAAAGGAATATCCAAAGTTTGGGGGGTCGTCTTATAATCGAGCAAATACCGTAATAACCTTGTGAGAATAGACTATAATATAGTCTCTTGTTCCTTTATGTCACTTATTAACCTGCCCTTCCCCCCCGTTCTTTCAAATCTCTGTGTTGTTATTTGGTTCTTAGAAATTCTATCTTTATATAATCTATATTATACGTGATTGAATTTTCTACTTTTTGAAGACATAAACATGTGCATATTTAACCCCTTGACCCATCCTGGACCGTCTTCGTGACTGATGTTGGTCCAGGACAGTCATGCAGAACTGGTCGCGGTATGCCTGCTGGCAATAAAAATTACATGCTAAGTGTCTCAGTGCTGAGACTTCAGGCCCCACCGAGAAACATCCGGGCACTGCGACAACCAATCAAGTGCCTGCTTTGACAGCTATAGTCTCTCCCTGCTACACAGCAATCGAGGGGCAATCAGTCCTGCTTGGAACAGAAAATGGACAACAAAACACAGTCTAATAGAAACCAGCATATTCTGTTTCCAAATCCTTTGTGCGCCGTGTTCTCCTAGGGTTGGAATACAGCAGTTATTTTCTGCTATATTACAAATATTTTACATATCAAAAGTGTTTTTGTTGTATTTGTTAAGGTTAAGATTTCTTTAAGGTTCTTTGTCAGTGGTTCTCTGCTGCAGATTGGGAATTCCTGACTCTCACTGGAATCCTCTTTCTTGCAGACATTGTATAAACAAAAAAAACATTTTCAAAATAAAGGCTTATGAACATGTGTATAGTATTTTCACAGAATATTTTCTTTTTGTAGATTTGAAACCCATTGTTAAGAAACAAGTTTTCAGTTTGAGCTGCTATGACTTTTTGTGGTCAGACAACATGTACAGGCAGAGTGAAGAGTTCTTGGATTGTAGCCCTGGACTTATGATCATTCACAAGGAAGTAAAGCGGTTTCTACACACTGAGCAAAAAATCAAAGAGTGTCCTGAGGTAAGGAATCTTATTCTATCAATACACAGCGGCCATAATAACAAGTTACTCTTGTGGCATTCAGAATTGTATATGTTTGTAACAGAAGACATTTGAAAGCAGTGCTTTGTTTTTAAAAATGTGTGCGTAGCAACACGGACCAAAGTTTCTTGGTACATTAAAGGACAACTAAACCTTTTTTTACTTAGTCTCCATGGAATTGTCACCCAATCAAGCCCGTCTGCTTCCCAAATGCTGGGAAAGTGTCTAATACATGTTCCTCAAGTCCCACCTTCCTCCCCACTATTCAAGAAATGTTGTGACCCATTCTGGTTGCTGACTGATCAGTTGCCGTTGTGGCCCTTATCAACCTGTGCAATTATAAGTCACCAGCAACAAGGTCATCAAGTTGAAGAATCCAAGATGACCACCACAGATGCTTGGAAACTATGGGGGTTTTGTTTAAAAACTCCCTCACTACTCTTTGTTATGTATAATGGCGATTGTGCCTTTATTTTTATAACTCCTGTCACTTTGCAATGCGCGAGTGAGAGATTGGTGGGAGGTTCTCCGTCAATAATCAGGCGTTTTAATGCATCTGATTTTTTTGACAATGACTGCGGTGGCACACTGAACACCATCACAACCCGGAAGTGCGTTTGTGGCGAAGGTGGCGCATACTCCTGAAATTGGTCGGGGGTCTGCTTTTTACATAGGCAGGTATGTGAGAAAACTAAACCACTAATTCCAAAGGTGCAGTCAGACTTCTCAGCGAGCAAAACAGCTGAGGAGGAGGATTAAATAAGACGGTGGCCATGTTAGTCATATAGCCTTAGGGGACAGAGTACCTAACTGTTAAAAAATTGAGCATTAATGTAAAAAAGAAAAAATGATATGGAACTTTATTTAAATATAGATTTATGTTTGAATTAAGGTTTAGTTGTCCTTTAAGAAATATAACTCTGGAACAGCCTTCTAATGAACCCTATCTTACTAAGTTCCAAAGAACAGTGAATTCTACGTATTATCACTTAATGTCGATTGGGCACTGTTGGTTTAGATGCAGCATGTATCCATTACTGCCACGTGAGTGACCTACTTCTCTGGCCCGCGCTGGGAAGCACATTCTACCATAAATTCCACTTTGTGCTTTATTATAATGCAATTTTGAATTATTTATGAATTCTACAAAAAACATCTTTCATTTACTATTACCGATTAATCTTTTTTCCATTATTAGATGTTGCAATTAGGCTGTATTTGTCTGGATTACTCATTTATAAAAGAAACATTGAAAGGCTTTGCAGGAAGTTGGAAATCTCACTATGCATCAATTTTACATCAGCAGGTTAAGGTATGTAGCCTCTGAACTACTTCCTCTTTCATTGCATCATCCTCCCACTCATGTTCCCATTATTTCAGTTAAGGGCATCATGTCTCACAATTGGGAAGAGCATGATAGACACAATAAAAACATGGAATTGAAAATGAGAGCCATATCGGAGAGGGTGTATAAGCAGGAGTAGGAGCAATGCTTGTATACATTCTTTGATAATTTGTGTTAACGGTGTAAAACAGTACAATGCATGGTAGAAAGGTGAGGGGGGGGGGGGGGAATTAGTTAATACATATTTTCTAGGTACAGTATATCATCATAGTTGGGATGCATGAATGAGAAGAAGATGAGTAATGAAAAGTGTGTTTGTTATCTTTTAACGAAGTATGTAAATTATTAAGTATCATTTAGTAAAAATACTCCTCACCCAAGGCCTCTTACAAACCATGTTGTCATCTGTTTGTGATGTTGGTTGCCAACTCAGATTATTTATAAATTGTTTCTATATTGTGTAAAGAATCATTGGATATTTTATTATTTACCTTCCCTACAGCAAAATCTTGCAAGTGTGGTGCAATATCGAGAAAAGGTGTGGCAGCAACTAACCGTGCCTGTCCAGAGTCTGGAGCAGTTGAATATCTGCATAACTTTACTAGAAGAAGTACAAGATATGGAAAATAAAATAGATGATGTGTATCAACCTATAGAAATGATGTATGAGCAGCTTAGGTAAGTTTTCAGTGTGAGATTGTTATCACAGTCCTGGCCAAAGGTCAGTATTTTGGTGGGAATAACCTTTTTTTTTTATTTCTGCACTACAATAATTTCATATATATTGTACAGACTGATTCCTAATGGAATAAATGCATGTTTTTTATAAATAAGTAAGTACAATAACAGAATTTTAATATACACTACAATTCAAACATTTTGGGTCACTTAGACATTTCCTTGTTTTACATAAAAAATGTACATTTAAAAATAAAGAATAAATGTTAAAACTGCTGTGCTGATTAAAGAACAAATAAAAGTGATCCTCTTTAGAGGGTCATTATTTCTAATCAATGTCTTGGCTGTATTTCCTATTCATTTTGCAACTCATTTGTAAGTGATTAGAAATTCAGTACAAACCTACACCAGTTAAGAAATATAGAGACAAAAAAAGTCAAAATGAGTGGAAAAAAAAGGAAGCACAGGTGACACTAACAGTGAACGATGTTCCCAAAATGTACAGAGAAAAAAACACAACAAATACAATATATTGTTTGTGTGTGCGCTAGTTCACAGTCAATAAATGACCAGAGTAATAACTATTAAATACAACAAAATACTACCTCTTTAAAAAAAGAATAAACAACAATTTAATAAATAGAGAGCAAATACCCTTGTATTACAAATAAACTTATATTGAAAGGTAAAAAAACCCCCAGTATAATAGCATAGAGAAATCTGAGAAAACACCTGACGATTTTTGTCTGATGGGCCTTCTTCAGAGGTGAATGTACAATGAAATCAATATGTACACAATAAAAAAATAGTAACTTTTGCTAGAATGTAGCCAGTTCTGATCCCTTACTGGGAAAGGCTTACTGAACCTACTGAGCACAGGTTCAATTAATCTCAGTCTCCACTGAAGGGACTGGAGAGTGTTTAAGTAGTATCAGACAAACACCAGAGGTAGTTCAAATCAAATGCCTTTTAGGTGCTCCTTCCATTGGTGTAAGCTGCAGAGAAAATACTGGTTCTAATGGGCCGTTTATACAGTGCTGCTATGCAAAAGAACAGTGTGTTTCCTTGCAGCTGGATCTGTGACTACTCTCCTGTATATAATTACTTATAGTTTTAGTGTAATGAGACAAGCTTTGGCATCCTGCTTTTTAGCAAATAAAGAGGAATATTTGTAACCCTGTTCTCTCTTAAATTGTGAACAAGCGCACACCAGCCATATATTGATTTTTGACATTTGGCTCACCCCAGATTTTTGAACAGTAGTGTATTTAAGTTCACCTTGTTGTTGGTGTATAGTAAATGAAAACCATACTCTCAATAGAAGGGGAAAAACCTGATTCAGTCTCCAAAAATCCATAGCATAGGCTCTGCATGATATTGGAATGCAATTAAAGAGATGCAATTAAAAATTTATATTCTACCATTCTTTTTAAACTCGTTCTAGACAAGGATATTAGACTTAATAGCAAGGCATCAAGTTCACCAGTAGTAACTGTTTTAGAACATACACTCAGTTAGTTTAGTGACATAATTCATACCAATGGAGTTTTAACAGATCCTTCATGTTATTTCCTGACTTACATCAATAATTCAAATAAAAGGAGCATTTTATTTTTCCTAATTCAAGACACACACCACTTCTACATATGAAACATGATACTGATAGTAAGGACAAAACATATGCTTTCAAGAACATGCTTAAAAACATATTGGAACTAATAAATACATTGTTAGTACTGAAGGAACCGGTGTATTTATTTTAACTGTTTGACAAATTTATTTTTAGGACATTTCCTGGTGAAATTTTTTTTTACATTTTTTTATATATAGTTATTTATCACGTCAGCAATCTTTTTTTATTCTCTACAGTTCCTATCAATTACGTATTCCGAGAGAAGAAGTGATGGAGGTTACCAATCTAAGACATAAATGGACTGAATTATTAAATCTTACTTATATTGTGAGTGAAACAATTCTGTATGCATTTATATGTTCTAGATTTTCATTAAATTAAATTAAACAACCTATGCAAAATGTAACTGTTGGTAACATCTTAGTAGCAACTTCATCAGTTTGTTCTTCCCCTGTACTTCATTTTCTAGTCTCCTATAACACCTTACAGTTTTCCATCCTTTGCCACTTTTACTTTCTCCCCAATTACGTCCTAGTTATCTCTGCCTTCTCATTTATTTTTTACTTCTTTAGCTAAATGTATGCTTCCGTATTCTTTTCTCTCTTGCTACGCCATCAGCTAAAGTCACAGAACTGGCACATAGCTTCACACAGTGCCAAGTGCTCACACCTAGCATCACACAATATTAAGTGCCAGTGGTGGACTGACAGTTCATGAGGCCCCTGAGCAAGAGAAGATCATGGGGCCCAAAATGTCACTTTGTGACAATGGACGTACTTGGTATGGCTTGTTCGAAAACATGCATAGGCAGCGATCAGCAGGAGGGCCATTGTCCCCCCCTGATATTAAGCACCAATCACTGTTGAGCATGTTGCATGTAACTTCCCACAAAACATAACACATGTTAATATGTTTGTGCCAGATTATAAAATGTTTAATGTCCTTGTTCTATTGTGCAGGTCAAAGAAACATTGTTAAAGGAGAAAGAAGAGATATTTCAACAAGAACTAGACAAACAAATTAAAGTGAGACTTTTTGTTTATGCACGTAGCACATTTAGTATAATGTATCTATATAAACTTACATTTTTTTGTTATCATTGGCTTAAAAACCTGCTTACTGCTAAAAAGTCTCTGAAACGACATGCATATCTTGTATGATAGTTTTTTAAATTATATTACTTGTTGACAGACTGTAAAACCTGCTCTATGGCAACTTGCAGACATGATTTCAAGGACATAGAACTTCCTAGCGTCACGAAGGGGTTAAGCTATTTCAAATTAAGACACAGGGCTCATTTATCCAGTTAAACAATTCCCCTTTGAATGCTCAGTTGAAGGTAACTAATATTGTAAAGTCTCCTCATTTGACTGTTTAGAGGAGATCAATAAGTATTGTTATGAAAAACGTTTATATTAGGATGTCTCCAATTGGCCGCTGTGAAAAACACTTTTTCCAATCTCAGTGCTTTCTATACAGAAATGAAAGCTCAAGGTATAGAACTGAGTTAAATTTGACATAGACTCTCTGCATGCTGAAATAAAATATACACTAAAGACACGTGATTATTCAATCGCTTAATGCACACAGCAATTGTAACTGGACTTGACTCAGTGTCAAAAGAATACTGTGTAACATAAATATAAAAGTAGTAAGAATCTTTTTTCACTGCACAGGCAGAAAAATAAGTGCTCTAAAAGAAATGCAGTTTTCTAAATGGTGCTGTACCTTTTTGTCAGATTGATCAGGAATAATGCCCCATAAAAAGTAAAATGAACTAGAAGGTTTTTAGTACATCGTTACAACATGGAATAAGCCAACATCTAGGATCCAAGAAACAGAAATTTTCTGTGAACACTTAGTTTTTAGTCATAAATCAGTATCAATAAAGGATAAGTTTGTATCATGCAAAAGCCTGCTCGTTTTTAGTATATAAAAAGATATACTGCTGGCCAGTTAGTACATTGTTCAGCCTAGAAGCTCAAACGCTGTCACTCAAATACCATCTCCAAAAGTGGCAGTTACAAAATAAATCAATAATCAAATGCAATGGAGAGAGATAAAAGAGCACTGAGAGAGGATCTAACCCAACATGTGTTTTCGCTAGTAAAAGACTAGCTTCGTCAGGGGTGAAAAAGCTATATATTATGTAGTAAAGCATTTTGTAAAATGGATTTGTAGCTCATATAAGTAACTCGGTTAGTTATTCTTTCTTACTTATGAACCCCGAACTCAAGTCTTCTAAATATCTCTGATGATATATAGCCTCAAAATGCCTATCCAATAAATAATTCAGTGATTTTGTTTACACCAACAAGAAATATAATCTTTGTTCTAGGCCTCTGTTCCACCTTCACCAACTTTCCCAACCATTCGTAATATCACTATCAAGGAGATTAAACAAAATGGCTCCCATAAATGCTGTGCTTGTAACCTACCATCCATCCCTGTACCTTTTTACTTTTTTAACTTATTTTTAAAAAAATATTTAATGTTGTAGTTTACATATTGAAATTAAAATAAAAGAAAACTAGCTAAATTAAAATAATAGGTTAATTTGAGTATGCTGTAATGTTAAACATACCATTAATGTTTTATCTGTTCATTTATACAGGAAGAGTATAGCATACATTCCATCTATAAATATTTTTGGTACAGTCTATGCAATACTGGTGTACTATCTGGAAAAACCATAAAAGCATAATTAAAAAAATGCAAAAAATGTAATGCAGTTCTTTTCTCCCAGAGCTTTGTAGTAGAGGTAATCCAGTTCCGGAACAGTTTTGATACACAAGGTCCTGCTGCTCCGGGTCTGAAGCCAGAGGAAGTCGTGGCTAGACTGCATGACTTTAAAGAAAAGTAAGCATATAAATGCAGTGTAAATGTTACAGGATGAGAAACTGTATCAAATATTTAAAACATCAGAACATGGGATCAGATCCCGGTGTGATGATAAACAGCAGACAATTTGGTTCTTTAAATCAAGCATCAAATTGTCTGCTGTTTATTTTCACATTAGGAGTATTAATTTGATGATTTGTTCTGATGTTTTTTTTAGATATTAGTGATTTGGACACTGCTGGCGGACTTTCTGGTATTAAAACCTACATGTTGCTTTAAGTCTTTATACGGCTGGCTATTTTTGGGGATCTAACTGTATCAAAAATTGCTTAAATTCAATACTTTAGCACAAGTCCAGTAGATTTACTTTCCCCCATGTATTTGGAAATGTATTCAATACACTTTATGGGTAATGCATATCAGGAAAAAAATGATGCATGTGCCAACACTGGTGGGAACATTTGAATCAAAGTGGGTGGGATTAATGCCCTACCTTTGCATTTCATTAGTGCTGAGCCTCTCCTTTTCTGGTATTCATGAAATGTAGTGATCTTGGCTATACTGTCTGTACAGACATATGCCCTTCTTGTATTAACATATCCATTTTAGACAATCCAAGCATTCTTATATTCAGATTGTAAATTCTTATCTTTATAAGACATACTTTAAAACCTTTACTGGTCTAAAACCCTTGATATATTTAAGTGTTTGTATAATGTCGCCTATTACTGATGCTGGACCATACAGTTCACTACTTGATTATGTTTAAACTGTAATATGAATTGTCACAAAGTGAATCATGACAGTCTGCGTGACTGGGGTTCTTGTAGGGCCCTGAGAGCCAAACACCTCCCTGTGGACTATGGACCGTGTCTTTGGATGTGCTATGTTTGGTGGTGCATACTTTGGGGGCATTAGTGACATCCTGCATCAATGCAGCTGGACTTCAACACAGGCTCACTCAGAATGTCAGCCAGGACGTGTACCTTGCTATCAAATCCTTTTCTCTGTTTATTGTGTTTCCCCCAGGTTAAGTAATGTTATTATATGTTAGTGTTAAATTGTGTACTTATCCAATCAATACGTGTTAACTGTCTTGTGAGCCATCAAATGTCCCTTTTAGTCTGGATCTACAGATGGTATGTTTATTTTATGTAAAGTTATACTGTGTTTAATTCCCTGTTTCAGATAAAGTTTACATGTTTTGTGAAAACAGCACAGACTTATATACACACAAATATGACATCAACTAGGGGGGAGGCAGAGTGGTACGAATTATAAGTCTGTTCTGTTTTCACAAATAAAAGTTATTCACTCTTGCTGTACCTAACTGCTAGTGGTCCTGTCTGCTATTTGGGTACAAAGAGCAAGGTTCCAGGAAAGACTTGCTGGATGGATGCTGAGCTGTAATCGGGGGCTAAGGAGGTGATTTCACACAACGGACAGAGGTGCTACCAGCTTTGGGTAGCCATTCTGTTACATGAATATTTGTATGTTTGCAGGTAGAAAATCACAGGTTTGTTTACTTTGTTTTAACACACACAGTGCTGCTCTTTCACAGATACCTGATTTATGATACAAAGAGGAAGACCCTCATTTCGGTGCAGCAACTATTCAATATTGTTCCGAAGACCTTTCCAGAATTGGACAGGACAGGAAAGGTACAATAAAACTATGTGTAGGCTAAATGTTATTCATTTTCACTAAAACAACAAAGAATTGTAACATTTATCAATGAATATTAAAACGGAGTAAACTTTTCCATCTTGTTTTGGATAATAGAGGAGATGTAGAAATATAGTTGTAGAAAAGTCAGTTCTGACACATATTAGAGATTTAGCCATTAAACCATGAGAAGGCTGGGCCTGAGTTGACAGAGATGTATCCAGTCAGAATAAATCTGGTGAGAACCAAAAACAAGCCATTTTCTCCCACACATATAAAGTCTATCCACTTTATCCACAGCTAAATGAATACATCAAAGTACACATTTAGTGTTATTAATAGATAGTTTTATACACATTCGTTAATGTCTACACAATTCAAATATTAAATATCTAATTTTTTTTTGTTTACTGTTTGTTAAACTGTTGTTTGCCAAATGTTTTCCTATATTATGTTAACTCATTTTTCCCACGCATGTTTACAGGATTTGCAGCTGCTGGGAACACTTTATATCCTGTTCCAGAAGTTCATTGACTTTGATCAAAAGTTCCGTAATACTCTATGGGCTGAAGTAGACCTGACAATAAGTAATAAGGAGGTTTGTTGACCAGCTAGCATGTATATACTTTAAATATTTTGTACTGGGTTACATTTTGTGGCTTAATGCATATATATCCATCTACTGTGAATGCTGGTTTGTATGGAGTAAAAATACAAAACTATTATTTCAGTTCTTATAATTTAAAGATATAGGAATTCTTCAACTTACTTAAGAAAGATAAGTTCAAATAAATAACTCTGACTTGCTTGTTTCTATTTTTGTTGTTTCATTGAGTCTGTATTTTATAGCAGACAGTGGGCTGTCATTAATTAATTCTACTTGTGGATTTTTAGTTAGAAGACGGAATAAAAACTAACACAACAAGAAGGATATGATCTTAAATTAGAGGGGAAAAGGTTTAATAGTAATATCAGGAGAACTAAGATGGTAGTGGATGCATGGAATAGTCTTCCAGCAGAAGTGACAGAGGTTAATACAGTGAAGGAGTTTAAGCATGCATGGGATAGGTATAAGGCCATCCTAGATACAAGATAAGGCCAGGCACTAATGGAAGTATTTAGGAAATTGGGCAGACTGGTTCTTATAAGGATTAAGCAGACAGATTAATAAATTATATAATTATATTCCATTAACATTTACATTAACAAAACAAAGAACTGGGAGCCAAATCTCACTGAGAACGGACTGTGCTAAAATAGCCAGCACTATAGGAGGTAACCTATATTTGGGAGTGACATCAACATTTTTTTGCTCACTTGCACCATTACATAGGAAACCAGATGGAACCTGTATGATATGCAAATGCAGAGGTCTCCTCTGTAATAGTGCAAATGAGCATAAAAAGTGATGTCTCTCCCAAGGTTACGTCCTATAGGCCTGGCTATTTTAGCACTGGCTATTTTCAGTGAGATGTGACTTCCATTTCTTTGTTTTGTCTCTATGAGTTATCCTGGCTTGCTGCACTTAGAGAGACCTCAGTCATACCACACATCTGTGGTTGCTGTGTTCCCGTGCAGAAGAGGCTTGCCAGGAATTTCAGGTCTGGTCTCCACTTACAGTTGTGACTAGTCTGATATGCTAATAGAGAAGTTGGTCATGCTGCTCCCAAGTAGATTACATCCTATATGGCTGGATATTTTAGCACTATCTATTCTCAGTGAGATGGGGTACCATTTATTTGTTTTGTCTGTAACATTTACAGCAACTGGATGATAGTGCTCTTAATGATACTGTCATTTTTACAGAACCTTTAATCTGGGAATTACAATTTCTGTTATGGTCTATAAGTAGAAATTAGTTAAATTCAATGACTTATATCTTCACAGTCAAACATAAAGGTGTAAGGGACATGAATTTATAATACTATGGTCCTATCATCTGCTCAGTTTTGGCTACTTTTGATCCAGACACCTTGATACATAGGATTGCTTTGTGGTTTAAAAAGTATCATTACAATGTTGTTTTTTGTATTTCGTTTTTTGTAATCATGCACTTAAATAATATGTCTACTCTTTGTGAAGATTGAACAATATTGGTCCGAATGCCTGATCTGGAATGATAAGTTAAAGGATTGGGATGCCTACAATGAAATGGCTCGAGAGGTCAAGTATTATGTGGACATCTTTCCATTGCTGCATGAATTAAAGACTGAGGTATTTTGCTTAATCATATGACTGTTCCCTACAGTAAATTCAGTTACACGATTCACATTATGGATAAAATGCCCACTGTTGTCAGTACCTTTCTGCAGCACCCAATTACCTAGTTATAAAAACTTGTGTCAACTTAAGTACATGTGCTAATTATTACACTGAATTGTATGGGAACATTTTGTAAGGCAAAAGGCAAATAACAATGCAAACGGTTATATGTATATGGGATAAATGTGGAAAACAAGGGGTTTATTCGAGAAGAAAGCAATTGCATGGAACTGAGAACAGGACTGCAAAATTCTAACCAAAATAGCAGAGTTTGAAGGATAGCTGAATGGGAGAAGTTTTCCAACTTAGCTAATTAGGCCTTAAGTTTCCAATAAACTCTTTCATAAATAAAGCCCAAAATGTCTTTAAATATTTTTGGATCAGTAAACTCATTATTATATCTTATATATACATTTGTTAGAATCTGCTATTTTATGTTTAAAAATGAATCTGTGTTTTTGTTAAGGAAATACGGAATCGTCACTGGCTCCAGGTTATGTCTGTCACAGGAAGTTCTTTCCCATTAGAAGCCAATGTCTTCAGAGTCTCTCACATCCTGGATTTTGAATTATTGAAGTATGTTGGGGAGTACCAAAGATCAACTCAAAAGTGTACATTGTAATTTTATTGTGCAAATTAAAAGATTTTCGAGTCAACTACAATTCACATAAAAAATATTGACACTTTTGATCCCCTGTTGATTTTGAGACTGGCTAGGCCTCTCCAGGACCTTAATGTGCTTCTTCTTGAGCAACTCCTTTGTTGCCTTGGCTGTGTGTATTTGGTCATTGTCATGATGGAATACCCATCCACGACCCATTTTCATTGCCCTGGCTGAGGGAAGGAGGTTCTCACCCAAGATTTTATGGATCATGGCCCCGTCCATCGTCCCTTTGATGCGGTGCAGTTGTCCTTTCCTCTTAGCATAAAAACACCCCCAAAGCATAATGTTTCCACCTCAATGTTTGACGGTGGGGATGGTGTCCTTGGGGTCATAGGCAGTATTCCTCCTCCTCCAAACATGGTGAGTTGAGTTGATGCCAAAGAGCTTGATTTTGGTCTCATCTGACCACACCTCTTTCACCCAGGGGTCAAGTCCTGGGAAAAAAAGTGTGGGAACTCACACAAAATCCACTGCGACCCCCCCCCCCCCCCAAATATACATTGCACCGAAAATTCAGTGAATTTTGCCCCTCTATGCCAGGATTTTGCCCCTCTATGTGCCAGGATTTTGCCCCTCTATGTCAGGATTTTGCCCCTCTATTCCAGGATTCCGCCCCTCTATATGCCAGGATTTTGCCCCTCTATATGCCAGGATTTTGCCTCTCTATGCCAGGATTCTGCCCCTCTATGCCAGGATTCTGCCCTTCTATGCCAGGATTCTGCCCCTCTATGTGCCAGGATTTTGCCCCTCTATTCCAGGATTCCGCCCCTCTATATGCCAGGATTTTGTCCCTCTATATGCCAGGATTTTGCCCCTCTATGCCAGGATTCTGCCCTTCTATGCCAGGATTCTGCGCCTCTATATGCCAGGATTTTGCCCCTCTATGCCAGGATTTTGCCCCTCTATGCCAGGATTTTGACCCTCTGTCAGGATTTTGCCCCTCTATTACAGGATTTTGCCCCTCTATGCCAGGATTTTGCCCCTCTATGCCAGGATTTTGCCCCTCTATATGCCAGGATTTTGCCCCTCTATATGCCAGGATTTTGCCCCTCTATATGCCAGGATTTTGCCCCTCTATATGCCAGGATTTTGCCCCTCTATGTCAGGATTTTGCCTCTCTATTCCAGAATTTTCCCCCTCTATGCCAGGATTTCCCCCCTCTATATGCCAGGATTTTGCCCCTCTATGTCAGGATTTTGCCCCTCTATATGACAGGACTCTGCCCCTGCCCCTCTATTTGCCAGGATTTTGCCTCTCTATGTCAGGATTTTTCCCCTCTATGCCAGGATTTTGCCTCTATATGCCAGGATTCTGCCCCTCTATATGCCAGGATTCTGCCCCTCTATATGCCAGGATTTTGCCCCTCTATATGCCAGGATTTTGCCCCTCTATATGCCAGGATTTTGCCCCTCTATATGCCAGGATTTTGCCCCTCTATGCGCCAGGATTTTGCCCCTCTATGCGCCAGGATTTTGCCCCTCAATATTCCAGGATTTGCTTGTTAAATCCACCCTCCTCCCCCTTCCCCAGACAGTACTTACCTCCGGTCTTCTCCTAAATGCATCTTCCCCCCTGCACGGAGGAAAGAAGCTCTGGTCATCACGGTTTTTTTTTTGTTACTTTATTGAGGTCGAACGACTTCAATAATGTTAAAAAAAAAAATACGTGACGACCAGGGCTTCCTTCCTCCGTGCAGGGGGGAAGATTCACGGAGGAGAAGACCGGAGACAGAGAGCAACAAGGAGGTAAGTACTCACCATCTCCTTGGTGCTCTTCTTCCAGCTCGACAGCTTCTCCGTGCAGTATTCTTCCCTCCTGCACGGAGGAGGGAAAATGCCACCGGATATGACATGGTCTCAAATCTGGTGGCAATGACAGGAAGTTTTTTTTTTTTCTCGGACCGGAGGCAGCTGCCCTGGTCTTGCAGGAGCAAAGGGAACGGCGTTCCTGCCACGAAAAAAGTGCAGGAATGCCGTTCCCACGCGTTCCTGCAGGACTCGAGCCCTGCTTTCACCCAGTTCTCCTCTGAATCATTCAGATGTTCACTGGCAAACTTCAGACGGCCTGTACATGTGCTTTCTTAAGCAGGGGGACCATGGGGGCACAGCAGGATTCAGTCCTTCACAGAGTAGTGTGTTACCAATTGTTTTCTTGTTAACTATGGTCCCAGCTGCCTTGAGATCATTAACAAGATCCTCCCTTGTAGTTCTGGGCTGATTCCTCACAGTTCTCATGATCTTTAGACTCCACGGGTGAGATCTTGCATGGAGCACCAGACCGAGGGAGACTGACAGTTATTTTGTGTTTCTCCCATTTGCGAATAATCACACCAACTGTTGTCACCTTCTCACCAAGTTGCTTAGTGATGGTCTTTTAGCCCATTCCAGCCTTGTGTAGGTCTACAAACCTGTCCCTGACATCCTTGGACAGCTCTTTCGTCTTGGCCATGGTGGAGAGTTTGGAATCTGATTGATTGCTTGCTTCTGTAGATAGGTGTCTTTTATACAGGTAACGAGCTGAGATTATGAGCACTCCTTTTAAGAGAGTGCTCCTAATCTCAGCTCGTTAACTGTATAAAAGACACCTGGGAACAAGAAATCTTGATTGATAGAGGTTCAAATACTTATTTCACTCATTGACATGCAAATCAATTCAGAACTTTTTTGACATGCGTTTTTCTGGATGTTTTTGTTATTCTGCCTCTCACTGTTAAAATACACCCACCATTAAAATTATAGACTGATCATTTCTTTGTCAGTGGGCAAATGTTCAAAACCAGCAGGTGATCAAATACTTTTTTTCCCTAGGGAATAGCATTTCATTTACAGCACATGTTCTTATAATCCTTTTTGAAACAATGAGCAGTTGTAGTGTAAAGATAATATCATTTACCAGTATGCCTTGTCATGATCTATTTATTAATGCAGAATAAATGATTTATGTTATTAATATATAGTCATGAGCAGCACTAAATAAAACCAAACTAACACAATGTCTTACTTGTTTATATTGTGGTGCACGGTTTCTTTTTTTGAAATTTCTAATCTTTGGTTAAATTAGCCATCAGTCAATTAAATACCTATTTGACTCTACCACAGATTCCAAGGTGAAATATTATCTATAGCAAAAGCTGCAAAGAAGGAAATGGACTTTGAGATTAAAATGAGAAAAGTGGAAGAAGAATGGAGTGAGCAGGTAAGTCTAGTAGGTTGTATATACAGTGCCTTGCAAAACTATCCACCTTCTTGGCATTTTTCGTGTTTTGCCTCACAACCTGGCATTAACAGGGATTGTTTGAGGATTTGCATCATTTAATTTACAGAACATGCCCACAACTTTGAAGATGTTTTTTTTTTTTTTATTGTGAAGCAAACAACAAATAGGACAAAATAACAGAAAAAAGTCAATGTGTATAACTACTCACCCCCCTAAAGTCAATACTTTGTAGAGCCACCTTTTGCAGCAATCACAGCTCCAAGCCGCTTTGGATAAGTCTCTATGAGCTTGCCACATCTTACCACTGGGATTTTTGCCCATTCCTCCTTGCAAAACTGCTCCAGCTCCTTCAGGTTGGATGGTTTGCGCTTGTGAACAGCAATCTTTAAGTCTGACCACAGATTTTCTATTGGATTGAGGTCTGGGCTTTGACTAGGCCATTCCAACACATTTACATGTTTCCCCTTAAACCACTCAAGTGTTGCTTTAGCAGTGTGTTTGGGGTCATTGTCCTGCTGGAAGGTGAACCTCCGTCCTAGCCTTGAATCACGCACAGAGTGGTTTTGCTCAAGAATATCCCTGTATTTAGCACCAACCATCTTTCCCTCAACTCTGACCAGTTTCCCAGTCCCGTCTTCTGAAAAATATCCCCACAGCATGATGCTGCCACCACCATGTTTCACTTTGGGGATGGTGTTCTTTTGGTGATATGATGTGTTGGATTTGCGCCAGACATAGCGTTTTCTTTGATGGCCGAAAAGTTCCATTTTAGTCTCATTAGACCAGAGGACCTTCTTCCATACATTTTGGGAGTCTCCTACATGCCTTTTCATAAACTCAAAACGTGCCATTTTGTTTTTTTGCTTAAAGTAATGGCTTTCTTTTGGCCACTCTGCCATAAAGCCCAACTCTAGGGAGCGTGCGGCTTATTGTCGTCCTATGTATAGATACTCCAGTCTCTGCTGTGGAACTCTGCAGCTCCTCCAGGTTTACCTTAGGTCTCTGTGCTGCCTCTCTGATTAACCCCTTAGTGACCGAGTGCTATGTTGCATTTGACGTGCCTTGAAGACCAGAATTCCATTATTTTTGTCATACGTTTACTGAACTGTGAATTTCTTTCTTTGTGTTCAGTCCACCCACACAAATTATATATCATTTTTTAAAGGACAGATAGGGCTTTCATTTGATACTATTATTTTCATCATATGATATCATTTACTATTAAAAAAATAGAAAATATGATGAAAATATGCCATAAAAAACACTTTTTCCAACCTTGACCTGATTTTTTTTTTTACACAATTACAAATGGTAAAAAAGACCCCGTGTATATATTTCTACTATTTGTCCTGAGTTTAGTAATATCAATGTTTCCTTGTTTGTCTATGTTTTATTTCACGTAATAGGGCAATAAACAATATTAGTGTTTTTTTTTTGTTTTCTAACCATTTTCCTCTACAGTGATTTTTTTTAACCCGAACCCTAAATTTACCCCAACTCTAAATTTAATCTAACCCTAAATTGACCCCCACCCCTTAATCTAACCCTTGTAATCATCCGAACCCCCATTTAACCCTAATTATTACCCTATTTTGACCCTAACCCTAGATCTAGGTTCAGTAGATCAAGGGTTATCTTTTTCCATTTATTTATTTATTTAATTTATTTATTTAATTAATTTTCTATTTTTAACTGTAATACCGCCTAACTGCCTGTAGGGGCAGTCAAGTAGCGGTTTCAGAGCGACGGAAGAGATTTTTTTTTTTCTCTCTTCCGTCGCTCTCCTCTGGGCATGCTGTATCGGAGGAGCATGCTCCTCCGATACAGCACACACCCGCGATCACCGGGTGATCGTGGTGCCCAGGAGGGCACAGATTGTGTTGCATGATGCCTCGATAGAGGCATCATGCAACACTTTAACACACATAGGCAGTGATGAGCTTTCACTGCCTATGTGTGTTTGCGCGCATACGATCACATTCGCTGTGATCGTATGCGCGCGGGGGGGTCGAGGGGGGGCTGAAAGCCCTCTCAGAGGCTGCTTCGGATCCGAAGCAGCCTCTGAGAGTAGCTGCAGGCATGTAGTGTTGCGCTAAGGAGCGCAACACTACATGAAAACGGAGGACGTATATATACGTCCTCATGGTCCTTAAGGACCATGCTTTTCAGGACGTGTATATATACGTCCACATGCGTTAAGGGGTTAATGCCCTCCTTGCCCGGTCAGTGAGTTTTGGTGGGCGGCCGTCTCTTGGCAGCTTTGCTGTTGTGCCATGTTCTTTCCATTTGGTTATGATAGAGTTGATGGTGCTCCTGGGGATCATCAAAGATTTGGATATTTTTTTTAGAACCTAACCATGACTTGTACTGCTCAGCAACATTGTCCCTTACTTATTTGGAGAGTTCCTTGGTCTTCGTGGCAGTGTTTGGTTAGTGGTGCCTCTTGCTTAGGTGTTGCAGCCTCTGGGGCCTTTCAAAAAAGGTGTGTATATGTAATGACAGATCATGTGACACTTAGATTGCACACAGGTGGACATAATTTCACTAATTATGTGATTTCTGAAGGTAATTGGTTGCACCAGAGCTTTTAATTGGCTTCATAACAAAGGGGGTGAATACATACGCACATGCCAATTTTCTATTTCTAAAAAATAGTTTTATGTATATATTTTTCTCATTTCACTTCACCAACTTAGACTATTGTGTTCTGATCCATCACATACAATTCAGATTAATAAAACATTGAACTTAAGGCTGTATTGTAACAAAATAGGTAAAAAGTCAAGGGGGTGAATACTTTTGCAAGGCACTGTACTTCACTAAAGGATAGTAACATATTTCTATATATGTAGTATTTGATTCAGTTGTTTTTTTTAGTACAGTTCAGAATGAATATTGACCAAACCCAAGGGAAAACCTGGATGAAATTAAGCCATTGTTCAATAACATTTTATAAAATTATGTTTTTAACATAAATATATGTGTAATAAAGTAGAAAGGCACTCCTAATTACCAGTCAAGTTGCATCTCATACCTGTGATGGATGGGATCTACGTGTGTAGCTTCCCTCCGAACATTATAAATCAACTAAATGTAAACAATGACGCAGCACATAAAAGTAATCACTAATTACACTAAATACTTTACTCTATGAAACACCATGTGTTAAGGGGTGTATATTGAGAAAAAAGATTGAAGAACTTTATCAGTATTGGGTCTTTTCAATAAAATTGGATGTCTATTTTTATTTTTGAAAGAAATGGGAGGTGAAATGATCAAAGCTATTTTTGAGACTAAGTCAAATCCGGCACCCAAGTTTGACTTACTTTCAAAAATAGCTTTGATCATTTCACCTCCCTTTCCACCTTTCTTTCATTGGGGAAGATTCGAACCTGGGGTTTGTTTTTTTTATAAGTGAAACTCTGATTTCTCAAAATGAAAGTCGACCTAAAAAGTCGAATTTTAGTGAATGGACCAAATATATGTTCAGTAATCTGCGCTCTCTTGTGCTTTGCAAGGTTTGGCCACACATGTTAACATGATCTAAAACCAAAAACCATAATGCCTCAAGCATTATCTGATTTAGACAAAAGTATGAGACATTAACATGCCATGATTATATTCTGAATATGAGTAGTTTAAAGATGTATGGTAAAATCTTCACTTACTGTCTAAGCACATAATTAATTGCAAAAAATAAATAAAAACAAAATAATCTTGTATCCTTTGTAAAACATCCACAACTATAAAAATCATTATAAACGTGTTAAGTGATAGGCGCTATTATAATAAGAATAAATAAAAATAGAAGTAAAAATAAATAAATTTTGACGTGCTGCAAACACTAGTGTAATTCTCCCAGGGTGACACAAAACAAAAGTAATAGTAGTGATAAAGTGTTGCGCAGGTCGGTAATTTATATTACCGACCTGCGCAACACTTTATCACTACTATTATAAAAATCATTGCCTTCAGATTTACAGAACATAAGAGCTGGCTCTCCCTAGATGGTCAAAAGCACATCAATCCAATTAGTCCAATATTTAAAACAAGCCTTCCTTACCACCCATGTAATACAAATATAATTATCATACAACATTAATCTCCTTATCTCCATAGGTTCTCAGCTTTATGCCTCACAAAAGTAGGGGTCTAGTTCTCCTGGTGAAGGTGGACACCCTAACATTACTTGAACAGTTAGAAGATGCTCAAGTTCTTCTTGCACAAATGTTGACCTCAAAAGAAATTGACCCTTTAAGAGAAGAAGCATCAACTTGGGCAGAGAAATTGAAGCGTGTTGGAGAAGTGTTGGAACTGTGGATAGAGGTGCAGGACCTGTGGCAAAATCTGGAGGAGATTTTTAGTAATTCCATGATTATCAAGGTTAGTAATCTAAAACAGAACTCAAAATCAATTATTATTTTTCAGGTGCGCTTTGAGTCTAAACTGTATCCACCTTATAGTGAAGCATATAGTGGTGACAATATAATATCTGATTATATGCCGAGGGGTAGAAGAATAAGAGATTGCCCCCTTGAGGTATTAGACTCACAGGCTCCCAAGGAGTCTGTAGCACATTTGATGTCTGCAGACACCAAGTTAAAGTGTAATGATATTGATGTTACAAAGTTTTGGAGTCCAGTAGCCAGATCAGCAATGTTTTCTGCCAGAGGTAGCCACTCGTTACCCAGGTGGTTGAGCCCCTGAGCCTTGAGTGGCCTTCTGGTCTTAAGCAGAGATGGGAGACTGGAACAGAAAGATGATAATCGTAGTGAGGCAAGCCGAGGTCAGTGGGAAGGAGAAGCAGCAAAGTCAAAAACAGTCCAAATTCAGCAACAGGAAGGCGAAACAGGAACACGCTGGATTAGAGAGTACAGGAACCACAATAATCTGGCAAAGGTTACAGAGACAGGAAGTGGCTTTTATAGGCCAAGAACCAGACACCTGACCAGACACAGCTGAAGTGAGTTGTCACTGATAACCTTGACTCTACAAGCAATAGTATCCGATCTCAGGAAAATTTGCAAAAGGCAGGCTGGTGTACTGGTAAGGAAAAGGTTTAGCACCATGTAAACCAGGGTTCGAAACCCAGCAGAGTCAGTTCCTCACATAAAGCCTCATTAGAGGAGAAATGCGTAGTGTGGTTTGGACACTCTTCTTTGCCGCAATTCTATGTGCTTGCATTTTATGCTTGCTTGAAGGACACTCATTTCGTGATTGTGTGGCGCCCACCATTGTTGAATACATGAGAGTGTAATTTTACATGTAAGCAGATATTTTACTTATTAGATGCTCTTCTATTCTTACAAATAATCTGGAACCACTTGCCATCATTTTTTGCATGTTTTGAGAGCATTACATCTTAAAGGACGAGAGAATCTAAGACATCTCAATCTGCTCACATTTCATGTGTTACAAACCCCTCGGAGTCTGTGAGTGTAATACCTCAAGGGGGCAATATCTTACTCTTCTACCTCTTGGAATATAATCAGATATTATTTTGTCACCACTATACCCTTCGCTATAAGGTGGAAAATTTCAGATAAAGCATATCCTCAAAGCGCACCTGTTCAATTTTCTTTCTGTTACAGCTTTTTTTTTGTGTGATATGGGACACACTCATTAGGTTGCCCCTGGGGTACAGACTAAAGTGCTGGGTTCACTCTTACCTTGTATTTTCACATTTGTAAATGTGTCCATAATAACCGCTTTGCGACAAAGGACGTATCAGGCACGTCCAACCGGCAACTCTGCGGTTGAACAAGAGGTTTTCGCTATCAACAATAGCGAAAACCGCTGTGGCGGTACTGACATATTTCTTCTTGGGTACCCACGATCGCTCCATGGAGCAAATCGCAGCATGATCCTCCAATATGGCTGCTGCCTTCTTGTGGGTAGAGCTTTGGAAGTGGCAAAAAATTCACTTCCGTCGCTTTGATGCTGTTGTTAGACTGCCCCTAGAGGCAGTCAGCAACATTGCAATGAAGAAGAAAAAAAGGGTTAATTAGCTCAAATCTAGGGTTAGGGTTAGAATAATGGTTATGGTTACAATTAAATTAGGGTTAGCATAAGGGATAGAGTTACAATTAAATTAAAATGAAAATAAATTAAGGGTTAGCATAAGGGTTGGAGTTAGGGTTAAATTTCAGAGTAAGGGTTACATTTAGAGTTAGGATTGGGGTCAAAAGGTGAAAATGGTTATAAAACAAAAATTGTGTAAATTATTTTTTAGGTCAAAGTTAGAAAAAGTTGTTTTTTTCTCATCATATTTTATGATTTTTTTACAGTAAATTATAAGATATGATGAACATAATGGTATCTAATATAAGGCCTTTTTATGGTGATAAAAACAATAAATAATTTTTGTGGATACAGTATGTGAGAAAGAAGAAAATTACAGCAAATACCCCATAAATGTCAAAACATTCCTTGTCACCAAAGGAAAGACAAGGTCAAAGGTCCTGTCATGGGTTTAAATGTGATGGACTACGATAGTTCATCCAAGAGACAAAGTGAGCAGTATTCCTTAGTGGCGTCATGATGTCAAAAGGATATAGTCCTAAATACTACTGCTGATTGTACGGTGCATTGAGCACCTCACTTTCTTAGAAGGCCCTAGAGCACCAAAATGAAGAGAGATAGTTGTGGAGAGATTCAAATAGCTGATTTCAGGCCACTATCTGATCTTTTGCTTAGGACCCCCTAAGACCACTCTGGCACGTGTACCTCAGTACTCCTTTCTAGCACGTGGCAAAAATATAAAAACCTTGTATCTAAACAAATTGTTTATTTAAAACAATTTTGGGTTGTGATTACTATTGTTATATATTTTTATTATATCTAAATAGTGCCTTTAATCTAGGTTTTTTTGTGTGTGAAAAAAAAAAAACTTTCCTATTAGCAACTTATAATCTTGTAAATCTCAACGTATCTTTAGGAACTACCTCGGGAAGCTAGACGATTTGCGAAAGTTAACAGAAGTTGGACACTGATGATGCGTTCAACGTACAAGACAAAAAATGTTCTACAGGTGACGTTTATAGTCCTTTGTCAGAGCACAGATGCCTTTATGTAGCAGGATGTTGACGCATGCAATACTTTCACAGGAATAGACAAGTCCTCCATGATTACTGTGTAATTTCTTTTTCTGTTGTCTTTGCAATGCATGTGCTTCTTGAACAGCTTTTACTAATGTGGTTCTAGGTGTGGAAATATACAGTAGCTATCTATTTTAAATTGCATTATTTAATTATAAACAGAAAACAACATGATTGAACAGACACCACAACATGCTTACGACAATGATAAAGAAGCAGTAATATTTTTTTTACAGCTGCATAGATTTATTCCCTAAAGATTCACTACTGTGACCTCTTTACAAAAGCAGCAATGCACAGTCTCATTTGAATTATATTTTCCACTGAATTCCTCAAATATCTGTTTTAACTAATTGCTTTATCAATTCTAAAGGAATAGGTTTGGCAGATTTACAGATGCAAAGTGTTCACATTTTACTTGTATTTAATAAAGTACTGGAACTGAAAGTACAAACAATTGTTTTCTTTATGATTTTCTTTGTATGTTACAGTGTTGCTGTACAGGAGATGTTCCCAAGGAGAGCCTACTGAGACATTTCTACCAGGAGCTGGAAATCTGTTACAGTTCGCTTAATTCTTACCTTGGCAGGACACGGCAGACCTTCTTCCGTTTCTATTTCCTGTCAGATTTGGCTCTATTGTCTGTGCTCAGGCGCCCTTGTGATATTAGATATCTCCAACACCATTTTAGGTATCCAGAATACTGAATGAGATTTCAGATGTACATTAATATAAAGTTTTTGTCTTGTTTAACTCTTTAAGCTCTAGAAATAGTGATCATAACTGTTTTCTTGAAGGTAATGTCAGTATCCAAAATCCTACAGTACAATTATTTTAATATTATGTTTACATGTCAAAATAACTATGCAGCATTATCAGGAGCAGCAGTTCTTTTTTAATATATCATAAATGGCCAAGGTCTGTATATTTTTGATTCACAACATTGCGCAAAGGGTTTGACCTTGTTATAATCTCCCCCCAACTAGTTTGTTGTTGTTTCACTTCCATAACAGCAGCTATTCTCTATGTAACAAACTTGTATCGTAGGATCAGGGCTTCAGAATCAATAAAGGTTGCCATTAGGGTCTTAGAAAGAGGGAGAGTCTTCTTTAACTGAGCTCAGATTACTTGTATATCTAGTGCTATCACTAATGTTTAGTTAACAAAACAAGTATAGCTTTATTAACAAACAAAACAAACGTGGGTTATACTTGATTTATAAATGATGCCCAAGCTGTATAACCCCTTACATGTACAAATAATAAATATATATTTTATGCAGGTCACTTTTTGGCGGCATTTCATCTATTGATGTGGAGGTTCTTGAGGAAGAGGAAAGTCCAAGCTCTGAAGAAGAATCTCCAGAATTGTCTCTTCCAGCCCTGGACTTCTTAAGTGTTCGATCTGGTAATGAAGGTTTGTTGTCTGTTGGACAAAGAAGCACAACACACGTCACAGACACAGAAAGTATATTTCAAAGGTCACTTCAATCTGTAAGTTGAAGCTTGGCTCAAGCTTTCAAGCATTCCTTGAAATAATTTCATTTATATGTCATTTTATTTTTTTTTCCATCTGTTTGGGGAAACAGTGTTATGTCCTGAACATTTTTTGAGGAAGAGGTTACTGTAAGGCACAGCTGGATATAGTGAGAGTATGTAGCAGTGGCTGAACACACTTAAGAGACAAATGTTTTGATTTGCTAGACCAGTTACAATCTATGATCCATTAAAAATGAACATCAGCTGCTTCTCACAAATGAATAATTATGGCATTAAGTGTCAGCTCAAATGCCTGACAAAATCTAATGTGTAGTGCAGATAATTAAGCTTGCCACATCAGAAAAAATCCAATAATATTAAAGTGGAATATGAAGAATGCAACAACTAAAGGAAAAACACATCTCCCCTTAAAACAATTAATAAAAGCAAGGTTCTTTCCCCACGAAGCTCACATGAAGAATACTTTGGTGGTATAACCCAATCAAGTCTTTACTCCATCACCCTTGGTATGGGGACAAACGTTGGTAAATCATAATTATGACCCAGTTTTTCAAGGTGATAACATGACATGTTTTCAGGGTATAGTTTAGTTAGCTTGATTCATGTTCCCACCTGTAATGAAGTGGTGGAGGTAGTAATCTGGCATCTGTACAATGCTCTCTACAAATAAAATATTTTGGTCAAAGAAATGATTTCCTCCAGCCTTAGCTATGGTGACCCACAGATTATGACTGGAGCTGTTCCACTAGTAACATAGAAACATAGAATGTGTCGGCAGATAAGAACCATTCGGTCCATCTAGTCTGCCCAATTTTTTTTGAGTACTTTTATTAGTCCCCCGTTCCCGGTCTTATAGCTAGGATAGCCTTGTGTCTATCCCACGCATGCTTAAAATCCTTGACTGTGTTTACCTCTACCACTTCTGCTCGAAGGCTATTCCATACATCCACTACCCTCTCAGTAAAGTAATACTTCCTGATATTACTTTTAAATCGTTGCCCCTCTAATTTAAGACTATGTCCTCTAGTTGTGGTAGTATTTCTTCTTTTAAATATACTCTCTTCCTTTACTGTGTTTATTCCCTTTATGTATTTAAATGTTTCTATCATATCCCCCTGTTACGTCTTTCCTCCAAGCTACACATGTTAAGATGCTTTAACCTTTACTGGTAAGTTTTATCCTTCAACCCATGAACCAGTTTAGTAGCCTTTCTCTGAACTCTCTCCAAAGTATCAATATCCTTCTGGAGATACGGTCTCCAGTACTGCGTACAATACTCCAAGTGAGGTCTCACCAGTGCTCTGTACAATGGCATGAGCACTTCCCTCTTCCTACTGCTAATACCTCTCCCTATGCAACCAAGCATTCTGCTAGCATTTCCTGCTGCTCTATTGCATTGCCTACCTACCTTCAAGTCCTCTGAAATTATTACTCCTAAATCCCTTTCCTCAGATGTTGAGGTTAGGACTGTACCAAATAGTCTATATTCTGCTTTTGGGTTTTTAGAGATGTGAGCCGCGCTGCCTATTTACGGAGCTTGTGTGCTCTGAACAGAGAGCACTCAAACCCCGAAAATACATCCCGGACACAGACGGCAGGTGGAAATTCGTATACCTTTCATGCTGGTCGAATTGTCAACAGAGTACGTGAATCAGCTGCCGTTGGCCCCTTGGATATATCTATGTGACTGTTCGCAGCACACAAGCGCCCGGAAATACACAAGATACATCGTGCCCCTGAGTGACAGGTGTGCTCCGGACTGGCAGAACACCTGTCACTCAGGGGCACAATACGCCTCTGATGACAATGCATTTAGATGTGAAAGGCAACAAACTAACGTAAATAGCACAGAATAAAATTTCTTCCATTAATTCAAATTTGATTATGGTAACCATAAACAATTCTCCCAAATTTTAAACTTTTTGCCACATATAAATGAAAATGTTCTGGAAAAAAAATTTTCAGCAAAAAGTTGGATAAAATGATTGACAAAATTTCGGTAAGTTACTTATTTTTATGAGCAGATTTTAACTTTGAATTAACCTTGTTTTCCTTTTGATGACCTGTGTAGTTTCTTTCATGTAATGTAGCAAAGTGTAAACTATAATCTCAATGATTACTGTGCTGATCTTATCTCAGGCAGGTGCATCTCTAGAGAGAAATCAACCCATTCCACACAAAGAGCCTGATAAGAGGATGAATGCAGTGGCAGTCAGAGCCCACGCTGGTGAAATGTTACAACTGGATGAAAAAGTGAGTTCAGACGTTTTCCACAATATAAATTAATTTGTTAATTAAGAGCTACCAAACATTATTTTCATTTTTTATTCTATTACAGAGGCAAACGTTTAGTGGCCCTAGTTTTAAGAAACAATTTATGATATATGCCATGTTATCTTTTGACGCACAGTCACCATGCGCCACTGAGATGCATGCAGGTAGATCCATTTGCCACTGTCACTTATTACTTGTATTAATTTTACATGTAATCCTAGGTTCGATATGTTATTGGTGTGGATTTTTTTGGTTTCCAAGTATTTTATGTAATATTATTAAGTAAATTACTTGATCTCTGTCTGCCATTAGGTTGCCATTGCTCCGTGTGTAGGAGTTTGGCTCAGTAAGCTTCAGGAAAATGTACGGGAAACAATGAAGACCAAAATCTATCAAGTAACTGAAGACATTAATCATGGAATGCCTTTCGATGAATGGACACAAAAGGTACCCAAAATGAATATTTAATGATATGGTAGATTAAAAGAATTAAATACAAACCTGCTCTAGGAAACTACAAGCACTATGTACCAGATACTTTCCCTTTTATTCATCATAGTGGTTTGAATTATAACATGTCCCTTGTTCATTATATGGGATGAATTACACTACATTTGCATAAAATCAATCAGACAGGCCTGTCAAATGTGAGTCTTCTGTTATATCACTCTCTTCATTGTAAAATGACATTTTTGCAATTATTAATATTTAAAATAAAAAGGTTTTTTTCAGTTCTCTAACCCAAATACACTTTTTGAGATGTACATCAGGGGTTATGTATAAATGTTCCTACAAACAAAAGGTTCAATAGCCATAATACATAGGAAAAGATGGTTGTGCCTATACTTTCGTGTGCGAGAATGGAACCTCTACTAAGCCATGTGTGGAAGACCTTCTCTGACACTTAACAGGTGCTGAAAAGTGCCAAGCGCCAGAGCAATCCAGTCGTTCAAGACAGGTGCACCTTCTTAATACATCCTCCCATTCTATTTACTGAGAAAAGTAAAATTCATTAATGTTCTGGGTCACATAGTCATCTTTTATGATATGCAAAAAAAAAAACAAGTTTTACTCTGCTTGCTATAATATTATGATGTTGTTTTCCTCATGTTTCTCACTCTAGTACACAGCACAGGTGACTCTTCTTGGTTTGCTTTTCCTGTGGACAAGAGACTGTGAAAACTTTATTACGGAGATGAAACATGATCGTAAGGCATACCGTGCTCTCAAAAAATATTCTGGATTCCTTTCTAAACTGTCCGCAGTGTCTTCCAGAGGATATTGGAAACATTCTGAGGATGCCATCTCCCAATGCCAGAGATTGAAGCTGGAAAACATGATAATGGTATAAGAAGTAGAACAAAGAAAGCTACATAATAAAGATAGAGTGGTTGGGGGTAACCCGAATAGTAAATATATATTAACAAAGAGAACAGAACAGAGCAAAATCAAAACAATGAATCTTAAATTAAACAGTAAAGCAGTTTAAAATTAGGTGCATGTAGCTTTAATAGAACGTTTGATAAAAAGCAGAACCAATTAGATTCAGGTTTTGGTGGTATATCCCCTTCTACTGTTAGGACACATATAGTAGACAAAGACTAACAAATAACATCAAAAGAGAGTGCAAAATGCTAAAAGAACTGGACTGAGTAGTTGAAACGTAGTTCCTGATGAAGCAGGTAGCGAAACACGTGTCAGGCGTTTCAACTACTCAGTCCAGCTCACATTTATTCCTGTATTACAGCTAATGTTTCTATAGTGCAACCCCTTTCATGGAGTTATTTTGTAACCGGCATTCTTTGGAGCCGGGTGTTTGCTACCTTGCGTGTTTTTTTACGTGTGGGTTTTTTTTCTTGGGAGAGATGATATACTGGGGATATGTATTGTTACCTACTTACTAAACATAAACGAACAAAGGTGGCTACATTATAGGAAAAGAAAAATGGGGGTAACGCGATTGGTAATCTATTAGCAACAAGAGCGGAAAACTACAGGTAAGTGATTTACCACATAGAAATGATATTGTTAAAATCAACTGCATATAGCTTTAATGAAATGTAAGTTAAACATCAACACAACACAGAAGCAGGTAGTATGCCAGCTGTACCCACCTACTAAACCACATATGACCACATATAACCATTTATGTGCATATATTGTGTGTACCAATACCTATAAGTATCACTACAATGTTACAATTTGAAAAACTATCTTTGGTACACCATATTTGTGTGTCTTCATGTTTGTGTTTTGTCTGGGTATATGTGGTCATATGTGGTTTAGTAGACGGGTATAGCTGGCATACTACCTGCTCCTGTGTTGTGTTGATTTTTAACTTACATTTCATTAAAGCTATATGCACTTGTTTTTAACAATATCATTTCTATGTGGTAAATCACTTAGTTTTCCACTCTCGTTACCTACTTACTATTAAAATTGGATCCTATCCTCCCCTTCCCCATAATATCTATAAGCAACTTTTTGATACCTTCTACCACTTATCCATAATTAATATATATATACATCCTGTGGTTGGTTCGGTCTTCATATGTTGCTTCCGTCCATACTTTAAACATATTATTCACTTTCTGAAAGGTCTGAAATGGATATTGCTTCTTGGGCTGAACTGAGTTAGTCGTTTTTTCATTATATGTGCGGTACACTACCACCAACACTGACTATTTTGTCTATTTATCTACTAATACATTGTAGTACATACTTCTTTTAGCATTTTGCACTCTCTTTTTATGTTATTTGTTAGTCTTTTTCTACTATATATGTCCTAACAGTAGGTGGGGATATACCACCAAAACCTGATTTTTTTTATCAAACTTTCTATTAAAGCTACATGCACCTAATTTTAAACTGCTTTACTGTTTAATTTAAGCTTCATCGTTTTGATTTTGCTCTGTTCTGTTCTCTTTGTTACCATATGGTATAAGAAGTATATTAGTTTGTTTTATTGTAATGAAAAGTGAACAGTTCTATAAGTTAGAGTGATTGTACCTCACCGTGCCAGTGACTGAAGCTGGAAAACATGAAGACGGCATAAAAAGATTTTAATTTATTACTATTTTATTGTGATTATAGCAACTATATAGCACAATTCTTTCTTATATACATGTTTTTATCATTTTTCTTTTCTCTGTTGTGGAAACTTGTGGTGATTTCTCAGTAGCCCTATTATGTTACGTAGGTGTAAAAGAATGGCTACCCAAGCTTGGTAGCACCTCTGTACATGGCAAAGGCACTGGGTAGTGGCAGGCTGTTAGGGCTTTGGAAACAAAATGGGGCCCCACAGAGCAAGTCAATAATAAATCCAGGTGACAGGTAACAACCAGGAACAAGCGGGGCAGTGATATGTCCTTTGAGAATGCTATAACCCCTTCCAGTGCCAGTGGAGCCTAGGGCACGCAGGCTTCCTTGACACATAGCTCCTGCGGGGGGGGGGGGGGGGGGGGGGGGTTGGGGCTTCTTGACCCACAGAGGGTCCAGAGTCAGCATGGAGTCTTCTGGCCTTAAGGGACCCCAATCACTCAGGCTGTCAGGAGGTATAACACAACTTGAAACAAAAAGGGTATTTCACAACAGCCCCACATGCTTACCATGCCCACTTGGTCAGTCCCACCTAATCTGTTCTGGTTCATGTATAACATGGTGCATATGAAAATGTAATATTTATTTGCATGTAATCATGGCACAGCAGAACTTCCTATGTCATTCATCAAAATATACCGCAGGATGACTGTAACAACGTGTTTTTAATACCCTTTATGGATTTTTGATACATACACACATTCAATTATAAATAATCATTGATCATCTACTACTATAGTATTTTATAGCTGACCTCTGACCTGATCCCATTTAAGTCATTTCCCCATGCTCTGGCCTAGGTCCTTTTTGTTTTGACAGTAAATTTAATGTAGTATTTAGTCATTCACATGACGAAAGATCTGCTAACATCCTTTAACCTTTCACACGTGGAAGAGCCGATTTCACTTTGTGAACCTCGTGAGACAAACTTAGATTTACACACAAAACATATTGTATATTTTATATTGTAAAATTTAAACTTTCTTGAAAAAGGTGTTTTTATTTTTTTTAATTTTTTTTTTACCATACTATGTTTTTGAGCCGTGAATTTATTTCACATAACAAATTATAATATTAGATATATTGTCTTGTAATAAAATGTAAACTAGATAATCCACATATCTATTCACAATATTTACATTATTTAATAGATTTAATAGATTTTTTAATACAAATAATTATGTTGTAGTTATGTCAGCAGTTTTTATTCCAGTGTCTCTAAACTTAGTTTTCCACTTTCGAATATTTTTAAATGTTTCTAGCATTTTTTTTTTTTTTAATAAATATTGACTGGAGAAGAATTTAATATTTCAAAAGGAGAATATAAGGGCAATCACACGTGCTCTGTAAAAAAAACGGAATTAACTGCAGTCACGTTGAGATGTTTTGTTTTAAATATCATAAAATAGATATTTTAGTTGATATTAGTTTTCAAAAAGTAATGCCACAGGTATACACTGTAAAATATATTTGCAGTATCATCACAATCAAGATTGTAAGCATCAGTAGGTATACTGTATATGTTACCTCTGTACAATATGACCAGATATATTGACTGTAGATCACATAGTTTAAGAAATTAGATTTACTAGGAAGACTGGATCAAAAGCTGTAATGATAGGTAGAAGGGTTGAACTTGATGGACTTGTGTCTTTTTTCAACCTAAATTACTATGTTACTATGTTACTATGTTACCTAAGAACTGGCATTGAGTGAGAATTAACAATTAAAATGCTAGCGTATTAATGTTTGTATTTTGTTGTAGAACACAATAACTAAAATTTAAAAAAAATGTTGTTAACAAAAATCAGTTTCTTTACAATCTGGTATAATGTTTATTAATTATTTCTCTGGAACCAGCAACTGCTTTATCTCCGTGATGTCATGGACGCCATCACATCCCAAAAATACATTGAGATTTCAGATTTTGAGTGGAAGAAACTCACACGATTTTATCTCAAAGAGAGTGGTTAGTAAAAATATATATTTTTTCTTTATTTATTGCAAATATACACCATAATTACCTTAAATTCTAGCATACACATTTTGAGAGCTCATTATTTCAAGAATAAATTTGTGAAAATATATTTCTGTCCCCTCAATTTCAACTTTTAATTATTACCATATTTTTGAAAAGTAATATTTTGTTCCTTTTTTTTTTATGTGACGTATGTTTTCTTTGAATCAATGATACAATACAATTCTTAAGTTTCTTGTAGCTTATTCAACATTGGCTTTAAGGATGCCAATGCATATTCATGTTGTAGGAGCTGAAACAATACAGAGATAAGCAACTAAAGTTGCTAGATTTGCAGCTTCATAGGACACTGTCGTGTCACATATTGTCATGGAATATGTTTGCCTCTTGCTCTGTGGCTTGCAAATTTATTTTCAGAATTGAAATACCTTAAACACGTGTCTTCATTTCAAAGTATTAAAACAATTGCAATGTAAATTACTGTGAATTATGAGCTAAACTGGTATTGTACAAAAGAAATGTCTTGATTTTATTAATTATTGTACATACAAAGAAGGTTTTTAGTAATTCAGATTGTTTCAGTGATCCAAATAGTCTTTTAAATTAGGTCATTCACACATCACCATAATGCTGCAGTAATGACATGAAACTCAGCAATTTTAGCTAATCTGCCGAGCCAAATTGGTAGCCTCGAAAGCTATCTTTAGTAATCCCCTGAATACAAAATTAAAATGTAATAAAATAAATAATTTAATATAAACATAATTAAAATAATTATGCATATGCATGATATATATATATATATATATATATATTATAATACTATATAACTTAATAAATTAAAATACATTATAAAATTATAACGCATATACAATAAAAAAATATAGAAATACATAGTTTAGTATACATATATAAATATATAAAATACTTATTGCATCTAAATACAATAATATAAGGCAATACATAAGTAAATAAATATACATACATACAACACAAATAATACTTAATATAAGTATATATTGCAATAAAGATAATACAATAAAAACCAACACATATATTCCATATGCCAGTTAGTAACGCCAAGGAAAGTTAGGGAATGCCCACCTGTCAAGGAAAGAGCTATACAATCCCTATTGATTCATATAGTCCTTGCTGTGAAGTTGGTGATTGTTAGAAATTGTAAATCAACCACCATTCCATCTTGTTTAAAACTGGAACAGCAGATTCAGTATCAAGCCCAAATGGAAAAGGCCTTTTGGTCTAATAATGGAAAATCGTTAACAGCATATGAAGGAATTTGGCACAATTGGCTTAATAGAAAAAATACTTTATAATTTAAATTTAACAAAATGTGTACAGACACCAACCTAAGAATGAATGTGGTGTGAATGGAGTGTAAATGAAGTATGAGGATAGAATGGAGAGATAAAGTAATATCTATATTACGGCTTAGTTGGAATTTTTTATTGATGATAAAAAAAAAAGAAAGATAGGGATTTCCAACAGATAAATATACACTGAACAAAATTAGAAATGCAACACTTTGGTTTTTGCCCCCATTTTTCATGAGCTAAACTCAATGATCTATGACTTTTTCTATGAATCTCAAAGATTGTTCTAAATCTGTGTTAGTGAGCACTTCTCCTTTACTGAGATAATCCATCCACCGCAAAGGTGTGCCTTAGACTGGCCACAATAAAAGGCCACTCTAAAATGTGCAGTTTCTACAACATGAGGTGATGGCCGTGGATGAATGGCACAACAATGGGCCTCAGGATCTTGTCACGGTATCTCTGTGCAGTCAAAATGCCATCAATAAAATGCACCTATGTTCGTTGTCCATAACATAAGCCTGCTCATACCATAACCCCACCACCACCATGGGCCACTCGATCCACAATGTTGACATCAGCAAACCGCTCACCCATACAACGCTATACACGCTGTATAATTTTGTTGAGTGTATATAAACATATAACATATATTATTTTACACATCAACATAACAGCTCTTGTGGAATAACAATTCTGTCAGGTCAGCTATAGGGTGGCATCACCTCAACGTTCACTTTCAACAGCTGTTAATCTATATGTACCTACTTACCTTTATGTCACGTATATCACAGTGCCATTTCATGTCCACAGTGTGGATGCCAACACTGATAAGCAATGCACCATTGTCCACTGTGGAAATGAGAGGGTACCTTTAAATATGTGAATGCATTAGACAGGGGCGTGACTGGAAACCATTGGACCATGGTGGTAAAATTGCTACGGGGCCCTCTGACCACATAGCATAAAACCACTGGATACTACCAGCGCAATACATCGCCACTGACAACCATACCAGCTTTGACCACACATCACTTGTAAGTGCAATGGTCGCACTTCAGCTGTTATTCCCAATCTGGGACAAATTTGTGTCATACATGGAAGCATAAATGGTACAGTTTTATGAAAATAACATATTTGAGCATAATAATTTAATAAGAAATCATTTATACTTTGACAAAGGAAATGTATTATGATGTTTTAGTAAAGCTAAAGCTCTACAGCTTAATACCTAACACTTATAATTTCTTTCACAGATGGAATGCAGATGCTTGAGATTAATATACTTGATGTAGAGTATCTATACGGGTGTGAGTTCTATGGAGCCCATAGTGGTTTAATTATGAATCCTGTCACTGAAAAATGTTTCCTTAAAATATCACAGGTAATTACTGATTGTTATTATTATGTCTGAAATAAACTACACATTCAGCAATACAATTTTTATCTGGCTTAAAAGAATATTGCTAGATAACATAACCATGGTAATCATTTTGTTAAACTAAAGGAATTAGCGAATAACGGTATCATTTTACATGTTTTCCCGAATTTTTTTTTATATAAATGTATTGGAAGCCATTCACTGTAAGTGAGGTGCAGCAGGATTTAAAGATTTAACTAATCAGGGCCATTTGAGCTCTTCTTGCAGGATAATCCCTGCACAACATATGGTGGCAACTATCCACAAAAAAGTGAGGTGTGGCTAAATTAAGGCGAGATTAACTTTTTATTTCACCAATTTAGCTACACATTGAGCAGAGACAAACCTAGTGAGATTCTCCTGCTAGAAAAACACACCAGGCTTGTCCCTGCACAATGTTTAGGTAAGTCAGTGAATGTCACCCAGGCGGTATCTTACTACTGGCTTCAGGCCGATGTTAAGTCTATTGAGGCAATAGCAGGACTGGTATTTTTTCTGAAGAAAAGGTGGCAATCCTGCCTGCAGCTCGCATTCTCCTCACTTTAATGAATAACTCCCTTGAGACGTTTGTGATTAGGCCAGGCCTGGTTTTATTTACAGTTAAGATATGTTTTAGTAGATTGGAAATGATACTGGTAGAAACAAGTTGCTCTAAGGAAATAAAATAGCAATCCAGAAATTAGGTTAGCGCACAAACATGTATTTATATTGATCAAAAGATTGTTTTACAACACGCAATTCTGTATATGACCATAAAGAGCTCCAAGTATGAAGTTAGGAAAGCCAACTCACCAGTACCACAACCCCAGCTCAGCAATACATATTAAGACAGTACTCAACACTCCATCATTTGGAACTGGTTTTTATTTCACCAAGCTAGCCATCTTTCCACCTTATAATTGTTTGTCAAACTTTGTCAAGCTCGCAGCAAGAGACCCTTGTTTTTGCATGGGAACAGCAGTGGTGGCCTAGTTATGGTTCCCCCTGCTGATCCCATGCATAAACAAGGGTCTCTCTCTGCGCTAACAGAGAGAGCTGGTCGCTGACCAGACAGCTGCAAACCAGTTTATCCCCACACTAGGAACAACTTACATTTCACTTGTGCTTCTATATTAGAAGCACAAGTGAAATATAACGTTTAGTGTTCCTTTAATGAGTCTATTTCTTAATACAAGTTGGTTATATAACAATAAAATAACTACATTCAGAATAAACATGTTTTAGTAGTTTGTAAATAGTGTCAACTCCTCATCTAGTTTTGGAATTAATATTGTTTATTTAATTCTGTTATATTTTAACATAATTGTAAATTAAAGAGTACATTGTGTTATTTGTTGGGTTGCTTTTGTAGCACTGTTCAACTTGCATAATGTTATTGTCTGTTCTAACACACAGCAGTTGTATTAGGACATTTTGTATATTTCATTGTTGCACGTCTTTGTGTGTTGTGTTGTTTGAATGGCATGTAAATTAATACAATGGATATTTGCCCCAAGTTGAGTCATTTAGTGACTTCATTGCTGTGAGGACATTTATAAATGGTACTTATTGTTATCTGTTGGCACTAATAAAATGAAGTGAAGGATTTTTGGTTTTACCTACAATGCAGGATTAAAGGACAACTGTAGCAAAAAATGTACTTATGTTTAATTGAAAGATTGTATCAAGTGCAATGATGTATAAAGGACATCTTTAAGGAAATAATACAAATAAAGTTCCTTATTGAGCCTTCTTTACTACATATCATTCTCTCACCGGGCAGACATCTTGTTTAGAATCTTGGGTCAGATCTGCACTCACCTTGGTTCATGACCAAAGATTCTAAACAAAATGTCTGCATCCTAGTGGTGCTATGTGGGGTAAAGATGGATCAATAAGGTAGTTTATTTGTATTATTTTATTAAAGCATTTCTATATAAAATGCCTACATTTGATGCAATCCTTTAATTAAACACAACTTCATTTTTGCTACAATTGTTCTTTAATCTGTGATGTAAACTAAAACAAAAATGGACATGTACATTATTATGTTGCCTACATTTCTCTATACATGCAACGCTGTCTTTGCACAAAGGTGCATTTCTGTACATAATCCCGAAAATAGTGGCAAGAACTTGTGAAATTATATCACTCAACAGAATATAAGTGGCAAAGATGAAGCCCGAGTATGTCTATGTAAATGTACGGAATGAACACACTGAGGTCTATTCACTAAACATCAAATATCAAAAATAAGTCATTAATAACAGAATTGTAAAGATATGCAAATTAGAGAATCTTTCCATCGCAATTATTAATGTCTGATTTTTATGATTTGATGTCCTATTTCATCAATATTGAGCATTTGACAAACCTTAAGTTATTATGTCTATCTCACATACTATATTTGTTTAAAGATGTTGCAGCAGGCAAGTGGTGTGGTCCTCCAAGGAGATCATGGAGTTGGCAAAACAGAAACAATAAAGGTACTCAGAGCAACTCTTAACCAGTTTACATGAAATTGATTTTAATGCCTTAATATATAATATAGTCTACATGGTCCTGGACTGTATTACGGAAATGTAGAGCCATTATTATTAAAAATACTAGCATTGTAGTGACTGATGTAATAAGATACCTGTAAATGGGGATGAAGACTAATGAGTCTATCCACTAAAATTCGAGAATAGCTCAAGGAGGTTGACTTTCATTTTAAAACTAAGTCAAATTGGGCACCCGAAAAATAGCTTTGATCATTTTGCCTCCCATTACTTTAAATGGGGAAGATTTCAACCTGTTTTTGTTTTTTTCTAAGTCAAACCTCCAGAGTCGACCTCCTCGAGCTATTCTCTAATTTTAGTGAATAGAACACATAAGAGTCATGTCTTCTAATATGGAGAAAATACTGTGAATATTCTCCACAAACTCTTTGATAAGCATATAGGTTCCCTACATTTATCATCTTTATCATCATTACCATATTTGTGGTCAACATAATCGATGTATTTATCTCTAGCACACACACTACTAATTTCAGACTACAAGGGCTCAGGACACTAGGCTTTCTGCCTCTAAGAAAAAAATCAAATCATTGCTTCACATCTACAGCTGCAGTAGTACACTGCCCCAGTTTGTGGAAGACAGAATTTAATAAACCAGTAAAGTGTGGATATATGTGCTCTGCTCAAATACTGTCTATAATCCAGTTTCAAAACTAATTAATTTATTTTGTGTTACTTTAGGGCTTGTCTTATTTACTGGGAAATTTTCTTTTTGTGTTCACGTGCTCTCTAACATCGGACATATCTGCTATTCCAAGAATACTTAATGGAACAGCTCTGGTGAGTATCTAAAGCTAGCTTAGGAGAGAACAATCAATGCACTCGTCCAATAGTTGACATATAACAGAGGGAAAATGTTCATTTACACATGGAACATCCCACATGTAACAAGACATAGAACAATGCACATTCTTTGGCCTGTTTACAGGTTATATTGGCTTGGGAAGCAAATAAATGTTTCATTACAATCCAGTCTAGACGGTTGTAACAGTCTATAAACCCTGTGAAACATTTCCACTGAGGATAGACATTTTAAAATTTGCTGTAGCTGTGCCTTCATTTCAGATGTTTACCCTGTAGCAAACTTCTCTATATTCTTCCTGCAATGTATTGTATTCTTTCTTTTTTAAGTAACAAAAAAAATAGCATCATACATAAATACATAAAAAATATACATAGATGTAAACATCCAATTTAAAAAGGATTGCAATGAAAAAATATACATTATAGAGTAAAGTATACTCTTAAAATTCTTAGAAATATCATTAATCCTTTAAATAGAAAAATTCAGGTTCGATCCCAAATAAACACAGAACAACTAGTAAATACAAAGACAAAAGAACGACATAGACTGCAGTGCAGACGGAAACACTCTTAAATAAAATAAGATGATTTTTATCAAATCTTCCCTCTTCCTTCTTTTTGCTCCCCTGTATTCATTGTCCTATTTTCTAATTTGTAAGTTGTGATTAAATAAATGCCTGAAGTCAAAATTAGGTTTTTGTGATATCTTCTGCTGTAATTTCTGATCTGTCTTTGAGGCATAATTAAATACTGTGTGGAGCATTTTATAAGGGATTGAAAGCAATGGTAAACAGTGCATGTTACATAATTGCAGCAATTGAAATCTGTTTTAAAACTGTATATTGTTCTGCACTAATTTGGACAATATGATGTTAATAGACCAAATTAATAACAATTTAGTATTAATTGAAATAATCTTGTGCAAATTAGCTATTGCTGATAAAAATTAGTTTCAAGGTACAGTATGAGAAAACAAAAATATATATATAAATGATTTCATTCAAACATGTTCTGTTTCATTTCTATTAAAATAAAGTTACATTTTCACCTCTCAGCAAAACTAACTGAGCATGGTAAAGTATAGTTCCTACCTATAAATAGTTAGCCAGACACAGACAGTAACATAGAGCATCTCACATCAATAGTAACACAAGGCGCCAATAGTAACACAATCTAATGCCTTAAAGTAAATAGGTGGGCAGGCACATATGTTGATATATTATAGTTTATATCAGCATTTAGTTTGCAGAAACAGACATAGAATGGTATAGATTCCATCCCTATGTAGTTAGCCAGACAAATACTGTATTTGCTCGAATATAACCGATGACCATGATTATTCCCTCCCCTCCCCCAAACTTTGGATCTTAATTTAGGGACAAAAGGCTTAACTATAAGATTACTCTATAGGGTAAAAGTTTTTTTTTATTTCCTTTCTCTGTCTTCCTCCATTCCAGTTCTTCTGCTCACCTTTCATTATTGTCCCCATAGCAGCCAGACTTGCCAATGTGTCCCCAGACTTGCCAATATGTCTGCAGACTAAACACTGCATTTCCAGGATTTCCAATATGTCCCCAGACTTGCCAATATGTTCCCAGACTTTCCAATGCATGCCCAGACATTCCAGTATGCTCCCAGACTTGCCAATATGCCCCCAGATTTCCCAGTATGCCTCTAGACTTGCCATTATTCCCTCAGACTTGCCAATATGCCCCAAACTTGCCAATGTACCTCCAGACCTGTCAGTATGCCCCCACACTTGTCAATATGCTCCCAGACTGGTCAGTGCACCTCCAGACTTGTCAGTGCACCTCTAGACTTACCAATATATCCCCACACTTGCCAATATGCCCCACAAATTGCAAATCCACCCCAACTTGCCAGTGCACCTCCATCTTGCCAATGCACCTCCAGGCTTGCCAATATGCCCCAGATTTGCCAATGCATCCTCAGACTTGCCAATATGACCCTAGACTTGCAGATGCAACCCCGCACTTGCCATTGCACCTCCAGAGTTGCCAATGCACATCCAGACTTACCAGTGCACCGCCAAACTTGAAAATATGAACCTGGACTTGCTAATGAACCTCCAGACTTGCCAGTACACCTTCAGATGTGACAATATACCCCTGACTTGCCAATGCAAATCTTGCTAATATGGCATCAAACTTGTTAATGCACCTCCAGACTTGCCAATATGCCCCCAGACTTGCCAATATGTTCCCAGACTTTCCAATGCATCCACAGACATGCCAGTATGCTCCCAGACTTGCCAATATGCCCCCAGATTTTCCAATATATCTCTAGACTTGACATTATTCCCGCAGACTTGCCAATGTGTCCCCAGACTTGCCAATATTCCCCAAACTTGCCAATGCACCTCCAGACCTGTCAATATGCCCCCACACTTGTCAATATTCTCCCAGACTTGTCCGTGCACCTCCAGACTTGTCAGTGCACCTCTAGACTTACCAATATATCCCCACACTTGCCAGTGTGGCCCCAGATTTGCCAATATGCCCCCCAGATTGCAAATCCACCCCAACTTGCCAATGCACCTCCATCTTGCCAATGCACCTCCAGACTTGCCAATATGGCCCAGATTTGCCAATGCATCCTCAGACTTGCCAATATGACACTAGACTTGCCAATATGCCCCTAGACTTGCCCATGCAACCCTGCACTTGCCATTGCACCTCCAGAGTTGCCAATGCACAACCAGACTTACCAGTGCACCCCTAAACTTGAAAATATGAACCTGGAATTGCTAATGAACCTCCAGACTGGCCAATACACCTTCAGATGTGACAATATACCCCTGACTTGCCAATGCAAATCTTGCTAATATGACTTGTTAATGCACCTCCAGACTTGGCAATATGCCCCCAGACTTGGCAATATGCCCCCAGACTTACCAATGTACCCTTATAACTTGCCAATGCATGCCCAGACTTACCAATGCTCCTCCAGACTTGCCAATGTACCAGGACTCCCTGGTATCTAGTGGGGCAGCTAGAGGATGTCTCTGTACACAGACATCTTCCGATGCTGCCTGACACTTCCGCTGGAACTTCTGAGATTAAACGTTGGAGCCCCAGCGGAAGTGTTGGGCAGCATTAGAGGAAATCTGCACACAGTGCACAGACATCTACTGGCTTCCTGCTGGGGGGATCCAGATCCCCTACCACTCCACAGGGGAACAGTACACTACTCTGATGGTCCATGTTATAGGCCAAATATTATGGTTATTATGGATTATAAGATGACCTCGTATATCAAACGAGGGATCTTTTTTATTACATGTGCTCTGAAGAAAACCTTGTCTTAAAAAATACATAAGCTGCTCTGGATTATCTTACCTATGATGCTCAGCCAACATCAAGCTAGACGTTTGGCTGTGAATAATGGAAACTGTAGTTCACAGCTAATGTGACTTAGCGTACTGTAACTACAGTTCCAATAAGGCTCAGCCGGACATGAATCTAGCCTTCAACAGAAGTTTAATTGACAGGTGTTATTTGGGAGCCTAGGGATTATTTATTTGGGTCCACTCCCGTTCCACCTCATTATGGGGGTCATCACAACCCTGGTAGTCCTAGGAGCATTCCTGGTGGTCCATGCGAAAATTATCCCTCGCGGTCTGTGGTAGCAGCAGGCTAGTGTCCTAATCTAGGAAATGAGAAATTAAGGTATTTTGCAGACACATTAAGGACTTATACAACAACACACAAATATGGGAAAAAAAACTCCTAGATAGAAACCTATGAAAGACATAAAGTGAACTGTACTGACTGACTTAGATCTCAACCACAGCAATGTTTGGTTGGTTCTGTCTGCCTAATGTGCTATATATAGCATTTTTGTCTTTTTGTTCACAAGAAAAAGTTAAGTGGATAGAATGTTAGTGCAGACTTTAACACAAGAGTTTCAGCAGGCTAAACAGTTACATCATTATATGCAATACTTATCCAAACATCTGTCTACAGGGATCTAGAGCTGAACTTCGTTAGAACCCAAACCAAAGTTTATCTAAATATTGTGCATCTCTAGGAAAAAGCTACTAAACTATTTTATATTGTCTCTATCTATGTTTATTTCAGTATATGCATACAAAATATAAATCCAAACAACAGGGAGCCTCTAACAATATACATTCCAAACCACATTACTGGTTGCTAATTTTAATTCTGAAATAAAATCATGTGACTCACCTTGTATTTCCCACTGTTTGTTACCTCAGACTTGGCGCAATGTAAAATTAGCATTCCCAGAAAGAGGCAAGTGGTGTTTTTAAAGTCTGTTTATATTTTAATGCTACATCTTTTCATAGGATAGATCCACTTTAATGTGTTCAATACCTGTGAGTAAAACATACTGTGCTGGTTCCACATACGTGCAGTCCTCTGATTAATTGTCCAAAGTACATTGAAATATGCAAGCAGGGAAAAGAAAAATGTTGGTGCGCTAAGCTAATGGCTCAAACAATATAAATGTATAAAATAAAGCCTACCAAACAGGTGTGAACATGCGACAAATACAGTGTGATTGGCTGTAACGAAAAACAAAAACTAT
Organism: Pelodytes ibericus; assembly: GCA_036172795.1. Lineage (NCBI taxonomy): Eukaryota > Metazoa > Chordata > Amphibia > Anura > Pelodytidae > Pelodytes > Pelodytes ibericus. Next base: position 113,947,990 of record CM069861.1, on the reverse strand, counting down.
CTGCACTTCTCACCCTAATAAAGTGAGAGTTTATACATTTATATTATTTGAGCCTTGGTTAGCGCACCAACATTTTTCTTTTCCCTGCTTGCAGGTTATTGAGGTTATAGAAATAATGAATCAAAAAAGACACAGCGCTGATATTACATAAATTGGTAATATTAAATAAATAGAATGAACAAATAATTATACAAACCCTTTAGACCAAGTGCAAACGGTTTAGAAACAGTAAGTGGAAACAACACGTTGGCGTCTTATCCTGAGAGGTTAATGTGGTGTATCTCCTTAAGTGAGCACAAATAGGAGAAATGAAACACTTATTGACAGTCTGAGCACCAAAGAAACAAAGCAAATAATGTAGCTGGAAGAATGGGCAGTGCTGAAAATAGATACATAAATAATAAACAAACACAAATGATGTAAAAAATATATAAAATAATTTTAATGTATTAAATAATAATCAATTTACACATATACATATATCAAAAGACAGTGCATCTATGACTTGAATGATATTTTCTAGAGAAAGTGCATTTGAATCATCAGAGAAATTAGACTCAGTGTGAAAGAGTCTTAAAAACATACGTAACAAAGGGGTAAAAAAACACATATATATTCCTTTAGACAGACAAATAAACCCGGCCGGGAAAATTTGAAGAGGATATAAAGTGCAACGCGTTTCGGGGAATACTTTTTTAAGCAGGAAAGCGTCTCCTCAAAATGTCGGACATGTGTTTTTTACTCCTCTTTTATGTATGATTTTGTGACTCTTTCACACTACTGAGTACTGAGTCTAATTTGTCTGATGACTCATATGTTCTTTCTCTTTGACTTGAATATCATTCAAGTCATAGATGCACTGCCTTTTGATATATGTTTACGTGTAAATTGATTATTATTTTAAATTATTTTATATATTTTTTACATCATTTATGTTTATTTATTATTTATATATCTATTTTGAGCGCTGTCCATTCTTCCATCTACATAGTTGAGGTTGTTGGCTCCTCATTGTCTGGTTTCAGCTTGCTGTCAAGGGATTAATTGGGAGGAGGTTTAATTGCTCCTCTTCCAATACATTAAAAAGGTTTTGGTAGCAGTATAAACTGCTTTGTGTGCTTACTAGATACAGGGCCGGTGCAAGGATTTTTGCCGCCCTAGGCAAAATAAAATTTGCCGCCCCCCCATTATCATATTATTTTCCCATATCATGACATCACATGTTCCACCCCTTTCTCAGCATTTAAATTAAAAGAGAGTTAACAGAGTTACATGTTGCAATAAAGCCCCCTATTAAGAATGGTGGAGAATAAGTACCATAATTTAAGCCTCAATATGCCAGGATTATTCCCCTCAATACCCCAGGATTATGCCCTGCAATATGCCAGGACTTAGCCACCCAATATGCCAGGATTATTCCCCTCAATATCCCAGGATTATGTCGCACAATATGCCAGGATTATTCCCCTCAATATCCTAGGATTATGCCACACAATATGCCAGGATTATTCCCCTCAATATCCCAGGATTATGCCCCTCAATATGCCAGGATTATTCCCCTCAATATCCCAGGATTATGCCCCTCAATGTCCCAGGATTATTCCCCTCAATATGCCAGGATTATGCCCCTCAATACCCCAGGATTATGCCCCTCAATATGCCAGGATTATTCCCCTCAATATCCCAGGATTATGCCCCTCAATGTCCCAGGATTATGCCGCTCAATATGCCAGGATTATTCCCCTCAATATGCCAGGATTATGCCCCTCAATACCCCAGGATTATTCCCCTCAATATCCCAGGATTATGTCCCACAATATGCCAGGATTATTCCCCTCAATATGCCAGGATTATGCCCCTCAATACCCCAGGATTATGCCCCTCAATATGCCAGGATTATTCCCCTCAATATCCCAGGATGATGCCCCTCAATATCCCAGGATTATGCCCCTCATTATCCCAGGATTATGCCCCTCAATATGCCAGGATTATGCCCCTCAATATGCCAGGATTATTCCCCTCAATATCCCAGGATTATGCCCCTCAATGTCCCAGGATTATGCCCCTCAATATCCCAGGATTATGCCCCCCAATGTCCCAGGATTATGCCCCCCAATGTCCCAGGATTATGCCCCCCAATGTCCCAGGATTATGCCCCTCAATACCCCAGGATTATGCTCCACAATATGCCAGGATTTAGCCACCCAATATGCCAGGATTATTCCCCTCAATATCCAAGGATTATGCCCCTCAATGTCCCAGGATTATGCCCCTCATTATCCCAGGATTATGCCCCTCAATATGCCAGGATTATGCCCCTCAATACCCCAGGATTATGCCGCTCAATATGCCAGGATTATTCCCCTCAATACCCCAGGATTATGCCCCACAATATGCCAGGATTTAGCCACCCAATATGCCAGGATTATTCCCCTCAATATCCCAGGATTATGCCCCTCAATGTCCCAGGATTATGCCCCTCATTATCCCAGGATTATGCCCCTCATTATCCCAGGATTATGCCCCTCAATATGCCAGGATTATGCCCCTCAATATGCCAGGATTATTCCCCTCAATACCCCAGGATTATGCCCCTCAATATCCCAGGATTATGCCCCTCAATATCCCAGGATTATGCCCCTCAATATCACAGGATTATGCCCCTCAATGTCCCAGGATTATGTCCCTCAATATGCCAGGATTATGCCCCTTAATGTCCCAGGATTATGCCACCCAATGTCCCACGATTATGCCCATCATTATCCCAGGATTATGCCCCTCAATATGCCAGGATTATGCCCCTCAATATGCCAGGATTATGCCCCTCAATATGCCAGGACTTTCCCCCAAAATATGCCAGGACTTAGCCACCCAATATGCCAGTACTTTCCCCCACAATATGCCAGGATTTAGCCACCCAATATGCCAGGACTTTCCCCCACAATATGCCAGGATTTAGCCACCCAATATGCCAGGACTTTCCCCCAAAATATGCCAGGACTTAGCCACCCAATATGCCAGGACTTTCCCCCAAAACATGCCAGGACTTAGCCACCCAATATGCCAGGACTTAGCCACCCAATATGCCAGGACTTTTCCCCACAATATGCCAGGATTTAGCCACCCAATATGCCAGGACTGTCTTTCCCCCAATATGCCAGCCAGGACTTTCCCCCAAAATATGCCAGGACTTCCTTCCCCCTTACTTACGCTGCTGCTGCTCTGTCTCCGGTGCAGGTCCGTCCGTGGCTGTGAGGGAAGCGTTGTGCGCTCCCCTCCAGCCAATGCGCATTCAATAAAGTTTGTTTAAAAAAAAAAAAAAACTTTACTGAATGCGCATTGGCTGGAGGGGAGCGCACAACGCTTCCCTCTCAGCCACAGGCGGCCCAGCACCGGAGACGCAGCGACGCCGACGAGGTAAGTAAGGAGGAAGATTTTTTTAAATTTTTTTTTAAGCAGGGTTCTGGCGCCCCCAACCAAGATGCGCCCTAGGCAGCTGCCTAGGTCGCATTACTGGTGGCGCCGGCCCTGACTAGATAGGATGTGAGAATAGGTTCTCACCCTATTGAGAGTGTGCCTTGACGTGGCGGGTGAGCTTAATTATACTTTGGCCAGTTCATATAACCAAAACCTCTCATTTATATTATTTGTCATATTTTGAAAATGTTATTAGGGTGAGAAGCGCAGACAGTTTTTGGTTTTTGCAAGCAGTAGATTGTCACCTGTCTCTTCCTTCTTTTATCACACAGGATGGCTGTTGGAGCTGTTTTGATGATTTTCATCTCCTGCCTTCAAATGCAGTATCTGTTTTCATGCATGGTGCGAATGCCCTTTATGACTCTCTGAAAACCAAACTTTCTAAGATCAGCAAAGATGGATACAAGGTTTGGGTTCTTCCAGTGCCAATATAAATATAACTGTTTGCTTTAAATAATTCCTGAGAGAGGACTGAGGTATCCGATACAGATACATTTTAATCAATGTAGAGCTCAATTGCTGGATGTTTATGCAGGAATCTGAGGTTACTGCTTCCACCTTTTCAAAAACACTGATTGAGAACAAAACAACACAAAATAATACTAAAAAAGAATTAAGAGCTGTGCTAAACCCAAATTTAGTACAATAATTCTATGTGCCAACTCTACCAATCTGATACTACTGCAAAAAGTAATATAATACAAGTTGGTACTGCACTAAAAGACCCTGCAAGGATATTTAATTATATTTGTGATTAATAAAAACAATCAAAATATCACCACTATGTATGTATAGAAAGTTCAACTACAGAGCGTCCATATTTGGGGATAAAAGGTAAGGCTACACTTCATGACTGGAAAATGCACTGTATAATATATGTAATATATTATGAGCATGGATTTTGTGGTTTAGTTCACTTTCAGATAGTTATACAACTTTCTTTATTTATTTGACGTAGAGCTGAGGCAGAGACAGTTGGATGCTGGTGCAGGCTGACAGTGCCAGTGTGATCTCAGCCAATCTGTCTGGTCCATTCTTCTCTCTCTGCTAGTGCAGATTTAGTACCAGTACTTATTATAGTTTCTTACATGCAATACATTAAAAAATAGTTATTGACTTATCTACGGGACTGTAGATAATATGGTTATCACAAGCTTGGCGAGAAATAAAGTGTTAAAACTAGAACTATCTCTAAAGTTCCAAAAATAAAGAACATTACAGAGATTATGTTAAAAATACTCCATCTAAATAGTTTCAATAACACAAATCAATTTAAACATGTTCTTATTTTAATTTTTAAGGCAAACACACAATTATTACGCACCATTAAGGCAAACACACAATTATTGATCAATGGAAGTGAATTAAATAGAACTGTTTACTATTGACCCCACCGTTAGTAAAAAAACAATGGAAACTATATTTAAAATGTTCATTCTTACCATTATTTTTGCTAGACAAGAGAAAGTATACGGTTTAAAAAAAGACTTCAGCATTTTAAGACTGTGCTGCATGAAAAGGCAACTGTGCCACCTAGTGATAATTTGTTATTATGTTTTAGTTAACAACTTCTATGCACACAATTATCTATATTGCCTATAATAAATATTATATCCATTGTAAACAATTAAAAAAGGTGTATGGTATGTGTGAAAAAATGGTGTAAGAATATTTTTAAAAATGTTAATAGTTTATTTTTATCAATTTACAAAATACAAAGTGAGTTAAGAAAAAAAAAATCTAATCAATATTTGGTGTGACCACCCTTTGGCCTTCGAAACGGCATAAGCTCTACTAGCTACAGTTGCACAAAGTCAGGGATTCTGTAGGCATATAATCAGGTGTGTGATTAAAGATTAATACCAAGCAGGTGCTAATGATCATAAATTTAATTTGTAAGTTGAAACACAATGATTAACAGAAACAGCTGTGTAGGAGGAATAAAATTGGGTGAGGAACAGCTAACAAGGTGAGGTTACTGAAGACAGTTAAAAATCCAAAGTCACAAGGTTATACTGCATCAGAAAGGTCTCTCCCAGGCAGAAATGTCAAGGCAGATGGGGGTTTCTAGATGTGCTGTACAAGCTCATTTGAAGATGAGCAAAGAAACAGGAAACACAGAGGATCCGAAATCATGCTATTTCTCTTTGCAATGAGAATATATCCAGCAAAAAACAGTGGGGCCCTGGTACACCCCTCTACTGTCCTGAGAAGTCTGATCAGAAGGGGTCTCATTGAAGACATGCTGAAAAAAAACCATACCTTCGACGTGGAAACAAGGCCGACCTACTCAACTATTCATGAAAACACAGGAACTGGGGTGCAAAAAAAATGACGACAGGTGCTCTTGACTGATGAGTCAAAATTTGAAATATTTGGCTTTAGCACAATGCAGGATGTTTGATGAAGAGCTGGAGAGCAATACATGAATGAGTGTCTGAAAGCAACAGTGAAGCATGGTGAAGGTTCCTTGTAAGTCTGGGGCTGCATTTCTGCAAATGGAGTTGGGCTATTTGATCAGAATTAATGGTCTCCTCAATGCTGAGATGTACAGACCGATACTTCCATCCATCATGCAATACCATCAGGGAGGCATCTGATTGGCCCCAATTTTTTCTACTCATGACAATGACCACAAACATACAACCAAATTCAATAAGAAATATCTTCCGGATAAACAAGGAGCCTTGGAAGTTCCCACAGAGCCCTGATCTCACCATCTGGGATTACATGAAGCAAGAGAAACAACTGAGGTTGCCTTAATTCACAGAAGAACTTGGGTTAACTCTCCAAGATGTTTGGAACAACTTACCTGCTGAGTTCCTTAACCCCTTCGTGACGCATGGTGCTTGCGTCCCAAACGACGCAAGCACCAAAACGTCACGATTTGTTCCTGGCCACCGATCGGTAGCCAGGAACACTCTGGCAGAGACCCGATCAGGGTCTTAATACCCTGTGGGTCCCTGCCAAAAAATCGCGAGACCTCCGGATGTCACGTGTGACGTCACGGAGACGTGCCCGAACCCGGAAGTTCGGGCACAGCGCGATTTAACAAAATGCAGCCGGTGCTCGCTTTGAGCACCGGCTACATTTTCCCTGTCAGGTTGAGGCCACTCGGAAGCCGCGGGGAGCCGCGATGAGCTGTTTAGTACAGGACGTACTATGCCGTCCTAACGACTTTAAGTCACTTAAAGTCAGGACGGCATAGTACGTCCTAACGTCGGGAAGGGGTTAAACTGTGTGCAAGTATGCCTAGAAGAATTTATGCTGTTTTTAAGGGAAAGGGTGGCCATATCCAATTTTGATTTGATTAAGATTGTTCTTCTGTTCACTCACTTTGCATTTTGTTCATGCTAGAACTACATATATATGCTTATTTGGCTTTGCGAGGAAAAATAAGCTGTCTTTGTATTAACACTAGCTATACTGATAGCAGAGTTACACTAGAAATAAGGCAACATGTGCTTATACTTGCTGACGAAACATCTCTTGACACATTGAAATGTTATATTTCTTTCTTTATATAGGTTGCAGCACACCCAAATTGCAGCCTATTTCTTACTGTGGCCCAGCAGTCTGGGTGTCCGGATTTACCGAATAATGTGCGAGCTCTTTTCAGAGCTGTGTCTCTAGTTGTGCCAGATCACACTGTTCTGTTAAAGGCCAGACTCACCAGCCTCGGCTTCAAAAACCCTAAAGCCCTTGCTACAAGACTCCAACTTATTTCAGAACTGCTCAAGGAACAACTGTAAGTATTTAGAATTATTGTATTTCATTGCACAGTTTTATTTTATGTTTTTATTTTGGGCACTGCAAAAGACACATGGGTCTGCTCTAAAAATCTACACAGGGAAATTAGATCCACCCAGCCCAATGACTGGACAAAGAAATTGAGGCTCTCTGAAGCAAAGAGACATGGATAATTGTGTTGTAATGGCTTGTCTAAGTCAAACAAGCCATTCACAAAACTGCTCAAAGCTGCAGCTATACCAGTGTTAATTTCGTCGAAACATTTCTGTTACAGTTTAAGTCAACTGCATGTTTTCAGTGACTAAAACTAAACTATAAATAAATAAAGGTAACAGAACTAAAACGATGACTAAAATCCATTGCAACTTTCGTCAACAGACTAAAATGTGATTAAAATGTTAGGGAGGGACTATTGTATTTACCTATTTGGCAGAGATCCATGGTAATCACAACCGTAAGTCCAAATCCCAGTCCCCTGACTCTATCTGCAGCTGGATTGGCTGAGAGACAGGCTCCCCCTATAACAATACCCGCAAAGGAAGAGGATCCTCCTCTATATGATACAGTGAGTGTCTCCCCTTCCATCTCCGTAGCAAGTTAAATTATTACTGTGTGGCAGCCTTCTCAGACGTGTTCCCTCCCTCACTGTTGGAGATTTAGTCGATTAAAACTAGACTTAAACTAAAACAGATGACTAAAATACCACTAAACCTAAATGGTATTTTAGTAAAAAAACTATGACTTACTATATATATATATATATATATATATATATATATATATATATATATATATATATATACATATACATACATATATCTTTATCTATCTATCTATCTATCTATCTATATATATATATATATACATATATATACATATATATATACACACATACACACACACATATATATATAGATTGATTGATTGATTGATTGATTGATGGAGTGAAACTCTAATATATCGCTTCATTAACTTTTAATAAACTGTTTTTGTGATCAATCTGTTGTCAGCAGTGTTCTTTAGATCAGTAAGATTTCCACCAACTGTAACTTCCGTTTAGCTCTATTCTTCTATTAAAATGCATCTGTATTGAGCAGCTGAATGGTGTGCACATTGTTACTTACTTGTGTAGGGGTGCTGGTGTTTTCTTGGCAAGAGCACACAGCTGGAAGATATAGACACCAAATAATTTATTTTGCACTTGGGTCCCTCAAGCAGACAGTGGCGGAAAAAGGACACTTACTGGTGATGGATTGGTGTTGTGGTAAAGGGTATATTTATTTATTTTTTTGAAAACTATATGCTACAGAAGTGACACAGAATTATAAAAACTTGGTCCATCCTTAACTAATCTCTTAATCTAATTTTCTCCAAGTCCTGAGGAATGTCACCAGCATTTTGGCTTCCAATCCATGACTCAAGTTATATACAGAGCATGCCAGAGGCGAGACATAGAGAAGGGGATCAATGGTCAGCAGACTCGTTTGGATTTTGAAGGAGGAAGAGTTTCTCGTTCAAGCAGTGTTACATCTTACCAACAGGCCCCTGCATATGTGTCAAGTATGTAAAGTGCACAGTCTAATTTATTGATCATCAGGCTGGTTTAATATTGTGTCTAATGCAGCATGTTTCAATTTAGACCAGCACCTATCAGGATTCCCTCTGTGGCTAAATGAGAATACAAGCACTGTAGGAACTTTAATGTCAGTAGCGTTCACTATCATTTCTTTCTCATGGCTTATTTACAAACACGTTAAATATATTATCTATAAACTTTGGTGATTGGAGTAACTTGTTAGGAACTGCCTTCTAAGTGCCCTTTGGTAGTGCTTCACCTGCAGCCACTTCACCTTGGCTACTTATACTCAGAAGGCTGAAAGTAAGGCAGGATCAAAAGTGAAAGTCAGGAACAGATGCTGACATCAAAACGCTGGAGCTGACCAGCAAGTCAAAAACAGGAACTGAAGTCATTAACAAAACATTTAATAGCATTAGCATAAATAATGCAAAATGCAGAGACCACGCAAGGTCTGTGCTGTGTCTGGAGGCAGGGGTTAAATAGCCCCCAGACAGGTTTTCATAATGAGGGTATCAGCACACATTCTGTCAGCAGAACGTCTTAGGTAATGGCAAAAGCAACATTTCCAACAATTCTGCTGTTGCTATTGATTCTTGCGGTAGTTTAGATGTCACTGATGCTTCAGTAAAGAATCCATAACCATCAATAATGCAACCAGAATTGTTATAACTAATACTACATAAAGTACAGTATCTTTAAATGTTTTTCTAAATGTTACATTTTAGTATTGGGTAGACTTGAGATAATGTCTTAGGAACTGGCCAGCAGCGGTTATGAAGACAGTGGTATTTGGATTTCTATTTTTTACTATCACCTACTGCTTCTGATTGTAATGAAATCCACTGTTTGAAATTAAAATGTTCTGTAGATTTATAATGTGGCTGAGTTAACTTTGTATTCCTAAGAGTTGTGGCCTTGCATGTCGATTTAAGTTGTGTATTGTTTTTCCAAACTAAAATATTAAAATATACTAATACCTGTTTAGTAGATTATATAACAATCTATTTATTCGTAGGCCCAGTACCTAGTCTAAAAACGGGTAACAGCACAAGGAGAAACAAGAAGAACTCCTCATCTAATCCAGCTCTCATAGCTTCCAAAGAGAGTCATGCACTCATTGCTGATGCACTGCAAGATATAATAGGACCCAGAATGACTGGCCATGTGAGTACCTAATAGCAGTAACCAGACTGGGTGGTATTAACTCAAGGAAGATTCTATTATTGGTAACCCAATAAGTAAATTGAATGCTACTGTGCTTTTGATAGATACAGATATACTTGCACAGTTGGATAGTATAACAAGAGTGTTGCGCTCATCACTTGTACCAACACACCATTGTGTATTATTAAATTGAAAAAATATTCATTGGGCAGAATCTTCAAGTGTCCTTGTATGGGTGGTTCCATGTGGCCCCCTGGGACTGAAACCTGGGAGCCAACTTATTTATGTAATAGGACAAGTGGGATATCACTGGCCCCAGATTAACAATTTAATAACATGAGTGAACAATATGGAAAACAAAAATAGTGGGAAAGTGTGTCACTGATATTACACACTACTACTGGTGAGTGGGATATCCCACAAGGAAATTACACAGCACAACTTGGGTTAACACCTTTTCTTGCCGGCCTTGCTATTGTCTCCACAGACTTATTATTGACCAGAATCCTTTTTTTTTTTTTTTACCAGCCTGACAGTAAAATACTGGCTGGATGGAAACCATATGCACAACCCAACAGAACATCCAACAAGCCTGGCCAGGAAACATAACACTAGATTTTTAGATCACATTATTACAGCATGTTCGCATATATTGTTAGTGCAATAAAAATGTATCCACATTTATTTTTTTACAGAGTTATATGATTTTCAAGCAAATTGTTGGAGATGTGTTTATGGGAATCTATGACACATTTGGGGCTCAGCAGATCTCACAGAAGGAACTGGAAAAAGCCATTGTGTTGAAAGCAGAAGAAAGTAAATTATTTCCTCATTCTCCATGGCTGAACAAGGTCAAACAGCTTTTCAACCTATCACTTGTCAACCCAGGTAAGGGCATTTTATGATTAATATGTAAAAGAAAAGGGGAAATGTTTCTTTGTTTAAACTCTCTCTCACCGTTTTTGTTTGCTGAGGTATTCCACTCTGTAGAACTGTGGTTGTGAAACAATGAGACCATTATATAACATTGCTAGATAGAGAAGGCACTTCAAAAATATGTGAAAGAGGCAGTTTCTACCTAGCTTATTTTTTGTTTGTTGCATATGTATTTTAAATATGTGAAATGGATGTATTTTAACATTGAAACAATTTACAGTTCTGACTGTAATAACAGTGAACTGTTGATAAACACTTCAAATTCAGTTTTTAGAATAAAGAAATAGTTTAAGAGAAATCTGTTTTTTTTTTCATTACTTGACATGATGCATACCAACTTTGCACAGGACAGTCCCGATTTGGGAGATATGTCCCGCTGTCCTGCCGAGAGGACTCAGGACTGCAATCCTGTGGTCCTGATCGCATTCTCCGGTGTCCCAGACACCAGAGAATGCTTACTGGGCATGCGCAGTATTGTGCGCATGCGCAGTAGCGATCCTGGCTTCAGAAGCCAGGATCAAAAATGGGTGATGTGTTTTCCCACATGAGCCATAGCACTAACACTCCCTCCCCCCTCCCCCCCATACTATTTTATCAGACACTGTGGGTGGAACTGCCCATTTAAATAACAAGTAATGTGGTGCCCCACTTCAGATTTGTGCTTAAACAAGCCATAAAGTGCCTACACTAACAAAATAATGTAAAGTAATTTATTCATAAAAAAGTTGCACAAAATGTAGTACGTCAGTCCTCTTGCTGCCTCCATCCCATCCTTCCAGTGAAATCCTCAATACCCATCCTCTGCCGATTACAGCACCGACAGTTATAAACAGGGGAATTAGAGCTTTGAGTGGACAGAATAAATCAGATTTCCTGATAGACAGAACACTTCCAAATATATCGCTGCAGAGCACAGTAAACAAGGTTGTAAAGAGCAGACGACCCCTTGCCCTGCCTTAAATATGGCCATGGAAAAATGTATTTTCCTTTCATGTGTTAAACATTTGGGATCTATATTGTGATCATTTCCATTTCCATTTAGGTGTTGTTGTAGCAGGACCACCAGCTTCGGGAAAAAGTTCCTGTATCAGTGCGCTTGTGCAGGCCCTTAATCATCTCCAGGTCTCTACAGAGGAGCCTGTCCATAAACTGGTGAAAATTAACCCACTAAGTCTTGACAATGATACTTTGATGTTTGGTGTTCAAAGCCCTTCACATGTCTGGAAGGATGGAATTGTCACTTATGCCTGGAAGAAAGCAATTCGGGTAAAGATTGAAATTTCAAAAGTTACAAGAACTTTTAGACTATTAACACATTTTAGGTAATGGCTTTGATGAAAATATGAAGAGTTGTGTCCCAAGGAATAGAAGAAAACAGTTTTTTAAACATACATTGATTTATTAAAGTGCACATGACCCGTATTATAAATTGTATTTCAATGTATTTACTTTTAGAATCACAGCAGTACCTGGATCTGGTTTGATGGACATTTGAGTTCTAGTTGGGCTGACAATTTTAACAGCGTTTTGGGACCAGAAAAGGTAATGTCTTACTCTACATCTATATGTGCCCTATTTTCATTGAATATAAGGGAAGTGTTGTATTTTAATTAATCCCTTAGCATATGTAAATGTGAATATATTCTTTGTAGAATCGATGTCTAAAACAAGAACACAAATATTTGAAATCAGAACATACTTATTGTTTTATATATATTTGATTTTTTTCCCTAAGGTTCTACAGCTGAGCAGTGGAGACCACCTAGAATTCCCAAACAATATGAAACTGCTCTTCGAAACAACTGATTTACAACTGGCATCTCCAGCTACCTTAACAAAGGCTGTAAGGATAAATGTGTAAACTTGTAATATACTAATATTCCAAATTGGCCACCTCCCCACTGAAGGCTATCATTTTTTCACATTGGTAATTTCTAACACATAAACTGATTTATGTAAAAAAAAATATTATTAAATAATAATTAAACAACTGTAAGGACATTCTTAAGATTTCAATTAGTGAAAGAGAACCTCCTTATAGATAAAGTTTTGAAAAATATATATATATTTATTTGCAACAGGGAATACTGTACATGGAGAGTGATGCACTTGGCTGGGCACCCCTCTCTAAAGTATGGCTGGATGGAAGAAATCAACAAGAAAAAGCCGTAAGTTAAAAATATATATTTTGTGGTAGTGTATATGCTGGTGTTACTGTTATTTTAGTTAACATTCAGTAGATAACATCATGTTGTATAGTTCACTATGACTTTGTTTTTGTTTTTAAATAAATAATGCCAGGTTATGAGTTATTATTTTTCCTCTGTGTCATGCAATAACATTAGTTTTTTTTTTTGGCTCTCTCTTAGTTAGCTGTGTGTCTCTTTTGATATTATTGAAGTAAGCATTATATATAAACATTAAGTGTGCAAAATCAGTGTAAAACCTATCATGCCCGACCTTGCTATGATAATTGATTTCTATAATTTGACACAAATACTGATCTATCCCAAGGTTCATTTTAATTGGGTACTCAATTAAACAACAACATTTTCATCACAAATTAGTTCGGAGGACATTTTTTGCAAGACATGTTTGTGGCAGCCTCACTAAAACATATGTTTAGTCAACTAGACAACTAACAATAATATAACAGTATTAGAATAACATGGAATCATAATCATGTTGACATCTAATGGAATATGTATTTTTTAGGTTCTTTCAAAAGCCTTCTACAAGACCCTGGATCCAATCTTCAGTCTTATTCTTCATGAGACCAAGTAATGCAGTTTCCCTTTTTGTACTCCCTTCATGTTTATTATACATGTGTTAGTTGTATAATAAATTGTTAGTAGAGAGCACACCAGATGTTCTCATGGACTAGGAGCTTTTTGTAGCTTTTCTGAGAACTACGCTTCATATTAAGCTATTTACATCTGCAGTATCTTGTTATGAAAATATATTAATGGAGAAGTTGGACATAATATGAGTATAAAAATGTCTCCCAAGGCATAAACGGAAAAAAAGCAAACCGATGCATAAATATGTTCTTGATAAAAGCGCTGTGTGTGCTGAAATGTAAATTCACCTTTTATGCATGTTCATTTTATACACCTTACTTATTGTTCTGTTGGGTTCCTCTAGTTGAAGGCATCTTATTGAAAGAGGAAAATTAGACAAGTTATTTTTTGAGGCAAACTAGGAACCATTTAAAGGTTTGTGGATAATATTGTCTTGTTTATAGGCCATTGGTTCCAGTCACAGAAGTTGGACTATTCCATACTTGCACCAATCTTTTGACTGTTATGCTAAATGACAAAGCTCAGAGCATCGGAGGACAACTTCACATTGAGAGACTTTTCATCTTCTGCCTGATCTGGTCAGTAGGATCGCTCATCGAAACTTCAGAGCGAAAGAAGTTCAGTGAGCTCCTAAAGGTCTATACATCGGTGTAAGTAATGCATATAATATGCTATTCAAATACAAAAACACCAAATTTATATTTAATAATTTTAACTTTCCAGCATATTTAATTTCATTGTTTAATTTAAGCAATATAAAAGTGTTTTAAATAAGGAATAAGTAGATGAACTATTATTGTCCATGGAAACTTTAACTAGGTGAAATGGACTTAAACCTAAAAAGTTCCCAGCAATAACCTTATAATTGAACCAAAGGAAGATTATGTTAACTGTAAGATCAGAGAAACCAGGGGAGCTACTATCAGAGCCAGGCGTGGGTTAACACTAAAGGATTCCAGATGTTGAAGTAGTGGTATTTACCCCAGTGGAGTCTCATACATGGTTGGGATACATGTGTGCACCACAAATGGGTTCGCAGCATCATCCATACCACCAAGGCACCAGAAGAGGAAACCCAAAACAAAAATAGGAAAAGGCAAAGAATGCAGGATACACAAATGGGAACAGGAGACAGGCTGGAACTTTAGTTAAGTTCAGTGAATAGATACAGGGCCGATCCTAGGGTCATGAGCGCCTGGGTGCAGGATTTGTTTGGGCGCCCCTATGGTGGGCGTAGTTATATTACTAACCCCTCCCCTTTACACATGTTTTCATGAAATATAAATTAAAATACCAAAATTGTATTATAAATTATTTGAAAAAAAGGAAAGAAGAAACGAGTGGAAAAAATATTGAATCACTATTATTCATACTGAATGTGCTAATCAAGTGTGAAAATTAAAATAATGCCATCATCTCATATAATATTTATTTTCACATTTGATTAGCACATTCAATTTGAATAATCATGATTAAACACATGTTCTCTCATATATGTAACATTATTCTATAATCTGTTAAATAATTTTATAAATGACACTTCCAGACACACACTGACATATACACAGTCATTCCCAGACACACACTGACATATACACAGTAATTCCCAGACACACACTGACATATACACAGTAATTCCCAGACACACACTGACATATACACAGTAATTCCCAGACACACACTGACATATACACAGTAATTCCCAGACACACACTGACATATACACAGTAATTCCCAGACACACACTGACATATACACAGTAATTCCCAGACACACACTGACATATACACAGTCATTCCCAGACACACACTGACATATACACAGTCACTCCCAGACACACACTGACATATACACAGTCACTCCCAGACACACACTGACATATACACAGGCACTCCCAGACACACACTGACATATACACATATACACAGTCACTCCCACACACACACTGACATATACAGTCACTCCCAGACACACACTGACATATACCCAGTCACAGACACACACTGACATATACCCAGTCACAGACACACACTGACATATACACAGTCATTCCCAGACACACACTGACATATACACAGTCATTCCTAGATACACACTCACATATACACAGTCATTCCCAGACACAAACTCACATATACACAGTCACTCCCAGACACACATTCACATATACACAGTCACTACCAGACACACACTCACATATACATACAGTCATTCCCAGACAGCCTTACACACACATATACCCAGACAGCCTTACACACACAGATACCCTTATACACACATATACCCAGACAGCCTTACACACACACATACCCTTATACACAGGCAGCCTTACACATACAGAAACCCTTGTACACAGACACCCTTACACACATATACCCAGACAGCCTCACAAACACACACCCAGACAGCCTTACACACAGATACCCTTATACACACATATATCCAGACAGCCTTACACACACAGATACCCAGACAGCCTTACACACACAGAAACCCTTATACACACATATACCCAGACAGCCTTACACACACACATACCCTTATACACAGGCAGCCTTACACATACAGAAACCCTTGTACACAGACCCCCTTACACACATATACCCAGACAGCCTTACACACAGATACCCTTATACACACACACACAATTACATCCACAGACACAGCCTTATACACACACATAGACACTATTACAGACACACATATACCAAAGCAGCCTTACACACACACAAATACCCTTATACACAGACACCCTTACACACATATACCCAGACAGCCTTACACACACAGATACCCTTATACACAGACACCCTTACACACAGATACCCTTATACACACACACACACAATTACATCCACACAGACACAGCCTTATACACACACATAGACACCAATACAGACACACAGACACGCTTACACACATATACCCAGGCAGCCTTACACACAGATACCCTTATACACACACACACAATTACATCCACAGACACAGCCTTATACACACACATAGACACCATTACAGACACACATATACCAAAGCAGCCTTACACACACACAAATACCCTTATATACAGACACCCTTACACACATATACCCAGACAGCCTTACACACACAGATACCCTTATACACAGACACCCTTACACACAGATACCCTTATACACACACACACACAATTACATCCACACAGACACAGCCTTATACACACACATAGACACCAATACAGACACACAGACACGCTTACACACATATACCCAGGCAGCCTTACACACACATATACCCTTATACACACACACACAGACACTCTTACACACACAATTACATCCACACAGACACAGCCTTATACACACACATAGACACCATTACAGACACACAGACACCCTTGCACACACTCATAACACACATACCCTTATACAGACGGATGGATGGCCTTTTTATAACCATAAAAAGCGTTGCTATAACGTTTGTCCCCCTCCCTGCTCATTTACCTTTCAGTTGCAGGGAGGGGGATATTCAGATGGTGTGGGTTTCCAACCCCTGCAGTATTTACCTTCTTCTGAGTGCCAGCAGGAAGTCAGCTGACATCCGGGCGCTCTGACAGTGTGAGGGGGCGGAGCTTATCCCACAGAGGTGCAGTCACCTCTGTGTTTAGCAGCATATTCAGCTCCCCTTATGTCCTTCTCCGTTTCAACGGAGGAGGATCATGATGAGGGAAGAAGGCGCCCGGCGTCCTGCACCCAGCATGATCAAGTTCATGGCAGCTCCAGTCTAGGCGCCGCTATATTTCTCAGTCTTACAGCGCCTGGGTGCGGTGCACCCCGCGCACCCGCCCAGGATCGGCCCTGAATAGATACATAGGCCCTGTGCTGTATTCATGAGGTGCATCTTATCACTAATTGTAAAACCTGTGTGAAGTTCTTGGCTAGGGTTAAGGTCATTATTAGGGTTAGGCACCAACAATGTTTATGGTGGACATATATTCTGGACAATGTAATGATGTTCTATGGACCTTCAGAGACCTTCCCACAGATATATGTGTCCTTGTACAGACACTTTGCCTATTGCTGGTATTTATTATTGATGTATTCCATATGCTGCCATTGTTACAGTATGTTGAACAAATGGTAGCACAAATATCACAAACTACCAGCATGATATTTTTCAGTATTTTCATAATAGATAGGTGTACTGTTTTATAGAGTCAACTAAACTATGCAATCACCTTATTATTAGTGTCATATTTTAAAGTATTTACAAAAAAGTATTAAGAAATTACAGATTGTAATTTAACAAGAGTAATCAAATGCATTTTAGATGTTATACTAGCCTTTGTTTTGTTTTGGAACACAGACTTCCTGATGATGATCATGAGATTTCCGTTTTTGACTACTACCTTGATGAGTCTGGGGAGTGGGACACTTGGCAGTCACGGTTACCAGAACTGGCATATATTGGTAGTCCAGACATTATGGGAGAGGTGTTTATTGAAACAGAAGACACGGTAAACTTGTCATGTTTTCCTAAATTGTTTTGTTAAAACAAAATAGACCTTTACCCCTTTGTGACAATAGAGCTGTCAGGCACGTCATGGGAAAAAAGTCCTGTTAATGACAATGGATGTATCAGGCACATCATGCAGCTCTGACTGTGGGATGCCCGCCTGGTTGTGAATGCACTCTGGTTGTGAATGACATGGCGGAAATCCAGCCATCTCTGCAGGGGCCCCCCGCTAGCACATCCAATCACCCTTTTTTAAATACAAAAAGTACACACTGGACCCCAGCAGTAGAGATGGGCACGCAGCAGCTGGATATGACATTCATGTAGCAGTAGGGTACATTACATTGCAATAACATTTATTTATATAGCGCCAACAATTTACGTAGAGCTACGTACAGAGCATTGAAGGGAACTACATACTAAGTTAGACAAACTAGAACAGACTGGTACATGAGGTAGAGAACCCTGCTCCAGGCTTACACTCTAGAGGGAATGGGGTACATGAGACACATAAGGGAGTGAAGAGGTCAGAGGGAATGTAGCTGTAGTAACAGTAGCATAGATCTGTGCTCCGTACCATACATTACATCCTACGACGCTATGTTAGCTTTTGGATGATAGGAAATGTTGTCCTCTAAACAATATGTCAATATTCCTCGTTTCAAAGCTGCAATCAACATATCCCAAATGTGGCTGAACATATTGATATACTGTGCCGTAATATCACATACACTGGATTGTCTACATTTTAAAAATATGTACATGTGGGAGGTGATTGTTACAATATCCTTATCTCTGAGGAGAAAAAATAAGGTTGAGAAATATCAATGCCCTTGTACTTATTGCCTTTTAACTTTCAAAAAACATGGGGTATTCCCAAATTCAGGACAAATATTTGAATCTATTGTGCAGGTTTTTTTCATTAGCTTTTGAAGTAAGAATTCAAAAAAGTAGTTTTCTATTTTCAGTTTTCTACCATATTTTATTATTTTTATAGTAAATTATATGATATGATCAAAATAATGTTTTCTGAAGAAAGGTCTTCTTAACCTGAAAAAAACATCTGTATTCAATGGGTGGGAACAGCTAACACGAACACCGCAGAAATGTTAAATTTCCACCACGACAATTTTTTTTAAAAGGTCCAGTCACGAGGAGGTTAAGCTAATTTTGAAAGATGTTTATTTTTATTACAAGACATAGTGATATTTGTAGAAAGTAAAATAAATTGCATGACATTTTCTACAGCTAAAATACATAAACATATTTTATTCTGGAAATATCACTTATTCCACATTAATTTGTGTTGTGCTTTCGTTTGTTAGATGATAGTTCGCACTTTCCTAGAATATGCCAGCATGGGATCTCAGCACGTGCTATTAACAGGGCCTCCAGGGTGTGGAAAGACAGCTCTAATGAATGACTTAATCTCAACACAAGGTATGAAATACTATAATTTTTTCCATTTGGGAACATCTTGAACTAGGGCAGAGCAATAAGACCTCTTTAGAAGTTCAATTCAGTACATACTCAAAATATCCAGCCTGTATTGAATAACAATATGGAATAAATTGATTATTAAGCTCCGTTGATTTCTATTCCCATACTGGATTTTATATAAATGTTATATGATACTTATTTTGAGTTTCCCAAACATTTTTTTATTCATGCAAATACTATGATTTTTATTTTCATTTTCTTTGCCTACACATGACCAGTGTTTTACCACTGTGATTTATGCATCATTTTGAATGATAAAGGTTAACTTAATTTTAAAATATAATAAAAAAAATATATTAAACATATTGGGGTAGATTCATTAGGGGATGGGACAGTTCATCACGGCTGCTCTAATGCGGCCACTTCACTGCGACCTCTATTGGGGTTTAGGGGGTTTGTATTAGGTGTTAGTATTGGGGTTCAGGGGTTAGTATTAGGGCTTGGGGTTAGTTTTAGGGGGGTTAATATAACGGCAGTGATCAACTGTCCTAGACGCAATTCATTAATGCCTGCTACTGCAAAAATAAGAAACTGAAGTAGATTGCTGGTCCAAATTGATTCAATGCCCTCTGGTAATTGCATTAATGGGTTATATAAAATCACCCAATCAGAGGGGGTAAGGGGAGGAAGTTCGCCATGGGTGTCGTCTACCAGTGGCATAAGCAAACCAGCACTCAGACAGATCAGACCTCAGTCAGCGCTGCTCATGCTCCTCATGCAAGTGAATATTCAGAGCGTTAGTCTGAGTCATCTCTAAGCATGGGGAATGTGAGCAGAGCAGTCTAAGGTCTGTGCTATCTAAGGTCTGAGGTAGGCAGACACATCCTGAGGTAGAGTCATGGGGAAAAGGAAGAAACAAAGAGGGGTGAGGGGAGTGAGACAAATAGAAGGGGTGGGGGAGCTAAGAAGAGAGGCAAATTGTCAATCCAAAAAGCAGTTTGGGAACACCAGTGACACTGGCAAGCTGTTTGGGGACAGATATGGCAGTGGCAAGCTTTTTGGGGACAGAGATTGCACTGTTTTTACATTTAAATTAAGGGGTCAGAGGTGCCAAACATAGGATCCATCCCGGGGTGCCAAATACTCTAGGTATGACTCTGGGTTGTGGTAACATAATTTCTGTTTGCAAACTTGAGTTTTATGTAACCATTAATGCTTTGGTACCATTTTCATTGAATTGTACTTTATTCATTACTACATGACGTGCAATAAAAAAAAACTTTGTACTGAATAGGCCCCACTATACTAATTTGTTCATAGGATTTCGTAGGAGTTTATATGGATATTTGAATAGATGTTGAGAGAAGGTTTACCTATGTATGTTATGAAGATGATGAAGCACTCATCTTAACTTTACAAAAATGCATTATGCAATAAGCTCGCTGGCTGAGAATTTGTAATATTCATAGTGACGTCAAACAATATTTACAGCCAATGACAACTTGGATCTCCTACTCTGCCTTAAAGCAATCTGATATTGTATTTGCAGACAGATCACGCACATTACTGAAAAGAATGGTGTTTTCAAGATCTTCAAAAGCCAGAGAACTCCAAGAACTGTTAGAACAAAATATAGATCACAGACAAGGTAATCATTGCCTTATTTGTCATGTATGTGAACACTGTATATTCTATATGTGAAGAAATGCTCTTCATAGTGAGCCATATTCTCAAATACCATAGGTACTGCTTCTATCCTTTTGTGTAAAATGTATATGCAACCAGAGGAGGAGGATGTGGTCCAAAACAGGTCAAAAATCAAAACACTTATGTTTAAGAAATTAAACACAGCAATGCTATTTCAGGGTTCATTTATGGAGCAAAAGATGGAAAAACCCTCAGCTTATTCATTGATGACCTCAACCTTCCTTCACCAGATGGGAATGGGGTGCAGCGTTGTAATGAGGTAATGTTTTCTCATTAAAATTCTCCTGTCAAACTATATTTTGTTTTGCTGCGTTATGTAATGTTATGTTAGACATCACCCTGAACCCACAAGTAATAACGTGTTAGAATTAGGGCATCATGAATGCCATTGGTATGGAGGGGTAAAGCTCAAACAATAGGAATTTAATTATTTGCAGTGATATCAGACATACTAAACACCATTTACTACCAATCTCTGTTGATCATGCCTTTACATTTTTCTTCATGTGAGGATAAATAGGAATATGTTAGTCTACCATGTATCTATAAACACCAAGGGCCCCAAATAGTAAGCCATCATAGTTCACTAAACTTTTATCATTTATTTATACTATACTCATTGTCTGCAGCGAATTCCTCTGTAAAGTATTACTATGTATATGCTTACCACATATGTTTACTATTGTGATAACACACATCATATGTACTTTTATTATATAGATGTAGTACTAAGGACTAGCTATATTGTCTCTGGATGTCTTTAGCCATTGACCTTTGAAATCAATTGCATCAATGTATTAAGCTATTGAATTTTATGCTACTATTTGCTATTCCTAAAAACGTTTGCTTATGTAATGTATTGTTTGACACTCTTTATTAGTTGCTGAGGATGCTTCTGGATGACAAAGTTCTTCTGACACTAAATAAGCCTTTTGAATGGCGATCATTGGAGTCACTACTAGTAAAGGCAATAATCAGCTTTCCCAAATATGCCACCAACACAGAGAGGATGTTCTCACAAAGACTCTTGGTGAGTTTACTGGAAAAAAAATATAAAATAAACAGGAAGTAACTTGATTATGAGCAAATTAAAGCTGAGCATCATGGAGATGTCCAGTGTATGCTGGGAGATCCTATTCATCTGTATGGCAGTCCTGTATCTATGGACACGCATTTCAATCCAAACAATAAAGATAGACTTAAGATGGTAAAATCTGCAAAGTTCTAAAGGTAACTATTAAAATGTCAGCTTTAATATCCATTGCTTCTGATAATGTTTGTTTGTACCTCGCTCTGTCTATAACAACTGTGCTCCGTGTTATAAAATATTATATTAACAAACCAAATGTCTTCCTACAGCGACATTTTGCCATATTTTCACTTCCGGATTTAGAAGGCACAAGGCTCCAGCAAGTCATTTTCTCTGTACTAGAAGTAAGTGGAAAGTGAACCTTTGTATCTAATTGAGCTATCCATGTCAGCATAGGCTAAAGGTTACAATAAGGATATTAGTTTTGTATGGTCATTTTAACCAGTTTTAATTTTTTTAAAAACATTTTTCTAATTATGTGTGAGGAACATATGTTTCGATTTTATTAACCTACAGGGCAAAAAAGAGACTTTTGATTTACATTTTAACGTTGTATTCTAACAATATTAGAAATGTAAATTGGAGTCATAGATAGGGAGTTTCTCAGTACAGGTTGAGTATGCCGTACTCAAAAAGCTTGGGATCAGCAGTATTTCGGATAGGGGATAATTTCGGATAACGGATCATTGTGTAATATGCAGACGATGTTGGTTTAATGTTTTTTTTTTTTAATTCAGGCTTTAAAGAACTGTATTCTGTGGGAAGGGGGTGGAAATATATTTTGGGAATGAGCAAAAGGAACACATCTTGTATGGGCACTACACTAAAGGTGCTGTTAAGGAAGCAAATGTTTTGCCTGGGCTCATTGAAGAGGCTTTTAGCACAAGCCGCTTACGTGCTGGTACCTCTGTGCTGTGCACAGCGTTGGATCACACCCCCAAAATCACTCCCGTCCCATCATTCTTACTCTGGTCTATTGGCTGCACTATTCGCCTGTTACCTAGAATTTTCCTCATTGGGCCAGGTTATCTGTCCCTCAAATACTTGGTGGCAGAGGTGCTGCATTTTGTTTTTTACTGGTCATACTGAGCTGCATCCAGATTGGAGGCGAGTGACAAGACAGACACCAACAACAGGAGCTTTCCTATCTTGCCCCAATCTTGCCTATCCTTTATCGGAACTGCACTGGGTGAAATAAAAAAAAAAGGCATTGTGTGGAATCTGAAGAAATATTTTAGATTTCAGATTGGATAATGGATACTCAACCTGTATTATACAGCTTTATTATAAGTGACTATAATGGATTCAATAAATGAACACATTGAGTGATAATGCATTATATTCTTCTCTTTTCCTTACAGGCAAATATGAATGAGAGGGATGGATTTCCCTTACAAGAAGAGATGCAGTTATCTTTGGCCAAAGCCTCTTATCACCTTTTGGAATCAATAAAAAAGACACTGGTTCCGTCTTCAACACCAGGACGGCAACACTATCTGTTTTCATTAAGAGAAATTAGCAAAATATTCCAGGTACTGCTATACTAATACATATTAAACGGGCATGTGTCCAAGCACTGACAACATCATGATGTAACATTCAAGGGCATCAGACCCACAGCATACATTCGACAGCTATTGATATGTTACATTACAGTGAATAATAGATGGTAATCTTGCTTGCAATAATCCAAGCCTTTGAAAGAGGAAGTAAACATGTATAACATGAAACAACATTAGCATATTCAGTACAAGTGATCAGCTGCACAAGATATGTTTTGCTTTTTAACTCAGGGCTTTATACCTCTTTTTGTAAAGTAGACTAAAAGTCTATGTCCCTATATCAATATGTTGTAAAATCTCCATACCTTATTTGGTCCTTGGCCTTATTTTACATTCAGGATTCACTTATGCTTACCACATGCTTACCACATGCATGCTTCCTCTAAGCCAACAGTTAAATTAGGAACTGTTAGTTGAAGACTAGAAACATTACTTAAAATTAATAGGCTTAAATTAAAAATTAATTTGGTTAACACCCATACTTACCTTGCAGTCGCTACGTAAGATGTCAAATGAAGATCGGGAGGACCGAAGTACTGTTCTAGCATACTGGCTACATGAAAGTAATTGTATTATTAAAGACAAACTGTGTCGCCACAGTGACTTGAACTGGTTCAACTCTGAATTACGAAATACAACAACAGAGGTATGAGTTTTCTAACATCAAGATACTTTGTTTCTTTATAAACACTATCATTTACTGGATGTCAACATCCTATACAAAGAAAGAATTGTGAACATAATTGTCTCATGAAAATCAGTCAGTTTGAGTTCAATCTTGGATTCACTGTTGGGAGACAAAAATGTGCTTGCTATTAATATTATATATTTTTTATTCTTTCTTTTTTTTATTCATGCATTTCATAGTATGTTAATAGAGTTACATGAATGTAGATTTCAATTTCCTTCTTATGTTTCAGTTTTTTTCAGATATCTCAATACCATCACTGCAAAAAATGTTTATTACATTTCCTTTGGAAATTAAGTTTTCTCATCAAGCTAGTACAGCGAAAAAAGCTGTCAAGGTAATATCAAGTGCCATTAATATTGTAGATATTGAGGAAATTGGGATTAGATTCCTTTAAGGAAACTAAAAGCTTTGTACTTATGATACGTCAGTAGGTAATAGAAAGACAGGACGGATATGATAGAAACATTTAAATACATACATGGAATCAACAGAGTAAAAAAGAAGAGTTTATTTAAAAGAAGAAAAACTGCCACAACAAGAGGACCTAGTCTTAAATTAGAGGGGAAAAGGATTGAAAGTAATATCAGGAAGTATTACTTTACTAAGAGGGTAGTGGATGCATGAAATTGCCTTTTACCAGAAGTGATAGAGATTAATACAGTAAAAGAGTTTAAGAATGCATCTGATAGGCATAAGGCTATCCTAGCTGTACGATAAGACCAGTGTCTAATGAAAGTATTCAAATATTTATTAGATGGGCTAAATTGTTCTTATCTGCTGACACATTCTATATATTTTACCATATATTTTTCCATTTTTACTTTTCTGCAATAAAAATACAAGGCATAGTTCAGTCATGGATGGCTGACCCTGGGCCTGGACATGCAAAGACAGGTCCACAGCCAATAGCTTAGGTGAACTACGTAGCATGATGAAAGCAAGGGGCACTGTAGACTTCAGAACCTACAAAGTCATCCTCAGACTTATAGACAAACTGAGTATGCTGTTAGCCATAATGAATTATCTGAATACTGATGACATATTCAGCATGATGAATTTGTAATGAATGGTTATATCAGGTAGAGTAAAAAGGAAACTACATAAGAAATTAAATGTACACAGATGCATATTCAAAGTCTTGCTAAATATAGAAGCTATCAGGTAGTCCATTTTCCATAATGCTGTTTGTATTTTTCTAAAGGTCCAGTTGCAGTCTATTAGTAAGCTTGATGATGTGAGACCCTATCTACAAACCATAGTGCAGCACTACAATGAGGAACTGGGGCACCAAAAGCTTCATATTGAATTATCAGACAACGTTGTGATGCAAATAATACGTATTCATAGAGTACTATCCTGCGAGCATGGGTAAGAAACTGTAAATGAGGGCTCCATTATCTATAGGGGTTGTCACTTGTTTTTTTTTTTTTTAAATACCAGCAATGCTAATGGCTCCATAGACTTAACATCGTACTGAAATAAATTCTTTACCAGGTAAAGTACCAACTGGGTGGCAACCATAATTACACATGGAGACTGTTCTATTACTGTTATATACGGATTAACAATGGATAGTAATCTGCATTATTATACCTACTATTGGCTCATTAAGTTATCACTTCCCTACTAAATTACCTCTTTTTATTCTGCGTAAATAAATGGGATTTTTCTTCTCACTGTTCCTTCCCATCACTGAATGAAAATACATGTTTTTTTCTATGCTTTATGTCATTGTTGAAGCATTGTACATTGTATATTATGTCTCATCACAGGGGTAACGTTCTCTTGGTGGGATCAGAAGGCTCTCCACTCTCTACACTGGCAAAGCTTGCTCTTTATGTGGCAGATATACCACTGCATGTTCTGGACACATCTGGGCACAACAACTTTATCAACAGTTTAAAATCAGCCATCCAGATATCTGCAGTAGAAGGAAAGACGACAGCTATTTTATTAACGGTACGTTTATTTTCCACTTTGCCTTTCATCTTAGAATAGTCAGAACATTACTAATACTCCCTGATGGTGAAAATTATAATTGACTCTCAAACGTGAAGGGTTAATCACAATTTCCCTTGATTATAGTTATTATAACCCCTATTTCAGTCAATTGAACGGCCCCTCTTTGAGCTAAACAATTCTTTGGTTTCTTTGTTTAAATTAGTATGATCAGTTACCATGGCATTAATCCCATGCATGCGATGTGCAATCACACAATAATTGCCATGAACATAAGAGCCCCGATTATTAGCTTATTAGTCATAAATACAGGGTAAATTGATCGCAAAGGAAACAAAAAGCCGTTGTTTATTTTAATTTTTCTATCTATAGTCAACTCTGTTCCACAGCAAAATCAGCAATGCTAATTAAATATTAACTAATTGAGGCCCACAGTGGAGATATACTACTAATACACTGATTCTTAGTCATTTTTGAGAAATTCCGTAGACACAGATGGATGGCCCTGTTCTCAGATGCTGTTGTTTTTTGTGCTGTGTTGGCTCAGAACTCATTTTGGGGAAAACTCACTGCAACTGAAATGCTAGCATATTTCAATAAGTGCAAAGCTGTCAACAGGTTAATCCTTAAACTTGCTGGGTTAGGTGAGGGCTGGCAATAGGGTTGCCACCTGGCTGGTATTTTACCGGCAGGCTGGTAAAAAAAAATTGGCTTGACATCAATGTTAAGTGTATGGAGGCACTAGGATGGCTGGTATTGTTTTGAAGAAAAGGTGGCATTCTCTAACCTGACTCAGTGGTGCTGGTGTTCCACCACTTTTCACTTCTAAATGCCTCATTGGACCAAACTTTCTAATGAATTACCTTGTTAGTCTATCAGTCTCTGTACTTTATTTGTCAGTAAATCTTTCTTGTCTATATATTATGATGCCTGTGTGGGGTGATGAAGTTGTACCATGGGCCACTAAATAGTTTTTGCCAGCTCTCCCCTAGCTGGAGTTGAATATTGTGAATTTTCTCTTTCAATGCATTTCCACAAAATGGCACCTTCTAAAAAGAAGTAGGGAGCATGTCAATAATAACACTATTGTACATTTAGTTACGTGCTACATAAAAATGGATGACTATTAATATAAATACTGTCTATTCTGCCAAATAGGAGATAGACGGTTCAAGAGTTTCTGGGACGAAAAGGAAAGCGGTCACTGGAATGAAAGATTTCCTTTGTAATATAACAGATTACTCTGTTACCTGTGCTGTGGCACATGAATATTGCATTATTACGGCTCTGCTCCGTATAAATGATGACATACAGAGTGATAGCAAAAATAATTTCGAGTTAACACAAGCATTTAAGGGAAAAGGTGTTCTTACAAAGGTGTAAGTTACACTGAATGAACAAATTCATTAACAGTGTTAATGATAAGGGGTCAAACAAAAGCCCCTAGGGACACTACTTGGACTGCCATGATCTACTTTTTGGAGAAAAGAACATGCTATTTTATAGTATTTATATATTTTGACATAAATATTACAGCTTCTAAAAAAAAAAGTATGCAACAATTGTAAAGTGGCACTCCAGCAGCAATGGATCATTTCATTCTGTCACCTTCACAAAGGCTAAGGATGCTGACAGCCCTCATCTTGATATGACTTGTAAGTTTAATCATTCCCATTAATTGGTTTAACCTCCTTAATGAAAGATGACTTGTCCTGTCAGCTTCAAAGGAGAAGTGAAAAGAAGGGGGATGAAAGATTATGACATTTGCCAAAAAAGCATATAGTGAGCTTAACTGAGGTAAAATCTATATATCACAGTTTGAGAAAAAAAAGTATAGTAGCTTAATGAAAGAATATTTGAATGAAATCTGAACAAAAACCATGAAGATTACAGATCCTTCTCCAAAAGGACATGTATTTCCTGAATTGTACGGCAGATGGCGCTACAGATTTATGTTTCACATGCATAGCATTTTCCAAGTTGTAATAATATAATTTGCTTTCTTTCATTTAAATGCTTTATTTTCATGTCTCTATGCAATGCAGTATTGCAATATTGTGACACCTCTGATCATTTGTTTAATTAATATCATATTTATGATGTAGTATGTTCTCTGAAGACATGAAAGTATTCACATTTAATTAGTGTATTTAAAGCAACACAAGTTATAATATAATACAAATGTAAGATTTAGCAGGAGAACATAAAAGATAAACACTGTTTATTTAGCCAAAAGCTCACTCATGAGTTGATTGTCAGATTAAAATTCACCAGTTACTAACCTGGTAATCCACTAATGTGAATTTAGCAATGGGATTGAGAAACTTTATTTACCAACTGCTTATGATGAATGCAAAGCATAGCAGATTTTCCTGAGAGAAACGTATGGAACTGTCTGTGCCTGTTCCTTTGTGATATAGGATGTTTTGGGTGACCTTCCCCGACAGTGTGGCGAATTATGAATACAATGTTTGTCAGCTATGTTCATGATAATTTGGGTCATGTTTTTATCATGATGACCCACTTTTGTGACACCCACCATGATCGTTAATGCACAGAAAGAAGGCTTATTGAATATATCATTTCTGGCCTTTTTTCGCTTACCTAGTCACATAATAGTTTAGGTTGAAAAAAGACTGGTGTCATCAAGTTCGACCCATTAGTAGAGGATTTGTCTCCAGGTATATACCGGTAGTTACTATGTTTACGCACAATGGATCTTTCACTTTCACATTAAATATGAAAGCACTCACAACGAGGAAATGGAAAATAGGAATTGAGCTTCATGAGTCTTTATTTAGTACCATTTTGCTTTGTATTTTAGGTTGTCATAAGTGTATTTTTATTGGTTGCCATAAGTGCTTTGAGATATTTCAAATCACACTGCAATTTTTGTGTGCATAATCTTTTTGGACTATCTGGTATACTTGTGAATATTAGATAATTATGGGTAGTACATTGTTATTGGTAATACAAATGTTTTTGAAAAATAAGTGCAAACCTTTTCTTTTTTCCATGGATAGGCTAAAGAACTGGTCGTTGACAGCTATCTTGATGTAATTAATAGTCTACTGATATGTGGAGAATATGCATCATTGTTTACTACTGAAGAAATGAATGATCTACTGCAGGTATGTTTGTAGAAGAAGTTATATAAACTCAAGACCATCATTCTGACCAATGATTCAACATCTATCTCACAAGAGCCTCAACTGAACAAGCTTTTCATTAAAAGGGCAGCGAAGTGATTTTTATTGTAATGTAGTTGAACCAAATCATTATTTTCATTCCTCAGAAATACGATTTGATATGATTATTTAAATATACAGATTTGTAAGACTTAAAAACCTGTGAGTGCATGTATGCTTTTTGTATATATATGTCCAAAAGTGGAGCACTCAGCCCAAACACAAAATAATAAGACAAAAATACCTGGGTGCTGTGTTGCTATAATATAACCAGTCCAAAAACATATGCCCCCCGTGGGAAGGAAAATAAAACCACGCACTCACAGGGTTAAATGGATGAAAAAAAGTCGATGTATTAAGAAAGGAGCATAAATTGCATCAAAAAATCGACGTTTCGGCTCCAACCAGGAGCCATTATCAAGATATATATATATATATAAATGATGGTATTAATAAAAAATTATATTTCATCAGAATATTAACAAAAACCTGTTCTCTTAGGTTCTGGGACCTTCCCTACGCAGGAAACATCCCCATCTTAGTTACGACCCTGCAAGGTACCTTGTTTCTCAAGTGAAATCTCTTCTTCGGATAATGGTTTGTCTTCCCCCATACCATGGTCTTCTGAATACTGCGTCCAGGTAAATCTTATCCAGGGAAAATTAGCTTAAACTCCTGCCTATAGTGGAAACACTCGGAGGTAGAAAAATGGGTTCTCTGTTGTTTATCGCCATCTTTTCATATTTTGTCTAGTGTTTTTCCTCCGTTGTTCCTTGTCCTGATCCTTGTAATACCCGGTCTGCTTTCTATTCTATTTTTGTATCCTTTCTGTATGTTCCTGCTTCAGTGTGTGGTTAAAGTTCTGGGTGATCATTTGTCTGAGGCTCAACCATAGCGTATAACACCATTCTGGGGAAAAGAACTGTTCTGTTTCTTATCATTGCTACATTGCTACAGCAGCTACCAGCCCAGTGTCAGTTATCAGTCCAGTACTCAGAGAGCTGCAAGTCAGTGGCGGATGCTCCATATGTGCTAGGTGTGCGACTGACTTAGAGGTGCTTGGTGATTTCCAAACAAAAATGTTTTGGTTTCTTTCCTTACAGCATGACACTACCAACCTACCTACAGACAAGTATCATTCACATTACCCATCTATCTGACTTAAGATCTCCTGCCCTTACACTGGTAGCCAGATCCTCAAATCCACAAGGCGTTTACTATTTTCCCCTTTCTTTCCTCTGCTTCTCCTCCCATTATGATGGATTCAATTGTTTTTTGCATCTGAATTCATATTAGAGCTCTTTTTTTCCCTTTGTGATTCTTGAGCAGCAGCATTTGATTGTGGATTTGTTTAAAATCTTTTTCATATCCTGTAGTTCTCATCTGTTCTTTTCACCAGCAAGGATTTAAGGGATTAATTCCTTATTGTCAAATAGATTTTACCCCTCTATTTCTTCTGCTACCATTGCCTGCAGGATTAACAATGATCATGCAATTTGAATAATAAATTATCATTCTATTTTAGTGTTACTATTAAACCGACTGTTTTTACTTCCATATTAAATTTATATAACTGCGTTTATGATTTTATACTTCAAATGGTATTTGTATGCCTCTAACTCTATAAACAAAGATTGTTTATATAAAATAAATAAAAAGACAGCATTACCATTTTTTTGGACACATGTAATTACCATCTGCCTGCTTTTTGTGTAGCAGAAAAACATCAACAGTTACTATTCCAATATAAAAAAATAAAAAAATAAACAGGGTTACACAAACACATATATCTGTATATATTCCTAACACTTTCAGTATCTATTTTGATTTCAGGACGTATCCAGGATTTTCGAATGGCTGCCAGCTTATTTGGATTGACAGCTGGTCACAAGATGTCGTTAATAAAGAAGCCAAACATTACCTAATGCAGCACCAGATTATGGAGACTTATACAGAGGAAATACGGTATAATAGTGTTCAATTCCTTATTGTAAAGGAATCCGTCCTCTTGGAAAATGCTACATTATTGATATACCTTTCATAGAGGTTTGTGTCAAAGAAATGCATTATTAATGTTCAGGAAAAATAGATAGCAATGATCTGTGTCTTAACCACATATTGGCAACTATGCCCTTGTAATCTCCACAATAACTCTCACAATGCTTGAGGCCTAGGCCTAGAAACTGCATATTGCTGGTCCTGAATTGAGCAATCAATATACATATTTTTAATATGCTTTTTTTCCTATGATTTTCGGCAGAGACAAAGTAGCATTAGCTATTTCCTTGATCCACACATACATGCTTAAAGAAAATAATCAGGTTCCATGGTCTGATGGATTCGCACAAAACACACCTTATGAAACCACAAAGGAGGTGAATGGAGCGTCAGAGGGAATGGGAGAAAAAAGTCCTGCTCATTATCCATACTGCAAAGACATTATACAGGTATAGAGTATTGTTCATAATTTAGAACAAAATGAGGTAGATTCAATGGCCCCGTTTGTAATAAAAGTGGCGTAAGCGGGAAATTAACAGGCAATTGTTGATTCAATTAATGGGCATTGTTGACATTGTTACCGCACATAATAAAAAAATTGCCGCTGATGCTACAAAGCTCCATTCTTTCAATGGAGGTTTACAGCACCAAACAGTGATTTACACAAACAGTGATTTAATGACAGCTAGTAAAAATTAACAGGCAAAAAAATCTTCACATTTTTCCCATTAATTTAACACAAAAAATGGCAACAGTGTCTACCTACAGCACTGAAAGGCTTAACCTGTAAAATAAAAAATGATGGAGGCCACTGGGGCTTCCCCAACGCACTCCACCATGTTGTCATGCCCAAAGAGTAAGCTGAAACATACATTCCATCCAGATTACTAAAAAAAAATCTACCTTCGATCAAAACATAGAAACATATTGTACACATATGAATTCATGTTTCAACATGCTTATTCCTATGTAGGAGGAATATGTAATCCTCTTTTTCATTGTACATCATTTAATAAATACCTAGGGCTAACTTAACAAAAAGCAGTTGTAATTGACTGCTCGGGTTAAAGTAGAAGTGTTTTAATTCTTTCTAGGTTTATTTTGCCCACATTTCATCTGTTGCTAACGTGAATGGTTACCTGCCACTTGTCCCACCATCTGAAGAGATTGAAATTATGGAAACAGAGAAGAAACATACTAAAGCTCCAAATAATTGAGCTGTGTATCTGCTTAAAATTATATATAAGGCACATGCTGACCATTCTGTTAACTACAATGAAATGTATACATTTTGAATGTGAGGCATTTGGTTTTAAATTACATATAATACACTTATATTCAGTATTTGTTTTTTAAAATGTACTGATATAGATACTTAATATATTTTCTTCCCAGGAACGGATTGAACTCCTAGCTGGAAAAGATAGAACTGCAAAGTGTGATTCGGTTTTTATTGGACCCAGCACATTACAAATATTCTTGGATAACTTTAAATGTATCTTTCTGGATAAGAGGAAAGAGCAGGATAATACCACCTGCCAAATACAGTAAGTGTATCTTTATAGTTTTAGTACAAATGCAAAAAGTTCTGGATGGACCTCAAGTACCATTAAAATGCAATATCAGAAACTTGTTGACTTATTTGGAAAAAAAAAGCTGCAAATGTTTCAGCACTGGTGTTAGTGATCTTCAGAGATTTTCTTCCTCAAAAATGATTTTCCGAATTTTTGTTGTTGGAGGAAAAAACATTGTCTCCACAGCATAGGTATAAAAAACCAACTGCTTATACTTGCTTGTCTCACTGATAGGCATCCAGCATTTCTATTGTGAATAATGCATTTGTTTCCTTCTAAAAGGAGTGCAATAGAAACACTTGGTAAAACCAGAAATGATGCAAAGGCAACTCAAGAACTTATTACTGGGCTGGAAAGAGACTACAGAGAAGCACAAGTCACAGCTGAAGAGATTTTAAATAAACTTATCACTAAGACATCTATTCTGGAAAGACTTAAGGCTGAATTAGGTGAGAAATTAAATGATCTTGTACTATATAATCTCTGGCCAAATCCACCTACTGCTAACTATCCCTAATACTGTTACTATGACCACGTTCCCTTTGACCTCTTCACTCCCTTATGTGTCTGGACCCCATTCCCTCTAGATTGTAAGCTTGTGAGCAGGGAGCTCTACCTCATGTATCAGTCTGTTCTAGTTTATCTAACTTAGTATGTAGTCCCCCTCTGTGCTCTGTACCTAGCGCTACGTATAATTGTATATGGCGCTATATAAATAAATGTTAATGTGATATATGTCTATATTTGTTATTACTGTAACAATTTATGCTTTTAATTAGTAAAGCACCTAGATGACTACATTAGAGCTATGTCCTCCTCGGTCTAAATCTATTTACCTACCTATCTGAGAGGCATTAACATGTCTGTCTCCTTTATTAAATATAACACATTTATTTCAGGTGTTGGAGACAAGACTCTTCAGATTTTCCTCTCCCAAAATGATAATGAATTTCAAAATCTTGAAGAAGATGAAGATTTACTGAAAGACGGTATTGTATTTGTTCTTAAAGTGAATATATTTCAGAAAATGAATAACAATTTCTGTTAAATGTACAACATGGAAATCTTATGGAAACAGAAAGTTTCATAAGCAGGTTTTAATTAAACAACTCCTCCAACATCCCCAACACATATTACGTTTAAGAACATAAATAAAATGAAACTAAAAAATGAGTAAGTGTCTTACAACGTTTCAATGCACTTGTGATGAACGTACCGTGGTTCAGAAGTGGAGCCCCAATTGCAGTAGTGACAGCCCTTGCCAGACACCACAGTACTGTAGGATAGTGAGACTGCAGCAGTGACAACTGGCACGAGTGTCAGAAAAAAGGGTAGTCCAGAGGAATCCAGGTAGAAGAGCCAGAGATAGAATAAACGGTAAACAAGCCGGGTCAGGGAGTCCAGAGATCACAAAAACGAGGAGGAGAGCCAAGGTCAGGGAGCCAGAAAGCGGGAGGTCCAAAGAATCAAGCCGGGTCAGGAGTCCAGAAGAAGCGAAGGTCAGTATAACAATCCGGGTCAAACAACAATAGCAGGAAAAATCACAAAACAGGAACAGGCAAGGTGAATACTCAAGCAATTTTAAAAAAGGCGCGCCGGTGTTTTAAAGGGCCATAGCCCCGCCCCCGTGACGTGTGAGACACGCGCCGTGCCACTCGTTTCCATAGAGACGCTCGGGAGAGAAAAGCCACAGAGGTCTGACGCGCGCGCGCTAGTAACCAATGCCGGGCGCGCGCTGAGCGGGGAATCCGACGGCTGGGGATGTGAGTGATGTTATGTCCCGATCGCGGGACCCGTCTGGCATCAGGTCCTGTAGGTGGGTGACGGGGGGTAGCCCTGCGATCCTTACAGCACTGGTGTTTGGTGGTTAAACAAACCATACGGAGGTCGGTCCCTAAGAATATCACTCAACTAGGGGACAGCCATCATATGCTCCTCTTTCTGCCCCCAACCCAAATTGAGTGTTACGGAATAATGTGTGCTGAGTAAAGGGGCCTATGCATGCAATGAGATGGCAAGGTAAACAATGAAAATTGTTGCAGGCCTAGACAAGCTGGTGATGTTAGGTGATAGTTAGCATAGCTTGTGGGAACTACACTTCCCATTTTGTAGAGAATGGATGGGAAAAAGCAGAGGGAATCACCATCCCTCTTCTGATACACACTGCCCACAAATCACTGAAATGGCTTTGGAAAAGAAGGAGAATTTTATTCCTGCTCGCCTAAGATAAACAGAAATGCTTGTGATTGGCTTTACAGACAGTGCTGATGAATACGATGATGCATTTAACAGCATGAAAGAAGCCAGCATGAAATCCCACTCATGTAAGATCACTGAAAAGATTGACAAAGCAACTAGTGATCTGAAAGATGTAAGGAACAGTCTGCAAAATGCAAAGAACCAGGTGCAGTAAAACCTTATTTATCACTTTAAAACAGTTTCCCATGTGATCAGTAGTACTTTACTCACTGGGGTTTAATTGCAGGTGATGCACTGGTGCAGTAAAGTGGACAAATCATGCATTGAGAGACTTGTAAGATGCCAAAATCCACCCTACCTTGTTGCTCAGGTAATAAATATTCAATGTAACATAAGTAAGCAAAGTGTAATAGTTTGTTTGCTGTGTAGAATTTCTATAATTATATATATATGTGCACTTTTAGACCACAATCTTTCACTTGACTATATCTGTCCAGTTATCAGTGGTGACCTGCAAAGGAAAATAACTGTTGAAGCGTTGTCTGTTAAACTATTACATGTAACTTCTGATGGGTATTTACAATATGTATTTATTGTGCAACAAGACTTCTTTACGTAGGTACTTAGGCCACAAGGGATCTGCTTGCTCAGGAGAAATTTGAATCTTACTGTATTGAACAAATCTGCTGATTATACTTCAGAAGAATTGCAAGATCAGCTGTTCTTATTAGAAATATATAACACTGATATTCTAACGGGTAATATGTCAAAAGTGCTTCCAAGCAGCATGTACTGTATGCATTTATATATTGCTTGGGGAAATCAAAAAGTCAATCATATCCATTCACATGAAAACTCTGGGATTAATTGATTTCACTCCAGTACCATATACATTGTATAAAGTATAGGGCATATGCTGATGAAGGATCAAACCTTTTTTTTTATCAGAAACCTAAGACATTGTGATGCTGTTTGGAAAACCAGCATCACAAACTTTTCGGTGTTGCATAAAAAGTAAGTTTGGTCTTTCAACCCAGATATTTACTAAATCCACATTAGTTGGTTTTAGATCCGTTCAGATAAGTCGATAGACAGTTTGCACCCAATGTGCATTTTACATTTATATATGGGCACGGGAGGTAAATAGAGCATAGAGGCGTCTGGTATGTAAATTTGGGTCACAGTGTACCAATAGATTAACTAGCTGTATTACTGACACTTTCGATTCAGCATGATATATACCTTTCTTTTCTTTTTCTTTAATTTATATTCTTTATTGGAAATGTTCTTTTACATACATACTTCTCCATATAAAAGACAATCATACATATATAAATATATCATGGGTGTATATAACTAATTTCGTACAAATCATTAAGATATTTCAGTGCATTAAATAACAGACAAGAAGGGTGATAAGAGTAAAAAGGAGCAAGAATACTTTTCGAAGTTAACAAAATGATTATTATGAACCTATCAATAAAGACTGGATTTATTCATGAAATCATACAGTCTAAACTGTTTTCTTTTAGATTTTAGAGATGGCGCTCGTCATGGTTAACTGTCTCTCCAAGGTTGAAAACTCAAATGGTCTTCAAAAATCTCCATTGCATTTACTTGATAGTTCAGAAAGTCGAGGTAGCTCTCAATTTCAGCCTTCGCCTGTTGCAAAATCATCAAAACGAGGTAAATGTCCACCAATGGATAAACAGAACATGCCACATAATCCTATGACTTATATAGACCCACTACATAAAATATAACTTTCCATTTTTTTCTGACAGTTGTGCGTGATCCTTCTGATAAGGTGGACAGAGCAAGATGGAAGAATTTACAGTACAATGTTGGTGACAGCAGCAAGTTTGTTGACATGATAAATCAGTAAGTTTAAACATGTGATGTTAACACATCGCACATTCCACATGTAGGATGTTCTGGCAATTACTTGCCCTGGACAAATTGTGCCCATTACCGAGCATGTCTAGTGTTTGTTTAGTGAGACTTACATTTTATTTTTAATTCATAGAATTGCAAAACTTGAAGATGGGCTCCCAGATCAGACTCTGAAAGATATAGAGACTTACCTAGGAAGAGCTAAGGAAGGTACCCATGGAGTAACTGGTGAAGGATCCTTGCTTGAAAATGCTGTTCCACGTGAGTAAAATGGAATCAGAGTAATGTACATTATGCAATCTGAACTTTCTTTCATATTGGATCAAGATGTAAAAAGCATTTTTATTAAACATCAATTTTGTAATTACAAGACAAGATGTTTTTGTGTGTAAAAATTGTTGTGAGCGTTTCACATCACATTAAATAACTAAACCCTCCTAAAGCTCACTTCTGTCTGATTTGAAAGGCGTATAAAAGATCTTCCAAAGAATCGCAATTCAATAGAGATTACAATTTATTTGGGAAGTCTCCCTGAAAACTGCTGTTGGGATTATGGAACTATAGTAGTTTGTACTAGATGGTTTAAACTTCCTGTGTAATCTCTAGATTTAATTTGCTTAATATCTCCATAGATCACATATGTTGGGAGAGCAGAGATCTTTTTAAGCACTTTCTCGCTCACTGGGGGCCTACTTCTTTTATTTCACAGATGCCACACCTCAATCCATTACACCAGCTAAGAAATATTCACATGTTGACAACAGTAAAATCAAAAATGTTAAGAAAGGGGAAATCACCATTGCAACTGCCAGATACAGCTCTGAAGATGCTGCTAGCTTAGTGGCATTTATTGTAGCCATTGTAGAGTATACTCGACTCTGTGGGCCATTAAAGGAATGCCTGAAATGTTTGTCCGATTTGGAAAGAGAAAAGGATGAACTTGTTTTGAAGGAGACACAGGCATCAATGGTGAGTATGGGAAGATTTTCAGTATTTATGTACGAACTGTAATGTGCAGATCAGAATAGGGCACCATAGAGTAGTCTAACACATATGCCAAGCATACTTAAATGTAAATAGTCATCTCAATTCCATTGTCTGCTGTCACTTCAGTAATATTTATCTAGTTACGATATGTCTCAATTATTACATACATGGTATGTAATTTCCTCTCAGTGATTTTATTTAAAATATATTTTTGATAAATTATCTATACATCTATTTCATGCATGAAAGTATGATGCGTTGCTTTAAGAAGCTGTACTTTTGTGTATAGGCTGCTGACTCCGAGGAAGATCTAACTATTTCGTATCATCAAATCTTGAGCAGTCTCACTGAAGATGATATTCCGGCTCTTCAGGCAGAGGTAATAACTAACACTAATGTTCATATTACAATAACTACAAATATAAATATGGAAAACATGCAGAACCCAGGGAAAATCTTATGCTAATATTTAATGAAAAGTGAGCATTTGAGCATCAGTGGCAGAAGATAAATCATTATGTATACAGTTCTTCAATGGTCCAAGTATCCTCACTTTACTCGCCTGTGGTGTATGTTATGAATTTCATCCAAAACAGTACAATGATAGCTCATTGCTAAAACATAGAACCTTCAAACTCACTATTAAAGGTTTTATAATTAAGATTGACCCCTGCAGATCTCGTACTAATTTCCAATAACAATCATGGAATTAGTAATAGTAACAATACTTTTGGCATCCCCAAACTAGTGTTGAATAACTTGGTTACTAGACTGTAGTTGGACTTTACCATGTATTTTTAATATAATGTTTGTACTAATGCCTTTTTGTGTAGCATTGAAGGAATGTGGTCATATGTCCTGCTGACGTTAAGGAAGACTCCTATTCTGTTGCAGGTGGCAAAGCTCCATGAAGAGTATGATACTTCTGTGAATCGCAAGCACATACTGCATGAGGAACTACTATCACACCAAGAGAAGCTTGAGGCAGCTCTAGATATGCTAGAAAGGTGTGGTAATGAAGCAGATCCAGATCTGCATTGTACAGATACAAAATGGCCTCAGCAATACCACATACTCATTTATTAAATACATGATTCAAGAAACTTCAGCAAACATATTACTGTGTGATTTGTTTTCAAGGTTGAAGACACAAGAACAGGAATGGAAAAATACTCTAAATCAAAGCAGCATTTCTGATCTTCTAACAAACTGTTTGTTGGCTGCTGCCTTCCTCTCCTACTGCTCTGCACTTACCACTGATGGAAGGTATGGAACTTACCTGTGTGCACCTATGTATAAAGCAGACTGCGCCACCTCTGCCAGTCTCGCACTTCTGGATTGCTCCAGCACTCAGTGTTGCGAAACCCATGCATAATACAGTTACATTTCAGTGTTTTATACATGCTTGTTGAAAGAAGCAAAGTCGTATTTGAAACTTGCAATTCAAGGTACAGTTTAACATAGCACATATTCAGCCATTTCTTCTATTTTTCTATTGCAGGAGCCGAGTAACTAGTCAACTTTTTAAAGTCTGTGAAAACTGTGGACTCCACCTTCCTCAGCGAACTCTTCTCAAGGACTTTCCTGTCATTCAGTTCCTTCACTCACCGGTATCATAACTCATCCTATCTCAATAACCATGATGGGTTTCATAAGTATTACAGCAGCATGCTCATACGTTATATAGTGATTTCCATCCTGCTTATGTCCTTAAAAAAACTATCACACCCAGATCTATTGTTCTATGTTTGGTTCATTGCTGTTACGTTTGAATATAAGCATCTTTTTTAGTCTTTCTTTTGAGTATGTTTCAACCAATACTATGGAGTTATTATCTGACCAGACATGTTGCCTATCCCACGGCCTATTATTATGTTGCTGCTAACCAAAATCATAAGTAACATCAGCAACGGGAATATTGTTTAAAGACCAAATTCCATTATTTGGATATTTTTATGCTGCTGCTTCCAAATGACCAACATTCATTTGCTAATGAGTTTTAGCTATTTAGAGCTAATAAAGTCCTTGTGTTTTCATATGAAATGTGCATAATATAAAACGATGGCAATGTGCAAAGTTAAAGTAAGTAGCAAAAGCAATTTATTAGAGCAAAATAATAGGATACAGAATATATGGTATCGTGTTAGCTTTGTATATACTAGAAAAAAAGAAGAGTTTAAAATCTATGTTTATTGGCTAACTGAGAAATTGAGCACTAGCTTGGAAGATAATTTATGCCTTGTCATGAGCCAAATTGTAGAAAAGTAAAAAGTATCTCCTTTAAATACACAACTCCTAGCTTGGAATGAAACAGGAAGAGTTTCACATCAGTAAATATACAAACTATTGGATAAGAAACTAAATAAGTAAAAATAAGACTTTACAAAATATTTTCCTTATGCTCTGGGTGTGAAACAGTCTCATCAATACCGTTAGTTTCATGTCTTCAATGCTGTGTCCATCTTGCAAGAAATGTGCTTCTAATGGTGTATGTTCTTCTTGATATTATGGCTGTAGGAATTAAGAAGTTGTTGGCCTGATCCTCCCACATATCTTTTAATGTTAATCAATTTAATTGTGGAAAATCACTTTCTGAAAAAGAACAAATTGTATGGTGCCGCCAGCTAATGAGCGGATAAATACAGATATACAAAAGCCACCTTTAAACTAGGCAACTAATAGCAGTACAAATGTTATGGTACATATGTGACAATACTCCTCTTTTTGATGTCAGGGTTTTTTCAAGGATATTTTAGTAACCACAGTCTTCACATCTCAGTTTCCATTGTTTATTTGGTGAAAAAAAAGACCAGAACAAACTCCATGCTCTTACTTGAGCACTTGCTAGACACAGCAGCAGCTATCTACAGCTGGATGGCTTTCACACTTGCCAATAATCTAGACTCCAGTCTTAAATATGCCTTTTTAGAGAAAACACTCCTCAATATTCCAGCTATCCCATCTAGCTTCTCTGAGCTGCATTAGGCTGATCGTTCTTTTTACAAATTGCCTGCTAATTAACCAGCCAAAGGTGAGCTTCAATTAGTCTACACTTGTGGAGCTTCTGTGTAGAGCAAAGGTTCTGGCCTAGATTTTGTTAAAACAGCAATTCTGTCATTGGAGCACTGACCCACCATGCTCTCCAGATTCTCAGCCCCAAGGACCTTTGTTTGCAAATTTCCAGCAATGTGTGGTGTTTCCAAACCCACCATCTTTACCTGGGACATAATTTTAACTGACAAAAAATGTATTTTGTATATCTCTAATGTTAATCAGTGGGAATATAACAGACAGGCCCCAGATAGTGAATACTGAAATACCGGTCTGTTCTTTCCCCAAATCGTGACTGTCAATACATGTCTTACATTTTAATTTTTATGGCTTTGACTTATTTTGTGTTTAGATTGAAATCAAGACATTGCAAAAGAAAGGCCTTCCGACAAACCCACTTGCTCTGGATAACTTCTGCATGTTTACAAATACAAAGGGAAACCACGCTTGGACATTAGTGAGTGATCCCACATGTCAAGCTATTGAGTGGATTAAAGGTCACCTCCCTAAAGACAGTGTGGAAGTTATGTACCATGTAAGAAAATATATTTTCATTATGTCTTTGCAATCATCATACAACCTCTAAGTAGTAACACAAAGTACTTTTGTTGCGACTAGTTAAATCGGTGCTGTACGTGCCAGGTCGACAGAGGTGATTACCTACATGTCTGGGGAAACTGTACTCTAATTAAGCCCTTCTGTTGCTCAATTATTAAAGACCTTGACAAGGTAGAGTTTATAAGATGTATGGAGGACCTTTCCCAGACTTTCAAGGGAAAAGAGTATGCACAAGAGCTTTGTTGGCTAAATTGGGCAGAATTCATTAAAATTGATCCCTTCCAGAACATCCCTGCTCTGGACACTATTTCCCCAAGCAGAATCAGTGTCTCATAATATCTAAAATTTTCTTTATTCTCCACCCTATTCAGTGCATATAAACGTTTAATACTTTTTACCTTATCACGGATGTCGTAGACGTTTTAGACGTAATTTACATTTTGCTGGTGTTTTACTAGTTTTTAAAAATAACTGTATTGTACTGTATTTCTCATATACCCTTTTGTGTAACCTGTTTTTTGTACTGTTAATGTTTTGTGTATCCACAATAAACTTTAATAATATGAAAAAAGAAAATAAAAGATAGAAAGTAAGGAGGGACACAGAGATTTCAGCCAAAGTAGGGATTGTACTTGCGAAACAGAGACGCTTGAGCAGTATGAAGACAGTGTAGTACTATTTTCTTAAACATTGTTAATATTTTTTAATTTATGTCTTTTGCTTTTTTTTTTATTTCATTTGAAAATCATGTCCTAATCTACTCATTTTCAGAATGCATTTTCATATTATAATTTTCATTAGTGTGACATTTATTTTGAAGTGCAATTTAATTTTGTATTATTGGGATTGAATTTAGTAGTTTAATAATATCCGAGTTACATAGAGCACTTAATTTTACAATTTTCAACCCAAGAGTAAGATCAAGCAAATAAAATATAAAATGCCTGCAATGTCAAGTCTTGATGTGTAACTTG
This sequence comes from Pelodytes ibericus, assembly GCA_036172795.1. Taxonomy (NCBI): domain Eukaryota; kingdom Metazoa; phylum Chordata; class Amphibia; order Anura; family Pelodytidae; genus Pelodytes; species Pelodytes ibericus. The sequence continues at coordinate 113,904,918 of CM069861.1, read as the reverse complement.
TACCCAACATTTTGATATATTTCCCAGTTATATTTATTTAAAATGAAACAATAATATCTTGAGTATCTTTTTATAAACATTATATTATTATTATATTATATTATATTTATTAAAAAATTTATTAAAATTATTCTGATGTGATCTCCAGCTATATGGTGCTGCAGTAACCCTATATTCTTGATGGCATTCCTCATTAGACTTATTTTAATACATAGTTAACAATTCCTAATTTGATGCCAATATTTTAGGACCTTGGCTCTGAGATGGACACATGCCTGATAGATGGACGTCCACTGCTGCTGACATACTGTGATGTACAAGCTTTGCTCCATGATCTCCGATTTACTCAAGTTCTTCATTCAAAACGAGAATTCAAACTTCACAAAGTTCCATTCAAAATGATGGTACATGCAGTATGTTCTTATACACTGACTAGCGAAGAAATGTGATGTTGTTTGGATTCCTCTGAATTGTGTAATTTATATCCTGTATATATATCGGCAGGTAGGGGAACAGGGACCAAACCCCACCCCAAAAAAAAGTGTGGGGGGGGGGGGATAGAGGGTATGTAAAACAGGTAGTAACAATCCATGGAGGCTAGGTATCTCTCTAAAGGGGTGTGGTGGGGTATGAAAAAGGGGGGGGGGGATATTCGGCACCGGAAAAGTGTGGAAGGGGTGTCGCATCAACGTTTTAGATTGATACAGGACAAGCATCACTGTTTAGATATTCATACCAGTAAAACCAGCGGTTATCATGGGCGGGTCCTCTACCTTGGATAGATTGTATTGATTCTTCAGAGGTCCGGATCTCCTCGACCATGTCAATCCAATCTCTGGGTGGTGAGTTTGCTTCGAAAACTTTGGTAACCAACATTTGTTTTTATTAAAATAATGAAAATGCTGTGACAACATGATTGTGAATGTAGCACGCTATGTATGTTTTTTCATTCTGCTAATGTAGAGACGTAAGGAGTCACCCAAGCCTATATTTCACAGTAAAGTGTATACATACAACTAAATCGAGACATTACAATGGCTCACAAACATTTCAAGTCCACAAACCAAGCATGTGTATTTTGATTTGATCTTGCCTGTGGAGGCTGAAAAATAAGGCGTAGATATTTGGTACAAATGTGAGAAAAGGGATAGTTAACTGCATAAATGGAGTATTGATTCAAGCCTGGATTAAGCACCTAAATGTGAAAGGTCTTTTATGGTTTTCTCGTGCAACAGAAAAAAAAATGTTGTTCTTATGGACAATCCAGGTTAAACCTGTAGGTTATTACATGAAACTGTCATTGTATAAATCTTAGTATTTCTCTATCTTCGGATATCAGGTTGCAGAACATGAGGTAGAATGCCACCCATTATTCAATATGTATCTACACACCACCTCCACACCAGACAAGATTCCCCCGGAGGTGGCCTCCTACTGCAATATCCTGTTCTTCTGCCAGGACAGGGAAGGGATGGTAGAGCAGCTGATGGATAGATTTGTGCAACAGGAGAAACCTAGACTACGTGAGGAACATCTTCTACTAAAACAAGTAAAATATTGTACTTAACGTAATTTCAAATCTGTCTCTGAGATACTCAATAGCTTTCTGAAGGTATTATTATTATTATTATTATATTCGGTAATGTTTAAGATACCTGACAGAAAATAACTTCAAAAGAAAATAATAGCATTTTACTTAATTAAAATATTGATGCTTTTATCTGTCCCCACAAAATATAGTTGTTGAATTCAACAATATTTCCCATGAAACCGATGCACATTCTCCTAAATGGTGATGTCAGCATCCAACAGTAGATAACGATTAGATGACATGATAAGCATTATGGGAAGGTGACATCATCATTAGAAGGTAGGGGTGGATACCATCTTTGTAGTTGTACTTTATGCATAGAGGTATGTAATACGTATTATAGAATGTATAGATTTCTTTTATAATGTATAAAAAATCTTTATAAATCTTTATTAAATTCTACTTAATAGTTATTATGTGTGTGCTTCTTTAAATTGATCCACTTTGTCTTTCATAGGAGTGTCTTAATAGCATGGTACAAATTTCAGACTTGGAAGGAAAAATTTTAGCTACCCTACAAAATGGTGGCTCTCTCCTGCAAGACCTGTCAGTGACTAAGAGACTGGGTGACCTTAAACTGCAACACGAAGAAGCTACTGAAATGTATGCAACATAAGAAATCTATCCACTAAACTGGTTCCAGTATAAAATGAATTGTATTCTATGGTATTTTCACTTATGGAGGTACAGACTTCCCTGCAGGGGTATATTTTTGAGTAAAGTATATTGGAAGATTGTTACAATATGGTACTGTATTAAGAATCCTGTATTTAAACTGGTAACAAAAAAATAGAATAGTTTTGGTTTGTATTGAAGTTGCTATATTTTACACTTGAAAAAAATATGAATAAATTAGACAATGCTTAAATAATTATAGTCATGAAACAAATGTACAAAATATATAAATATATTTAATAAAACAAATATTTCAGAAAATATACAATACTCTCAAAGAACAAATAAAACAGAAAGGAATTTTATGTCTATGTGCAATTAACAGCTTGAATTGTAAGCCATATATAGTTTTAAATAAACAAATATACAAATAAGGTACAAAAAGTATTCCCTTTGGTATGAAATAATAGCCAATTAAAATTACATACATCGATAAATGGTACACATCTCCTTGCATAAGTTTGACCTGACCAGGTACTAAGGTGCAGAAAATGCAAACAGACACCATACGGGACCATCTGTGTATATTTATACCTATTCTGTCTAAATTCTTGGGTTTGTATTAATGTTTGTAACTTTTTTTCATGGTGGAGTTGAATTACTTTATTATTATATATTATTCAGTAAGCGTTGTGTATCATTTATTATATTTTACACTGCTGGCACAATAGCTGTCAAGCAGCTGACACAGTTGTAAAAAACCATGTATATACTGTATAATTACACATCTATTGCAGAGCTCTGGAGGACAGTAAGCTTTAGTGTCTAGATTGTTTTTCTAGCTTGTTGCTTTATTACTTACTTAATTGCATTGTAGTTAGCATTCTTAAAAAGGCATTTTATTTAGTCTTCAGATTGCATTTCTTTGTTTAAAAGAACACAGTTCATCTTTTATCTTTGTGCCCTAAAACCACATACACAATTAAGTTACGTTTCCATAATACGATTTTCAGATAGTTCACATTGCTTTTAGAATTGTTTATTTGATTGACTCAAAGCATATGGCAGTTTAATGAGATTAAATTACCGATTATGTTTAAACCCATGCTGTGTATCTGTACTGTGTGCACAAAGTGTTTTTGGCCACATATTTCATTGTGAGTGTAAATCCCCTGAACTGTTAAAATGGGTAAAATTTTCCTTTGGAATTATACACCTTGGAATTGGGGTTTAGTTAGGTAACTAATGATCATTTGAACTTAGTCTCCAGTTTTAGGAATTCACTACACTCTTGTACACTCTAGTAACATAGAGATTCCACAGGGTTCCTGCTGCTCTTAGCAACCTGCTCAGCTTGAAGTGTCCATTATGTTCACCACAGGTCTCCACAAGCTGGTAGGCTAACTGAAGGAAAGGCAGCAGTTGGTCTCATTAATTAAATAATGCCTGCAAGTAGAAAATAAAGTGCTATTTTTTCCATACTACTATCAATAACTGGGCATTTACAAGTTCAAAAGACCATTAAATATAGTTGCCACTATCTAAATTATTTATTTTGGGAATGTATATTTTTATAAATAAAACCTATGATTTATGACAAAATTGGTAATCAAACTATCTTAAGAACAGTTATGTAAGGTATATAAGCTCCATAGAATAGCAGAGGCATTTCCACTCACCATTTCTCAGCAGTTTGGCTTTAGTGTTACTTCCTATATTATAATTAGATATTGCGTTAACAGGTACTTGAAGATGACTTCGTCAGAACAAATATTATTACATTCACGTGAGGGGTTCCGTGACTTTGCTGTGCGTGGTGCTATAATGTATGATACTTCCAGGAGGCTTCAGCAGCTCAATCCAATGTATGATACAAGCTTCAATCAGTTAGTGGGACTGTTTGATTTGTCGATTGCACATTCAGAAAGGTGAGGCCTTTATTTTTTTCCTATAAAAACTGGGCCTTCAAGACACAAACATGCATTTAATGAACCTAATTCTTTTGCTGGTTTGTAGGTATCCCATCAAGGGAGTAGTAAGCTGTGTAACAAACAACATATTTTCATACATATCACAGTCATTGCTGGAAAAAGACCGTCTGGTTTATGCGTTGTTATTAGCGTTTGAGGTAAGCATTCACTAGAACAAAATATAGATTCCTGATTGAATTTGCAGTATGACAAGTACTGTGAGTTACTCGTAGCATTATTTTTTACTTGTCAGGTGGAAAATTCCTTAGGTCGAATCAGGCCTGGTGAGAAAGAGTTTGTCATCTCCCCAGACTTTTGTGTCAAAGCATGTCAGAGAGTGGGAAGTAAGGTATCTGAATCACGACTACAAGCAAAGAATCCATTTGATTGGATGACTGAAGAACAATTTAGGAATGTACAGGTAATTGAATGAAATGTGATACATTAAGAGTTCACTTGCAGCAATTCAGACATGAAAACAATGTCAGTATGAGTAGTGTTTACTCTGTATCATTGGGTATTATAGAATGTCATATTATTCAACATTGTGCATAAAGTAAACTTGCAAATAAAAAAGATACATATGTCTAATACTTCTATGTTTTTAATATAGTATTTTCATTTGGAATGTCTGCTGTGGAAAAGGTTTATTAGTAAGCCATAATTGCAATCGATAATAACTTTTCAGATGATCAGGAGCTTTGACCCCATTTTTCCAGATCCATTTGTATGAAAAGCCCTCTAAACTGGCTACTCTGAATTGTAGTTATGGTTCTTTTGAGTTGTATGTTTGTTACAGGGAAGAAAAGTTGCTAATGTGTTACTAATGTTTAAACCTCTCAAAACCAATAATAAAATGAATATTTCTTCCTTTAGGTATGGAAAACCATAGCGTGTGCATTTGAGAAACAACAAAACCTTTCTATAGGTTTATATATAGAATGTGAACAATCTACATGATCATTTATGATGTCTAATAATTGTATAAGTATAGACCAACATATTTGCAGGAGGAGTGTAAAAATAGTGTTTTGAAAATGATAACTCATTAAATGAGTGAAACTGAGGATATCAATCCCTTGTCAAATCTGTATTATTTGCTGATGTAAAATTATCTGTGCTCATAATACAACACAAGGCATATCTTTAATTACATATTAAATCTGAAGTGTTTACTTACTAAATCACCAAATTCATGATTTATTTTTCCCAGTGTAGTTAGCTTTGTGTATAGTAATATGATTCATTGCATAGATAGTCTTTTCCAGTGCCGTAATTGTTTATTATTTTATTTCTGAAGATCCTAGCCACCTATTATGACTGGTTTGGAGATCTGTTTGACCGAATGTACAAAGATGGTAAAGACCTGTCATGGAAGACTTTCTGTGAGAGTGAACAGCCGGAAAATCCTTCTAAAGTAAGTGCTGGTTTGTAACTTAAAGGAAGAAACAATTTGATCAAGTTTTCAAGCTGAGGCCTGCGGAAAAATTACAATTTTCATTGCAGCTTTTCTTCTCCAGGGACAATTTTTTAAATGGTGACACTATATTTGAAATACATCTATTACTAACACATGTATTACAGCATCCCTGGATGTTGGGTAAGTGTAACATCCCAGGAATAAGAGAAGATTTTAACATACTCTTCCTCATTAAACAATTTGATAACATTATTATTATTAGATTTTTACTTTTGTGATAGACGGACCCATTAAACATCCTTCTAACTAATTATCACATGCTGGCCCCACCAGATATTTTTCAATGATTATAAAACTTGACATATCATACATATTCTATGTAACCTCAGATGCCAGGCCCCTGAAAACAGAGGTATCCAGAAAACATACTTTGAAAGCAAGGATAATATTCCTAATACTAAGACCAGTTTACTGGTTTTATGTAAACTTGCTCTATAATGGAATTCAAGGGCAGCACAATACCAAAATACAGCACTAACCAGATTAGAAATACATGAACGTGTCCTATTTAGACAAATTACATTTCTCCCAAATCTTGCAAAATGTTAGTCTATTTATCTCATATGGCTCAATTAGCAAATTGTTTTTAAAGGTAATTGTAACTATGATGTTCTATAACACCCTTTTCACTTTCAAGGAAACCATCAATTTAAAATGATGACAGAAAGTGGGCGTGGTTTAATATGCTTAGTCCGCAAAGTTCCTTCTGTACAGGTTCCATTTGCAAATAAATAAATTACACAGAGGACTATGTAAAGCCGTCTGTCTAAATAGCAAGTGTAACGGATCGCCTGGCACCCCGACTGGCTACCTCCGTTGAAGGATGCTCCTAGCGCTTCCTGAGGACTCCAAGCACTCTGGCAGACACCACAATCACTGAACCGGAGAAACAAATAAATTCTCCCCAAGCATATGAATGCTGTAGGCAGTTGAATAGGAACCATACGAATAGGTTTACTCTCCTAGCAGTCAAACTGGAACAGCATACAATAAATCCTTCCCCCAATAATGAGACGACACTTCACTTTGAGGGTTAAAACAGGAACTCTTACAGCAAGATTGAACTACTTTATTTGACAAACAACACAGACTTATATACACCAAACTGCAATCAGATAACACTTGATTAAACAATAGAAAACTTAAACACATCACCAGTAAAGCAGTATCTAGCCACTTTAATCTGGAGCCAGAAGCAAGGTAGTCAGACTGGGTGGCTGACATAACTAAACAATGGAAGGCTTAAACACATTACAGACAGGGTCCATAATCTATAGGGAGGTGTTTGGCCCTCAGGCCCCTCCAAGAACCCCAGTCAGTCAGACTGTCAGAATTCACTTCGTGACAGCGGCCACCCCCGAGAACAAAGGACGGCTACTTACTGTTCAATTACCCGTTCGCAACAATGTTGCAACGGGTAATTGAGGACACACTTTAAAATACATAAAGTCACATTTTACACATAACACACAGACATTTCACATATCCCCAGATAGCTCAGGTCTGAGCGCACATTATTAAGTGAATGGCGCTCGGACCACACAAATACAGTTTAATCGCCATGGAGCCAAAGTCTTTACAGTCAGTTTCATACGAATGGGCTCCATGGGATTCCTATCTGGGGTATAACACATTCACATAAAGTCTGGTCCATAGTCCAAAGGCAAGAGGCGGGCAAGCAGCCCCCTCCAAGGACACGTGGCGAGGCCGGTTTCGCCACAGCAAGTATTGGGTGAAACCTATGATATAATATGATTTATAAAGGCTTCATTTATGATATCAGTTCCATACAGAGATTCTATTTTATCCTTCCATTCTAAAAGGCATTAAGGGTAACATCAGGCTACTGACTCCCAACTACATGTTCCATTGGTGGTGAACAAGCTCTTGTTCAGTCTTAAAGAGAAAGGATCTATGTAAAGTATGTAAAGAGAAAAACTTGATCATTGCTTCATGCTTCAGGTATTGTTAAAGGGACAGTCAAGTCCCCAAACTCACTTTGATGCAAGTTGAAGACTACTTCTTGTATAGTGCACAGGCTTTTATCCAGTGTGATCTGATGCAAGCATTCTGCATAAATCACATTTTTTATATTTTATTCAAGCCCTCCCCCAGTGATTACTCTGCATAAATAATACAGGTGCTGCAGCACTGATTATACAGACACCTAGCATATAAGGTTTTGTTTCATTTAGTCACTTCCTGTGCTGCTGGAATAGAATATATTGTGTGGATTCTAAGTGACCTTGCTCTTGAGCACAATAGGATCTCTTAACAGTGCAACACATTGTCTGATAACATCACTAGAGACAGGAAATTCCATTCATTTTAATGAAATTATTCTCATTGGTTCCTGTGGTAACAGAAAAAAAGAGGAAATTGACTTTTACTCAGTGTGGGCAGTCCTGTTTTTTTTTTTTTTGCAAACTGGTGTAATTTCACAAATTTATCCAAGTGTAAGTTTTTGTATTTTAAGCAATGCAAAATGTAAAACATGCATTTTAAAGTACTTTGAAAGCACATTAATATGCATTAACATTTAAAAGATGCATTTGCTGGATGCTTTTTCACCTAACTGGAAGGAACTTTTTATTATCTGCAATAAAACCGTATAAACAAATATGTGAAGAGGTTTAATTGGCTCCCCTGATAACAATATAGCAAAAGAAACAATATCATATCATTCTATATCGAACAGTTATGTTGGTTCTATAGATCACCTGCATGACTGCATTCTCATAATAAACTGATTGTGAATTGCATTGTTTGTAAGGTAAAATGGCCAGAGGGACTAGAAGAACTAAATCCACTCCAGCAGTTGTTGGTCTTACGAGCTGTGCGGCCAGACAGATTATTACCCTCTGCTTCTAACTACATTAGTGGAACCCTGGGTAAAATGTAAGTATTCTCCAATACAGGCAATGGCCTGTGAAGCTCCATGACATGTATTTTGCCACATGCACACTTTTGTAGCTTTTGGCTTTACCAAGGGAAATGATTATGTCAGTCCTTGTTTTGTTCACATGTTTCATGAGATCAGAACCATATCTATTAAATAATAACTTAAATGTACTTATTTCAGTGTCTTGCCATTTGAAATGACTTATTGTTATTGCATATAGTCTCAAAAGTATGAACAAATGAATCCTGTAATTCTATATGAATTGAAGCATAGATTAGTTTTCATACATTTCACATATCAATTGTGCTGACTATTCCAATTGGTAAAAGCTTGGCTTTTAGAAAATGTATGAGTATACTTTCCACAAGCATAAATAAAATTAAATACTCATGGATATATAGTTGGTCTTTCCAATTTTACAGTATGGACAGTTTTTCCTTATTTTGTCTGATGTTTTGCAGAATGTAGACAGTATCCATTTTATAAAACAAGGCAATATTGTATGCCCTGTATCTTTTCTCATCACTGATTTCCCTACTTCTAATTCTAGGTATGCGGCACCTGTCACTTTAGATTTGCAAGCGTCTCTGGCATCGATGTCGCCAACCCACCCAGCTTTGTTAATCTATGACACAGACAGCAGTTTGCCTCAGATTTTGCTTCTGGAACTTGCAAAGAAACAAAACCAGAAAATAATAGTACTTCCTATAAGTATGGAAGAGGAAACAGTGGAAGAAATCATCAGGAATGGCATGTCAGAGGTGCATAGAGTGTTTGTTTGAAATGTAGCTTCTACAGAAATCTGGTTCTTCAAGAAAATCTTCAATCTATTACTGCCCCAGTTTTGCTGACATTGTTACCCTTCTAGTATGTTTCAATTATGACAGATCACTGATTATGAAAAGGGGAAAGCTAGCACTGTTTGTGGGTATGACCGTGTTGTAATGAACACACCTCATATTAGCTGTTCAGACTATCATTCTGGCAGGGAAGCAACTGTATATGGAACACGTATACATTGTTTTATTTCAATTTTAAAGGGTCTACTCTCCATGCACTGATCTGTTCCATAGCAAATGGCTCCCAACCTATTTAAAATAGTTTGAGGGGCCAGGGCTCTTTGCCCCTAGACCACATCAAAATTAAAATAATTGCCCCTGTTGGGGTCTGGGGGTCTGCCAATAGGGTGACTTAAGAAAAACCCAAGGGTGGAACTGGGATTGAAAGAAAATTATTGGCTGACACAGTCCAGATGCCGTTTTTTCTTAAACTGAAATCCCAGCTCTCAGAGCAGAGATTTAATTATACATCTGCTCCATCTGGGGATAGATGCTTAGCACAGGGTCCTTGCACGTTTATTTTTTTTAAGTAAGATTTTTTTTCCCTTTTTTATGAAATTGGTTTTTTTCACTGCTTCCCCGCCCTGGCATCCAAAGGGTGTTTTTTAAACAGGTGCATCGTCCCATCCTGGACAAGGTATGGGGGGTAGGAAGGGATCTTTTGTATTTTATTTTATTTGACACTGGGTATGGGGGCCATCAGGCAGCCCCCTGGAGAGCCCTTTATTTATTTCAATAGGGGTCTGTGGGCCATCGGCAGCCCCAGAACTCAGCGGGGCAATAATTTATTTTTAATTGGGGCCTGGGGGCCATCCAGGCAATTATTTTTTTTCGGCGAGGGGGTGATTATTGTATTGTATGGGGGCCAGGCCAAGTTGCCCTAATTTAATTTTGACTGGTAGCACTACCTTATGTGTAATGGGGGGGGGGGGGGGGGGGGTGGGGCAAATAGCCATTGTGGCTATCCCTGTTTTTTTATAGGTTCGGTGTGTTTTGGCTAGCTTTTGGCTTGTAACGGCCATGATGGCTGAGTTTCGGAGCTATTCGGGATCACATCGGTGCATATTGGGTAACTCGAAATTTGGAGATGCCATTCCAGACTCACAGTTTGGTCTATAGTGTGTAGACCTTTAAGTAGGATATAAGCTATTCAAGTCAGTGTATGCTTGGGATACAGTTGCTTTAATGGTACTTTATTCTGCAAATTGCCTCATGCTTTTAATTTTTGCCATATGCCTTGCTCTTGAACACAATTTTCATGAAAGTATATTTTTGTGATACACGTAGATCTTGGGAAATTTTACATTTATTGTATGTATATATATATTGTATATATATATATCCTAATTACACTCTTTACTGTTTAGGGTGATTGGATACTCCTGGAAAATGTGCAAAACTCCACCAAATTAATGATGTCACTTGAAGAGATTCTAAGGTCAAATCAGAACATCGATAAGAATTTCCGTCTTTGGCTATCAATCCAAGTTGGCCTAGACTTACCAATAAGACTGCTCCACAGGACTGTTAAAATTGTTGTGAACATGCCAATGGTATGGTCTTTTCTTCTGTATTTTTTAAAATCCTAATACTAAACACTTAAAGCACATATTAGTTTGTAAATGCAACATAATCATATTTTGTACAATATGATGGTTTTAGTTAATAAGATATCGTCTATAGATTTCCGTTTGATGCTTCATGCAAACCATGTAAATTGGAAATGAAATATGATACTTGAGGGACAGTAAATTATGGATATTGGATGGGATTTGTGGACATGATGCATGAAGTTTGATAGGAGGGAAGGGGACGTCATTGCTCATATAGAAGAAAGTGAAGGGGACATGATTCCTGAAAAAGAAAAGAGGGAAACAATGGCTTATGATGGAGGGCAGAGGGAACAATCGATATTAAGGGAAGGACGGCAACGGACATGATAACGGTAGATAGGAGGTTGGGAAAGGAACATGAGGGCACCATAGGGATGGGATAAGGACTGCTCATGAGGCTAGTTTGGAGTGAGTGAGTGGTTCAGTAGGGCAGTGCAAAATATGAAATGGAGGGTACACTTGGTCATATTTAGAGCAGCACTAATCCTAGTTACACCATAGTGGTAAGGTAAGACCAACTCTTATATAAAATACCACCTGAGGTCAATGCCATGACTTGTACAGTTCCAACATACTCAGGATTAACAGATGATACTATGCAGGTTTAAATCCGCTCAAGTTAGTGTGAGTTAGTATGGCTCAGTACTAGGTAAACTGTTGCTGCTTGATAAATGTTTATTAATAAAATAACTTTCCTTCACTCCTAAACTCATTCTAAATTCATTGCAGAATATGAAAAGTGGAATAATTCATTCCTGGCAATTTGTCAGCCCCAACACACTTTCTCTGAGTCGAAGGCCAGATTGGCCAGCATTGCTACACAACTTCTGCTTTATGCATTGTGCCACTCGTTTGAGAACATTATTCGGCAGCTCAGCTGGCTGGAATTTCCCGAACAAAATGCGCTTCGGGACTACTGAATTATTGGTAAATATTGGTTAGATATCCTCGGAGAAATGTGTCTAAAGTAGTGTCAACAAGCACAAGATAATACAGTTGCTTAATTACATGCGAATTTACACCTTCAGTGCTTCACTGCATTTAGAGAATTGTTTAAAGCTCAGTTGTCTAGTATAACTGGCGATGTTCTTCCCAAACATCCATACAACATTCTATTTCCTTTATATAGGAGGGCCTTGAGCTACTGAAGAGAGAATTTAAGGATGATGAGTTTCCGACAGGAGGAAGAAATGTTTCCTGGACTACTATCCGATCTCTACTATCAGAAGTAAACAAAAAATCATGTTCATCATAGGTTTACATTTAGCAATTTCCCAACCCATATTAATTCAGTTCAGTTCAACATTTTAAATGTAACAATGTTAAAATATTGATAGAACATTATAATACTAGCAAAGCATTTTGGCTAAGCAAACATAAATGCATACACATGCCAAAAACTAGAAAATGAGTAAAAAAGAGTACAAAACAGAGGCTGGTTTTAGTAAAGTAATACTACACAATGATTCCAAAACTGTGGTCAGGTAATTAAAGGACAGAAAATTAAGGAGGTATTTTTTAAAGAACTATCTGAATACTAGTTATTACAATCATTTATATTTCAAGTCATACCATTTGTGCTTAATTATCTGCATGTTAAGGATAAGTGTTTAGATAAGAATAAGTATTTACAAAATGCCAGTTATGTTTCAGATATTGAAAAGGTGCTTTACAGATACTTATTCCAAATGGCTTTTATATGAGAGCTCTGCATTTCATACTATATACCAGTGATGGCGAACCTATAGCACGCCCTTTCTGTGGGCACGCGGCCATAGGTCGCCGGGAGGCGGCTGGCCCTGGTCGGCATTAATGCAGAGTAGGCGCCTGCTTGCTCAAAACGGCAGGCACCTACTCTGCTTCCACTCCCGAGGACATGGAGGCAGCCGGCAAGGGGAGGTATCTGAGAAGCAGATCCTCCCGCGAGAAGGCTGTGGGGAGCGTTGCCGCGTGTTCCCATGGCAACGCTCCACACAGTTTCGCGCGGGAGGACAGAAGAGCTGAGGAAGACAGAGACTGTGTCCCCCCTTCCTTCACCAAACGTAAGAAGAATATATTTTTTAATGATTATTAAAAAAAAAAATCTACCTGTAGCACCCCCCTTTACACATATCACCCCCCTACACACAGCACCCCTCCCCCCCACTCTCACACACCACCCCCCACTCTCACACAGCACCTCCCCCACTCTCACACAGCACCCCCCTCAGATAACACCCCCCACCCACTCACAAACAGCACCACCCCACTCACATAACACCCCCACCCACAGCACCTCCACTCACACAGCACACCTCACACACAAACACATACACTGCACCCCTCAATACAGTATATGTGTGTGTATTTATCAGTCTGTGTGTACTCAGCGGTCTGTGTGTGTGTACTCAGCGGTCTGTGTGTGTGTGTACTTAGAGGTCTGTGTGTGTGTGTACTCAGAGGTCTGTGTGTGTGTGTACTCAGCGGTCTGTGTGTGTACTCAGCGGTCTGCGTGTGTGTGTACTCAGAGGTCTGTGTGTGTGTGTACTCAGAGGTCTGTGTGTGTGTGTGTACTCAGCGGTCTGTGTGTGTGTGTATTCAGCAGACAGTGTGTACTTGGCATTCTGTGTGTGTGTGTATTCAGCAGCGTGCATGTGTGTGTTTCAGCAGATTGTGTGTGTATTCAGCAGTCTGTCTGTGTATTCAGCGGACTGTGTGTGTGTATTCAGTGGACTGTGTGTGTATTCAGCGGACTGTGTGTGTGTGTGTATTCAGCAGACTGTGTGTGTGTGTATTCAATGGACTGTGTGTGTGTGTATTCAGCAGTGTGTGTATTCAGCAGACTGCTGAGTACACACACAGGCATCTGAGTACACACACACAGACAGCTGAGTACACATACACAGACATATCCCCTTGTACGCATCTTTGGCACAGTTTACATGCAGTTTTGGTGCAGCTGGATGGACAGAAACCTGATGAAAAATGCATGTCCATTGACATACATGGAAAGCTGCGCCAAAACTGGATGTAAGACGGATGGAATTCTGATGTAAACTGTGCCAAAGCAGCATGTAAGATGCATGCAAACTGCAGGTGAATAGGTGGGAATAGGTCCTTAATAAGGTAAAGCACCACCGAACACCAGTGTTTTTTAATTTACTAGAATTTATGATTTTTCAATAAAAAAACTGTATCATTGAACTCTGTTGTTTTGTTCTTCTTTTAAAACAACAGATGTTAATTAGTTCGGACAACTGTTAGAGATGTTTTTTCTAAACTTAAACCTTAGTATACAGGTTTAATTGCCGTATTGGCACTTTGAGGAATAAAATTTGGCATGTATTGCGGTTTGGGCACTCTGGCTCAAAAAGGTTTGCCATTACTGCTATAAACCCTTTACTTCCCTTACATGAACAACATCTTAACTATTACATTCTTTTTACAGTAAAAATCAATTGTGGCAAATGAGTTGGGATCCTGCAAATTGGAATGGTATCAATAGTGACATTAGGAATATTAGTTTGTAAAACTGCAAAATTACTTTTTTTTAGATAATCTATGGAAGTAGTATATCAGATGTGACTGATATGACATCTTTCACTTCCATGGTTGACTACTGGATTAGCTCGAGCACAACAAAGAAAGACTATGAGCTCACAAAATGTAAGTGTGGGTGTTAGGAACGTCTCTAACATGTATACATTGCCACCTCTATCCAACTTCTCCTCTAAGAGTAAAAAAAAATAACTTTCATAATACATGTAAACTTGTAACCGTGTGTATTTGATGTCAGGTTACATTAATGGCTATTCACTTTTGGGAAACTTAACCCTTGTCGCCATTTTAATGGATGTTTTGCAAACCAATGATTACATTACAGTAACTATTATTAATATTTTAAGGATCAAAGTGGATCAACATGCGTAACAGATTTATATCCAAAAACCCAGTTTTATAGGCATCGCACATATTAATATTCTTATCTCTAAGTTTTCTTTAATATTTCCACAGTAAAATACAAGGTGCATCCAGCTTTCTTTGTGCCTGATCTGAGTCCCATTTCTTTGACACAAGCACTGGAATCTATTCCTCAATATGCACTTGATGTTCCTGACGCATTTCACATGTACAACTCTCCTGTGGTAAGACAGATCACCAATATTGTAGCTTTTACCTGTCAGCAGCATGGTGAAATATAGATGTCCATATTATTCATGACGCTAAATTTCTTTCAGGTCGAATTTGGTCAAGAACGATATGTATTTTCAAAGCTTTATGAGCTTTTTGAGTCTCAGAGCAGACTTGTGCCTCACTATAATATAAACAATACACAAGCATCTCCGAAAGGTAAAACATTTCTCTAGTACTACAAATTATAACGGTTTCTGTAAAAAAAAATAAAAAAATCCTTTCTCCAAAAAGCTAATGAATGGTACATACACTTTCATATTATAAAATTTCAGTTAAAGTAGCGATCATTTTACTTATTGGTTCTTAAATACTGATTTATTTTTATTTCATTTAGAAGAAATATCTAGCTTTATTTTGCTTTTGCAGATGGGTCAGAGTATATGTTTGTCTCTTGCAGAGGATAACTTGTCAACATACACAGAGTTGATCAAACACTGTGAATCGAAAGCTTTAGGAAGACTTGGCATCCTTTTATCATTAGCTAAACCTTCTGAAAACCAATGAAGTCAGAGGCTTAATTATATTCGAGAATGACTACATGTACACATGATTTACTTATAAAAAGTAATTTTTAAAGTTATGAGATTTGCTCTCTTCTACCAAGTAGCAACCACTTAGGCCCAAACTGTAGCCATGAAGGTTCCCAAGGGTCAGTTAGCATTTCTGTGTTTTAACACCCAGAGGCTATGAACTAGGACCACATAGTTCATTCATTTGTTTTACTACACAGATTATCTTGCATGATGTTTGCTATTGGGCAGCACAACTTAATTACATATTAGACTACTGTTCTGTCACAGTTCCATTGTATTCCAAACTCCAGAATGTAATAGAATTGGGTTTTGTATCCCCCCCCCCCCCCCCTATTTTCTGCCACTAGAGGCTTCTGTATTAGTATGCAGGGCCGGCCTTAAGTGTCCCGGCGCCCTGTGCGGGCTTCCCCCATGGCGCCCCCCCCCCGTTCTGTCTCTCTCCCCCCGCGCTTGTTCTGTCTCTCTATCACCCCTCCACCTGTTCTGTCTCTCTCTCCCCCTGTTCTGTCTCTCTCTCCCCCTCCCCCTGTTCTGTCTCTCACCCCCCCTCATCCTGTTCTGTCTCTCACCACCTGTTCTCTCTCTCCCCCCTCTCCTTCCTTTGCCTGTTGTGGATCTGGGGAGGAGCTAACCGGCTGAGAGGTGTAGCTCCGCCCCCACCCTGTGAAGCAGAGCAACGTCTGCTTCACTGGCAGCAAGACAAAGTGCTGCTCGGCACCCTGTGAAGCCGAGCAGCACTATCTCTTGCTGCCTGCAGCTCCCCCTGAAGCAGAAGCCTCTCAGTCGGTTATCTCCGCCCCCTCCCCGGACCCAACAGATGCTTGCCGAGCTGAGGGCTGGTGAGGGGGGATCTTTTGATCTCCCCCAGCCAGTGCCTCTACCGGCTTTTTTTTCTTTCTTCTAGCGGCCGGGCGGGCGCCCCCTGGGGTGTTGCACAGGTCGCACACCCCTAAGACCGGACCTGTTAGTATGTGGCACTTCTACTCCTCTCTGAGATGGAATGCGCAAATGCCGCTTTAGGCTGGTAGCTCTTGGATAGGGCTTGGATTAGAAACTCTCTGTAAATACAGTGCTGAACAGGATAGAAAGGGGCAGATGAGTATATCCAAAGCAGAACAACTACCAGCACAGGTATAGGTACAAAAGAAAGCGAACATTCCTAGTGACAGACTAAGGCCTTTTCTTTCTTACAACCTGCCCCAATATATTTCCTATGTTTTGTATTTTCCTGCTGAGAGTAACTTTTCTTTTCTTTAGTTGTCAATCCTAGCCCCAGAAGTACTACAGTGACTTCATCAGATGCTAGTCTCAAATCTTCTGATTACCTGAGAGCAGTCAAATTATCAGAGACTAATAAAATCTGTACATCACTCCTTACCAAAGTGCCAAAAGGATGGAGTAAGGTAAATATTAGCAACATATACTTTTACACCAAATAAACTTATTTGATGCCTTGAGAAAGCGCCCTGTTTTGGCGCGAAACGCGTATGCTTGTCACTTTTCTCACCGGGTAGGAGCACTGCATTGCCTAAGCTGCCTCATGTTCCAGTAAACAACGTTTTGCAGCATATCCCGTGTCTGGTCATTTTTTGCTTCCTCCGGAGCCTCTGCTACTCACCCTTGAACTCCCTTTTCCTCTTTGTTAAACTTATTTGTATGCTGGCAATGATAATGACATAGATTAGTGTTTATTTTAGCATGAATGTACTATTGAAGTAAACCTTACTGTGAAACATATTACAGTACACATTTCCCCACACCACCAGGACAAGATAGATCATGGCACTTTACATCAATCTGTACCTTTAAACAATACTATTCTTTATCAGGACTAAAAGGAATGGTTTTGATTCCATGTTAAATTTGCATTCTTTAGATGTATAATTTGAACACATGGGGATATGTATAAACATTTCTGCACTGTAAAGTATACCTGATTCTTTATATATGAGCTGAGTCACAGCACTGGGGCAACCAGTAGGTTCTGGACTGATGAAGGTATTCTCTGTGTGTGCTGCACCTATGCACGATCCTGCGCAGTATTTTTGGGGTTTGTTCGCTTTGAGCAGACATCACACAAACCCTGGAAATATATAAGATGGCCCCATGGATTCGGCATCAGTCACTCACTGTCAATTCGACTAGCACGAAAAGTATACAGAGTTATTTTCGGATACTTTTTGAGCTGGTCGAATCAACAACAGAGTGATTGACTGATGCTGAATTCATGGGCCGTTGGCCTCTCGGTTATATTTAATATTTGTGTGCTGTCTCTTCGACATCTCTTATGGACAGGATTCACCTTGTGAGACTCCTGACATATATCAGGAGTCTGCTTTACGCATAGATGCACATGCAGATAGTTCCAGTGTTTGGCGATATCGGCTTGTGCGCCATGTTTATATCTCACCCCCTATGTTTTGGTCTCAAGTGACTTTTTTTTTTTCAACTTCTCTCCACCTTGTGTTTTTCAGCCTACATGCTGCCATCTGACATGTTTCCCTTTTCTTCCTCCATCACCTGCATAATGCTTTGCTTTTTGAAAAACATAATATTTAGTATTATTGACTTTACATAATTCTAATTTGTAATCACAATTTTTGTGAATGAAGCTGTCTGGCTTTATTGTTTTTTTTCAGTACAGTTTATTATATTTTCTTTTAGGAGTTCATTAATGATCGACTGAAAACACTTGGAGGGGAAACACCATTCAATTTATTTTTAAAAAAAGAGCTGGACCATCTCTCATCTTTATTATCTGAAATAAGAAGAAATTTGCAGGTAGGCATTGTTTAAGCAGCTCTGTATAGTACACTGATAAGGGGGATAGTGATGCGTAGATCTTGCTCATTGCCACTAAACTTCAGCTTTAAAGCGGAAGGCATATCAAGTGTCTCACGCAAGCATGGCTCCTCAGATGAAATCAGTTTTAACCCCTTCATGGCCGATGATGGTCCTAGGCTCCCTTCGTGACCATACCACAATCACATTAAAAAAAGGCATGGCTAAGTGTCTCAGTACCGAGACACTTCAGCCATGTCCGCAAAATCCCACCCGAAATAACTGTGACAGCCAATCACAGCGCCCAGATGTTAATAGCTGTCAAAGCAAGTAGATCTGTCAACGGTCCGCTAGGGAATTTGTTTTATTTTAAAAGAAATTAAAAAAAAAAAGTAGCTGGATATTTCATCTATGTAGCCACAGGGTAGCAAAAACCTGTGGTTCCTACTATAGACTACATTTCCTATGATGCTAAGGTCACTTTTGGCTGGCTGAGTATGATAGGAAATGTAGACCGCAAGCATTAGGTAAAAAATACAGGTTTTAAGATGTAATGGCCATATCCTAAATTTTGCCCTGTACCTGCCACAGAACCCTAGCAAACCTAGGGGTACTGCTATACTCAGGGGAAGTTGCTGAACATATATTGGGGTGTTGCTTGGCAATAAAACAGAATAACACGTTTAAATTTATACCTAAAGTACAAAGGATGTGGGGGAAAAAACACAAAAAATTACTATGCCAAAACTTGTCAAAGAGTGTTGGTAAAATGACTGGATGAAAAGTGTAAAAATAACCCAAGTTGAATACCCTGGGATGTCTACTTCATAAAAATGTGAACATGTGGGGGCTGATTCAAGGATTTATGTCAGATATGGGTGTTACAAGGAACATCTGACAAAGATGTGGGCCCCTGATAGAGCTATTTGGAGAAAAGAGTGCTCAGTAAGGTATTTTATTTGTATTCTTTCATTAAATAATTTCAATTAAACATAACTCAACTTTTTGCTGGCAATTGTCCTTTAAGGGCTATGTTATGAACATCTGTAGCATCTCCATAACTAAGTGTACAATTTATATTAGCATCTCTTGTTCACTAGTTTTATTCATTTTGCATTGTTAAGAATATAAAAGATTTCTTGGAGTCACCAGACATGTTAGGAGACCAGCTATCCGAAACCACCGTTACAATCATTCAAGATTTGCATCACAGAAGAGCTCCTACTTACTGGTGTAAGCTGGCCTGGAGCTTTACCTGTCCTTCCGATTGGTCAATCTCATCTTGGATCAGTGATTTACAGCAACGGGTCACACATTTGGAAAAGATACTACAACTAGTAAGTAAAATATGACAGTACAGAGTTCAAAGCTTATATATTAAACAACCTGACTAATCTGGAGATATTGCCAGTCTATTTGTACTATGGAGCTTGGGCTTTTTTAATGCACTATCGGCTATTAATAGTAAGTTAAAGATAAGAGTTAAAGAGCCCCTTTGGCAAATTACTGGACCTCAGTGATGCAATTGTGTCAACAGTGGCTATTGAACCTGTAGTTTTAAAGTTTTTTTAATTCTAATTCAGCCATTCATTGTTGTGGTGCTTCTACAATGATGTCCTCTTCATCTAGTGACATCACAAGAGTTCTGTCCAGTCATGTATTAACACTAGTGCTCACACTGTAAGTATCCCCTCCTCTTTTAAAGACACGTCGCTCGTCTCTTCATTATCGAACATACATATACCGTATTTGCTCGAATATAAGACAAGGGTTTTTTTCAGAGCAAATGCTCTGAAAAATCCTCCTCGTCTTACATTCGAGGTCTTCTTATAATCTGACCTCAAATTGAGGTCAGACTATAAGACTGGGATCCAGGTCCCCAGCAGAGCTGCAGGGGACCTGGATCCCCCTCTCTAACAGCAGGAATGTCTGCGCGATGAGCTGTCCGTCATAATAGACTGCCGTGTCGGGCAGCATGGAGGATGTCTGCACGTATCGTGCAGACATCCCCCGGCTGCCCCCACTAGCCACCAGGGAACGAAACCAGGTAAGGGGGGGGGGGGGGGGCGACGACAGAGGACACAGACAGACAAGGGGGGGGGAGAAAGAGACAAGGGGAGGGGGGAGGACACAGAGAGACAAGAGGGGGGGACAGAGATAAAAGGGGAGGGGGGAATAGAGAGAGACAAAGGGAGGGGGAGAAGGGAGGACACAGACAGACAAGGGGGGGGACACACAGACAAGGGGAGGGAGGGGGACAGAGAGAAAAGGGGAGGGGGGATAGATAGAGACAAGAGAGAGAAGTTTTGGGGGGAGAGAGAGACAACGCTGGTGGGGAAAGAGCTGGGGGAGCGGGAGAGAGGCCGCATTGGCACATAAAAGCAAATAAAAACAAGAAATGCAATTGTATAATATATTTTTTTTATTAAATATTAAAAAGCAATTTACATATATACAAGTTAAACTTTTTTCCTATAAGGTAGTCTTATAATCAGGCTTTTAGTTTTTTTCCTAAAGGAATGTACAAATTTGGGGGGGTCGTCTTATAATCGAGCAAATACGGTATGTTGCTCTATTATTTTGTTTGCCAATATTAAAACAAAAGGCGCAATTTCCAATACACGTGAATGCAAGTGCAGATTTTGAGGTGATAAACATTACGTCTGGTTGTTTGTAGTAAAAGCACACAATGGACTTTTGAAATAAGAATGTAATTTATTTTATTAATACTGAGAATTTTATGTTTCAATCATTAGGGACGAGAAAAGATGCCCACATTCTGGCTAGGAGCATTTAAGAATCCAAAAGGCCTCCTTTCTGTGCTGAAGCAAGAAGCTATCCGCAAATATTCATTGAGAACAGGAAATGCAGAACCAATGCACTTTAAAACGGAAATAACTCAGCGAGACAAGGAACATGTAAGTTCCATATCCAGTTATTAAGCTCTATTCATTCAAATATGTCATCCTCTATCATCTCCGTTGCAGATAATTAACAGTAAATTATTAGTCGTCAACAATTATCATGAAATAAATCTCATACTAGTTTTGCTACATTATATACACTGATCAGCCATAACAATATGACCACTGACTGGTGGCACGCCAACAGAGGTAGTGTGATGCTTTGGGCAATGTTCTGCTGGGAAAATTAGGTCCTGCCATTTATGTGGATGTTACTTTGACACGTACTCAGTGACCCCACAAGGGTTGGTGTCACACGGTGCGGTAACTCATGGTGTCACTCCCCCCCACCCCGGATATCCTGATGTACCACTATACAACTTGTTTTTTTATCCAGAGTACTGAACAACAACAAAAAATCATCCCCATTTTATACAAACTTACACAAAACTTTTAGCTATGTTAGAAAACACAATTTTCTTTTTTAACATTTTTAGCTACAAAAAAGCATCTCTTTTAAATGCTGTGTAAATACTATTTTTGTATCATCTGGTTACACAATTACCAAATTGCACCGACAGTACTTGCCCCTGTTGCTGCGCAGGACACTCAATAAAGAGCAAATATTAAAATGTCATTTCTATTTTCATAGCTTTCCAGTAGAAGTGGTTGAGCTTAACACAGTCAATGAGTTTAAAGCCAAGGATGAAAAAAGACAGAGCTTTAAAAATATTTTAAAGAACTTTTCGAAGCAAACAGACCATTCCAAGAGCCAGCCTAGTCATTTTTAGGAGCCAGGTACTTGCAAAAAGTTCTACATAAAACATCCCAAAAAAAAAGTAAGGATCCAGCAGCAACGATTTTTAGGTGTACATTTTTGTAAATATTACATACATAGCTGCACATTACTGTGGTTTTATTTCTGTGGCGTCTGTGATACAACTGCAAATTATTGTGATTATTATTGTCGTGGACAACCTTTCCTAGAATGCTCAGCAAGCTTAAAGCTTCTGGACGGATGGAAATCATGGAAACTTTAACAGGTACCACCTGTCACTCTATCTGCGGTTATAATTCCCATGAGTCTTGGCCAAACTGGTAACACGATGCTGACTGAGCATCATAGGGAGTGCAGGTAACAGCAAATCAGGTGGCAGATATTAATTTTTATATACAGTTCACAAAGTCCCCTTCATGCTGACAGAGCATCTTGGGAAATGTAGTCCACAAAATCATTAAACGGGGGAAAACCTTACAGGTTACTACCATCATCACCTCCAGCCCCCCTGTACCTCCAGCACCATCATAAGTCCTTCTGCCCCCCCCCCCCAGTCTTAATCAAGCCCCTGCTCCCAAACATCATCCTTAACACCCATTATCACCCAAAATCACAAACATTAGCTCCCCTGTCCCCCCAACATCATCAGCCTCTGTCTCCTTCAACAGCATTATCAGTCCCTCCACCCCCGCCTCCCCACATCATCACCTTACCTTGGGGCAGGGGGATGGTACATATTCTTCTTGTTCCTAGACACATGACCTCCCGGCGCTTTGACTGGCAAAAGAGCGCCGATCAGTAAGAGGAGGAGGAGTCTGTGCTCGGCTGAATTGCACAGACTTCTCTTCTCTGCCATAAAGCAAAAATTGTTCAGGCCTGGTTTAAGGAACACAACAAGTTCAAGGTGTTGGCTTGGCCTCCAAATTCCCCAGATCTAAATCCAATCGAGCATCTGTGGGATGTGCTGGAAAAAAAGTCAGATACATGGAGACCCCACCTCGCATCTTACAGGACTTAAAAGGATTTGCTGCCAAATACCACAGCACACATTCAGTGGTCTGGTGGAGTCCATGCCTCGACGGGTCAGGACTGTTTTGGCATCAAAAGGAGACCTACATAATATTAGGCAGGTGGTCATAGTGTAATGGCTGAACAGTATATGTGTGTGTTATATATAGATATAGATTTTTTTTTCTTGGATAGTTTATGTACACTTCCCAAACTCAAAGGTGAGCCTTCTTCAATGCTCACTGATTTGCCCTATTATAACAACTATCTAGGGACACCCTAAAACCTTAATTTAAAGCAATGGGCTCTATGGATTATGTTTTTGCCTTGTAAGTAACTAATTTAAAAAGCCATGAAATAAATGCTATTATTACCAGCTAATGCACGTAAAGCATATCTTTCTTTTTCAGTGGATTTAACCAACCACTCCTCTCCCCCCGCCCCCATTTCAAGCATACACACACACATATATATATATATATATATATTTGTCTTCTTATTTTAGATAAGAGATCCACCACATGAAGGCATGTTTGTGTATGGAGTCCATCTCTGGGGAGTATTCTGGAACAAGACTGATGCAGAGATCATAGATTCTGCCCCAAAGCAAAGTCTAAATATATTACCAGTCATTTATCTACAGTGTCTGCCCATGTCAGAGAAAACCTGGATTAATGATAGCCGAAAAGAACCAGATATCTACTTGTGTCCAGTCTACTTTTCTTCAACATCTGCAAGAGAACCAATCTTGAATCTAGACATTCACAAAGAAAATATAGCCAGCTCTCGATGGGCTCTTCGAGGCATGAAGGCAACAGTCCATCCATTCTGATATTCTTTGATTTACCTTAATGTTTCCAACTTGTAAAAAAAATGTTTAAAAAAAGATTCTACAGCATCCGAATAAAGGGTTAACTGAAACGTGAGCTTCACATTATAACATCCAGCTTTCTATATCCTTTATGAAGATGTGTTCTGAAGACATAAGGTATAGTTCACAATGTATCATACAGCTATTCCTATATCATTTATAGACATAATATCAAAACTACATAAGGGTTGTACAACAGAATCCCTGGGCTTTTAGTCAGGGTATGGGGCGTTAAAAAAAACCTGAGGGAACATCCGGCCAATTTTACATCAACAAAAGAACGACAAGGAAAACTCTGGCCAGTATTATATTTTATTGAATCAAAAGCTGTAAATTTACATATTTTTTACCCAAATTCAAGGGATCCTTCAAGAGAGTGAAGAAATAAAAAAAAGGTACCCATATGGCTCAAATGTGTATTAGTCGAAGATTTTCCAAGGACATTTATGAGCTCATGCGTATCCTTTTAGCCCCATGCATGCCAGAGGAAGCTGTAACATCACCATCTTAACATTCAAGTAAGAACATGAACAGATTACCACAGTACATATGCAGTATCAGACACAGGATCGTGAGATTCTCAAATACTTGTTTCATCACAAAACACACAAATAAATAATTAAAAATCACATTTCATCTAATACTGAATCCCCTTCAGTATTCGTTCTATTACATACAAGATGACATCACATATAAAATGTATTGTTCCTTGTAAAATAAAAACTTTAAACACTCCTAAAACATTTCAAATGTTATCATATGTATTTATACATCTATATCTCATTTGTGTCAACATCCTGTGCTTCTTAGATACATAAAACAAAATGGAATATTTCAATGAAATAAAAAACTTATTTGAGCTCTACATTGCCAATGATGAAGAAAACTAAAGTCACAATCCAAATTGTGACTTCTCAAATAGTCAACTTTTATTTTTGCTACGTAGATTCTGTACTAAATTAATAAATATTAATCCCATCCAAAACTTTATCTTCAGAAAGGTTTTCATAATATTTTGTAATTATATCTTTATTTGTGTTTTGCTTACTAGAGGTAATATCAAAATGTCATACAGCAAATTGCTTGTTAAAGGAAATATATTGCAGGTTAAAAAGATTTCATGTATTTAAATGAAATACTGTCTGAACATTTTTAAATCACGCTGTACTACATGTCAATTAAAATGCTTAGACAGTGCTATTTAATACATGCAATGTGAATTTAAAAACAAATCATGCTGCATTAAGGATAGTTTCCCTCAGGTTGGCTTTTCTATTTAGTAACTCTGCATAAAACATGTATCTTAATAATAATTTAGCCATGAACAGATGGATTTAGGCCCAAGCCTGCTATGGGCAGCAGCTACATTACCTCAATATTCATACAAAAATTGCAAGAAGCCATTTTGAATTCGAAGATTCTATCTGCAGTACACATCCTGATATTAGAAGCATAACAAACATTTTACCATAAGATAGGAAAATAGAGTGTACTGAAAATCATTAGGCACTAGAGGGTTAAACAAAATGCTCTGTTCATGATTATAAGCAAAATTAGATGCATTAAGAGCTTGTCATACTTTACCATACACTAGTAACCAGCAAAAAAATCCTCTTCCATGTTTTCCTATTCTTACAGCAATTAAACATAATTGCATCATTCTCTGTAAGATAGTTGGTAAAATATGGCATAATATTTTGACATGTTTAACTATTGGGACAATAAAATTATCCCTATAATAACATCTCTTTCTATGATTTCTACCTCCCCTTTAATCATTAGAATTACAGGCTACAGAATCATTTCTGCTTCTGTAACAAATTATTCACTAGAGCTCCCTTACCATCCACACACCCACTGGTATTTTATTTCACAGTCATTCCTCCCTACAGAGAAACCGTTTAAAAATAGAGCATTACTAGTACACTAGAGGCTGGCAGGACGCAATTAAGAGCTTTCTAAGCTCTGTAGTGTTAATGCAAAGAATGGATTTGTAATTATGTTTTAAACCTGATGTACCTAATGAGAAACAGTTGTATGCTAGTTGTCTCTAGTTATCTAGATGTGTGTATGTAATTGCCAAAGGTTGAGGCTCCATGTCACTGTATACGTTTTAAGGCATGGGGGAGAGTTATTCCCGCTTTGCTTTTCCCTTTCTCTTTTTCCATCCATTTTCTACACCCACTTTATTGTCAGGCTTGTTTATTGAACCATTAGTTACTGCGCCATTCATGGACACTTTTCCGTTGGGGACCGCTTTTCCGATCCTTGAACGTCCTTTGGGCTCTTTGTATGTCCGATAGTAGAAGTTAGCGAAAAGAAAAATAAAGGTAATGGCGTATACAATCAGCGCCCAATGCATCCATTTGGGGAAGGGGCAATCGATGTACAGAGATAGAGCTGTGTGGCCGATTGTCACATGGAACTGGACCTGAAATGAAACACATGTCAGGATTCTGCATCCAGCAAGATTCTCCCATCCAGCCACACCTTTAGTATTTCCATACATTCTTCTAAATAATGATTAAAATCCCACATGTGCCACATAACAAAAATATACAGAGAAAAACTAAAAGTACCAATTGTAATATTGTCAAGTATCGCTTCCACCACAAATATTTTTGAAGATGTGGTCCACAAGCCGCCAATCCATAATACAAGTACATCACGACATGGATCAATGCATTCATGTGTGCTCCAAAAAAAGCTGTAGAGAAACAAGATCAAAATCTTATCAGACCTATTGAAGTTTTTAATGATATATTTGCAAAGAAAAGATTAAATCTATATGTAATAAGCATAAAATCAGGCAGCCATATTTGCCATAATAGATTAAGAACATTGCTGAACTCAGTGACACAGGGAAATAAAACAATGCTATTCTTAGTGGGAGGATGTGGAGGGGAAGAATCAAAGATCAACCTATTGGCTGACATTAAAGGGTGAGCATGGAATGGTTAATGCTAACCAGTACCCGATGTTCTGTGTAACTATCTTTTTCAAGGCAAAAAGTACTCACATTGCCCCAAATGTTGCTTTTATATGCTGAGAAATGGCTGACAGGAGAACCTGTTATTTGTATACTCACTAATCATATTTGGGAGGAACATAACTTGACCTAGCTAATCAGTGGTTCTGACAACCTCTACTGTGTTATTTTGGTTTTATCGCCCATACACTGAGCATGGATTGAGAGAAAGAAAGAAAAAAAAATACACACTGGCTTCTCTATAGTTGATGGAGGCCTTCAGAAGACCTGAAATCTTTTCTAACAAAGAAAAATAAATACAATTTTTTTCTTTGTGTGTTTAACTCTGTCTATGTGAATCATTGTTGGACAGCTCCAATAACTGTTCATTCTACTGAGCAGGTCTTTGGAGGCTTGTCTGTCAGTTAGCCAATATTCACCTCCGCCAATTTATTTTTTCATTTGCATTTTGTCTGATTTTTTAGGTTCATCTTATGCGGAATAAAGCAAATCTACAAAACGCTGAGAAACAAACAGTTAATTGAATGCAGACTCAGATGCTTCCTACAGAAAATCAATCACATATAGAACATACATAAATGCAGATATAGGATCTACCTCTAGCTATACACAGAAATGAAAATACACAAAACCAAAACAATAGGATAACAAAAGTAAATGTTGATACATACATTGTCCTCCAGCAACCCATTTGATTCCTATCCACCACAATGTGAACATTGTACAGTGGTGATAAACATGTAGAAAACTAATGTGGTTGAATTTTTTCCTTAGTATGAAAAATACGGTGTCAAAGTATTCCACTCCTTTAGAAACATAGTACCACCAAAGAGCTGAAGCAACCTACAAGACAGAAGATAAGGAGTATGTGTAACCAAGTAAAACATCAGCTAAGAATATTTTAGAAAATGAAATTAATTATGAAAGCACTATTTAGACTGCAGTATGTTAACAATGTGAGTAGTAGACATGCAAGAATAAAAAAAACAGCAAAGTAATGTGCTGCACAAATATTTTATATAATAGTAGGTGTGGGTACCTTAGTTGCAGGAGTTAATGTAGAAAATGAATGAAACACTAAAGATTACCGTATTTGCTCGATTATAAGACAAGGTTTTTTCAGAATTTTTTTTCTGAAAACTACCCCTCGTCTTATAATCGAGGTCTTCTTATAATCTGACCTCAAATTGAGGTCAGATTATAAGACATGGATCCAGGTCCCCAGAAGAGCTGCAGGGGACCTGGATCCCCCTCTCTAACAGCAGGGGAAGTCTGCGCGATGAGCGCAGACTCCCCTGCTTCCGCCTGGCACGACCGCCGGGGCTTCTGTGAAGAAGCTGGGTACTTCCGCTTTCGTCACAGAAGTCCCGGCGAGGGTGCTGGGCGGCAGCAGGGGAGGTCTGCACTCATCGCGCAGACATCCTCTGCTGCCCCACTAGCCACCAGGGTAAATCGGGCAGCTGGGGGATGTCTGCACGATACGTCGATCGCTGGTGGCTAGTGTCTCCCCCTCCTCCCTCTCTGCCCCCCTCCCTCCCCCTGTCTCTGCCCCCCTGCCTCCCCTGTCTCTGCCCCCCTCCCTCCCCTGTCTCTCTTTCTCCCCCTCACCTGGAAGTCGATCGCTGGTGGCTAGTGGGGGCAGCCGGGGGATGTCTGCACGATACGTGCAGACATCCTCCATGCTGCCCGACACGGCAGACTATTATGACGGACCCCGTCATAATAGAGTGCCGTGTCGGGCAGCATGGAGGATGTCTGCACGTATCGTGCAGACATCCCCCGGCTGCCCCCACTAGCCACCAGCGATCGACTTCCAGGTGAGGGGGAGAAAGAGAGACAGGGGAGGGAGGGGGGCAGAGACAGGGGAGGCAGGGGGGCAGAGACAGGGGGAGGGAGGGGGGCAGAGAGGGAGGAGGGGGAGACAGAGCAACAAGGGAAGGTAGGGGGGAAGAGAGCTACAAGGGGGGGAAGAGACAGAGGGAGGGGGGGCAGAGAGAAACAAGGGGGGGAGAGACAGAGGAGAGGGGGGAATCAAAGGGAGGGGGAGAGAGACAAAGCTGGGGGCAAGGGAAAGAGAGGCAGAATTGGCACATAAAAGGAAATAAAAACAAATGCATTTTTTTGATATAATTTTTTATTAAAAAAGCAATTTACATGTGAATATATACAAGTTTAACTTTTTTCCTATAGGGTAGTCTTATATTCAGGCTTTTAGTTTTTTTCCTAAAGGAATATCCAAAGTTTGGGGGGTCGTCTTATAATCAGGGTCGTCTTATAATCGAGCAAATACGGTAATATATTGTTGAACAACATTTAAGACTGACATTGTTACAGGGAATGAATACAGTATGGTCCAAAAGTCCACCATCACCAACTAGTTTTATTTTTATCATTGATTAAAAAATAGTAAAAGTATTATAAAATTATTATTCCAGAATAAGTTAACACAGAGGTATATAATTTTTTTCATCTCTTTGTTAACTCGTTATGCATTATGGATATTAATTTAAATATCCTCTTCATACCAAATCACGATGTATTGGATTATCATCTTTTTCTTCCAAAAGTATTACTGGCCATGCTATTGCCTCCATAGACCCAATATTGGCCAATTTTTATGGTGATTTTTAAACATTTTCAGTATATATGTATGTATGTAAACGTATTTTTAAATTTTAATGAAAACTGGGTTCTTTGTCTGTATTTGTTGTCACACACATCGGTTTTTAGTGAAATGCTGAAATAAAAGCAGATTGTAGTAGGACTTAGTGTTTTGGACCCAACTGCATTCATTTATGATATGAAAGGATTTACATTTTATCATATATTCTTTGTTTACGGCCAAAAATACTTCTCAACACTTCAGCCAATCCGGAGAGGCTTCTCATCTTTCCTGTGTGCACTTTCAATGTGCGAGAGTTGAGAAGCCCCTGCAGATTGGCTCAGAGTTGAGAAGCCCCTGCGGATGCTGCGTTTCAGTTTGTGCTGTACTTTTATGGTCACATATACAGAATCAATCACACATAAAATGCACATTATGTGTATATATGCCTGTGTGTGTTAGCACATCTACAATATATTGTGTCCCTGAATCCCGGAAATAAAATATGGTTACTCTAATGGCAGGAAGGATATTGGGACTCTAATGCTTCACTGTTAAGGATATTATTTTAGAATCGCAATATTTACTAATAATTTTATTGAAGCTTTGTATATATAGTAGTTTACATAATTACACATAGTAGTTTAGGCGGAGAAAACTGTCCATCAAGTTCAACACTTTTCCTATTCCTTGTTTACCGTTTTGATACAAAAGAAGGCAGAAAACCCCTTATTTCAGCAATTTCAAATTCTACTTTCACTGGGCAAAAAATTCCTTCTGAACTCCAAATGTCAATTAGATTTCTCCATGGATTAACCATCCCGAACTATAAATAACAAACACATACTTACCCTAACTTCATTAACATCATCGGAATAATCTACGGTCTGGCAAATGTAACTATATCCTGCAGCTTTTGCACCTAAAAACAACTGTGAGGGGGGAAAAAATTAGAGAATTCAGTTGCATATTTTAAATATCATAAATTATAGAGGCCTGGGTAGATTTTCTGGGCTCTCTCCTGCAGTTACTTGTGAGGAGGAAAAATTTGCCTTGTCAGTCTGTCATGGCAAGGGAGACCTCAATTATGACCCAAAGCAGTGTAGTCAGGTGCTGTATCACTGCTTACGATGTAAGTATGAGTGTTTTGAAAAAATACTGATCTAAACGTAAAGCATATAAAACGTCTTCCCGTCAAAAATATACGCAAAGATTATAATTTGAAATGTCAGGCATAATAAACATATGTTCATAATAATCTATATGTTCCCCCAAATCAAAATGAGAAAAAACTATAGAATGTTGCTTTCTTATGCATGTTTTGAATAGTCATACAGTCATGTCAACAATGCATTAAAAACGATTTTACTTTTATTTTTTACCATTCTATTCCGAGAGAAGACTGGTATCACTCAGGTGCCTGGCATTCACTTTAAAGCTGTATATATGTATATAGCATGGCATGACAAATTTAAATTTACTTTTAGGAGCCAGCAAAAATTTTGGAGCCAGATAACACAAATTGGCACAGGCACACACAGTGTCATACACGTACAGTCACTTAATGATAAACTATATGAGCCATGTTCTAGTCCATACAGCTGTTATTAATGTGGCTAATCTGAAGAACATGATAGAGTTCTGTAGCTATAGTGTAATATATTATGAATACAATACCTACAAAGCAGGATAGAGTTTGTTTGTCATTGTTCAAACACTTCATTTAACAGCTGTGAGTACACTTAACAACATACACATACACACATACACATACTTCATTAGGATTAATTCATTATACTCACCGTGTAGTATTTAATTTTAAATTGACCATTGAAAACATAAATAATAGACATGCATTAACATAAAAGATTACAACAGAGCAGGAAATTAAAAGCAAAGATGCTATTGTGTTATAAGCAGCTGAGACAATAATTTAGATGAACCTGTTGCCAAGATTGGTTTGAAATCTGTAGGAGCTATTCACTAAATGTACATTAGATGGAGAGGTCAACTATATTGTTAAATTGTCAAAGATTTATAGAGAAACTAACCCCCCCCCCCCCCCCCCCCAATATTTTCTTTATATGTTATACTTCTGCAACATATCATTAAAAAGATATCCCATAATCCTAAATAACAAATATTACTTAATTGAGACGGTCCAGTGTGTCAATCCTGTCAGCTGGAAAGAGTGAATGAAAATGCAAATGCAGTAGTGTATCATGGCCTTGGGAGGCATTGTGGAGAAAGAAGAAGAGAAACGGAGAGAGAGACAGGTTGATGAAGTTGAAATTGATGGCTGGAACCGTACACTGGTTATTCTGATGGCAATATATATCCCGATGTCTCCCGTGTGAAGTGGGGAGATAATATTTTATTAATAAAGAGAGCAGATGGAATGACGGAATCACCAATATGCCAACATTGAACAAGATATTGGTACACTTGCAGGCAATGAATATCAATGGATACAGAAAGCAACTTTCATATAAATCAGCACAGTTTTATCTCCTCAGTGAGACTTTATCTCAGCACTTCCAAAAAGGTGAGGTGCTTATTCCACAAGTGGAAACATTTAGAATGTAAGGTCTTTCTCAACTTTTTTTTTTTTAGTATGAGGATTGTCATTTTATTTATTATTGAGGACCTGGTTAATTTGACCGCCTTATTCTATTCCATTCTTCTATTAATGTGAACAGTTCGGTAGCATGGCGGCAAATCAGGAGTGAATGAGCATGTGAACACCAACATGAGGACATGCTGAATATTCATTGACATATTGTTTGCTCCAGGTCAAAAAAGTATTAGGAGAACATTTTAATATAGCAATTTTTGATTTGAAATTTCATATCACTTATTTAACTGTTATTATACAGGTTCACTTGAGCTCTTGCAGCAGGAGAATTTCACCATGCTAGGCAATTTAATGCATAGTTAAATCATTGAGATGAAATGTGTATCTCACTGTACCTGCACCTCACTTTTAGTGAATAGCATCCTATAGGTTGTTCAATAAGAATGCAAGAGGGCATCACAACAATATGAACATCTCAATAAACAGTAAACTGCAGTAAACTGACAATTCCAGAATAGCAAAGCATACCAATTTTTCACAGCGCAACTATTTGTACACAGCTAAGCAGCATGCTTTATGTGCCATGACCGCTCTACACGCACTTTATATCAACTAAGCGGCTTTTACGCTTGTATATAGTGAAACCATAGAGAACATTTCTCCCATAAAATGCATAATAAATAAATTACTAATAGGTGACAATTCAAGTACATATAAAGAAAAACTACAATAAAAGTCGTAATTTTATGACAGTCTTGCTTTCACATTAAACAATATCCATTTTATTCAGAAACAATCCAGGCAAATCCCACATTTTTATACTAGAACACCTGTTACTGACCAGTAAATAGAAAGCAAATACTAACCTCTTTAAAAATGAAGAAATTCAGGATAACCATTCCAAAGTTGTAGACAATCAGTAAGTAGCGTAACTGGAATGGTTCTCGGTTTTTCATAAATTTGGGACCGAGCCATACAACAAGGAGATAAAGAGTGCTTATAGCCAAGGTCGGTAACGGAGACTGCATCAAAGGCCATTTTTCAACACGTTTATCTGGGGATAAAGAAACTTTTTTTTAGTTTTTTTTTCTTAATCACTTTCTGTTTCGAGCTAAAAATGATAACACTAATTGATTACATAAAACCTGTAAACTAAAAGGCAGTAGAATAATACCTTTAAAAAAAAAAAAATCTAAAGATCTAGGTCAATTCACCTATTGCCTTTGTGCCATATCTATGGCAATGCTGCAAGGTTTAGTACTGAATCTAGCCATCAATACAATCTCTACTGTGTGGGAAATAGAGATTGTATATTTTACATGCTGTTAAAACAAGCATGTAATATACTAGTATGGGCAGAAAAGCGCCCAGGAAATGCTGAAGGCCAAAGGAAAGTACAAGGTTGGCATGGAACTTGAAAAATATATTTAGACTTTAGGAGCAAGACAAACCAACTCAGGAGCCAGCCTAATTATTTGTAGGAGCCAGGGTAATGGTATATCAGGAGAGTTCGCTCCCCGTCAATAAAACATGACAACTATCTGGGAAAGGCCAATCACAGCTTTTCAAACCAACACACTGCCTAGGTACCACATTCCTTGAATAGAACTTATGGGATGTTGGCACTGGATGTCAGCACTGATATTCATGCTAATTAAAACCTTTAAAAAAAGCTAGGCAAAATAAAGATTTTGTTTTCTGCATTACTAAGTATGCTCTTGGACAGCAGGTTTAAGTTTGAATTTGAACTTAAAAAGAGCAGTATAGAGCAATACAGCATTTATCAACGCTATCTCGTACTTGAAGGGATTATATTTAGAGGAAGGCAGATGGAAAACAATACAGCCATTAGTCATGTGACATGAATCCCCTTGACAGCAGGTGTAGAGAAGATGAAACGGCTCCTGGATTACAGTGCTGGATATTTTGTAGCCGTTGGAGTAACAATTTTAAAATGCACGATCTGCAGTATATAAATGCAATTTTATTTTTCTTACATACAGAATAAGCATGAACTTCAATGCTTTACAGTAATACAGCACCTAACTAGAATACACTTTATATTATAAAGACACGTGGGCTGTGCACCAATGGCTTACAGTGCATGTGTGCAGATTCACACTATTATTATTGCTGTAATACCAAGAAACTAAATTGGGCAGACTAGATGGACCGAATGGTTCTTATCTGCCGACACATTCTATGTTTCTATGTTAAACTGGAAGGTACATGCCCTGGCAGCACTTCTAGATTTTGAGTAATACATTTTTTAAATTAGGCTGGGTGATCATTTTAAACACATTTGACACACATTGTAAAGAGAACGGTGACATGTAGTAATCCTACTGTCTTTACTCAGCCTTTGCTCCCACTGAGGGAACCAACAGTAGTAAAAGTAATAACATTATAGCTATCAATGACAGCACTGACCTTGTCACAAACACAACAGCAATTCACAGCTCATTCACAACCAAAACACTACTTTAGCCACCATTTTTTTCCTACTTTTTATATTTGTTCTAAAAAATCAAAAAAGGAAAAACAGACCACAGCCATAATGAAGAGGTACCTTAAAATTGAGGTTCACTTCATACAAATAATAAAATAAGGCCTACATTTTTCCTCCCCCACCACCAACTGCCAAGATGTAACTTAGTCTGTCAAAGCTACTCTGAAGCAGATCTTATTTCATTAAGCTTCCTCCAGTGGCTTACAATTATACCGTTCACACTATAATTATCTCACATAATAATAAGATAATAATAATAATAAAAAACACATAAAATGAAAATGTTTCATGGTCACAAGTCATGTAGAATTAAAAGTAAGCAGTAGGTGTGGTTCCAGAAACCTGTACAAAAGTGTGTGGCCTGCACTGCCAGACATATCTCCCTAATCGTCTTCAACCCCTTCACAATGCTAGGATGTTCTATGCTGTCCACAGAACGTCCTGCCTTCAACAGCCTATCGGGGCTACCTGCGATAAGCTGTGCTCGGATTCCGCTGCAGGGACTTGCTGCAGGATTTCTCCTGTTCGATGACAAGTGAAAAATTAGTTGTCCCTAGTAGGAGGATAACTGGCATACACTTTGTTCTTCCATGGGAAGCATACAGCCCGGTCTGGTCAGACACTGCAGACCGCAATCTGAAGAGCCCCACTCTGATTAGGTGTGCAGATGCTGTGAGACACAGCGGAGAGTAAACTTGCTCCTACTAATCTGACAAATAAAAAGGGCACCTAGACCATGCACATTGGGTGACCACATGGGAAATTTAATCATGGACGCTTCTGAAAATGTATACTCCAAGACTGAAATCCGTAAAAAATAGACTGGTCTGCAAGTACCCTACATGATTTGACATGCAATGAGGTAAAGCAGCAGGTAGGCAGGAAAACATTAAGAAATGTTTTTTTTTTGTTTTTTTTAAATAAAAACTGCTGACTTGCGTGTATATGTCAAGTGTGTGTATGTGACTCACTGGATGTCTGTGACTGACTGAATATCTGTGAGGTGTGTGTCTGCGACTGACTGAATGTCTGTGAGTTGTGTGTGTCTGTGACTGACTGAATATCTGTGAGGTGTGTGTGTCTGTGACTGACTGAATATCTGTGAGGTGTGTGTGTCTGTGACTGACTGAATGTCTGTGAGGTGTGTGTGTCTGTGACTGACTGAATGTCTGTGAGGTGTATGTATGTGACTGACTGGATGTCTGTGA
The DNA here is from genome assembly GCA_036172795.1 of Pelodytes ibericus. Lineage (NCBI taxonomy): Eukaryota > Metazoa > Chordata > Amphibia > Anura > Pelodytidae > Pelodytes > Pelodytes ibericus. The sequence continues at coordinate 113,868,978 of CM069861.1, read as the reverse complement.
GGTGTGTGCACGTGACTGACTGGATGTCTGTGAGGTGTGTGCATGTGACTGTCTGTCTGTGTAGGTGTCTCTGCGAGTGTATGTTTTCTAGATTGATGTGTTATTGCCTGGCTCCTAAAACTAAAATTAAATTTGTGAAGCCCTTTCTTAAGATTGGAAGAAAGAAAGGGCGTGTCCAGCTTGAAGTCACATCTCTCTTAAGCTCTGCTATCATACCTGCATTCCATACCTTCAAGACTTAGAGCTCAGTGGAACAGCGGGACTCGGCACTGCAATTCCATGGTCCTAATCACTGCATCAGTGATCCCAGACACCAGAGAATGCTTACTGCTCATGCCAGGATCTGAAGCCATTGCAGGAAACAGACAGGCCCTTCCGCACAGTAGTGATGGCTAACTATTAGCTAAATATCTGATAGTGTTTAGGCAACCAAACCGATGGCTGGGAAAGATGAGATGTGCATTCCACAGCTGATGCAGTGTCAAGCCATAATGAAAATAGCTAACCTTAGGCACTCCAGTTGTTGAGTGCTGAACATATCAGACTGCCTGAGGAAGTGGGGAGAAGATTGGGAGGTATATAGGGGGTTATGACAGAAGGGGAAAAGTAGGAGGGATTTGGCAATTCAGTTAAAGGTACTCTCTTAAACGGTTACTGTTGTGTATAAAATGACCCCCAATTTTTGGTCTAAAATTCTTTCGAAAAAAATATTATACACAGAAAAATACGGTATGTTATAAAGACCTGGGAGGGTGTGCCCATTGGTGTAGGAGGTGTATAGTGCTGTTTATTTGTATGAACATTTAAATTGTGGATGTTACTGCTGCAGAACTGTACGGTACAACCACACATTACTGTGGATAATCATTTGCGCGTCCACTGTTCCCCCAAATCACCTGCCATAGATTAATATTACCCCAAACCAATTGTCATACATAATTATTACCTTAAAGGAATTTTCATAAGTCATCATTACCCCAAATCAAGTACCTTAGAATATTATTCACCACAAACCACCCCTAATGTTCCCCCAAATGACTTGCTTTAGTTAACCCCTGATAGTCTAGTGGTCAGACCTCATCCTGCATCTTTCATGCAGCACAATGCTTTTGACTGTCTGAGAGTCAGGAGGTCACGTGAGCAGTGCACTGGGCAGCCTGAGATATCTGTGCTGTCTGGAGATTATACAGATTCCAGGCTGCCTCTAATGTTGCATGAATGTAGGGAAAGTCTCCCACATCCAGCCTTTCTACCACCTCCCACTGAGGGGCTGGTGCTATCACAGAGACCATTTTGTTATTTTTCCATCATGAGGCCAGGCACCTGCCTAGAGCTAGCTCTCTGTGGATGAACTTTCTGACATTGGAAATCAGAATCTTTATATTTACAGATATTTCAATAAGCGCAAAACAACTAGTTTGAAGGGTTTTATTTTAATAACACAATCATCATCATACTCTTCCCACCAATGCACTCAACAATATGGGGTGTTCCTGCTTACCACTCAGTGATTGTGACATTACATCAGCCAATAGGAAGCAACAACCAGTGACCTCCTTAAATAAAAATAGGGGTTTGTAACAAATATAAAACATTACGAGCAATATTATTTGTGGTATAACTAAAGCAATTCTCTTAAAAATAGCAAAGTAAGAATCAATAAAATATTCAGTGGATTGCTTTATAATTTACCTTCATAAAAATGGCCTAGATATTACAATAGTCATACGATAAACATACTTCAAAAATGATTCCATTAAAATAGAATAAACACACCAAAATTCTAAATTAATTATAGAATAGGATATTCAAACATAATATTCTGTGCTGAGCTGCATTCTGATTGGACAAACCCTATAATGTACTAGGGTGTACTTTCATTTAGTGTTTCTCTTTTAAATATTTTGAAGCACCCCGGTTCATTCCATATATCCATCAAACAATTGTGTGAATCCATTTTCTTTTTAAAGTACATACAAAAGAACTGGGTCTTCTCTGTAAATAAATTCCAAAAATCACTGGATTGTAGTCAGTATTTAATGCATTAGAAAATTGCCATAATTTTTACTCAAATATACAAGTGGATGTATAAATATGTGGCAAAATTGCACTGACCCTTACTCACATTGAAAAGCACAGAATTGCATACCATATGAACAGCGAGGTTCAAAAGAGCAGGGAAATGAATGACCTTGCAGGCTGCAGCAACATAATTTATCATTAAGTACACCCATAATTAAAATGTGTATGTGACCAGGTCTGTAGCAATGGTACAGTAGCCACCAATTGTGTTTGATGCGCATAACTATGGTCATATTTAATTATCACTTCATGAATTTACAGTGAGTATTCCACCTTGAGAGACCATTTTGGTGTAGGCCCATGATGACTGACTTTTGGCACATCAGCTGTTGTAGACTGAGGCTTCCATAATGGTCACCATGTCCCTTCATCATCATGAGAAATGTAGCCCACTGCTGCTGGAATGCCAAAGGTTAGTAACAAAACAACAAATACATGATCAATCAATAAATGTTAAGATAACACAAGGTTTGAGGATCTATTGTTAAATTTGAAAAATACTACATTCAAAATGATTTTCATAAACACATGAACACAGACCTTTCTGAATTACATGAAAATGATTTGATGTGGAATACTTTTGATGCTGTTGAGCAGTGCTACTGTCATGACGTTCCCACACTAAGCCTATGACTGCAGGGCACACTATGGTTAGACTCGTGATGATTCACTGACACTGCAGTTTCCAATTATGCTCAGCCAGAACGCTAGGAACGTAATCCATAATAAACGGAGTACCCGAGGCTATCTCTCTTATTAGGCCATCATACGGGAGGGAATGCAATGTAGGACAATCGCCTGCTCTTACCTGCGATGCTCAGGCTCCAGCTATACATGCGCAGCGTGTCATTAAGCAGCTCGGACACCGTGTTCATCATTTCCATCATGCCGCCTCTGCCCAGGGAGACCCAGCTCAGCTGGTGCTGTCAGATACCCTCCCGCACACAGCTATAATTCCAGGGAGGAGCCGCGCACTGTATAGGGGTCAACGAGAGGCAAACATGCAGGGCATGGCGGGTATGGTATGCAATGTAGCAAGCTAAAAATGATGGCGAAGGAGACCTACTGCGCCACCTCTCAGCCCTTTGACAGTCCGGCAGACGCACGTGACGCGGTTGCCGTGGATACAGCCGCATCCAAAGCACTAGCCTCTCTGGTGCCAATCAAGCGCAGGGGGGCGTGGTTTAACGATCGGCATAATCCGTGGATGGTTTGAGGACCGTTAGAACATTAAGGGAGCGTGGCGGATGTGTGCAGTGTGCTGCTGCAGGGTAGGGTTTGGTGCAGTGCACACTGCAAACAAAGCCAGGTATAATATCTTGTGGTTATGTTCTTGTCATCTTCATTTGAACGTATATTCCCCCCCAGGAAGTGGACTGATGTAAGAACTGGATTTATCTGTTAGATCTCTAAACTGGCAAATATACTGCTGAGAATTTTTTTTAAAAATACCCTAGTTTGTTTTACCTTTTTCTGTTGATGTGAACGATGCTTTGTAATTAGGAAAAAAAATATTTATTAATGCCTGTGGACGAGCCCTAGCAACTTGGTCCTGAAACCTTGCAATCAAACTCTGTTCTCTAATAAATGGTATAATTTAAATTCAAGTTGTTAAATGTTTTTTTTTAATGGCCTACACAGGTATTTTAACTGTTACAATATTAAAAACTTCTTTATAAAATGCATCTCTCTCTGACAACTCTCCACTCAAGTTTTGCATTTAGCCCTTTTTTTATACAGAAACAAGACTGTATTACTTTGTGCACATTTTCTAAATGTGGTATGCTTGACCTGTAATCACCGCAAATCTGATCGTGTGCATTAAAACCCACATAAGCAGTGCTCACCGTTCACTGGCTATGCTTTGAGAGTGTTGCCTTGAAATTGAGGCATCATGCTACACCTGTTTTCACCCACCCAGGGCAACGCAAATCTCACCACATGATAATCATGGGCGCCATATTGGAGAGGACACATGCCTCTCCAGAGCTCGAACAAGAGAGTAAGCAGAACAGAGTGACTAGCTTGGACGACAGTTGTTGCAATGAGAGATCCTCACTGAGTGGTCATCTCTCAAATAGTCGCAATACAATGGCGACGTCCCAAAGAGATGAATATTTAGGTAACGGAGGGCGAGCTAACTTGATCCCTTTCAACAACGACACACGATTATTAGTTTACCTACATAAATTCCACGTAGACCAGTGTGGCCCGCAGAGAGATGTACATTGATAGTCCGATATTTACAGCCAATATCAAATAAATTAGTCACAAATTGAAGGATATCTGTTAAAGGAGCCGATACGGGATCCAGATCCTGTCCCATGCACTAACGAGCCCATGTGTTCCATGCAAGATGGTATGCCTGTGCAGAGTTGAAGTTGAAACTCCAGAGAAACATACAGAATAGAAATTTAACCAATGGTGTATATGAACAAAGAAACCAAATAATCAAGCATTAAAATGGTACTTAACTAAGGGAAGCAGCAAAGAAAGAGGAAGTGGTTCTGATGTTATTGAGTTTATATAGGGAGGGGAGGGTTTATTATGGATGTTCTGATTGGTTCTTTTTCTTGTCAAGTTTTTTCTTTGCTGAGGGAATAAAGAAGGAGATACTGCATAATAGGAGCCTCCGTGTGTTTATAAATTCTTTGTTCGTTCTGTTACTGTTGCTTGACTGCCCCTAGAGGCAGTCCTCAACATTACATTGAAAAAAAATGGAAAAAGCAAACTCTAGATAGGGTTACAATTAGGGTTAGTGTTCCAGATGCGTTTGGGTTAATACAGGGGTTAGATTTAGAGGTGGGGGTTGATTTAGGGTTACGCTTAAACTTAGGATTGGGTCAAAAGTTCACTTTAGGAGAAAAACACTGTTATCAGTTATTGCCCTATAACTTGCAAAAAACATGGAAATATTGGTATTTCTAAACTAAAGTATTCAAAACTATATAAACGGGTTTTTTAATGTTTGTAACTGTTCAAAAACATTTCACGTCAAACGTAGAAAAAGTGTGGGGGGGTATTTGCATTTTTTTCATCATATTTTATGATTTTTTTTTATAGTAAATTATATCATCATGTTGAAATTAATTGTATTAAAAGAAAGCCCCATCTGTCCTTTAAAAAATATTTACAATTTGTGTTGTTGCACTGAATATGAAGAAAGAAAATCACAGTTAAGCAAACATATGACAAAAGTGTTACAAAAATTAAAGGAATTCTGGTCGTAACATGCAGCATAGAACTCTGTGACTATTGGGATAAAAGGGTCCAAGATTTACCCCTATATCCCTTCTCTGGGCCGTCTTTAATAGTGATTGGACCCTGGGCAAGCATTTGCTTGGGCCCCTGGACCCTGCCCCCTCCCCTGCATGCAATCCCGCCATCCATCGCAATGTTACCCCCCCACACACACACATATGCCATAATTGTGCCATTGAGATGCCAGTAATATTGTGCCTTTCAGATGCCAGTAATATTGTGCCATTCAGAGCGCAGTATTATTGTGCCAGTCAGAGCCCAGTAATATTGTGCCATTCAGAGCCCAGTAATATTGTGCCATTCAGAGCCCAGTAATATTGTACCAGTCAGAGCCCAGTAATATTGTGCCAGTCAGAGCCCAGGAATATTGTGCCAGTCAGATACCAGGAATATTGTGCCATTCAGATACCCGGAATATTGTGAAATTCAGACCCCAGTAATATTGTGCCAGTCAGATGCCTGTAATATTGTGCCAGTCAGATGCCTGCAATATTGTGCCATTCAGAGCCCAGTAATAATGTACCAGTCAGATACCTGCAATATTGTGCCAGTCAGATGCCTGCAATATTGGGCCAGTCAGATGCCTGCAATATTGGGCCAGTCAGAGCCCAGTAATATTGTGCCATTCAGAGCCCAGTAATATTGTGCCATTCAGAGCCCAGTAATATTGTACCATTCAGAGCCCAGTAATATTGTGAAAGTCAGATGCCTGTAATATTTTGCCAGTCAGAGCCCAGTAATATTGTGCCAGTCAGAGCCCAGGAATATTGTGCCAGTCAGATACCAGGAATATTGTGCCATTCAGATACCCGGAATATTGTGAAATTCAGACCCCAGTAATATTGTGCCAGTCAGATGCCTGTAATATTGTGCCAGTCAGATGCCTGCAATATTGTGCCATTCAGAGCCCAGTAATAATGTACCAGTCAGATACCTGCAATATTGTGCCAGTCAGATGCCTGCAATATTGGGCCAGTCAGATGCCTGCAATATTGGGCCAGTCAGAGCCCAGTAATAATGTGCCAGTCAGATGCCTGCAATATTGTGCCAGTCAGATGCCTGCAATATTGGGCCAGTCAGAGCCCAGTAATATTGTGCCAGTCAGATGCCTGCAATATTGGGTCAGTCAGAGCCCAGTAATAATGTGCCAGTCAGATGCCTGCAATATTGTGCCAGTCAGATGCCTGCAATATTGGGCCAGTCAGAGCCCAGTAATATTGTGCCAGTCAGATGCCTGCAATATTGTGCCATTCAGAGCCCAGTAATAATGTGCCAGTCAGATGCCTGCAATATTGTGCCAGTCAGATGCCTGCAATATTGGGCCAGTCAGAGCCCAGTAATATTGTGCCATTCAGAGCCCAGTAATATTGTGCCATTCAGAGCCCAGTAATATTGTACCATTCAGAGCCCAGTAATATTGTGAAAGTCAGATGCCTGTAATATTGTGCCAGTCAGAGCCCAGTAATATTGTGCCAGTCAGAGCCCAGTAATATTGTGCCAGTCAGAGCCCAGGAATATTGTGCCAGTCAGATACCAGGAATATTGTGCCAGTCAGATACCCGGAATATTGTGAAATTCAGACCCCAGTAATATTGTGCCAGTCAGATGCCTGTAATATTGTGCCAGTCAGATGCCTGCAATATTGTGCCATTCAGAGCCCAGTAATAATGTACCATTCAGAGCCCAGTAATATTGTGAAAGTCAGATGCCTGTAATATTGTGCCAGTCAGAGCCCAGTAATATTGTGCCAGTCAGAGCCCAGGAATATTGTGCCAGTCAGATACCAGGAATATTGTGCCATTCAGATACCCGGAATATTGTGAAATTCAGACCCCAGTAATATTGTGCCAGTCAGATGCCTGTAATATTGTGCCAGTCAGATGCCTGCAATATTGTGCCATTCAGAGCCCAGTAATAATGTACCAGTCAGATACCTGCAATATTGTGCCAGTCAGATGCCTGCAATATTGGGCCAGTCAGATGCCTGCAATATTGGGCCAGTCAGAGCCCAGTAATATTGTGCCATTCAGAGCCCAGTAATATTGTACCATTCAGAGCCCAGTAATATTGTGAAAGTCAGATGCCTGTAATATTTTGCCAGTCAGAGCCCAGTAATATTGTGCCAGTCAGAGCCCAGGAATATTGTGCCAGTCAGATACCAGGAATATTGTGCCATTCAGATACCCGGAATATTGTGAAATTCAGACCCCAGTAATATTGTGCCAGTCAGATGCCTGTAATATTGTGCCAGTCAGATGCCTGCAATATTGTGCCATTCAGAGCCCAGTAATAATGTACCAGTCAGATACCTGCAATATTGTGCCAGTCAGATGCCTGCAATATTGGGCCAGTCAGATGCCTGCAATATTGGGCCAGTCAGAGCCCAGTAATAATGTGCCAGTCAGATGCCTGCAATATTGTGCCAGTCAGATGCCTGCAATATTGGGCCAGTCAGAGCCCAGTAATATTGTGCCAGTCAGATGCCTGCAATATTGGGCCAGTCAGAGCCCAGTAATAATGTGCCAGTCAGATGCCTGCAATATTGTGCCAGTCAGATGCCTGCAATATTGGGCCAGTCAGAGCCCAGTAATATTGTGCCAGTCAGATGCCTGCAATATTGTGCCATTCAGAGCCCAGTAATAATGTGCCAGTCAGATGCCTGCAATATTGTGCCAGTCAGATGCCTGCAATATTGGGCCAGTCAGAGCCCAGTAATATTGTGCCATTCAGAGCCCAGTAATATTGTGCCATTCAGAGCCCAGTAATATTGTACCATTCAGAGCCCAGTAATATTGTGAAAGTCAGATGCCTGTAATATTGTGCCAGTCAGAGCCCAGTAATATTGTGCCAGTCAGAGCCCAGTAATATTGTGCCAGTCAGAGCCCAGGAATATTGTGCCAGTCAGATACCAGGAATATTGTGCCAGTCAGATACCCGGAATATTGTGAAATTCAGACCCCAGTAATATTGTGCCAGTCAGATGCCTGTAATATTGTGCCAGTCAGATGCCTGCAATATTGTGCCATTCAGAGCCCAGTAATAATGTACCAGTCAGATACCTGCAATATTGTGCCAGTCAGATGCCTGCAATATTGGGCCAGTCAGATGCCTGCAATATTGGGCCAGTCAGAGCCCAGTAATAATGTGCCAGTCAGATGCCTGCAATATTGTGCCAGTCAGATGCCTGCAATATTGGGCCAGTCAGAGCCCAGTAATATTGTGCCAGTCAGATGCCTGCAATATTGGGCCAGTCAGAGCCCAGTAATAATGTGCCAGTCAGATGCCTGCAATATTGTGCCAGTCAGATGCCTGCAATATTGGGCCAGTCAGAGCCCAGTAATATTGTGCCAGTCAGATGCCTGCAATATTGTGCCATTCAGAGCCCAGTAATAATGTGCCAGTCAGATGCCTGCAATATTGTGCCAGTCAGATGCCTGCAATATTGGGCCAGTCAGAGCCCAGTAATATTGGGCCAGTCAGAGACCAGTAATATTGGGCCAGTCAGAGCCCTGTAATACTGTGCCAGTCAGATGCCTGCAATATTGTGCCAGTCAGATGCCTGCAATATTGGGCCAGTCAGAGCCCAGTAATATTGTGCCAGTCAGATGCCTGCAATATTGTGCCATTCAGAGCCCAGTAATAATGTGCCAGTCAGATGCCTGCAATATTGTGCCAGTCAGATGCCTGCAATATTGGGCCAGTCAGAGCCCAGTAATATTGGGCCAGTCAGAGCCCAGTAATATTGGGCCAGTCAGAGCCCTGTAATACTGTGCCAGTCAGATGCCTGTAATATTGTGCCAGTCAGATGCCTGTAATATTGTGCCAGTCAGAGCCCAGGAATATTGTGCCAGTCAGATGCCTGTAATATTGTGCCAGTCAGAGCCCAGGAATATTGTGCCAGTCAGATGCCTGTAATACTGTGCCAGTCAGATGCCTGTAATATTGTGCCAGTCAGATGCCTGTAATATTGTGTCAGTCAGATGCCTGTAATACTGTGCCAGTCAGATGCCTGTAATAGTGTGCCAGTCAGAGCCCAGTAATATTGTGCCAGTCAGATGCCTGTAATATTGTGCCAGTCAGAGCCCAGTAATATAGTGCCAGTCAGAGCCCAGTAATATAGTGCCAGCCAGATGCCCAGTAATATTGTGCCAGCCAGATGCCTGTAATATTATGCCAGTCAGATGCCTGTAATACTGTGCCAGTCAGCCTCCCGCCCCCCCCCCCTTCCCTAGTACTTACACTTCACTGCTCCGTATCCCCCGCCGGATGTCTCCTCCGTGCAGTCTTCCCTCTTGCACGGAGGAGGGAAACAGTCACCGCGATGTCACATCCGGCGTCATTTTTTTTTATTTATTTTTTTTCCAGCCGTCGCATCCATCGGATGCGGCTTGCCGGAAAAAAGCGTTCACAAGTGCAATGCGCTGTGAACGCGGCAAGCAGGGGCTGGGGGCCCACGGGACAGCTGCCTTGGGGCCCCCCAGGAGTAACTGGGCCCAGGGCAGCTGCCCCGTTTGCCCCGCGTTAAAGACGGCCCTGTCCCTTCTACCACGCGAATATGTCCTTACTTCCTCCCCATTGCTCATATTGGCTTTGGGTATAGGGTTTCTGGTGGGAGGAAAACGTTAGTTACTCATTTCCCAACTCAGCTACTTTGGCCTTCTATTAATGAAAGAGGGAATTGCACACCTAAGGCCCTAGTAGCTGAGTTGGAAAAAATCAACCACATCTACAGTTACCTACAATTGGCATGACGATCAACCATCAATGTTGTTGACCCAACATAATGGGATTTAATAACAGCAAAGGTTAGTGTAGTGTAACTCTGCAATCCACAGTGAACATTCTGAGCGATTATAGTTGTAGAGTACTCACTTTCTTATGAGCCAAATGGCTGGATTAGAGTCATGGGAAATGTAGTTTCAACAGCTGGAGTATTAGCTAACCCTAGCTGCAATACATGCTTTAAATAAATTACATTGTGTTTGCAACATGAAAGCTGTGTCTCTGCTCATGTGGGCTCTCTGTGCCTGTGAACGAGCAGCTGCCAGAGTGAAGGGTTGGAGACCAGCAAGAGCAGGAGTTGCTAAACTTGCTTAATAGGAGAGTCACAGCGAAAACACTGCGATTGCACCATTACATATACACGGGCATTGTCACCAATGCACTGCATTGAGAGCCTGTACATGTACTGACATTGTCCTGAAGGGGATAATTATAACATAAAATGGATGGTGTTGCACAGGTCTCCAGTGAATGAAATATGCTTTCAGAAATGTATTTCTTGTTTTAAAAAGTCTTGGGGAGGGAGAGAGGCGTGGCTTCGGACGGCAGCTTGAAAAGCTAGCTCCCCATCGACGGAACCTTCTATAGCTATCAACAGCGTTTACAGGTGGAATTTCAACCCACTAGACCCAAGAAGAATCACCGATGGGTCCCCCCTCCAAAACGAGAGGCACATATAAAAAAGACTTACCAGAGGTGGCACCTATTTTCCGAAAAGGCTCGCAGGGCCCGGACGCCATTCCGCCTCCAGAAATGGCGCCAACAATCGAACCTCCACAATCTACACACACAAAACACCCTGAAAACTCTTATCTTAGACTATTTCACCTTAAATAAAGACTCAGTGTCAGACCCTGCTTTACTATGGGTAGCCCATAAAGCAGACAAAGGGGCGGCGAATATGCGATTACAATCCCAGCTCATAGATTTGGAATCCCAAAATAAATCAAAAACATCCAAAGACATCACAACAAAAATATTGGAAGTAAGGAACGAAATTCAAAGACTCAACTTGGCCGAGACAGCTAAGTCGCTCAAATACACAAAAAGAACGTACTACGAAAAATCAAATAAGGCAGACAAAATTCTGGTATCAATGTTGAGGGCACAAAACGCTTCCAGGTTGATACCAAGCATAAAAACTAGCTCAGGGACAACCACCACCTCCCCACGAGACATTGCAAAAGAATTTCAAACATACTACACTAAGCTTTACAACCATACACCTAACAAAAGCCTACTTGATCCACTCCATATACAGACAATCCTAGACTACCTAGGAAAACTAGACATGCCCAAACTAACAGACTTTGAAAGCAATGCACTAGAGGAACCAATAACAGAGAAAGAGATCCTAGAAGCCATAAAAGCACTCAAACCAAACAAATCCCCAGGCCCAGATGGCTTCACTGCTCCCTACTACAAAATATACAAGGAGGAACTGATTCTATACCTCCTACCAATGTATAACTCAATCCTCGAGGGCTGTTACTCTCCAGATGAAATGCTGGAAGCAGATATGATTTTAATTCATAAAACAGGAAAATCAACAGACGAGGTCTCTAATTACAGACCCATCTCACTCCTCAACCTGGACTATAAAATATTCACAAAAATACTTGCTTCCAGACTAAACACAGTTCTAAACAAACTAATACACCCCAATCAAGTAGGCTTCATTCCCAATAGACAAGCTCTTGATAACACAAGAAGGTGTATAGACCTACTATGGATGGCATCACAAACACAAACACCCTCTCTGTTCCTTTCACTGGACGCAGAGAAGGCGTTTGACCGCCTAGACTGGGCCTTCCTGAGACTAACCCTAGAACATATGAACTTCCCACAGAATTTCCAAAATTGCACTATACCGCACCCCATCGTCAGTCCTTAAAATACCCGGGGCAGTCCCTGTGCGATTTAATAACTACAATGGAACACGACAGGGCTGCCCCCTCTCCCCCCTATTATTCGCCCTCTCACTCGAACCACTACTCTACACAATCCGTACGAACCCAAACATATCAGGTATAAAGATGGCACATGACACATACAAAGTGGCCTGTTACGCAGATGACATCCTATTATCCCTTACCAACCCACTCACCTCCCTCCCTAACCTATTCCAAGAGTTATCATTATATCAAGACCTGGCCGGATTTAAAATAAATACAAACAAATCTGAAGCACTCCATATCAACATGCCAAATCACACAGTTAAACTATTACGCCTGAACTTCGGCTTCCCACTCACAGAAAAACCCCTGACATACCTAGGCCTCAAACTGACCAGAAATCACTCCCAACTTTACGAATTAAACTACACTCCTCTCCTCAAGGCCTTGAAATCAGACCTCCAAAGATGGGCACCCCTCTCCATATCATGGTTAGGGAGACTAACCACAATCAAAATGAATCTTTTACCGAGGCTACTTTACCTATATCAAGCACTTCCTATTCCTCTTCGCCCATCAGATTTCAAAGCACTACAAAAGAACATAGACAATTTCATTTGGAACAACAAAAAACCCAGAGTAAACAAACTTACCATGTACATGCACAAATCAGCAGGAGGACTAGGGCTGCCAAATTGAAATAAATACTACATAGCAGCCCAACTAGCACAAATAGCAACATGGCATGTCCCGGTGGCCCACACTAGATGGGTGGACCTGGAACATGACATGTTTAAACCAGATGTTCTCTCCCAATACATATGGTTACCAAGACAAAATCGCCCGATGCTACGCACCAAATGCCCCCCCATTCTCAATTCAATAAGAATATGGGACAGACATGCAATAAAATACAACCTCACGACAGCACACTCACCACTTACCCCGATATACAGGAATTTGAGCTTCCCACCAGGGATGACCCCGACCATATTTCTAAATTACGACCAGGGAGTGGCAGACCTATACCGAGAAGGTCACCCTAAGTCGTTTTCTGAAATATCTGAAAATCTTTCACTACAGACTAAGGATTACTTCCGTTACATTCAACTTAGAGATTTTTCTGCCCAACCTCAGACCAAAAAAGCCGCTAATACAAACCCCTCATGGTTTGAGCTTATGTGCATAAACCACCCTAGAAAAACAGGCCTAATATCTCAATTGTACGCTACTCTAAATTTTCCGCAATCTGAGGTCACACTTACCTATGTCAGGGCCTGGGAAAGGGATGTTGGTCACCCAATAGACAATGAGGACTGGAGAGAGATCTGGAAATCCACAAGCCAAATCTCAACCTGTGTTCAACACAAAGAACAGGCATACAAAACGTTAATGAGGTGGTATTTAACCCCCTCAAGACTAGCGAAGATGGGGGCGGTCCCCTCCCCCGGGTGCTGGAGAGGATGTGGACACAAGGGCACCTACTACCACATGTGGTGGGAATGCCCAATGATAAAACAATACTGGTCCCAAATTCAAAAGCTCATCTCTAGAGTTCTCCAAAAACCGGCCCCCACGGACCCAGAAACTTACCTCTTATCTAAACCCCATGAATCCTGGACGAGAAATGAAAACCGTCTTATAGCTCGGATTGCTCTAGCTGCCCGCAGAGCACTGACCCAGAGTTGGAATCAAATCTCCACTCCCACTATCCCCAAAATCAAAGCAATGGTGGAGGAAGTGGTGGATATGGACCACTTAACAGCACTGCTCCACAACTCCTCAAAGGGCTTTTACAAAACCTGGGGCCCTTGGCGAGAATGTTTTCCATACTAAATATTCGACGGTCCTGGCAGAGGAGATGGGTCTTCAGAGAGGATGACGGATCAAGGGGAAGCCACCCCACAGGAGATGCTCCTTCCCTCCCGTTAATTTTTTATTTTTTTTCCTCTCCCCTTCACTCTATTTTTCTCTTCTCTTTTTCTCATCCCCCCTCCCCCTCATTCCCCTCTCCATCTCTCCCTACCCCTTTATCTTCCCCCAATCCTTTATACCCCCACCCACTTACAACATCCCTCATTCCTCCCCCACAAAAGCTACTCAATATGAATACTAACCCTCTTTGAGACGGTCCCTGTGAAAACCCTAGATAAAACCAGACACTCCCAGAAGTACCGTTTACCGCATTACCAAGATCCCCCATCCCCCTCCCCCCCCAGAATAACTCTTTATATTCAATTTACTACGAGTTCAGATAGTTTAGAAAATAGGATTACGAATCTACGGTATTTGACGTATTATAAACTATACCATCCTACAAGGAATTATCCTGATATGGATAACATGTAATTTTGAACCGTCAACATTTTTATACCCAATTATATCTCATTATATCTCACTGTTCATGTATTAATTTTTACTATACTGTATTTCTGTATAAAAAGAAAAACCTCAAAAATAAAGTTTAAAAAAAAAAAAAAAAGGCTTGGGGAGAAGCAAAGGCAACAAGGAGACAAAACAACTACTCCTTATGCGTTTGGAACTCTGAAGAAGTTATTAGTAGAGTTGAGCGGACACCTGGATGTTCGGGTTCGGCCGAACTTCGGAAAAAAGTCCGGGTTCGAACTTGACCCCGAACCCCATTGAAGTCAATGGGGACCCGAACTTTTGGGCACTAAAATGCCTCTAAAAAAGTCCTGGAAAAGGCTAGAGGGCTGCAAAAGGAAGTAAAATGGGAGTAAGAGTAGGACAAGTTCCCTGCAAACAAATATGGATAGGGAAATAACTTCAAATAACATAAAATACATACAAATTAAAAATACAGCTGAGCCATAAAATAGCACTAGATGGAATCTTTGATTTTAACTTTGGAAGAACATAAATCTAAAGCATGGCTGCCAGGAGAATCAACAGAATTATCCATTTGAGAGAGGGTTGAAGTGCAGGGTATTCTCTTTCAGTTTATACTAAGTGACCCATAAGGTTGAGGAGGCGGTGACCGTGGCGGTGTAGGTAGAAGCGGCGCTGGAGGAGGAGGAGGTAGCCAGAATTTTTCAAAGTGCACTGTAAGCACAGTATTGGACTGTTCTATTTGATTCTCAGATATGAAAGTGCACCGCAAGATGCAAATGTACTATTTACCACCCAAAACTATTAGAATTTTCAAAGTGCGCTGCAGGCACAGTATTTGACGGTTCTATTTGACTCTCAGATGTAATACATGTAATGCTATTGCTATTCTATAAACCAAAATAGAGTCCCCATTCATACGAATAGGTCAATTGTCTTTTCGTTTATAGACCTTTGGTTTATAGAATAGCAATAGCATTACATGTATTCCATAAACCAAAAGCCTATAAACCAAATGTCTTTCGGCTTTCTAGAAACCGAAATAGAGTCCTGATTCATAAGAAATTCTTATGAATGGGGACTCTATTTTGGTTTATAGAATCCAATAGCATTACATACAATGTGATCTCCGAACCCCGAACTCCAGCACGAACATACAATGGAATGTCCGTGTTCGTGTCCGGGGTCCAAAAACCGTAATGTTCGGTACGAACCCGAACAGTGCGGTTCGGGTTCGCTCAACACTAGTTATTAGTCATAGATGGTGAGGTCTAGAAAAGGGTGGGAGTAAATTAGGATGTGCAGACATACTGGATAATATCTTAACTTTTTTTTTTTTATGGCTATACCACTCGAACCAGCAAAGAAACACCCCACAGAACCTTAGGTATGTGGTACAAAAAAAAAAAAAAAAAGGTAAGCCACAACAAGTAAAGGGACAGGACATCGGGATATTACTGACAAGGCCTGTTAAGCCTAACTCAAGTACCCATGTGTCACTGCTTAGAGGTCCCCTCCTCAGGTCCCTCCTAAGAGCAAACCTGCTCCCCCCACCTGTACCTCAAAGCAAAAACCACACCAGCTACAGAAGGGAATTAACAGGCTCTATTCCACGACCTACAAGCCATGGTAAAAACCAAGATGGCCCCAGTACAGCAGGAGTAGCTAAAGCTACTGAATAAAACTGTCAAAGTGAAGTTAATATAGCTCATATGAAGTATGAACATTCAGAACTGAATGACCAGGTGGCTCTGTTAGTGAATCAAACCATCAATCAAATATCCGGGTCAGGGGAGTCCAACCTTTGTGGAACCTGACCAAATGGATATAGCATTTGCACAAGAGGCTAAATACTGTGATACAGGATTTTTTCCTGCGGAAAACAGAGAGCCCCACAGTAGGCACTTGTACTCAAACTGTGCTCAGTCGTAGATACAATAGCACTTCTGACCACCTCACATAAGACCCCACAACTTCAGTTTAAAGGAGCAACCCTCCAAGACTTCCCCTCCTCCACACTGAATTTTACTCATTGAGAATTTATTTCATTTGAAAGAAAAAAACTCTAAACAATGATTCTGAAAAGGTTTTCTAGTGTAAATTAGCTGTGAGAGACAGTCCTACAACACTGATTAACCTCTTCATGACCAGACTGTTTTTGCAATGTTGTGCATTAATGACCGTGGCTGTTTTTACACTTCTGAGGTGTTTGTGTTCAGCTGTAATTTTAATCTTTGTTATTTGCTGTACCAACACATATGATATATTGTTTTTTTCAGGACAAGAAGGGATTTCTTTTGATGCCATTATTTTGTTCATATACGGTAATTTATATTATTATGAAAAAAATATGTTGAAAAATGTATAAAAAAAACCTTTTCCTGACTTTTATTTGTAAAATCTTTTACTAAGCTACAAAAGCAAATAAAAAAACCTGCTAATTAGATTCTAATATTGGTCCTGAGTTTAGAAATACCCAATGTTTATATGGTTTCTTTATGCTTTTTTTTTAATGTTTCAGTATAATAAATACAAGTAGCACCTAGCTGTTTCAAAACCATTTTTTCCAAAATTAGTGTCACTGACATTGTAACACCGATATCAGTCATGCATCGGTGAATCAGCCCCGCATGTACACATTTTTTTAAAGTAGACATCCCAGGGTATTCAAATTGGGGTATTTTGACACTTTTCATGCAGTTATTTTTCCACCAATCTTTGACAAGTTTTGGCGTAGTAATTTTTTTATGTTTTTTTCCACACACACTTTGTATTTAGGTATGAATTTAAAGGGGTTGTTCTGGGCTTTTTTTGCCAAACAACACTCCAATATATGTTAAGCAACTTCCCCTGAGGATAGCGGTACCCCACATGTATAGGTTTGCTAGTGTTATGTGGCAGGTAAAGGGCCAAATTTAGGATACGGTCATTGCAGCTTTAAAAAATGTATTTAAAATGTAATGCTTGTGACTACATTTCCTATCATGCTCAGCCAGCCAAAAGTGACCGTAGCATCATAGGGAATGTTGTCTATAGAAAGAAGCACAGATTGTTGCTATCCTGCGGCTGCATGGATGATATAACCAGCTGCTGCGGACCCCTATCTACTGGTGGGGGGCCAAGGCAAACCACTGGCCCCACTAGCAGTCTTTTAAAAAAAAAAAAATATCCCTAGAGGACCAACAACAGACCTAACATGTCACTGGTCCTCTACGGATTAACATCTTATTTTTATTTAATTTAATAGTATTTTTTTATTATTTTTTAAATTTATTTATTTAATTTTATTTACTTTTTCTTATTTATATTTAACTCTAACTTTATCCCTAGGGTTATGGTTAATACAAACCCTTATTCTCACTCTAGGATTAGGGTTTTGATGATCTCTAACCCTAACCCAAGCGTTAAGGTTAGCAAAATAAAAATCTAAATAAAAAAAAATATATATATATTTTTATTTTTTTTATTAAAAAAAATCCTGGGGGGTCTGGATGGGCTTGGGGGGACCAGGGGTGGCTTCCAGCACTATATTTAGTCTCTCCCTGCCCCACGATCGCTGTGGAGCAGGGTGAGACTATACCTGTCAAAGCAGGCAACTGCTTTGACAGCTATTAACATCCGGGCACTGTGATTGGCTGTCACAGTGCCCGGATGTTTTCGGGGGGGGGGCCTCAGCTGACATGGCTGAAGTGTCTCGATATCGAGACACTTAGCCATGCAGTTTAAATCATGATCGCGGCATGCCAGAGTGCATACCGCAATCGGATCTGCATGATGGTCCTGGACCGTCATTGGTCACGAAGGGGTTAAAAACACTTAGGACAAATTAACCAGCAATAGAATTCCATAAAAAATAAGACCTTATGTGGTAAGGTTTTCATGGCAATCTTTTTTTTTTTTTTTTTTTGCTTCACTCAGACTCGGAAACGCCTATGATTATTGATTAAGTTGTTTTATAGTGTTTTCAGATCATCACTGTGAAACTTTATTTTTTTTTTCAATAAACTCATATAACATACAACATTTATCTTTTTTTTCTTTCCTTTCTTTCTCCTTTTTTTAGGACCAAGAGCTCTGTGCTTATTTTTGTTGTTTAACTACTGATTAAATTAACCTCCTGAATCCTATCTGTATAAGACATAACAAAAAGACTGGTAGTCAGAACTGTATTTTCTTATTATTATTGGCTTCTTCGAGAGAGAGAGCGAGAGGGAGGTTCCGGCCCAAGGGGAGATTTTATTTATTACATCTACATCTAGGGGGAGATTCCATTTTATTTTTATTTATTTATTTATTTATTATATTTTTTTTTCCTTTTTTCTTCACTTTCCTTTTTTTTTTTCTTCTTTTTTCCCCTTCCTTCTCTCTTTTTTCCTTTTCTATCTTCCTTCCCTACTTCCTTCTCTTTCCTCTCTTTTCTTTCATTTCCTCCTCTACCTCCTCTCCTTCCTTCCCCCTCTTTTCCTTTATTTTCACTCAGGAATTACTGAATCACTTTATCTTTTCTTTCTTCCTTCTTCTTTCCTTTATTTTATTCTTTCTTTCGCTCTCTACCCCTTATTTTATGAAGACTGAGCCTCCCATAAAGTGATTTGATCTTCTGGGATTTTGGATCTGTTTCCCATAATTAAGCCTCTCTCCATTTGAAGTTGGTACTCGATCTGATTCCTATATAGGTCCCAAACTGGGACATTAGTAGATTTCCAGTTCCGAGCCAGAAGGATCTTTGCGGCTAACAATTTATGTTCCATTAAGTATTTTTTTTGTGGAGTCAACTTTGGCCAGAAAAGATGCAGCATATATGTTTCATATTTTCTGGTGATTTGGATGTTTAGGGAGAGTGTTAAAGTATATATCATCCTCCAGAATTTTTCTAATCCTGGGCAGGTCCACCATATATGTTTGTAAGTCCCCACATCACAGTTGCATCTCCAGCATACGTTGGTTGTACCTGGGTATATTTTGCCAATTTTTTCTGGGGTTAGATACCAACGGTGCATGACTTTATATTGTAACTCGAGAAGGTTCAGGCAATGAATAGATTTCCTGAGATCTGTCATTATTTTTATCCAGTCTGTAAGGTTTATCTCTATCTCTAATTCTTTCTCCCACTTTAATAAGGCTTTTGGTTTAGACATTTCTGGCTCTGAAAAGATGTTGCTTCTTACCAATTTTTTAATCGTTATTTCCCCATTTAATGAATCTAAAAAGAGACCTTTTTGATTCTGTTGTCTTTCTTGTTCTTTTGTAATGTATCCTCTTACTCTCAGGTAGATAAATAGATCTTTTGTAGATAGAGCGAATTCCTCTACCAAGCAGGGAAAAGATTTTATAATCTCTCCTTCCATTAATTGGGAGAGGTTTGTTAAACCACATTCTAACCATGTTTTTGTATTGATATTAAATATATTCTTATCTAGAAAGCTAAGGGAGGAATTCGGGAAAAGAAGACAGTCTAGGTCTTGTTGCTTCTTGAGTTTACTCCAGAAGGTTAATAGCCCAGAGACAATGGAATTCTCTTTATGTTTTTGAATAAGTTCCGTTTCTGCCCTTTTGTTTAAAGAGAGCAGATAACTTAAGTCAGGAGAGTTCAAGAGTTTAGCTTCATATTTGTACCACTCTTCTTCGGTTTCTTCCTTCAGCAGCCATTTAGTTGCATGCCAGATTTGAGTTGCGTCGTGATATATGGAGATTTCGGGTAAACCAATACCCCTTGGCTCACACTTCTTCTTAATACCTTTTGGGATATCCGTGGTCTTTTGCCTCCCCATACATGATCCACTTATACCGCTTGGATCCCCTTTAACCAAGTTCGAGGGAAAGGAATGGGAATCATCCTAAACATATATGTCCATTTGGGCAAGACATATGCTCTTATACTATTCAGCCTTCCCCACCATGAGATTTCCATATTGCTCCATATTTTCAGAGAGTCTTTTGTCTCCTGTAAAAGATTCCTAAAGTTAGATTCTAGTAAATCCTTCGGGTTTGGGGTGATTCTTATGCCCAGATAGATTATTTCCTTCTTTATCGATTTAAAGTTGTATTTAGCATTGATCTTTTGTCTGTCTGGTGCTGGAATATTAATTAACATTACGCTAGTTTTATCAATATTTAGCTTATAGTTTGAGATATAGGAGAACCTAATAACTTCCTGCATGAGAGCTTCCAAAGATGCTGTTGGGTCTCTGATTGTCACTACTGTATCATCAGCATATAATGCGATTTTACCGCTTTTTCCATTTTCCGTGCAGCCCTTTATTTGAGGGTTTGCTCTTATCGCCTGAGCAAAAGGTTCCATTGATAAAATGTATAATAGTGGTGAAAGAGGGCATCCCTGTCGGGTGCCGTTGGACATCTGGAACCAAGGTGAAGATATTCCTGCTCCTATGATTGTCGCCGAGGGAAACTGATATAATGCTTCTACCATTTGAAGGATTTTACCTCTGAAACCATACTGGCCAAGCGTTGTTTGTATTAATCCCCAGCTGACCCTATCGAAGGCTTTCTCAGCATCTAGGAACAGGACCAGCATAGGGAGACCTTTAGTTTGGGCTTCTTCTAGGAAATGGGTGAACCGGCGGATAATATTCGTTGCTGATCTTCCCGCGACAAAACCCACTTGATCTTTGTTAACTAGGAATGGTATAATGGGTTTCATTCTAGACGCAATTATGGTTGAGTAAATTTTTATATCACCATTTAGCAATGAGATAGGGCGGTAGTTACCAATTTTAGTTGGATCTTTTTCATTTTTTAAAATTGGTTTGATGTTTGCTTTGGTCATTTCCAAAGGGAAAGACTCATCTGTACCTATTTTGTTGAATAATTGAGCTAATTTTGGACTTAGATCTTTTTTGAGAGTTTTATAAAAAATATTAGAGAAGCCATCTGGTCCTGGAGCTACTCTGTTTTTTAGTCTATCTAATACCTGGATTACTTCCTCTGTCTTTATTGGAGAATTTAGCTTTTTCAGCTGATCCTCAGGGAGAGCTGGAAGTGAAATTTCTTCTAAATATTTTCTTATATCTGAATTGGCTTGAGGTTGCTTTATATTATATAGCTCTTGGTAGAATTTTCCGAATTGTAGTCCGATGTCTTTTGGATTATAGAATGATTTCCCTTTGTCATCAATCCTGTAAATTCTTTGCGCAGCATCTCTTTTCCTTAATTTAGCTGTTAATATACGGTCTGCCTTATTATTCCTGTAGTACCAAGATTGGTTTATTTTTTTCATTTTAGCTTTGATTTTATCCATATGCCAATTATTTATTTGTTTTTTTAATCTTCTGGATTTCTTTTGACTTCTCTACTGTTGGATTAGCCTTATTGCTTCTGGACCTGTGTTCTAACTCTACTATTAGTTTTGGGAGGGATTCATAAGATCGAGCTTTATCTCTGGCAGACAACATTATTAAATGCCCTCTCGCTACACATTTGAACGTACACCATAAAGATGTTTGAGAGATATTGTCGATATCATTCTCCTTAAAAAAATATTCAGTGATTTCCTTCATATGTTTCTGGTAATCTTCGTTTTCTAATAACCTATTATTAAGTCTCCATTCTATCTTCTGTTTATTTTGGTTGCTCTCCTTTGACCTTCATTATCACGGCGTCATGATCCGACCATGGGGTACTTTTTATATTTATTTTTTCTACTGCCAATAGAGTTTCTGAATCACCCAGAAATGTGTCTAATCTTGAATAGGATGAATGAGCAGTCGAAAAATAAGTAAAATCTCTTTCATCTGGGCAGTAGGTTCTCCATAAATCATAAACATGGTATTCTTTAACTAGCTGTTGGAATCGCTTTGATTGTTTGATCTGTTGAGGGTTTGGCAACATATTATTTAGGAGTTTCCTATCTATATGTGAATCTAAGACCATATTAAAATCTCCTGAGACAAGGTTACGGCCTTGACTGACTGAAGAGACCTTTTCTAGTAGTTTCTTCAAGAACGCCTGGGGGAGAGTATTTGGGGCATATACGTTTCTAACTGTTATGGCCAGTCCATTTAGACGGCCAATTAGTATAGAGTATCTTGCTTCAGGGTCATTTACTACCATAATCTCCTCAAAATGTTTTTTTTCTGACACCAGTCCTCTAGTCCAGTGAGTTTCCTGTATAAGCACTATATCTATCAATTCTGTCTTTAAGAATTTCTCCAACATTGATCTTTTAAAGTTTGTGTTCAGGCCCTGAGTGTTCAGCGACAACCATTTAACCATTAGTTGCCGCTAAATCCCCTTGGGTCCTGCTACCCCCCCTCAGCCAACATCTTTGCTTACTGCTACCAGATATTAAGACAGGACGACATTTAACATAGATGCCTTTTAGCCAACAAGAACCCTTCTTGTAGCCTAGGGCTCGTGCCCTCCCCATTTTCCTAAGGCACGAAAAAGAAAAAAAAAAGATAACGGACCTTCCTGGTCCGTTAAGCCGGGAGAAAAGTCGAGACTTATAATTATTCCATTTACCCTGCCCACTTTTTCCCTCTATCTTCTTTATCTTCCCTACTCGGGATAGAAAACAATTATTCCATTGTGGGGTTATTCATTGAATTAGTATAGGAGCTTCCAGCTGAGTGGATAGTCGGGACGGCTGAAGCGGATTTAGGCCCTACTGGCTGCTGCTTCCCTTTCTTTGAGGGAGAAAAGGAGAAAATAGAGAACGAGAGAAAAAAAAAATAACCTGAGTTGAAACAGAGATAGATATGTTATTCTACAATGTAAAGACAAGAGTGAAAGTAAAGCTAGGAGCAATCCGTGACTAAATCTACAAAAGTGACGGACTATAAATTAGGAAGGCTATATATGTTCTGGTGGTCTATTGTGCAGAATCGTGCTAGTCGCTAAATGATTAGGAAATAAGATATGTGAAGTGAGTGGGAGAACTGGAAGGAGAAATGTAAAAACCTAACAAAAGTGATATATAATACTAATATAAAAAGAGGGGAAGAGAGGAAAAAAAAAAAAAAAGTGATTTTAAATCTAAGTGCTATATCAAAGATTAAGTCTACACATTTGGAAACCTATCTAAATTCTGGTGCTCAAATAGTACTAGAAAGATAAGACGAGGAAAAAAAAATAAAAAAATAAAAAAACTATTGAGGATCTATAGAGACAGATGTAGATATGGAAAGCTAGTAGGTTCTAGCAATCCATGGTAATTAGTGAACAGATAGTGAATTATTGTGAAAAGACGGGCTAAGCTTTTCCAGCCATTTTTGAGCCTCCTCCAGCGTATTCACAATTATTCTCGAGTTTTGATAATGAATCATTAAGCTTGCTGGGTAGCCCCAGTTGTAGCCTATATTTCTCTCTCTTAGTATTTTAGTTATTGGAGCCAAACTTTTCCTGAATTGGATTGTGTATACTGATAAATCTTGATATATCTGTATATTTTCAAATTTCTTAGATCTTTCTGCGTTATCACGGATGGCCCGTAGGATTTTAGTTTTGATTTTATCCGACTGAAAAAGTGCCACAATATCTCTAGGAATGTTAAGTCGGTGAACGCGGTCTATCACTTTTGAATTATCTTCAAAGGTCAAACCCATGCTTTCAAAAATTTCATTTAGATAGGCTTCTATTTGTTCCGTAAGAATATTTTCTGGGATATTCCTAAATCTAAGGTTTAGGCGTCTCGATCTGTCCTCTAAGTTGGCAATTTTTATTTCAAGTGTGGAGAGTTTTTTCCCCATAGCGGTTATCTGCTGTTCATTCTTTTGATTTAATTGGGTATTTGTATTCATTATTTCCTCAAGTCTGCTTACCCGTCCTCTCAGATCATTTATATCTTGCTGAATGATTTTGACACTAGAATGTATCTCTGTTTTCAATTGTTTAAACATCTCAGTTAATGCAGCTTCCAACTGGTTTGTGGTAACTCCTATGTTCATGGGAGGGGGGGTTCCATCTGGACAATTTCAGACCCAGGGGGGACAACACTGTTTGAGTCAAGGGTTAGTTCTTTTCTTCCCAATGAGGGTCTTCGTAATATAGGGGAGAAGAAGGCGGTTGATGCGGTTTTGTCCTCTTTTGTAAGTGACGCTTCTAGATCCCTACCAGTTTTTTTATCCTTTTTAGACACTTTATCCAATGCTTTTTTAGATGCCATATCTGCAATCTGTATTATTCAGCCTCTATACTCTGGTCTCTTCCCCTCCTCTTTATAACTTTAGGATTGGGTTGACACACAATATCCCCTGAGGTTTTTGATACACAATATTTCCTTAAGCTATGAATCTGTAAACAGTACACAGTACAGGCTTAATGCCTTGAAACCGTATACTTCCCCAGGCTCTAGTGCTGTGGACAATATGATTCACAGCATTACTGCCCAATCTTCAGTTGGTATCTGTATCTGTATACACAGCGGGATAATAAACTCACTACCCAAGCTTTCCTTTGCCTCCGGGATTGCTAGGGTTGAATCTCCCTCTGCCTTTTCCCCCCTTTCTCCCTTCCCCTTCTACTGTATCCTTAAACTACTTATTTAAGACAGTATATCTCGTTGTGTATTGGGGCGGATGGGGTTATTCAAGTACTTGCGGTTTTTATAGTAGTTCCCTGGGTCTTGCTCGCTATCGTCTTTCCGACGGACTCTCCGACAATCTCTCCGTGCTGGAGTCAGATTATCGGGTTACTCAATATGCTTCCTGTCTCTCCAATCTCGCGGCTAACGGAGCATCACGGCGCACGTCCTTACGTCCTTACGTCATGGCTCCTCCTATTGCTCTATTTCTTTCATGGCAATCTTTATGTACGTGCGAATTTAAAATTTAATTGGCATTGGCCAATAGAGGCATGTAAAGATAGTTTAGAGACCATAGAGTATTTTTTGTCAGAATTCTTTTTCAGAACTTGTGTGTATTTTGCCCTCAATATGCCATTCTTTTGCCATTTAATATGCCAGTATTTTGCCCCTCAATATGCCATTCCTTTGCCATTTAATATGCCAGGATTCTGCCCCTCTATGTGCCATTCTTTTCCCACTTAATATGCCAGTATTTTCCCCTCAATATGCCATTTAATATGCCATTATTATGCCCCTAAAAATGCCACTATTTTGCCCCTAAATATGCCAGAATTTTGCCCTTCAATATGTCATTCCTTTTCCAATTAATATGCCAGGATTTTGCCCCTCAATATGCCAGGATTTTGCCAATTAATATGCCATTCTTTTCCCATTTAATATGCCAGTATTTTCCCCCTCAATATGCCATTTAAAATGCCAATATTTTGGCCCTCAATATGCCATTATTTTGCCCCTCAATATGTCAGAATGTTGCCCTTCAATATGCCAGGAATTTGACAATTAATATGCCAGGATTTTGCCCCTCAAAATGCCAGGAATTTGCCTATTAATATGCCAGGATTTTGCCCCTCAGTATGCTCGTTATGTGCCTCCCCCTTCTCCAGTACTTACCTCCTTGCTGCTGTCTCCTGGTGCTCTGCTCTGCAGGTCCACAGCTGTGAAGGAAGTGTTGTGCGCTCCCCTCCAGCCGCGTGGCTTCAATAGTTTGTTAAAAAAAAAATGCCAGACCAAAGTAACTCCGGTTGCATTTTTGCAACCCGCCGGGCCCAGGACGCCAGTATCGCCCGTCACCCCGTGATGGTGGGCCGGGCATCTCCACTAACCATGTTCGCAGGGCAAGTGGTCTCTCTGTCACGAGATGTGGCATGATTAGCTCTTTATTTCCCCTTGCAGCGTATTCATGCTGCTGTCGGTAGCTCCTCCCTTGGATTACCCTTTTTCATTATAACTTTCCATCCTTTTGTAAACCTATCACTTCTCTCACTTGCTCTCATTTTTCTTATTTCGTCTTCATATTTCCTCCCTTTTTATATTAATAATTACTGTGATGTGCTAGTTTGTATACCACAATTCTGTTTTAATTGTCATATTACTGTTTATATTGATAAGAGGATCTGATTCACATTTCTTAGACCGTGTTTGCACACAGATATGTATATTTGTAATTGATCAGTGCCTTCCTTGATAACATCATGGTTCTTACACTATCACGTTACAGAATCATTCTTTTTCTACGTTTTGTATACATTTGTCCATCTTCTTATGCCCTGATACTTATAATTTGCTGCAAATGTAAATTTGACCACATGGGGGCGCTGAAATGCTTCAGACAGGCTTGACTAGCACAGATAATACAAATGCTTCATCCTTACATTACATGTTTGATGTATGCCTGTTAGTGATTTAATCTGAATCCTATGCTTTTAAGAAGGTACTGTTTATTTGTATAACGTAACGTTTAAATAATTAGTGCGTATACCAATGTTTTCCATATATACATTTTTATTTTCTTATTGAACAAAATTAATAAAAAACATATAAAAATATAGGAAGTGCAATACTTTAATGCTACAAATCAGTCACCCCTGAGCGTGTATTAAACAACTCCCTACCGTGCATTGGGCTATTTCTTGTTTTTATTTAATTATTGTTTGTAATGACCAAAGCATCAAAACGGCATCTTGACCCCCCATCACTTCTCATCCAAAGTGGCCGCATCTTACACTGGGGATCTCGCTACAAGTCCCTGTACCGGGATCCACAGCACAGCTCATTGTGGGTAGCCATGATGAGCTGGAACTGTCAGGATGGTTTATGCAGTCCTGTAGTTTTTTTTTTTTTTAGCAAAATGTAGCAAAGAGAAGCTCTGAAAAGGACTATCAACAGAAAATGGAGTTGAAAGAACTAAAAAAAGGTGGTTTGTCATAAATACCCACCAACTGTTAAGACACAGGAACACATAAACATAAACCAATATAGACAAGACAAGTTGTGTACCGCCGTATAATTGTTGAGATAGCTCAGTGGCAGAGGCGTAACTAGAAACCACAGGGCCCCGGAGCAAACATTTCCCCAGGGCCCCCCCGACTCCCCATGCAACTCCACCCCAGAAATGCCACTTACATGCCTCCCAACTGTTCTACTTTGTGCCTGGCCTTTTCTTATATCTAGGATAGCCTTATACCATTCATGCTTAAACGTCTTCACTGTATTAACCTTTACCACTTCCACTGGAAGGCTATTCCATGCATCCACTACCCTCTCAGTAAAGTAATACTTTCATTAGTGCCTGCCTTATCTTATATCTAGGATAGCCTTATACATATCCCATGCAAGCTTAAACTCCTTCACTGTATTAACCTCTACCACTTCTACTGGAAGACTATTCTATACATCCACTACCCTCTCAGTAACATAATACTTTTATTAGTACCTGGCCTTATCTTATATCTAGGATAGCCGTATACCTTTCCCATGCATGCTTAAACTCCTTCACTGTATTAACCTCTACCACTTCTGCTGGAAAACTATTACATGCATCCACTACCCTCTCAGTAACGTAATACTTTTATTAGTCCCTGGCCTTGTCTTATATCTAGGGTAGCTTTATGCCTATCCCATGCATGCTTAAACTCCTTCACCTAGAAGTAATAAGTGTATAGAAATAAAAACAAAATATATAGAACAATACAAAAATACTTATATGCATAAGTGTTTCTTGAAATGGAAGAGTCTTCTTTTTGGGAACAGGTCTTAGGCAGGGATGTCTCAATATATGTGAAACAAAATCATAAAAATAGTGATTTGTATTATCTATAGGATAATATAGCATATTATCTATAGCATCTATAGTCATATTTTGCCCATTTGCCAGTGTTATTTTGTCCATTTGTCAGTTATGTGCCCATTTGCCAATTATTTGCCTATTTGTCAGTTATTTGCCCATGTGCCTGTTATTTGCCCATGTGCCAGTTATGTGCCCATTTGCCAGTTATTTGCCCATTTACCAGTATTATTTTGCCAGTTATTTGCCCATTTACCAGTATTATTTTGCCAGTTATTTGCCCATTTACCAGTATTATTGTGCCAGTTATTTGCCCATTTATCAGTATTATTTTGCCAGTTATTTGCCCATGTGCCAGTTATTTGCCCATCTCCAGTTATTTGCCCATTTTCCAGTTTTGTGCCCATTTGCCTGTTTGCCCGTTATGTGCCCCTTTGCCAGTGTTATTTCCCCCTCCACCCCCCCGCCCCTACTTACCTGTATGATGCTCGTCAACCCGTCTCCTCCGCAATATTTCCTAGCCACCGGAAGTGACGTTTCCGGTGGCTGTGACGAAAAGCCAGGTCCGATGGATGCGGATCACACAGCTGCTGCCCGTTAGTGACTGTCTCAGTGTGAGACAGTCACACGGGCAGCGAGGGCCCACGGGGCAGCTGCTTTGGGCCCAGTGACGGGCCCGGTCGCAGCTGCGACCCCTGCACCAGTGGTAGGTACGCCACTGCTCAGTGGCAAATATGGATGGGGGATCACAACACATAAAATATATATAAGAGTTAAAATGCCAAGAGTTCAACACATTCTGCCAGTATATATTGTGAATAAATACTTTTAAAATAAAGATACAATATCTCTCCAGGTGCTATTGACTCAAGTTGAGGATCAGTTCCTAACAATAGACCCCATAATCCCAAATAGACCAATATTTTCCAGATGTGGCGGATTATGATAGGGAACAATACAAAAGAGGGATACAGCAAGGAATCAAAAATGAAGAAATGGGTATAATAGAAAGAATAAAATACTTATTAATACAGAAAACAGCCTTACTTCAGCTAATCCCTAGACACCAGACTTTGGCCGGGGCTAACAAGCAGCCGGCTGTGAAAGGCTTTAAGTTACCTGAACTAATCAACTAACTGCAATGAAAAAGATAAGTGAATGAATATGGAGAGACAGACAAGAGCAGAACAATAGCCAGCGAGCAGAGTGGAAAAAAAGCCCCACGCGCCTTTCATACAACTGCTTTAGCGCCCCTAACGATATATTGGTTATATATTGTATGCTCGGGTTACCCCGTCTCCTCTCAGCTATGTGGCAATCTTTGTTCTACTACTTAGCAAAACGTAGCCCTAACACGGAGCACCCGCGCTATGTATTTCTAGGCATTTGTGTGCTCCGAGCAGAGAGCACACAAACTCCAAAAATACATCCGAAAGACGACGCTGCGTTGCATTCGGCAACAGAGTCACTTACTCTGTTGCCAATTCAACAAGCACGAAAAGTATACAAATTTTCCTATACGTTTCGTGCTTGCTGAATTGGCAACAGAGTGAGAGATTCTGTCTGCGAATTCAGCACAGCATCGTCTTTCGTATGTAACAACCAGGGGAGGGCTGGCAGCCTTAGGCCTGGGGGGCAAATCCAGTCAAGTGGCCCATTGCATCATCGAATCGCCTCCCCATCCACGGCCATCTTTTTCTTTTTTTTTTTAACGAATATTGCCAGGATTTCACCCCACAATATGCCAGGATTTGCCATTTAATATGCTAGAATTTTCCCTTACAAAATGCCAGGATTATGCCCCTCAGTATGCCAGGATTATGCCCCTCAATATGCCAGGATTATGCCCCTCAATATGCCAGGATTTTCTCCTCAATATGCCAAGATGATGCCCCCTCAATATGCCAGGATTTTCCCCTAAATATGCCAGGATTATGCCCCTCAATATGCCAGGATTATGCCCCTCAATATGCCAGGATTTAGACACCCAATATGCCAGGATTTTCCCCTCAATATGCCAAGATGATGCCCCCTCAATATGCCAGGATGTTCCCCCTCAATATGCCAGGATTATGCCCCTCAATATGCCAGGATTTAGACACCCAATATCCCAAAATTTGGGCACCCCCCCCCCCCCCCCACATTGCACACCTACGACATGACCCATAACCCACGTTGCACACCAGGACATGCCCCATCATCACATTTACATGCCTCCATCACCCCATTACATACACATTTCCAATTTTATTTGCCATTAATATTCCCCAGCCAATTTGTCCCATAATATGCCAGTGTTATTCTGCAATTTAATATGACTCAGTAAATTTGCCCAATAATATTCCAAGGTTATCTGCAATTTAATATGCCCCTGCTAATTTGCCCAATATGCCAGTGTTAATTGCCATTTAATATTCCCCAGCCATTTTGCCCAATAATATGCCAGTCTTATTCTGCCATTTAATATTCCCCAGACGATTTGTCCAATAATATGCCAGTGTTATTCTGCCATTTAATATTCCCCAGCCAATGTGCCCAATAATATGCCAGTGTTATTTTCCCAATAATATGCCAGTCTTATTTGCCATGTAATATTCCCCAGCCAATTTGCCCAATAATATGCCAGTGTTATTTGCCATGTAATATGCCCCAGCCAATTTGCCCAATAATATGCCAGTCTTATTTGCCATGTAATATGCCCCAGCCAATTTGCCCAATAATATGCCAGTCTTATTTGCCATGTAATATGCCCCAGCCAATTTTCCCAATAATATGCCAGTGTTTTTTGCCCCCCCCCCCCCCCCCTTACCTTTTTCCCTGGTGGCTAGTGGCAGGACTTCCCTGGTGGCAGGCAGCATGGTCCCTCCATGCTGCCTGTTCGGCCTCCCGGCGGTTGTGCCGACAGGTCACCTGATCGGCGCGCGTCTGACGTCAGAGCGCCGATCACGTGACTGTCGGCACTTCCGTGTCAGACTGCACAGGGAGCCGAACAGGCAGCACGGAGGTTTCTCTGTGCTGCCTGTTCGGCTCCCCGTGCAGCTTTGCAGGCAGAGCGGAGGTGAGAGGGGATCTTCCGATCCCTTCTCAGTCTCTGCCTGCAAGCGCGTTTTTTTTTTTTTTTTAAACACTGGCCCAGCGGCCGTGTTTTACATAGCTTAGGGCGGCCTGGGGGGCAATTGCCACCCTGCCCCCCGGCCCAGCCCGCCCCTGGTATCAACGTCTCTCGGGTATTTAGGGGGTTTGTGTGCTGGCTGTTCTCACAAACCCCCAGAAATACACGAGAGATGTCGTGCCTCCGAGTGACAGGCGTGCTCCGGGCTCCTACATCTTCTACGTCAGACAGTGGGGACCGACCCCATTGCAAGTACCTGCTGCAGGATCTGCGCACAGCTCATCACAGATAGCTGCGACTAGCTGTTAAATGCAGAACGTTCTATGCAGTCTTACTATCCTTTAGTTCTGCACTGCAATTTTTAGCCTCCCCCGAGCATCATCCGGCAGAGGCATCTGCCAAATGTTTTAAAGCGGCGGCTGCTGAATGTCTTCAAGAAAAAGAAATTTGGTGGCCGCCACCGAATTTTTTTTTTTTTTTTTGCTGCATGCCATAGTGGCCCCAGGGCAGGTGGTCCACCTGGATTTTTCCCAGTGGGTCAGTCTGGCCCTGGCGGGATAGAGCCCCATAAACAGGGCTGTCACGACCAAAACGGGACAGTTGGGATGTATGATGAACCGGACAGTTTTAATGTGCAGCAGTATATTATATCGTGTCATAGAGACACTGAAGAATGTGTTCTAAAAACAGCTATTTTGCAGAACTCTGCCTCTGTCCCCGCTTGTGGGGGTATGAAAAATCCCTGTTGGTGCCCCAATACTTTTGTCCATATAGTATGTATCTGTGCAAAATAAATCTCACCCAAGATTAATATATTTTCATCTTAACGGGGTATAGAGTGATGAGGACTTTTGGGCAGCTTGTACTCACATTATACATGCGTCATCACTCATCATTCAATTTGTGAGTACATTTTTGTGTGCATTCCCTCAAAATATTTTTCGTCATCATCAACCCTTACATTGGCTATATATGCTCTGGGTTATATCATTTTAATAATTTTCCAAATATCGTTTGGAACTTAGTAACAAATACTTCCCAAAACAAAAATGGACACGAATGCTTTGGTGACAAGCACGAATCATTTCCGTTTCCGTTTAGTCTGGCCAATCATTGTGGAGCATCGCAGACGCTGCGAATTTCAAACCCTGGCTGTGAGGCGAGCAGCGAGATAGGGGCGGGTACAGGGATATTACCAACGCGGGGATTTATTCGTTTAACCCGGTTCGTTCAGTCATTGTGATCACCGGACAGCAATCCTCGTGATTAAGCGGTAACGGCCGCGGCTATCCGGCATACAAAAGGTGCGTGCCAAACAGAACTGAGTTTAATGAATGCATGAGGCCCGATGTGTATCCATCTGCACACTGGTTTTCATAGCTGCACAATATTGTAGATTATAACTTTATGCATCTGTGATTGTGGCGTGCAAACCCATATAGACCACAGGCTCGCAGAGAATCATGGTCATTGTAGCTCCCAGCTGATAGTATTTCTATAATGAAGCTGGTGCAGAAAGAGAGAACTCTTTAGACTGTATCGCCCACATATAAATACAATGTACTCCTAGTCTAGCCTTCTCTGTGGATGTCGAGCAGCAGTGACTCGCATGTCCTTCACCCAGCAGTTTTGGTCTGCGCAGTAGTTTCTGTGGTTACCATTTACTTCACCAGGGTCGTCTTTAGTATTAAGAGGATCCAGGTCAAACCTCAACTTGTGGATCCCTATAAAAGATACCATATTTGGGCAGTCCAGCTGTGAACTTTGGGGGCTATTTACTAAAAGGTGATACGAACATTTAATTTCATCAATATAAGCTATTTATTGTGCAGGGACAAATATGGTGAGTTAGTGGAAGAAGTGCTCACCTTTCCCTGCATTTCCTATGATAAAGCTAATGTCTCATGAAAATGTAAGACCAAACTGCTAGTGTATCTCGCAATCCTTGGCATGGAACTATTGTGGATTACATTTTCAATGATGCTTACCTGGGTATAATGGTGGGTGAGCATCATGTGAAATGCAGTCCCGGAGAGCCAAAGCATAACCTTGTCAGCTTTCTCCTTATCTTGTGCACAGTAGGACAGGGCTTGGTAAATTTGATTTAAATCTAGGAGCCAGCTACGAAATTCATAGACTAGTGTTAAGTCAGTCACGCCAGGAGAATGCAGTTTGGGGTCCCAACCCATATACACAAATACTATATACAATAAATAATATATACACCCACCTAATTATATCCAACTACTGACCATTTTAGTTGCATACAAATATGTATAATTATAAACACAGTACATGCAATGGTGCTGTCATGCCAAGACATCAATTGACCTGTCAAACGAAAGGGTTAAACCCAGTATGTGTAATTCTTTGATCAACTGACATACAGGATATTCCTTTATCATCAGTCTGTAAGTGAGAGCTAAACTTTGTTTTCCCCTACTTATTTGGAGTTTACTTTGCAGAAGAGGGGCAAGATTTTTAATTCTTACTTCCTCCATTGAAACAAGATTTAAAAAATAAAAGTTTAATTGTCCTTTGAGTCTTTCTCTGCTGACAGTACCACCTCTGTAGACTTGGTCAGTGAATGATGTGTAAAGCTCCAGATCTTGCTCACTGCAACACACCTCCTTAAAATGATTGATCAACAATATTGACATGCATTTATTTTTGTTTTGTTGGAGACTTTCTATTTAAACTTGTTTTTATATTCGCATTTTAAAATTTGTGGTTACATTTTGTTAGCATACCAGGATATGAATGTGGATACACAGAATACATTTTTTCACCTTTTTGGTAATTTTATTACTCAGCTGATTTAAGCTTTCTACAAATGAATTTTAACTTTGCGAGTGGTCTTACAAAAAGTCCAGCATCATTAGACATGAGATTTTCAAGTATGTACTGGGGATGTTACTGTTGTCCAGCTTAATGATACTTTTTTATTGACCTTAGGAGGGTAAAATGAGAGTTGACTATGTATCTCTGACTATGTAGAATTTAAAAAGTGATACAACTGTATTACATGTAATTTATCCATAATTTTGTACAGAGCATAAAGGGAAATTACAGATTTATCAGCGCCAGACTGATCCGTAAGAATGTGGTGCAGGAGGACCCACAAGATGAAAATGTATAAAAGGTCACGACAGTAGTAGTGCATTGGCACTAGATTTAAAAAAGGCAATTTTGGAGTAACGTAGTCACCATGGAAAGCAGTGACCACTATTAGAACTTTTCTACAGAATTGTCTTTTGTAAATTAACCCATCATATTAGTGATTTACAATATATAGATATATATCGATCGTACAACATTAGTACCAGGAATCCATGGATTACTGCATGGTATGTAATGGCAGCGTTCCATGGGCAATTACCACCACGGTACTTGGAATTACACCAGCAGGATCTTGTGTGCAGCACCATTGTGGTTGGATGCAGAGCACCAGGGTAAGACTGCCTGCGATAAGTGTTTTTCTGCATTGAACTAAACACTGGGGGATCCTTCTCTTCTGAAGGCAACAAGGCAGGACATAAGGGAAGTTGAATAAATTATTAAGAAAAATAAAACGCTTCTCCCAGTGAGTTTCCCTGATGGCTGAACTTAGATACCCTAATCTGAAATGCCCAGGCAGCAGCGATGCTCAGCCCATACCAAAGGGATCTAAAGATGGAGAGAACTGATATTGGGTAAAACCTCCCAGAATGATCTGTAGCACCTGTGAAACCCGCTCTTTTGCTTCTACTGAATAGCAGGCAAGTGCTGGAATTGTCACATCTATAATGACCATTGCAGAAGTCTTTAAGAGTGTTTATTAGGTCACAATGAGCCGCTAATCGATATAAAGGTTTTGTATTTTAAACTAATTCTTTTGAATAATCAGAATAGGATCTAGCTTTCAATAGCGTTTAGATACCAAAGTATTCTCGGTTAATAAAGGTATAATTTTAAATTTATATGTTTCCTGATTTTCCACAGCTAACAAAGTTCCACTCTTTCTCTATTTAAGCATTAGCTAGGAAGATTTTTTTATCAGTCAGTAATTTGGAATTGACAAGTGCTACATGTCCTTGAAATTGAAATTGTTTTATTTAAATACAATTCGTCTGGTCGATCAGGCTTGTAGACTGCAAACCTGCAGCTCACAACTTTAATTGAATGTTTTAATGTTGATTTTTGTTTTCTTGTAGATCTTACTATAAAATGGACGATGAAGATATAAGCGAAAGGAAATTAAAAATTGCTTCCATCTTGGACAGAGTTAAAAGTTTTAAAACAAAGTATGGAACTGAAGATAACGGGACAGATGAATTAACCTTTTCAAAGTCATCTGCTGATACAACAGGTGGGGTTTAGTTTCCATAAATATTTGTTTGTAATATTATTTGTAGAACAGCACTTAAAATTTAGCTGCCATGGATAATATGACAAACTCCTCATTTTAATAAACTCCCAAAGTAATTTATAAATTTCCTTGCCTTGGTCTAGCATAGGGTTCTCCAAACTATGGCCCGCAGGCAGTTTTAATCTGCCCACAGCTCCCCCTTCCTTTCACCCCACCCAAGCAGCACTTTTTTCCCACCTGTGTGTAGGGGTGCCGCGCAGCAGGGGGATGAAGCAATCTGTGCCAGCAACATCGGCACAGACTGCTTGCTCCACCCCTTCGAACCACACTGAATGATCTAAGCGCCAGGTTTCACGTGATAACCTGGCGCTCAGTGAGACGGGGGGTAGAAGTGGCAGTGTATTGTGACCAAATACAGAGTACTGGTCGCTGAGGTAAATCCTTTGCGTGCAAGTGGGTGCTGTGGCAAATTCATGAGTTCATCACTGAAATGACCTAGAATCAGCCTGAAACTTCAGCATCACATCACCGGTTATTGTTCACTATCAACAACAGTTAGTTTATATGTACCTCCCGCCATCATGACACTTGTATTAAGGTACAGTTTACTGTCCCCTGTGTGGATGGCAGCTTTGATTGTCAATGCACCATTGTCCACTGTGGATAAAAAATCCTTGTACTTACTGCAACCCCTGTACTTGGCAGTTTTGTCCACACTTGTAAGTAAACCGTGTTTTTCATGGGTGATGATGTGCTCCATAGTCACAGGGCCCCGTTGCATGGTGGTTTATATTCACGTCACTGCCTAATGCACTCACATATGTAACTATATCGTTTCATATCCAAAAAAGACACTGGTGCACTGACAGTGTTGCCACCCACACTGTGGACCTGAAACAATACAAGTGGCATGATGCCAGGAGGGTACATATATACAAGGCATATCTGGCTCCAGCTTGCTGCCAAGACGATAATAAATGCGGCTCACAATCGGGTTAAGATTCGGGGGCTTAGACTACCGCTGGCAAACTGAGTAATTGCACAAACAGGAAAAATAAGTTATCGGCATTCTGGAAAGATTGGTCAAGCCAAACATTTATTATAGGAAGATCAATCCATAAATCTGCATCGTGAATGGTGGAGAGGGACATACTTGTCGCGTGGAGGAACGCTTTATCACAAGTGTGTCACACACTAATCATAAGTTTCACAATTATGATTAAGCATTCTTAATCAGGTGTCAAGTTTGTCCCTTTTCACAATTCATTATGCACAGCTTTATGGATTGATCTTTCTGTAATACATATTTGACATGAGCAATATTCTACAGATGGTACATATAAACAGCTGTTGACGGTGAACAGTAACCAGTGATGTGATGCCAACCTATAGCTGGCATAATATCACCGATATTGTTATACCACAAGAGTGGCATTTCCAGATTTTTTTTTTTATTGAGGTTACCAAGTGATGTATGTGATACATATGTTTTATTACATAACGGGTTGATTGATGTGGTAATTGCACCATTTATGCTGTAATAGCATATCTTAACAAATATTCACGATTTGAATATTTTTATATCAAAGATGTTATTATGGCATATACTTGGCAAATTCCATGTCTATTAATCGCTTTATTTTTTTCTTTAGCCCTATGATGTTCAATTCTCCAAATGCAATTTTGAGAATTGAAATACCTGCAATTTGGTAAATTTATAACTAATTTCAGAGGGTTTCAGCCCTTTTAAGAATACATGGAATCCCATGTGTTCCCCAAACATAATAGGGCTGAAATTTTGGTTTGAATTGCAGATTTCTCCCACATTTTGCTATTAGCTCTGATCTGAGATCATTAGGGCTTATTGAATAAACCCCTATGTCCATTCTCTAAATGGTGAATTGTCAACTCCTGTTTAGCGCTGCAATAAACTGAAAAGCATGCAGAATTGTTTTGTTTATATGTCCTTTTTATTTTTAAACCTTTTGCGTCCATGGCTTTTTTTTTTTTTTTTTTTTTTAAATTATACATTTATTAGCATTGTATGAAAATATACATCAAATACTGATTAGATAAATAAGTAAATATCAGTTTTGAATGAAAAAAAACTTCTGAATCCGAGGAGAGGGATAAAAGAAATTCATAGCTATGTAAGAGAAAACGATACGAAACACCTTCTGCGTAAAAAAAGTTGAGGAAAAGAGTAAAGGAGGCAACATAGAAGAAGTAGTTAGCAGAGAGGGAGTAGACAACGACAAAGTGTTTTTGTTTTTATATATATGTTTTTACATACATGTGGCTAAACATGACCATTAATTCTTCTTTAAAGAACACTCTGGCATCTTTACCCATCTGCTGAGTCCAAAAACTCCAGAGGAATGGCTGAGCTTTCTAATGAAATTGGAGAATACGGGATTACCGCAGACTGACAGGATGCTGCTCAATAAACTGATTGATAATTACAGTCGTGCTGTTGGATCACTACCTGCAGAAAAGCACAGTCACCACGAGAGCTATGCTCAGCTTCTGGTGCGATTTGCTGAACTGAAAGCGTAAGTATGATGTTATTGTTCTACTATAAAGTAACATCTAGAGCTGTGCTCACTATACATGGGAACTTGACTTCCTGATTTTCACATTTCCTGGTTCTTACTCCTAGTGGCCTAGTGTGTCTCATGGATGTGCCACTGAAAACATCCTCCGATGCTGCTCAACATTTCCGGGTCTTCTATTACGGACAGCCGGAAGTTGACCTCCAAGCGGTCTGTCATAGAAGTGCCGGGCAGCAGCAGAGGATGCACACATCGCACAGACATCCACTGGCTCTGCGGGGACCTTGATCCCAGTCTTACAGTCAGACCTCTATTTGAGGTCGGATTATAATACGAACCTCGAATATATGACATTTGCTTTGAAAAAAAACTTGTCTTATATTCAAGCAAATACGGTAGTTGTTAAAATAAACATTTAGTTTAACAATAAAGTTTTGCTGTGCTTTGTACTATTGGTAGAATGCATTGATCGGGAATATATAAAACACGTTTTGTAATATTTACTGTTTTCAATAACATAAATCAATCTTCTTGACTGAAAGTAGAGGATTGTCTTGCTGACTTTATTTTTTCTAATTATTAATTTTCATTTACTTTATTTATACTCTCGTCTTCTTCAGAATCCTCGATCCAGATGAGGCACGTGAGCAATTCCAGCTTGCAAGATTGAACTGCAAGAAGTTTGCCTTTGTTCATACAGCTTTTGCTCAGTTTGAACTGGCAGAAGGTAAGTTAGAGCAATATATTTGTGTGCATGTCCTTACCCCCATATCCAACTGCCATCTTTCTTTCAGTATGAATCATACAGTGCTCAAAGAGCCATACGTGTAAGGAGTGACCTAGTCCACTTCATCATAAGTGGCGCATTGTATATGTGTATACAGACCATGGCAACTTAAGGTTAGCCAAATCGTATAGATAAAATGTACTACTGCAATACTTTGTGTGGATGATTACTCAATTTGAAATAAATAAGTATGTCTGACAGTAGGTCAGGTGGACTTGCCCTTAAGACATCAAGGTTACAGTTTAGTAAAAATTAGGGTGAGATGAATATTTAATCTCACAGACTTAAAGGAACATTGCACCTTTTTTTAACCCTTGCTTCCTTGAAGGAAGAGCATGTCTGGGACTTTTAAGTAAACCCAATGTGTACCTTAATACAGGGCTCGACAAACCCCAGGTCGCCATGGTGACCAGGAAATGAGACCTGGCGCCTAGGTGAAGTTACCCTCCCTGTCCCCTTGCCGCTGCCATCCGATTTTTTTTTTTTTTATTTCGGAGCGCGAGAGGGTAAAGTCTGTGCGGATGGCACAGACTGCAAGCTTCGCCCCCTCGCGCAACGCGTGTCTGAGTGCCGGGTGTCGTCACGTGACATCCTGGCACTCAGCAGGCCGATCAATGAAGACATGCTGCAGAGTTAAGAAGAAACCAAGAAAAGACTGTGTGAGGTGGGTGTGTGTTTGTATATATGTAAGGTAGGTGTGTGCGAGGTGTTTGTGTATATGTGTATATGTAAAGTAGGTGTGTGTGTGGGGTGTTTGGGTATATGTGTATATGTAAAGTAGGTGTGTGTGAGGTGTTTGGATATATGTGTATATGTAAAGTAGGTGTGTGTGAGGTGTTTGTATATATGTGTATATGTAAAGTAGGTTTGTGTGTGAGGTGTTTGGATATATGGGTATATGTAAAGTAGGTTTGTGTGTGAGGTGTTTGGATATATGGGTATATGTAAAGTAGGTTTGTGTGTGAGGTGTTTGGATATATGGGTATATGTAAAGTAGGTTTGTGTGTGAGGTGTTTGGATATATGGGTATATGTAAAGTAGGTGTGTGTGTGTGTGAGGTGTTTGGATATATGGGTATATGTAAAGTAGGTGTGTGTGTGTGTGAGGTTTGGATATATGGGTATATGTAAAGTAGGTGTGTGTGTGTGGTGTTTGGATATATGGGTATATGTAAAGTAGGTGTGTGTGAGGTGTTTGGATATTTGTGTATATGTAAAGTAGGTGTGTGTGAGGTGTTTGTATATATGTGTATATGTAAAGTAGGTGTGTGTGTGTGTGTGTGTATATATGTGAAGTAGTCGTTTGTGTTTATGAATTGCGTGTATGCTTGCGTGATTGTCTGGCTCCTAAATTTTTTTGCTGGCTCCTAAAATCAAATTAGATTTGTCAAGCCCTGCCTTAATAGATACACTCGGGTTTACTATCTGCTGTTTCGCAGTTCCTGTGAAACACTCTGAATGCTGAATCCTAGTTACCTTGCGCTAGCAGAGAGCCGGTCACCGACCAGATGGCTGCCTGCTTCCTATGGAGATACAGATTTCCAACTTGGTTTTTATGCAATTATAGCCTTTTATGTTTTGGATTATAGATAAATCGCCGATAATACCATCCTGCAGTTAAGAAAGTATTTTCTGCCCCCCAAATCATGTTAGTCTGTCAGGTGTATGGAAAATATATTGGACAATTTACAAACAGTATATAATAGATATACATATTATCTGCTTGCCAGTGTTGCTAGGTGGGTGGAGACAGCCTTTTCTTGTATGTGCAAAAGGTATATTCCAAAAACACCTCTGACGTAGCCATGCCTTGATACTTTAACTATTCTACCAAGTGCTTTGGCATATGCGTACCAGAGCAAAAGTTCTCTTTTTTTTTAATTGTCTTTTTTTCCCAGGCAATGCTAAAAAGAGTAAACAAATTCTTCAGAGAGGAATAGATTGTGGTGCTCTTCCAATTGAAATGATTGAATTGGCAATGAAAAACTTACAATTAAATAAATTGCAGTTAATATCTGAAGATGATAAAGAAAACTTATCAGGTAAGTGATTCATAAAAGTTTGTTAATATATATATATATATATATATATATATATATATATATATATATATATATATATATATATATATATATATATATATATATATATATATATATATATATATATATATATATATATATATATATAAATTGTATCTGTGTTTGCCAAATTGCTTGTAAATGAACAGACAAGTTTTGTTTTTAGCCATAATGGTGTGCTTTCAGTAATGGTCTACAAGTAAAAATAATACAAATGTGATCCCAAAATAGTATTTGTGCTTCTACCCACTCCATCCACTGAATGGTAGCATCCTACAATGCTTAGCATGTGACCATGTGACACTGTGGGATGCAATACAGTCATAACCATTTTGGAGAAGACAGATTCATGATTATACACACGAAAACTGTATAAATTATAATACAATATGTGCATCATTAAAACCTATTTTTTTGTTTTTGGAGTTCCATAAAAAAGTTAAAATAAATAGTGCAGCACTTTATGAAAGTAGTATGCCAGCAGCAGACAGTCTGTAGTATTGCGCATAACTGTTATATGAATAGATACATTTGCTCCTTAGTATTTAATAAGACTTTGACCATTCCCACATACAGCTGCCTCTGGGTCCAAGATCTCATGCAAATCACAGATATCATGACAGCAATGTCTTACATTTTGACTTTTCTTTCATGGCATTAATTAAGCAACACTTCTATATTATTGTATGTGTTGAGAGGTTGCCTTTCTGTAGGGGGAATATGTATTTGTCTAAACTGTCTTCTCTAACAGTGACTTTAAAACAGATGTTTGACGTTAACCAGCATTTATTTTAAGACAACACTGTGACTTATTTTCTTTTTAATGTAATTTCTTTTTTTTTTTTATGTTTTAGCAGTGTCAATAGATCCAAGTAATCAAGACATCAGTTATCAGAGCTGTTTTCTTCAAAGAGCGAAGAGTGACAGTTCAGGGGAAATCTCTCTGAAAATGAAGGGGTCTCATGGGTATTTCAATTATT
Organism: Pelodytes ibericus; assembly: GCA_036172795.1. Lineage (NCBI taxonomy): Eukaryota > Metazoa > Chordata > Amphibia > Anura > Pelodytidae > Pelodytes > Pelodytes ibericus. Next base: position 113,827,143 of record CM069861.1, on the reverse strand, counting down.
TTACTTTTTGTTTTTTTTGTAAGTATTTTCTTGATCCACATACAAATAATGATGTTCTCTTTTGCAGAGGTAGGTTTAGTTCCCCTGAAGAATATGATGATGGGAGAATGCGTTTAATGAATGTGCCTAACAAGGTAATGATCTAGCTTTCTACGATATCCCCCAGAAGCTATAATGTGTTATTATGCCTTTGCTTCCTAAACTTTATGTATTTTTATGTTTTCTTTTGCAAGACATGTCTTTTTGGTAGGGTCCCTATGCAAGTGATAACTTCTCCAGACTTGCCATCAAAACATGAAGCTCCTGCCAACTCAAGTGTTGTCAAAAGGTACGTCTTTCAGGCTCTTCCAGACCTGTTTTTTTTAAAGAAAAAGTTGTTCTTTGACATATACTGCTCAACTTGGGCCATACAAAAGAATTCTGTACCTGCGCCTTTTTCTTTTTGCGGCAGATACCAACAAATGTGCCTCTTTTTTTTTTAAGAGGAGTAAACCCAAAAAGATGGGTTTTTTTTTTTACACACACACAGTACCATTCAACAGATATCCAACGGTCTTTGTAAAAAAAAAAAAAAAATGGTGTGTGTCAATCAAGATGGGAGGAAGGTAAGTATTTGGAAATGTGAATGGATTATAGCAAAGTAGACGTGAACACTTATGAAGGAGTTCAGTAGTGAGATAGTAGTGTGCATGCATATGGGAATGCTCATATACACAAATAGGACTTATGACACTCTAGTAGGAGGGAGCAGGCAGACAGTGAGACAGACTTATACTACAGTGCTGACATTTTAATACATACACAGAACATGCTGAAGATTTACATGCAAGTTGTTCCAGCACATTACACTAGGATAATAGGTAAGCATTTGGGAAGTTTTCTATATGGAACATTTTTATTTTTGGGGTTTAATCCCTCTTTAAAATGACCAAATTATTTTTGTGTTTTATGAAGCACTGTATATATAGCGATTGTGCTAAAACCATTGACCTTTTATTTTCTTTTAATGCATATGATTTAATTATATTTTTATTTTCTCCCTCCTGCTTCTTTACTCACCTTCTGTCTCTTATGTTCCCCATTCCCTCTAGATTGCGAGCAGGCCAATAATTTTGTCTGTAAATCCCTTTTTAATACCCTGTTCCGAAGCGTTGCATAAATGTTAATGTAATGTATGTTGTCTAATGCTTCCATTGGTTTGCTTTCTTTTAGACAGCCATTTCATAGCATGCGTGTGCCTGTCTTGCCTTCCTTGCAATCATTGCCTAAACCAAAATATATGTCTGATGACCTGAACAGCTCTGAAAATGATAAGGTTAGCAACATACAAGCCTTTTATTTTATTCACTGCCTTTTAGAGCCGAGTTTGTGAGAATTTATATATAAGTGTAATTTAAAGATTAGGAAGAATAAATTGAGATTTCTTTCATTTTGAAAGTATGATTTTCATTTTAACCCCTTCCCTACATTATGACGAGTTAACTCGTCATAAGAGCCGCCGCAATAGCGACCTTATGACGAGTTAACTCGTCATGCAGTCTAGCCGGCGGTGCGCTCCGTGGGCACCGCCAGCTAGTCTGCAACGGGTCCAGGACTAAGCCTCGCACCCGAGGCAAGGCTCCTGGACCCGATCGGTCGATTTCCGTGCATGTGATCGCGGTGATAACGTGATCACTGCGATAACATGCAAATTAGATGGCAAAGTCAGTGTGTTCACACACTGACTTTGCCTCTAATTCACTCTCTGTGCTTCACATTCTTATAGTGAAGCACAGAGAGTGACCTGTAAGTAAAAATAAATTAATTAAATACAGAGGTAAAAAAAAAAAAATTAAAAAAATTTAACCCTTTCATTGCTGATCACAGTTTTTAACTGTGATCAGTTTCCTTCCACTTTATGGCCCTCATTTAGTTTTTTTTTTTAACAGATTTTTTTATTTTTACAATTTATAAAGTTTCTTTTAAATAAAGGTAATTTTAATATATTTATTTAATACAATTTAACCCCTGCATGCCTGTTGCATGATTTTTACTGATCTGACATCGCACTCTTCAGAGTTTTTTTTCTGTCTTTTTTGTTATGGGGGTTTGGGAACCAATATTATTTTTCTTTTTTATTAGTTAGTTAATTAGGGGGGATAAGTGGGTTAGTGTTGCACTAGTTATGTAGCTTATTACTGGGAAAATTACGGGGGAAAACTTATTTTTCCTCAAAAATTTCCTCTTTTATATTTATTTTTTTATACTAAAATGTAAATCATTTTTATGTATAGGGTATCAAAAGAAAGCTCTAACTGTCCTTTAAAAAACAACATATAACTTGAATGTGTACGTTAAATGAGAGAGAGGAAAATTATGTTTCAAAAACCGCGTATTAAAAATTGAAAAACGCTCTGGTCCTTGGCCCAGGAAAATCCCTGGTCCTTAAAGGGTTAATCAGAGAAATGCATTTTTTTAAAAAGGGGATTCATGCATACGAGCGGTGATTTTTATGCAATTATGTTGTGTGTTGAGAGCTGGTTAGAAAATAACAGACCAAATTTATTCTTCCAGACCTGATCATGAAGTGTTTAAGCAGTCATTTCTGATCATCAATCTATAATGACTACATTGGGTGTTTATGTAAATTATATAACTAGACATAAACATGATGTAGAGAAAAGGGCAGAATAAGGACAAGTTGGGTCTGTGGTGAGGTAGAGCAGGAGTAGATGGCTGTATGGAGAGTGTTGGGATAATATACTTACAATGGTGGTCTTTGGTATTTTATCAAAAGCTGGAAGCTTGTAGACATGTGATGTCTACCTCACTAGAGAAGCCAGTTTTTAGCAAAACGTAACAAAAAGGAATCACTTTGAAAGGATCAAATTTTTCCACTTGAGTTGAAATTGCTACACTTAATTGCTCAAATTGTGTAGAATTAAAAATCGAAATTGCTTTCTATAGTTTACATAAAATACATCATTTCTTTTTCTTTTCCCTACCTATAATATAATGAAGCAGAAATGTTTGGCAGAGATGCCAAATCATAGTCCCACATGCCTGCAGCAGTCTAGCGAAGACAGCGTTGATATGAAAACTCCTTCATCTGTCATTTTAAGCAGAAGAGATTCAAGCCTCACTGTTAAACGAAAAGAAGGTAAGTTAGATTTTTCTCACACTGTTTCTCCCACGAATAATTATTCCTGAATGAAAACAAATAATGTGTAAGAAAAAAAAAATATATATCTTTGTGGCTACTAATACTCAGTAGTCAAAAACCTACAAATTTCATAGACGCACAAGTATGTTATATTATATTGAATTATTTATTTTATGAATCCTTTGTTTTATGTGAATTGTTTTATTAAGATACACAAACATTGTATGTACTCTGTATGTTGATATCTTTTTAATATTAAATTATATATTTTTATTAGAAATTATCACTACAGTTCCTACCTAATCGTTTTGTAAGGAATATTCCTGTTAAAGGACAACTGTCAGGAAAAAATTAAGTTCTGTTTAATTGAAAGATTAAATAAAATGTAGGCCTTTTAAGTAGCAATGCTTTAAAGGGACACTACCACTCACATAAGATGAAGTAACTAGATTGCCTGTGCATTTAAAACAAGCACACATATAAGACATATGTTCTATAATGAATTAATTACATATAAAAGTAAAAATAAAATTAGGTGTCTGTCTCCAGCATCCATTTTGAGAATTTTACCCATGATGCAACATTCGCCATAATCTTCCAGCAAGTCTCTACAACTGTGGCCGTAGCCTGCATTATGATGTCATAAGATATAACCCTGCTCTCTTACTGGCTCCTATGTATCACTAGTGGGCAGGACTAGGTGGCAGTGTACAACTTTTTTTGTTTTTACCTGCCTTCCAACATAAAGAAAGGAGATTGACCTGATCAAACAGGATCATAACTCCTCCCCTTGTGATGTAATAGTTACCTTCCCATTAAATGCAAGTCTATGATCAGAATTCAAACTTGTACACACTGTTTAGTGTAAAAAAAAAAAAATTCATAAAATAAACTTGCATAACAAAAACAAGACATCTGAAATAACAATGCAAAAAAAACAAAACCTTTTCATTTTTTTAGTGGGAGTGTTCATATAATGAGCCCTTTCTGCTTGTATAGCGCTATCAGGGGGCTGATCTTTGGTCAGATCTTCCTTCATCAGGTCTTCTAAACAACTTGTCTGCTATTTGATAGAGCTATACAAACAGAGAGGGCTTGCTTTATTTATATTCTTTCATCAAAGCATTTTACAATGCTTGATGCAATCTTTCAATTAAACAATTATTTTTTTTACAGTTTTCCTTTAAACCAAACATATCACTTATTTTCACTTATTATGGTTTGTGAAGGAAACTGGTATTTTGCTAACAGCAACTAGTTTTTTCTGTTGTGGGCAAATAAGCCTTGACCACAGAAACTACAGTGTCAGTCTACTGGGCACCTACAGTTAATTCTAAATGATTTGGTGCAGCGTCTATCTGAACCTTTTGTTTTAAAAAAAAAAAATGACAACTAAACGTCAATAATTAAATTAAGTGAACTTATTTATTTTCATACTTTTATTTCATTCATAGTCCCCAGCTACTGCTAGGGACTCTATGAATACTACATCCCGATTGCATTGATGACAATTGTGTCAGCAGTGCAATTCAGAAGATACCCAACTGGTGAACTATGTGTCTGTGCATGCGCAGTTGCGGCTTTTTCCACCGCAGAATCATGGGAAATGTTGTTCCCGTTGAGTCTGCTTTTTAAAAGACACAACTGCGCGATCGTGTGGCACACAATGTGTCTGTATGCTGCTGAGAAGTGAACTATGAAGTTTTATCTTATGGTGTTTGTGTTTCAGAGCTGATCGATAAAGATACCGCAACAGCTCCGTTCAACTTTCAAGAAGATAAACAAACAGAACCATATGTTATTCCCAAAATTAACAAAACAAATTCAGATCCCCCCAAGGCCACTAGTTTTGAATCCGAATGGAAGTGGAAGGTTCCTGAGACACCCAGTGATCTATTCCAAACCGAGGTAGTTTTGAATTATCCAGCATTGAGCTTGTCGCAATAGCAATCACAGAAGTGTTCATATAAGTGTATCAGCAAGTTGATGTTCTCTGGTTTATTACTTGTTTTGCTTGATGTTGATTTTAATAAAACATTGTATTTTGAGACGGTCACTAATGTGTCCTTTGCCTATTGAGGTTTACTTTGCTTTCAGCCTAGATTGTATCTGCCACTGAGTGGCGTGTGCTTGGTTATGCTGTGTATCAAAAATGTTGCTTCCTTCATACAATGGCAGTCATTTTATTTTGCAAATATTCTGCTCTTAGGGTAAAAGAATGAGCATGGAGCCCAATTCTTTTCACATCTCCAGACGTGTATCCCCTCCTCCAGCTTTTGTTTGCGGAACACCAGTCAATAAACCAGTGGAGGATTATATGAACTGGTAAATATATAATTATATATGTATAGTATTTATGCTTGCTATGGGACGGTCATCTCAGTATTTGCAAAACATAACCACGCTTATAAACTTTGCTTGTCCACCAATAGAGCTTTTATAATACTAGTTAGAAGAGGTTACTCATTTTCACATTAAGCTTTCCTACATGTATTTTAGTTGTGTTCTGTGATCTACTCTTCCTCAGATAAGACAATAGTAATGCAGCCTTTACCTTAGAGTTGTATTTAGTCATTTCTAAGCCTGCTTGTTGGAGTGGAATTTCAGTCATCATTTTATTAGCAGCAAAGATGGGTTTTCTCTTGTTTTTGTGAACTGCAGTCCGAATCATGGACTGGACATTATAGGAGTTGCAGTCCCCAACAAATGGTAATGAGATCCATAATTGTCCTTACTTAAGTTGGGTACTGCACTCAATCCTACCATCTTCATTGCATGCATAGTCCGAAAAGAATCATGACCTGTTCTGTATAAAATAGAGGTTGGGCATACTTTACATGAAATTTTGGTTTTGCCTTTACTTCCACTTTTAAGATCGTGTCATCACGACCATGCATATTTAAACTCTTAACAAACGTAGACATGGACTGATGATATTAAAAAATGCATTGTAATATACTTATGACGATGGGCCAAGCTGTATTGAGACAAATTATGTTTTTACACATCCAAACATAAGTGCTGCTTGCCTGCTAATCTTTATTTTGTGCTTTTGTTTTTAAGCTTTAGAACACCAGTTGTAAAAAATCCTCTTCCATCAATGCCTCCATTATCAACTCCTTGTAATAACCCTTCAAGTTACCAACAGCCTCAAACACCAGGAAACTCGTTTCTGCCACCTGCCCATTTTTCGGTAATGTATTTTTTTATATAAAGTTGAAGCTGTTGTTCGTGTGAACAAAAAAAACTGTGTTTGGAAAACAGAAACTTTTTTTTTTTTTGCACGTTAGGTTTAAATGTTATACACCAGTCAATTTTAATATCCAGTATTTTTTACAAATGAAACCATTTTGTGTGGATTAGGTGCGCTAAAACAGTTTTTTACTAGAAAATATATGCAACAATGCAATATGGGAAATAGAATATATGTTTGGCACTTGCAACATAATAAAACATTTAGGACTCATGTATCACCTTTCTATCTTAGGTGGCTACCCCTTTGGCATCTAATGATTGTATAGTAGTGAAAAGGAGACCATATGCACTTCTCAAACAAATTGGTACAGGTGGCTCTAGTAAGGTAAGGAAGATGTGTTTTAACCCCTTAGTGACAAGACATTTTGACCTTGACTTTCCCTTGGTCACAAGGACTCCTTTTACATTTCCGGGGTGTTTGTGTTTATCTGTAATTTTCTTTTCTTTCACATACTGTACCCACACAAATTATATGTTGTTTTTATCGTCATAAAAGGGCTTTCATTAGATACCATTATGTTCATCATGTCTTATAATTTACTACAAACAAAATCATAAAATATGATTTTTTTTTTTTTTTAAAACCCACTTTTTCTAAATTTGACCCAAAATATAATTTACACAAATACAATCATTAAAAAAGACCCCGTCTAAATAATTTCTAAATGTTGTCCAGAGTTCAGAAATATGCTTGTTTCCTTGTTTTCTGCAGTTTTTTGCGAATTATGAGTGTTTTTGTGAAAGTGTTTTTTGGTATTTTCCTATATTGAACCGAACCCTAAATTTAACCCCAACTCTATCCCTTATGCTAACCCTAATTTAATTGTAACCCTAATCCTAGATTTAAGCTAATAAAGTATTTTATTTTTTTTCTTCATTGCAATGTTGCTGACTGCCTCTAGGGGCAGTCAAGCAACATATTCAGAGCGACGGAAGTGACGTTTTTTTTCACTTCTGAAGCTCTGACCACAAGAGGGCACAGCCGTATTGCAGGACGGCACAGCCGTATTGCATCCGATGAGCGATCGTGGGTGCCCCAGAGTCAGAATTTCAGAGCTAGCTATTGCCTCGACATAGTTGATTGGGAAAACCGATGGTTTCACCGCTGGACTTGCCAGGCACATTCCTTGTCAAGAACACGAAGGGGTTAATAAACCAATTATATAGCCTTTTGATAAAGTACATTTATGTTTTATTTTTTTTTATTTTTTTTAACTAGCACTTTGAGATTCAATTTTCCCAGTGATAGTCTTCAATTCTGCAGAATTTATGTTTGAAACAATTTTTTTTTCTTCTTCTATGAATCATCTTCATGCAGTCTACCTATAAAATCCACCTTTAAAAAAGAAAGGGTTGGGTAATTTTGATTTCCTTTTCATCTAATTAGTAGTCTGGTCTGTTTTCAATAAGTATTTTCATCACTGTGGTGGTAATCTGTGATGTGATATTGGATGAGCAATCTGTGTGATTGACAAGCGGTAAGCACCACATCTCTTCTCCAAGAAACATTCTCTTGGTGAACTTTCCAAATGCACAGTATTTCTGTTGGTCTATGTGTAGCTGCCAATTTGTACTAAAAGTGCACGAGCATGCTTACCACAAACATTCTTGACATTAAATTAATAGAGAGAAAACATTAATGCTCAGAGATTTGTGGTCATGAGTACAATGTATAGATATAATAAATGTGCTCTTCTGTCACATTTTGCAGGTGTTTCAAGTAATGGATGAGAAAAAGCGTTTGTTTGCCATTAAGTACGTGAACCTACAAGAAGCTGATCAGCAGACCATTGAAAGCTACCAGAATGAAATTGCCCATTTAAACAGGCTTCAACAGCACTGTGATAAGATTATACGGCTTTATGACTAGTAAGTGGCTAATTTTTATTTTTCTTAAACAAAAGGAAATTTAAAGTGTTGATTGCCATCCCTGCCCTTAAAAGTATTTTTTTTTCCTGTGACCCTGCTGGTTTGAGTACAATATATGTTCTTTGCAGTGAGATTACACAGCAACACATTTATATGGTGATGGAGTGTGGAAATATTGATTTGAATTCATGGCTGAGGAAGAAAAAGACTATCGATCCTTGGGAAAGGAAGAGCTACTGGAAGAATATGTTAGAAGCTGTTAGCACAATACATCAGCATGGTATTTATATCAGGGCTGTGGGTCATTAGACAATATACTGTATTGCTTTGGGGCATAAATATTAGTGTATTTGTTTTACGTATTACATTAAAATGGTTAGTGTGGATTTCTCTCCCAAGAGACAGCCAAACATGCTACCTGATCTAAACAAATGTAAAATAGAGGAAGCATGATTTTGGCATTTACCTGTTCTATACTAGTGTTGGCACTTTCCAAATGAAATTGATAGAACCTGTTTCATTCCAGTAGTTTCAATTTGTATTCATATACTTTTCTACTTAAAACTTGAAATGACTGACTCTAAGTGTGGTTGAACGTATTCTGTCTCCTAGGTATCGTTCACAGTGACTTAAAGCCTGCTAACTTTATTATTGTTGACGGGATGCTCAAGCTAATTGATTTTGGTATTGCAAACCAAATACAACCAGATGTAACCAGCATCCTTAAAGATTCCCAGGTAATTTGTCTATGCATTGTATTATAAACCCAAGTGTATAGCTGCATATTTCGCTTTGCATGCCTCGATATATAAAGGATTTCCTGCTTTTGTATTGGGTCTTTGGTGGTTACAGTGAGATTGTGCTTCTTTAAAATTGGCAAAGATCTCAGTTGTGATTACCAGTATTAATGCATGCTCATCATTTTAGATTGTAGTAAGATTTAACTTTTTTTTTATTTTTTTTAAGTACAAATATTTTTGGTTAAATATTAAAATGAAGAACTACAGGCGTTGGGACTGTCAATGGGACCAAATTGATGTCAATGTCCTTTTTAATCAGTATGATAGTACTGCTTCATACATGTTGCAGTGGCAGCTTTTGAGGGCATTTCTCAGCACTTTTTTTTTGTTATCTTATAAAATGAGCATTTTTTTTCTACTGTTCCTTTAATCAGTTTTATGATTTTATTTATGATTTACATTTGGTTCTAAAAGTTTACTTTTTTTAGTGAAGAGAACAATCTGTGTTTTTCTGTTGTATTTTATCTGTAGATTTGTAAAGTTTTAAATAAAGGATTGCATTTTGTGTAACTTTAGGTGGGCACAATTAATTATATGCCGCCTGAAGCAATTAAGGATACCACATCTTATGGAGAAAATGGAAAACCCAGATCAAAGGTAAATTTAAAAGAAATAATAATTACCCTAACAATTTGGGGTTGTTAAATAGCATGACGGCGGCCAGGAACCATACCAACACTTAATGGGTGAAGATGAAAAAGGAAACTGGCATGAGGTTTGCGCTATATGTATATTGCTGCATGGAATGTGGCCAAAGAGTGCAAATAATGAAGAGAAAAAAACTTGTGTGTAAAATAAATATATATATATATATATATATATAAATCTGTATAACTATAATAAAAAAAATACAAAGGAAAAATCGTGCACACACATGGTTTGAGTAATGTTTTTATATAGTATTTAGAATCAACATTTTTTTTTTTTCCATTGTGATTTGATGGAAGTATTTTGTATAAATTACGTTTTTAAAATTTGACTCTAGCCCTCCCCCAGTGATTACTCTGCATGTTTATTGCAGGTGTGGCAGCACTGAATTTATAGACACTGACCATATAAAGTTTTGTTTCATGTAGTCACTACCAGTGCTTCTGGAATAGAATACATTGTGTGGACTGTGATAGACTAGCGCTTGTAGGATCTCTTAACCCCTTCATGACCAGACTTTTTTTTTGTTTTGTTTTTTGGAATGTTGTGCATTAATGACCGTGGCTGGTTTTACACTTCTGAGGTGTTTTGTGTTTAGCTGCCATTTTCTTCTTGTCATTTGCTGTAACAACACGTTATATATTGTTTTTTTCAGGACAAGAGTGTTGAGACACTTAGCCATGTTGTTTAATTCGCGGTATGCGGACCTGCATGACAGTCCTGGACCGTCATCAGTCACTAAGGGAGTTTTTTCCCCATGACAGTCCAGGACTGTCATTGGTCACGAAGGGGTTAACAGTACAACACATTGTCAGATGACATCACTAGAGAGACAGAAAAGTCCATTCATTTTGAATGAAATTATTGTCATTGGCTCCTACAGCAAAAAAAAAAAAATGGAAATTGACTTTTACTTAGCTAGTGTGGGCAGTCCTGGTTTCTTGCAAACTGCTGTAAGTTCACAATTTCATCTAGGTGTAAATATATTAAATTTGAAGCAATTCAAAATGTAAAACATGCATTTTAAAATACTTTGAAAACACATTAATATGAATTAATATTTGGAAGATGCATTTTGGGCGCCAGACAGTCCCTTTTTAAGTGATTTAATGTTTAAAAAACTAGTCTACTTTGGTTCACAGCTATGTAGAAATGTGTTTACAACCGCCTTTGTATAAAGCACCAGTGAATAAGTTATTACAATAAAGTTAAACACTTTTTTTTAATTTTTTCTATATAGATAAGCCCCAAAGGTGATGTCTGGTCACTGGGCTGCATATTGTACTATATGACCTATGGGAAGACTCCATTTCAGCACATTACAAACCAGATCACTAAACTACATGCAATTTTAGACCCTAGCTATGAAATAGAAATCCCGGAAATTCCAGAGAAAGACCTCCAGGATGTCCTTAGAGTAAGTTTTTCACTTTTTCCTCTCATTTGTACTCCATTTTTATGTATCATGCCTATAAATGTATTTCTTTGTAAATTAAACTGAATACTCGATTGTGTGTGTGTGTATGTTAAATGGTAAAATAGCCTGCAATATATAAAAAGTGACTAAAACTGTTTGGTATCAAAGTGTAACAAAAACCCCTCAGTGGATGGAAAACAAAGAAATAAGTGAAAGGGATAGTTTCCCATTCAATGTATATAGCTATGTATTTTACTTTTCAGTTTCCACAGATATTTTTCTGATCTACGTATATTCATTAAAGGTAAAAAGGCTGATTCATATTGAGAGGCATCCTCAATCTTATGTATGTAGATACAGAGAACAAATGGCACCTTTTCTTGGAGCACACACTGTTCCAATGTTTCAACAGTGGGTTTGATATACTGGAGTAGTGAATGCTTTTTTGTGGATTTGTATACTGGAGTAGGGAGTTCTTCATTATGATAATGATGCACTTTTTCAGTAAATATTCAAAGAAAATATCCTAATAATACCACCCTGTTGTGATGTCAAAGTTTGTGAACTGAAAAGGCAGCAGATTAATTTAATATTGTTTAGAAACATAGAATGTGTCGGCAGATAAGAACCATTCGGTCCATCTAGTCTGCCCAATTTTTTTTTTAATAATTAATTTGTATTAACATTTTTTGTTTGTTTAAAGAAATGTCTATTGAGGAGTCCCAAGGAACGTATATCCATTGCCGAACTCCTGGCGCATCCGTATGTTCACTTACCAGGTATTTATAAATATTCTATATTTTCTAAAATGAGTTAACATGAATAGATGCATCTTTTACTTACTGGTTCACTAATACAATAGTGGCTATAAGGGAAAAAAATACACTGCTTTTTGGTGCTCAAAATTACAACACTTTTTTTTTTCACTTTTTTCGTTTTGAGAATTGTAACATGGAATCAAAGGCAAATTATTTTGTTTTCATGATCAATTGCAACTATCTAATAATAATAATGGTAATATTCCCTATGGTAATGATAAAATATAACCTTTATTACATTTTAAAAGATATATACAAGTGTACAATATGTGACAAATATGTGAAAACAGTGTGCACTGATTCTGATAATATAAAATATTATGTTAAAACCAAATCTGGTCAGATTTATACCATTTTGGTTCACATGCAGTTAGGGGGGGTAACCTTTTGCTTGTTGCTTGTATAAGAAAACAAGGTGCTAGTATACAGCTTCCTACTTGATCTCTCCCTCTGGTTACTGGTATGTTGAGATGTGTGAAGGTTAGGTCTCGGAATGGAAACAGATATTCATGTTGACTACCAGATATGCACAACTATCATAGAAACCATGTATCAATTTCCATACACTGTGTCTACACAAACTCTGGGGATATAATTGCTATAATGTTAGAACCGCTATATTAAATATGCAATTTGTGGCTATACTAGCAGCAATTAAATATAATAATAATAATGTAGTTATTGTAACCACCTTATATAGGAATGTCAGTGATTTAGGTATTGGGCTAATGCTACTAAATAATAATCATGCCAGCTCTGTTACTTGTGGAGCTTTGAGCGATGCTCATCTATTAGTTTGTAGGCCAGTAGTTAGTAGGCCACTGTTGATATGTAGCTATTTGTATACAGTTCATGTGCAATGTGTTTTTAGATCCCGGCATAAAAACACGGTTCTTATGCTACTACTTTACAATGTAAGTTTATATTCCTGCATTTAACGCAGTAAATGTATCTGCATGCAATAACCCCCAACGTAGATGTATAACTTAGTGCTTGTAATAAAGGTTAGATTTTCTCATTCACGCAAAGCATTAAATTCAGCCCTCCAATGATTCGTAATGATTGTGCGTTTATTTTGATAATGTAACAAACTGCAACCTTGGCGAGAAGGGACACAACGCGTTTCGCATTTACCGATGCTTTCTCATAAGGGAGTATTTTATTATTACCATAGGGAACAGATTTATTTACGTAACTGCAATAATTTTCAGGTACCTAACTGCACTTTTCCTGTTATGCTGCATGACCGAGCCACTTTAATTGTTTGGTTTCTTACAGAAGAAAAAGCACAGAAGGGTCACAATGAGGAAATGAAACGCATCCTTGGTGAACTTATAGGACTGAACTCTCCAAATTCCATATCTAGAGCAGCCAGGGTGAGTGTCTTTTGCTACTTGAGTCATGTATACACAGAATCAGTCAGAGAAAGACATGAATAAACATTAGACTACTGGTGTAATCACAGTATGTATAAGACAAAATGGTGTGAATTTGTGTATTTTAACATACACAGGACTGAATTTGAATAACATTGGTCTTATTGCTCAAATCGAAGACTTCTACCTCCACCAAAGCTTGGGTCTTTAATGAATGATAAAAATACTTAATATAAGGCAACCTTATAGGAAAAGGGATTTGGTCAGTAAATATTGCTCTACATGCAAACATTTTCCTATTTAATAAAAATGTTATTGAAAAAATACATTTCTTGTTTTTATTTCCTTCATTTGCCCTCACCTTTTATATTCGAGCCGATACTGATTAAGTAGAATTTGAGGTTTTTCGCCATAATCACACTCTAGCCTTATTACCGTAAACATTTCCAAGTCCTGTTGTCTTGAATATTCATCTTCATTTTAGGCTTTTATTTTTTAGACATAAATATGCATACAATGCTTATGTAAAAATGGTGTTTCTGCACATTTTTATTTTTCACAATTAATTATTTTGTTTTTTATTTTGTTTTTAGCAATTGTATGATCAGTGTAACAGCGGAAAGAGCCTTGATTTATCTTCAGTCGGAAAACTGTCAAATCAAAACACATGGGCTAAGAAGTGATGTATATTGTTGCAGACCTGATCCTAGAATTGCGACCGTTGTCTGAAACGTCTCCCTGGTCCTGTTTTAGTTATGCAATTTGTTTTATGATTGTTTATTATGTAGAAATGTGTATTTTGTATTTAGTTGCCTTACTTACAGTCCTGTACATATTTTCTTTTCTTATTTTTTTTTTTATTTTTATTTTTTAAAAAGCATTAGTTACTGTCTTTAAAAAATCACTGTAAATATTCTACGGATACGAAATAGTCTATTTAAAAGAAAACATTGTGTCACTGTTCAGTGTCATCTATTGAGGGAGAACAATATGACGTTCTAGGCAGTGAAATAATTAAATTACACAACTAAATTAATTAGTTTTGTTCTTTTTATACATATGTTCCTGTCCTATTTTGGAGGTACAACTCTGTGGGGACAAGGTACCTGTGAAACTTAAATAAAACATGTTAACTCCTCCTCCTTACGCAATAAAACACCTCATACTTGTCAGCAAGCCAGTTCTTGTCCCTTTACAGGGATGGAGAGGTAGCTGTGAAGAAGGCCTTTTTATCTGCACACAGGTTATTGCCGTAGGGGGAACAAATAAAAGTTGCCGGTTTTTATGACATCCGGCCGGTGTCAGAAATCTACGGACAGAAAATCTGTAAAAAGAGAAAAACCATAAGATATGCACTCACTCCTCTGCTTGTTTCAAGCAGACTTATCACAGACGTTTGAGGCATCTAATAAATCTAGACCTAAATCTACCAACTGGCTTAAACGACCAAGATCCCCCTTAGGTTCATATTTATCATCTGGGGAGGGGGAGGGGGAGGGGGAAGGCATGTTCTCAGATGATGGAGAGGTTGGGTTCCCTCCTCTAGCGATCAAAAATGTTTGAAGGAAGTTACATAGACTGTACAGGAGGATACTACTTCTAACAATCTCAGTTTTCTGCTAATTCCTAAGAGTGGAGCTTATGTATGGGGAATGGAAAGACCCAGGCAGACGTGCTTTTATTTCCAAACAGCAGTAATTCAAACTTCAAGATGAAGAACAGTGTGAAGACATCCCTAAGGTATAGATAGCTCCACTATCAACAAGACTACCCTCCCCATTGGTGAAGTGGCCGGGTGGATAAGACCCAATCGATAAGAAGAGAGCTGAGCCCTCTTGCAGGGGAATTTTTGCAGGCCCTGGGTTTTCAGTGTACTGTGACTTTGAAAGGTAATGCTGTGGCAGGATCTCAGAAAAATATTTTTTGTTATACTGGGGTTAGTGTTTTAACCTAACCAGCCCTCTTAAGTACACTATATAGACAAAAGTATTGGGAACCGGACCATTACATTAACAGGGACATTTATGACGTCCCATTATAAATTCTTAGGTATTAATATGTAGTTGGTCCCTTCTTTCCAACTATAACAGCTTCCACTCTTCTGAGAAGGCTTTCCACTATATTTTGTAGCATTTCTGTGGGAATATTTGATCATTCGTCCAGTAGAGCATTTGTGAGGTCAGGCATTGATGTTGGCCCTATACCATTATCTTCCCTCCAATAAACTTTACAGTTGGCACAATGCAGTCAGGCAGGTAATGTTCTCCTGGCATCCACCAAACCCAGACTCGACCATCAGACTGCCAAACAGTAAACACTCCACAAAACACATTTCCACTGCTCTAGAGTCCAGTGACGTGCCTTACACCACTTGATCTGATGCTTGGCATTGTACTTCACGCCGCACCCTGTTTGTGCTGATCTTAATGCCAGCGGAAGTTTGGAACTGTACAGATTTGGAATCAGCAGAGCAGTCGATGACCCCGCTCTGTGATTTTACATGGTCTTCTGCTCGTGGCTGGGATAATAATCCAATAATACCATTTACAGTTGACCGTGGAAAATCCATCAGTAATGATATTTCACAAACTGACTTATTACAAAGGGGGCATCCTATCATAGTACCACACTTAAATTCACTGAGCTCTTCGGAACATTTTTTTTTGCTTGTAATTGTTAATTGATTGTAAATGCTTGCTGCATGTCTATGTGCTTGATTTTATACACCTGTGGTGTGCTCCAATACTTTTTCCATGTAGTTTATTTATGAAGGTAACACATGACCAAAGTGCTAAATGTGAAGTTTTTACTATAGCCAGCACCTGAATATTTTAATGTGCTTGCTTGTAATATAAACATTTTACCTCCAGTTTATCTTGAGAATTTTTTTGTTTTTAAGTTTAGTATTTGCACATAAGCATTACACATGAAGGCAGTTCATTATGGAAGAACACAGAAATAAATGATTAATCTATTTAGTTCAACCCATTGTAGAGTTCAGGATTATGAAGGTGCTTTAAAAGAATACTTCAATTATAAAAATGAATAGCTCAAAATAACCATTTAGTTCTGGTTGGACATATAAAGAAACACATATTACAGTGTGTTATATCTGTCGAGGTAAATGAATGATCTTTATTGGAAGACAGATTCCCTTAGAGCTGGATTTTTTCCAGCTAACAATGTTTTCATTGTAAAAGGTTATCAAGAGTCATTTCCCCCATTCTAAAGTTGTTGACTTGACATAACCTCATGTAACTTGGCAATAAAATGATAGTTGGGAAATGCTATGCCACTCCAGCTGTGCTATTCCAGGTTACTTTTATAAGGTGTGTATGAAGAATTACTGAATTCCCTTATATCCTATGGAGGCATCTGGCTGAATTTAATCTCCCATTAAGTAACTAAATATAAGTAATTTTACTACTTCCCTGTCAGGCTTCCTATAAATCTTGTAATGTTTTTCTTTTATTTGACTTAACAATGTTTTGGATTGTGAACAAACTTATTTTCTCTATTTTGCACATTTCTGATATTTGTGGCATGCACTTATTTTTATTGTACAGTTCTGCAGTTTTACATCGAAAAAAAATTCACTGGAGCCTTGAAATTCAGTAGCAACTAATAGGGAGGGCTTATGAAGGAGGTGCTTACTTTACAGCTTTTAGAAGATGAGAAAAAAAAACTGAACTTCTTTTTGCATACTTTACAAAAATGGAAACTTTGCCCTTTTAAAATGGGCTTTTGCATCTACAGTATGTATATTTACCTATCAAATGTAACGCAGAACTTGCCTTTTAACCTCTTGGTGCATAAGGATGGCGGATGTCCCTAACACCATTTTTTTTGTGGCGCAAAATGTCTAAATTAGGAGAAAAATTTGTTTTAAATGTGTCTGGAAGTCTCCTTCTTATCATCCTGTGGCTTGATATGGACATTACACATTTCTCATTAAAAGCAGTTTATTTGTATATCAAGCCTCAGGTAGGGTGGCCACCTATTCTTCAAAAAAAAATACCGGCCTTGGTACTGTCTTCATAGACTTAACATTTACCTGATGACAATTTTTTACTGGCCTGCAAGTAAAATACCGACCAGGTGGCAACCCTAGCCCCAGGTTATGCCATATATAGGACACTCCACGGACAAATTTAAAACACATTTTTCTCCTAATTTATGCATTTGCGCGCTATTTTGCTAATGCAATATATAGATCATTTTCAATATTTTTTATTCTCCACATTCACAGCAAAACAATATTTAGGTGACACTGTCCCTTTAAGCAGTTTCTATTTAATTGTACTTACTAATACCATATAGTACTGATCATATCACACTATCAAGCAGCATACTGATAAGGAGTGGTAAGATTTCTTTTTAGATATTGCTGGAAACATGGAGCTCGACGTTTTCACTGTTTCCTTCATCTGCCATTCCTGCAGATCAAGGTCTATGTGGAAAAATGTAATAAATCTTGGTCTCCACTTGGACCTTTAACAACATACAATAATGTGGACAGAGGTGCCCAGGTTTAAAATGGCTATTACCCTGCTGTATTAAAGGGGATGAAACTAAGGGAACAAATAGTAAAGGAAGCATAGGTATTTATGAGCAAGTTTAGCACGTCACATATCATTTCAACATATAGAGGAAAGATGTATTAAAGAAAGCACACATGGGCATTACTCCCAGTGGTACCTTTATATAATGTGGACAACAAATGTCCAGAATCATTCGGCTGTCGGGTTGCTGCAGCGCTCTGAGAACTTGCACAACCCACCTAAAAGGCTATAAAAATAGGGGAAAAATAATGATATAAAAAGAATGTTATTTTTCAACTCTAAACTACATGACATAGCTGTAAAATGGTTATAAAAGAATTGGCTTGAGCATATAATCAATAAGAAGGAATCTGTCTGAAGATAAGATGTAATTTTGTGGGAACAACCTGTACCAAATTAAGGACAATATCTAAGTTGGGATATCGCTAGTTGTTCATTGCTTTGCATTTGCATTGCTCTTTGTCCTAGAAGAGGGCATCCTTCCAGTATGGGAGACAGGTAAGTTATTCTTATTTATTTTATATTTTACAATTTTTGTGTCTGTGGTAATTTCATATTAATTTCTATTTAGATTACAGTTTTTCCACTTTTTAATTTATTTTTTAGTATAAATAAAGAGGAAGGTTACTATACAAAAGTATTAGACAGATAGTTACAGATACAATTCACTAAATAAATAGTTCTATAGTCCTGTGCAATAAAAGAATTGGACTACATTACCCTAGTACATAGTACTTTTTAGAGTCTAGTTTTCCCAATGGCTTGCAAAAACATGAATATATGTATGTACAGCAGGAGTGTATCTTGGCTGAGGCCAACAAAACCTTTTGCAGGGAATGACTTTTTTTTATCACCCCCACCTGTGGCATATAAAAGCACATGCAGGAAAGCCCACATGCTAATTTTTTTAAGCCTGGTTGTTTCATTTTTTGGGGGGAGCCTGCCTGCTCCATTTTTTTCTCAGCACAACCTGCTGACAAAGCAATGGAGATCTTCAGACAGGAAAGCTGGCAAGTATTTTGGGAAAAGAGATGGTACTGAGAAGCTATTCCCACAAAGGTGGCACAGGGAATATGCTTGGGCACAAAGGTGGCACATGGGTTGTGTTTAGGCACAGGGAACTTTTTGGGGTATAGAGGTGGCACAGGGAAACTGCTTTGGTCACAAAGGTGTCACTGGAAAGTTGGGCACAGAGATGGCACTGGGATGGTATTTGGGCACAAATATGGCAATGGGATGGTATTTGGGCACAAATATGACACTGGGATGGTATTTGGGCACAAATATGGCACTGACAAGGTGTTGGGGGACAAATATGGCACAGGGACGGTGTGATTTTACAGCTCTGCACTTAATATAACCTTTAATTATAAATGCATTTGGAGATCTAGTACACGTGGAAATCACCATGTGTTATTATGGTACCCTTCTGATTGGCTCACAAGATTTACTGGCAGTGCTGTATTAATAAAGTGTGATTGAGAGGAATGGGTGCTGCTTAAGGTACAACTATCAGACCAGAGAGCAATGTGGGCTTCTTTAACCCCTTAGTGACCGAGTGCTATGCTGCATTTGATGTACCTTGAAGACCAGAGTTCCATTATTTTTGTCATATGTTTACTGAACTGTGAATTTCTTTCTTTGTGTTCAGTACACCCGCACAAATTATATATCATTTTTTAAAGGACGGATAGGGCTTTAATTTGATACTATTATTTTCATCATATGATATAATTTACTATTAAAAAAATATAAAATGATGAAAATCTGCCATAAAAAAACACTTCTTCTAACTTTGACCTGATTATTTTTTTTTTTTAAACAATTACAAATGATAAAAAAGACTCCGTCTAAATATTTCTACTATTTGTCGTGAGTTTAGAAATACCAATATTTCCATGTTTGCCTATGTTTTATTTCAACTAATAGGGCAATAAACAATATTAGTGTTTTTTTTTCCTAACCATTTTCTTCTACAGTAACCTTTTAACCCCAACCCTAAATTTACCCCAACTCTAAATTCACCCTAAATCTACCCCCACCCCTTAATCTAACCTTTGCACTCACCCGGACCCCCCCTGTAACCTTAATTATAACCCTATTTATGACCCTAACCCTATATCTAGGCTTAGTAGATCAAGGGTTAGCTTTTTCCATTTATTTATTTTTTATTTATTTATTTAATTTTCTTTTTATAACTGTAATACTTTCTAACTGCCTGTAGGGGCAGTCAAGTAGCGGTTTCAGAGCGATGGAAGAGATTTTTTTTTTCTCTCTTCCGTTGCTCTCCTCTGGGCACGCTGTATTGGAGGAGCATGCTCCTCCGATTCAGCACAAACCCGCGGTGTTCAGGGGGGCACAGAAGGTGTTGCATGATGCCTCCATCGAGGCATCATTGCAACACTTTACACACATAGGCAGTGATCAGCTTTCACTGCCTATGTGTGTTAACGCGCATACGATCACATTCGCGGTTATCGTATGGTCGAGGGGGGGCTGAAGGCACTCTCAGACGCTGCTTCGGATCCGAAGCAGCCTCTGAGAGTAGCTGCAGGCATGTAGTGTTGCGCTAAGAAGCGCAACACTACATGTAAACGGAGGACGTATATATTGTGCCAATAGTACTACGAATGAACAAATGATTTTCGTTTATTAACCATTCGTTCATTCGGCTTTCGTTAGCTTAGCATTTTCGTTTTTGGACAAATGAACGAAAATGATATTTTCGGACGAAAGTGAATGCACATGACTATCAGTTACCTGGATTAACTTCAGTCCTTGCGCTATATAAGATATATAGAATGTTCTATCAATCTTATGCTTAATTACTAGGACACTGCATGATGGCATGGACCCTTTGAGATCAACTGTAGGCGAAAATTCCCAGTGCCATCTATCTATGTGCCCAAAAACTTTTCCCAAGGCCCAGGCCAAGATACACCACTAATGAAGACACTGATTAAGGACTGATTCTTAATCAGTGGTGTATCTTATGTAGAGTATATGTGTGTGTATCTGAGTATGTGTATGTGTATATGTGTAGTAAAGAGAAGAGAAATGTTTCCCCCGGGCCGGGAAAAAACAAAAGCCGGCTCCACCTTAGAGATAAATCATACCTTTTGTAACAGTAATCGGTGATGAGGTGCTGCGTCCGGCTGTGCAAATGTACAAACCAGAAACAAAGAAAAATAGAACGTTGCCACTCTCCAATCCGAGTATAAACAAAGTATTTATTAATCCAAGAAAACCGACCAAACAAAAAATATTGATGTATTCAGTGGAACATGTGCCTACTGGCACTTAACTGACTAGCCTATGAGTAAGTGCCAGTAGGCACGAAACGCGTAAGGCAATCTATCTCCTGTCTGCACTCCTGCACATGTTCCACTGAATACATCAATATTTTTTGTTTGGTCGGTTTTCTTGGATTAATAAATACTTTGTTTATACTCGGATTGGAGAGTGCCAATGTCCTATTTTTCTTTGTTTCTGGTTTATATGTGTAGTATATGTGAGTATATGTGTATAAATGTGTGTTTATATCGTTCAGAGGATAGGAACTTGCCATATTTGGCTACTTTTGATTATCCAGACTAAAATAAACCATGATCCCAATAAGTAAAATTAATACACCAACAAGAGAGACTACAACAAGGATTGAAAATTTAAAAATGTTTTATTATATTTTACTGGGCTCTGAAGGCAAATCATCCAGAGGAAGGTGGATCAAGTAAAAAAAATCCCTTCCTGACCCTGAAAACCAGCGATCGGCTGTTTAACACTGGATCAGGGCTGTATAACTTATACTCTATTATTTAATTTTTTAGCCGCGTAGCGGTGGACATAGTAGGTCCCTTAAGGAAGGCTAGCCCCTCGGGTAAGAAATACATATTAACAGTGGTAGACTATGCTACCAGATATCCCGAGGCAGTAGCATTAACTAACATTCATGCAGAAACGGTGGCTGAGGCCCTCATGAAGATTTTTTCCCGGGTAGGATTACCGCGGGAGATCCTCTCCGATCAGGGCACTCGGTTTACTGCGGAGGTCACACAGCAGCTATGGAAATTTTGTGACATGAGGCCAATAATCAGTGCCCCATATCACCCCCAGACCAATGGGCTCTGTGAACGGTTTAATGGAACATTGAAACAGATGCTCCGAACGTTCGCAGAAACCCATCGGGACTGGGAAAGATTCCTACCACACCTCCTCTTTGCTTATCGGGAGGTGCCGCAGGAATCCACGGGCTTGTCCCCGTTTGAATTATTATATGGGAGACGGGTCTGAGGTCCCCTGGATCTCATTAAGGAGCACTGGGAGGGAGAACACAGCTCCACAGGTACTCCCATCATACCTTATGTACTGAAGTTTCGGAACCGACTGGAGGAACTAACCCGAGCAGTACGGGAGAACCTCCAGGCGGCACAGACACCTCAGAGCACATGGTATGATCGGAACACCAGGGACCGTAGCTTTCAGGTAGGACAGAAAGTTTTAATTGTAAAACCTGTCCGGCATGACAAGCTACAGGCTGCCTGGCAGGGGCCTTATAAGGTGCTGGAGCAGCGCTGCGACACCACCTATATAATTGGCCCCTGTGCTGGCTCAGGGGGGCGACGCATGATTCATGTGAACATACTGAAACCCTACCGGGAGCGCTCCGACGAGGTGACAGCCATTTGTGCACCCCCCTCTGAAGAGTTTGACAACCTTCCCCTTCCAGACCTGCTAGAGGACAGGAAATCAGGTAGCGACATAGCCGAGGTTAAGCTGGGGGAGCGGCTGAGTCCTCAGGAGCGTAGTGAGGTACAAAAGTTGCTGAGGGAAATACAAGAATCCTTCTCTAATGTACCAGGTTACACGCCCCTGGCAACTCACCGCGTAGAAACCCCAGGCCAGTTACCTATGTGCCAAACCCCATACCGCATACCAGAGGCGGTGCGGGAACACATGCGCCAGGAGATCAATGATATGCTCCAACTGGGAGTCATTGAGCCTTCTGACAGCCCTTGGGCTTCTCCGGAGATTAAATGAGAAAACCGTATCTGATGCCTATCTTATGCCCAGGATAGACAAATTGCTGGACCAGGTGGGTAAGGGCCAATACCTCACTACAATTGATCTTTGTAAGGGGTATTGGCAGATTCCTTTAGCCCCAGACGCTATCCCTAAGTCGGCGTTTGTCACACCATTCGGCTTGTACCAATTTAAGGTAATGCCGTTTGGGATGAAGAACGCCCCAGCCACGTTCCAGTGGATGGTAGACCATCTCCTAGATGGGTTCCAAGACTATACCTGTGCTTATCTGGATGATATTGCCATCTTCAGCAATACCTGGCAGGAGCACCTAACCCATATAGGGGCGGTTATAGACAGGATCAGGGAGGCAGGGTTAACGTTAAAGCCAGCCAAGTGCAGTATTGGGATGGCTGAGGTTCAGTACCTCGGTCACCGAGTAGGTTGCGGTATACAGAAGCCAGAACCCGCAAAGGTAGAGGCCGTAGCTCAGTGGCCAACCCCTAGGACCAAAACTCAGGTGTTAGCCTTTTTAGGGACGGCAGGGTATTATACTAAGTTTGTGCCCAATTATAGCACCCTGGCCAAACCCCTTACCGACCTTACCCGTAAAAACCTTCCCCGTTAGGTCACCTGGACCCCGGAGTGTCTATCATTAACAGTTGGCCACACCCAATGAACTCGCCCAGGTTCACGTTCCATTCTAACAGGAGCCTCTCAGTGTGTAACAGGGGGGGAAGTTCAGTGCATAGTAGCTGTACAGTCAGAAAGCAGAAGCCGAGTCCCCAGGGGACGGAGATGTCCTTAGTCTCCTGTAAACCCTGTAGTGACAGCTCACAGTTCCAAGTGATGATAAGCCTCTTGTGTCTCTATCCTCAGTAACACAGCAACTGAAAAGGAGATTACATGACGGATGGTTGCCAACAGACAGACTAAAGGCAATTACCTGTTGTAATGGACCCTTGGTGACACACTTTTCAAGTCTGAATCGCTGACGGTTTTGGATTAAGTCTACCTGATATTATTTATTGCGATTAAAGTACGATATTTTAAAGAAATTCTGCAAAACGTCTGTGAGTGTACTTCTCACCATCTGCGTTGATACTGTTGGTGTTTCACAATATTGCACCATTATTTTATAATTAAGGTGTCCACTTTCTCGCGCCATTCTGCTTTTTTTTGTTATATATTTTATGTGGGCATTTGGAGAGTGCTTCAGAGGGCTGCGTTTTATGTGTGATACCATAAGTACTACCATTGTTATTTATACCTTTCTAGGGCACTTTGTTTATTTGCACAAATCACTTTGTTTTTTCATTCCAACAGCTGAAGAACGCACTGGTAAATGCTCCCATCTTGGCAGCCCCTTATCCAACTAAACATTTTCTTGTCCACACCGACGCTTCTATGTTTGGACTGGGGGCAGTACTGAGCCAAGTCGGGGCCGATGGCGGAGAACATCCCATGGCTTACATCAGTAGAAAATTGTTACCAAGAGAAGTAAGCTACGCCGCCATCGAAAAGGAATGCCTGGCCGTGGTGTGGGCCCTGAAGAAATTACAACCGTACTTGTATGGACAGCCATTTTCGTTGCTCACGGATCACAACCCGTTGGTGTGGTTGAACCGGGTGGCTGGGGACAAGGCCAAGCTGCTGCGCTGGAGTTTGGCGCTGCAGCCCTTTGACTTTATTATACAATACCGCCCGGGGAAACAGAATGGAAACGCTGACGGGTTGTCAAGACAGACTGAATTGGAAAAATGATTCGTGAGCATCCCCGGACATCCCCAAGTCGATCTGTAATAGATTTGACTGTGTATGCCGGCTTGTGGGCAAGGGTGAGCAGTGTAGCGGAACCCCTTTTTGGCTGTCTCATTCCCTTTTATTGATTGTTGGCCCTGCAGAGATTTTCCTATGCCTGGAGTACACAAAACTCTAAGTAACAGTGTATGGACTTCTATTAGACTGTGTATAGATTGTGTATAGGAAGGTGTACCCCTCCCCCGTTTCCTGTCCCATTGTACTCCAGCAGGGCGTTGTCCCAGGCACACTGCCAGACTAGTTGGAACTGGGTTGGGCTGGAAAGCCATGCTTCAGTGGGCCTAAAGGGACCTCCACAAAACTTTAAACCCCCATAACTCCTGAACCCCTGGTCCGATCTGGGTGATTTTTAGATATGTGTCGCACCCAGATCAGGGCTACCAGGGGATGTAATATTTAAAGGGGTACATCCAGAAAACCAGGGGAACTGTGTCCTGCATAATGGGATTATGTGTCACACTAAGGGGAGTGGATGTGTGGGTGGCAACTCGTGTATGATTGGTGTATTGTGTAATTACTGTAACTCCCTCCCTTGCATGGGAGAATGCTTTAAAAGAAGGTTGTGTGATTAAAAAGTTGAGTTCTACTCCTGATACTGTGTGTCGCCCAGTGATTGGGGAAAGTGATGGGATATTATTGGATTGTAATGCTGGAAATTCTCTTGGATTTATTACTTGTTCCTGCATCCTCTTAAAGTACTTGGTGGAGTTTAGCTGTGAGAAATCAGCTCTCCGCTACATGCTATAAGTACATGAAGCACAGGGAGTGAATTAGAGGCAACGTAAGTGTGTGAACACATTGACTTTGCCATCTAATTTGCAAGTTATCGCGGTGATCAAGTGATCACCGCAATCACATGGCTGGAAACCCGCTGATCAGGTCCTGGAACTTTGCCCCGGGTGCGAGGTATAGTCCTGGACCCGTTTCAAACCGACTGGCAGTGCCCACTTAGTGCACCTCCAGCTTAACTTCATGACGAGTTAACTTGTCACAAGGTCGCTAACACTGCAGCTCACATGACAGGTTAACTCTCCATAAGGTCGCAAAAGGGTTAACAATTCCAGATCTCTCGCTAAATAAGTACATCTTAATAGAATAGCTAACCTACACCGTGTTGATTAACAAAGTTAAAATAAAAGCCCACTGGGCACAGAATCAAGGAACTACCCTTGGCCACAACAAACAATAGAACTAAACTGTGTTGTCCTATAAAACATTTGACAAATATGTGTCAGCTGGGCCTTGCACAATATTTTGGTGAATTCTTGCAATAAATCAGTGCTCTGTAACAAGTATGCCATAATACTGAGCCAGGTGTGCCACAGCAAGCCCAGGTGGGGAGATCTTTGTTCAGGGAGATAGTGCAGGCAGCCAATATCCGTGTGCAGATCAGTGCAGTTTCAGCGGATTCTTCTGAATTGCCCTTTGGGAATATTTCTGAGCCAATGAGCATGATGGCAACTCTTCATATCAATATAGTTAGACAGAGCAGCAAGAAGATAAGTACTGGGGAAGGGGGCAGGAGGATGGCATATAACGAGCAAAATACTGGCATATTTAATAGCAAAATACTGGCATATTGAATGGCAAAATACTGGCATGTTGAATGGCAAAATAATAATGGCAATTTATT
The DNA here is from genome assembly GCA_036172795.1 of Pelodytes ibericus. NCBI lineage: Eukaryota > Metazoa > Chordata > Amphibia > Anura > Pelodytidae > Pelodytes > Pelodytes ibericus. Next base: position 113,800,783 of record CM069861.1, on the reverse strand, counting down.
GGGCAAATTGGCTGTGGCTTATTAATAACAAAATAATACTGGCATATTATTGGGCAAATTGGCTGTCGCTTATTAACTGCAAAATAATACTGGCATATTATTGGGCAAATTTTGGTTTATGAATGACAAAATAATACTGGCATATTATTGGGCAAATTGGCTGTGCCATATTTATGGGCATAGTAACACTGGCATATTAATGGGAAAACTGATTTATTTTAATTGGCAAAGTGATGCTGAAGCATGGTCTGTGGGGAAAAATAACATGTACTATGAGGAAAGTGACACTGGCTAGTTCTGTGGGGCAAAGTGACACTGTAGTATGTTCTGTGGGACATTGACCCTGTGGCATGCCAAATCATGTAGGTGCAATATGAGTGCAAGCCAAGTGCTGTGGGTGCAATATAGGTGCATGGCAAGGGCTGTGGGTACTGTATGGCGCTGTGTTAAGTCCTTTAGGTGCAATGTGGGTGCAGAGGAATGGAATAAAAACAAGTAATGCAATTTTTCCATTACATATGAAAATAGTTGAATATCATATTAAAAAATTAAAATAAGTATAAATGCAACTAGTTATATATAGAGAGAGAGATAGAGAGATGTCTGTGTGTAGAGATATTTATTGTTTTAGAATTGTACAATTATCACCTCGTGGGGCTCCTATGTGTGGCATATTTATTGGGCCCCATGTGTGGCTTAATTAAGGGGCTATTTTGTGTGAGCATTACTAAGGAATCTGTTTGGCATTGTATTCGAGGAAATCCAGGGGCTGACACCATGAGTTACCGCACCGGGTGACACCAACCCTGGTGACTGCAAAACGTATACCTTCTTATCATGCACTGCAATAAAGGTACTCAATGCCTATATTACAAAAATATATGTGGATATTAGAGAGTACTTACATATGGTAAGCAACATATAGCTATCTTACACTAATGATATATCACACTGAAATTACAGAGGGCAAATATTATAAGGTAGGGCAGAGGTATCAAAGTTTTTTCTGCTGTCGCCCACTTTATCAAAGATGTATGTGTGCATGGGCCGCATTCATTTTTGTGTGTATGAATGTATGTAATTAAGTATGTGTGTGTATGAGTGTGTGTTTATATATATATATATATATATATATATATATATATATATATATATATATATATATATATATATTTAGTATACACACAAGGGCTGAGAACATTTTAGCCCCGGGATCTCCTGATATTTTCAGTCATCCAAATCACTAACCGAGTGCAGGATGAAGAATAATGAATACTTTATTGAAAAAGCAGAAACTTATATAGAGTCATAATGACATAACAGACATTAGCATACAATGGGGGGGGGGGGGGGGGGGGCAGGGGGATGGAACTAACATAGTTCTCCACTAGGTCCTCCAATTAACTGGGTCTAGGAATACAATGGACATAATTACTTAACAGTAAATTCAATTAACACAGAACAATGCACGAGGGAGTAAACTATCAATCATTGTCTATGACTCCCCTGTGAAACTCACCCACTGTGCCCACCTTCCCAAATCTAGAACACATTTTTAATGCCAGGGTCCATAATGTATAGGGAGGAGACAAGCCATTATTTCTCTCCAAGAACCTTAGTGCTGGATGGGTCTGTAACAGCCTGTCTCAATATAGCATTTTTACTGCTGGAAAGATTCCTCAACTTAATGAATTCATTGGAAAAATCTATAAAAGATAACTGGTTCAGTCTTATGAATCAGGGGGTGCTAATAAGTGGCGGACTAAGACAGTGTAGGGATTTTTGGTGGCCTACCATGTGGAACAACGTAATTGCCTATGTGACTGCCTGCCAGATTTGTCCGCTACCAAAGAACTCAGACAGAAACCAGCAGGCATATTACAACCATTGTTAGTTTCTACCCGTCCATGGATTGACATCACTATAGATTTAATTGTTGAACTTCCTCCTGCACACCAACATCCTGGTTGTGGTAGAGAGATTAACTAAAATGGCGCACATCATCCCTGTCAAGAAACTCCCTGCCCCTACTGAGACCGCATCTTTATTCATTAAGGAGATTTTTCGTCTACATGGGCTCCCCGAGACCATCACTTCTGAGTCAATTCCCCTCCTGTTTTTGAAGTTCATTCTCTCTAGGACTACACGTTTAACTGAATTTATCATCAGCATTTCACCCCAGACTTACGGGCAGACAGAAGGCCCAAATCAGATCCTTGAACAGAATCTACAATGTTTTGTAACGTATTTACAGGATGGTTGGCTTCACTTATTGCCTACAGTAGAATTTGCCTACAACAATCAGGTACAACGATCCACAAGCGTTTATCCTTTCTTCTTCAACTATGTTTACCATACTGTTATGCTGCCTGGTTCACCCATATGTGGACCTGTACCAGATTCCTGTTCAGGGACCCTGCAGGTTTTATAGGGCTGATGGGCGGAGCCTTCTCAGCAGCCTCACAGACCCTGCCCCTCTGTGTCTCCCACTGGTTGCTTAGGTCAGGGGGTGATGCTGCAAATGAGGCCGCAATCCCCACCCCCTCCACAATCCCCATCCCCATACCAGGGTCACCAGCACGAGAACTCGGGGAGTAGAGCTACGGACTCCCAGAGCAACGGAGAATGTCCGCAACAGATGGGGAAGGACCTCGCTGTGTGGTTTAGTGTGTGTCAGTTTGACTCTGTGTGTGTAAGTGTGACTGTGTGTAAAAGTGTGTTTAGGTATAACTCTGTGTGTGACTTTGAATGTGTCGGTGTGTGGAAGTGTGGGTAAGTGTGTGGAAGTGTGACTGTGAGTTTAAATGGCTGCATGATAACTGGTTATGGGACGCACAACCTAACACAATGATATAGCTTTACTAGATGTATATAACCAGCTAGGACTGGCAGCAGTAGATGAGGAGAGGTCTGTTGACTTAGCAGAAAGTGCTGTAGTAAAAAATATAGGGGAATCAATAATCAATTTCCTGAGGTGGTACAATCTATTTTATTTCTCTCCATGCAGATACAGAAGCGATTTGCAAAGCAAATGATAAACAACTTTTTAAAATGCTGTTGTTTATTGTGTTTTTTTTTTTTTTTAACATGCTATCTGTCAGTGGCTGTGCTGTGTGCCAGTATACGGTAATGGCAATAAATATTCTATGATTCACTATGATTATCTTACATTTGCTTCATGCGTTTTGATAATATATCTTTAGTGTTTACTGTGACAGCTGTTACATATCCCAGCTATGATAAGAAGCTCAGCTTAGACATTATTATCTCCTTGTTATTCTGTGTGACTATGTGTCAGGCTGGCACCATATGGTAAATAGCGATAATAATGTGCTTCTTTGTGAAGTACAAGGCCAACTTCCAACTCATAAAATGATAACATGAAAATGAGGAGGTAGCATCTTACTTACAAGCTACAGCTCCCACTAACTCATAGCTCCAAGGACATGTGAGAGATGATCGAATCAGATGCTTTACATTCAAATTCACTGTGCTATCTAGACTGAATATAGATTGTAATGACCCACCAGAAATGCATGTGACAGTCATCAGACCATGGAAAATGATGAGTACACATTGATAGGATGGTGGATGTCATCATTTACTTTACAGGTTTTTTTTTTTTTTTTAAGATTAGCTCATAAGCTAAATCATAAGAGTTCAAATGTGGGCGGTGCACTCCTTGATACAATGGCTTCCTTTTAAAAAGAGCAAGGCCAAGTCTAATAGAGCAGCAGGAGCAGTCCATTGCTTTCCATGGTGATTGCTGTACTTTTAGATACCACAGATACAACTGTAATGGACGGAAATATCAAGTAATTGTCAAACATTAGCAGAAGGACTAGCAACACATCCTTCCACAATACAAAGCACCATAACTACCATGGTACAACTTTAATAAAAAGAAAACCCACAAGCCAAGAGTGGAATCTTTACACCAAGGATCTCTGACATATGCATACTGCTTGTTATGGTTAGGTCAGATAAAGGGGCATACCTAGAGAGATTTAGCATCTTGGGAGGACCCTGTATTTGGCACCCCTCCCACCCCCTATTATAAAATGTAAAAAAATAAATAAACACCCACACTTTTTTATTTTTTCAAGAATATTTATTGAAAAAAGACTCACACCTACACACACAGCCACACTTATACACAGAGACTCACACTTACATGCATAGACTCACACTTACAATTACATACTCTAATTTATGTCAGTCTGTGTGTAAGTGTGACTGTGTGTGTAAGTGTGTGACTCTTTGTTTGTGCAAGAGTGACTCTGTGTGGCACACACACAGTCACGCCAACACACACACACAGTCACAACTACACACACAGAGTCACACTTATGTACACGTACACAGAGTCACACTTAAACCCATTGAGTCACATTTACACACTTTTTTTATATACTATATATCTTTATTAGGTTATAAGCTTATCTTCTAAATATTACATCTTTCAAAATCTGTATACTTATTATTAATAAGATGTCCTAGATATCTGAATAATAAATTTTATAAATTATTATAAGTTTCCTCTGTAATGTCATTTCTATCATTTAGTTTTGTTCTAAATTCATGGTATGTTTAGATGGTATTATTCGCACATTTACACACACACACAGTCACACTTACACACATATAGTCCAATTTAAACACACAGTAACACTTACATACTCACACTTACACACACAGTCACACTGACACACACAGAGTCACACTTACATACTCCTCACACTTACACACACACAGTCATTTACAGTCATATCTACACACACCCAAACACACAGACTCACTTAAACACATATAGTCAAACTTAAACACACAGTAACACTTACATACTCACACTTACACACACAGTCACACTGACACACAGAGAGTCACACTTACATACTCCTCACACTTACACACACAGTCTTTAACAGTCATATCTACACACACACACACAAACACACAGACTCACACTTACACACACAGAGTCACACACTTACATAGAGTCACACTTACACACACAGACTCACACTTACACACACACACAGAATCACACAGACTCACACTTACGCACACAGACTCACACCTACACACACAGACACACTTACAAACACACAGAGTCACACACTTACACAAAGAATCACAATTGAAAAAGTGAAAAAGAAGGCGCTTAATAAATAAAGTGAATATAATATTACACAAAATTCAGTATTTATAAACAATGATATAGTGAAAGTGTTTGACATGCTGCAAACACTAGTGCTGTTACCAAAACAACAGATATGGAAAAGTATGAAAAAGTAGTGTTGCGTAATATTATATAAAAAGCAGTATGGATCTCAAGGGCATATGAAAAGCACACAAACAGAGAAAAAGAGCAATGTGTAAGACTGTATAATGACCAGGATTATTTCTTAGACCCCCCTGGAATTTCACTCAGTGGGTCATAGCCCTTATACTGGCTCAAGTGCAGGCGTGTTTTGGGACTCAAAGTCCTAATGGATTCAGCCTCAACGTGTAACATCAACGATATTAAAGAACTTCAATTCTCATCCAACCAATTAGGTTAATAAGCAACAGTGCTGTGGAGGGAATAGGAGAGGCAGACCATAGTGTACCAAAATAAAAAGCAATATTTATTCCCCCCCCCCCTCCCCCCCACAGGTTAGTCTTACATATAAAAATGTTAAAAAGAGTTTATAAAATTGTGCAGACAACTTGCTGGGCTGTCCTCACCAAGCGAGCGCGTCAATGCGAGTTCATCAGTAGTTTGGGCGTCCTCTTGATAATTCCGTGCTGGGCCAGTTCAGTTCCGGATACGCCTCATTCAGCCGTCCAATCACAGACGAGGAGCAAGCGGATCGGAGAATGAGGTAAAGAATCTTCACACTAGAAAGAAGAAAAAAAAATAGTGAAAAGTATGGTGTCTAAACTAGTGGTAAGCATGGAAGCAAACAATATGCAAGAGAGTGGTAATCACATAAGCAAAATGCAAGAACAATACAGGTGTAACTTAAGCTCAGCAACAATTACGAGACATGCACAGCACAGCATACAAATTTATTTTTCATAATACATAAAAAATTTAAAATTAAACACATCAGCAAAAACTAAAAAGGAGCCGATGAGATAAAGCAAAAGTACCAAAAAAACAGAAGTGGAGTCCACACCAAGAATAAGGAAGGGTGGGAAAAATTTGCCTCCTAAATTTTAATAAAATGTAGATTATTCGGTCATTAACACTAGAATAATCAATCCCTTATTTTATATCAAGACAGGAGGCGTCATACTGTGCTATTTTAACACCCGAAAGAAGCCACCACCCCACGGACCTGATGGACCCCGAAGGAGACGTCAATACCAGCCAGATCAAGGAGCCATCTAATCCAGCGAGCAATGGTAGGACAAGACACCAGACGGTGGGGGCGGACATAAGAGATCAAAAGAGGTCCTGAAGGGGAGTGAGGTGGAATAGTGAGATGTACGTATTGGCGCAACACAAAACGATGTTCTATTGGGAAAGTATAGATAGAAGACAGATGATGAGAGCATCTTAGTACAACGGGAAATGGAAAAAACGAACACCCTCAGGTGTGAAGACCAGAGCATGGAAGTCGAAGGCCGTAACATCAGAAGGAAACCAAACAGAGAAAAAGAGATAATTTAGCAGAAAGTTGTCTAAGAGTGAGATCCGAGTTGGAAAGCCAAGCTTCCAAATAAGAAAAAACAAGAGAAACGTCCCAGAATTGGGAATATCGAGGAGCAGGGGGCCTGGCCAATCTAATACCGCGCAGAAGTCTACAGACAGAAGGATGTCTGCCCATGAAGGAGTTATCGACTGGGGAATGAGCTGCAGAAATAGCAGTGAGAAAATGGTTTTTGGTACGGTAGGATTTGCCCTGGTCAAAGAACGATGATAAGCAATTCATGACATGAGAATAGAAGGGATCAATATCCCTTTCCATACGCCAGTTAGTCCACATGCGTCAAGAAGAGCGGTAGGAGAGCCGAGTTCCAGGAGCCCAGGAATCCCATAATAAGCCTTTAGCCATAAGCAAAAGTCCAGAGACATCCCAGGATGAAACGGTCCAGGCCACGAGTTAAAGATGATCCTGAAGGGACCTCGGGGAAGGTCAAAAGACCGAGGAACAAGTAGAGGGAAGTCTATTGACAACTCCAACAGGTTGGGATACTAAGGTTGTGCCCTCCAAAGAGGAGAAATCAAGAGTATTGTGGCTCCTAGAGCTCTGAGTTTCTGATAAGTTCGAGGTATCAGTGAGAATTGAGGAAAGACATATGCTCCCGACATTGGCCACTGTTGGAGGAAAGCATTGACTGCATGGCAAGAAGGGTCCGGGAGCCAGCTGAAAAAGGCATCAGTCTGACGGTACAAGTGGGGCGCAAAGATCTTGGATCGGGAACCGCAGCCTTCGCAAAGGAGCCTGCGATCAACTCAAGGCAGTTTATATGAAGAGTCCATTCTGAAGGTGTGCAAAGCCCTCCTGTGGAGAGATCTGAGCCCATGGCACCCCATCCTGAAACGTTGGCATCTAATTCTAGAACAAAATTTGGAACTGAACCAAAACTCGCCTTCCTGTTCCATGCTTCCATATTGTGAAGCCACCAATTCATTTCCATGCAGACTTCCTCCATGAGAGAAATCGTATGAAGCGGATCTGCGCAGGTAAAAGACCTTGAGGCATTGCAGTGCCCTGTAATGTAAAGGGCCTGGGAAGATGGCCTGAACGGAGGCTGAAAGGAGGCCGATGACTCTGGCCAAGTCGCGAAGAAGTATACAGGGTGAGAATATATCTTTGTTGATACCCTTTCTTTTGGAATCCCGGAAACTGAATAGAATTTGAATGAGTGAGGTAGTCCTCTTTGTGTTTCGTCGAAGGGTCTGAGGATCTTGAGCCATGATCAGAATGTCGTTGAGGTAGACAATGGATCTGACGCCTTGAGAATGGAAGAGGGCCGTAACTGGTTTCATCAGTTTCGTAAAACACCACGGGGCGGAGGAGAGGCTGAATGGAAGGCAGGTAAATTGCCATAGGGTGTGTTGCCAAACAAACTGTACGTAACGGTGATGGAAAGGAGCTATTGGAACTGTTAGATAGGCATCTTTGAGATTGAAATGGGAGAACCAATCTCCCTTTCAGAGGATGTCGCGTAATAGATATATCCCTTCCATTTTGAAGACGTTGCTGAGGAATGGTGGGCAAAGGCTCGATAACACCCTTGTCTATGATTTTACAAGGCTCGGTCCATAAGGTTGCATCTTCGGTTAGAGACATCGAATGTGGCCGAGGAGGTGTTGTGGTGAAAATGGCTCCGTCAAAAAGTCTTTGAGAAAACCAGAGAATGTCTAAAGGATCCAAGAATCCTGAGTTAATTGAGACTACTGAGGGACAAAATGGGTTAGACGGCCTGCAATAGGAACATGTAAATAAGGAAGGCTGATTAACCAAAGGGAAGCAGACCCGCTTCCTTTGATTGGACCTCTGCCAGGGAAAAGCTCGGTGAGGCGTGGCCTGTAGCCAGTGATGGCCTGTCTGCCAGTGGCAAGGCCTCTATGGCGACCCTCTCTCCTATGAAAATTATGGGAACGGAACACTCTACGTAGGAAAGACGGGGCCTTAGTGAGTGAGGTGAAAATAGAGACATTTTTATTAATGTCTTTAATAAACTTGTTACAAAAAAGGAGGCTGATAGCCTCGGGGCCCAATTCTCTACAGCTTAACTGCTCAAGCTTGCCATCTATCTTATTAAGGATGGCTTTGCATCGCTCAGTGGACAAAGCCACATTCGCATTGACCAATAGGCAAAGGGATATCTCTGTGCCCATTCGGGCACTAGGCATGGGTCAACAGAATTGTCAGATGGGGCATCCTCGGCAAGTATAAAAATTTGAATAAGTGGCCCGGCTATATCTAGTAACTTATCTTGAATGGCTTTAAGGCCTTTTTCAATGCCTTTGTGGGGATCCTTACCGGATATAGCAAGAAAAGTGAACAAAATGGGGTCAAATTCAGGTGTGATAGCAACCTTGTCAGGGATATGGGGCGAGGGCATTCGGCTCTAAGCTTATTTCTGACCTCCTTATCAAGGGACCTACGGAGCCACATTTTGCAAAATTCAGCCCATTCAGCTGAGCGAGGGTGTTTAATTGGGTCAAAAAAAGGGTTGGCCCTGAGAGTCCAAATGGGTTTCGGAGGATTGATCTGGCTCTGAATTGGCATTTGGGACTGATCAATAACAGTCCCCACAACGTATTTGGAGGGAGCAGTAGCTCCGTTATTACAGGTAACATCATCATCAGAATAGTCAGCGTTATACTCATTCACGATCTGTAGACCATGAGAGGTATAACCCTCCAGGTCATGAAGATGTGGTAGGGAAGAATGCACCAATCGGGGCATCTTAGCCAGCACCTTGCCTTTACCAATTGAAACGCTGTTGCCCTTCCAAGGACGTTTGCAGGGGGCATTCTCATGGTCAGATGGCTCAAGAGACTCTTCAGAGTCAGAGGGGCGATGCAAAGTCGCCGTGGGAGTGGGGTCAGACTGTTCCTGTAGGGCGGCTAGGGCCTTAGGTATGGATTTAGTAATAGCAGAAAACAGCCAGGCTTTAATTTCGGCTGAAATAGTACCGTCCGGTAGGTCAGCCATATTATCAATTTATTAATTGTTAGAATTGAGTATTATAGATAATTCAGTTGGGTCAGCCAATTTATTATATATATACAGCTATAAGAAAAAAACTGTAACTGGGTTTCACCCGGGATCAGAAGGGGGACAACCAAACTGAAGATACGTGGGAAATTACCCAGAGGTATGGTTCTAATATTCAACGTGGGATTTAGCCACAGAATAATTGAAAGTGGGGTTAACCACAATAAACATGTATGAAAAACTGTAAAGAGGTGGGGATTGATAATAAATGAGTAACATAAATTAAAGCCGAGAAAATAAAAATGGTGGGGGTCACCCACTGAGAATATTTTAGTGAGGGTCACTCACATTTTATATAGATGCAAGCACTAGATGACTGGCTAATTAAAATAATTTGTAAGAATAGTCAGTCAAAAAAAGGGGACAAGAAAAATTAGGTCATTACATTTTCCAAATTTTTATATAGATGTACAATAACAGTAAAGAGAAGAAAAGGAGGTAAAAAAATACAGGTAAAAAGTTACAAAAGACTTTAATTAAGAATCAAAGAAAAAAAGGAAAAGACTGTGAAATTAAAGAGACTTAAATTGGCAAGAAAACAATAATGTATACTGAAAAGACATTAAAAGAAGTTGAAATCGACAAATTCGGAACAAACAACCAAACGGGGAAAGTGGCGGGAACTTCGTCAAGAAGTGAGGTGAAGTACCGAAAATGTCTGCCGCAAGTGTAGGAAGGGGCGGAGGGATGAAACGCTATAGGACCCTTTATTTGTTGTATTTAGATATTGCGATTGCACATAGGCACAGCCCATATTAAAGAAGGAACAAAAGGAGAGGTGAAGATAGAAAGCCTGCAAAGGTGGATCCAGGGAGGGGGCGGAGCTAACCGGCACAGCGGTGTAGCTCCGCCACCACCCTGTGAAGCAGAGCAGAGTCTGCTTTACGGGGAGCCATGGGCAGCAAGAGAAAGTGCTGCTCGGCTCCCCATGCTTAATGCAGGCATGGGGAGCCGAGCAGCACTTTCTCTTGCTGTCCGCAGCTCCCTGTGAAGCAGACGCTGCTCTGCTTCACAGGGTGGGGGAGGAGCTACACCACTGAGCCGGTTAGCTCCGCCCCCTCCCCGGATCCAGCAGAGCATACCGAGCAGAGGGCTGGTGAGGGGGGATCTTTTGATCCACGGGCTGACCAGGGAAGGACGGCCAATACATAAAATCTGAAAACAGAAAAAAAGCAAACATTTTTAACATAGAAAAGATCAAGGTAGTAATAAAGGAAAAAACAACCAAGGTGGCAACCCTAGTCAGACCTCTATTTGAGGTCTGATTAGAAGTTGACCTTGAACATAAAATGAGGGGACTTTTTTAGAGCACTTGTTCTTTCCTTCCTCCCATCTGACATACCTGACACACCACTAGGAATGATCAACTGTTGCCGGACCATGTTCAGTGAATCAGTAGCTTCAAAATTATTTGTGCAAAGGCTATGGCATATCTTTTGAAAAGTACCATTCAAAAATTATATAAAAAGCAGAAGAAATGTTTTTTTCATATATAAAAATTTTAAGTTTGGGGTTTAGTCCTTCTTTAATTCATTATTCACTTCATGTAGTCAGTGCATTTTTAATAATTTAGCGTAAAAACTAAATGTGCTGAATGGTATGGTGTTTACAGCCTAAGGTTGAACTTTGTTCTCATTAAATAAGCATAAACCTCAATGACAGAAAGGAAATGCAGTATTATCACCTCCAGTATAGAGACATAATCACAGTGCACTTTTCTGTCTGACAATGGAACTGGTCTACATTAATCCATTTTATAGCCTTTAGCCAACCACTGGATAACAGAACAGATTATTGCAAAAAGGAAAATACTTGGTTAGGTCAATAGGAACAACAGTGAAGTGAAATAAAAGAGGATATGGATTAGCTAGATGGCTGGGAGATAGAACTAAGGATTAGGCAAGGTATTAAAAAAAGGTATTAAAAAAGTGTGAGTGGAAGGCAGGGGGAAAAGGTTGAAATTAAGAATGTGGGCAATGATGAAATTAAATAGATATGAGTTGTTGATTAGAGAATGAGTATATAGAAGTGGGAATTATCTCTCATCGAACTCACGGTATAAGTGTATTATGAACCACATAGTTATAGAAACTTAAATTATACTCATACAAGCCACTTTGCAATGCAGCATCAAAGTTTCAGAATAATTGATCATTTATTTGTAATTGCGATTTAATGTGTCCATGCTGAGAGTTGTGTGGATGAGCATGTGCACACAACGCATAATTTGATTCTATTTGCTGGCAATTTTGCTAAGTTGATCATGATTGTTGATTTTTTACTATAGTAGTGTTCAGGGCCGGCCTTAAGTGTTCCGGCGCCCTGTGCGGGCTTCCCCCGTGGCACCCCCCCCCCCACGTCTCTTTCACCCCCCTATGTATGTGTCTCTCTCCCTTCCCATGTTTGTCCCTTTCCTCTTCCTTGCCATGTCTATCTCTCTCTCCCTCTATTCTGTCTCTCTCCCACCGTACTCTGTTCTGTCTATCTCACCCCGTCCCATGTTCTGTCTCTCTCCCCCCGTCCCCTGTTCTGTCTCTCTCCCCCCGTCCCCTGTTCTGTCTCTCTCCCCCCGTCCCCTGTTCTGTCTCTCTCCCCCGTCCCCTCTTCTGTCTCTCTCCCCCTGTTCTGTCCCCCCTCCCCCTGTTCTGTCCCCCCTCCCCCTGTTCTGTCTCTCCCCCCCCCCTGTGCTGTCTCTCTCTCTCCCCCCTCCCCCTGTTATCTCTCTCTCCCCCCAGTTCTGTCTCTCCCCCCGGTTCTGTCTGTCTCTCTCTCTCTCACCCCTCCCCTGTTCTGTCTCTCCCCCATCCATTGTTCTGTCTCTCTCTCCCCCCTCCCCCTGTTCTCTCCCCCTTGCTCCTGTTCTGTCTGTCTGTCTGTCTCTCTCTCTCTCCCCTCCCCCTGTTCTGTCTCTCCCCCCTAACCCCTGTTCTGCCTCTCTCCCCCCCCCCCTTCCCCTACCTTTGCCTGCAAAGGTGTATCCAGGGAGGGGGCGGAGCTAACCGGCACAGCGGTGTAGCTCCGCCACCACCCTGTGAAGCAGAGCAGAGTCTGCTTTACGGGGAGCCATGGGCAGCAAGAGCAAGTGCTGCTCGGCTCCCCATGCTTAATGCAGGCATGGGGAGCCGAGCAGCACTTTCTCTTGCTGTCCGCAGCTCCCTGTGAAGCAGACGCTGCTCTGCTTCACAGGGTGGGGGCGGAGCTACACCACTGAGCCGGTTAGCTCCGCCCCCTCCCCTGATCCAGCAGAGCATGCCGAGCAGAGGGCTGGTGAGGGGGGATCTTTTGATCTCCCCCATCCAGTGCCTCTACCGGCTTTTTTTTTTTTTTAACGGTGGGAGGGCGCCCCCTGGGATGTTGCACACCCCTAAGGTCGCACACCCCTAAGGCCGGCCCTGGTAGTGTTAGATTTACCATCTGTACAGTTACTATTGTAAAGGAACAAAAGTGTAGAACACACTGCGCCAAAGTGTGACTGGTGTAGCAGCAACAAAATCAACCAGTGTTTCCCTACTGGTGCAGAAAGACAAACATATACAAAAGTGAAAATGTGCGCTAACCAAACACTAAATACAGGGATTACCCTTGAATGTGTGGTAATCCTCTCTGTGTAATAACCGAGACTATCCTAAATCCAGGGCAATCCTCTCATATAAATACAAAGGGAAAAAATACAAACAATATAGTGTAATATTTCCAAAAAGAAGTAGTGTATAAAAAGTGAATATATGGTCACATATTCCTGAGCAGAATTCTGCTCAGTTAAACGAGCATCACAGGAGCCCCACGAAGGGTCAAAGATTCCACAGTCACAGGAAGGCTTTCAGCAATATGAGAAAACACAGGGAGAGACTCTCAAGATGGGTACATTTATTCAGTATAAAAAAACATAGAATCTTACATTAAAAACAGGCAAGGTCCAGTATGAAAGTGCAAGTAGTGCAAGTCCTCATCAAATGTGTCCCAAAAAGTCCACAAGGTTCCTCCACACAACGCGTTTCGCATGGCTTGTAAGGTTTTTTCAAGTATAGTTTCTCATCTGTGCTGTTCCAAATCTCCCGCCTTGCGCAACTACTGGGTGTAGGGAAGGGTGATGGGAAGGGGAAAAACGAGCATTAGATATGTGCTATTCATTATAAAGAACACGCACTTTGCAGGCTATATACTTTACTCAAGCCTTATTATATGCTGTTAACCCCCTCAGCATCTTCATTAAAGCATTAAAAACATTCCAACAAATAAATAACAGAGCAGGTCTCACAATTCATAAAATCTTCAATTTTCCCTGTTACCCTAGATGTAAAGGTACTGGTCTTTTTTTGTTGTTCCTTTTTTGTTTGCCTGCATGCATGGCAATTATTACACCTATAAAATCCTGGGTTTTGGGTTAAAAAGGTGCTTTTAGTCTTTATTTATTTTTTAGTTTAACTTTTTGTAACACATCTCCGTATATTAGGGCCCCCTCTGAAGACTATTTTCGGTTTCTCGTGTAAAATTTCTCTGAGAAGGTCATCTTTTTGTAAAATAGGCCAATGTTTTTGAATAATTCTTTTTAGCTGGTAATTTTTATTGTTATAGTCCAGAATTATGGGGAGTGAGGATTCCTTATTCGCTTCTTTCTTTTTTGTTTTATATGTAAGGAGAGATTCCCTGTTAATAAGACCTACTTCCTCTATAGCTTTATCAATCCTTCCTTCAGGACAATCTCTCATCATAAGTCTTTCTTTAAGGATACATAGTTGTTCCTCACATACTGCATCCTCCGTGCAATTCCTTTTTAATCTTAAAGCTTGACTCTTCGGAATATTATCCAGCCACGGAAGGTAATGTCCACTATCGTGCCCAATAAAGCTGTTAACATCTACATTTTTAAAATAGGTTTTAGACTTAATCTCATTATTCTCTAAATATATTACTACTAGGTCTAGAAAGTGGACACTACGGCGGTCATATTCCGAATTCAGCTTTATTCCCCAGTCGTTAGTGTTTAGGTACTCAAGGAATTTCTTTAATTGCAGTTCATTCCCTTTTCATATGATGAACAAGTCATCAATATAGCGATGACTATTTTTGCTTATGCTATTAATTATTCATTGTATATGTAAGTATTTGCTGCTTTTGTGTATTTCTGTTTATGTGATGCATTATATAGAATATATTTTTTTATATAATTTTTTTTCTAATAAATTTTTGTAATTTTGTAACATTGCATTTCTGGTTTCTGTGTGCTCCTCCTACTCCTTTTTTTTTGGTATATACTATTATTGGGGTATTGCTGTATGGACTCCCCTTGGGGTGATGCACCTGTTTGCTATTACTAATACTATTTTGGTGTGCTTCTCTGATCATTTTTTTTTTTACTAATGAAAATATTCCTTAACTGAGAGGGTAGTGGATGAATGGGATAGCCTTTCAGTAGAAGTGGTAGAGGTTAATATAGAGAAGGAGTATAAGCATAAGGCTATTCTAGATATAAGATGAGGCCAGGGATTAATGGAAGTATTACTTTCTGAGAGGGTAGTGTATGCATGGAATAACCTTCCAGTAGAAGTGGTAGAGGTAGACACAGTGAAGGAGTTTAAGCATGCATGGGATAGGCATAAAGCTACCCTAGATATAAGATAAGGCCAGGCACTAAAGAAAGTATTACTTTACTGAGAGGGTAGTGGGGGCCTGGTGCTTTCTAGTTACGCCTCTGTGCCAAATACTGCAAATTCAGAGAAAACATTTTATTTTATTATAAATAATTGTCCATGGGCTGCCTGCTGAAATGGATATTTCTCCAGCTACAAACAAGATAATGTTTAAAATGATACAAAACATATCACACACGATTTTGTACTGCAGTACAGAAATAACTCTTGGCCCGTCTTCTCCTCTGAACCTATCAGTAAAATAACTTTTGTACATTGGGCTAACTGCCCAGAAATATTATGATACGGACAGTAGCATGATCTATCACTGCTATTTTTAAATATGTGAGATAAAAGGTTTGCTCCATTGATTGTACAACACTAGTGTTGAGCGAACCCCGAACCGCAAAGTTCGGGTTCGTACCGAACACTAAGATTTTTGATAAAAAAAATTTTTATACTTACCATTTGAGGTCTTCTTTCTTTATTCTTCTTTTTTCTTTTTTCAGCCCCAAAAAAGGCCAAATAAAAAACCATAATAGAATGTGCAAAAAGTGTGGTGTATTGTGCTGCTCATTTTGATGTAAGAAAAACAAATCTGTTTCTTATTAGCAAAAAAACAATTTAAAGGGGAAAAAAACTAGCGCAAGGGTTAATCAAACAATTATAAACAATTTTGTGATACAGGTCTATGAGACTTTAGTGCAAAGATACGTGCAAATAAACAATGTATAACCGAAAAATAAAAAATATATAGAGAAAAAAATATATAGAGAGAAAAAAATCAAATGAGTGGAATACTTATATAATCACTGTTGCTTAAAGGATTCGATTGGTTGTGTGTTTCTCAAAAAGAAGAAAAAATAAAAATAATAGTGCTTTTCGTCTGCCAAATTGATATGCTTGATTAGTGTGTAAAAATAATACTCATGAATTTAAGAGCAGTATACTGCTCTTTTTTATAGGCACCTATGGAGATCCCTGGCAGTGTATAGGGAATGATGAGATCAGCTGGTCTGCAGAGTAGCTCCCCCGAAGTAATACATCTCAGAAAGCATTTATGTATATGAAAAGGAAAATGCCACCATAGTAAAGTACTGTATAAACAAAATACTTTAATTTAAGAGACAAAAATCAAGGCTTACTTAAAAGTTTGTGAGTACAATCACGTAACTCACAGAAAACGCTTTTGTTAAAAGGCATGTAGCTCTGCTTACGGCGAATAGAGGACCATGAAGCATAGAAGGCACCTGGTATTCGAAAAACCGCCGCATGAATCAGCTGTTCGCAAGAGGTCTTCACGGCAGATAGAATACAAAGTATCACGGAGAGGAGGGGGCATGTCACAGACGCGTTTCGCCAGGCTTGGCTTCCTCAGGTGCATGCCTCCCTCCTCTTGACTAGCTGCTTATATTCATGTCTTGTGGGCACACCTCCTCTCCGTGTTGATCCTCGATTGGTTATCAAGTTATTTTCTCCACATGGCTAATTATACAGATTGAACACTCGTTTCCTCTTGTGTATAAGGCAACAAAAATTGATAATAGTAATAGTGAGCAAACAGAGACAATAATATATTATGTTAAAAAGCAACATATGAAAACGAAAATGTATTTTGTTAAAAAACGGCATCTAAGAGTTTTAAAGGTACATACAACATTGTTTAAAAGTGGCACAATTTTTCTTTTAATACATTGTTATTTACAGAAAAAGTCAAATGCATTATATTGCAATTACATAGGGGAAAATAAAATATTTTTACATAAAAAACCATACAGGTATATTCAACTTACTGATCTCCAGTGTATGTCAGAGTATTTTAATGGTAGAATCTCATTTAGTGTGTAAATATGTATGTGTAGTCGGTATATTATCTTATGATTGCATGCATATATGGAGCTCAATTTATTATTATTTACCAGAAAAGAAGAAATAGAAGTGGAAGGGAAAAAGAAAAGAGAAAAGAAAACCAGGAAAAAGGAGGAGAGCAAGGAAAGAAGTTCATAAAGGGACACTTGTGTTGATGAATTTTACAAAAAATTAAACAGATCAAATTCTATGTTTAAACCTAACGGGGCAAGGGTTTTAAATTTATAAACCCACTTCATCTCAATTTGGCCTATTTTTCTGATAAAGTCTTCTCCCCGCCAATGTTTTTTTAAAAGTACTATCCCCATAAATTGTAATTGTCCAGGGTCTGCTTGGTGATGTGTGGTGAAGTGTGAGGATACGCTGTGTTCCATATATTTCTTTCTTATATTGTTCATATGTTCCCCTATTCTCTTATGTAGTGGGCGGGTAGTTCTACCTACATAATGTAGACCGCATGGGCAAGTTAATACATATACGACGTTATTCGATTTGCATGTTATTAGTGATTTAATTTCATATTCTTTCGAATCATGATGAGAACCAAATTTTGAGACCTGTATCCCAAAATTGTTTATAATTGTTTGATTAACCCTTGCGCTCCTTTGTTTAAACCATAATACGTGCCGCAAAAAAAAAAACGAGCGCAAAAAAAAATCCACGGGTGAAAAATAACCCATTTTCTTTTTTCTTTCTTCAGCCCCAAAAAAGGCCAAATCAAAATCCATAATACGCGCCGCAACAGTTAAAAAAAAAAAAAAACCAGAGCGCCAAAAAAAATAAAAATCCACGGGTGTAAAAAAAAATCCAACTTCGCCCATGGAGGGCTTCCTGCAGACTAGTTTAAAAAAAACTTTCCCACGCTGTGTAAAATGACACAGAGCACTCTGATTGGTTGGATTGAAATCCAACCAATCAGAGAGCTAGCCATTTTAAACAGAGTGGGAAAATTCAAAAGAACTTTCCGACGCTGTGTAAAATGACACAAAGCACTTCGATTGGTTGGATTAAAATCCAACCAATCAGAGTGCTCTGAGCTTAATTGCAGGGCGGGGGAAGGCTTTATAAGCCTTCCCCCGCCCTGCAGAGCTCAGTCTGCACGGGGCCCTCCATGGGCGAAGTTGTATTCTTTTTTCCCAAACCCCCTAAACAAAAATGCAGCATATCAAATATTTTTATACACTTTTATCAATATTATTTTAATCACACTTTTGGGTTTACATCTACACCACTAAAATTTGACTTTCTATGTTCCTATCTGTTTGATTTCAACAAAATGATGTCCATGAGCTTCTACAGCATAGGTAAGGGATGGATTTCGGATGATTTTGACTCTTTCAATCAAATTCTCCAACCTTATTCTATTGAAGTGAGGCCATTTTCGTCCATTTATTTTCACTTTAATTTTATTTTTATTTTACTTTTATTTCAGTTTATTTTGTTTCATATTATGTTATTTCTCTCCTTTTCTTTTACTTTGACGTTCCCCTGTAATATTGTGTACATTGTGTGTGGTCTCAAATTTGCTTGCATTGTTACTTTTTAGACCTGCTTTGCCTTTACTTATTAGCAACATGTTTGCACATTCTTTAACCATTTGTTTATTCAATTATATGTGTTCCACTGCTCGTACATATTGCTACTTTTAGCTATTTAAATCTTATACCAGGATTCACCAGTATACACTTTTTTACATGTATTTTTTCCTTTTATTGTTATGATTGTTTGGTGCAATTGTTAAATTGGTCACACCTTGTTAAATCAGGGTACTATATATATATATTTTACGTTTTCAACATTCCGAGCAGCCCGTTTAAGTGTTTTCTCCATTTTCGTCCATTGCTGCATTCATTTCACAATTCAATTCGTATGAATGAACATTTCCCCTATGTTCATTCAATACATAGTATAAGGTTGGGGAATTCCAATTTCAACAGTTCAATAGCATAAGGTAGGGAATGAATGAAATTCGAATGAAATTCGGATGAATTCAACTCTTTCAACAGAATTCTCCAATAGGTGAATTATTTCCCATCCATAAGAATGAATGTAACGAAACAATAATGAACGAATTTCGTCTGAAACTAATGCAGCAATGGACGAAAACGAAACAAAAATTTTCGTTTTGCCCATCTCTAGTCTTTTCCTTGCCTCAAAAACCTCCTCTCTATCATGTCAGTAAGTTTGCTCTGTCAACCCCTTTTCCTAGCATTCTATGAGCGTCATCCAAAATCCTTCTGCAAGCAGACAGAAGTGAGCTTCTGTCTGTATGGAAGATGTAGGAAGGCCTATATCTCCCAGAAAAAAGCTTCCACCGAAGAGACTGGCAGGAGAACATAATAGTCCAAGAACAGCTGGAAGTCCAGAGTCTGACAGCCCATCCCTCATTCGGAGCCTTCCTCTTTTATACATTCTATTTCCAGCTACCTTTGTTGTGTTATGGACCATACCTCACCCCATTTTTTTCTACAAGCTGCCCACAAACCTTTTTATAATATTTTGTTTTGGAGCTGGGAGTTGACCTGCCGAGCCTATGCCTAGGGTAATATGCTGTGTGAGTATGTCTAAGAATTAAATTGCAAAAAGCACAATAAAAATCCTCACACATTTGGGTCTCAGTATCAGACACAGGCTATCATGAAAGAGACAGGGGGAGGTAAGTACCAATTGCAGCACCCAGTATTTAATGATATTACACTCCATCAGCCATGATTATGTGTAGATCAGAGGCCTGCTCAGCTGGCCTCGGTGCTGAAGCTTTAATCAAGTAACCAGGCAGCATGGCCATTTCTACATTACAAACCATGGAAGTAATTTAACCAAACAGCATGCAATATGCGGCACTGAAAACAAATATTATACAACAATTGATATCGCTTCCATCTCCTAATCCTGTTACAGTCTGACACTTAAACTGGAAATGTATTGCTTATTTGTTTGTTAACCATGAGTTGCAACGTGATAATGCTCTATTACTGGATCCTGCCTGGTTCCCAAGCACCACTCCCATCTGAAAAATGGCCTAAAATCAGATAATTATACAAATTATTACAATGTGATAATGTCTTCTAGATAGGTTTAATTTACTGACAAGTATCAGGTTTGCAGAGCAGACATATAATAATACCAGTTGAAGGCAGTGGTGTATCTTGATTTTGTGCTGCCCTAGGCAGACAAAATCCGGGCACCCCCCTACCCAAGCTGTCTTCCATCACACACACTCTGACTCCCATCACACTCAGTCACACACACTGTCTCCCATCTCACACACACTGTCTCCCATCACACACACTCTGACTCCCATCAGCACTTACCTTTCCCTAGTGGCAGGCAGCATGGTCTTCCCCATGCTGCCTGTTCGGCTTCCCGGCGATTGTGCCGACAGGTCACGTGACCGGGCGCGCGTATGACGTCAGCGCGCCCGTCACGTGACTGTCGGCACTTCCGTGTCACACTGCACGGGGAGCCGAACAGGCAGCACGGAGGTTTCTCTGTGCTGCCTGTTCGGCTCCCCGTGCAGCCTGGCAGGCAGAGCGATGGTGAGGGGGGAATCTACCGATCCCCTCTCACCTCCGTCTCTGCCTGCAAGCGCGGTCTATTTTTTTTTTTTAAAGGGCCGGATTTTGTTTTACATTTTTTTTTTCAGTGCTGGCCTAGGATGAATACAGCACTGGGTGAATGATAACTATACTTGCAGTGTGTGTGCATACATATATTACACAGGAGTCTGTACAGAGCAGACATATAATAATACCAGGTGAATGATAACTATACTTGCAATGTGTGCATACATATATTACACAGGAGTCTGTACAGAGCAGGCATATAATAATACCAGGTGAATGATAACTATACTTGCAATGTGTGCATACATATATTACACAGGAGCCTGTACAGAGCACACATATAATAATACCAGGTGAATGATAACTGTACTTGCAATGTGTGCATACATATATTACACAGGAGTCTATACAGAGCAGACATATAATAATACCAGGTGAATAATAACTATACTTGCAATGTGTGCATACGTATATTACACAGGAGTCTGTACAGAGCACACATCTGACACCAGTTGTACAGCTAGTTTTGCCAGATCAGTCAGTTTTGTTTTCTTTCTTTGACACATATATAACTTTTACCTACTCTCCTGTATAATGTGGTATTCAAGTGTGTCCAGGGGGAACCATTTAATCAAAGAAGGATTGCATGGGAAGTAACTTGCTTCACAAATTAATTCCCCCCCTGAACTTACATGAATTATATGTACTGCAGAGATAAACTCTCTTGACTGTTGAAATCTATGCCCTCTACTTTCATCGCTGTAGACCAATGATGGCACTCTGGAGCCTCTAAGTGTCAGTACCATCATACATGGAGGTAAGTGGACCACACGGGAGACACTGAGATGGGGCAACAAAAGGAAAGGGAACAATAACAGCGAGAAGGGGAAACTGGGGCCGCTTTAAGTATGCAGCCGCTTTAAGGTCGCGGCCGCTTTAAGACGTTAGCCGTGGCCGCTTTAAGACGTACGGCCGCGGCTGCTCTAAGACGCTGCGGCAGGAGCACCACTCTTCATCACATCCGGTGACTGTTTCCCTCCTCCATGCAGGGGACACAGAGCAGCAGCCATTCGGTAAGTGATGGGGAAGGGGGAGGAGGGTGGTTAAAAACTAGCACAATATTCCTGGTATCTGACTAGCTCAATAATACTGGGCTCTGACTGGCACAATATTCTTGGTATCTGACTGGCACAATATTCTTGGTATCTGACTGGCATAATATTATTGGGCTCTGACTCCGCCCCCACCATGTGAAGCACAGCAGTGTCTGCTTCACGGGCAGCAAGAGAAAGTGCTGCTAGGCTCCCCATGCTTAGTGCAGGCTCCCCATGCTTAGTGCAGGCTCCCCATGCTTAATGAAAGC
The DNA here is from genome assembly GCA_036172795.1 of Pelodytes ibericus. Taxonomy (NCBI): domain Eukaryota; kingdom Metazoa; phylum Chordata; class Amphibia; order Anura; family Pelodytidae; genus Pelodytes; species Pelodytes ibericus. Next base: position 113,778,630 of record CM069861.1, on the reverse strand, counting down.
ATGGGGAGCTGAGCAGCACTTTCTCATGCTGCCCAGGGCTCCCCATGAAACAGACGCTGCTCTGCTTCACAGGGTGGGGGCGGAGCTACACTTCTCAGCCAGTTAGCTCCGCCCCCTCCCTGTATCCAGCAGAGCATGCCGAGCAGAGGGCTGGTGAGGGGGGATCTTTTGATCTCCCCCATCCAGTGCCTCTACCGGCTTTTTTTTATTTTTATTTTTATGTAATTTTTTTAAACAATTTTTTTTTTTTTTTTTTGAGCTGCCGGGCAGACGCCCCCTGGGGTGTTGCGCCCTGTGCGCTCGCACAGGTCGCACACCCCTAAGGCCTGCCCTGTGCACACCTATACAAAACTTCCATGTGAGAACTGCTTAATTTAATTTAAACAATGCATTCCTCACGTCATCCTAGATTAGGTTGGGATTTGGTTGGCTTCCACCCAGCAGCATATGTGTGTCAACTCCCAAAACTGCGGTCAGGCTCTTTCCTTACTGATTGCATCAATTTGGCGACACACAGTACCCTATTTTAGTCTTCCAGTGATCATGTCATTCCTGCTATATTCCACATCCAATCCGCAACCTGCAAGTCCACTTTAACCAGCGACCTGATCGGGTCTCTGCCATAGTGTTCACAAATTGTGACATTTTGGTGCTTGCGGCCAAGTGACTGTGGAATGCTAATTGGTACCTAACTGTGGCTCATTTTAATTGGAGTAGTGATGCTGTGGCATCTTCTGTGAGGCAAATAACATGTACAATGGGGCAAAGTGAAAAATTGGGTCAAGGGGAGCCCACTGCTGAAGACTTTACCAAGGGCCCTAGCGGGCCCTAAAGTGGCCCTGGCATCCAGTAGTGTTACTTAAGACTTTGTCAGCAGATAAGGACCATTCGACCCATCTTGTCTGCCCAATTTTCTAAATACTTTTTAGTCCCTAGCCTTATCTCATATCTAGGATAGTCTTATGCCTATCCCAGGCATGCTTAAACTTCTTTACTGTATTAACCGCTATCACTTCGGCTGGAAGGTTATTCCATGCATCCACTACCCTCGTAAAGTAATTTTTCCTGATATTACTTTTATATAATTCCCAATTGGATAATGTACCAGACAGACAGTGTGGATTATTCAAAGACATACAAGACGCAGGGCCGTCTTTAACGCGGGGCAAACGGGGCAGCTGCCCTGGGCCCAGTTACTCCTGGGGGGCCCAAGGCAGCTGTCCCGTGGGCCCCCAGCCCCTGCTTGCCACATTCACAGTGCATTGCGCTTGTGAACGTTTTTTTCCCGCCAAGCCGCATCCGCTGGATGCGGCGATCGAAAAAAAAAAACCTGACGCCAGATGTGACATAACGTCACATCCGGTGACTGTTTCCCTCCTCCGTGCAGGAGGGAAGACTGCACGGAGGAGACGTCCAGCCGAGAACACGGAGAAGAAGCATTCGGTAAGTACTGGGAGGGGGGGTTGGGGGAATTAAAGGCATCTGACTGGTACAATATTACAGGCATCTGACTGGCACAATATTACAGGGCATCTGACTGGCACAATATTACTGGGCTCTGACTGGCACAATATTACTGGGCTCTGACTGGCACAATATTACAGGTATCTGACTGGCACAATATTACTGGGCTCTGATTGGCACAATATTACTGGGCTCTGACTGGCACAATATTACAGGCATCTGACTGGCACAATATTACTGGGCTCTGACTGGCACAATATTACTGGGCTCTGAGTGGCACAATTTTCCTGGGCTCTGACTGGCACAATATTCCTGGGCTCTGACTGGCACAATATTACTGGGCTCTGACTGGCACAATATTACTGGGCTCTGACTGGCACAATATTACAGGCATCTGACTGGCACAATATTACTGGTATCTGACTGGCGCAATATTACTGGTATCTGACTGGCACAATATTACTGGTATCTGACTGGCACAATATTCCTGGGCTCTGACTTGCACAATATTACTGGGCTCTGAGTGGCACAATTTTCCTGGGCTCTGACTGGCACAATATTCCTGGGCTCTGACTGGCACAATATTACTGGGCTCTGACTGGCACAATATTCCTGGGCTCTGACTGGCACAATATTACTGGGCTCTGACTGGCATAATATTACTCGTATCTGACTGTCTGGCAGAGTGTAAGTGAGAATGGCAGAGTTATGAGTGTGCATGTGTATGTATGTGAGTGGCAGAGTTATGAATGTGCATGTGTATGTATGTGAGTGGCAGAGTTATGAGTGTGCATTTGTATGTATGTGAGTGGCAGAGGTATGAATGTGCATGTGTATGTATGTGAGTGGCAGAGTGAAAGTGGGTGTGAGTGGCAGAGTTATGAGTGTGCATGTGTATATATGTGAGTGGCAGAGTTATGAGTTTGCATGTGTATGTATGTGAGTGGCAGAGTTATGAATGTGCATGTGTATGTATGTGAGTGGCAGAGTTATGAGTGTGCATTTGTATGTATGTGAGTGGCAGAGGTATGAATGTGCATGTGTATGTATGTGAGTGGCAGAGTGTAAGTGGGTGTGAGTGGCAGAGTGTAAGTGGGCGTGAGAAGCAAAGTTATGAGTGTGTGTGTGTGTGGCAGAATGTAAGTGGGTGTGAGTGGCAGAGTGTAAGTGGGTGTGAGTGGCAAATTTATTAGTGTGCATGTGTATGTATGTGAGTGGAAGAGTATAAGTGGGTGTGAGTGGCAGCGTCTAAGTAAGTGTAAGTGTGTGAGTGAGTGTTTTGAAGAGCTTAAGTGTGTGTAAGCGTGAGTGGCAGAGTTATGAGTGTGTATGTGTGTGTGTGTGGCAGAATGTAAGTGTGTGTAAGTGGCCGAGTGTTAGTGTGTATGTGAGTAGCAGAGTGTGAGTGGTAGAGTGTAAGTGTGTGTGAGGCAGAGTGTGAGTGTTTGGAAGAGTGTAAGCATGTGTGAGTGAGTGTAAGCGTGAGTGTCAGAGTTATGAGTGTGCATGTGTGTGAGTGGCAGAGTGTGTGAGAGTATAAGTGTGAGCAGAAGAGTTATGAGTGTGTGTGTGAGTGAGTGTAAGCATGATTGGCAGAGTTATGGTGTGTGAGTGTGTGAGAATGTAAGCATGAGCAGCAGAGTGTGTGTGTGTGAGTGGCAGTGTGTAAGTGTGCGAGAGTGAAAGCGTGAGTGGCAGAGTGTGAGTGTGAATCCCAGTGGGATTACTAGGAGAAAATGTGACTAATGACTATTATTCATATTGAATGTGATAATCAAGTGTGAAACAATGTTATCATCTCATATTATTTTTATTTTCACACTTGATTATAACATTCAGTTGAATTCCCATCTCAGTTCCCTGCACTTCTCTCTTTTATGAGGTTGGTAGAAGGAGCATACCTCAGCCTTTTCTTCCCAGGTTTTGACCCCTTTTTATGAAAAAATAAAATATTTATGATGTGCGTGTGAGAGTTGCAGGTTTACACACGTGTCTGCGTGGCAGAATATCTGTGTGGGAAAGGCTATCTGTGTGTATAAGGGTGTCTGTGTGTAAGGTTGTCTGGATGTGTGTGTGTCTAAGAGAGTGTGTGAGTGTAAGGTTGTCTATGTGGGGGTGTAAGGGTGGGTGTCTGTGTGTGTGTGATATCCCCTATATTATGACATATTATGAGACTGTTGGTCAACTTTTTTCTCAAAGTCTGGTAAATGGTGTATGCAACGTATGCAATGTTCAGTTATTTTGAAATCATGTGAATTTGCTCACATACAAGTGTGTGTGTGTGTGTGTGTGTGTGTGTGTGTGTAAGTGGGATTGTGTGTCTGTGTGTAAGGGTGTGTGTATGTATGTGTGACTGTGCAAGTGTGAGTATATGTGGCTGTATGTGTGTGTATTTGTGGCTGTGTATTTATGTGTATAAGTAACTTCGAGTAATGTTGTTTTTTGTGTGCTGTGAGTCTTATTGTGTATTGTGGTACAGTAATGTGCAGCATGAGTGTGTGATACACTCACACACTGAACATTACTGTGAGTTTTATTGCTGTGGAGGTAGTCACAGACAGACAGACAGACACACACATACAGACAGGCACACACATACAGTTGGTGGCACGCACACACATACTGTTGGTCACAGACAGACATACAGTCAGTCACACACACAGTCAGTCACAGACAGACACAGACACACACATATAGTCAGTAACAGACAGACACACACATACGGACACACACATACAATCAGTCACAGACAGGTACACACATACAATCAGTCACAGACAGATACACACATCATTCAATCACAGTCAGACATGCAGTCAGTCACACACTCATACAGTGGGTCACAGGCAGACATACAGTCTGTCACACACACACAGTCAGTCACATAAACACACAGTCAGTCACACATGCAGTCAGTCATATACGCACATACACACACACTGTCAGTCACATACACTTACGCACAAGTCAGCAATTTTGTTGTTTACGATATAAAAAGTGCATCTATCAATATGTCCTCCTCCTGGCTGCTATACCTCATTCTAGCCTGGTCTGTGCCCTGCTGTTGTTTCTAGACCCGCTGAGCAAACTCAGCGCTCAGGCACTATAGTACAGTGCATGTGGGGATGGAGCAGGAGGACTGTGCAGCCGGTGCACACACTGCTCCCCCACGCTCCGCTGGATAAATAAACTGATCCCAGCAGTGAGGGCACCATGCAGGGACAACAATAACTGGGCGCCAAGTATATTTTCCTGGTGCTCAGGATTTGTTGAGCCCTGATATATACCCATATATACCTATTGTTCATTGGCGTCAATTATATCAGTCTGTATGCCGCCTAACCATGTGATTTTATTTACTCTACTTCTATAAAATCTATCATGGGCTCCAGCCCCGGATGTTTTGGAGACCTAGCGACGCCCCTGTCACAGTATAATGCTTTAATGATAGTAAGATGGTAGGCCCACATAAAGATGCTTGGGTTCCATTAACATTAAAGACGGACCTGCTTGATCCCTTCCTGTCTGATGGCGATATGGTCCTTAAGCACCAAAACGCCAAAATGGCTTCTTTTTGCTCCTGATCAGGAGCCAGGGACACATAGGCAGAGACCTGATCAGGGTCTCACTTTGAGCGTCAGCTACATTTTAAATGTCAGACTGAGGCCACTCAAAGTGATCTCATCTGTCAAACAATCATAACTTTCCTGTTAAGACTCTGTGCTTTGTTTCCCTTGTAATAGGCACAGACCACTCTGGACCTCTAGTGTCCCCCTCCCTGCTGGTGCCCTGAGAGGTAAAAGCACAGAGGGAGATACTGTAGAACATTTTGTTTGCTAAACTCTTCATCTGATGTGTCCCTGTGAGACACACTGTGTGTGTGAGAGACAGACTGTGTTTATGAGGCAGACAGTGTGTGGCGTGTGTCTCTGTGTGAGACAGACACTTTGTGTGTTTGACAGTGTGTGTTTCCCGTGAGACACACTGTGCGTGTGTGAGACAATGTGTGTTTGTGTATGTGTGAAAGTTTGTGTCTGTGTGAGACAGTGTGTATATGTGCCTGCATCTGGCATCATATACAAGTCTATGTATTTACTGCTCATTGGCATCATATACAAAGTTTATGAATTTACTGCTCATTGCATGATATACCAAGCATATGTAATTACTGTCATGGGTCTGTTTCCTCTAGTGGCCGCCATTCTAGTGTTTTCATTCTACTCCTGTTGTGTCAGCTGCCTCGTTAACCTGAGTCCTACCCTATTTAAACCTGTAGCTAAGTGCAAACGGTGCTTTTGCATTGCTTTGTTTACAGCTTGTATAGTGCCTTTGTGTCTGTGCTAGCGTTCCTGATTTTTTCCCGTTTGATTATCCTGTTGCTGATTTTTGCCTGTCCTCGACCAAGCCTGTTTTCCGCCCGGCCAGACCCATTTGCCTGCCTTGAGACTCCCTCTAATGTTTTTCCTGATCGTTTTTTAACCCTGCCTGCTGACTAATCTACTTATGTATTTTCCTGTGTGCATTTGTCCTGCGTCAGTGTGTGGTATCAGTGTGTTAAAGTCCTGGGTGTTAAATTGCCTGAGCCTCAACTATAGGGTATAATACCATTCAGGTGAAAATAACTGCTCTGATTCATTTCCTTTTGTAGCAGATACCAGTCCAGTGTCCGTTATCGGTACAGTGCCCTGTTCAGAGAGCTGCCAGTCCTGTCTCAGCTGCCGGTCTCAACTACCAGTCATGTCTGAGGTTCCAAATGGTCCGTAGTAACTAACCCCCAGGTCTGTTATCCCAGGATGTGACATTTACTGCTTATTGGCATGATATAACAAGTGTATGCCTGTAGTGCTCAATGGCATGATTTACCAAGTTAATTTATGCATTCAGTGCTCATTGGTTTCACGTACATCATTTAGATAATGATATTGTTATAAAGTTGCTGCACATTGGCATCATATAAATCATTTATACATATTTATTGCTCACTGCCATCATCAATTACATTCTTCATATGTATGTATTGCTTATATTATATATACCTATTGATCATTGGAATTCTATAAATCCTTTATATGTCTGCCCAAACATGTTTGCTTCTTACTCGACTTCTATCAAATCTGTCATGGGCTCTAGTCCCAGATCTTTTGGAGACCTAGTAATGCCCCTGAAGACAACTAATACAGATAAAAATGTATCTAAGCTGTGAGTCTTTGTAGCTCCTCCTTGTGGGCTGGGTGTTTTGACTGTTCTTTTATGGAAAAAGCACACATGCTGTACTCAGACAGGTCACATGAACAAAAACACAAGAAGTATAAACCCTCCTATGTTGCATAAGGAAACTCAGTGCAATAAACATATATACTGCAAACTGGCCTAAGGGATACTGGGAGAATTCCTGGTAGATTGCTTGCCCTGGGTCCGCTATGTGATGTGCTTTAAAAATTTGGTTGCTTCTGGGTAGGGTTGCCACCTTTCCCTAAAAAAATACCGGCCAAAGATGTGGGTGGGGCCACAAAGGGCACAACATGCACACAGTAACAGCCACATGCACACACCGTGACAGTTTCACAGTGACACACACACACAGTGCCAGTAGCACATGCACACACACAGTGACAGCAGCACATACATACACACAGTAACTCTAGCACATACGCTCAGTGACAGCAGCACATACATACACACAGTGACAGCAGCACATACATACACACAGTAACAGCAGCACATACATACACACAGTAACAGCAGCACATACGCTCAGTGACAGCAGCACATACAAACACCCAGTGACAGCAGCACATACATACACACAGTGACACTAGCACATACACTCAGTGACAGCAGCACATACATACACACAGTGACAGCAGCACATACATACACACAGTGACAGCAGCACATACATACACACAGTGACAACAGAACATACATACACACAGTGACACCAACACATACACTCAGTGACATTCTATCTCTCACACACACACACAAACCAGTAAGGCTTTTAGAGGCAAAAATTAAATAAAGAAATAAAGAAATAAAAAAACGGACTCTTCTCTTGATGTGTGTCCCCTCCCTTCTGTACTACCTGCTTGGTAGGGGAGGAGGGGACATTCCTGCTGAATGGTCTCTGTGCACTCCTTGCTGCATCCCTCCTGCTGGATGCCAGGAGGCACACTGATGAGCGATTCCGGTCTGTGCTCCTCACACAGACTTCCCCCTTGTGCCGGAGAAACAAAAGCAGCAAGGGGACCATGTGGATGAATACCGGGCACCAGGTCTAATTTCCTGGTGCCATGGTGACCTGGTGCCCGGGATTTATCGTGCACTACTTGCTGATCACCTCTCCCTGGTGCCTGCAAAACAAATACCGGTCTTAACATGACCGGTATTTCAGTTTTACCGGCACCGGCTCCTGCCTCTCAAATACCGGCTGTGCCGCTAAAATACTGGCCGGGTGGCAACCCTACTTCTGGGGTGCATATGCGGCTGCAAGTAAGAGTGAGAGGGCACCCTTACAGCTAATGTGATGTCGTGTTACCGCCTTTTCCCTCCCTCTGTGAGTGCAAGCTGCATATTTGTGTAAGTAGTGGGGCCTGGGCTAAGTCCTGGGAGTTCAGTGTGCATGCTGCGATAAATCCTGGGTGCTGGGGTAAGTCCTGTGAGTGTAATCTGGATGCTGGGGTAAATCCTGCATTGCTGGACGAAGTCCGGGAGTGCAATATGCATGCTGGAGTAAGTCCTGTGAGTGTAATCTGGATGCCGGTGTAAATCCTGCATTGCTGGACGAAGTCCTGGGAGTGCAATATGCATGCTGGAGTAAGTCCTGTGAGTGTAATCTGGATGCCGGTGTAAGTCCAGTGAGTGCCCAATATGTACACAAGGTTATATCTCACACACTGCCCTAAAATATACCCTTGCACAAGGCAATTCATTTAACCTTGTGTACATTCTAGGGGTTATGTATTACCCTGTGCATGGGGTATATATCATGGAAGTATGTGAGATAAAACCTTGTGTACATACTGGGGGTATGCATTGCCCTGTTCAGGGGTGTATATATATCAGTCTTTTCTATAAATAATACACTCTTTAAATGTGCTTTAAAATGCATGGTTTTATCTTTTTATGATAAGAAAATAATGGCGTTATGGTACGGGGTTGATATAATTAAGCAATGCTATGGGGCTGGTATACAATTACTTTTCATAGCTGGCTTTTGTTCCCAGTACGGAACTGATTGCAAAATGACTAAACCCCACATAAACCACAACCACTCTTGCCTCCAATTATTCATAAACCCAAGATCAATTGTTTTGAATAGTACATCCTGCTTTACCCAGAACATCGCGGGGAGCTCTGCTCGCATTCTGCTGCAGAAATCCTACCTGTTAGACGAGGCCACTTTTAGTGGCCTCAATCTGACGGGGAAATCGCGCCGTGCCAGAACGCACATTTCACTAAATCGCGCCGTGCCAGAACCTCCGGGTTCGGGCATGCCTCCATGACCTCACACGTGACGTCCAGAGGTCTCGCGATTTTTTGGCAGGGACCCTCAGGGTCTATTAAGACCCGGATCAGGTCTCTGCCATAGTGTTCCTGGCTATTGATCACCTTGTGGTCGTTTGGGACACAAGCACCATGTGTCACGAAGGGGTTAAACACATTATGAAACATGAGACAGCAGTTTTATTTTCTCTATGATGTTGCTAAATGGCACTGCACCTTTTAGTGAGCACCAAGGTCAGTGTTAAGCCTGCAGAGTTATAAACAACTAGTCTTTGAGTTGAAAGGAAATAAATGTAAAACTTCTTAATCATCTGAAATGTCATTTTGAGGTTTATGGCATGGGTATAATTAACTAGTGTGACAATGGGAAACAATGATAAGAGCAAGAAATGTTACCTTAATTATAATATTGCTTAACTGTTATCTTATAAAGGGCACTATAGGTTGTTCCTTACAAACAGCAGCAGCTCATTGAGAACCAGTGGCATATTGATCAACAATCACTCTGGAAACAAGAGCAATGTTTCCTGTAGGTGCAACAAACTATATAATCTCAACCTTGGTGCAGACAATAATTACCAAGCTCTAACAGTGATCTTAAAGTAACACAGATAGTAAGAATCAAAAAGTCGTTTCTCCGTTGGGTGGGCACTTATGAAATACAGCAAGCATGCGGCCCACAATCAATATTTTTTCACACCCGTGCTGCCGGCACCCCCCGCACCGCGCTACTTATCTTTTTTTTTCTTTTTTTCCCCTGGATGCGGCCGCCGAAAAAAATAAATCACAGCAGCCGGATGTGACGATCCGGCGACTGTGTTTCCCTCCTCCGTGCAGGAGGGAAGACAGTAATGTCCTGTAATAATGCAATATATGAAAGGGCAGCATGACAACAGGTTGGTGATGCAGCCTCATCACAAGTCTGTCAGTCATAGGCCCTCGGCCAGTAATTGCCCTTCATGGGCGGCCGTTCCTCCCCCCTTGGGGGCTGGGCAAAACCTATATAAACCCAGCCTCTTTTCTGCATTATAGAAATCAGTTTGCACCTTACCAGTTCTGATGGACGCTCTGATGTCACAGTTGAGGGATGCTGCTGTCCTGCACGGAGGAGATTGGCTGCAAGACAGTATAAATACTATATTAGGTACCTTGCCATCTCCCATCCCCCCCACTGCCCCATCTCTTTCCCCCTCTCCTGCCCCAGGTCCCTCCAGGCCTACCCCTAGGAGGTCCAGAGCCCCTTCTAGATTTAACCCTGAGCCCCCGACTGTGCCTCAGCCCCTGCCCCAGCCCGCTGTTCCAAAAAGGAGGAAGAGGGCAGCTGCTAAAAAATGTCAGTCTGCCCCTCTGTCCTCCCCTGCCCCTCTGTCCTCCCCTGCCCCCCTGCCATCTGGGGGCCATGTTACCAGGTCATCGGTGGCCAGTGGATCCCTCCTGCAGGATCCCCCTACCCCTGCCATGCTCGTTTTGTCCCCCCCCCTCCACGTTACCCCCCCTCCCTCCTGCTCACCGGAGGGCCAAGAGCATCAGAAGGCCCTCCGTGTCCGGTACCCCCCCTCCCTTCCCCTGGAGTCGGATCCGCTGGTGGGTAGGGGTGGGAGGTGCACTGATGTGCTACCTCCTCCCCGCTTACCTGATCCGGCGGCCACACGTGGGTCCCTTCTCCCTTCAGCTTCTCGCATGTCCGTCCGCACGGCTGCGAGAAGCGCTTCTGCGCGCCACGTGGTTTCCCGACATCAATCTGACAGGGAACCACGTGGCCGCGTGCACAGGTCGCGTATACCGCGATCTGTGCACATTAACCCCCGCAGTGCTGGAATAGCAGTGGGATCTCCTCACAGGAGGGGATCCTGCTCCCCCCATAACCCCAGAGCCTCACCTGTCACTCATGGTAGTGACAGGGGTGACTCTGTGGGCTCCCCTCCCAGATTAGGTAGGGAATCCAGGAGCAGCCAGTATATCACTGGCAGATCTCTGGCCCCCAGGTCCCCTTCTTTACAGAGGGGTCTGGTGGGTCAGTGTTGTGGCCCCTGCCGCCACCACTCCTCCAGGTCCCCTTCTTTACAGAGGGGTCTGGATGGTCATCATAGTGGCTGCCGCCACCACTCCTCCAGTTCCCCTTCTTTACAGAGGGGTCTGGACGCTCATCATAGTGGCCCCCACCGCCACCACTCCTCCAGGTCCCCTTCCTACCGCCTTTCCCCCCCTGCACCTGGCGGACGTGCCAGGCGGTACCCGAGGTCCAGGTCCCCTTCTTTACAGAGGGGCCCCCGGGTGTCGCCAAGGACCAGGGAGCCGGTGCGTCACGGATCTTCGTCTCGGACTGGACCGGCAAGGGATTCAGATCGGAATCGCAGACATCTCATCAGGTCGGACAGCCGGAGCCCCAGGTCAGCTTCCCCGAGAGTCTTCACTGCTGGCAGGCAGGAATCGTCAGCTGGAGTGCATCACCCTTCCGGGGAGAGATCCCGCGCCAGGAATGCCCGGCTCCTCACATCAGACGGCACCCCTAGTCTTCCTCCGGCGGACAATCGGATGGGTGGTTCAGTGTTTGGCAGTCCTCTGCTCTTCTCGCAGTCTCCACGAGGATCTCCGGTTCCTGAGCCCACGGCGGTCCCTCCTGCAGGGCACCTGTCTTGGGGTGAGTCCGATTTTACCTCTCCTTCTATCCCTAACTCACATTTACACATCCACAATGCTGTTTCACACAATGCGGGGAATTCTCAGGGTTTCTACGGGGACGGTTGGTGGCCTATTGCAGTTAGTGGCGAGCCTTGCTAGCGTTCTAAAATCATTTGAGTCTGGGACGCTGTCTGCAGCGGATAACCCTTCCCTGTCGCAGGTTTGGGGGGCATATACAGCTTCAGTGCCGACACCGCCGGTGTCTACTTTAGTTGCTTTGACCGGAGTTCTCCCAGTTAGTATAGCTTCCCCTGCTATAGTCCCTGTCCCGGTGGTATCTCCGGCAACTGAGCCTGCGATCCCTGAGGTCAAGTCGAAGGACGTGGACCCGGTCCGGCTAGCAGATTCTTCACGGGGGGACATTTACGTGTGTTTTGAGGGGCCTATGGGCGCCCATCTCAAGCAAGAGGTGTATGTTGAATTGTTCACCCTCCTCCCCTAAGAAAAATGTAATTTGGACGCTGTATCCAAACCGGATGACCATAAAAAGGAGGACGAGGAGAGGAGGAGGTATCGCCTCATCCCTCGGACCTTCTCCAACTGGCTCCAGGCCTTTTCCACCTTAGCGAGTATAATTGCGACCAAGAACCCGGAACACTGTGCCGGACTCTTTTGTTACCAGGAGTCCATCCACGAAGCCTATAGGGTTTATGGGGGCCAGGCTTGGCTTCGCTACGATGAGGAGTTTAGGCAGCGCTTGGCAGTCAGGCAAGGCGTGAGGTGGGACCATAGGGACATAGCGTTGTGGTTACGGATCATGGCCCCTGGTCGCAGTGCAATCCAACTCTTTCTGTCAGCGCCCGCTGGTCCCTCTGCCTCAGTGTCTCCAGCCTTGGCAAAAAAGGGCACGTGTTGGCAGTTTAATGATTCGAGCTGCAAACGGGGGAGTCAGTGTAGATTCAGACACGAGTGCTCCGGCTGTGGGGGCAGTCACCCCCAGTTTAAATGTTTTAAGCGGAATAAGCAGGACAAATCCGGCAATTCCAACAGTTCTGGGGGAAAAGGGGAGGACGCCGGTGGCCGTAGGAGCAATGCTCCCTTGGCTTAATCAGTATCCGGATCGGTCTGCCGCCACGCTCTTGAGGGATGTTTTTCAGTTTGGTTTTCGGATCCCCTCAAAGCGGTTGTCGACCCCCCTTTTCCCCAAGAACCTAAAGTCTACTGTTCAGTTCCCTGCCGTGGTGTCGGACAAACTGCATAAGGAGGTGTTACTCGGTAGAATGGCTGGTCCATTCAGCTCCCCACCTTTGGTTAATCTGAGGATCTCTCCGCTGGGGGTGGTTCCTAAGAAAGAGGTGGGCAAGTTCCGTTTAATACATCACCTGTCCTTTCCCAAGGGCGAGTCTGTTAATGACGGTATTGATCCCGAATTGTGCAGAGTGTCCTACACCTCGTTTGATCATGCGGTAAGGTGGGTCCAAACTATGGGTAAGGGGGCGCTTCTTGCTAAAACTGACATTGAGGCGGCTTTCCGGGTACTGCCGGTGCACCCAGAGTGTTTTCACCTCCTCGGGTGCTCATCAGGAGATCTAAAACGGATCAGGCTGGAAAAGGTCTGACTGTATCCCTGCTGGCCCTCCCGGACTCTCCCGCTTGCCCGGTGCACTGTCTCCAGCAATTTTTCCATCTCCGTCCTGATGGCGGCTCTCCCTTGTTGATACACAGGGATGGCTCTGCAATGTCCCGGTTCCAGTTTTTCTCGGTTTTTAGGAAATGTTTGGCGTCTCTTGATCTGGATCCGGCTGCCTTTGGGACCCACTCCTTTAGGATAGGGGCGGCCACGGAAGCAGCTAGGTGGGGTTTGGGTGATTCTGTAGTAAAACTGATTGGTAGATGGGAGTCTGCACGTTTTAAATCCTATATCCGACCCCACCTCGTCTAGTGTCCGTCCTTGGTATACCAGGTCATATGTTTTAAAAATCTCATTAAAAAAAAATGGTGATGCAATTTCACACTTTTTCTTCCATGTTGATGTTTTTGTTCGTTTATGTTGTTGCACACAAAAAAAAAAAAATATATATTATGTGTACTTGAGTATGTCGTCTGCGTGCTTGGGGACTTACACCAGCACTGGGGGTCACTGCTGTGTTCTTCTTTCAGCCTCTGCATGCTGCAGAACGTGGATTTTGGGACATTCTTTTGTCTACTGGGCAGCCAGGCGGGCTGCAGTTCATCCCAATGGGGCTTCCTTGGGTCTCGGTCGGGACCAGGTAGATCTGCAGTGGATGGGCTGTCGCGGCATGCGCTGGAACGCCATGCCTGGATACGTGGCACAGTCAGTTGCTCGCCTTGGGTCACCCCATGTGCTGGTCCTGCACCTCGGAGGAAACGACTTGTGTTTTACACCACTGAGGGAGTTGACCTATGGCATTAAGGCAGACATCCTGCGCCTGTGGCTGCAATTTCCGGGTCTGGTTCTGGTGTGGTCCGACATCCTTTCAAGGCTACGCTGGCGGGGCGCCCGGTCTCCTTCGGGGGTGGAGCGGGCCAGGAAGAAACTGAACAGTGCCATCTCACGGTTCATGTTGTACAACGGTGGCCTAGTGGTGCGTCATCCAGTGCTGGACGGTTCCGATGCCTCCCTGTATCGGAGAGACGGGGTCCATCTGACGGATGTTGGCTGTGATCTGTGGAATTTGCCGATCCAGTCCGGTCTCGAAAAAGCGGTAGCGGTGTGGAGGTGCCAATAGAGTGTAAGGTTTCACACTCAGTGGCATTGGCAGGGGGTACCCGAGGTATGACGTCAGTGCAGGGGGTTGGCTGTCTTGGATATGGCCAACCCGGGAGGCAGTAGCTCTGGGAGCTAGCTGCACGGACTCTGACTGGCACACTATTACTGGGCTCTGACTGGCCCAATATTCCTGGAATCTGACTGGCACACTATTACTGGGCTCTGACTGGCACAATATTACTGGGCTCTGACTGGCACAATATTCCTGGGCTCTGACTGGCACACTATTACTGGGCTCTGACTGGCACACTATTACTGGGCTCTGAGTGGCACACTATTCCTGGGCTCTGACTGGCACAATATTCCTGGTATCTGACTGGCATAATATTACTGGGCTCTGACTGGCACAATATTTATGGTATCTGACTGGCACAATATTCCTGGGCTCTGACTGGCACAATATTACTGGTATCTGAGTGGCACACTATTACTGGGTTCTGACTGGCATACTATTACTGGGCTCTGACTGGCACAATATTCCTGGTATCTGAATGGCACAATATTCCTGGGCTCTGATTGGCACACTATTACTGGGCTCTGACTGGCACACTATTACTGGGCTCTGACGGGCACACTATTACTGGGCTCTGAATGGCACAAACTTACTGGGCTCTGACTGGCACAATATTCCTGGGCTCTGACTGGCACAATATTACTGGTATCTGAGTGGCATAATATTACTGGGCTCTGAATGGCACAATATTACTGGGCTCTGGCTGGCACAATATTCCTGGGCTCTGACTGGCACAATATTCCTGGGCTCTGACTGGCACACTATTACTGGGCTCTGACTGGCACAATATTCCTGGGCTCTGACTGGCACAATATTCCTGGTATCTGACTGGCATACTATTACTGGGCTCTGACTGGCACAATATTCCTGGTATCTGAATGGCACAATATTCCTGGGCTCTGACTGGCACACTATTACAGGGCTCTGACTGGCACAATATTCCTGGGCTCTGACTGGCACACTATTACAGGGCTCTGACTGGCACACTATTACTGGGCTCTGACTGGCACACTATTACTGGGCTCTGAATGGCACAATATTACTGGGCTCTGACTGGCACAATATGACTGGGCTCTGACTGGCACACTATTCCTGGTATCTAAATGGCATAATATTACTGGGCTCTGACTGGTACACTATTACTGGGCTCTGACTGGCACACTATTACTGGGCTCTGAATGACACGATATTCCTGGTATCTGACTGGCACAATATTACTGGGCTCTGAGTGGCACAATATTACTGGTATCTGACTGGCACAATATTACTGGTATCTGACTGGCACAATATTACTGGGCTCTGAATGGCACAATATTCCTGGTATCTCACTGGCACAATATTACTGCGCTCTGAGTGGCACACTGTTACTGGTATCTGAATGGCACAATATTACTGGTATCTGACTGGCACAATATTCCTGGTATCTATAATTGTACAATTGTCACCTCGTGGGGCTCCTGTGTGTTGCATAATTAATGGCGGTCCCATGTGTGCATAATTATGGGGCGCTTGTGTGTGGCATATTTATCGAGCCTCATGTGTGGCATAATTAAGGGACTCTTTTGTGTGGCATAATTAAGGGACTCTTTTGTGTGGCATAATTATGGGGCATCTGTGTGTGTGGCATAATTATGGTGCAACTGTGTGTTTGGCATAATTAATTGGGCAGAGGTGAGGCATAAATAGTGGGGCTCTGGTGTGGCATCATTTATGGGGCTCTGGTGTGGCATAATTTATGGGGCTCCTGTGTGTGGCATAATTTATGGGGCTCCTGTGTGTGGCATAGTTAATAGGCCATCTAACTGGCATTACTAAGGAATCTGTTTGGCATTGTATTGGAGGAAATCCGGGGGGGTGACACCATGAGTTTCCGCACCGGGTGACACCAACCCTAGTGACGCCCCTGCACACACATATGCCACAGGGTACTGGCCACACAGACAGTTTTCTCTGTTGCCAACACTGCTTCAACAAATGGCAACCTCCTTGTGCAAAGACTGGGTCATACCTCCCAACTTCCCCTCCCAGCTAATCGGGACACCAGAGAGCAGAGTTTGGGAGGGTGAGTGTCTGCATAGTAGGAATATTCAGTAATAGGCATTAGGATCTTGAATCCCGCTGAGCTCTACCTCTGTCCCAAAAAACAACTTAGCCGGACAAATACCCCAAATAGTCCCCCATTAAGTTACAAACTGGCATTCGATTAGACATTAAATGAACAGGCATTGATTCAATGTCTGCGGCTAACGACCATTAATGGGTGCAGTAATAGCAGTGATTCAATAATAGCCAGAAAAATGACTGGCCAAAAAATTGATTTTGCCCGTCAATTTAATTTAAAAAAAGGACAAATTAAATGTGCATTGGCTGCTTAATGCAGCCGATATGTGCACATGTTAACTCTTTCAGTGCTGTAGGTAACATGAAGAGTGCTCCCTACACAACCGAAAGGGTTAACCTGTAAAATACCTCAATATCCTCCACTAGACTGAAACCCTAGACCAAGGACCTCCCTCTGGCACCATCAAATAAAATAAATGTAGCCTCTAGTGAATTGGGGCCATAGCGATGTCCCCAAGCCCTGGGAGGGGGGGGGGGGGGAATAATTTATTTTAATTGGCTTTTTCCAGGGCTGTTTTCTATTCCCAGTCCAGCACTGTACATGTGAAACATAAATGGGTCATTCTGGATCCGGGTGTGTGTGTGTGTGTGTGTGTGTGTGTGTGTGTGTGTGTGTGTGTGTGTATGTATGTATGTATATATATATATATATATATATATATATATATATATATATATAAAATATAAAAGGATCGGTTGTACAGATGTGAAATATATAAGGAACCAACGGTGTAGATGGAAAATAAGGCTTTATTGATGGGAAATATATATGGACCTGGCTGGCTCTATAAGGAAATAATGAAAATGAGTGCATTCAACTATATGAATGTGAACTTTAAATGGATCTGGCTATATAGATTTTAAATATGCATGGATCTGTCCGTATACATGTGTAATATGCATGGATCCATATGTGTGTGTTTATTTATATACGAAATATATGTGGCTCTGACTGTATGGATGTGACATATGTGTGGATTCGGCTTTATACATGTAATATATGCAAGGATCCAGATGTACGGATGTAAACAAATGTGTGGCTTCAACAGTATAAATGTGATCCAGCTGTATGTATGTGAAATATTCAAGTATCTGACTGTAGATTTGAAATATGAAATAACCTCATGTACGCCAACAAATGTCCCCCAAGTCTAAACTCTTTTAAAGGGCCAGTATCATCTAAATGTTGTTTTTACTGGGAATGTAGAACATATTACTGAGAATTATCTATGCACTGTGTTAGCAAAATTGCAAGCATATGCCTAAATAAGAAGAAAGATGTGTTTTAAATGTGTCTGTGGAGTCTCCTATTTATGACATCCCCTGTGGCCTTATTTGCAAATTAACTGATTTAATTGGCAAATGTGTAATTTGCCTATTAGGCCACACGTGAAGTCATAAACAGGATACTCCATAGACACATTTAACCCCTTAGTGACATGACTTTTTTGGCTTGTACGACGCTTGGTGACCTGGGCTGTTTTAACATTTCTGAGGTGTTTGTGTTTTGCTGTAATTTATTTCTGTCTCATTTAGTGTACCCGCACAAACTATATATTGTTTTTATCGTTATAAGAAGGGCTTTCTTTTGATACCATTATTTTGATAATAGCATATAATTTGATGTAAAAAAAATAATAAAATATGGCAAAAAAATTGAAAAAATACTTTTTTTATGACTTTTATTTGAAAAATCGTATACTCATGTACAAGAGACAACAAAAAAACACTGCTAAAAAGTTTCTAATATATGTCCTGAGTTCAGAAATAGCCCATGTTTTTATGTTTTTGTGCTTTTTTATTCATGTTACAGGGCCAGAACTATAAGTGGTGCAAAGCTATTTTAAAATCCTTTCTTTCAAAATTAGCGATAGTGACATTGTAACACAAATTTCTGTACTAAATCCATGAATGACCCCCAACATGTACATATTTTTGAAAACTAGACAACTCAGGGCATTTAACTTGGGGTATTTTGACACATTTCATGTAGCCATTTTACCACCAATCTATGCCAAAGTTTGCAGCAAAAAATCTTTTTTTTTAATTTTTCACATATATTGCAATTTAGGTAAACATTACCTTAAAATGTGAAGGGATATTTCCAAATAACACCTCAATATGTGTTCAGCAACATCTCCTGAGTACAGGGATACCACCCATGCATAGGTTTGTTGGTTTGTTTTGGGGCTAAAAGGCCACATTTAGGGGGTGCGCATTTTGGTTTTCCAACTTGGAATTCTGACATGCAGAAAACTTGTGCCCATGTCCCATTTGGGACATTTTTGAAGCCAGAAAGTGTATTCTACCCCACAAAACCATATATATTTTTAAACTAGACACCCTAGGGTATTTCAAATGGTAGTATTTTAACACTTTCCATGCACTAATTATACTACCAGCCTATGTCAATGTTTTGGGTAGTAATTTTTTTTCACATACATTGTACTTTGTGCATGAATTCACAGATCCTGTTATATGTCAGTGCCAAACAACACCTCAATATGTGTTCAGCAACATCTCCTGAGTACAGGGATACCCCCCATGTATAGGTTGGTTAGGTTATTTGGGGGTTAAAAGGCCACATTTGAGAGGTGCGCTTTTTGGTTTTCCAACTTGGAATTCTGACGTGCAGAAAACCTGCTCCCATGTCCCATTTGGGACATTTTTGAAGCCAAAAAGTGTATTCTATCCCACAAAACCATATATTTTTGAAAACTAGACACCCTAGGGTATTTCAAATGGTAGTATTTTAACACTTTCCATGCACTAATTATACTACCAGCCTATGTCAATGTTATGGATAGTAATTTTTTTTCACATACATAGTACTTTGGGCATGAATTCACAGATCCTGTTATATGTCAGTGCCAAACAACACCTCAATATGTGTTTAGCAACATCTCCTGAGTACAGGGATACCACCCATGTATAGGTTGGTTAGGTTATTTGGGGGTTAAAAGGCCACATTTGAGAGGTGCGCTTTTTGGTTTTCCAACTTGGAATTCTGACGTGCAGAAAACCTGCGCCGATGTCCCATTTGGGACATTTTTGAAGCCAAAAAGTGTATTCTATCCCACAAAACCATATATTTTTGAAAACTAGACACCTTAGGGTATTTCAAATGGTAGTATTTTAACACTTTCCATGCACTAATTCTACCACCAGCCTATGTCAATGTTATGGATAGTAATTTGTTTTTCACATTCATTGTACATCGGGCATGAATTCATAGATCCTATTATGTGTCAGTGCCAAACAACACCTTAATATGTGTTCAGCAACATCTCCTGAGTACAGGGATACCACCCATGTGTAGGTTAGTTAGATTATTTGGGGGCTAAAAGGCCATGTTTAGGGGGGGTGCATTTCCAACTTGGAATTTTGACATGTAGTCAGCCTGCGCCCATGTTCCATTTGGGACACTTTTGAAGCCTGTCAAAGTATTTTACCCCATAAAACCATATATTTTGGAAAACTAGACATCCTAGGGTTTTTAAAATTGTGGTATTTTAACACTTTCCAAGTGCTAATTCTACCACCAACCTATGTCAAAGGGTTGGGATGTCATTTTTTCCCCACACACATTGTAGTTCAGGCAGGAATTTTCAGATTCTGGTATTTGCCACTGCCAACCAACACCTCAATATGTGTTCAGCAACATCTCCTGAGTACAGGGATACCCCCCATGCATAGGTTTGTTGGTTTGTATTGGGTCTAAAATTCCACATTTAGGGGGTGCGCAATTCCAACCTGGAATTTTGACATGTAGTCAGCCTGCGCCCATGTTCCATTTGGAACATTTTTGAAGCCGTCCAATGAATTTTACCCCATCAAACCATATATTTTTGGAAAATAGACATCCTAAGGTATTTCAAATGGTGGTATTTTAATACTGTATAGGTACTAATTCTACCACCAGCCTTTGTAAAAGTTTGTGGTAGTACTTTTTTGCGAGGTTTTTTCCCACATGCATTGTACTTCAGGCATGAATTCACAGATTCTGGTATATGTCACTGCCAAACAACAACCCAATATGTGTTCAGCAACATCTCCCGAGTACAGGGATAGCACCCATGCATAGGTTTGTTGGTTTGTTTTTGGCTAGAAGGCAACATTTGTGAGATGCGCATCTCAAAATTCCAACTTGGAATTTTGACATGTAGTCAACCTGCGTACGTGTCCTTTATGGGATATATCTTTGAAGCCAGCCAATGTAATTTACCCCCACCAAACCATATATTTTTTTATCGGTAGACCCCCATCACTACTTGTGGCAAGGGCTCAGCAGCCACCGATACATCGCTAGATGATGTATCTGAAAGCTGAATAGGGTCAAAATCGAACCCTTAGTCCGCGGCCTCAGAATCAGTGCGTAAGCAGTGATCTCGAGCAAAGAAGGGGTTAATAGCTCTTAGAAGAGCCTATCTAGTACTGTAATACATTACAGTACAAAGAAATTAATCCATAAAACAGTGCAGACAGAAAAACATACTGTTGCTGTGCAAGATTACTGCTTACACAGTGATGAATGGCAGGGAAGGGGTTAATACACAGTGAAAGACTTTCATAAAACCTGACAATTTTATAAAATGTTATTTTATATCACTTATACTGATCTGTCTCTTTCCGTCACAAAAATGTAAGTGAGGAGAGGGAGGCAGATCAATATTTGTGAATATTGATCCGACCAATTTTGATCTGACCAGGGCGAATGGTGAGCTTAATTGAGAAATCACCAAACCGCCTTTGCCACTAATTCGCTGTTACTGATCGCTATGCGCTCAGGCAGCTTAAAAAAAAAAATCTCAAATATTTTTACTTTACATGTAATCCCCTAGCGGGTATGTGTAAAAAAAATAAAATAAAAATATGCAGACAGATAAAAATTGCTTTGGCGTCAATATCATTGCGTAAGCAGTGATCGACGGCAAAGAAGGGGTTAATAACTCTTAGAAGAGCCTTTTTAGTACTGTAATAAATTACAGTACAAAAAAAATTAACCCCTAAAAAATGCACAAACGGCAAAAATAAATGCGCTGATGTGCACGATCACTGCTTATGCAAGATCAGTGGCAGGGAAGGGGTTAAACGCAGGGAATTGCTTTAATACATTTTTTTTTATTGTTTTAATATTTGTGTGTTGTGTGTTTATTGTTTTTTTTTACTTTTAGAACTTTGATCTGTTTCTCTCCCTCACTAAAAAAATGTGAGGAGAGGGAGGCAGATCATAACTGGTCAGATCAATATAGGGTTAATATTGATCTGACCAGTCAGTGGGGATGTTCAGCAGAACATCCCCCACTGCCTGTCAGTGTGCCTGGCAGTCACTGATTGCCTCTGTGAAGAGGCAATCGTGTGACAGCCAGAGAGCACAGGAAGCAGGTACTTCCTGCCTCCTGTGCTCTTGCCCTTAGAAGGGCAGCGCCATCTTGGTCACTCAGTGACCAAGATCGTGCATTTTTTTTTTTGTGTTCCTGATTGCCTCGACTTGCGAGGCAATCAGAAACACTTTCTGAGCATAGGAAGCGAAAAATTCGCTTCCTATGCTCATTTTTTAATGCCCGTCGTTTTAAAGACACTGTGCCTTTAAAACCGGCATTTCGATCGCTCACCGGAGCGATCGAAATGCCGACGGGCATTTTTTTTAGTATTGTACGATGCTTCCATACGGAAGCATCGTTACAATACCATCAAAGCACTGAAAGCGGAAAAACTCCGCTTTCAGTGCTCGTTTTGACACAGGACGGACTAGGTCCGTCCTGTGTCACTAACGCCTCGGCACACAGGACGGACCTAGTCCGTCCTGTGTCGCCAAGGGGTTAAAAGTATTTTTGTTTCCTCCTAATTTAGGCATGTGCTTGCAGTTTTTCTATCACAATGTATAGACACAGAAATATGCATGTTTCCATATTTTTCTGAACTTTTTTGCTTGTTATGGGGCAAAAACCAAAAATATTGTTTTTTTTCCCTATATTGACCTTTTGACCCCAACCCGAAACCTAAATTTTACCCTAACGCTAACCGTGGTGCAATAATGGGTGCCCCAGAGAGGACATTTCAGTGCTTGCTATTGCCTCGACATCGCAGGATGTGTCAGGCATGTCCATTGTTGGGAATGCAGTTCCCGGCAGGACGTGCCTGACACGTCCATTGTCGCAAAGGGTTTAACATTATTTTGTACTTTTAATATTATATTGTACCCTATTGTAACAATGCAACATTTGTGGCCATGCTTGAAAACTAACAGAAATCTCAGTGTATCCTTCTTGTTAAAATACTTTATAATCAAAAAATATGCAAGGATCGTGCTTTATAGATGTGAAATATAAAATGATCTGATTGTATAAATGTCTTTTAGGAAAGGTTTATAGGACTATATAAATGTCAGGGAGAAAGATAATTTCAGCCAAATCCATGTATGTGAAATATGCACAAATCTGGAAGGATCCAGCTCTATATATGTTAAGTATGCAAAGATCTCACATATTTATAAGAGAAAATGGTGTGTTCGGGCAAGATCTGCCTTTCACCCAGTCCCATTAGGGACTGTCACTGTCTAATGCCCAAAATGCATCTTCCAAATATTAATGCATATTAATGTGCTTTCAAAGTACTTTAACCTGCATGTTTTATATTTTGCATTGCTTAAAATAAATTCTTAATCTAGCTGAAATTGTGACGTAAAAATCAATAGTGGAGTAAAAGTACTTTCCCGTTTTTGTTGCTGTTGTTGCAGGAACCAATGAAAATAATTTCATGCAAATAAATGGAATTTCCTGTCTCTCTAGTAATGTTATCAGACAATGTGTTGCACTGTTAAGATATCCTACTGTGTACAAGAGCAAGTTCACTTAGAGTCCACACAATGTATTCAATTCCAGAAGCACAGTGACTAAATTAAAGAAAATTTTACATCCTCAGCGTCTGTATAATCAGTTCCGCAGTAACCATGCAGAGTTATCAGTGGGGAATGCCTGCATCAAATCAGAATGGGAAAAAATGCCTGTGCACTATACAAGCAGCGTTGCACCAGTCATATTGCACCAGTCAGTTTGGCGATCAGACTATCCCTTCAAAACAGTTACAAAAAATTATCAATGACTACCATTTTCTTCAGAAACTACATGTAAGGTTTTCACTGTGCTTCACACAGGAGACTGTTGACAGATGTTCCAAGGTCTGGCTAAATGCCCCGGTAATGTTATCACAATTGGCAGTCTGATAAGTGGCCTTCATATCATGGCACAGCATTCCACCGTATCTCTGTGACAAGGGGCGGCCAGTGACACTCCACGTATTGTTCAGTTCCTATCTGTGATCAGCTCCCTCATTCAGATCATTGCATCTTTGCTGATACTGCTGCTTAAACCACGCCTCACTTGCTTGTGAATGAAAACACTCTACTAGGAATAAAGTTCAAGGTAATTTTAGCACATGGGTTACATTACTGTTAAACTTGCTCTGCATATAAAAAGATCACATCACCTACTGGTTTGGCAGAAACACTGCTTTGCCTTATGTCAGACACACTGTATAACAGGCCGTGTGCTTTAACGACCAGTGGCTGCTTCATTACCATGGCTTGTATATCCGAGAGGTTTGGCAGCTGTCAATGTAACAGGAATCCAGTGAACAGCATCCTTTTCCGAATGCTTAACACAGAGAATATACCAGAAACACGTAAAAATCATCATGACAATAATCGACATATCTGTACCACGGGCAGAGGATGCCCCTGTGAAGGTAACAGAAAGGTATCACTGAAAAACCCTGAAATAATCTGCAAAAAAGCATCAGAAGTATTACTGAAGACTGTGGCTTTCATAAGGAATTTACCTTCATTTTGCCAGCTGCCCCAGGAAGATCAGATTCTGCTTGTACACAGGTGTTGGGCTCAACTTTTTGTTCTGGGTCTTGCTCAGGAGAGAGTTGCTTTTGAATTACAAGAAATTTCCGTCCCCAGCCTGCTAAAGAAGATTCTTCTTAACGATGCATCTAAAGTTTGCGACATGACATTGCGTTCTGACGCGGGTGTACCACTCGTGGATGTTCAAAGAATACAAATGTTTCTGCAGAAGTTTTGGAGCCTCGACGTCTGCACCAAAGAATATGCTTATCTCAAAGGGATGGTACTGTTTAATCCAGGTATGATTTGACTTGTTAAACTGGAACTTGGGGACGATGCAGTAAGGTGTGACAAACTTGAGGATATTTGAAATCATTGGGGGTATTTATAAAAGTAAATTTATATTGGGGCAAAGGTCTAAAAAAAAAAAAAAAAGCAGAAACATTTAATTGGTTTCCATGGTCAATGCTCCACTTTTATAAATAACTTAATATTTAAAATAATATAATTGACTTTTAGAAATAACCCCCCAAACCTTAGGTGCGGCAGAACACCTTAGAGTTCTAGTGATAATAAAGGCTTGTTACATCCTTATTAAATGAGTAATTAGTAATGATTGCCTCTCTGGAGTGCTAGCTTGCCAACCTGCTACAGCTCCATGGCTTGTGCACAGTTTACATTATATAAAACTATTCAATCAACTCATATATACTATTTATCTATTTAGGTAAACACACTGAAAAGGATGAGTAAAAATACTAAGAATATGAATCTCGCTGAACCCAATGGCATGTTCTTTATTTTTATCCTTTAGGTTGTCGACTATGAAACAATGCATTTATTAAAACTGGCTGAATTTAAATCACGGCTACTATGTAGAGTGTGATTTAGACATGTCCACTCTTATAGGGAAAATCTGGCAACCATATTTAAATATCCTAATTACCAGGATGAATATGAGGCTCCATTTACCATAACGCACTATTTAGTGCATCAACCCCAAAATTAATTCACCAATCTCTTATATTGATCAATTTTCAAAGCGCTACCTTATGATACCAGACTGCAGCGCACAGAGTTTATGTTTCTCAGTGTGGACATTGGTTAATTTAGTCTGTAGCTATTGTAAGGGTATTTCCAGTGATAACTTAATATAAAATATATCTGGGGCAGGAGTGGTTACCTGTTCCGAATTATTGTCATTTAATGTGGGAGCTCCCCAAATGTTAACTGAATATGACTATTACATAGACACAAAGAATGTGTATGCAGATAAAAAATATTCTGCCGATTTTCTGAATACTTCCATTAGTTCCTGGCCTTATCTTATATCTAGGATAGCCTTATGCTTTCCCACGTATGCTTAGATGTCAATGTATTAACCTCTCCCACCTCTGCTAGAAGGCTATTCCATGTATTCACTACACTCTCAGTAAAGTGGTACTTCCTGATATTACGTTTAAACCTTTGCCCCTCTAATTTAAGATTATGTCCTCTTGCTGTTTTTTTTTTTAAATTCTTTTAAATATACTATCCTCCTTCTATTTCTGTATATATGACAGAATTTACTCCAAAGAGTTAACTGTATGCCGAATTATACGCTTTAACATTAAATAACATATGTAGTGGGTGGGTTGCGGTAATACGTGCAGTTTTCTGTTTGTAATCACCTTGAAAGAACTTGGAGTGCAGGAGACTGGTAGAACCAGGAGTTTCTTTTTTATAATCTCAGTTCAACCAGGACAGTCATAAAATCTATATTGTTTATTGCATGGCATTTCCGATTACATGTACAGATTGTACAGGTAGATTTCTCCATGATGATCTGACTACTTGCAGCGATCTCGCCTACTTTAAAGGACTCTGTCACCTACATTTAGGGTTTATTCACTGAACAAAATTAATAGCATTTGCATATGATGTCATAATTAGGGGCTGTCAAGACAAATTTAAAACGTTTGTCATATATAATTTGTATGCACTACATTAACATTGCAAATGTTACTCATGTCCCCTAAATCTTTTTTTGTACAAAAAGGGCTTGAACAAATTCTAAACCAATGTACACCAATCAGTCATAACATTATGACCACCTGCAATATATTGTGTAGGACCTCTTTAGACGCCAAAACAGCCCTGACCTCTGAAGGTGTGCTGTGGTACCTGGCACCAACACGTTAGCCGCAGATCCTTTAACTCCTGTAAGCTGCGAGGTGGGGCCTCCATGGATCAGTCTTGTTTGTCCAGCACATCCCACAGATGCTCGAATGGATCTGGGGAATTCGGAGGCCAAATTGAACTTGCTGTTGTTCCATTACTGAAAATGTTTTGCTTTGTGGCAAGGTGCATTATCCTGCTTAGAGAAGCAAATGCCATCAGGGAATACTGTTTCCATTAAAGAGTGTACATGGTCTGCAACAATGCTTAGGTAGTTGGTACGTGTCAAAGTAACATCCACATGAATGGCAGGACACAAGGGTTTCCTTCATAACGTTGCCCAAAGCATCACACTGATTTCGCCGGTTTGCCATCTGTCAGTGGTCACAATGTTATGACTGATTGGTGTATTTGGAGTGAGTTGTTCACAAACTGTAGCGTTTGTCTGTTTAATGCTACCTATATATTGTTTAAAATGTGAATAAAGTGAATACAAATAATCTATATAGCTAGAAGAATTGCAAGTAAATATGTGGTTCAAGAGAAATAGAGCTTTAACTATAAAACACCACATGCACATGAATTTCTTTCCATAACTTGGATATGCTACTATATGCCATAAAGTGGTATGGATCAACAACATGTGTATGTGTGATTGCAATTCACACAATGTATTATAAGTATATATATTTTTGCTCATTATTTTAACTATAAACACTGTTTCTGTGTAATGTGTACAATTATTTCCCTTTGAATACATTGATAACTATTCAATATACTAGGTTTGTTAATATGTGTGTTCCTCCTATTATTGCAGGTATCAGTGGTATAAGATACCCTCAGTACGTTCAGATGCTGCAACTAGAAGCTCAGTATACTCTGATGGAGTTCACGGCAATGATCCACAGTACCAATCATGCTCGCTTCACATGGATACTGGAAGCACTGGACATTCTAAAACTAGTTGACCCCAAAGTTATCACAGATCTGTTTTTCAGACCCATCTCAGGAGAAATCAATTTGGAAGAACTGTTGCTAGAAACTTTGTACGTCAAATAGCACAATAAATTGGAAAATCCCCAAAACATTGTTCTATGTTACTCTCTGTCACTCCAAGCATTACACTTCGTGGCCTTTAGGAAAGACATTGAAATCTGTCTGCATTCTGGTTCATTCCAGTCTTGCGAACTATAAGACTTTGGTCTAATGTTTTTTTTTTTTTTTTTACTGATTTCCAAAACAGGATTTGTGAGAAACAAACCAGCACTTAAGCAACTTAAAATGAACATTTAACATGCAAGTAATAATAATGTTTATTTTCTCAAGGCCTCCACCATTATTCCTCAATTACATCTTAATTTTCTAATTTTGATCAAGAGACTGTGGATTTAACAGTTTGTTTGTTGGGCCTCTGGATTCTGGATTAAACCTTCCTTTGAACAGCAGGAGTATTGCTAAGGTCCACACATATAGGTTTAGAGTTCTCCCCACCGACTTTGCATTTTTCAGGGTTAGTGGAAAATCTCCATCTTGTGTGGGTCACAAATAAATCTTAGTAGTTTTATTAAGTTGTTCTACGCAGCTCATTTATTGATTTAAAAATGGGACTCTTTAAATTTTACTTAACATAACTCCAAAAAATGTTTAATGTAAATGTTATGACCATTGTTTACAAAATATATGTGCCAAACATTTGTTTAATATGAAGGTGCATAAACAAGTAGCTCCCTTTTCAATTAAGAAATTGTGAGAAAACTTCACCCACCAGGAAGTGCAAAAATAATTGCTACTCTGAATTACAAAAAGGAAAAATATAAAACAGATAATATAATGTTATATATTACATTTACTAAAGATAAGTACAGCAAATGCATTGCTTGAACTAATTATTATCTGTAAAAGATATACAACGATTTGTTATCTGACTGGATTATCTCTGGCCTAGTAAAGTTTAGCATGCCCACTGTTTGTTTATATCATTATAAAATTATAAAAGGGAGGCTATATGTACTATACTTATTGCACTATAGAAATATTTAAATGCTGTGGAACATTGCAAATATATTCACCACACGTAATCTAAGACATTGCGTGTCTAAAGATGTTTATTTATTTTTTTACTGAGATATTATTGTATCTTTTAAGTGACCAAATTAAAGTGTTTTCGTAAAAGTGACTTACTTGAAAATGAGAGACTATCTCAATGTACATTTCCTAGTTAAATACTTTGCTGTTTCTTTATTTAATTTGTTGTCACAACTTTTTTTAAAATTTTGTCTTAGATATTAAATGCAAAAAAATAAATTAATTTATAAAACAATATCTGTTCCTGCAACTTTCATTTAGTATCCATGCAATACAGTATATACAATACATGTATATACCCAGTACCATAAAGCAATCCAAAAGGATGAGCGGAAGGAGAGGGTACATCATCATCATCATGTCACGGTGTCTAATCCTACCACATTATGTGGTGCCTGGCATGTGGTACCTAAAACTGTGGCCCTTTGAATATCAGAAAAAAACTGAAAAACAACAAAAATCCACTTACAGGTTGAGAATCCCTTATCCAGAAATCCGTTATCCAAAATGTTTTTTGGATTGTTCAACAAGTTTCAAATTCCAACTGTGAGACTCAGCAGATAGTAAACCTGCATGTATCTATTAAGATACACGTCAGGTTTACTTTCAAAGACCAGGACATGTATTGTTTAACCCTTGCTTCCTCGGAAGCAAGGTTTAAACAAGTTGGAATGTCCATTTAAGCTGCTATATAGCCTTTCCATGCATGCTCAGATTCCCCAACAAAGGGTAATACAATGGCACGTGTGCAGGCCTGATGGGCCAGTGGCAGGTTCTCAACAATGGTATTACAAAAAAAGTGATTTTATCCAAAATGATCAGTTATCCAAAATACTTCTGGTCCCAAAGCATTTTGGATAAGGGATACTCAAACTGTATTACCGTATTTGCTCGAATATAAGACGAGGTCTTACATTCGAGGTCCTCTTATAATCGTGGTGTATCTTGGTTTTGTGCTGCCCTAGGCAGACAAATTTTGGGCACCCCCTCTACCCTCGATGCACACCTACAACATGACCCATAACCCACGTTGCACACCAAGGACATGCCCCATCACCCCATTTGCATGCCTCTATCACCCCATTACATACACATTGCCAATATTATTTGCCCATAATATTCCCCAGCTAATTTGCCCAATAATATGCCAGTATCATTTTCCATTAATATGCACCAGCCAATTTGCCCAATAATATGCAAGTATTATTTGCCATTAATAAGTCACAGCCAATTTCCCCAATAATATGCCAGTATTTGCCATTTAATCAGCCTCTGACAATTTGCCCAATATTATGCCAGTATAATTTGCCATTAATATTCCCCAGCCAATTTGCCCAATAATATGCCAGTGTTATTCTGCCATTTACCGGTAATATGCCCCAGACAATTTGCCCAATATTAAGCCAGTATTATTTGCCATTTAATATGCCCCTGCCAATTTGCCCAATAATATGTTAGTGTTATTTGTCATTAATAAGCCCCAGCCAATTTGCCCAATAATATGCCAGTGTTATTTAACTTTTAATATGCCCCTGCTAATTTGCCCATTAATATGCCAGTGTTATTTGCCATGTTATATCCCGCAGCCAATTTGCCCAATAATATGCCAGTGTTATTTGCCATTTAATATGCCCCTTACAATTTGCCCAACAATATGCCAGTGTATTTGCCATTTAATATGCCCCTGCTAATTTGCCCAATAATATGCCAGTGTTATTTGCCATTTTATATCCCGCAGCCAATTTGCCCAATAATATGGCAGTGTTATTTGTCATTGATCAGGGTGGTGCAGTAGACATTGCTTACCTAGATTTCAGTAAGGCTTTTGACACTGTCGCACATAGAAGGCTTATCAATAAACTGAAATCTTTGAATTTCGATTTCAATATTGTTGAATATATAGTGACAGGCAACAGAGGGTTGTAGTCAATGGGGTATATTCGATGCAAGGTCTTGTTACTAGTGGGGTACCTCAGGGATCTGTACTTGGACCCATTATCTTTAATATTTTTATTAGCGATATTGCAGAAGGTCTTGTTGGCAAAGTATGTCTTTTTGCTGATGATACAAAGATTTGCAGCAGGGTTGATATTCATGGAGGGATAAGCCAAATGGCAAATGATTTAGCTAAACTAGAAAAATGGTCAGAGCAGTGGCAACTGACATTTAATGTGGACAAGTGCAAGATTATGTACCTTGGGCGTAAAAAAAAACAAAAGCTGAATATAGACTATTTGGTACAGTCCTAACCTCAACATCTGAGGAAAGGGATTTAGGAGTAATAATTTCAGAGGACTTGAAGGTAGGTAGGCAATGCAATAGAGCAGCAGGAAATGCTAGCAGAATGCTTGGTTGCATAGGGAGAGGTATTAGCAGTAGGAAGAGGGAAGTGCTCATGCCATTGTACAGAGCACTGGTGAGACCTCACTTGGAGTATTGTACGCAGTACTGGAGACCGTATCTCCAGAAGGATATTGATACTTTGGAGAAAGTTCAGAGAAGGGCTACTAAACTGGTTCATGGGTTGAAGGATAAAACTTACCAGGAAAGGTTAAAGCATCTTAACATGTATAGCTTGGAGGAAAGACGTAACAGGGGGGATATGATAGAAACATTTAAATACATAAAGGGAATCAACACAGTAAAGGAAGAGAGTATATTTAAAAGAAGAAAAACTACCACAACTAGAGGACATAGTCTTAAATTAGAGGGGCAACGATTTAAAAGTAATATCAGGAAGTATTACTTTACTGAGAGGGTAGTGGATGTATGGAATAGCCTGCCAGCAGAAGTGGTAGAGGTAAACACAGTCAAGGATTTTAAGCATGCGTGGGATAGACACAAGGCTATCCTAGCTATAAGACCGGGAACGGGGGACTAATAAAAGTACTAAAAAAATTGGGCAGACTGGATGGACCGAATGGTTCTTATCTGCCGACACATTCTATGTTTCTATGTTTCTATTTAATATGCCCCAGCCAATTTGCCCAAATATATGCTAGTGTTATTTGCCATTTAATGTGCCCCTGCCAATTTGCCCAATAATATGCCAGTGTGATTTGCCATTTAATATGCCCCTGCCAATTTGCACAATAATATGCCAGTGTTTTTTGCCATTTAATATGCTCCTGCCAATTTGCCCAATAAAATGCCAGTGTTATTTGCCATTTAATGTGCCCCTGCCAATTTGCCCAATAATATGCCAGTGGGATTTGCCATTTAATGTGCCCAGCTAATTTGCCCAATAATATGCCAGTGTGATTTGCCATTTAATGTGCCTAGCTAATTTGCCCAGTAATATGCCAGTGTTATTTGCCATTTAATGTGCCCAGCTAATTTTCCCAGTAATATGCCAGTGTTATTTGCCATTTAATGTGCCCAGCTAATTTGCCCAGTAATATGCCAGTGTGATTTGCCATTTAATGTGCCCCTGCTAATGGCCAAATCCCCCCATCACTTACCTTTCCCTGGTGGCTAGTGGCAGGCAGCATGGAGTCCTCCATGCTGCCTCTTCAGCTCCCTGGCGGTTGTGCCGACAGGAAGTCATATGCGCGCCCGTCACGTGACTGTCGGCACTTCCGTGTCAGACTGCACGGGGAGCCGAACAGGCAGCACGAAGGTTTCTCTGTGCTGCCTGTTCGGCTCCCCGTGCAGCCTGGCAGGCAGAGCGATGGTGAGGGGGGATCTTCCGATCCCCTCTCACCTCCGTCTCTGCCTGCAAGCGCGGTGTTTTTTTTATTTTTTTTTTAAAGGGCCGGATTTTTTATTTTTTATTTTTCAGTGCTGGGGGCCACCTCGCTAGGATGCCTCGCGGTAAATACAGCACTGGTCAGATTATAAGACTGGGATCCAGGTCCCCCGCAGAGCTGCAGGGGACCTGGATTCCCCTCTCTAACAGCAGGGGAATGTCTGCACGATGAGCGCAGACCTCCCCTGCTGCCGCCCTGCAAGACCGCCGGGACTTCTATGATGATAATTCTATGATTTTCGTCATAGAAGTCCCGGCGGTCATGCCGGGCGGCAGCAGGGGAGGTCTGCGCTCATCGCGCAGACATCCTCCGCTGCCCCGCTAGCCACCAGGGAGAATCGAACATCCGGGGGATGTCTGCACGATACGTGCAGACATCCTCCATGCTGCCCGACACGGCAGTCTATTATGACGGACTGGCTGTCCATCATAATAGACTGCCGTGTCGGGCAGCATGGAGGATGTCTGCACGTATCGTTCAGACATCCCCCGGCTGCCCCCACTAGCCACCAGGGAAAGAAACCAGGTGAGGGGGGGGAGAGATAGACAGACAAGGGGAGGGAGGGGGAAGAGAGAAAAGGGGAGGGGGGACAGAAAGAAAAGGGGAGGGGGGATAGAGAGAGACAAGGAGGGGGATAGAGAGAGAAAAGGGGAGGGGGGATAGAGATAGACAAGGGGAGGGGGGAGACATACAAGAGGAGGGGGGAAGAGACGAGGGAGGTGGAGGGAGAGAGAGAAGTTTGGGGTGGGAGAGAGAGACAACGCTGGGGGGGAGGAGAGAGACAGCTGGGGGAGGGGGAGAGAGGCCGCATTGGCACATAAAAGGAAATAAAAACAAGAAATGCATTTGTATAATATACATTTTTTATTAAATATTAAAAAGCAATTTACATATATACAAGTTAAACTTTTTTTCCGATAGGGTAATCTTATATTCAGGCTTTTAGTTTTTTTCCTAACGGAATATACAAAGTTTGGGGGGGTCGTCTTATAATCAGGGTCGTCTTATAATCGAGCAAATACGGTATTATAAATTTTCTGGGCTTACCCCTCTTCATCCATGGTGGTGGAGGTGGCATCCCTGCCATTCAATATATCGAAAGAATAAAAGATGTAGGTAACTCTGCTGCCGGGGAATGATGGAACCACAGACCAACTCCAAATGTACAACTGCTTTATTCCATAGAAATTGACTTACAAAAGGGTGGATTAGTACGCCTTACGCATTTAGTGCAAATCAGTCCTAGTCAAAGGCCTGTGACTAAGAACTATTTGCTCAAAATGCTGTCTAGATAATTCTCAGCCACCAACCGTTTTCCATTATGGATGATAGCAGGCTCAAATCATATCACAAGGGAACAAAGAGCAACATTGGGATCACTTAGTGGCTTTTGACCACCTAAGATAAGAGACAAAATGTCACAATAGCCTAGCTAATTAAATATGAAACAAAAAAAGAACAAGTGTTATTTCAGATACCATCAGCATTAAGGCCATCTTCTGTGAATACCACTCCACATGCTATAAACCAACCACATAAAATGCAACTGCAGGGTATTACACTTTTATAAGACACTGTGAAAAGAAGCGTTTTTCATAAACAGAAGGTAATCTTAAAGGCTGGAGCTGACTCACACAAATACATTCACAGACTAACAACACAAAGTATAAAAACACAAAGATGGAAAGGGTGGAACAACTGTGTCACAGGTGAAACAGCACATATTACTATCTCCTACAAAATACACCCTTTAACCTACACATATTCTAAACAGTGTAACAGAGTAAAAAGCTTTCAGTATACAACATTGTATAGGATTAAAAAGGAAGTAAATGATTTAAGGCTGTATTCATAAAAGAGCAAATTCCAGGGAATTAACAAGGTAATTTCAAACTTAAAGGGACATTCTAGGCACCTTTGGTGTATCATGAAAACTATTACCTCTAGAGAAGGGGTGGGGAAAGTGTGGACCGTATATAGCAGGGCCGTCCAACATGCAGCCCGCTGGACATGGAGGTGCGGCCCGCATTAGATTGGATGCGGTAACCGCACCTCTGTCCCGTGCATACCTCTGCCGCATAGGGGAGAGCGCAGCACGCTCCACTCACATGCTCCGTGATCCTGTAGGAGCGCCTGGTGTCAGGTGACATCCAGGCGCTCAGAAGATGATGACTTCCGGATTGGAGGTAAACGGTGTGCCTGACATCAATGGCATATACTTTTTTAAGTAAAAAAAAAAAAGAAATGTGTGTAAGGGTATCTGTGTGTGAGTATGGAAGGGAGTGTGTGTGTGGAAGGGAGTCTGTGTGTGTGTGTGTGTGTGGAAGGGAGTCTGTGTGTGAGTGTGGAAGGGAGTCTGTGTGTGAGTGTGGAAGGGAG
The DNA here is from genome assembly GCA_036172795.1 of Pelodytes ibericus. Lineage (NCBI taxonomy): Eukaryota > Metazoa > Chordata > Amphibia > Anura > Pelodytidae > Pelodytes > Pelodytes ibericus. The sequence continues at coordinate 113,743,894 of CM069861.1, read as the reverse complement.
TCTGTGTGTATGTGTGTGTGTGTGTGTGTGGAAGGGAGTCTGTGTGTGAGTGTGGAAGGGAGTCTGTGTGTGAGTGTGGAAGGGAGTCTGTGTCTGCATGTGTGCAAGGGAGTGTGTGTCTGGATGTTTGTGCATGTGTGTAAGGATGTCTATGCAAGGGAGTGTGTGTGTGCATGTGTGTAAGGATGTCTGTGTAAGTGTGTCAGGTTGTGCGTCTGTGTGTAAGGGTGACTGTGTTTATACGTGTGACTTTGTGTGTATGCGGCCCACGCACACATTCATTTATGGTGAAGTGGCCCACTAAAGAAAAAACTTGGACACCCCTGGTATATAGCCTGCTAAATCATCAGCTAACAGTCAGAGGCACTGGCTGGGTGATTCCCATGCTGCCTCTAGCTCCCCATGCACTGGTGCACAGATATCTAGCTGCCTCCACTAGACATCAGGGAGTCCTAGGGTGCAGGGGTAAGTCCTGGAATTGCAATGTGGGTGAAGGGGTCATGTCCTGGGGTGCAAGGGCAAGTCCTGGACTTGCAATGTAGGTAATGGGGCATGGCCTGGGGGAGCAGGTATAAGTCCTTGATGATAAATTATGATAAATATCCAAATGGCCCTTGGCAGATAAAAGGTTTCCCACCCCTGCTCTACAGTATAGAGGTCTTGTCTGGATGAAATTTTTACATGATTACATAGTAGCTTAGGTTGAAAAAACTTGCGTCAAGTTCAACCCATGGCTAACCTGCTGGACTTTGAGAAAGAGCTACTGCAGTCCATGGGAACTTGGAAATAGATGGTCATAACTACTTAACATCCACTCATGTTTTCTGTATGTTACTTCATATATATTAACATGGTTCTCTCACTTTACTCCTAGCGACTTCTGCTCTGTGCCCTCAACCCCCAATAAGTGATGACAGGACCCCATGGCTTGTAGGCACACAACATCTGGTAGCTCCTCCTCGGCCAAAGTTTCATATATGTAATGCTGGATATATGTATTGTAAATGTAGGCATGTCCATGTGAAAAAGTAGTTTAAAATGTTTTGTATTGTACTTTAGAGGGCTTTAACCCCTTCATGACGCAAAGGTGCTTGAGTCCCAAACGACGCAAGCACCAAAACGTCATAAATTGTTCCTGGCCACCGATCACAAGGTGATCGGTGGCCAGGAACACTATGGCAGAGACCCGATCAGGGTCTTAATAGACCCTGTGGGTCCCTGCCAAAATATCACGAGACCTCCGGATGTCATGTGTGACGTCACGGAGGCGTGCCCGGCGCACTCAAAGTGGCCTCAGATGACAGGTGGGATCCCGCTGCAAGTGTCACTTACCTCAGTTCCCCTCCTGATCCGCCGCCATTGCGGATCAGGAGGACGCCATCCCGTCGGCGAGAGTGAGAGCCCCAGCATCTCCCAATACTGAGATGCGCGTCCAGCAAGACGTCACGCACCCGTTCGCGTGTTTCATGAATATTCATGAGCCCAGTTAAAGGGCTATTTATTAAATTAACCCCTCCCTTGCCAATTGATCAGAGGTGTGTCCTGATCAATTGGTAGTGTATTTAAACAGTCATTTCACAGGTTACCTTTGCCTGTGATAGTGCCTTGTGTACCTCACTAGCGTTTTGACTCCTGATTGACTTTGTTTATCTGTTGCTGACCCGGTTCGTCCCTGTATACTCCGCATTTCTCCTCCCGTTTGTTCCTGTATTCCTGATTATTCTGTGTAAGACCCTGTTGTTCCTGACTATTCTCCGTCCGCCGCCTGCCTCGATTCTGCTAGTGACCTGATTATCCGTATATCTCCATTCCGTGACCCGGCCTGTTTCCTGACTCTCCGTTTGCCTGTCTTCCTGTACGATCCTATACGGGCTCCACTTGCTGAGTATCCGGTAGTAAGTGTTTCAGCAAAGTCCTTGGTGACATACCACCGGCGGCTCAACCAAGGGTGTGTAGTCATTAAGGTAGAAATGTGATATACACAGCGCCTATTATGTGAAATTAAAGTGAACCCTTTACCAAAAAAAAAAAAAATTTTAAAATAATTATTATAAATGTATACAAACCCAGCGATACACTGATTGAGGATATTGACAATGAAATATCTCAGTGGATTGGACAGATGAGTCGCATTGAGAAAATAAGCTGCTAGTCTTTATAAGAAAACAGTGGAGCAAGCCACTGTAAAGGGAAACAGAATGGGAAGGTGAGTAGACAGCGCTTGGCAGTTAAACAGAGTAAGTGTCAATCAATATAAAAAACCAAAGATAGTAAATTAATATAAAATATATAAATTTAATATTATATAAAAACAAATGCAATATATAAATACATATAGAAAAAATATACCAGCTGTCCGTCATAATAGACTGTCGTGTCGGGCAGCATGGAGGATGTCTCCCGTATCGTGCAGACATCCCCCGGCTGCCACCACTAGCCACCAGGGATCGACTTCAAGGTGAGGGGAAGGGGGGGGGGCAGAGAGACAGGGGGAGGGGGGAGGGGGGGCAGAGAGACAGGGGAGGGAGGGTGGCAGAGAGGGAGGGAGGGGGGCAGGGAGGGAGGGGGGAAGAGACGGGGAGGGGGGCAGAGAGGGAGGGGGTGACAGAGCAACAAGGGGAGGGAGGGGGAAGAGAGAAACAAGGGGGGGGGAGAGACAGAGGAGAGGGGGGAGTCAAAGGGAGGGGGAGAGAGACAAAGCTGGGGGCAAGGGAAAGAGAGGCAGAATTGGCACATAAAAGGAAATAAAAACAAGAAATGCATTTTTTTAATATAATTTTTTATTAAAAAAGCAATTTACATGTGAATATATACAAGTTTAACTTTTTTCCTATAGGGTAGTCTTATATTCAGGCTTTTCGTTTTTTTCCTAAAGGAATATCCACAGTTTGGGGGGTCGTCTTATAATCAGGGTCGTCTTATAATCGAGCAAATACGGTATTGTTTTGATATTTGGTCAAAGAATCACCCTCATTAGGTGTGACTGCAGAGATTTCTCCCACCTGCCCTTTAAATTGCACCTTCCTCTGTATAGACATAAACCTTTGCGCTTGACCTGGGTAGTTGTGTGGCTTCCCTTCTGATATCTTTGTAAAATTCCCAATAATAGTGATGGATATGTCATTAACCCCTTGGCGACACAGGACGGACTAGGTCCGTCCTGTGTGCCGAGGCGTTAGTGACACAGGACGGACCTAGTCCGTCCTGTGTCAAAACGAGCACTGAAAGCGGAGTTTTTCCGCTTTCAGTGCTCTAAGGGCATTGTAACGATGCTTCCGTGTGGAAGCATCGTACAATGCTAAAAAAAATGCCCGTCGGCATTTCGATCGCTCCGGAGAGCGGGCATTTCAAAAATGAGCATAGGAAGCGAATCTTTCGCTTCCAATGCTCAGAAAGTGTTTCTGATTGCCTCGCAAGTCGAGGCAATCAGAAACACAAAAAAAAAAAGGCACGATCTGGGTCACTGAGTGACCAAGATGGCGCTGCCCTTCTAAGGGCAAGAGCACAGGAGGCAGGAAGTACCTGCTTCCTGTGCTCTATGGCTGTCACACGATTGCCTCTTCACAGAGGCAATCAGTGACTGCCAGGCACACTGACAGGCAGTGGGGATGCTCTCCTGAACATCCCCACTGACTGGTCAGATCAATATTAACCCTATATTGATCTGACCAGTTATGATCTGCCTCCCTCTCCTCACATTTTTTTTAGTGAGGGAGAGAGACAGATCAAAGTTCTAAAAGTTAGTAAAAATAAAAAAAAACAATAAATACACAACACACAAATAATAAAACAATAAAAAAATTTTTATTAAAGCAATTCCCTGCGTTTAACCCCTTCCCTGCCACTGATCTTGCATAAGCAGTGATCGTGCACATCAGCGCATTTATTTTTGCTGTTTGTGCATTTTTCAGGGGTTAATTTTTTTTGTACTGTAATTTATTACAGTACTAAAAAGGCTCTTCTAAGAGTTATTAACCCCTTATTTGCCGTCGATCACTGCTTACGCAATGATATTGACGCCAAAGCAATTTTTATCTGTCTGCATATTTTTATTTTATTTATTTTTTTTACACATACCCGCTAGGGGATTACATGTAAAGTAAAAATATTTGAGATTTTTTTTTTATGCTGCCTGAGCGCATAGCGATCAGTAACAGCGAATTAGTGGCAAAGGCGGTTTGGTGATTTCTCAATTAAGCTCACCATTCGCCCTGGTCAGATCAAAATTAATCGGATCAATATTCACAAATATTGATCTGCCTCCCTCTCCTCACTTACATTTTTGTGACGGAAAGAGACAGATCAGTATTAGTGATATAAAATAACATTTTATAAAATTGGCAGGTTTTATGAAAGTCTTTCACTGTGTATTAACCCCTTCCCTGCCATTCATCACTGTGTAAGCAGTAATCTTGCACAGCAACAGTATGTTTTGCTGTCTGCACTGTTTTATGGATTAATTTCTTTGTACTGTAATGTATTACAGTACTAGATAGGCTCTTCTAAGAGCTATTAACCCCTTCTTTGCTCGAGATCACTGCTTACGCACTGATTCTGAGGCCGCGGACTCAGGGTTCGATTTTGACCCTATTCAGCTTTATGATACATCATCTAGCGATGTATCGGTGGCTGCTGAGCCCTTGCCACAAGTAGTGATGGGGGTCTACCGATAAAAAAATATATGGTTTGGTGGGGGTAAATTACATTGGCTGGCTTCAAAGATATATCCCATAAAGGACACGGACGCAGGTTGACTACATGTCAAAATTCCAAGTTGGAATTTTGAGATGCGCATCTCACAAATGTTGCCTTCTAGCCAAAGGCTGGTGGTAGAATTAGTACCTATACAGCATTAAAATACCACCATTTGAAATACCTTAGGATGTCTATTTTCCAAAAATATATGGTTTGATGGGGTAAAATTCATTGGACGGCTTCAAAAATGTTCCAAATGGAACATGGGCGCAGGCTGACTACATGTCAAAATTCCAGGTTGGAATTGCGCACCCCCTAAATGTGGAATTTTAGACCCAATACAAACCAACAAACCTATGCATGGGGGGTATCCCTGTACTCAGGAGATGTTGCTGAACACATATTGAGGTGTTGGTTGGCAGTGGCAAATACCAGAATCTGAAAATTCCTGCCTGAACTACAATGTGTGTGGGGAAAAAATGACATCCCAACCCTTTGACATAGGTTGGTGGTAGAATTAGCACTTCGAAAGTGTTAAAATACCACAATTTTAAATACCCTAGGATGTCTAGTTTTCCAAAATATATGGTTTTATGGGGTAAAATACTTTGACAGGCTTCAAAAGTGTCCCAAATGGAACATGGGCGAGGGCTGACTAAATGTCAAAATTCCAAGTTGGAAATGCACCCCCCGAAACGTGGCCTTTTAGCCCCCAAATAATCTAACTAACCTACACATGGGTGGTATCCCTGTACTCAGGAGATGTTGCTGAACACATATTAAGGTGTTGTTTGGCACTGACACATAATAGGATCTGTGAATTCATGCCCAAAGTACTATGTATGTGAAAAACAAATTACTATCCATTACATTGACATAGGCTGGTGGTAGAATTAGTGCAGGAAAAGTGTTAAAATACTACCATTTGAAATACCCTAGGGTGTCTAGTTTTCAAAAATATATGGTTTTGTGGGGTAGAATACACTTTTTGGCTTCAAAAATGTCCCAAATGGGACATGGGCGCAGGTTTTCTGCACGTCAGAATTCCAAGTTGGAAAACCAAAAAGTGCACCTCTCAAATGTGGCCTTTTAACCCCCAAATAACCTAACCAACCTATACATGGGGGGTATCCCTGTACTCAGGAGATGTTGCTGTACACATATTGAGGTGTTGTTTGGCACTGACATATAACAGGATCTGTGAATTCATGCCCAAAGTACTATGTATGTGAAAAAAAATTACTATCCATAACATTGACATAGGCTGGTAGTATAATTAGTGCATGGAAAGTGTTAAAATACTACCATTTGAAATACCCTAGGGTGTCTAGTTTTCAAAAATATATGGTTTTGTGGGATAGAATACACTTTTTGGCTTCAAAAATGTCCCAAATGGGACATGGGCGCAGGTTTTCTGCACGTCAGAATTCCAAGTTGGAAAACCAAAAAGCGCACCTCTCATATGTGGTCTTTTAACCCCCAAATAACATAACCAACCTATACATGGGGGGTAGCCCTGTACTCAGGAGATGTTGCTGAACACATATTGAGGTGTTGTTTGGCACTGACATATAACAGGATCTGTGAATTCATGCCCAAAGTACAATGTATGTGAAAAAAAATTACTACCCAAAACATTGACATAGGCTGGTAGTATAATTAGTGCATGGAAAGTGTTAAAATACTACCATTTGAAATACCCTAGGGTGTCTAGTTTAAAAAAATATATGGTTTTGTGGGGTAGAATACACTTTCTGGCTTTAAAAATGTCCCAAATGGGACATGGGCACAAGTTTTCTGCATGTCAGAATTCCAAGTTGCAAAACCAAAATGCGCACCCCCTAAATGTGGCCTTTTAGCCCCAAAACAAACCAACAAACCTATGCATGGGTGGTATCCCTGTACTCAGGAGATGTTGCTGAACACATATTGAGGTGTTATTTGGAAATACCCCTTCACATTTTAAGGTAATGTTTACCTAAATTGCAATATATGTGAAAAATTAAAAAAAAAGATTTTTTTCTGCAAACTTTGGCATAGATTGGTGGTAAAATGGCTACATGAAATGTGTCAAAATACCCCAAGTTAAATGCCCTGAGTTGTCTAGTTTTCAAAAATATGTACATGTTGGGGGTCATTCATGGATTTAGTACAGAAATCAGTGTTACAATGTCACTATCGCTAATTTTGAAAGAAAGGATTTTAAAATAGCTTTGCACCACTTATAGTTCTGGCCCTGTAACATGAATAAAAAAGCACAAAAACATAAAAACATGGGCTATTTCTGAACTCAGGACATATATTAGAAACTTTTTAGCAGTGTTTTTTTGTTGTCTCTTGTACATGAGTATACGATTTTTCAAATAAAAGTCATAAAAAAAGTATTTTTTCAATTTTTTTGCCATATTTTATTATTTTTTTTACATCAAATTATATGCTATTATCAAAATAATGGTATCAAAAGAAAGCCCTTCTTATAACGATAAAAACGATATATAGTTTGTGCGGGTACACTAAATGAGACAGAAATAAATTACAGCAAAACACAAACACCTCAGAAATGTTAAAACAGCCCATGTCACCAAGATTCGGACAAGCCAAAAAAGTCATGTCACTAAGGGGTTAAAGAACGGGTTCTAAACTCCCAAACCCTTGCAAAATTCATGCGGCTCCTGAATGTATATTTGGTCTATGAAGATTTAATTAAATAACATTATATGTGCCTGCAATACTTCCTTCCCCTTGTGAAAACAAGGCACTCACCTAGGGCGGCACTTTGGCAGAGGGTGTTAAACATTCCCCCCCCCCATTCAGCAAGCTTTAACTACTTCCAGTTAATCGGGGTGTGATGGGTGCATGTAATGGAAGTGGTGGGGGTATGTAATGAGGGTGATGACGGCATGCAATGAGGGTGAAGGGGCATTTAGTGTGTATGCAATGTGGGTGATGGGGGCATGTAATGGGGTGATGGGGCATTTAATGTGTGTGCAATGTGGGTGATGGGGCATGTAATGGGGTGATGGGGCATGTCGTAGGTGTGCAACGTGGGTGGGGGTGCCTGAATTTTTTTCAGGGCAGCACAAAACCAAGATACACCACTGCCGTGGGCTGTAACCTCAACTCTTCTTTTACCTGCTCCATGGATACTGTGTTTTGAAGCAACCTCCATGCCATCACTAAATACCATGTGCTCTGTACTATAGCAGTGCTTGACAAGGTTGTCCAACTCCTTGCCAGCAGGTTGCATCGACTTAAACTCTTCCACAGACCTGTCCTGGTGGCACATTCAATGATAATGGAGAACATGAAATTAAAATCACAAAAACAGTATTGTAGACTGCAAAACATGTTATTTGTAAGAAAATATATGTAATTTAAAATATTAGTTTTAATATATGGAAGAACATTGTAGTAAGATATATAGGGTAAACATAAAATATGTCTATAGTCAAAAAAATGGATAACTAACCCACAAAAAACTATGCACCCAAGGTGAAGTGGGTGAATTTTAATAGCATCATTTTCATAAGAAACTGGAGTTTATACATTAAATTTGCATTTATCGCCATCTAGAGTCAAACGTTTGAACTTAATTTTAACGTTTCTTATATGCACATGTGGTCATAAAAACTTGCTTAAGGCACAAACAATTTTCCTATCAACTTTAATTTATGTAAACATATCCATTTTTCCACAGCACATATCCCACCCAGTATTTTATTACCAATTTGGCTCAAATATAAGGCAACCCACAAACTTTGGAACTTAAAGGGAACCTAACATTTGATTCTTTAAAGGAATCCATACTGCAATTTCTGGACTTGCTGTGCACCCATTTTGCACATACAGGATATGACGTGAACCCATATAATACCCACACTTGCCATTATCACATATTGAAGCCAAGGGACTTGCCACTGCCCAATTATTGCAGCCACAGGACTTGCCACTGCCCACATATTGCAAGCACAGAACTTGCCACTGCACCCATATTGCAACCTCAGGACTTGCCACTACACCTATACTGCAGCCATAGAACTTGTCATGCAGCCATAGGAACTGCCACTGAAGCATATTGAAGCCACAGTGCTTGCCACTGCAAGCATATTGAAGTCACAAGGCTTACCACTGCAAGCATATAGCAGCCACATGACTTGCCACTGCACCCATATAGCAGCCACCAGGATCAACTTACCCCATTTCTCCCCCAAATTTTGGGGCAGGATGGAAATGGGAGGGGTCACATAAGGAACATGGGACAAATAGAAATGAGATGGGCCTATGAGCTAGAAACTTTTAATTTTCTATAAACATGTTCTAGATGTATATAACATATTTTGTTCTCCTTCTTGTTTCAAGTCAACTAAATATATTTCCGTTATTTACTGTTAGTGGGTATTGTTCCTATCGAGATTCATCTCACCTTCATACTTCCAATTTTTTTTTAGATTTTTTGATTTTCTCTCCATATGATACCCACCACAAGCCATTTTTGATCCCCATCCAAATACATTATATCTTTACATTTAAACTTTTTTTAATGGCAGTTATGATACATTTTGTATTACATTTTTCATTATCGTCACCATTTTTCATTCCATATACATTTTTATTGTATTTCACTATTCTCTATTTTCACTTTTATTCTTATTATCCTTATTTTTGAATCAACAGGGCTAATCTAAAATACCAGCCACATCTCTAAATTCACATACTAATAAGATGCTATTTCGGGGTTGATATGAATCTCAATGATAGGGGGAAGTAAATGTAAATTAATGTAAGTGTCTGGACTGGATGTGAATTGCCACAGAAGAATACATGAGTTTGTAGTTTGTAATATGTAACATTGGAATGTTCTTCACTCTTGGTAATTGTAGTATTTTAATATGTATGTATCTAATTGCATATGAATGTAATATTCATGTGTTTTAAAAAAATTTTTTTGAGGTATTGAGAAAAATTTATTTCCACAAAACGAAGCACTAGAGGCTATGTTATAAGCTCCTTCAGTTCTTAACCATCCCTGAAAGGGTTAAACGACGATCCGCTCCTTGGTTAATTGAGCTGCAAGTTTGCTCCAGCTTCGGCATAAGAGACTGTGCCCACATTCAAATCATGCACCTTTATGAAGCCAGCTGTGGCGAAACGCGTAGTGCTATTTTTTTGTTCCTTACTACTCAGTTTCCTATTGCGGACTTGTCTACGGATCTGCCTAAACTAGTCACCTGGGGAGAAGCTGAAGACGGCCAGCATTTCTGATATCTTCACCTCCAGTGAAACTTCGAGGCACTAACCCTACAAGTCCAGGAACCAGGTGATCTTTAATAACTTTGAATAGGGCGCGCTGGCGACCAAAGCCTTCTTGTGGGGTCCTTTTATCAGGTCCCACCGCCATTCCCGGTAAGCTCTTCTAATGAAGATTTTTTTTACTATTCCTTTTAATCATTAGTATTGCTTTATTTTCCAGTCTTGATAGCTCTCAGCTGTATCCAATATATTTCCTTTCAATCCTATATATATACCCAGCTGTATGTGTCACATTTGCTAGTAGATAGCTATTTTTGTACCGGTACTTATAATGGAAAATTGTTTCATACTTACCGATATTTTCCTTTCCCGGTAATGGGCCATGGCAGCACTACTCTAGGGTTAGCTCCTCCCCTCACTCCCATTGGACAGGACAACATTTTTAGCCTATAAGAGGCCACATGACCATAATACCCCAGTTCGTAACAAGCCAACGACCAGGGAGGGTGCCCAGTGCTGCCATGGCCCATTACCGGGAAAGGAAAATATCGGTAAGTATGAAACAATTTTCCATTTTCCCGGCCATGGCCATGGCAGCACTACTCTAGGGCAATGCCCAAGCAATAAAACTCTGGGGGGGGAAAAAAAAAGGATACAGAACACACTATGATGCTGAAATTTATTAAACGACCATATAAGGTCAAGAAGCTGATAAGACGGCAGAACCAAATTGTGCCTCTCTAGAGGATCTCACGTCCAGTAGATAATGCCGGATAAAGGTATTCTGAGATGACCATGTCGCTGCTCTGCAAATCCGATCAGAAGACACATGTGCAACAGCTGCCCAGGAAGTAGACAGAGCCCGGGTTGAATGGGCTCGTAGGCCAAGAGGAACTGGAACCTATTTAGACTCATAAGCCTTAGTAATGGCCGAGACCAGCCACCTAGAGATGGTCTTAGGAGATGCTTGTAGGCCCTTATTATGCCCTTGAGGGACGATAAAAAGCCTAGGTGATCTCCTCCAGCTGCCCGTCCTGTTGAGGTAAACCGACAAACAGCGAACCACATCCAAGGTGTGAGACAATCTTTCCTCTTCAGAAGAAGGAGATGGGAAGAAAGCAGGCAAAATAATCTCTTGGTTCATATGAAATGGTGAAACTACTTTAGGCCTGAACTCCGGGACTGTTCTCAGAACCACCTTATCCTGTTGGAAAGAGATGAAAGGTTCGTCTGATGAGAGAGCTGCCAATTCAGAGACTCTTCTACCTGAAGTCAAGGCGACCAGAAGAGAAGTTTTAAGCGTAAGGAGCATAACTGAAATCTCAGTAATGGGTTCAAATGGGGAACCCTGTAATGCTGACAGGACAAGTGGCAAATCCCAAGGAGGAGAAAAGGATTTGATAGGAGGTCTGATCCGCATGACAGCCTTCATAAAACGAGATACATCGGAGTCTAAAGCCCATCTCACACCAGATAAAGCTGAAAGGGCTGAAATGTGAACTTTCAGAGTATTCAGGCTGAGACCCTTGCCTAGGCCGTCTTGCAGAAAACCCAGGAGATCTACAGCAGTGAAGGACCCCGGTGAAACCCCTTTGTTAGACGCCCAGTCCGAGAAGACGTCCCAAATACGGTAATAGGCAGCCGAAGTATTCCTTTTCCTTGCCTGAAGCATAGTAGAAATCACCACATCTGAGAACCCTCTGTCTTGTAATCGCCTCCTTTCAGTCTCCATGCCATCAGCTGAAGGGATTGAGGAGCAGGATGGAACAGAGGACCCTGCGACAGCAAGTCTTCTCTTACAGGAAGATGAAGAGGGTCCTCCATGGAAAGGCTCAACAACAATGGGAACCAGGGTCTCCGTGGCCAATACGGGAGCACTGCAATCACCACCACACGTTCTCTCTGAATTCTCTGCAGGAGGGTGAAGATAAGGGGAATTGGGGGAAACACATACCCCATCCGGAAGTTCCAGGAACAGCTGAGGGCATCCCAACCTTCTGCTAGATGATGATGCTCCCTGGAGAAGAACCTCTGAACCTGTCTGTTCTGGAAGTTTGCCATCATGTCGATCTCCGGAAGACCCCATCTGTGAACCAACCTCTGGAAGGCCCATTCCGCTAAACACCATTCTCCCGGAAAGATCTTGTGTCTGCTCAGGAAATCCGCCTTGATGTTCATTGAACCTGGAAGATAAATTGCACATATCCCCAGAAGGTGTTTTTGAGCCCATTTCATGAGAGGAAACATGATACTCATCATCCTTGGGCTGCGAGTACCTCCTTGGTGGTTTACGTATGCCACAACTGCAGTGTTGTCCACTTGTAGCTTCACCCAATGGTGTCGGATTCTTGACTTTAGGTGACGCAAGGCCTCGAAAACTGCCCTCAGTTCCAAGTAGTTGGAAGACTCTCCTCGAAGGGACACCGGCCATTCCCCCTGAAGGGATATCTGGTTCATATGTGCGCCCCATCCTGTTTGGCATGCATCCGTGGTGACCACCAACCAAGGTATCTCTCCCAGGGGAAAACCTTTGGTCAGGTTTGCCTTTGAGAGCCACCATCTGAGAGCTTCCTTGACTTTGGATGTAAGAAGAATGGGCTGGCTCAAATCCCGATGCCTGAACTGGGTCAGGAAGGATCTCTGAGGGATTCGGATATGCCATTGAGCCCATCGGGTAAGGCCTATGGTAGATGAAAGGGAACCCAGGATGCTCATGTAAGCTCTCGCCTTGATCTTGCGAAGATGAAGAATTTTTTTCAACTTCTCTCTCAGTCGGTATATTCTGTCCTCTGATAGACGGACAACCCCCAGACTTGTATCGAACCAGGCTCCCAGATAAATTATCTGTTGACTGGGTTGGAGTTGACTCTTCTGGAAATTCAGAACCCAACCATGTTCCTCCAACATTGATCTGGCGATGTTTCGATGGGCAATCAAACATGGGTAAGTCTTTGCCAGTATCAAGATGTCGTCCAAGTAGTGGAAAATGAAGACGCCCTTCTTCCTGATTTCTGCAATCAGGGAAATCAGGACTTTGGAGAACACCCTGGGTGCGGAGCTGAGGCCAAATGGAAGAGCCCTGAACTGCCAGTGTTTGTTGTGCAGGCAGAACCTCAGGAACCTCTGATGTACTTTGGCGATTGGGATGTGGAAATAAGCATCCTTGAGATCGATGGAAATTAGCCAATCGCCGGGAGATACTGCCTGGACAATGGAGGCTAAGGATTCCATCCTGAATCGTCTGGCACACAGAAAGGTATTGAGAATGGACAAATCCAGGATTGGCCTCCATGCATCCTCGCCTTTTGGAGCAAGAAAAAGCCTGGAGTAGAATCCCTGAAATTGTTCTTCTCTGGGAACCTGGCAGATCACCAATTGTTGGGACAGAGAATCTACGAATTCCAGAAGTGCCTTTCTTTTTCTTAAATTTTCTGGAAATGAGGACCTGAAGAATTTTCCAAAAGGAGGGGTCCCCACAAATTCTAGACGATAACCTTGGGAGACCACGTTGTGGACCCACCGATCCTTGATGGAGAGGCTCCAAGTCTCCGAAAAATGAAGCAGTCTTGCACCTATTCTTGGAGACTGAGCCTGGAAGCAGTCAGAATCTTTTATTCTGGTGGGCAGACGCCCCTCTGCCCCTGCCACCTCTATGGGAGGATTGACCGACCTTCCATGGCTGGCTCCGAAAGGACTGTCTTCCCGGTCTGTATTGCCTCGAGTCTCGGAAAGACCTCCTGTCAACATTAAAGGATCTCCTGGTGTTCCTGTTGCATGGCAATAAGGCTTTACTGCCTTCTGCGGCTCTCTTGATGCACTCATCCAGCTGACGTCCAAAAAGCATGTCTCCCTGAAAAGGTAGTGAGCAGAGACTATTCTTGGAAGCGGTATCTGCATCCCATGCCTTGAGCCAAAGTGCTCTACGGCCAGCAATATTCAGGGCCATGGACCTAGCTATAGAGCGAACAAGGTCCACAGAGGCATCGGAGCAAAAATCGGCAGCAAGACTAATGTCTTCCACAGCTCTGCTGAGACGTAATCTACTCACTCCATCCTTTATGTCAGCTTGTAGATCCTCCGACCATTGTTTAAGGGCCCTGGAGACAGAAGTTAAGGCGGCTGCTGGGTGCAGACTGGCTCCTGCTGCCACGTATGCCTTGCAAAGATTAATATCAATCCTCTTCTCCATAGGTTCTCTCAAAGAGCCAGAGTCGTCCAGAGGCAAGGTGGTCTTCTTGGCCAGTCTGACTACTGCTGCGTCCACCTTGGGAGCTGAGATCCAAGAGGCAGAGTCATTTCTTGAATGGGTATAGCTTGGACCACTTACCCTGAAAACTGACCCGTTTTCCAGACTTACCCCATTCATCATGAATAAGGGTCTTTATGGTCTCATGGAGGGGAAAAGCAGTTTCTTTCTTTTCGAGACTAGCAAAGTGCTTGCTACTAGAGGGTATTTCAACAGAGGATTCTTCCAAACTTAGAGTCTTTCTGACTGCCTCAATGAGAGCTTCGGTTTTCCTCTCATCAAACCCCCCTGAATATGGGAACTCATCATCCTCTGATGACTCTGGGTATTCGGCAGGAAATTGACTCTTCTCGTAGGAGTCCACCATAGAGCTCTCGCTGTCAGAGACCTCTCTCCTCCTAGGCCTAGAACGCCTGGTAGACTGAGTGGCTTCCTTAATACCTTCAGCCACTGCCTGTTTGATGATGGAAATCACATCAGCTGGGTTAGCCACTGCAGGATGAGCTACTGGCGGGCCAGCTACCAGTGTCATGCAGGTTATGCAAAGCCTTTTCCCCTCTGCCGCCACTTCGTCACATGCATTGCACTTATTCAGTCTTGGTCTCCTATCCGCAGGTGAAACCGGGGAACTCCTCGGAGACCTGAGGGAACTGACATAATAATATAATGACAGAAGGCACTCTTTTGATTCCAATTGAGGTAATATATATATATCCATTGAGAGGGAGAAAAAAAAAAAAAAATAGTTTGACATACCTTGTACCTCTAGATTGTGACCTATTTCTTTTCTTGGCTGGTGAGGCCATGATGATATAAAACCTGAGCAGCTGGAAAAAGGTCGCCTGTTAGGAACTAATATCCAGATAAAACACCAAAAAAAAAAAATAAGATGTAAATGAAACATAAGGATTTCCCCAAAAATTCTGAACCTACCTATTGCACAAAAAGATAGAACCACAAGATCTGCAGAGACCAGAGCACTGTATAACTTGCAGGATAAGCAACTTCAGATTGCCTCCAGACTCAATAGGAGGGAGAGAAAGAAAGAAAAAAAAAAAAAGACATTTAAATAGGGAAAAAAAAAGGATTTCCCAATCAGTCCAAAACAAAGGTCACATCCTGGCAAAGGCTGCCTGACCCGGAAGTACTCACTGTTTAGGCGCCAAAAAATGCAATACACCTCTGTCCAGCTCTGTAAGAGCCCCTCAGCTGCCAGGAAGCCTGGAACCTGTTCCCATCAGCAGAAATACGGCACCAACAAGGATTTATCCAACTTTGCAAGGTTCCCAGCTGCTACCCCAGGGTCACTGCAGCATGCACCCCCGGTCACTAAGGGGGTTTCTGCAGGGGGTCGCCCTTGGTGAGGCGCCGTGTACTGCAGCTTCTGGGAGAAGAGAGGCTGAACTCATCCCAGGAAAAGGAACTAACAAGTCCCAGGCATGTCAAAAAAAGAAAAATCTTGGATAATGAAATATCACACAGAGAAAAACCAAGGGAGTGTGGACAGGAAAAGAACTGGGGTATTATGGTCATGTGGCCTCTTATAGGCTAAAAATGTTGTCCTGTCCAATGGGAGTGAGGGGAGGAGCTAACCCTAGAGTAGTGCTGCCATGGCCATGGCCGGGAAATATATATATATATATATATAGTTTTATGGAATTAAATATATTTATTCCTCTTACAAATTTATCGTCACACTTTCATTGAGGTTTATTCCAGCCATATTGTGATCTTCTTCAGTACCAAATTAACATATATCATTACTTGCTGCTACTTATATCTTCCTGTGGCCTCAGCTACACAAAATACAAAGCATCTACTTTATGGTATAAAGTATAGTATAATAGGAATATAATCTGCTGTTATGTATATATTTTTTTGCGTCCTAAATTTTAGATAATACAAAGTACTATTCTTTTGGAATATACATACATCCTTGTCTGAGACCTGCTCCCAGAAAAATAACTCTTCAAATTTCAAGATACACGTCTGCATATAAGTATTCCTGTATTGCTTTATTTATTTTGCTTTTATTTTTATATTTTCACTTCCAGTCACTTATTATCTAGCGCTCCAGTTTTATGTTTATTTTTTCTGTTTTGAGGAATTGCTTTTAAGGTTGCTTTTCTTTATACTGTGAGCAGTTTCACTTATTTTTCTGTTGTGGATATTATTCTGGTAGCGCCATTTTGGTCACGATATACTTCTTCAATGGATTGTGATAAGCCTTTAAAGCAATAACAATCCTCACTGCAACGGCTGAGACAGCCTGTCTTGGCTGTTGCAGGTAAGACAGACCCTTTTCTGGGTGTTTCAGACTTGGCTCTATCAGAGGCAGGGCTGGATTAAGAGCATCATGGGCCTGGTGCTGAGGATTTTGGTGGGCCTTTTTATAGAAATATATAAAAAAAAGAAATGCAAAGCAGACAATCACGCAATTCATAAACATACACACCTACTTCACATATACACACACACCTACCTCATATATACACAGTTTTTTCTTAACATCCCCCCTCCCTCCTGCTTTACCTCATTGCATGGGAGCGGGACATTAGTGCTGCAGCCAGTCTTCCTGCCGAGTGCCGGGATGTCATTTGACTACACCCGACACACATACACAGCCAGTTACATACAAACACCACATGCACAGCCAGTTACATACACACACACACACACATCACATCCACTTACATACACACACACACACATAACGTACACACCAGTCAGCAGTTTTTTGTTAAATGCTTTACCTCATTGCAGAGGAGGGATCATTTATGCTGCAGCCGGATCTTCATTCAGCTTCCTGCAGAGTACTGCTGTTCTGACAAATTTCGCGAGTAAATTCTACTGCACAGTAGAATTCACTCATTGCGCACCACAGCGCATGCGCACAAAGTTACAGCTGTCATTCAGCTGTAACTTTGCCAGAAGAGCGTATGCGCAAAGGACACACACGACCTCACGCCCCCTTCGGATCAGCTGCGTTGACAGGTAAAGTATAAGCGTATCACTTGTGTCACTTCAAACCATTGGAGGCAGAAAAATAATAATTTAATATATATATTAAATGGACACTAAACTTTATTTCTCACTTTCGTTCATATTGTCATCATTGGTAGAAAAGCTTTGTATGTGCAATTCTGTGTGCTCAGGACATATTATAGGCAGCAATTAACATCAAAATACAGCTATATTACAGTTATTATATAAGGAGCTGATATTACACAGGATAAATATTATAGCGTAAGGCAGGGTTTGGCAACCGTTTTCCACTCAGGGGTCAGAAGCAAAGTCTGCGAGGTGATGGCGGGACACATTCATCTACTGTACAATTATAAAGCAAATATATATATTTATACACATACCACATGCCTATCGCTCTCTATTTATTTAAGCTTTTTTAATATCACATGAAACTATTTTCATATTATAGTCAACTATGTTTATATGTAATAAAAATGTTATTGAAAAATTGAATTTATTGTTTTGTAATGTTACATCATATCTTTCAGATACTCCGATATCGAGAGGTAGGTGAAGAGGAAGTAAACCAGGGCAGCCACAGCCACCAGATGTCCTGGCTGGAAGCTCTCCAGAGCCAGCTGACCTGCAGGACTTTGAGGAGCTACTACAGACAATGGAGGAAAAAGCTGGTCAGATGTATTGCACATCCATTCATGTTTTCTGTATGTCAATTGATATGTCAGGTCAGGCGGTTCTGTTAGCTGTGGTGGCAGCTTACTCTTAACCTGCCTCTTCATAGGTTCAGTCACAGGCGAGCAATAAGTGTAGCATAGGTTTATTTTATGTAACCAGTAACTTATTCATGAAGTAACTATGATAAGTGAAAAGACAATGTTAGATTAAAAATGATTATTATTATTAGTGGTACGTCAATGTACAATAGTTCAGGATGTAGATAAGCCTACATTTTAACTGTACATGAATGCAATGAATACAACCTGTATTGAAATGTTCTTATCATATTGCTTTTTTCCTGCAATAACATCTGTGGAAGAGGAAAGCATCCTCCTGACGGTGGTGGATCCCAGCGAGTATGGCACATCAGGAGCTCATCCATGACCTTCTACGATGGTGGCATCCAAAACTCAGCATGATGGTGAGTACTCAGGATAAGTTCCATGCCCAGATGATAGAGAGGCAGGATCAGTTTCTTAAGATGGTTAGATGTGAGAGTTGTGAATCTGGACCAGCAGGAGTGTCAGTCTAGAGCTGAACACTGCAACCAAGTCTGAGGTACAAGTTAGTTAATTTTTCCCTAAATCATGCTTATTCGGAGGGTACTGCTGCTCCAGAGACAACTCGTCCGTCTAACCACGCTCCGTCAGCACAGGTGATTGGACGTCAGGCTGGTGAGCAGGACGATGATACTGGCATTGCTAATCAGTTGCCTTGCCCATCATCCTCCTCCTCATATGATGATGAGTAAATCACACTGTTGCCTATTGGTAGTAACCAGAGAACCCCTGGTTACTTACCCTTCCTATCTGCCAGTTGAAGCCCTTTGCCAAAATTCACTCACTCCCCTCGGTAGCCCTCGGCATGCTTATATAAGAAACAAAAAAAATAAAAAAAGAGTTTTTTAAAATGAAAAAAAAAAACATTAATTTGAATGCACCAATTTGTCGGTCTTGTTTTTCAGGTATACACACACACACATTTCCACAGGTTATTGTACCCTTTTATTCATTTGATTTTTTTCATTTTCAATTAAGCAGAATATGGGGGTTATAGAATAAAATGAAGGGAAGGAAAACTGACAGTGGTATAAAAATACCTTTTATTTCTGTGATATGTTGCATTGTACACAAATGTTGACATCTACACATATAACAGTTGTTGCTGTAGATGTCAACATTTGTATACAATATCCAGTGATGTGATGCCAGCATAGATCAGTATTATTCTTTATCAGCAGCTGTTATGTCATTGTAATCACACATGGTGTCTATGTGTTGAGTGGTATAGTTATATCCAGGGCCGATCCTAGGGTCCCAGACGCCTGAGCGCAGTTTTTTTTTTTTTTTAACATGGCTATATTACTAACTCCTCCCCTTTGCAAATGTCTATTAACACGTGCACACCAACCTCTCTCACACTCCTATCCTGCTACTTACTCAGACACACGTGTAAAACCGCCTCGCACTTCCATTCTACCACTCACTCAGGCTCACACGTGTAAACCTGTCTCTCACACTCCCATCATGCTGTGCACCTGCCCACGATCTGAAAAAGTCCCTTAGTGTTATGTTCAAGATTCTCATATAAATCAGACCTAGAATAGAGGTCTGACTACAAGACTAGGATCCAGGTCCCCCATAGTGCATTTCTGAGGGGAGTGTATTGGCACCCAATGATGGAATTCTGGGGACACAGGGCCTGGTGCAGGGTAACAGCATGGCACTGGAAGCTTGAGGCCCCAAGTTAGTGAAGCCACATAACAGAGCCCTGAAGTAGCAGCTGCTGTATACAGTTTACCAAGGCAGAGACTGGAGAAAGAAAAAACGTGACCAGTGCGCTTCAACCAACACTACACACACTGTATATTTACCCTTAAAGCAAGTATGTATCTTGCAGTGTTGTACAAAGGGAATATGAAAAATAAAAGAATAAAACACACAATAGTGTAATATATAAAAAAAAAAGTGAAATAAAGTGAATGAATAGTGCCAAGTGGCCACTCACATTCGTCTGAGCATCTGCTTGCTCAGGGATATCAGCATAAGGGAGCCCAGGGAAAGGGTTAATGATGATCCGTCACCTCATCCATGAAGAATCCACAGAATATATCAACACATGAGGAAGAAGGAAGGCAAGGATGTTAATGAACACTGTTTAATATATAATTTAAATAAAACATAGAATTCTTACAGTTAAAATCTGAAGAGTCCTCAATTTCAATAAAAGCAGTAAAAATCCCTGAAAAGGAGTCCAGTATTGCACATCCCTTGTCTCCTGTAGCACACAACGCGTTTCTCCTCTTAGGTGAGGCTTTTTCAAGTGTCCTCATGTGTTCTCAGCTGGGTCCTTAAATAGTATGTCGCATAGTTGATCCTCATCGCGTCTCCCGCGTATTGCGCGTCTCCGTTGCCATGGAGACGCGTCTTTTGCATGTCTCTCCGTTTTTACTGAGACATTCAGCCCAGCCAGGCAGAGAGAAGGAGGTGTGACATCAGGACCAATCAAAAATGAAGGAAGAAGACGAAAAGACGCGTCTCCATGGCAACGGAGACGCGCAATAAGTGGGAGACGCGATGAGGATCAACTATGCGACATACTATTTAAGGAGGCGTTTGGGTTACACCGGGTAGGAGGATAGTGGCGGTGAGGCTGTCCTTCTATTCATGGATTAAAGCACTTATTTCAGCTACATTTCCGTTGTCTACGTTGTTCTTTCCTTCGGATCTTCATCGATTTTTACTTCACTTCAAAAAATACTATTTAAGGACCCAGCTGAGAACACATGAGGACACTTGAAAAAGGGTAAATATACAGTGTGTGTAGTGTTGGTTGAAGCGCACTGGTCACGTTTTTTCTTTGTACTGTATTTGTTTTGCTAGAAGTGAGACACTAGCGGTGCCCGAGTGCTGCATACCCATTCACATATAGGCGCAGCAGTCTACACTTTGTGCTTTGTAGAGACTGGAGAAACACAACTTTGTTAGGAAAGCAGGATGATTCAGCTGGAACAAGCAGGACTAAGCAGAGCCAAATAGGCAAACTGAGGCAGAAACAGAACGCAGTACTGGGCTAAGGAACAAAAGCAGAATACTAGAGCAGAAGCAGAGCATAAACCAAATCAAGGATAAATAATGCAGAGCTAAAGATAACATACAGTGCTGAGACAGACGGGGCACAGACCAATGGCATTTATAAACTGAGCACAATTAAAGGATAAGTCTAAAGCAGCTTCAAAATGACAAAGACATAAATACAGGAAGTAGCCTAAAATACTGCGATGATGATAAATAGTATGGGTTTTGTCCAAAGTGATAAGGTTGCCAACCACATTAAGGTACCCTACAATATGGAAAGTCCTAGCACTATCCCTGCCTATTATAACTGAAACTGAAAATATATGACTGAACTAAACCAAATTATATGATTATTGATTACAGGCTGTATAGTGCCTCTGTGCCTGTACTAGCGTTCTTGATTTTTACCCGTCCTTGAACAAACCTGTTTTCTGCCCATCCTGACCCATATGGCTGCCTTGTGACTTTGTCTAGTGTTTTATCTCCGTTGTACCTCATCCTGATCGGTGTATGACCCGGCCTACTAACTATTCTATTTTTGTGTATTTTCCTGTGTGCTTTCTTAGTCAGTGTGTTAAAGTCCTGGGTAGTCATTTGTCTGGGCTCAACCACAAGGTATAATGCCATTCAGGCGAAAAGCACTGTTCTGTCGAAGGTTCCATCCGCTCCATAGTTATGCATCATGGGGTGCAGACAAACCCCACACCATGCTCTGTAAAAAGGCTCCTCCCTGTTCTGTTATTCCAGGGTGTGACACTCTAAGACAGGGCTTCGGATAGCCCACCAAAAGGGCTCAGGACTGGACTCCGCATTACAGGGTACACAGAGCAGCACCGCTATAGGACAGGAATACAAGGAACAGCCAAGAGTGAAAATAAATAATAAACAGGAGAACAAGGCAAAAAAGGATACTGAAATGAATGGATACAGCCTGGGTGAATCTGCAGATGGGTAGATTCATGACCGGTTACACATTGGTGTCTGTGCAGCACCATATATTTTGCTGCATTACACTGTTTTTATGTGGTTTTTGAAACAGAAATAATATTACAGTACATATGAATTCAGGGATAATGAGTAGCCACATTTCAGAAATTTGCAGAATCCCACTAAAGTGCCTGATCCAAATCCAATTCATGACAAATCTGTATATATTTAGTCAACCCTTTAGTATTTTAGGTAGGAAGGGGATTTTAAATTTAGTTGTAAAGTTTGTGAGGTGAGAAAAATACATTAAAAATATATCTTTGAATAAAAGCATTCTGTCAAATCAGTGTTTTAACTATCATTTCTGTATAGGCAGCAGTACTGTATAGTAGAAGTAGGGATGCTGATGAAATTGTGTGCGTTTTCTCCATGGTAACACCTTAAACTGCTAAAATTTACATCCACATTGCAAAAAAAATAAAAAAAAAATTGGCACAATCTTTTGCAGAAATAAAATGCAAAATGGTAGCATGGAAAGGGTCAAAATACCCCATTTGAAATACATCTTGTAATATACTTTGATGGGCAAGTAAAACATGGGCAGGGAAAATGCCCCAAGGGAAACATGTGTCCATTACTGGAATCTGTAAAAATATAAATTATTGAAAACTGAAATGCGCAGATCTCAAATGTGGCCCTGTACCTACACAAAAATCTATTCATGCTCAATGTTGAAACCAGTAGACACAGTTGAATACATATGAGGTTGTCTGGCAGCAACACATTGCTACCTCTGTAAATTTGCATCTGAATTGGAATAATTGTGAAAACAAAATTCAAAAATAACATACCACCACAAACTTTGGAAGAAAGTGGTGTTAACATGGTAACATTGAAAGTGTAAAAATAGCCCGGGATGTCAACTAGGGTTGCCACCTTGGCCACTCTTTCAGGTTGCTTTGCAGTATGTGACCAGAAGGAAATCAATGAACTAATCATCAAGTATTGGATTCCACAGAAAAACATTGACTAGTTAACTTATTTCCTTCTGGTCACATTTGACTTCTACATACACTTGCAGGCTGCCTTGCAGTATTAATAAAGTTATATGTGGCCAGTAAAAAATAAATGTTTTAGTTTCATTTTTTTGTACATTTTGTGGGAGTATTCGGTATTTTGTGACCATTACTAAGGTTATAGTCTCAGTAGATCACATTTTTGGAAGGTGAAAGTTCTAAAACAGTGATGCACACCTTGTAATATTTTCATTGTAAATGAAAAACAGGTCTAGTCATCAAGGTGTTAAATATACTTGGCAGGTATGGATTTGGTGCCGTGTGATTCTTAAGCTGCTCATTTACTTAAGATAGGCAAGTTAATGTGAGATAAGCAGCACAGTCTAGCGACCGCATCACTATTTTGAAAAATTAATGTTTCAGGTCTTCATTTAGTAACATTAAAGTGTACATTTTACTTATTACAGATCCAAAGGAAGCCAACTTAAAACCCCTTAATTCAGTAATTTTACATTTTGCTTTCAGTGAGAAATGGCACATTTCTCCTTGGATCACACCCAGCACTAAATACATATTGGATAAATATATATATTTTTACAGAATTCCTCGTTTCCCATACTGGAGATTAGGCTTTGTGTGCAGGTTCCCATATCACACTGAATAAGAGACGCATAGACGCATAGTCTTTAGATCCATGCAGAACTCTCATTTGACGCTGCCAAATTAGTCCGAAACTCAGCAGTTCCCTTTATAAAACAAAATAAAAATCAGCCATACTCGATAAAATCCATTTGTATATTAAAGCACAAATAGTCTATTTACTGTACTGCGGGTCTGTATTGACTAATAGTTACTTACTCGCTCCCTACTATACATCCCCAACACGTGAATTTTTCCAATCTCCTATTTACTGAGTCCGCTCTTATAATGACACCATCATAACACTCCGCCGTCCGCCCCTATAGTAGAACCATGGGATTGGTTGATGCAGCCCCGCCCCTTGCATGCATTGCTAACGTTTGACCAATCCAAGTAGAACCGCTGTAGTCGCTCCAGTTGCTCCCACTCCTGTATGCCCGGCTTGAAGATGGCGGCGTTTCGTATTGTTGTAGCTCTCAGTGGTAGCCGGGGAGCCCGTCATGTGTTACAATGGCCCCGATCCAGTCTACAAGCTCAGAGCAGAACAGTAGCACACTTCACTTTCCAGCCAGACCCTGAGCCCACTGAATATGGTGAGAAACCGGTCGCTACCTGAGCAGGCTGACTGCTCCTATGACATTGGGGAAAGGCACAGCTTGTGTGATGCTGTGTGCAAGAACAACCCTATCAGAAAAATGGTGTATAGGGGCAATGCTACAAGAAACAGTGTGTTTAACGTTTTGTGAGAGGTATGTGCTACTGGATGTAAAGCACCGTTTATGCCACTGTACAGGAAGCAGTGTGTATGACATTGTAAATCAGGTATTCAGTCAATGACAAACTATTTAAGTTTGTATAATAAACACAAGAAATTGTGTGCATGAGTTTAGTATGCAGGTGGATGTTTTGAATTATGCAGGGTGCGTGGTTGCTGTGACATGGTTGAGCAGGGTGCGCGGTTGCAGTGGGATGGATGTACAGAGGCAGAGGGTGCGCGGTTGCTGTGGCATGGATGGGCAGGGTGCGCGGTTGCTGTGGCATGGATGGGCAGGGTGCGCGGTTGCTGTGGCATGGATGGGCAGGGTGCGTGGTTGCTGTGGCATGGATGGGCAGGGTGTGCGGTTGCTCTGGCATGGATGGGCAGGGTGTGCGGTTGCTCTGGCATGGATGGGCAGGGTGTGCGGTTGCTCTGGCATGGATGGGCAGGGTGTGCGGTTGCTCTGGCATGGATGGGCAGGGTGCGCGGTTGCTGTGGCATAGATGGGCATGGTGCGCGGTTGCTCTGGCATGGATGGGCAGGGTGTGCGGTTGCTCTGGCATGGATGGGCAGGGTGTGCGGTTGCTGTGGCATGGATGAGCAGGGTGCGCGGTTGCTGTGGCATGGATGAGCAGGGTGCGCGGTTGCTGTGGCATGGATGAGCAGGGTGCGCGGTTGCTGTGGGATGGATGAGCAGGGTGCGCGGTTGCTGTGGCATGGATGAGCAGGGTGCGCGGTTGCTGTGGCATGGATGAGCAGGGTGCGCGGTTGCTGTGGCATGGATGAGCAGGGTGCGCGGTTGCTGTGGCATGGATGAGCAGGGTGCGCGGCTGCTGTGGCATGGATGGGCAGGGTGCGCGGCTGCTGTGGCATGGATGGGCAGGGTGCGCGGTTGCTGTGGCATGGATGGGCAGGGTGCGCGGTTGCTGTGGCATGGATGGGCAGGGTGCGCGGTTGCTGTGGCATGGATGGGCAGGGTGCGCGGTTGCTGTGGCATGAATATGCAGGGGCAGGGTGCGCGGTTGCTGTGGCATGGATATGCAGGGGCAGGGTGCGCGGTTGCTGTGGCATGGATATGCAGGGGCAGGGTGCGCGGTTGCTGTGGCATGGTTGTGCTGGGGCAAGGTGCGCGGTTGCTGTGGCATTTGTGCATGCAGGGACTAGGTTGCATGGTTCACATGCTTGCTGGTGCCAGGCTGCATGGTTGTTGTGACTCGTATGCATGCAGGGGTTGTATTGTGTTGATGTGATGTGTTGGTGAGTTAATCCATTGAGAGACCAAAAGAGAGGTTTGTTGAGCTAATGGGAATAGTTGTGGCTCATATGCACGCATGGATCAGGATGCGAGGTTGTTGTGGCTTGTTGCGTGGATAATGTGACCGGCATGTGTGCTGATGCCAGGTTGCATGGATGATGTTGCTGACATGTGCATGGGGTCAGGTTCCGTGGTTGTTATGACTTGTATGCATGCAGGGTTCGGGTTGTTTGTTCGTTGTAGCTATATAGAGAAGGTTGAGAAAGTGACCTTCAGTGTTGAATCTATTGTGAGACCAAAAGAGAATTTTGTTTAGTTAATGAGGATGATTTGAGAAATGCAAAGATATTCAAACAACACAAAGAAATTTAGAGTGCATTAGTTTACTTTACTTATTTGCAATATATATATATTAACTAATCACACTTGTTTCTGTAAACTAAATATCTCTTCTCGTGTGTGCTTGAAACATGCCTTCACTTAAAGGACAACTAAACTTTTATTTATTTGTTTTTTTTCTTCACTTGTACTTCTAATATAGAAGTCTAAATGAAAGATTTAGTGTCCTTTTAGTATGAGGATTATCTGGTATGTCCTTTAGATAGTACATGCCAATTTATCTCTGACCAGCAGCTGCCATGCTTCAAAACTTTAGCATTTATTGGCTAACTGACAGTTTGGTTGCAAGCCTTCAAGACCAAGTTGCTAGGTCCCTTCCTCATGCATTAATGAGGCTAAAACAAAATTCCTAATAAACCAGATTAGTGCACTTCATGCAGTAATTCACAATTAGCAAACATTAAAGAACAAACCTTTTTCAACCTCTAAGGAAGCAAGGGTTAAAACATTATCTTACCCCTAGTAAACCTTACATGCATCTGTATAGATACTCACGTCTTTACTTTTGACTCTGCTTCAGGTGTGAAGCAGAGCCAGTGGGGTGGTTGGCATACAGCCAATCAGAAGTTCTACTTACTGCTCATTTTTTTTATATGTTGAATAACTCGACAATTGTATTCAGTCTGGTCCACTAATCACTTAAAAAATCACCAGGAAAAAAAGCAAATATACATTGGGAGAAAAAGCTGCACAGTAAAAATCCTAATTAACAAAAAGTGTACCACCAAACGCTAAATACCGTATTTGCTTGAATATAACACAAGGTTTTTTTCAGAGCAAATGCTCTGAAAAAGACCCCTCGTCTTACATTCAAGGTCATCTTATAATCTGAGCTGCAGGGGACCTGGATCCCCCTCTCTAACAGCAGGGCAATGTCTGCGCGATGAGCGCAGACGACTCCCCTGCTGCCGCCCGGTACGACTGCCGGGACTTTTATGATGAAGCCGGGTCCTTTCCATAAAAGTCCCGGCGGTCGTGCTGGGCTGCAGCAGGGGAGGTCTGCGCTCATCGCGCAGACATCCTCCGCTGCCCCGCTAGCCACCAGGGAGAATCGGGCAGCCGGGGGATGTCTGCACGATACGTGCAGACATCCTCCATGCTGCCCAACACGGCAGTCTATTATGACGGACTAGCTGTACATCATAATAGATGGAGGTGTTGGGCAGCATGGAGGATGTCTGCACGTATCATGCAGACATCCCCCGGCTGCCCCCACTAGCCGCCAGGGAAAGAAACCAGGGGGGGGGGGGGGGAGACACAGACAAGGGGAGGGGGGGGACAGAGAGAAAAGGGGAGGGGGGATAGAGACAAGGGGGGGGGGGGATAGATGGACAGACAAGGGGGGGGTAGATGGACAGACAAGGGGGGGGGATAGATGGATAGACAAGGGGAGGGGGGATAGATGGACAGACAAGGGGAGGGGGGATAGAGACAGACGAGGGAGAGAGAAGTTTGGGGGGAGAGAGACAAGGGGAGGGGGGAATAGACAAGGGAGAGAGAGAGAGAAATTTGGGGGGGAGAGAGAGACAATGCGGGGGAGGGGGAGAGACAGCTGGGGGAGGGGGAGAGAGGCCGTATTGGCACATAAAAGGAAATAAAAACAAGAAATGCATTTGTATAAAATACATTTTTTTTATTAAATATTAAAAAGCAATTTACATAAATACAAGTTAAACTTTTTTTTCCTTTAGGGTAGTCTTATATTCAGGCTTTTAGTTTTTTTCCTAAAGGAATATACAAAGTTTGGGGGGTTGTCCTATAATAAAGGTCGTCTTATAATCGAGCAAATACGGTAATAATCAAATCTAAACAATGGTAATCATCGCCGCTATGGGCAACAAAAAATAACAAACTGTCAGACATAGGGCCTTATTCACTAAAGTCCAAATTGGGAGGTCAAGATTAGCACTAGTCTCGACCTCCCAACTTGAAAAAACTTTGCTTATATGCCTCATCTTGAGCTTGCAAAATGCTTTTTAATAAGCAAGGCAATAGACCAGCACCGTTAAAGCGGTTTTCGCAATCAGTGATCGTGAAAAACGCTTGTTTCACAGCAGGCTGTGCAGGCACGTCCATTGTCGAGAACGGAGTTCCCGGCAGGACGTGCCTGACGCCCATTGTCGCAAAACATATACAGGCAGCTGCACTGTGAGCCCCCGCTGCCTGTGTGACTGTCTCACACGGAGACAGCCACGATCGCACAGCAGCCGGCAGTTTAGTCCCGTCTTTTAGTCATAGCCGCCGGAAATGATGGCAAGTCCGGTGGCTGTATTTCGGCTATAGAAGCGCTGCGGGGGAGGGGGGGATTTTTTTAATAGTAATTATCAGTGGCATATTAACAAGCAAATTATCAGTGGCATATTAATGGATAAACTATCCAGGGGGTCGGGGGGCCCCAGAATTTTTTTTCAGTAAGGGGCACTGAAATTTCTGATGGCGGCCCTGCTAAGTGTGCTTACACTGCCTGCTTCCTCTGTTTCTCAAATACTGCTGATAATTCTTGTTTTGTTGGACAAAACAATGTGACACTTGTAAAGAGCAGAGGTGTAGGGGTGTAAAGTAACTTACTTTTTGGCTAGATGAGGGCTACCTTTCCAGTATGGCACATACGATTGGCCCTACGAGGGGTTTTTCAATGTTACTTGATGCCTCGTCATGGAGGAATCATGTCAACACTGTTTGATTGCTGGAGGTGGCCTAGGGCGATCATTAGTACACATGATATTAACCCCTTCACGACCGATGACGGTCCTGGACCGTCATAGGGAAATCTCCCTTCGTGACCGATGACGGTCCAGGACCGTCATGCAGGTCTGATCGCGGTATGCACGCTGGCATACCGCGATCGCGCGACCAACGACATGGCTAAGTGTCTTGGTACCGAGACACTTCAGCCATGTCGGTTGAGGACCCCCCCCGGAAACATCCGGGCACTGTGACAGCCAATCAACAACCACCCCCCCCCCCCCCAAGGGATTTTTTTAATTTAAAAAAAAAACAAACGTTTTTTTATTTTTGTATTTTTTTCCCTATTGTGCTAATCCTAACTCTTGGGTTAGGGTTAGAGTTCATCAAAACCCTAACCCTAGAGTTAGAATTAGGGTTTGTACTAACCCTAACCAAAGGGTTAAGGTTAGAGTTAAATAAAAATAAAAAAAATGTAAAAAAATAAAAAATTAAATTAATAAAAAAATTTAAAATAATAATAATAAATTGTATAAAAATAAGAAGTTATTCCGTAGTGGACCAATGACATGTTATGTCTGTCTGTGGTCCTCTAGGGATATTTTATTTAAAAAAAAAAGACTGCTAGTGGGGCCAGTGCTTTGCATTGGCCCCCAGCAGTAGGTAGGGGCCCGCAGCAGCTGGATATTTGATCCATGCAGCCGCAGGATAGCAAGGATAGCAAAAATCGGTGCTTCCTACTATAGACTACATTTCCTATTCTGCTACGGTAGCTTTTGGCTGGCTGAGCATGATAGGAAATGTAGTCACAAGTATTACATAATAAATACACGTTTTAAAGCTGCAATAACCATATCCTAAATTTTGCCCTGTACCTGCCACATAAACCTAGCTAACCTATACATGTGGGGTACCGCTATACTCAGGGGAAGTTGCTGAACATATATTGGGGTTTTGTTTGGCAATAAAATAGAACAGCCCCTTTAAATTCATACCTAAGTTTCAAAGTGTGTGGAAATAAAACACACACAAAATTACTACGCCAAAACTTGTCAAAGATTGGTGGTAAAATGACAGAGTGAAAAGTGTCAAATTAACCCAAGTTGAATGCCCTGGGATGTCTACTTTATAAAAATGTGTACATGTGGGGGGTTATTCAGTGATTCATATCAGATATCGGTGTTACGGTGTCACTAACGCTAATTTAAAAAAAATGCTACTTGCATTTATTAACCTAAAACATTCAAAAAAAAGCAAAAAAAAACATATAAACATTGGGTATTTCTGAACTCAGGACCTATAGTCGAATCTATTTAGCATATTTTTTCATTAGCTTTTGAAGCTTAGTAAAATAATTTACAAAGAAAAGTCAGGAAAAGTGTTTATTTTTTAAATTTTAACCATATTTTACTATTTTTTACACAATACAATAAATTATATTAACAAAATAATGTCATGAAAAAGCCCTTCTTGTCCTGAAAAAAAACCAATATATAATATGTGTGGGTACAGCAACTGACAAAGAAGAAAATTAAAGCTAAACACAAACACCTCAGAAGTGTTAAAACAGCCTTGGTCACTAACGCACAACATTCCAAAAACAGTCTGGTCATGAAGGGGTTAAAGGCCCATCATATGTTGTGGAGAGGATAAACAATGTTTAGGTAATAGTGTGCAATCTGAATTATAATGTAAAAAACATACTGATTAACCCCTTGCCGACAAAGGACGTGCCAGGCACGTCCTGGGAGAATCTCCCTTAATGACAAAGGACGTGCCTGGCACGTCCTGCAGTGAATGAAGCGGTTTTTGCGATCAACGATCGCGAAAACCGCTTTAACAGTGCTGGACTATTGGCTCGACATCGAGGCAATAGCCAGCACCGATATTTCTATTTTGGGACCCCCACGATCGCCCCACGGAGCGATCGTGGGGAGCCATATTGACGGAGCATGCTGCTCCGTCAATATGGCTAAGTCCTCTGCCGGTCTGAGCTTCGGAAGTGAAAGTAACTTCACTTCCGTCGCTCTGAATATGCTACTTGACTACCCCTAGTGGTAGTTTAGTAGCATTGCAATGGAAAATAATTAAAATACATATTTAATTAAATAAAAACAGGTTATTTAGCTATATTAGCCTATAGGGTTAAAATTAAATATTTTTTAGCATAAGGGATAGGGTTAAAATTCAATTAAAGTTAAAAAATATTAAGGGATATAATAAGGATTAGAGTTGGGGTTAAATTTAGTGTTAGGGTTAAATTTTGGGTTCGGGTTGGGGTCAAAAGATCAATATAGGAAAAAACCAAAAAACACTATTTTTGGTTTTTGCCCCATAACTCGCAAAAAAATACCGAAAAATATGGAAACATGCATATTTTTGAACTCAGGACAACATTTAGAAACTATTTAGACGGGGTCTTTTTTAATGATTTTATTTGTGTAAATTATATTTTAGGTCAAAGTTAGAAAAAGTGTTTTTTTTTTTTAATTTTTCATCATATTTTATGATTTTTTTTGTAGTAAATTATAAGATATGATGAACATAATGGTATCTAATGAAAGCCCTTCTTATGACGATAAAAACAACATATAATTTGTGTGGGTACTGTATGTGAGAAAGAAAAAAAAAAACAGCTAAACACAAACACCCTAGAAATGTCAAAACAGCCATTGTCACCAAGGGAAAGTCAAGGTGAAAATGTCTTGTCACTAAGGGGTTAATTTACAATTTGAGTATAGAGTTTTATTTTTTTTCCAAATGATACTAGAAGGCAGGGGATGGTAAAGCAGTATTTTAGACTCTTTTGTGATTTATGTGAGGTCACCTTGACATAAGTCACAGGACAGGCAAAACTGGTGTGACCATGAAAAGAGGTTAGCTAGATTCTGAATAACTTCATTCAGTGTGCTGATGTAAACGTCAGCCAACAGTCATGTAAAAGCTTAGTAGAGAAAAAGCATCAATTCCTTAACAAAAAACTTTAGAATTTAAGTTAAACATACAAGGGGGCTATTTACTAAAGAGGCTGTGTAGAAAAAGGAGGCAACACCCATATATGGTGGAAATGCCCCAAAATAAAAAGACCATGGACCAAATTAAAAAACATCATTAATGTGATTATACCTATCCCAGTGACATTAACACATTGGAATGCACTACTCAGTCTAAAAATTAATAACCTAACAAAATATGAAAATATATTAGATCATTATGTATCGGTGTAAGAATATGTACAGCTAGTAGATTGAATAAATTAGACATATCCTGATATGATGTGATTACAATAATAAATACAATCTATATAAATGAAAAGCTATATTGTATTGTGAACGACAAATACAAGAAATTTCTGAAAATATGGACACCGTGGCTTTCTAGCCCTTATGGTAGATCTGTCAATACTAAGATAATCTAATTATTGAGTAAGCCAAGTAATTATAAACCTCTTTTATTTATTTGAGTTTTTTCCCCTTTTATTAATATTAGGTTGTATATCTGATATCATATACTTTGTAAATAATTCTGAAGTTCTATAATCTGTTAAACAATTTTATAAATGACACATTGACACTGTAATATTTAGAAGATTTAAGTTTATATTATAACCTAATAAATCCAAATAAAGATATAGATTTTTTTTTTATTGTGAAAATAAATTCAAGCAGCAAAAAATATCTGAAAATAGCAACGGCCGAGAACATCGTGGCACATAGGCTAGAGCCTATGATTAAGTGCCATCGGACACGAAACGTGTTCGTTTTATTTCTTGCTCATGTATCTGATATTTTGACACAATGTTCATTGCAGGTTTCATATACTTTTTGCTGTTTGAATTCATTTCCACCCTTTTTGATATAGTTAAAAATGTGTACTTTGCACAAAAATACAATGATCACATACAGAGCCACATCTTAGCTCCTCCCATGTGCAGCTATCTCCCATTGTGCCAACATTGTTCTACACTATCTCCTGTTCCCTCCTATATATGGATTCACAGGTGAGTGTGCAAACACCCACTTGTTCCTTATCTTGAACATTTTAGTGTATAGCCACAATAATGTCTGTGTCTACTTATGTTCATACTCCATTTTGGGCCACCAAACATTTTTATGAGCTTACAGTAATTTGGTGTCTGTCACGATGAGGCTTACATGTTATAATTAGTCCCCTGTGCCTCCCCCTTAGTTGATGTCATATTTGTGTGTATATTAGTTTGTGCTGTTTGACAAATGTTTGTTCATTCTTACTGTACCTAACTGCTAGTTGTCTTGTCTGCTATTTGGGTACATAGAGCAAGGTTTCAGAAAGACTTGCTGGGTGGATGCTGAGTTAAGAGGTGCTAGCGGCCTTGGGTTGCCATTCCATTACAGTGTCCAAGTGTAACAAACCGTTATTGGGAATTCTGAGACACAGAACTGAATGATGGGCATTAACCTGGGTCACCCAATGCACATGTTTTATAGATATGTAACTGTGTTTTTTTTTTTCAGTCCATTGTCTCTGAGTTACTGAAGTCCCAGATAAAGGGACTCTGTCAACCTGAACATTGCTTATACTGTGAAAGCAGAAAATAGAACATTATGATCTATACATTGTTCTCAAAATTGCAAGCAAATGCATACAATAAATGTCTCTGTGGTGTCTCCTCCTTATGACATCACCTGTTTCTTGAATGCAAATGAACTGGGGAAATATGTGTCCTATTCATCAAGTTATATGTAAAGTCATAATGTTTCCCTTCAGTGGCATATAGCACAGTTTTAAAATCGCAATCAACTGATGAATATATTTAGGGCTGTATTCATGAAAGGGAGAAATGCAGGGAATTTCAAATTTAAGGCCAATGTAGCCAAATTTGATGGGCAAATATTTTCCCATTTTGGCTACTTTTGGCCTTAAGTTTGAGATTTCCTTCTCTATTCCCTGTTTCATGGGTAAAGCCCTTGGTATTCTGAGGCACAACCATTCATTGTGTGGATAGTTTTACTGTTTCCAAACTGCCAAATGTTAACATAAGATACAATTTGTGAGGCTAAACCTTACTCTATTTCCTTTCTTAACAGGACCAACACAGAAGATGAATCTTTTCCAGTCTATACAAAGTGCTCTGGATAATACATTGGCCAAGGACCCAACTGCTGGTACAGAATATTGTACATTTACATACATATCTTCAAAGGTCAAGGAAGGAATAAGCTCCTGCATAACCATTACAGCTCTAATAAAATAATACATTTTTTTTTAACATATATACAAATTGTTTATATTTAGGGATATAACAATAACACAACAAATGACAGTATTACAAACATGGGGTATTACGAGTTTCCAGTCCAGGCAATTAACCCCTTAGTAACATGATATAATTTTTATCTGCACACGAAGGGCTTTCATTGTAGCATTATTTTCATTATTATATAATTTACTAGAACGTTATAAAATATGATTAAAAAATGGAAAAAAAACATACTTTTTCTAACTTTGACCTGAAAAATCTTTTACACAATTCCACAAAGTAAAAAAGACCGTCTAAATAGTTTCTAAATTATGTCCTGAGTTTAGAAATATGCCATGCTTACATGGTTTTCAGGTTTTTTGCAAGTTATAGGGCAATAAGTGAAAGTAGCATTTTTTTCCTAACCATTTTCTCCTACAGTGACCTTTTTAACCCTAATGCTAACAAACCATAAATTTAACCCTAATGTTAACCCTCAACCTCACACTAATTTAGCCTCTTTTTTTTTTTTTTGTATTGCAATGTTTCTGACTGCCTATAGGAGCAGTCTAGCAACTGTAACAGAGTGACACAAGTGAGAACTGCTCACTTATGAAGCTCTTTCCCTCAAGACGGCAGTGCAATATTGGAGGAGCATGCTCCGTGGAGTTATCGTATGTGCCTTCAGAAGAAAATGTAGGTGTTGCTTTATGACTCAACATCTCTGCATTACAGCAACACTGATTGCTCACACCTCTCATTCCACCGCAGGATGGACTTGGTCCATCCTATGTCATCAATGGAGTTGCTGCCTGAATGTAGGCGCTATATTGGAAGGCAGCATGGCTTTCCATCATGACACTGCCCTATTGTGGGCAAGAGCTTCAGAAGTGATTGATTAGTGCTTGCGTTGCTCTGTTAGTTTTGCTAGCAAGCAACATTACAATACAAAAAACAGGCTATGTTGGCCTTAGGGCTAAGGTTAGGATTAGGATTTGGGGTCAAAAGGTCACTGTAGTAGCAAATGGTTAAGTGGAAAAAAGAACACCAATTATTGCCATATAACCTGCTAAGAATCAGAAAAACATGTAAACATTGGCCATTTATGAACTCAGCGCAGAATTTCTGTATTATTTATTACCACAGATCTACAACGCCAATGCCCCATTTTTTTTTTACTCTTTGAGTGCACTTCAATTATAAAGAGTGGCGTCTGCAATACTAGAGCTAGTTAAGCTCTGGTAAATGTGAGTGTATTATTGCATACCACAATATTGTCTTCTGTTTTCATGAATATTTGTTCTATGAGCCTGTCACAAGTAAGATTTAACAAGATATACAACTTAAGTATACAGACTCAGTTGTGTGATATTTCACGAGTGTTTACACTACAATATTTATGTGTTTGTTTTTTTAACATGTGCACCTTCAACCATTTTTTTTATTTATTTAGATATTTTTATAGAGTCTTAGATTTGCTGGTGCAGCTGTCAATATTCATCCACTTTGTGGGGCGCTTTTGGCACCAATTTACCCTGCACAGCTAAATACAAACCCCACAGAAGTGTTAAAAAAGCCTCTATCACTGAGGGTAAGACACAGGTAAATTAGTCCAGTCAGCAATGGATTAAAAGGACACTGTCAACATAAACGTTGCTTATACTATGAATGTGGAGAATAAAACATGATAAATTATCAATGCATTGTACAAGGTAAAACAAGAAATACACTGCGCCAAAATGTGATAGTAATAGCAGCAACTAAATCAACCAGTGTTCCACTCCTGGTTCGGTACAATAAATAACAAAAATGGTGAAAAAGTGCGCTTGAACCAACACTTAAATACAACAAAAGAGAGGGGATTACCCTTAATGTGGTAGTAATCCTCTTGGTGAATACATGGAGGGAAAAAACAAAACAATAATAATATAGTGTAGTATTACGGTGCAAAACCAGGGAATGTGAAAAAGTGAAAATACACTCACATATCCCTGAGCAGTATACTGCTCAGTATATCAAGCCTCATGGGAGCCCACGTAGGGTAGATGTTCCACACGTATCCCAGAAGATGAGAGAGCAGAGGAGAGACGTTAGTGCGGGTATAAAATTTATTGTAGAAAAAATATAAAAGATCTTACATTAAAAGTAAATAGGATCCAACAGGAACATATAAAATACAATCAGTCCCAATGTCCTCAGATAGTCCCAGCAGGTCTCCTCCTCTCCACAACGCGTTTCGCCCAGTAAGAATGGGCTTTTTCAAGTAATGTAAGATCTTTTATATTTTTTCTACAATAAATTTTATACCCGCACTAACGTCTCTCCTCTGCTCTCTCATCTTCTGGGATACGTGTGGAACATCTACCCTACGTGGGCTCCCATGAGGCTTGATATACTGAGCAGTATACTGCTCAGGGATATGTGAGTGTATTTTCACTTTTTCACATTCCCTGGTTTTGCACCGTAATACTACACTATATTATTATTGTTTTGTTTTTTCCCTCCATGTATTCACCAAGAGGATTACTACCACATTAAGGGTAATCCCCTCTCTTTTGTTGTATTTAAGTGTTGGTTCAAGCGCACTTTTTCACCATTTTTGTTATCAATGCATTGTGTTAGCAAAATTGCATGCAAATGCATAAATTAAGACAATTTTACCCTTTTGAAAGGTAAAGTAAGAATTAAAATATGATTTGATTTAATATCTGAAAAAGTGGCCATAAACAAACATTTTCAGCATGATCACTGGAAAATAAAATACATTCTCCATAATTTGGATGGAGTGGGTGATAATTTATAAGGGGATTCTTTTACAG
This sequence comes from Pelodytes ibericus, assembly GCA_036172795.1. NCBI lineage: Eukaryota > Metazoa > Chordata > Amphibia > Anura > Pelodytidae > Pelodytes > Pelodytes ibericus. The sequence goes on along the minus strand of CM069861.1, from coordinate 113,707,209 downwards.
GCCTCTAACCTCTTAATTATAGGTGCAGCACACGATTAGAAACAGTCTTTACTACTGCTTCAATGTATATAATAAGATAGAGAAAGGAAGAAGAAGGAGGATCCGAACTGGAGTTTGTAAAAAAACTGCTGTAGATCTAATATTGGCACTGTCAGCTCTTGTATCAGTGGTGGTCGCAGGTTCAGCGTCCGACAGGGATAGCCAAAAAATGGAGAGGACAGACAGCACACGTGTAAGGATTAATAGGCACTTAAATATTAAAACCAATACACATCCGCTCTTACATTAAGGCAAGGTAGCGTCGGCACTGTAACCAGAGTTCTTCTGGGATCTCCCAGACTCAGTGTTTGGACTTTCTGCTCAACTTCCGTGTTCGGATATAAGCCCCGCTTCATTACACACCTTGAGGAACATGTTCCACAGTGAAATGCATAGTAGGAACTGCAGTATGAACAAAGAGCTATAGCAGGGACTGTAGACCAAGCAGAAGTAGGGGTAGAGAGAGTGAAACAAGGAGTGATTCCTGAGGTAAGTAGCTAAACAGGAACACACAAGAGATGGTGAGGTCTGTGATAGGTAGCTAAACAGAAACACCCTAGAGAGGGTGAGGACTGAGAAGGGTAGCTAAACAGAAGGAACACCCTAGAGAGGGTGAGGACTGAGAAGGGTAGCTAAACAGAAGGAACACCCTAGAGAGGGTGAGGACTGAGACGGGTGACTTTAAGGGAGCAACTTAGCTGAAGAAATATTGATGTAGTCAGAGGGTCTCAGGAGATGCTGAAAATCATCCACTGAGCTGGTTCAGCCGCCCAGGTTCAGATTTCCAGTTCCTGGACAGGGTCACAATTCAAATGTGCTGTAAGCAGAGGATCATGAACAGAAGCAGCAGCTATCAGCAGTCAGGCTTCCAACTTCAATGCAAAAAGCTCTGTTTGCAAAAAACTGCAGCTATTTAATCTGGGTGTGTGAAAAACTTAACAAGCCCACCTGACACCAAACAGAGGGAAGAAGAGTAAGGTAGAGCGGACTCTAGAGGAGGCAGGAGGTATATAAGCACATAAATAATGACTTTTAAATGCTTGAGTCAGAAGGTCAGTGTAGAACCCTGACAGTTACTATCTCCCAGTCTGTTCAATCCTGCTTCAGGTAATTTCCTGTGTGTCTGTTTAGTTAAGTCAAATAGTTTGTTACTATATTTAGTTATAATAGGCTGGGATAGTGCTATTGTACTTGCCATATTATATGATGCCTTGACGCTAGTTGGCAAGCTTCCATCTTATTGCCATCAGATGACCTTAACTCTCACGATCTCAGAGTTCTAGGCTAGTTCCTGTATTTATCTGTATGTTCCCTTTACACTTTTTCCTTGAAACGACCGAGGATCCCGATCAGGACTCCTCTATCCTCTCCCATATCTCAGTTTGATTTCCCTTATGAAGCGTTTGCGGATCCCATCCTTCCCCGTTTCGCCCCCCAGCTACGCCAATTTGTTTTTGGGTATCTGGAAGGAGGTGGTTATATTTGGACCCCATCGCATTGCCAACCTTCTTCTGTATAAATAATATATAGATGATGTTTTTATATTATCGAAAGGTTTTGTAGAGTCGTTGGATGTGTTCATGGGAGAAGTAAACGCTAATCCATTTGGTCTGGTTTTTTCTTATGAACATAGCCTTGGTAGTGTAAATGTTTTGGATCTGACTATATCGGTTGAAGAGAATAAGTTTTATTACTAAGACCTATTTCAAAACAGTGGATAAGAATACATATCTGAACTCAACTTGTTATCACGATAGGAAATGGCTCAACAATATACCAAAAGGAGAGTTGATCTGTATGAGGAAAAATTGTTCTAGATTGAGTCAGTGATTTTGAAGAGCAGGCAACCGAGATCAAAACAGACTTATTGAGAAGGGCTATAGTCCTAGATTGGTTGACAATACTTTGGGTAAAATCAGATTAAGAGATAGGAGTACACTCCTAGAAGGCAGTAAGAACAATAAGAAAAATAACAAAAAAGTCAAGATTACAACTCTCAATGGGTTTCCCATTGCGAGCAATAAATGCTGCGCTGATGTTGACTTAAATACCACTAACCAGTTCGAATCCAGTCTTATAACGACGTATTCAGATAAAACAAGACATATGTGCGATCATCAACCGATACTGGCACATCATTAAGGGTGACCCTATCCTGGCCTCTACACTTCCTGAAAGAGGGAGGGTGATTTTTAGATGGAACAAGAATTTGAAGAGCATTTTAGCACCGACAGATTTGTCAATTTTTTTTTTTTAAAGAAAAACCTTCCAGGCACAATTTCTTAGATAACAATAAAGCGTGGTACAGGTGTAGGAATTGTAGCCACTGTTTGGTCTGTCCTAAAAAGGCAAGTTTTTTTGTAGATGGAGTTACTAAAGTTAGATACTCCATCAAGAGACATGTGTCATGCAACACAAAATATGTTATATACATGCTGGAGTGCCCTTGTGGCCTCCAGTATGTAGGAAGAACGAGTAGAACTTAAAAAAAAAAAAAAAGACAATTGGGACATAGGTACAACATAAGGAGAGGGTATGACAAACATGTTTTGTCGAAACACTGGATGTGCATAATAAAGATGATAGAAAACTGAAGGCTTTAGCAATTGAACATATTATCTTGGGCCCATGAAAGGGCGACAGACTCAAAACAATGTGTATGAGAGAAACCTTTTGGATTCTTACTCTGAACACACTAGTCCCTAGAGGTCTAAATGACAACTTTTGATCTCATACCCTTCCTGGAATAATTCCAAGTACGGTGGCATTTGTGTGTACCCATGCTTGCTATGATGAGAAATCTGATTAAAAATAACTAAGTGCCAATTTGTCTGATCCTTTTTATGAGATTGTAATATGTATATGAGATATTCGTGTGAAATAATTTTTCTGTCTCGTTATATGCATATTAATGTCTGTAGAATATAATATGGTTTTGATTTTACAACAAGACTATCTGTTGAGACATATATTTGTCTTAAAACAAACAGTAATAATATCTAATGCAGTTTATGAGATAATGTATGTGAGTTGTTTATCACACTTAATGTATGTGAGGTATCCATGCACACATGCTGTATTCAAAAACCGTTTTTTCTTGTAAATTTTTTTTTTTATGATTCCTGGAATAACTGTATATTGAGTGTACATTTTCATTTATTTATTTACCATCCCTTTTTGTGTTCAATGTCCTTGTATAACGAGGTATTGTTCCACAGTTGTATATTGTGGGTTAATATATTTAGCGGTGCAGACGTTGGGGTCCTCTCTATGTCAGGATCGGTGCCACACTATGCCGGAAGTGGAGCTATTTAAACCTCATTCATGTTTGCCTGATGTGTGCTGGACGCCATTGTCTAGGCTGAGGAAGTAGTCTAAACGCATCCTTCTTGGCGTCCTGTTTCAAAGACCTGGGCAGGCTTTCCCTTGAATTCAATTTTAATCTCTTTTTGAGTTCAGCACATTTTCAGGCAAACTATAAGGTGTGTATTATCAACTTTGTAATCTTGTTTTTTTTTTTTTCTCTCCTGCTGATCAAATACTTGCATTCTGATGCTTCTATTGTGTTTTGGACTGCTATCATTTAGGTAGTCCAATATATGTAATATATACAGTTGCAAAAAAAAGTATGTGAACCCTTTGGAATGATATGGCTTTCTGCACAAATTGGTCATAAAATGTGATCTGATCTTCATCTAAGTCACAACAATAGACAATCACAGTCTGCTTAAACTAATAACACACAAAGAATGAAATGTTACCATGTTTTTATTTAACACACCATGTAAACATTTACAGTGCAGGTGGAAAAAGTATGTGAACCCTTGGATTTAATAACTGGTTGAACCTCCTTTGGCAGCAATAACTTCAACCAAACGTTTCCTGTAGTTGCCGATCAGACGTTCACAACGGTCAGGAGTAATTCTTGACCATTCCTCTTTACAGAACTGTTTCAGTTCAGAAATATTCTTGGGATGTCTGGTGTGAATCGCTTTCTTGAGGTCATGCCACAGCATCTCAATCTGGTTGAGGTCAGGACTCTGACTGGGCCACTTCAGAAGGCGTATTTTCTTCTGTTTAAGCCATTCTGTTGTTGATTTACTTCTATGCTTTGGGTCGTTGTCCTGTTGCAACACCCATCTTCTGTTGAGCATCAGCTGGTGGACAGATGGCCTTAAGTTCTCCTGCAAAAGTCTTGATAAACTTGGGAATTTATTTTCCCTTTGATGATAGCAATCCGTCCAGGCCCTGACGCAGCAAAGCGTCCCCAAACCATTATGCCCCCACTACCATACTTCACAGTTGGGATGAGGTTTTGATGTTGGCGTGCTGTGCCTCTTTTTCTCCACACATAGTGTTGTGTGTTTCTTCCAAACAACTCAACTTTGGTTTCATCTGTCCACAGAATATTTTGCCAGTACTGCTGTGGAACATCCAGGTGCTCTTGTGCAAACTGTAAATTTGCAGCAATGTTTTGTTTGGACAGCAGTGGCTTCCTCTGTGGTATCCTCCCATGAAATCCATTCTTGTTTAGTGTTTTACGTTTCGTAGATTCGCTAACAGGGATGTTGGCATATGCCAGTGAATTTTGTAAGTCCTTAGCTGACACTCTAAGATTCTTCTTCACCTCATTGAGCAGTCTGCGCTGTGCTCTTGTCATCTTTACAGGACGGCCACTCCTAGGGAGAGTAGCCGCAGTTCTGAACTTTCTCCATTTATAGACAATGTGTCTTACCGTGGACTGATGAACAGCAAGTCTTTTGGAGATACTTTTATAACCCTTTCCAGCTTTATGCAAGTCAACAATTCTTAATTGTAGGTCTTCTGAGAGCTCTTTTGTGAGAGGCATCATTCACATCAGGCACTGCTTCTTGTGAAAATTAAACCCAGAACTGGTGTGTGTTTTTTATAGGGCAGGGCAGGGCAGCTGTAACCAACACCTCCAATCTCATCTCATTGATTGGACTCCAGTTGGCTGTCACTTCACTCCAATTAGCTCTTGGAGATGTCATTAGTCTAGGGGTTCACATACTTTTTCCACCTGCACTGTGAATGTTTACATAGTGTGTTCAATAAAAACATGGTAACATTTCATTATTTGTGTGTTATTAGTTTAAGCAGACTGTGATTGTCTATTGTTGTGAAGATCAGATCACATTTTATGACCAATTTGTGTAGAAATCCATATCATTCCAAAGGGGTCACATACTTTTTCTTGGAACTGTGTGTGTGTATATATGTAATAAATATATATATATAATAGTGTTTTGTGTTCTTTTTATTTACGTTACTGTGAAATAATATTTGTTTTATATATCTACCTATTAAATATATTTTTATATTACTATTCATTGATTGCTGTAGTAGTTTATTTTATTGTACTTCCCATTATCATATACATTATAATATGTATATTATATTATTATTATACTATAAGACTAGCAGCTATTTCTTATTAAAAGTTATTATTTACCCGATTTCCTGATAACATCTGAGGATTCCAGCCAGAAAGCCTATTTTTCAGTATCTATACATGCACCAGGGCTGGGGTTTGTATTTGATTTAATTATACATATTTTCACTAATAGGCGCTTTGTACTTCCTTCGGGTTATTTTCTGCTTTCTCCGTGCCTTGCTGATTTGGTTTATTATACTTCACCCAATATGCATGCTCATTGGGTTAGAAATATGACCTCATGTTGCAAGAAATAATCTATATAGTAATGTAAAAATACTTTTGTGCCAAAACCAGACTGTGCATTCTATAATGTATTCTGTATGATACGGAGACCGTGTATGTGATTCCTGTACTATACACAGATTTTTATTGTTTACTACCTGAGCAATTTTCCCAAGCTTGAAATTTTCCCTTTTTTGGCCCTCCTATACCATCACACAACCAAATGACACCAGCAGTGCCTTACATCCTCCACCTTCTATTCCACAGCTTTCTACAGAGCCATTTGGCCCATCTAGTCTGACAAAGTATCAAAATATTTTCATTAGTCCCCTGGCCTTAGCGTATATGTAGGTTAGCCTTGTGCCTATCCCACACATGCGTAAACTCCTTCACTGTGTTAACCAATTCCGATACATTTAACGTAGAGACCAACTGCTCCTCCTTTCCTACCTTCTTTTGAGTGTCTTGATATTACAATATTTGTTTTATGGTATTTCCTATTCAAAAAAAAAAATAGCTAGAGAAGTTAAATAACATATATAGGTAGAGAACATATGTCTTGAAGTAATCCATGGCCGGCGCTGAGCTATTTACCGGTCCCAAATCTTTCAGTTTCCCGTCGGTACTTTATGGGAGCCTACCTGAATTCAGCTAAAGTGAAATATCTATGATTGTCTGAATACATTATTGGACATTATATGTAAATAACCGTGTCAAAAACTTTTAAGGCATAAAAGATGTATGACTCTCACAACCTGAAAACATCACACATTAACATTAAATTGGCTGTTGTGGAAACACATTATATAAAATGAAAAAAAAGTCAGCTATGTCAGTATGTATTAGTTTTATGTGACAATATCTCCAGCAGCGCTGGAGTGAGTATATGGAGAATTTCTGTTCCGCTGTCAAGAAATTTAAACATAGTGATAGTTTTAGGCTTAGGGATGTTATGTATCTCTTGATGTTCAGGCTGATGCCTGTCATAATAACAAAGAGCGTAGAACACTATTAAGAAGAGCATGTCGTAGTTCAGCTTTTTTTTCCCTTTAATTTTTTCTCTTGGCCTTGCGTCGTCTTCTTTCTCTCAGAGTACGACGTCTAGAGATCTTTAAGAACTGTGTTCTCATAACGGTTTGATTCAGTGCATATGTTACAAACAAAATGTCACTCTTCACATTAAGTAACTGTGCCAAGACCATATAAAAAATTACACATTCTGAAGTAAATAACCACATACGTATTGATTTAACAATGTAATACTGATCTTTAGAAACCAGACAAAGAGCTAACATTTACGTAAGAACACAGTTTGTCTTCATGTTTTGTATTATACTGATCTGTACACTGTTTCATTTCCATGTATGATTTTGGGGCATTTTCTTTACTCGATAATTGATCAATAATATTTTATTTTGTTTTTCAGTGATATTTGGTGAGGATGTTGCTTTTGGAGGTGTCTTTCGATGTACAGTTGGGCTAAGAGATAAGTACGGTAAGTTAGTGTGACACAAAATATTTCACCATATTTGGGAATGTTGGTGATATTTTCCTCTCCCTCTTACTCTCATAGCAAGATTGGGTATCCTGGGCAGTTGGGGGTTGGACTGGGTAGACATTGGTGGTGCTAGATCCAAAAATGGATCCAAAAGTATGTCTTCCTATTCATAAAAGTGGACAAAGCCACCCAAAAGTGAAGTCAAGGAGTAGGATTCAAACTCTGAGCTTGTGAATCAAGCTTTGCAAATTTCAAGGAATGCACATCATCTATTTAAAAGTAGAATGGTAAGGACTTATATTGGTTTTGTTTTGTATGAACAATGCGCAAGATCCATTTCAGAGGTCATACCAATGGTTGGTCATTTCACGTTTTGGAGTGATTGCTACAAATCAAAAGTTTCAGAAGACAGGAATGCAATATTTCATTTTTACTCTGTTGATAAGAATGATAGGAGTATGTGCTGAGAAGCAGGGGTGTCACTAGGGTTGGTGTCACCCCCCTGGATTTCCTCCAATACAATGCCAAACAAATTCCTTAGTAATGCCAGTGAGATGGCCTATTAACTATGCCACACACATAATTATGCCACACCAGAACCCCATAAATTATGCCACACCAGAGCCCCACTATTTATGCCTCACCTCTGCCCAATTAATTATGCCACACACACAGGTGCCCCACGAGGTGATAATTGTACAATTATAAATCAATACATATCTATACATAAAGACATCTCTCTCTCTCTCTATAACAGCCAATTTGCCCAATTATATGCCAGTATAATTTTGTCATTAATAATCCACAGCCAATTTGCCCATTAATATGCCAGTATTATTGTGCTAGATGCCAATACCATTGTGCCATTCATATACCAGGAATATTGTGCCAGTCAGAGCCCAGGAATATTGTGCCAGTCAGAGCCCAGGAATATTGTGCCAGTCGGAGCCCGGGAATATTGTGCCAGTCGAATACCAGGAATATTGTGCCATTCAGAGCCCAGGAATATTGTGCCATTCCAGTGCTCGTTTTCTTCCTCCCTCCTTCCCCGGTGTGGGGAGATGCCGGCAGCACGGGTGTCAACCCCACTGGAGGTGTCACCCGGTGCGGTCCGCACCCCCCTCCAGACGCCACTGCTGAGAAGTGTTCATGCAGGGGGAAGAAACCATTTGCTGTGCTTAGCTTGTCACAGGCTCATACTAAACATAAATAATATGATGCTTACTAAACAGGCAAGAGCACCCTACAAGTGCAATGTAATTGACTATACAAAAGTAAAAACTCTAAACTCTTGTGAGATTTCCAAAGTCTCACCTGATTATCATTCCCAGCTAACAGACAGCATGTAGAACATGAGTGCAGTACCACACCGCTCACTTGAGTGGGCAAATGGTTATGGGTGGATAATATTGTGAGGGGCTGTGGCCTAGGTGGGCAGGTACAATTATCCAGGGGATATGGATTGGGGGACTGCTCAGGGCATTTTGTAGGAGGACCCCAGCATTTTTGCGACGCTGCTGGTGCAAGAGATAGAGACGTCTAGGCTGCCATGACACAGAGCTGCAAGCTTCGTACGGGGTGATGAGGAAGGATCTACAATGAATGTAGGATGAATAGTGCATAGAAATAGACACAAAGTAGGTGTTGGTTTCCATAATAGGTGGGACGTTTGTAGGCCTTTAGTAGTTGTAGGCGTGAGCCTGTTCTATCTGATGTCAAACCTGGCCCTTTCTATTACCAATTTTCATTTCCTCTCCAGGAAGTGTCTTTTTTTTTTCTTCTGTCCCTCATGACGTTTGTTGCTCTTGGATTACATGTATAAAATATTACATTTGGGACAAGGTATCTTATTTGTACACTGTACTGCCTACTATAGATAATGGTAGCCAGGGCCGATCCTAGGGTCACGGGCGCCTGGGTGCAGGTTTTCCTTTGGCGCCTAAGGGTGGGCGTGGCTATATTATGAACTCCTCCCCTTTAGACATTTCTGTTCCAGACATGCGCTTTTCAATATTGGGGAGAGGGGGAGGGAGAAAACGTTATTTTAATGTAAAGGACCAACGTTTATTTTAAATAAAGATATATATTTTGCCATAATACTGTGTAGTGGTTTTATTTATTTCTATTATGCTCAGCCAGCAACATGGGAGACTTTTTGCTGGCTAGAAGAATGAGTTTTTACTACCGTTTTACTACCATACTACCCATGATTCCCAACCAGCCAAAGTCTCTCATTAGTCTGGCTGAGCATCATTGGAAAATAAGTACACAATGAGTGATAAATAATACTCCCCGTACCCTCATGTCTGTCTGTCTCTCCCCGTACCCTCATGTCTGTCTGTCTCTCCCCGTACCCTCATGTCTGTCTGTCTCTCCCCGTGCCCTCATGTCTGTCTGTCTCTCCCCGTGCCCTCATGTCTGTCTGTCTCTCCCCGTGCCCTCATGTCTGTCTGTCTCTCCCCGTACCCTCATGTCTGTCTGTCTCTCCCCGTGCCCTCATGTCTGTCTCTCTCTCCCCGTACCCTCATGTCTGTCTCTCCCCGTACCCTCATGTCTGTCTCTCTCTCCACTCATGCTCCATGTCTCTCTCCATTCATGCTCCATTCCTGTCTCTCTCTCTCTCCACTCATACTCCATGTCTGTCTGTCTCTCACTCTGCACTCATTCCCCATGTCTGTCTCTCACTCTGCACTCATTCCCCATGTCTGTCTCTCACTCTGCACTCATTCCCCATGTCTGTCTCTCACTCTGCACTCATTCCACATGTCTGTCTCTCACTCTGCACTCATTCCACATGTCTGTCTCTCACTCTGCACGCATTCCCCATGTCTGTCTCTCACTCTGCACTCATTCCCCATGTCTGTCTCTCACTCTGCACTCATTCCCCATGTCTGTCTCTCACTCTGCACTCATTCCACATGTCTGTCTCTCACTCTGCACTCATTCCACATGTCTGTCTCTCACTCTGCACTCATTCCCCATGTCTGTATCTCACTCTCCACTCATACCCCATGTTTGTCTCTCTCCACTCATACCCCATGTCTGTCTGTCACACCCCATATCTTTCTCCTATACCTCCTACCTACCATGTATTTGTCTCTTCCCATGTCCCTTTTTCATGCCCCCTACTGACCTCATCTCAGAACTCAATTAGCACTGCCTTGATTTCCCCGCACATAGTGATGACTCTGACCGTTATGTTCCGACTCTCTAAGTCATCACTGTGCACGGAAAGAGCAGAAAGCGCTAACTGAGGTCTAAGGGGAAACATGGCGCCGATCTGCAGAGCTGGCTCTGAGAGGCAGCAAAGCAGCACATGGGCAGCCATTTGCAGAGGTGTTCTTAGGGTACACTTTGCCATTAACATAAGCAACAGCCAGTTTGCCTATTAAAAATGCTACAGTTTGCCCAATAAAAATGCCAGTTCGTCCATTAAAATACACCAGTTTCCCAAGTAATATGCCAATTATTTTGCCCATTAATATACCACAGCCAATTTGCCCACTGATATGTCACAGACAGTTTTCCCATTTATATACCTATGCTAGTTTGCCAATTAATAGGCTACAGCCAATATGCCACAGTTAGTTTACCCAATAAAAGCATAATCTCCTTTCCTGCCTTCCCCAGTACTCACCTTGCTGCTGCTCTCGCGTCCCCGGCCGTCTCCTCCGCACAGTCTTCCCTCTACGCAAGCTGAGTGCAGGAGGCGAGAAATAGACGCCAGCTGGTTGGGGGCTGGTGCCCTCCATGTGATAAATTTATGAGCGCAGTGAGGGCCCCGGGCAAGAACACACTTGCACACAGCCACACATAAATACACACAGTCATACATAAATACACACAGTCATACATAAATACACACAGTCATACATAAATACACACAGTCGCACATAAATACACAGTCACACATAAATACACAGTCACACATAAATACACACAGTCACACAAACACAGTTACACACTTAGTCACCCTCACAGACATACATTTACACAGACACCCTTATACACACTGTCACACATACATAAATACCCACACAGCTACCTTTACACACTTAGACAAAGGATACACTTGCACAGACACTCGTGTACACACACTTACACAGACAGTAACACACACATGGTTATACACATTGACATACACATTCACGCACACTTACACAGACAGTAACACACACATAGTTATACACATTGACACACGCATACACTTATACACATACACACACACTTACACACACACTTACACAGACAGTAACACACACATAGTTATACACATTGACACACACATACACACTTATACACATACACACACACTTACACAGACAGTAACACACACATAGTTATACACATTGACACACACATACACGCTTATACACATACACACTCACTTACACAGACAGTAACACACACACACAGTTACACACATTGACACACACATACACGCTTATACACATACACACTCACTTAGACAGTAACACACACATAGTTATACACATAGACACTTATACACATTCACATTCACTTACACAGACATTAACACACACATAGTTAAACTCATTGACACACACATACACACATACACATTCACATACACTTCCACACTTTCTTTTTTTATTTTATATTTTAACAATACCCTCCCCCCCCAAACTGTTATCACCTCCTCCTCCTTGGTAATCCAAGCACAGAGCAACGGGGGAAAGCTCCACCCCCGTCGCGTTCTGTGATTGGCTGCAGGGAGGAGGATGTTCTCTATGGTGTCTTGGCAGATACTCTAGAGAACGTCCTCCTCCCGGCAGCAGCCAATCACAGAACGCGACGGGGGCTGAGCTTGCACCCGTCGCGCTGTGCTTGCTTTATCAAGGAGGAGGACGGCAGGGAGAGAGCTCCCTCCTTCAGCGCCTCTCCTCCCGTGCGCCTGGGCGCGGTGCACCCAGTGCACCCGCCCAGGATCGGCCCTGATGGTAGCCATCTTGCACTTTTATTGTAAGTTGGGTACGCATAACCAACATCTCGGAGTTGTTTGGTAATTGTTATGTACCCGAGTATACTCTAAAAAAAAAAAAACATGAGAAATATAAATTAATTCTAGGGAAAATACTTTGTTAGTTTCACCCATTAAGATAAAAAAAGAATGTAACCTTTTATGGATTGTGCTTTTACATAACCACCAGGTGGCAGGCAAACTCAACATTTTCATGTAGCCTAAGAGTTGTGTTGGTTCCTCTTAGTCTAATGAGTTTCCATTTTCACACAGAACTTGTTCATGATGTGTTATTAACAATAAAATGAATGCATATAGCCAACACATTATTGACTTTTGTTTAACTAATTAGTTTGTGCTGCCTGTAAGTCCTATTAAATTGGATATTGTAAGATACTGAATTTATTTCCTGTTTATTTTTTACTTAACCTGACTCTGTCCAAGTCTACAAATACAATGGATTTTATCTGGAACCTCTGAATACAAGTTAGATGAGATTACACTTTTTTTTTTTCATCCCTGTGAAACTAAAAGTATTAATGGAGAGCTAATAAAAGAAGAAACGAATCCTGAAACATGTTTTCAATACTCTAACCATAAAACTTATCAAAGAGGGTCAAACAGTGTTGGCTTCACGAATGGAGTTCAGGAGGAAAAGAAAAGGTCTGTACAGAATAAATATAGCCAAAAGAGAAGTAGACTAGGGTAATCCAAAAATGAGTTCAGTATGCAGTCCAACAGTCAGGTAGGTAGAGCAAATCCGGATCTGAAGAGCAAGCTCGGTAACTTAAGGGAACAAACTGAAGAAGTAGGAGAACAATGCTGGTGCAGAATGGAGGTGCTCCTTTATTAACCGAATGTAAACTGGTGCACAGTGCGTCAATTCTGACCCGGTTTTGTTCTATTGAGTTGATTTCGGCGTTAACGTTTATGCTTGCATCCTGTGGAAGGGACTTGGCTTTTTGCAGTGATGCATTAATTGATGCATTGAGGCATGTGTGAAACATGGTGCATGCATCAAGTGAGGTAAGCTTTAACTTAAGCCTTCACAATGGGGCGACCAGCAATGGCGGTAAATATTTCTGGCTTTAAGCCAATGAAGACAGTATCAAAGTCACTTAATTGTTTTTGTTTTGACTATAAAGTGATACTTTTTGTATAGTCTAGCTTATAGTAGGTGTGTGTGAGGTGTTTTTATATATGTGTATATGTAAAGTAGGTGTGTGTGAGGTGTTTTTACATATGTGTATATGTAAAGTAGGCGTGTGTGAGTTGTTTGTATATATGTGTATATGTAAAGTAGGCTTGTGTGTTTATGAATTGCGTGTATGCTTACGTGATGGTCTGGCTCCTAATTTTTTTTGCTGGCTCCTAAAATCTAATTAAATTTGTCAAACCCTGCTCTACTGCTCCCTTTGGCCTGGCTTTCCTGCTCTCTACTCCTCCCTTTGGCCCAGCTTTCCTGCTCTCTACTCCTCCCTTTGGCCCAGCTTTCCTGCTCTCTACTCCTCCCTTTGGCCCAGCTTTCCTGCTCTCTACTGCTCCCTTTGGCCCAGCTTTCCTGCTCTCTACTCCTCCCTTTGGCCCAGCTTTCCTGCTCTCTACTGCTCCCTTTGGCCCGGCTTTCCTGCTCTCTACTGCTCCGTTCGGCCCGCCTTTCCTGCTCTACTGCTCCCTTCAGCCTGGCTTCCCTCTCTGTTTTCCTCTGTCTTGTTGTTTCCTAGGTCTTTATTATAAATTACTTAAAGCAAAATAATAGGGAGATCCAGCAAAACACCATTTAATGCTACTATTATGGTAACTAAATTTGCAAACAAAGCTTGTTGTTAATTTCATGGTTAATTAAAGTTCACTGAAAATTACAAACCAGACCATAAGCGGTTGTTCCTTAACCGTTGTTTTCTCGCTCTTCAGAAACCAGTCAGGTTTTAATTAAGAAGGATCATCTTTTTTTTTTCCTTTTCATATTGGAAAATGATTCATTTTATGAACAGGATTAAAAAAAATCTTCTGTTCCAGTGTGACTTCATTTGATACAATATTAGTTCCAGATACTGCAGAGCTAATTATGAATTTTGAACAAGTGTTCATTCGCAGTTCAGTTTAACTGTATCGTTGCTGTCAGTACTATACAATTTTCAAGTGGCAGTGAGTTGCATGGCGCTTACTTCTGGAGAGAGTGGTTAAAAGTAAAACAGAATTGTTGTTGCAAATTCTAAACGCAATTGCAAATATATAGTCACTACCACAAACTTTGACAAAGGCTGGTGGTAGAATTAGTGCATGGAAAGTGTTAAAATACCACCATTTGAATTAGCTTAGGGTGTCTACTTGTAAAAGATATATGGTTTGATGAAGTAAAATACACTGACTGGCTTCAAAGATGTCACAAATAAGACATGGCCACCCAACAAACCTACGCATGGGTTGTATCCCTGTACTCAGGACAAATAGAAGAATCTATTTAGCAGGATTTTTTTTTATTTATCAGCTTTTGCAGATGACTAAAAGATTTTTCAAATAAAAGTCAGAATTTTTTTTTTTTTCCCCCCACCATATTTTTTATTATAGGATATGATCAAAATAATGGTATCTTAAGAAATCCCTTCTTGTCCCAATAAAAACACTATATAACTTGTGTGGGTACAGAAAATGACAAAGAAGAAAATTACAGCTAAACACAAACGGCACAGAAATGTTAAAAATAGCCATTGTCCAGAATGACCACAAATGTTTCAAAGGGTCTGTCCTAAAGGGGTTAATGCTTCCTTTTTTGCTCAGTTATTTGAATAAGATATATAAGTTAGTTTTGTCCTTCTTTTTGCATATATCACACCAATGACTGAATAGATTCGATCATCCTCACAAAAAATGTGTAAGGGACTTATTTTGAATATATACATAGATATTAAGAGGGAATATAATGTGTGTGTATGTATATATAGATATATAGATATACTCGCACACATTTGTGGCATTAAATATTTATTGAATGTGCATTTTGTTAGGAATATTCTAGTAAAAGTCCAATTTTGTAGTTTTTAAAAAAAATGTAATTAAAATATTTACACTAAGCAGTTTTTGTGGTTAGGTCTTAGTTTGACTTGGATCATAGTGGTGTATGAGTGATGTCTACAATATTGTTTATCTTTTTACCATTTTCCCCATCACTTTGCCCGTTTTTTGCTATTAAAAAGGAATGCTGTCCAAAATCTAAATTCTCTCTGTATTGCCAAACTGTGCTATGGTGTGTGAAATCTGTCCCTTTCTTTTTTTCCCTGCTGGATTCAGCCCCTGCAGTTCAGTGAGAAATGTAGAATAGGGATTGTCCATGTTTTTTTTGCTATGGTACGTGGCTTGTCTCCGACTGAAAGCTTTCCGACTTCTAGTCTGCCAGACCAATGTATCTAGCGTGTATCCATTTACTGCCGACAAACCACACCCCCAAAAAGGAAATTTTTTTAAAAAAAACAGGGAAACTCCCAACTCTCTATTTCTCAAAGAGCCTTGGTTCTAAAATGAGTTGTCATAAAATCCTTCATCTTCACTTGAATTTAACACATACTGCAAATTCTTAGAAACCGTTTTGTATATCTTTCTAAGGAATAAAATCTTCTGTAAATTCAAGCTTGAAAGGACGATTATTTTTCTGACCAACTGGAGAATAACTTTGGTTCTATAATAAGTTGTGTCATAAAATCCTTCATCTTCACTTGAATTTTAAAACGTACTGCAAATTCCTAGAAAGTCACAACAATTGATATACCTTTTCAAAGGAATAATGTCTGCTGTAGACTCAAGCTTGAAAGGGCAATTTATTTGCTTTTGCTGAACCCACTGGTGAATTAACTCTATGACCAGCTGCTGTAGGTCAGTAGTGTGTTTTCTATAGTCTGGTGTAAATGTGTTAAATTCACTGTCTACATATTTTTCCTTTTACTTCAAGCTCTGTGCGGCAGCAATAAATTAATGAAATTGTGATAAATGATGTACTTATGTAAAAATGATGTAGTGGCTTTTGAAGAGCTATGTTGATATTAAATAACATGAAACCGGGTTTATATAGTTAGTGCTGGATGTGGGCGAATGAGTAGGTACTAATCCCATGTAAGTGCTTTAATTCTCACAGGAATCCATAGAGAGAAATTCAGAAACCACCACTAAGGATATACTGTTAAAAGGAAATAATGAAAAAGCTTTAATGTTAGTATGCTTTTATCCTTTTATTACATGGCAACAAGGATTTTAAGCCCTTTAAAAAAAAAAAAAAAAAAGCGTTATAAAAGAATTACATATTCACGCAAACCTTGACAAAATAAGGGGTAAATAAGATGACAAAGCAAAGAAGTTGTTTATTGGTTATGAAAATTAACTGGTAATTTTGGATAATGTATGCCACTAAACCAAAATTTTACTGTGAAGCATGATGGACAGACGTGGCTCAGACCTTATAAGAATAACAAGTACGGACTTGCAATGGCATTTTTTAAAAGATGTCGGGGAGGGGCATATCATAATATCGGGATGGGTGAGCTCTGAAAATGGTAGGACATGAGGCAAATTTCAGATGGGTATTCCATTCAGATTGGCACCCAACTGATGCCTCTTTTTAAAATGTCAGCAGTAATATGCATGAAATATATATAATATAATTTTTTTATTTTGTGATGTAATTATTTTGGCCAAAATAATGACTTGGATTTTATTTTTATGTAAACACCATTGGTCATATTATGTGGTATCTTGGTAGTCATACTGCCGAATAACCTAGTAGTTACTTCTCAATAATATGATTCTATGGTTTACTTAACCACTCCAGCTCTCCACAAGCTTTACAAACTTCAGTGCACCTCAGAAACCTTATTTCCATTCCACATTACAAAGAGGAAGTGTCAAGGATGTGCTCTCCTACAGAACTTCTCAAATGTGGAATAACTTCCCAGAAACGCGCCTAAAAATTACTTAAAATTAAGCCTGCTTAATATTGTTGCTTTGATTTAAAACCGGCCACTGAAACTTGGACTAGATTCAAAGATAGTCACATTTTGAAAGGACATACTGTAGTGTACCAGTGAGTTGTAGCTACCACAGACACACACTTTTTTTTTTATTATTATTATAGGCTTATACTCACTATGTAGAACTATAAATGCAGACTAAATTATATAGAATTTTTGGGTTCTATCTGTAGGGTTGCCGCCTTTTTCTTTAAAAAAAAAAATACTGGCCATGCATTCCTTAGAAAAGGCCTCAAACCATTTTTTTTAAACTCAACTGCCAGCTGAGTAGTTACCCTAAATAGTGACATTGTTTGAATTTTGTGTTAGAATGATTTAATTTTATTTCTGATTATATAGAATATTTTTATTCTCTGCAGAATTCTGTAAGCCAACCCGATTTCCTATTTAATTTACTGGCAATTCGGCCGACTGACTTGATAGCATTGGCCTCAAAGTTGGATGGGCAGCCCTGAGCTGGAGTGTTTGCCTGTATTTATTATAGCTAGATATTAGGTTAGTTTTGTTCCAGAGGTTTCTATATGAGATAGCAATTTTGGCCATACACAAAGCCAGGAAAAACACCATTGTCTCTTCCGTGGTATTTAATATGATATTAAATTTTCCCATTACGACAAAGAAAATCGCTTCTATCTCCACAGAAATTTCTGCATAAACGTGTCCTTTTGTAAATGCATTAATAGATCTTAGAACAACGTGTATTGATAAAGCCCATTTATTAGGTACCTGTCAGAATGCCATAACGCAACGGTTTATTCACGCGTCCAGCCCCATTAAGCTGCGATAAAACCTTTTTAAGAAAGCGTGCTTGGTACAACACAAGAAGGAAGGCTTGGGGGGATGAGCAGGACTCTTGCTATTGCAACTGCAATAACGCTCTTACATTTTATTTACAGTTTTTTGGAGATCGAAAATGTTTAGGAGAAAAAAAAACTGATCAGAGAGAACAGTTTATTTTTCTTTATTTTACATGTTAGAATATATTTTTTTTACACTTTTGGTGGAATTGTCTCATTAGCTCGTTAAGAACAATGCCGATAACGAAATTGCAGCAGTTTTGCCGCGATTCACGCTATTTTCGGCTTTCCTGGAAGATTCATAAGTAAAGGCATCCAAAGCAATAGTCACTGACCTGTCAATCATGCCCCCTCATCCTATGCAAATCGGGTGAAGGATGTTTAAGACTGCCTCCGATAGACATCTGTCTCCGCCATTGCAGTGTGGATTGTGATTACTGAAAAAGCTAATCACAATCCATTGCCATCCTCCCCCCAAATTTGGGGGGAGAGATATGGAAAGTTGATCCTGGTTGCTGTAACAGTTAGGCAGACCAGGATCAAACATTAGTTTTTGCATTTATTTATGAGATCACTGTGAAAATCGATCACATTGATCAGATATAATGCAAAAAATACAGTAAACTACAATCAGTGATGTATGAACACTGACTATCAAAATCTTCCCTCTCTCTCACTGACACATGTTTATCTTGTGGGAGAGAGAGAGGAGAGACATATACTGTGTTCCAGAAACAAAATTAAATTTAAAAAATCACACAAAAAAAAACACTTTTCTTTGCAATTTTTACACTATTTATTTATTACATTTATTTACATATTACAAAATGGGTTACGTCTACAAAAAATTAAAGAAAGCCCTATCTGTCCTTAAAAGAGCACACTTGGATTTTAAAGGAATCCCCACATATTATATATAGTTTTTTATTTAAACGCACACAAAAGCCATTGTTCACAACGGAAATCAAAACAAACCAAACCAATGTCCTGAAGGGGTTAACTTGTGTTGTAAAGTTTTCTAAAATGAGATAAAGTGGAGTGGGAAGAAATAAGCACGTTAAAGTGGTTAAGGAACCAGTTCACTATAATAGTCTAGTATTCAACATGTACATTTAAAGCAGGATTACCCTAAGATGAAATCCATGTATATTTATTTATTTAGAAAGTGTTTTACCAGGAAAAATACATTGAGATTTCTCTTGTTTTCAAGTATGTCCTGGGGACCCAGTCCAGAATGGAATTACACAGAGAGACACAAAAGGGAACTCTTTCGTATATAATGTGTAAATCTCCTTGTCTGCCTGCTCCCTCCTGCTCCTCCTTCCTGGTTGTTTAAATGAGTAGTCACATACGCATTCGCTTTCAGATTGGAATTCACTCCTGCTATAATGTTATTCTTCCTATCTGTATTTGCATACCTATTCACAAATAATTTACTCCCTCCCATCTCATATGATTGACACACAGACACACCACTAGGAGCAACTGACGGTCACCATATATGTTCATGAAGCAGCACCTTTTGTGAGATGATTTCTCCGATCTTTGCTTTTTTGGTAAATGTGGGATATCTTTTTAAGGGTACTTTACAGAAGTACCATTGAAAAAGTATGTATACATTTTGGGGGGTGGGTTTCTCCCTCTTAAAAAAGATGTACCCAATTTAAATTATGTGACACGCGATTCAGGGGGGCAGGGTAGCACAATGTATAAAAGCTCTTCATTATCTGTCATTATGCTTCAGGCACAAGAATAAGTCAATTAGGGACTTGTTTTTGCATTTTCCTTCGCCACTCAGTCGCTCACACCTTCTATGCTGTAAGCAAGAAAGATCATGATATAAAAAACCCATCCTTGACAGCAGAGAAAAACCAGACAATTTCATTCTACAAAAAATACAGCAATAAACAAATCTTAAAATATCCCAAGGGGAGAAGAAAGGTGTATGGTTTATTTAACCGAAATCAAAATGCACGTTGGAGTACTGATTTGTAGCTCAGCGTTTGTATATCTCTTTCATCACATTAACGTCGGAGAGCTTTTCTATACATAGTTGTGCTCGTCTGGGTCCAGGTTAAGCAGATGTGTGTGGTTTATACCTGCAGGACTGTGTGTTACAGCAGAGAGACATCAGTTCTATGCGCTACTTAATCAGGTGGAAGGGGTAAAAGTGGCGCAGGTGATTACATGTCCATAAAAAATACAAATAAAATGGAACAAATTTAAATTACACTTATGGCATTTGAACAAGAAATATGTAATTTGAATCCCTATAAGTGCACCACAGTCCTAATTACATTGTCAGAGAAGTACATTCAAAAACATAAAACGGGGACATATGTCCTTGCATATGAAAATTATTTTTTTTGGTTTAAATATAAAATAACACTTTACTGACTGTATTACTCTGCTTTTCTTGATAACTTACCTAGTTTAAATTATAATCATACCATACATATCCCTGTTGCTGGTGTGGTAAAAATATAATTCTGTATTACTCAGTGTACATTATTCCAAAATATGATATTTATATGCAGCCTGTTAAGGGCCTTGTTGATGAGGGAAAATCTGTATAATGTATGGAGAAAAATTATGTATATTTTTTTAAATATGTTGTTTAGATTTTCATTGATAAAGACTAAAGTTTCACTTTGCTCAAAAAAGTACGATTTTGATTGATAAATAAGCTACTATTTTTCTTACATGCTTTCATCTTTTTTTTGTTTTTTGTCTGTCTGTATTAGTAGTCCCATGAATACACTGAGCTCTCTGGATAATTCCTCCAGTTATTTATGGAAGGGACAAAGACTGCTTGTGTTTTGATAGCCAAGCTGGACTTCTGCCAAAGCAAATTAAGATTCTTCGAAAGTCAGATCTATCCGTTTAAATCATTGCATCCTAGGAATCAAGACACAGAATACTAGCAAGCAGTACTGAAGTAATAAGAAACTTTTTGTCAGTCATACCTTTAAATTGCATTTTAACATCTATTCAGTTGCTTTTGATCAAAGTGTGTTGTTTTGATGGGAAGGATATTATTTGTATAATATTGAATGGTCAGTGTGAGGTTGTAAGGTTGATGTTACAGTTGAATTCAGGCCTAGTTATATGCCAGATAATCTGTGCATGTGCAAAATGCTGTTTAATTCTAGAAAATGAAACTCTGACCTGTTTATGTGTTTTTTTGAAAAAAAAAATGTTAAATTCTTGCTTCCTTAGAGGGATCTTTAGAGATACATAGGTTAACTTTTGGCTCTGAATCAGTGCTGAGGCAGAGCCGGTCAGGAGGCAGACAGTATGCACACACCACAAGTCAGAGTGAGGGCTCATCCCTAATCATCTGATCAGGGTCTTCATGAAGCAGGGGTCTCTCTTCTTCAGGTCCCCTCTGTTGACCCCCTTTGAAACGAGGGTCTCTCGCTTCACTAGCAGAGAGATACTGTTTAACCACCTGACCGGGCTGCCTGCTTCCCATAGAAGCATGGCAGCTGCCAGTCAGGATAAACTGGCAGGTACTATCAAAAGTACTTGCCAGTTTATCCTATTAGGACACTACTTTCTTTACTTGTGAAAAAGAATCACAATTGGAAAAAGAAAAGTTTCGGTGTCTTTTAATGAAACCCTGTAGGCAAAAACAAACCCTTGACCTACACAAATAGGCAACATTTTGTTTCGCAAACACCAGACTGTGCCAATATCCTCTCAGCCACACTTTTTAAAAATATATGTTAACACAAGCTTAGTCATGGCCACAGTGCCTGTGGGCTTGAATGTGCAACCTAAGAATTAATATTCATACCTCCCAAGGGTCCATTTTGCAGCCACTATGCCCCTTGCTATATAAGCATCTAACAATGTATATGGACAAGCTAATGGTATAGCCATGACTATGTTTTCCACAGGGCTAAAGTTTCAGCTGTACAGGGAAAATCCGTAACCTGTGTTTTCCATTTTTGCTCCCTTTCCTTGCTTAATGTTTTTTTTTTTTGTGTAGAAAGAGTTTTTCCACAGTGAATTATGTCTCCGGTTTATTTTCTGTTCAGTAAGAAGCAGTCCTACTCTGAATTACATGGAGCTCTTATATAAGCTAGCGACCCATAATCAGAAGTAATATTCTAAAAGCTCTTTTCATTTCTTTTGTTCCACACAGAGCACCAATAACTTGGTCCACATGAGGGAATTTAGACATAAGCGAAGTGTGATTTGATAGGCCGGATGATGAATCTCTGATCTATAGTACAATATTTAGCTCATTGCAATAGATCTCAGGAATTGTAATTGTATCCCCTAGGACATAGGCAAAGCTTTTCATTTTTATTCAAGACATTAGTCATGGCTACATTTTGGAATATTTTAACATAATTTTACACTTCAAGGATTTTCTTAAAAATGCTAATAAGAATATATTTTACATTTCTGAATTTTGTTTGGAATAGTTTTCTGCCCTACCTATTTAGCACATATATTTTTTTTTTTATTGCAACCAAGGGTACTGGAGAACCTATGATTCAGTAAAGGTTTTATTTTCCTGGTATAACCTAAAGGGTCAGTATAGTCGCCAAGCTACAAAAAAAAAAAAAAAAATCATATTAAAGCTAATAGTGTTTTTTTTTTTTTTTACATTATTTATTATTGCAAAATCTTCTTGATTTTTGCATATTATGTGCTTATAAAAGGCAATTGATGGTAGCTTAAACCCCCAGGCTCTGTTCTATGAAAACTGTCTAGCTTTTCCAGAAAAACGAGAAGGAATGGAAGAGCAGTACAAAAACAGTCTCAAATATGAGTAAAAAAAGCTTTTCCAGCCAATCAGAGGGAGGACTTGCTTGACAACTCGGCAACTTTAACTCCCTTAATGTTTTCTCCAGTCATCTTGCACATAAGAGGGATAGATTCATCCATCTGCATCACCTATTGAGTAACTTATGTCTAGACACACCTGGCTGTCACAGCAACCTGCAACATGTTTTCTTCTTCTACCTCTTCATTCACCTTTTGTGTCTCCCGTTCCCCTGTTTGCGTGTAAGATGCTCTGCCTCATGTAGAGAAATCAAAAAGCATAGCTAAAATTGCTACGTAGTAAATAACGAGGTACTATATGTGGTTTCCATGTCAGTACAGGACAGTATATACAAAGACAAAAACAGAGACAAAAAATAGTGTAGTACCGGTATTCCAAATATGTAAGTTGTGGAGTGGCGCCATAAAAGGTGCTCACATATTCTCACAGATAAAATATAAGGCTCATCAACATGTATAGGTGATCTTGGCTTCCACCTGGTCTGAATAGGAATCCAAAGTGCTCTGGCAGGCACACTGGGACCCTCTGGACTGAGCGAGCAGGCACTCGGGGTCCCTCTGGACTGAGCAAGCAGGCACACGGGGTCCCTCTGGACTGAGCAAGCAGGCACACGGGGTCCCTCTGGACTGAGCAAGCAGGCACACGGGGTCCCTCTGGACTGAGCAAGCAGGCACTCGTGGTCCCTCTGGACTGAGCAGGCAGGCACACTGGGTCCATCTGGACTGAGCAAGCAGGCACACTGGGTCCCTCTGGACTGAGCAAGCAGGCACACTGGGTCCCTCTGGACTGAGCAGGCAGGCACACGGGGTCCAAAGGATTCGGGGTGTATACTTATTGGAGCACTTTGGATTCATACTCATTCCAGGAGTGCAATAAATGGTACCACTTTACTACTTACATATATTACACATATTACCACTTGATTGAAAAGGTTGTAATTTTTACCTAATTTTGTTTTTGCAAAAAGTGCACTATAGTCACCTTTACCATTTGAAATGCTTCCCAATGTTAGTGATACAAATAAGTGGAACAGAACCTATAAAGAGTTTGGAAAATACATTGTGCCACATTTCCGATTTATTCTAGACTGTGTAATCATACCGTTCTCACTGCTGTCTGAGATTCTCAACCACTGAATCACAGCGTGAGTGGCATCAAACATGTTTCCTGATTGGCATGCAAGCTCCCTCCTATTCATTTATATGCCAGCCAAAGGGATAGCAAAATCTTACTTATCCCAGTCTATTTTATTTGGATTGAACAATAATAACAGGTTTCTGAAATGTTTGTGTTTTGTTAGCAGTACTCTTTGATTATACTTGCATACTTCCTTTATTGTTTATTTATAATATTATATCTGTCTTTTACTTCTTGTATTTATGTACGGGGCTGGCTTGTCTGCTTGTTAAGCTAAGGGCACTGACCATTTCAGCTAGTAAGATTTCAAGCATATTTGTAACATTGGAAGGTTAATTGAAAGTGACAGCACGACAGCGGCTTTCTCTGCTAGTGACGCACATGGTTTCACATAACCTGGCCCAGTGATTTCACCTGTAGTCAACAGTCATCCGGAAAAGCCTTGTTTTCATCTATGCCTTTGACGTAAGCACAAAGACAATATCCTTTAGCAAAATCAATCTTATTAGCATGTAAATGAAGAGGTATGAATGCTCGGCAGCTTGCGACTTCTTTGTCACTGACATTTCTTGAGGCTTCTGTTAACTTTGTAACCATGGAAGGGCATGCGCACTAGATTTACATTGTTTAACCTTTAAGCGATTCTACCAATTTCATAAAAATCTCTGCAACCATTAAGGAATTATTTCCGTTTGGCCTTAGTTGAAGTGTAGGAACTCCGATTTTTTTTTTTAAAAGAATACCACAATAATTTTGTTTCTTATGGTGATTTAATAAAGTAAACTGTAAGGAATTGTGTCTATTACCTTAATATTATATATTTGTTATATCTTTAGGGTAAAATGAGTCTGTCGGTTTATACCAATTGGCGATGTGCTGAGCCCACTAAAGCCCCTGCAGTACCTCTATTTAAAGAGAATATTATTAGATCATACCTCCCTAGTGTCCCTATTTGGCAGGGTCAGTCCCTATTTTGGACTAAAATCCCCCTGTACCTCTTTCTTCCTATTTTGTTCTTATTTATGTTGGTTCAGAAATTGTGATTTTTATAACTGTATCACAGACGCCACAGAAATAAAACAATATGGTGTTTTTAAACTGCAGTAAATGTGGTATTATATTTGTTTGTGTAAATAAATTCTTGTTCTAAATGATTTATCGAATTACATAAATAGCTTGGTCATTAAGTAGCTAAAATATTTTGATAAAGTCCTACCTACTCTATCAAGGGAAAAAGCACCAAAGTGAACTGTGCCGAGCTGAATGTAAATAAACTCCCTGGTTTAATGCATTTAGAATGGCAGGGACACTGCAGTCCCAATTTTACTTTCATGCATCCAGTAACATTATTAATGTACTGCTTGTTTTTTTTCTTTTTCCATAAAAATGCTGGAAAATGTCAGCTAGAAATCCTATTAATTGAGGAAAATCCAGCCAATTGCTGTTCTCATTTAACATCAGTTTGGTATTTAAGTAAATAAAAAAATGCTTGCTTTGCGACTCTCGCCATAGATTTAACATTGACACAAGCCACCTTTTTACTGGCCTGGAAGTTAATGTTACCAGTGCAAGTGTTAATGTTACTTCTGGTGTGATGTAACTTACTCTCACTCTGATTGGCTGGGGAAACTACCATCGCCTGTACTTTAGAAATACAATATCTGCAAAAAGCTACTGCAATAATGAAAAATGCATTTTAAAGGTTTTTATCAGAGTTCATGCTTAAAAAAAATAATAATAAATAAATAAAAATACTACTTTACAGGTAAAACATAGTAAAATGTCTTAATAATTAATACATAAGCATGATCTCTATATTCATGTTTTTAATTAATTTGGAGCATGGAAAAATGTTTCCTGAGAATTGATTTCTTTTTTTTTTGTTTTGGAACAATAAATTGTTTTAGTTGTCCATTATACTTTCATTGCTTAAATGCTTAATTAAATTGGACCACAAAAGAAATGATGCAAATAGTCTGTTCTCTTTGAATTCTTGGATGTTTCTCTGTTTCTAGGTGAAAAATGAGAACATTTACTTTAGATGTCCATACAGTGGGGAATACAAAGCAATATTATGATTTGCACAGTACCTAAAAAGTGCTAAAACATTCATTTCCTTTTGGAGGTAATGTTCATCTGTTGGCTTTGGATTTGCTAGATGTGGTAAGAGGTGTCATGGGTGAGCACAAATAAATTAAACAAAAACAATTTCAAGACACTGTACCGTATAGCAGAAGTTAGAAGGTTTTAATGAAAATTGTTATGAATTTTCATTTGAAACCGTCTGGTTCCTATTAATTCTTTTGCGTGGCTCTTGTTCTGAGCGCTGTGAGCCCAAATATATTAACCGATTTATAGGAGCGCTAAACTCCGCACCTACCCCGCTGTTGCTTCTATAACAGTGGCAGGCGCTATGATTTGCACACAAACATCCAGCACTGAATCCGTCTCAGAGTTGAGTGTAAATCCAGATATATCCCTAAAATGACAATGCTTTTTTAATCTTTGCTTTTTAATTTTTAATGTGCTTAAACTATAATGCAACTTTTAAATAGCCACTTGCTTTTTTTCTTTTACAAGCACATTCGAAAAGTTCACCTAATATACCTAGCATGGGTGTAAACTTGCATATATTTTTTAAGGTAGATGCTTCCCTGTGAAGATTACAGGCTGATCTGGTCTCAGACTGTCGTTACTCAGTGCTAGCAAAGTAAAAGACCCTAGTTTTTATTTAGTATTTTATTTTAGTATTTTTTTAGAATGACCCTAAAAAGGTCTCTAGCGACAAATTATGAATTTATCTTTTTTTGCACTAGCAGATAAAATAGTTATGTGGTATCATTTAAGGTTTTCACTGGATTCTCAGGTTAACTGATCAGATTTGTAGTTCCATACAAGATCTTGAGATTAGGCCTCCATATGTTTTATTTTTTTAAGTGTTTTTAATTTTTTTAAGTTGTAGGTGTTTGTGTGATCACTGGAGAACAAAATGACAGCTTAGAGCAGTGATTCCCAAACCTGTCCTCACACTCGCTAACACTCCAGGATTTAGGGATTATCCACTTGTATTTAAAAAAACAAACAAACTGTGGGTCATCCTTAAACTGTTGGACTGTTAGGTGGGCATGAGGACTGGTTTGGGAACCATTGGCTTAGAGCAACTTCACGCATAAACATGGCGGCATACCTGGATCTTCTATGTGAACTGGCCACAGGATTCTTGAAAATACACTACAAATTTTTAAGACCTATGGTGGATGTGGCACATGCTGGACAAAGCCAGGAGAAGGGTGGGTGGAGGGGGCAAAGCAGGTCCCAGCTCTGTGGGGCAGAGGAAGAAAGACATGGAAGAGGGTGAAAAAGACATGGAAGGAGAGGTGCTGAGAAGGGTAATTTTGATACTTCGAAAAGGGCACAGAAAAGCTGGAGTGAAGCAGGATTTAGGGATAAAGCAGTTGGTAATGTATGTGTTTGGTATAAAATGACCAGGGCAGGTCAGCAGGCTGTGGCATACCTTCTTGCACTGGCAGTGGGGGTGGATTTCCTAACCTTTTACAAGCTTTTGGAAATATGCAATGCAGAACTCTGGGCCCTAAAATGGTACTTTTGAAAATCTAGGTTTTCGATGTCTGTTCATATCTGCTTGAAACCATTTTCTTCTCTTGACCTATATGTCTGCTAGATAGCTGCAATCATAATTGCACCAGATGCCTTTTCAGACACACTGTTTATGTGGATACACATCATGCAGAACTTCTAAATGGATAATAAATATGACTAAACTGTAATTGGCAGACATTTTCACTGTTGGTAAAGGTATTTTCAGAAAAGGACATCTAACTGTTCATAAAACATCATAACAAGTTTGACCACAGCTTTAGAGAGTGGGTGAACCCACATTGCTAATGTGACAATGAAAACTAGTAACATTCGAAAATGTATGAAGTCTTTTCTGAAGTCTTATTTTTGGCATTTCTTCAATTATAATTAAGACCATGTGTTCTGATCTATTCCATAAAGAAGTATGAGATTGCCAAAAACAATAGGAAACCAGTACGGTAAGTTCAGATTTCCATTCTTGTGAAGGAAGAAAACGATTGGTATAGGAAAGAAACATACAAAGTACGCTGAATGTTTGGAAAATTATGAAAAAAAGAAAAGAAAAAAAAGAATGAAGTAACTGTCTGTAAAAACAAGATGTATGGTACTCTGAGCAATTTGCGGATCGTTTTGTTATGAAGTACAAAATTGCTTGAAAATCAGGTTGCCTTGAAAGCTGGATTTGTAAATTTATACAGTGGTTTGAAAAGAAAGAAAGAAAATACTTCTTGTGTGTATTCAGTACCAACATCAACTATGCACAGAGGGTTTGTTCTAGAAATTCTTTGTAATTCTTCCAATTAAGTACTGCATACCTGTAGAGCTTAAAGCCTTGCCCACCTCATTTTCTGTATGTTGTACATGGTTTAACCCCTTCGTGACGTTAGGACGTACTATGCCG
Source organism: Pelodytes ibericus (assembly GCA_036172795.1). Classification (NCBI taxonomy): domain Eukaryota; kingdom Metazoa; phylum Chordata; class Amphibia; order Anura; family Pelodytidae; genus Pelodytes; species Pelodytes ibericus. The sequence goes on along the minus strand of CM069861.1, from coordinate 113,678,757 downwards.
TCCTGACTTTAAGTGCCTTAAAGTCGTTAGGACGGCATAGCCGCGATGAGCTGTTTTCGGATCCCGCTGCAGGCACTTACAGCGGGATCCCACCTGTCAGATGAGGCCACTTTAAGTGGCCTCAGTCTGACAGGGAAAATGTAGCCGGTGCTCAAAGCGAGCACCGGCTACATTTTGGTAAATCGCGCTGTGCCCGAACTTCCGGGTTCGGGCACGCCTCCGTGACGTCACACGTGACGTCCGGAGGTCTTGCGGTTTTTTGGCATGTACCCACCGGGTCTATTAAGACCCTGATCGGGTCTCTGCCAGAGTGTTCCTGGCTACCGATCACCTTGTGATCGGTGGCCAGGAACAAATCGTGACGTTTTGGTGCTTGCGTCGTTTGGGACGCAAGCACCATGCGTCACGAAGGGGTTAATATATGTAAAATTGACTTATTTTTAGAGTTCTCTTGTAGTTTTACATTGAAAACATTTCACAGTCCTTTATATTAAGTGAGTACACAGGAGGCTCTATATGCAGCAGTTTGTATGCACCTCTCTTGTGCAATTACAGTAGAATCAACCTTCTGTGATTTTTTTTGAGTGCTTGGAATATACATGGAGGGTTGTTTCTGCCATCTGTGTGTGCTGTCATGTACCACAAGAAGAATGGATTATGTGATGGGCACAACTGCCGATGTAGCAACAGCAGTAACACTATTACACTTTATATGATGATTTTGAGAGATGAGGAGTGTTGAGAAAAAATAAACGAACCGATAAGAAAGATCTATTTAGTTTTGATACAGCACTTTTGAAGTTGCACCTTGATGAAGTCCTAAAGTAGAGGATGAAAAGCTTAGTGAATTCGCCTGTGAACGTGTTATTTCGACACTACAGGACTCGGCACCAGGGGGAAGGAGTCCTTGTTGAAAAGCTGGCTACATTTCAAGATCTTGTTTCCCAGGACCCTTTTCTCCACTGGCTGGGCTATTACTGGATGTGCTTGTGCACTTTACTGTATGGAAACAATCCCTATACGTACATTGTGAGTTTACTTTGCAGTTACTCACCATCCGACACTGTAAGCCTGCATTGTTCTCTTTTATTGACATTAAAAGCATCCCATTTTCTTTTTTCCTACCTGGTTTGTTCTGGTCTGTCAGTTGGTTACTGAAAACGCTTAAAATGAGCATGTTCATTGCTCTTTAATTTGCAAGTGTGTTTCCTGTTGTGAAATTAATTACTGTTGTTTTCCACGGAGAGCACAATTTTTTTCCATTTTTGTTTTGCATATGTGACTTGTCATTTCAATCTGACTTCACAAAGATCCTGGAAGAAATTCTGGTATAATTTGATTGCAACACTTTTTCACTATTTATTTATTTTTCAAATTTTTTTCACTGTCAAGACACTTTAATTAGCCACATAGTTGTCTACATGCAGTCTCTAACTATGACCAACTAGACCTGCTCTCCAAAAGGGAGCTGTATTTGGTTAAAGTCCTTGAAACAATTATTGGTTTATCCAGAGTGGATTTATAGGGCACCTACTGGGGTAATTTCTATACCTTCGCTAGCCATTATGGAAACTGTTCACCTATGTGCCTCCAAGAATTGCAGGGAAACAGTGATGTCTACTTACTGAGGATTATTATTCCCTGTTAGTCACTGATGGCACACTCCAGTCTACCTGAGTGGTCTTTGTTATTTCACTGAAGGTAGCTTAGAAGGGATGAGCTATTACCTTTTAGAGTACCGACCTATCACTGGAAGGCAGGAGGAGTCTCTAAAATGTGCCACCACGGACAGCAAGGAAATTACAATAAAACAAAAGTAGTGTATAAATACAAATTTTAATGGTGGTAGAAGTTTTAACAGCGTTTAAAAACTGATGTAATGTGGAAGCCAGTTGTGGGATTAATAATTTTGGTACATTTGGCTGTCCTATTATAAATTTCAAGCCCAAACAAATTAGATATTTGTTAAACTTTTCCATAGTATGAACTAACGTTTCCTATAGTTGGTGTGACTGCACATAGCCACATACAAATATCATGTATGTGTGCCATCAAAAATAAATCTTTGGATTCTAGAATCCTTTTCAAATTCAAAGAATTTTTTAACTACTACTAGGGGCAAAGTTTTTGTACCTGCCTGAAGGGCAATTAAAAGGGGTATCCTACAATTCAAGGGGGGAGCTAAACATGTAACTCAACTTTCTGAGAATTCTTTTGTGTTTAACTACAAACCAAAAACACTCGAATCTTTATTCCCCAAACAATGGCGTTTGTGTGTGTGTATTTTATCAATGTTTTACAGCGTAATACACAGAACCATTATCAAGATTGCCAAAATAACTGAAAAATGTATTTTCTTTATGGAAAATGACCTCACCACGCTCATGCCACACCTTGTGTAAGTACCCCCTCATAATTTCTAACTAGAGTTTCCACCTGGCCGGCCGGTATTTTACCGGCAGGCCAGTAAAAAATTGGCTTGAGGCCAATGTTAAGTCTATGGAGGCAGTAGCGTGGCCCCGGTATGTTTTGTAGAAAAGGTGGCAACCCTATTTCTAACTATGGTCTGCATCTCATGACCTACACTTTAGTGCCGATCACAGGGCCGTCTTTAACGCGGGGCAAACGGGGCAGCTGCCCTGGGCCCACTTACTCCTGGGGGGCCCAAGGCAGCTGTCCCGTGGGCCATCCGCTGGATGCGACGACCGAAAACCCCCCAAAAAACTGACGCCGGATGTGACGTCGGGGGACACGGAGCAGATTCATGTAAGTACTAGGGAAGGGGGGGGCGGTGGGAGGTTTTACAGGTATCTGGCTGGCACAATATTACAGGCATCTGGCTGGCACAATATTACAGGCATCTGGCTGGCATACTATTACAGGCATCTGACTGGCACAATATTACAGGCATCTGACTGGCACAATATTACAGGCATCTGACTGGCACAATATTACAGGCATCTGACTGGCACAATATTACAGGCATCTGAATGGCACAATATTACAGGCATCTGACTGGCATAATATTACAGGCATCTGACTGTCATAATATTACAGGCATCTGACTGGCACAATATTCCTGGGCTCTGACTGGCACAATATTCCTGGGCTCTGACTGGCCCAATATTCCTGGGCTCGGACTGGCCCAATATTACAGGCATCTGACTGGCCCAATATTACAGGCATCTGACTGGCCCAATATTACAGGCATCTGACTGGCCCAATATTACAGGCATCTGACTGGCACAATATTACAGGCATCTGACTGGCACAATATTACAGGCATCTGACTGGCACAATATTACAGGCATCTGACTGGCATAATATTACAGGCATCTGACTGGCACAATATTACAGGCATCTGACTGGCACAATATTACAGGCATCTGACTGGCACAATATTACAGGCATCTGACTGGCCCAATATTCCTGGGCTCTGACTGGCCCAATATTCCTGGGCTCTGACTGGCCCAATATTCCTGGGCTCTGACTGGCCCAATATTCCTGGGCTCTGACTGGCCCAATATTCCTGGGCTCTGACTGGCCCATTATTCCTGGGCTCTGACTGGCCCAATATTCCTGGGCTCTGACTGGCCCAATATTACTGGGCTCTGACTGACCCAATATTACTGGGCTCTGACTGACCCAATATTACTGGGCTCTGACTGGCCCAATATTACTGGGCTCTGACTGGCCCAATATTACTGGGCTCTGACTGGCCCAATATTACTTGGCTCTGACTGGCCCAATATTACTTGGCTCTGACTGGCCCAATATTACTGGGCTCTGACTGGCCCAATATTACTGGGCTCTGACTGGCCCAATATTACTGGGCTCTGACTGGCCCAATATTACTGGGCTCTGACTGGCCCAATATTACTGGGCTCTGACTGGCCCAATATTACTGGGCTCTGACTGGCCCAATATTACTGGGCTCTGACTGGCCCAATATTACTGGGCTCTGACTGGCCCAATATTACTGGGCTCTGACTGGCCCAATATTACTGGGCTCTGACTGGCCCAATATTGCAGGCATCTGACTGGCCCAATATTGCAGGCATCTGACTGGCACATTACTGGGCTCTGAATGGTACAATATTACTGGGGTCTGAATTTCACAATATTCCTGGTATCTGACTGGCACAATATTCCTGGTATCTGACTGGCACAATATTCCTGGGCTCTGACTGGCACAATATTCCTGGGCTCTGAATTGGCACATTATTACTGGGCTCTGAATTGGCACATTATTACTGGGCTCTGACTGGCACAATATTACAGGCATCTGACTGGCACAATATTACTGGGCTCTGAATGGCACAATATTACTGGGCTCTGACTGGCCCAATATTACTGGGCTCTGACTGGCCCAATATTACTGGGCTCTGACTGGCCCAATATTACTGGGCTCTGACTGGCCCAATATTACTGGGCTCTGACTGGCCCAATATTACTGGGCTCTGACTGGCCCAATATTACTGGGCTCTGACTGGCCCAATATTACTGGGCTCTGACTGGCCCAATATTACTGGGCTCTGACTGGCCCAATATTACTGGGCTCTGACTGGCCCAATATTGCAGGCATCTGACTGGCCCAATATTGCAGGCATCTGACTGGCACATTACTGGGCTCTGAATGGTACAATATTACTGGGGTCTGAATTTCACAATATTCCTGGTATCTGACTGGCACAATATTCCTGGTATCTGACTGGCACAATATTCCTGGTCTCTGACTGGCACAATATTCCTGGGCTCTGAATTGGCACATTATTACTGGGCTCTGAATGGCACAATATTACAGGCATCTGACTGGCACAATATTACTGGGCTCTGACTGGCACAATATTACTGGGCTCTGAATGGCACAATATTACTGGGCTCTGAATGGCACAATATTACTGGGCTCTGAATGGCACAATATTACTGGGCTCTGACTGGCACAATAATACTGTACTCTGAAAGGCACAATATTACTGGCATCTGAATGGCACAACAATTATGGCATATGTGTGTGTGTGGGGGGTAACATTGCGATGGATGGCGGGATTGCATGCAGGGGAGGGGGCAGGGTCCAGGGGGCCCAAGCAAATGCTTGCCCAGGGTCCAATCACTATTAAAGACGGCCCTGGCCGATCATAATAAAAGCAGAGTAAAACCAACACATGCCTATTATCTATGCAGATTCTGTTCTATCATGGAGTATGGACAACTGTCACCAATTAATACTGATGAGACTGATACCAGGAATAGGATCATGTGCTTTTTATTTTTTATTTTTTCATTTTCTATATATTTGGGCAAAAAGACAGATATATGCAATGCCATCGTTATACAATGTCTTAAACATGAACCAAACAAGTATTCTCTTTTACATGTGTAAATAAAACCAATAATCAAACATGGAGATATTAAGTGTCTCATCTTATTTTCAGTGTTCACTTCTGCACAAAATCATTTTTTCGTTTTCCGAATACCTAAAACATAAAAATAAACACTATCACAACAATGATTAAACTAGAACTGTAACCAACAGTAAATATCCAGGTAGTGTTGTCTGTCATCTGCCCCATCCACTCAGGGAAAAGGTTTTGATTTTTTTATTCTCCTTGCCCTGGTTAAATGTTCTAAAATCCTAAGAATTTTTCTTGTTGAAGTTTCCTAGAACCTGACGACAATAGCAGTACATAGCTGTGTATTGGAATGCCTGCACCAATGAATCCTTAACTGTTGTATCCAACTGGTTTATATGTAATATACAAGTAATAATAATTATATATAATATAATAATATATGAGCAAATGTGAAAAATTATATATATATATATATATATATATATATAATGTATGAGCAAATTTGAAAAATTATTTTTTTGTATATATTTTATGTTGTGTTTCTAGCCAATCCATGTAGAAAGCAAAATGGAGTTTAGTTTTAAATAAGGTCAAGGTTGGAGGTTTGGGTGGATCCATTGGTGCAATATGGTCTTTCTGGCTGCTGCAAGATGACATGCCAAAGACTCTTATTCGTTTGTCTCACATCCCCTATTATGCCCAAAATTGCCAGCCCAGAGTTTAAATTAGATGTACGGTATTTAGGTTGTTTAAAGTATGTATGTATTGTTTGTCAAAATATGGTAATAACTGAGCAAGACTAGAAACAATGGAAAAGATCCGCGGCCTCTGAGCCATGCTTTGGACAGTAGTTCGATCTTCAGGTACCCATACGGATTTGCCTTAGAGGGGAGAATTATGCCTGATTAACTATTTTTAAATAAATGTTAGAATAAGAGGCCACAGGTAACACTTTATGCACCTTGCGTGCTGCCTCAATAATTGTGTCCTGCTGAATGGTGGAATTTGTGTTATCCACTTTTCGATCCCCCAAATTATACACCTCTTTTTTTCATGCTGGATCTTAGTAAACCATACAATCTGCTAATGGAATGAGGGAAACGTTGTCCTAAAAGATGATCGTCCAATGGGTTGGTCCAGTTGGAATCCGTAAAATGACTGCTCATGTCCCATGGTCCTAATTTGAAAATATGTTAACCTATTCAGTGAACTAATGTCAAGGTTATCTTTGTAAACCTGATGGGTAAGGTATGTTTTGTTATCACAGTCGAGCAGTTCAGATATGGTACTATATGTACTTTTATGGAGGAGAATTTGCTAACTGGGTATAAACAAAAATATTCTCCTCCCCTTAGAAATCACATCTGAAGGTGTCAGGTAATCTGTCTAAATGTATGAGAACAGTGAGTCAATTTCATGACCGTTTCAACTTTAAGCATACAGGTTCAGGATATGGTGTAAAGTGGCACCATATACTGTTAAGTATATACCATCCTTCCCCTTCTGCACTGGTCTCCATGTATACACTAAATCTTAACATTTTTATATTTTAAAGAAACTCTTAATTTTAACATAAATGTTCTGCTTAGATGGCATCATTATTTACAAAGTTTTCAGCATACCTGCTTAGTCACTTACGGAGGTTGTAGTTGGCACGGAAATGTGGCCCATATTTACGTTTGAATGACTTGCTTCCTATGTGAAAGCTTATGATATTCCCTTTGGTGTTTGCCATTCACAATAGCAGTCTCTATATCTTCAGATGAATGGCATGTTTTACATTTCCGTATGGTGAGGCCTGCTTGACGTTACATAATAGAGTGTGGCAGGCCCTCCCTGGCAGTGCTCTATTTATTAAGTGTACTTACAACAACCACAGTGTGTCTGATCTTGATGTTTTGTGAGAGGTGGGTTTCCTTCTGCCGGTAGTGATTCATGTTTGATCTCAAGTCTAACCACATTTTAGAAGAGTTAGTATGAGCAGGTAGTGTGTCATTTTCTCAATCTGTTTTACAGGTAAAGACAGAGTTTTCAACACGCCCTTGTGTGAACAGGGAATTGTTGGGTTTGGCATCGGTGTTGCAGTTGCTGGCGCAACCTCTATTGCAGAAATCCAGTTTGCAGACTACATATTTCCAGCATTCGATCAGGTTTGTACAGTCTGTTTATGGAATACTGAAGTGACACTTTTTAAATATGCACAGCGGTCTAAAGAAGAAACCCTAATTTTGTTCAGGTTTCCAATATGGTTTTTTTCGCAGATGATGTATAGGCTTGTATGGCCTTATTTATTTTTTTGGGGTGGGGGAGCTTAATTAATATGGCAAAACCTACCGTATTTATTGGCGTATAACACGCACTTTTTCTCCCTGAAAATAGGGGGCAAATGATGTGTGCGTGTTATACGCCGATCGGTGGCTGAAGAAAAAAAAAAATCTAAAACTTACCTCGTTCCTGCTCTGTTCCCCGGTGCTCTGAAGCTGCGTGGCTGTGAGGAAAGTGTTGTGCGCTCCCCTCCAGCCGCGCGGTGAACAAAGTGTGTTTTTGTTAAAAAAAAAACACTTTGTAGACCGCGCGGCTGGAGGGGAGCTCACAACGCTTCCCTCACAGCCACGCAGCTTCAGAGCACCGGGGGACAGAGCAGGAACGAGGTAAGTTCTGGGGTCTGGGGAAGAGGGGGAGGAGGGTGGCATAACGAGCATCCTAAGGGGCAATATCCTAGCATATTATATGGCAGATTGGGGGCAATATCCTGGCATATTAAATGTCATATTGGGGGTAATATCCTGGCATATTAAATGGCATATTGGGGGCAAAATCCTGGCATATTAAAATGGCATATTGGGGGCAATATCCTGGCATATTAAATGGCATATTGGGGGCAAAATCCTGGCATATTAAATGGCATATTGGGGGCCAATATTCTGGCATATTAAATGGCATATTGGGGGCAATATCCTGGCATATTAAATGGCATATTGGGGGCAATATCCTGGCATATTAAATGGCATATTGGGGGCCAATATCCTGGCATATTAAATGGCATATTGGGGGCCAATATACTGGCATATTAAAATGGCATATTGGGCTTCAAAGTTCTTTATTTGAAATTTAAGTTTTTTTTCCTGAAATTTCCTTCTTAAAATGAGGTGCGTGTTATACGCCGATAAATACGGTAGTTTCCTATATATTTTTTTTTTTTATCAAATACCAAATTTAACACTTTACTATTGTGTGTCTCAAAATATACACTATGGGGTCTATTCACTAAAGTCAGAGTTTGGTGACAGAAATGAGAGCTCATCCCGACAATCAAATTTGAAAAGACCTCCCTTGGATGCCTTCAACTCGACTTTGAAAAATGCTATTCACACTTGTTGAGATGTGGTGAAAGCAAGCGAGATGAAGGTCGAGCAAGCTATGCCAAGAAGTTCGAGTATCCAAACTCTCTCTGTTCAACTCGCCTCCCATTAGGCAAAATACTATCCTTCCCCTAATACATGATGGGTATTTTAAATAAACGTGTTTTTAAAATCAACCAATGGCTGATTTTTTACGGAATTTTCGAGAACCCAACCCTAAGGGACTTAGATTTCAGTCAGAGTTTATACTCACTGGAGGGTAGATGTGTTTAGATGCATTGGGTATTGCAAATTGGAGCTCTGCATTAAGGGGATTTATAATGCCCACCCCCATGCCACTCAGAGGGTGTTTTTTAAAGGTGAAAATCACATTACCCCCTCCCTGGGGAATATAGGTGGTGGGTTAGGTTTTATTTTACATTTGTACCCATTTATTACATCGGGGTTGGTGTACATAATTGCCAGTCCTCTCCCCATTAATAAGTTGGGTGCCAGTGGCATTTTGCCCATACCCCTTCCCCACCATTAGTTAGGGCCATGGCATTTTGCCCAACACCATCACTTATTAGAGGGTGTGGGGCATTTTTCCAGCCCCAATTATTAGTATGGAGCCTGAGGGCCATTTTGGCAGCTCCCAACTTTGGACTACAATGAACAATGTGGTAATTACCATATTATTTCTTTTTTAACTGGTGTGGAAATGATTTTTAAATTTAATTGGAGGATTCGCACCCAGTCATTTTTGATACAAACTCCAACTCAACTTCTCATCACTCCTTGGTGAACAGCATTTTTTAATGCTTTCTATGATGGTCAGGATGGGAGGTCAAGTTCAAGTTTGAGACCAAGTCAAATTTTACCACTTTCAACAAAACTTGGCTTTTGGTGAATAGCCACCTGCTTGTCGAGTAAAACAAAACAATAATATGGAGTTGATTTCCTCTTCTGGGAAGGCTTCTGTGGAAATATTCTTCATTCAGCACCACGAGTATTAGTGAAGTTTGGCACTGATGTTGGGCACTTTGGCCTGGCACCAGGGACGTACCTAGAGCATTTGGCACCCGGGGCGGACCATGAGTGGGCCCCCCCCCCCCCCCCCAATAATAAAATTTAAGAAAACACCCACAATTCTTTCAATGTTTTCAATAATATTTATTGCACAAGTTTGAAAACTGTATATCAACTTGAAAAAAAAAATGGAACTATGAAAAATAAATTAACTTAGAAATAAATAAAATTTAATGAATCCACCCCTCTTTAATTAATTCACCCCTCTTTAATTAATTCACCCCTCTTTAATTAATCCTCACCCCCCTTAATTAATCCACACCCCCCTTAATTAATCCACACCCCCCTTAATTAATCCACACCCCTCTTAATTAATCCACCCCCTTTAATTAATTCACACCCCCTTAATTAATCCACACACCCCTTTAATTAATTCACACCCCCCTTTCATTAATCCACCCCCCTTTAATTAATCCACCCCCCTTAATTAATCCACCTCCCCTTAATTAATCCACCCCCCCTTAATTAATCCACCCCCCCTTTAATTAATCCGATACCAGTAATATTGTGCCAGTCAGAGCCCATTAATACTGTGCCATTAATACTGTGCCAGTCAGATACCAGTAATATTGTGCCAGTCAGATACCAGTAATATTGTGCCAGTCAGATACCAGTAGTATTGTGCCAGTCAGATACCAGTAGTATTGTGCCACTCAGAGCCCAGGAATAGTGTGCCACTCAGAGCACAGTAATAGTGTGCCAGTCAGTGCCCAGGAATATTGTGCCATTAAAGTGCTTGTTTCAAACCACCCTCCTCCCCCCCTTCCCCATCACTTACCGAATTGCTGCTGCTCTGTGTTCCCGGACGGACACCTCCTCCGTGCAGTCTTCCCTCCTGCACGGAGGAGGGAAACACAGTCGCCGGATGTGACGTATCGTCACATCCGGTCGCTGTGATTTGTTTTTCTTTTCCCGGCGGCCGCATCCAGGGGATGAAAAAAAGGTAAGCGGTGCGGGGGGGTGCCGGCAGCACCGGTGTCCCCCCGCTGGAGGTGTCACCCGGTCCGCACCCCCCTCGGGACGCCACTGCATGGCACCCCCCTGGTCAGTGGCACCCGGGGCGGGCCGCCCCCCCCTTTAGGACGCCACTGCCTGGCACTCAGCTTGCATTATTGCATATCCCTAGGGTGCTCAAAGGGGTTGATTATGTATTTTTTTTCCACACTGATAACAATCTAGTTCTGTGTGGACCTTGCTTTATGGGGGATTGTCTTGCTGAAACAGGAAGCGGGTCCTATGGAAAATCCAAGATTTGGGAACAATTTCAATATTTTAAAACATTATTTTTACACTCACTTATGTTTTGCACATTTAAATGTGTTTTCTTTTCCCAGTTATTTTTTAGAAAGTTACACCAAATAAAACAGTGCTGCAGAGGTCTGGTCTCCTTAACTATATATATATATATATATATATATATATATATATATATATATATATATATATATATATATATATATATATAGTTATTTTTTTATTTATTTTTTTTAAACTGTAAGGTACTTTATATTACATTGGTGTCATTAGATTAGTTGTGCTGAACGTATAAAGTAATGCCAGTTACAGCAATTGGTTCTCATGTATGTAATCATATACTTTTGTCTGCTAACATTCGATAAAACCCATGCATTAGTTAGAAGAAAGTAAAGTACAGTTTAGCAGTAATATCTACTGACATTTCACATAAGGCCATATGTAACCTATTGAAGTAGGCCTGCAGAATGCAATACCCTGTCTCCAAATTACTTTTGGACGACTAATGTACCAAGATTATCACTTTGTGAACATGTGACTTGAATTTTGTTTCACCCGCAAATCCTCCTGTTTATGGTAGGAAGACGAGAGAAAATGTAGATATATGATTATGGAATTGTGATTTGCTATACCTGTCATTACCCTAAGGCCAAACAGATGTTTAGCAGTATTTGAAAAACCCTGTTTGGTCCATTCTGATGGGTCTGAAATGTATAGTCTATTACTAAGCATTCCTATGCTTTTTTTTTTTTTTTTTAAATTTAGGGATCCACCATTTTTCAAGTGCTTAATGCCACATGTGACCTAGGTTTGTACCCATTCCCCATTTTAAGTGTCAGGCTCTGAAAGACGGGGTTATTGGCTTTAAAAAAAGTACTCGTAAAATAAATAATGAAAGTTTAAAGAGCAATTTTGAAGCAACCACCACTGAAAACTGTGGAATGTTGCTGCTGGTTGTTTCACTTATGCAGCACTTGCTGAGCTCAGTGTGTGTTTAACACACAGAGCTTATGCTGCCCGCTTCAATTAAGAGGGGGAGGGGTGGAGAGAACAGAAATGGGGGGGGGGGGGGGGAGAACAGAGGGGAAGAGAACAGAAATTGGGCAGAAGGGGGGAAGAGAACAGGGGAGAGAGAACAGAGATGGGGGGGGGTGGGAGAACAGATAGGGAAGAGGGAGAGAGAACAGAGATGGAGGTGGGAGAGAGAACAGAGATGGGGGAGAGAGTTCAGATATGGGGGAAGGAGGGGGAGAGAGTTCAGATATGGGGGAAGGAGGGGGAGAAAGTTCAGATATGGGGGATGGAGGGGGGAGAGAGAACAGACATGGAAGAAGGAGTGGGAAGAGAACGGATATGGGGGAAAGAGGGGGGAGAGAGTACAGATATGGGAGAAGGAGGTGGGAGAGAGAACAGATATGGGGGAAGGGGGGAGAGAGAGAACACATATGGGGGAAGCAGGGGGGAGAGAGAACACATATGGGGGAAGCAGGGGGGGAGAGAGAACACATATGGGGGGAGAGAACTGATATGGGGGAAGGAGGGGGAGAGAGAGAACACATATGGGGCAAGGATTGGGGGGGAGAGAACATATATGGGGGAAAGAGGAGGAGACAGCGAACAGATATGGGGGGTGGGGAGAGGAGAGACATAAAATGGGGGGGTTGGAAAGAGGCATAAAATGAGGCGGTTGGAAAGAGACAAGAATGTGGAGGGAGAGGGGACAGACAGACATGAGGATAAGAGAGGAGGGGGGCGCCACGGGGGTAGCGCGCACAGGGCGTCTGAACACGTAAGTCCGGCCCTGAATGTAACCCTTATTAGTGCTGACAAAAGTATGTATCGAATGGGATTCGAACGTGAGCTGAGTTCACTGGTTTTAAGTTTCTAAGATACGGATTGAGGTAGACGTTTTGTTTTCAACTATAATTTTAAGCAATATACTTTTTGAATAGCACTGCCTCCTGCAGCATGGCTTCCGCAATTCATCATCATTGATGCTTGCATCAGTCTCCCCACCAAATGGTAATGTCTGTATTCCATAGTGCTTAACATGCGTTGGGTGACCAAATCGCTCATTTTTATTTTATGGGACATGTATGAAAAATACATATTCCAGGGCTGCATTGGTTAGAATAAAAGTGATGACAGTCTTTATTTTACTGATTACAGCCCTGAACTATACATTTAATGAGCATCCTTACATAAAACAGCAATGAGGTCTTGGTGGCATGCTAAGCACTATGTTCTCAAATACATTACCCCCCTGTGTGTGTGTAGCATAGGTCTTTTTTCAAAATTAATATTACTATCTCCATCAAGTTCAATCCTACTAACGTACCCTTCCAAAAAAAGTCTAAACCCCCTCCCCCAATAAAGCGATTTTGAATTTTCCACTTAGGAGGTAAAATTCCTTCTGGACTCCAAATGGCAATCACATTTCTCCATGGATCAAGATGCTCTAAAATATGATTGTTTATTCTTTTATTTATAGCCCTGTATATTTTATACCGCTGTGGGGTTGCTTGTGGGTTAGAAAATAGTGTACATTTACAGCATTTGCAGCTATTTAGGCTAAAAACGGTCAAAGGCCCTTTCAAACTGCTTTCTGGAGTCCAGAAAACCAACCTCCTCTCAGGTCACTCTCTGCAGCACTGGAATCAGAGTTGACTTCTTATCCCCACACCTCTGCTTAATTAATTAGGCAATTAACCCCAGGTGTACCTCACTGCGTCTCCCAGGCTCTGGCTGGCATAATGACAAATAACCATTTCACCTCTGCTCTTGTGTAACCTGATACATGCTGCCATATTAGTAGTTTAAAACCTCTATGCTTTTGACATATTGGTCCAGTGATAAGGTATGGTGGAAAGATGTTAACTTTTATGCCTAGACAAAAAAAGATTTTTATACATTTGCAAGTCATTTTTAAACGGAACATTTTAATTACCGTATTTGCTCAAATATAAGACACCCCCAAACTTTGGATATTCCTTTAGGAAAAAAATGAAAAGTTTGAATATAAGACTACCCTATAGAAAAAAAGTTTAACTTGTAAATATTCACATGTAAATTGCTTTTTCATAATCAATAAAATTTATGATAGAATAAAAAGTTTATTTTTTCTTTTCTTTTATTTGCCCATCTGCCATCCAGACGTAGCCAATGCATCACCCCCACAGCCATCTGCCCACCAGACTTAGCCAATGCTGCCTCTTCCCCCGACCCCTTCCTCCCCCCAAGACTTGCCCATGTTGCCTCTGTCCCTCCAACCCCCCAGACTTGTCCATGCTGCCTCGCCCCCCTTCCCTCTCCCCCAGATTTACCCAATTTCCCTGGTGCCTAATGGGGACAGACGGTGGATGTCTGCATGATACGTTCAGACAGCCTCCGCTGCTGCCCGGCACTTCCGCCGGGACTTCTATGACGGAAGCTGGAAGGTCACATGACCTCCCGGTTTACGTCATAGAAGTCCAGACGGACATGCCGGGCAGCAGCGGAGGATGTCTGCACGCATTGCGCAATCATCCACCGGTGTTGTGAGGGTGATCCAGGTCTCCTGCAGCTCTTCTAGTCAGACCTCGATTTGAGGTCATATTATAAAACGACCACGAATATAAAACGAGGGGTCTTTTTCAGAGCTTTTGCTCTGAAAAAAACTTGTCTTGTATTCAAGCAAATACGGTAAGTGACAGCAGCGGGCAGTCACTTTAGAAAAAAACATTTTGCCTAGACATTGCTCAGTATACTGGGAGTGGATCCCTACTGTCATGTCTCATTGTTTTTCCTGAACCTATTATCCCTCCTGCCCTAGCTGATCCTTAAGGTCGATAGAGACTCAGAAAGGCTGGTGCTTACATTAAGCATAAGGCATAGAAATCTGCTGCTGGCTAGCCAAACGGAGTAAAAACCCACATAGAAGTATAAAAACAAAGTAGTAGCAAACACTCCTCTTGATACCATAGAAGCTCTGCTTTTCATATAAATGTGGATGCAAAACAAATTGTCAACAATAAAAAGTCTAGATGAATTATCTTCCTATCCAACAGGGATCCTGCAATGTAGTAATAGTGTGGGATTGTCGATCGCTGGTTCTCAGAGATCACCGATGAAGACTTACTCCCATGCACCTATTACTACATTGTGGGATCCCAATTGGATAGTATGATAAGTCATCTAGACTAGATAGATTCATTGGATGTCCAGTTATAGCTTATTGGTAAGATTCAGATTCCCGCAAGTTCTTGATTTATGATGTTGATCTTGTGAGGTTCTTACTTGTAGGTTAGGCAGTAAATGATAAGTTGTAATGATCTCTCATGTATTGCATTTCATTTGAATGTATATATTATAATTGCT